>CM069061.1:12653750-13922500 GCA_035220775.1 Malus fusca | reverse complement strand
CTTTGCATTGGTAATGAAAGAAAATGAATTTAAAAAGGTATAAAAATATTTAAACATTGCCTTGATAAAAGGCAATGCTTTAAACTAATAAATAATTATAAAAAACATTTAATACATAATTTTTTTTTTGGAAGGTGCTGTCAAATTTGACAGTAAGAGAGAGATATGTCATTTCATATCATGCCACATCAGATCTGGCTTCTCGTAGCAAGATGGAGACATTAAATCTGACTTCTCAGTTTGAAAACAATATTGTTGCCTTTTTTTGTTTTTTTACCATTATTGCTGATTTGAAGGAGATGCTCTTAAAGCATTCTATTTGGGCACCACCGGTTCTGTTTTCTTTTATTATAGCCAAAATTCCCAAAAAAATATTACATACACGTTAAATTGTAGTCCGCAAGAATGTAAAATTGCTTATTTCAAAGTGAAAAAGGTATTGTCCATTAGAGCAAGTCCAACGGGGGCTTATGCCCGATGGACCGTGGATTGCACAGGACCCAATTGCTGGGGCAATGAACTCCAGCCCATGCGGGCTTCAGCATCGGAGGGGGCCCGAGGGACAGGCCCTGCACGAATTGGTGGCTCGAAAGCCCGAGGTGGAGGTGATGCAAGGATTACGTCAGCCCCAATATAAAATTAATAAAAATATAAAATATTAATAAAAATGTAAAAAATTAAAAAAATAATAAAAAAGTAAAAAATTAATAAAAAAAAGTAAAAAATTAAAAAAATAATAAAAAAATAAAAAAAAGTAAAAAAATAAATAAAAAAATCCGAAAATTTTTTTAAAAAAAATGATTTAATTTTTCTATAAATATGTTATCATTATCTTCCAACTTACACCATAATTTTATATTTTCTCAAATACTTTGTGTTGTAATTTCTTATTTAATGACATGTGGTACAACGAGACCGATTAAAAATCATATCCGAAATTACAAATAAAATTATTTTTTTATTATTTTATAAAATAAAAAATACTAATATTTTATTGCCTATTGCCATGACTATTCAGTGAAGGGGTGGAGATGCAAAAGGCAGTTACTGTTCATTGGAGGCTATTTAATAGTGACTTGCCCTAGAGGGCCTTTGCAACGGTGGAGTTGCTCTTATAGGTTAGATTACCTTAAGGTTTAATATGAGCAACTCCAGCATTGCAAAGGCCCCCTAGGGCAACTCACTATTGAATCCATCTAATGAACAGTAACTGCCTTTAATGAACAGTAACTGCCTTTAATGAACAGTAACTGCCTTTTGCATCTCCACCCCTAAACTGAATAGCCATGGCAACAGGTAATAAAATATTAGTATTTTTTATTTTATAAAATAATACAAAATAATTTTATTTGTAATTTCTGATAAGATTTTTAATCGTTCTCGTTGCGCAACGTGTCATTATCCGAAAAGACAATTATTGGTGACAGATTTCGATAAGATTTTTATCCAATGCCGTCATTTATTCTCAATTTGGTGTTTTCTTGGAGAATGACTAAGTTGTCGGACTAAGAGGCAGGATAATGAAAAAAAAATCAATTACAGATATTATTTTATAAAGGAAATGAGTGTAAAGATAACTTAACATTTTGAATTGGGTTTGAGAGGGTAGTTTAGGTAATAAATTTGGTTTTAAAGAGAGATTAATTCTTTAATAAAAAAAAATATGGGTGAAGAGAGTAAGTTGGGTGTACAAAAAGGTTACATGTGTTCAAATAAAATTTCCCTTATTTTAATTTCTTTCTGATTAAAACTGTTATGAAGATTAATATTATTGATTCCATATTTTTATGAAAATTAATCTTGTTGATTCCAAGTCTTTAATATCTATATTGAAAATATCCAGATCCTTCATCTTGGAAATATCGAAAACAAAAATAAAAGGGAATAGCCCTCTTCTATGCGAAATAATGCTCTACAGTTTAAATCGTCTGCGGCGGGGCAAAATCGACGACGACTTCCAGAGGGTTTGCGGCCCCATTTTCGTGTTGCTCAACCACACCGTGCTATTGCAGGGCTTCTATTTCTCCATCGAAGAGGGCAGTGGAAGGTCTCCGTACAACCCACCTAGCATTTTGACGACTACCCACTTTCTATCTCTGCAATTACAGAGCTTTGAAAACCATAGAGCGAAACTGAAGCTTATGGATTGATGTGAATTTGGGCTGGTTTGATGGGGATTTGGTGGAAAATAAGATGACGATTTTTGGGGGAAATCGGTGAAGTCAAGGTTTTGGGGTTCGAATTTGTGGCGAGATCTACATATTGACTGGGATTCTGAAGAGAAGGAAGGAAATGAAGCTCAGTCAAGGAAGAGAAGAAGGAGGCATGCCACTTGATGTTAGCCTTGCATCACTTGGGCCTCATGCTCCTAGGCGGTTGATTCCCGCTTGGCCTGTCCATCGTGCCTCCCCCGAGCCCCATCGCCCGCATAGGCTGGAGCTGCTAGCTGGGGCAATTGGGTTGAAGCAACAGTCGGTCCACTGGGTTATTGAATACGGTGAAGCTGCTTTGATGGGGAGCTATGATAAGGTAGCATGCTTTGTGAGTGGTCAAATCAAGAATACTCACTGTTTTAAAAATCTCCACTTAGCGTCGCTTAAGCTTCGCTTAGGCACTAGGCAGTTGGTCACCGTCCCGATTAGTTCCTAGGCGTTTGAAAATTAAGAAAATGCACCTAGACCCACTTAGGTGTCCGCCTAGTACGCCTAAACCATCCTAGGTTGTGACTCTTACTTAGACAGAAAATCGATAGCTTTCATTTTCCATTTCAATTTTTCAATAAAATGTAAGAAACTTGTTGAATACTTGGATGAACACTCATTATATGCTTGTTCCCCATATTTTCAATATGTTCTAACACTTTATAATTTATTTGTCATTTTATTTTGCAATTTATGTATCACAATATGAATATACGTGTTTTTTAAACATAAATAAACACTTATTTATAAAATATAATAAATTTACTTAAATCTGCCTAACCACCTAGGCTCTTGGACCCAACCTGTTGTCCGCTACCTGACTAATGCCTAACATCTTTTAAAATCTTGCTCCTAGTCAACTTGCTAGCGTCCAGGGTCCTTTATAACTAATTAGCACCCCGAGTACCAAATGGTTCAAACATATTCCCACTCTTTTTTTATCTTTTTTAATTAATTTTAATGAGAATATGAAGTGGTCACATCATTTGCTACTAGCAGATTGCTAGTGCGCTGTCGAAAGAAGATCCTATTCCACTCATCTTGATCATGATAAACCTTAAATTTCTTGACTTCTAGCTAGGCCGAAACATGCATGTTTCTTGTAGTGCAATTTTCTTGGGAGAATTCTACTTATGTGCTTGTTTTTTGGGATGCCTTCTTTAATGCATGACTTATATTTTTAGTCCTCTATTTTTATATTTGAGTTAAAAAAAATTGGTGGGTTTGAGTTTTTTTGGTTTTTCTCTTTAGATGCAAAAACTAATAGTTTTAAACATATATTCTTATATTCTGAGTTTTAAGATTTGAGTCTTTGCATTGAAGAAAAAAAAATATTAGAGATGAGTTTTGACAATTTTTATATATGCATTGGAGATGATTGGAGTCAAAACTCAAATTTTACATTTTTGCTTGTTGGCATGGACTCTACTTTGGACACAAATATGATGAGCTAATTTTCATATACTTTTTTAGCTTCTCACACACCCGAGTGTTAAGAAGGAAAAATGAGGAGTATGTTTACCATTTTCTAAATCTCATATTGAAACCTAAATCTAACTCTCACTTTAATTGAGAACTCAAATATGACATTTAAGTCTTTAGTGGTAAAATGTGTTGTCATAGGCATCCATTAGTATGAACACCTTAATTTATGAATAATGGTTGGATAAACTACTACCACAATGTTATACGCAATGATAAAAGTTTATCGGCCAATAATCTAATCAAAAGTAAACTAGCTAGCTCTTTTGCACATGTAGAGTGTAAAATATGTTTATGTGCTAGCAGAAGTGGAAATGAGACTTAATGGCAGAATCCTGATCAGAAAAAGATGCTGGAGAAAAAAGTGGTAGAAAATCCCCAATAAAAATTATATATCGAATGCAATCTCATAGTGGAATATAGAAAAAATAAATTGTTAAGGATTTTGTATATGGCAACCACTTTCTCCCTTTACTAATTCAAGAACAGAAATGACCCGAGACTGAATCTCTTTATTGAAATGACTCGTTACCACTACCAGCCTATGTTTATGACTTTGTAGTAGTGGTGGAGTTGCTTTATACCCCAAGCTCTACAATTTAAAATCACCGATCACTCTAAAATTAGTAATTTCATCTGTGAATTGCTTGTTTGGGAAGGTTCTAAGTGTTAACAAACCTATCTCAAAATTTCACATTTCTTAAACTTCTATACGCAAGGCCTGGGGTATTTTCCCAGAATGTTTAATTAGCAGAACTCATTCCTTCTATCCACCCTTTATGTTAAACAAAAATTAGACAATCAAACCTTCGATCAGTAAGAACATGCAACAGAAATACCACAAAAAAGACAATTAGAGATATATAATTACAGGCGAGCATTATTTTGCATTTTACAAGGAGCTAGTTCACTTGTAGTTAAGAAAGTTAGGGTTCCATCTATAATTACAAGCGAACATTATTTTGCATTTTACAAGGAGCTAGTTCACTTATAGTAAAGAAAGTTGGGGTTCCACCATAATTACAGACGGATATTGTTTTGTATTTTGACACATGTAGTGAAGAAAGTTGGGGTTCCACCATAAAATCAATTGGTAATATGAAGAGTAATCCAATTATTATAAGCACATGCAATGTTTCTTTTATTCCCTACGTGGAACACTGTCAACTTGTAGACGACTAAGAAAGTTATTAAGCACGTATCAAATTGTGATTTCTCTCTATAAACGTATTTTTCTCAAATAAATTCTCCTAAAACTTCCCTTCTGCATTTTCATTTCTGATGTACTTCAACTCCTTCAGCGTCCAATTTAGGAATATACATGTTAGCGTGAGTCATAAGATAATATAGGAGGTTTCCTTTAGGAATGTAAAGTTTGTTTCCTTATGTAATTAGGACTATGTAATTAGGGTTGTATACATATCCCTTTTTTGTTTGTGAATAATAATAAGAATTATTTCCTACCGTATATTTCTACTTGGTATCAGAGCCTGGTACCGTAACCCTAGTAAGAAAAACTCTCATCGTGCGCTGCTGCTGCTGTGTGATTCTGCAAGGGCTGTGCCCTTTCTGCCCTTGTTGTATCGGTACTGCTGTGTGTTGCAGTGAAGAAAGATGGTGAACGTAGAAGATGGGGGCTCGGGGCAGAAGCCTGGAGTCGGTGGTGGTCCTGCCAATAATTCTGCGTTGAACTCGGTGATAATCCAGAATGATGCCTCGGCAGTGCCGAGTGTAGTAAAACTTAACGGATCGAACTACTCGCTTTGGTCCAAAGTATTGGAGATGCATATTGCAGGACGTGGTAAGAAGGGGTTTGTGTCAGGGAGCATAAAGGAACCAAGTGAAGATAGTATCGGGTTTGAGACATGGGAGACTGGGAACGCTATTGTGAAGGGATGGCTGATTAATTCCATGGAGCCGGCTATCGTGAGTTTTTTCATTCACATTCGTACCGCCAAAGAAGTATGGGAAGAGGTTGCTCGAACATACTATGATGGTTCTGATATCTCTCAAATTTATGAGTTGAAGGTTAAGTCGTTTCGACTTCGTCAGAAAGGACGTCCGGTTGGAGTGTACTATGCTGATCTAAAATCTGTGTGGCAGGAGTTGGATCAACGAAGGCCGATTAAGATGGAGTGTGCTCAAGATTTGAAGACGCTGCGAGAGGAGGTCCAATTGGACCGAGTGTATGCCTTCCTGGCAGGCTTGGATGATATTTTTGATAAGGTTCGTAGTGACATCTTACGAACTCAGCCTCTTCCGTCTGTTGAGGAGGTGTTCTCTATGGTTAGGCGTGAAGCTCAACGTCACGCCACTATGATGGGTGGAAGTAATGTTGGCAGCCTAGGAGGAGGACCTGCAGCTGCTATGGTGTCACGGCCTCCTGCCAGTCTTCCTTCTGGAGGTTTGTCAAATTTATCTTTAAATTCCCGTCCATTCACCCGGGAAAACAAAGATAATTTAAAATGTACTTTCTGCGGTCAAACACGCCATACTGAAGATACATGCTTTGCGAAGCATGGAGTACCCGAGTGGTTTCCGGAGTTAAAGAAACTGTTGCAGGCAAAAGACCGTGGGAATAATAGCTCTAATGGTGGACGGGCAGCCTTTGCTGCTGCCACACCGAGAAATATCACAGGAGCCGAGGTGCAATCTGGTGAGCCAAGTCAGTCGTTGTTGAATCATACGACTGTTGGTGAACCATCGTCGAATACAGGTACTGTAGGCCGTGTTCTCTTAGACTCCGACACTGCTCATCATACAGGTTGGATTCTAGACTCTGGTGCAACGGATCATATGACCTATGATAAGAATTTATTTCAGTATATGACTAAGCCCCGTAGAACATGTGTGGAGACGGCTAATGGTACTACTGCTTCGGTTAATGGAGCAGGCACCGTGTGTCTCACACCATCTCTCTCTTTGCACCACTGCTTATTTGTTCCGTCTTTATCTCATCACCTACTATCTATACCGCAAGTCACAGAACAGTTGGATTGTGTTGTATTAATATATCCATTTTTTGTCTGCTTCAAGATATTCAGACTAAGGAGATAATTGGGCGTGGCACTAAGAGAGAGGGGTTGTATTATGTGGATGATGTTGTTCCGGGAAGAGCTGCTGCGGTTCGAACGTCCACTGCTAGTACGTTAAAGGACGTATGGATGATGCATCGCCGTTTAGGCCATGCTTCTTTTGGTTATTTACGGCGTTTGTTGCCTAGTTTATTTCATGGAATAAATGAATCAGACTTACATTGTGAAGTATGTATTCTTGCTAAAAGCCATCGTGTTTCGTTTCCTTCAAGTATGAATAAAAGTGTGTTTTCGTTTGACCTTGTGCATTCTGATGTTTAGGGTCCCTCCCCTGTTAGTGTGGCTTCTGGACTTAAATGGTTTGTCACCTTTGTGGATGATTGCACCCGTATGACCTGGTTATATGTGATTAAACATAAGAGTGATGTTGCTATGGTGTTTCAGTCTTTTTGTCAGATGATCAAGACACAATATTCCTCTATTATTAAAGTTCTCCGCTCTGATAATGGAGGTGAATATATTAATTCTAAGTTGTCTCAGTTCCTTGGTACTCATGGGATTCTCCACGAAACGACCTGTCCCTACACTCCACAACAAAATGGGGTTGCAGAAAGGAAAAACCGTCATATCTTGGAAACTGCTCGTGCATTGATCCTCGGTGCCTCTGTACCTCAGTGTTTTTGGCCTGAAGCGGTCACTTATGCTATCTACCTCATAAACCGTATGCCATCCCGTGTTGTGGCATTTCAAACACCACTTCAAGTGCTCAGTAAACATGTCCCCGTGGTGTCCACCAACACACTCACGCCTCGTGTGTTTGGTTGCGTGGTGTATGTTCATATCCAAAAAATACATCGTAGTAAGCTTGATCCATGTGCTCTTCGGTGTGTCTTTGTGGTTTTTCCACCCACCAAAAGGGCTATCGATGTTATCATCCTGGAACCCGCCATATGTATGTGACTATGGATGTTACATTTTCTGAATCCGAGTATTTTTATACTTCTTCCCCGTCCACTTCAGATCACCAGGGGGAAAGTGAGACTGTGGGTGATCTGGGTTGGTTGGATTGTGATTTAGGGGGAGATATGAGTGGTCACCCCGAGTCTAATGATGCTGAAGAAGGCGACAAGCCACAATCTGTGATTGCCAAGAGGAATGAAATCAGTGATGTTGCACTGCAGCAAGTTGTTGCCGAAGGGAACAATCAGGAAAGGCCAGATTGTACCGAGACTAGTATTGAACAAGAACAGCTAAGTGTTACCGATACCAGTGGTGAATTTAGTAGCAGTTTACCCTTTCTTTCTAGCTCCACAATGCCGTCAAATGTATCTTCTTTGAATATACCTGAGGTAAGTACAATAGATGATTATACAACTGTTGACCCTAAAAACTACAAAGCCTACGTGGCGCGCAGGCCGAGTAATCTAAAAGCTAACTACGTCATTCGGTGAATGCGGGCGTGCCAACTCGTCGGCCGAGCTCGGCCGAGGAGTAAATTTGTTGATGTCGCGTTGGGTCGCGCTACTGACTTCTGCGTCTTGCGATTGCGGCCGAGAAAGGAACACGTCTCGGCCTCCTGGATTCTCAAACCTGAAGACAAGGTTACTATTATCACGAAGCTCACAAATCGAATTCGGCTTAAAATGTGCCGAATGTAATAACCGTAACACCTGACTTCGTCGAGAAGACTAATGAGATGACCTCGACCAAAAAAGGATTTAGAAACCCTTCTCGACCGAGACTTGGATAGACAATTGACCGTGCCCGCCGCAGTGCTGTTGATGCCAACGGAAGGTACTGCGAGTTCGGCCAATTCTACGGTGACAGAGCTATCTATGCCGACTTAAGATATCACCGGTTGCTTTCACAGTGCTGTTGATGCCAACGGAAGATGTGTCAACGAAAAAGAAAAAGAAAAAGTTCTCAAGTTGTTGAGGATTTGCGCAGGGCAATTTTGTATTGATTTTGTGGGCTTCGAGCTCCTCTGAATGGTACGCGACCTCTTGTATTTATAGTAGCTGTATATCTTGAGTTAAAATCCTACTCGAACTAGGTTTTCTTCTCCGGATCAACATCACCTCGACCAGTCCTATCTTGACTAGGATTGTGAACCTAGTCCCTTATTGAGTCGGATCCCTTCCAGGTTGTTAATCCTGCCGAGACTCCCTATTGTACTAGGACTCGGCTTGTCATTGCGTTTTGACCTAACCGACCTCGGTTTGGAAGCCCACGAGCTGAACGATCCATGGTCTTCTTGTCGCAAGGCCTCCCGGGCCGAGAATGATTCTACACTCGGCCCAAATTATCATTTTGGGCCCAAACATTGCCCCCCAGTTTCCTTGAACTTCGGCTCGTAAGCCGAATGATTAAGGAAATTAAGTATCTCCAGCCTAAACAGATGTACCTTTGACCGTCATCCCTTGCTGCTGTTTACTCACGGCCCATTTCGACCAAAGAACAACTCATGGCCGAAGATAAACAGTTATAAACCAGGGTCGAGAAGAATTGGAATTGGGGTCGAGGATAAATTTGGCCGAGGTCGAGAAGAATTGGAATTGGGGTCGAGGATAAATTTGGCCGAGGTCGAGAAGAGTCTTTTCTTGGCAGCTCGGCCAACCTACATATATATGCATATCAAACCCATTGTCAACAATCATGACTTATTCGGCCAAACTTTGACCCTAGCATCTTCCTGATTAAATGATTTTGAAACTTGTCCCCACACTTTGACCATAGGCATGGTACTATTGATAGCAGCGAAAAAAAACTCTTCTCAGGTCGGCTTGTTTGTCGAGCTCGGCTAAAAACAAAATGACCAAAATTTTGCCGAGCACATCACTTGTTGCCCCTCTTATTTTCTTAAGTATCGGTCAAGGGGCCGAATGGTTAAGAAAATAATTTATTATATATAGTTATTTTTTAGCAAACGAAAAGAAAAGTGGCCGAAACATAGTCAGGAGGAGGCCACCGATGCTTTATTCCAAGCCGAGATCTTTTTACATCAAAATTTTCACTTTGACATTTTCCAAAACCGAATAAAAGATCATCTCCAAATATTCCTGACTTGGTGAAATATTTTTCATTTTCGGCCGCCAAATGGGTGGAACAATTATTATGCCCCCCAGGCATAATTTCGGCTTTTAATTCAAATAACTTAGCCGAACAGGATTTCTCCATATCAGCTTTATCGCCAATAATCATATCAATCGGAGTAGTCTCGGCGTCTAAGACCATGTCTCCAATTACCATATCAATTGATGTGGTTTTATGGTCTGAAGCCGTGTATTGGTCTTGTTCGTCATTGGAGCACTCCTCTGACGAATCATTTTCTGACTCAAGTTGTGGCTCAGAAATTTGAACTTTTTCTTCTAGGCCTACCACACTTTCAGTGTCGACCGAAAAAATAGGTGGCCTTTGTTCTTCTTCGGCCGTCTCGACAATTTTCTTAGGCCGAATGTTGATTGTGGCCGGAGTGGAAATTTGCCCCCCGGCCTCTTGCATTTTAGGAATTCTTCTCAATCTTTCAAGGAGTTGTTTTTGCTTCTTTAATAGGCGATAACACTCATCCCGTGAAGCCTGATCGAGATAGATCATGTGAACTTCGTAGTTTTAGCACTAGGTCCCACTGGGCGTGCCAAAATGTTGACCCTAAAAACTACAAAGCCTACGTGGCGCGCAGGCCGAGTAATCTAAAAGCTAACTACGTTCTTCGGTGAATGCGGGCGTGCCAACTCGTCGGCCGAGCTCGGCCGAGGAGTAAATTTGTTGATGTCGCGTTGGGTCGCGCTACTGACTTCTGCGTCTTGCGATTGCGGCCGAGAAAGGAACACGTCTCGGCCTCCTGGATTCTCAAACCTGAAGACAAGGTTACTATTATCACGAAGCTCACAAATCGAATTCGGCTTAAAATGTGCCGAATGTAATAACCGTAACACCTGACTTCGTCGAGAAGACTAATGAGATGACCTCGACCAAAAAAGGATTTAGAAACCCTTCTCGACCGAGACTTGGATAGACAATTGACCGTGCCCGCCGCAGTGCTGTTGATGCCAACGGAAGGTACTGCGAGTTCGGCCAATTCTACGGTGACAGAGCTATCTATGCCGACTTAAGATATCACCGGTTGCTTTCACAGTGCTGTTGATGCCAACGGAAGATGTGTCAGCGAAAAAGAAAAAGAAAAAGTTCTTAAGTTGTTGAGGATTTGCGCAGGGCAATTTTGTATTGATTTTGTGGGCTTCGAGCTCCTCTGAATGGTACGCGACCTCTTGTATTTATAGTAGCTGTATATCTTGAGTTAAAATCCTACTCGAACTAGGTTTTCTTCTCCGGATCAACATCACCTCGACCAGTCCTATCTTGACTAGGATTGTGAACCTAGTCCCTTATTGAGTCGGATCCCTTCCGGGTTGTTAATCCTGCCGAGACTCCCTATTGTACTAGGACTCGGCTTGTCATTGCGTTTTGACCTAACCGACCTCGGTTTGGAAGCCCACGAGCTGAACGATCCATGGTCTTCTTGTCGCAAGGCCTCCCGGGCCGAGAATGATTCTACACTCGGCCCAAATTATCATTTTGGGCCCAAACAACAACTAATTCAAATAATATTGTTAGTACATATAAGTTGCCATTAAGACAAAATCGAGGTGTGCCACCTGACAGGTTTTCTCCGGAAGGGAATGTGAGGTATCCAATCGCCAACTACGTATCCTGTAAGAACCTTGCACCTGAACGCAAGGCTCTGGTTAATAACATAGAGTCCATTAAAGTTCCAACTCAAGTGGAGGAAGCTCTAAAAGATCCAAAGTGGGTGAGAGCAATGGATGAAGAAATGATGGCTCTACAGAAAAATAAAACCTGGGAAGTAGTGGAGCTACCTAACGGGAAGAAGCCAGTTGGATGCCGCTGGGTGTTTACAATCAAATACAGGGCTGACGGGTCCATAGATAGATACAAAGCAAGGTTGGTAGCAAAAGGATATACTCAGACATATGGTGTAGACTATCATGAGACATTCTCTCTGGTAGCCAAAATGAATACGGTACGTGTACTTATCTATTTAGCTGCAAACCTGGATTGGCCGCTAAAGCAGTTCGATGTGAAGAATGCTTTCCTTCATGGGAATTTGGAGGAAGAAGTATATATGGTCGTTCCGCTTGGATATGACGCAGGTAGGAATACAGGGGTTTGTCGATTGCGTAGGTCACGTTATGGACTTAAGCAGTCTCCTCATGCATGGTTTGACAGGTTCACACAAACCATGAAGAAGAATGGATATTGTCAGTGTCATTCCGATCATACGCAGTTTGTGAAGCGTAGATTGAGTAAAGTAACTGCTTTGATTATCTATGTAGATGACATGATTATTACAGGGGTTGACTTTGATGAAATATCAAGGTTGCAGATAAACCTTGCGGCATAATTCGAAATGAAGAACTTGGGAGACTTAAAATATTTTCTGGGAGTTGAAGTTGCCCGTTCATCCAGAGGTATTTTCTTGTCTTAGCGTGCATTGATGTTAATCAGGCTTCCATGGCATTGATGTTATCAAGTTCAGGGTGATAATTGTCAAGAAACCCAAATCTTTTTTTCCAGAGTTTCAGATATGGACGATTTCAAGGAAAGATTTATATGATCCTACCATAAAGCAAGGGAAGAATCGATGAACGAAGAAATCACCAGAAAAGCAAAATTTGAACACATACCTAGACACGGCCATTGGGATTTCCAGACTGCTCCCAATAGATTGTGTGATATCCTAAACCTTTAGAAACCGGAATTGTACGACTTGCTCTCAAAGCCCACACTGTACCCGCGCAAAACTAAATTTCGAGAATTCCTCTTTCCTGCATTCACAAACACGCTGTCAGTTTCTGTCAATTTTGGCTTTTAGAGAGAGCGAGAGAGAAAGTGTCAGAGAGAGTGAAGAGAGAAAGACCAGTGAGCTTGTTGGAGGAGAAGGAGAGGGAGGGAGGTGAGGGAGTGGACGCTTTTAATCTGGTCGGTAGTTTGCAGAACGTGGAGGGTGGTTAAATCCCACGTCGCGGTTCTCATTCTTCATTCGGCAAAACTCACGGTTGTGATGCTCATCTCTTTTTAAGTTATGGTTTTTTACCAGTTTGTCCTCACTTTTTTATTTTTTTGGGTTTTGATTGTGAAAGAAATAAAGGGGTAATTTTTGACATTTTGAAATGCTTCACCTATTTAGGCTTCTCCCTTTATATATATTAGCATATGGGCACACACAAAATGTGTGAGAAATTTTTTTATTTTATTTTTGAAATAGAAGGAGAGAGGAAGAGAGTGATAGAGAATGTGGGAATGAGAAGGTCTTTTTATTTATTTATTTGTTATATTTTTAGTTAGAGATGTGTTAGGATTACATGTAGGTGAGGTTTTGAAAAAAAAAAGCAAAATTTGGTTGTGTGAAATTACATTTCTGCCTCATATTTCTTATTCATGTTCTGTTTTAATTAGAGGGTTAATCTGGTAATTTCATACGGTTTTGGTTGACAATGAGTGTTTTATTAATTAGTAGAGATAAATAATTAACAATTTAAGTATTTGGCCGGGATAAGTTCTCTGCTCTAACCGGTTGAGGGTGGAGAAGGTATAAACTGTCATAGTAGTCCGATGACTAGCCTTATTATGTAACTTTATCCGGCGGAAAAAAATTTAGTGGGGCAAAAATGGTCAACTGTCAACATTTTGGTTTTTTTTTTTTCAGAGACTTTAGGGGAAACGTTCAATGGGCAAAATAAACCTCGTCGGGCAAAGTTTTCGTGCGAAGAGAGAAAATTGGCACGAATTACGCCACCATCCTGACAGAAGAACAGGTACATCGGCGGAGGTAACTTTGGCTGACGGAAAATTGGCAGGGGTAAGTATGTCGGTCATCGGACAAAAAACCACGATGACCTGCCCTAATCCCTACCAACACATTTTTTCTGACGTTTTTTTAGTGAATTTGTCCGATGAATAACATTTGTACGACGACTTTGGTAACGTTGCCTGACGAACCATTTCATCACGCAAGCCCCAATTCATTAAACAAGCCGTGCAGCCTTCTCCTTTCTTCTTTCTTTCCCAGCTCTCTCTCATTTATGCTTTCTCTCTCACTGACACCCTCATCACCCATCTCTCATTACCCAGCTGTCACTCTCCCTCTCCTAATTAATATAAGGTTTGTTTATTTTTTATTTGTTTAATTGTGTAATTAATTAATTTTGTTTGTTGTAGCTTACGATTGAATTGGAAGAAAATTAAAGTCATGGTATGTATTTGTTTCTCAATTTAATTTTTGTAGTAAATTTTAATTTATTTAATTGTAATATATATGTATGTTGAAATTGTGGGTTATGGAAAATTTTGAGTTAGTGGGTATTGAAACAAATGTAGCTTAGGTGAATTAAATTTGTGCAGCATTAGCCTAGGAAACCCTAATGTGAAATTTGTTAAAATTGACCGTGTATACAAAGTTATATATGTTGAATAACTTTGTATAATAAAATATAAAACAAAACTTACACCCGTTTGAGAGTCTGTGGGATATACGTGTAGACACAGTATGCGTCTCCGACATCCAACTGATTCTTGAGTTGTCCAATTCAGACAGTTCGGGAGTGCACTAAGATGTGTTTAGGGTTTGTGGTGAACACATATAATTTAAATCGTTTTAATATAGTGCTTCGTTGTAATCACTAATCATGATATAGTATTTCTTAGTAATCATTAATCATGATATAGTGTTCACTAAAAATATATATATATATCACGATATAGTGTCGTGTTGACTATATTAATCGAATGATATAGTGTTTAGTATGCACTACTATACGAAAAGTACGTTAAGTGTACATCAATATCTTCTAAAATGTTTTGAAGTAGATACTAGGGAATGAACAATTCAATAATTAGACTTTGGTTTAGTTATATATTTTATTGTATGGTTTAGGGTTCTTTGAGCGGAAACTTGAAGTCCTACTCCCAATTAATTACATAGAGAGAAGGAACTAGATCAAACTATTTTTTTAAGTTTTTTGTAATTGAGTTAGTTGAATTGGGCCTCCAAATATGTATTATACAAGAAATACGAAAAAAAAGCTATCGTTATCCTTACAACAAATTTAATTAGAGTTGAGAACATATATGTAAGATACTGATGCAAGATACCTTACTGTGGGGATTAGTTGTGGAACTCACACCATATCGAACTTCAACGATCCAAACCGTCTATTTTTTAAGTTGGGCCTCATAGATCATCCTTTCAAAACATTAGCCAAATCGGAAATATTTGAGACATCTAATTGAGTTCTATGAAATTGATGAACACTTTGTTCTATAATAAACAATTAAACTTCATCGTAATAATTAAATTGGCAAATGGTTTCAGATTAAATTGAATTTTTGTAAGGATGATCTATGAATCGAAACTTACAAAATAAACTGTTCAGATCGTTGAAATTTGACGTGAAGTGGGCCCTACAACTAGTCCCTATTTTTATCAAAAAATGGGGATCCCTTTGGATAAGGGCCTGTATATATACATAAGGGTTAGGATTTGAAGACACCTTGTTCACACACATTTTGACGGTTGGATAATTGAAATATATTCACAGTGGGCACCACAAAAATGTGTGTCAAAATATATATATTAAGGAGGTGTGCTATCTACACACCCCTTTTTACTTCTCACACAGCCCTTGTTAGTTTTTGTCATTTGATATTCTTTAATTCAGTCAGTTTGAAGGCCATAAATTAAGGTGTGCATGAAGGGAAAGGTGTGTGTAGATAGCACACCCCTATATTAAGTATTATTCTTGTCAAGCTTAAGCTACTGACATAGCTCATGCCTACCTCAAGTTGTCTCGTAAAAAAATTTTGAGGTGCCCACGAGATTTATAAGCCGAACATACCAATTCTTAAGATTGACTTATTTATTAATCGACCCGAATTAAGCTTGGCTTGGTTCTTTCAAAAATTGAGCTTCGAGGAGCCAAACATGAGATGAACCTAGTGCGATCTTGAACAATTTCTAGCCAATTTACTGCCCTATTTGCAAATCCTGAGATTTGCTATTGAATTCTAGCCAATTACTTTCCACGCCATTGCCATGAATGTGTTAACTTTCTGATTTTTTGGTTATTTTTCAAATAATTTCTATTGAATCTTAGCTTGTAAGAAAACTCAAAGGTGTAAAAAATACTTCTTAGTTCATTAACTGACTAAACAATGTACACATTTCAATATATATAGGTACACTTCAATTAACATAATTGACCCTAACATTTACAGCTAATTACACAAAAGCCCTTGGCTAACTAATTCCAACTGTACAAGTACTATTAGACTCTTTACACCCCTTAAGCTGAGACTTGCTGGAAGCTTGGACTGTAGAAAACTAAATATGTGCTTTGAAAAAGATTTGGTGTGCATATCAGCTAGTTGATCCTAGCTGCAAACATATATAACTTTAATCGGATTTGCCAAGACTAATTCCCGGATATAATAATAGTCAATTTCAACATGTTTTGCCCTAGCATGGAAAATAAGGTTGGAGGCAAGAGAAATAGCTGAAATGTTATCACACCAAATAGTTGGAACTTTAGACAGAGGGAAACTGATATCAGAAAACACTTTGCAAATCCATGTAATTTTTGATGCAGTGTGTGCTAAAGACCTATATTTAGCTTATGTTGAGGACTTAGCTATTGTGGGTTGCTTTTTAGAACTTCAGCTAATCAAGTTGTTACCTAGAAAAACACATAAGCCACTTGTATATCTCTTATCAAAAGTGCAGCCTGCCCAATCTGCATCAAAGTATGCAGTGAGTTAAAGATAACCCTTTTTAAATCATAGACCATGTGTAATTGTGCCTTTGTGAAACCTGAGAATCATTTTTGCAGCCTGCATATGTTGTTTCCTTGGGGCACGATGAATTGAAAAACTTGGTTTACTACAAAGGAAATATTAGGTCTTGTCTAAGTGAGATTTTGCAAGCCACCCATTATAGATGTATATTCAGTGGGATTAGAGAGGATGGACCACTGTGATCGAGTTTAGAAGTACCAAGAGGAGTGACACAAAGCTTTGCACCTGCCATATTAGTTTTGGTAAGGAGATCAAGTAAATATTTACTTTGATGAATGAATATGCACTCAAGAGTCCTTTGTACCTCTAAACCCGAAAATAATGAAGGGGTCCCAGGTCTTTAACATGAAAAAACTTGACTAAGCTTGTGAATAAACTGTTAGCAGATGGTTGTATGTGGTTATGTGACAAAGATGTCATCAACATAGACCAAAACAATAACAAGAACTAGAGCTTGAAGAACAAACAGTGAGGCATCTGAGGAAGATTGCTTGAATCCAAATGTGCACAATGCTTGAAAAAGTTTATCAAACTAAGCCTTGGGAGCTTGTTTCAAGCCATAATGTTGAGTTTGCTAACATGATGAGAAAGATTAGAATCAATGAAACCAGGTGGCTGAGTCATAAAAACACTTCCTTTAGATCCCCACGTAAGAAAGCATTGCTAATGTCCAATTGGTTGAGAAACCAATCAAATTGAACTACCAAAGTCAATAAAATTCAAATTGTGTCTGGCTTGGCTACAGGACTAAAGGTCTCTTGATAGTCAATACCCTCTTGTTGATGAAGCCCTTTAGCTACTAAACGGGCTTTGTATCTGTCCACTGTGCCATCAGGTTTCATCTGATCCTGAATAACTATTTACAACCTACAATATTATGAGACTGAGAGTGAGGTATCAAGTTCCAAGTACTAGCGAGTTGGAGAGCATTAAACTCTTCCTGCATAGCTTGTCTTCAATGTTCATACTTGGAGGCTTGTAAATATGTAGAAGGAACAAAATCAACATTTGTAGGTAAGGGATGCTTGGTTGCAGAATAAGTTGTTAATTTAAAGATGTCTGCCTTAGATCTTGTAAGCATAGGGTGTGTCTGTTTGTAGCAACAACATGAGATTCATGAGTGGATGCAAAACTATAGGATATTTTTGGAGAAGAAGTACTTCCAGTAGAGGAAGGCACATGGTGATGAGCTTCAAGCCTTGAAGATGAATTAGACTCCTGAGAAGTTGGAGTAGGCTTGTGTGGTATTGAGTGTTGATGCACAAAATCAGTGAGGACTTTGGTACAACAGAAAGTGTCAAGTTTGTGACCTTCGCTAGATTGCTCTGGTCACTAGTGTGGATAAGTATGTAAATGGATAGAGACAGAGAAGCAAACACAAGATGTACATGGTTCACCCAGATTGGCTACGTCCACGGAGTATAGGAGTTCTCATTAATTGTGAAGGGTTTACACAAGTACATAGGTTCAAACTCTCCTTTAGTGAGTACTAGTGAATGATTTACTACAAATGACATTAGGAAATATTGTGGGAGAATCATCTCCTTTTATAGAAGAGAGTTTCTAGCTTTGTTTTGACATTGACACGTGTCGTGTTGTGATTGGCTTCTGATGTTGACACGTGTTGCGCTATGATTGGCTTCTGATGTCGACAAATGTCGCGCTGTGATTGGCCTTTTGGTCGGAGGGAAACTCTTCTGGGTCCTTGACGGTATAAAGTTGACATGTGCTTGGTAGTTTCGGGATTGGTCAAGTATGGTATAAACAGTGCTCCCCTAAGTTCCCGAGTGAGGGAAGCTCCTCGGTTGGGGACTTGCAAGATCCAAGCCGTTGAGTAATCACGAAACTTCTAAGTACCGAAGTGTGGCATCGTTTTCACTTGCCTTATCTGTCTTATAGGTAGATGTGGCATCTTCTCTAGAAGTATTTTTCCTCCATACAGGGGTGGTATCTTTAACCGGTGGAGATGCATAAGGTAATGTATCAATTTCACTTGAAGCTTACTTGTAGTTTCAGGCTTGGTCAAGCGCGATACAAACCATGAAGTAGAAGTCCCCTAAGTTGCCGAGCTAGGAGATCTGCCAAAAGAGGTGACGGACAAGGTAAGCAATCAGAGTTCCAAGCAATCA
The DNA here is from genome assembly GCA_035220775.1 of Malus fusca. Taxonomy (NCBI): domain Eukaryota; kingdom Viridiplantae; phylum Streptophyta; class Magnoliopsida; order Rosales; family Rosaceae; genus Malus; species Malus fusca. The sequence goes on along the minus strand of CM069061.1, from coordinate 13,903,783 downwards.
GTCCCAGACCAAAAGTTTGATTTCGAGTTCCGGCTGATTGTTCTCATTCTCCCTATCTTGCAGGCAGCAGGAAGGATAAAGAGAAGAAAAATGAGAAGAGATGATATGAGATACTTTTGCTTTTGAAAAAGTAACTTTCCACAAGCTTATTCTTGAATTGGGCTGGAGGGTTTTCTGGTTTCCTCCAGAGTATAAGGCTGACTCAAGAATTTGAGGGTCAAAACAAGTCCATCAAATCAATAGTGCGTTCGACCTTGATGATATGGGATACTTTTGCTGTTGACAAAGTAATAGATGAATCGGCACGTGTTTTGTTGCGCTTGTCTCCACATGCTTCCTTGTATCCTTCTCACTTGCCCTATCTGTTCCTCAGGCAGATGTGGTATCTTTTCTAGAAGCATAAGATGTTGAAGATGAGTACTCGAGAGCAATGCCAGGTAAGTAATCAGGCAAGGAGTTCCAGGCAGTCAGTTCCTGACTGGAAGCTTGATTCCAGGTGCTGACTGATTGCTCTCTTTCTCCTTGTCTTGTAGGTAAGAATAAGGGCAAAGGAAAAGATAGGGAAAAAACATGATATGGGATACTCTTGCTTTTAACCCTGATGATATGAGATACTCTTGCTCTGGTGTGGCTTGTTTGCAGAGGTATTATCGGGGGGGGGGGGAAGAAGCTGAGTATTTCGAGAGACTCTGCTGAGAGTGCCCTCTCGGATGTGAAGAAAAGTTGAGCAATTTTGTTATTTGCAGGTTTGCCTGGCTGTGGAGGATGAAGGTCGACATATATATGAATTGTCCCAACAACGAGTAGTAACGATGTTCCTTTACCCTTCTCGGTTATAGCAATGTAGTAGGAGCTGCAAGATTCACGTGTTTTAACTTTGTCATAGCACTTTGAAAAAGTGATATGTGGTATCTGGAAAGCTGATGTTGCGTGTGAAAATTGCAGACAAGCTTTATCCAAGGAAATCTGGCTCTCGAAGTTTGGAAAGCGGTGCCTCTTCAGTTTTCGAACAAGCAATCATGTCGGGGATCTGGCTCTCGAGATTCGAAAAACAGTGCCTCTTCGATTTTTGAGAAAACAATCCTGTTAGGAGTCTGGCCTTCGAGATTCGGAGAGCGGTGCCTCTTCGATTTTTGAGAAAGTAATCCTGTTGAGAGTCTAGCTTTCGAGATTCTGAGAGCGGTGCCTCTTCCATTTTTGAGAAAGCAATCCTGGTGGGAGTCTGGCTCTCGAGATTCGGAGAGCGGTGCCTTTTCGATTTTTTAGAAAGCAATCCTGGTGGGAGTCTGGCTCTCGAGATTCGAAGAGCGGTGCCTCTTCGATCTTTGAGAAAGCAATCCTAGTAGGAGTTTGGCTCTCGAGATTCGGTGAGCAGTGCTTCTTCGATTTTTGAGCAAGTAGTCCTGTTGGGAGTGTTTTCTCGATGTGAGTAAAGGTTAGGCATTTTTGCCAGTCTGCCTTGCCGCGGAGCACAGAGGTTGACACACATAGGGACTTTCCAGTTATCAAGCAGTGGTGCTGTTCCTTTACCCTTGTGGGTAATGGTAGGGTAGCCAGACCTTCAAAATTCATGTGTCTAAACTTTGTCAGAGATCTTTGGCAAAGTTATCTGTGGTACCCGAGGAGCTGATGTTACGTATGGGGATTGTCGTCATATTTTACTCAGGAAAATCTGCTTCTCGAAATCCGGAGAGTGGTGCCTCTTCTATTTTTAAACAAACGGCCTTGCTGCCCTTTCTTTTATAGGGGCACCAATTGTGTGCAAGAAGTACGTTAAGAGAGTTATTGTTTGTAGGAATTTTCCCCTTATTTTTGTACTTCAGAGATTTATTGGACCTCATTTCTCCTTCATCATTTCTGAAAATGTCTGGCACATCCGATCGTCGTTTTGACTTGAACTTTGGTGAAGAGGCAACCATGCCTCCTCAAGACAACATATGGCGCCCATCTTTCTTATCCCTTACTGGTCCTCTTACCGTTAAGGACTCTATGATGAAGAATGATATGACCACTGCGGTAGTGGCCAGGAACCTTCTCACTCCCAAAGATAACAGACTACTTTCCAAACGGTCTGATGAGTTGGCCGTTAAGGATTCTCTGGCTCTCAGTGTTCAGTGTGCAGGTTTTGTGTCTAATATGGCCCAACGCCTATTTGCTCGAACCCGCCAAGTTGAATCATTGGCGGCTGAAGTGATAAGTCTCAAACAGGAGATCAGAAGGCTCAAGTATGAGAATAAACAATTGCACAGGCTCGCACATGACTATGCTACAAACATGAAGATGAAGCTTGACCAACTGCAGGAATCTGATGGTCGGATTTTAGTTGATCAACAGAGGTTTGTGGGTTTGTTCCAAAGGCATGTATTGCCTTTGTCTTCTGGGGCTGTACCACGTAATGAAGCTCCAAATGGTCAACCTTCGGTGCCTCCTCCTTCTGGGGTTTTGCCTAGTACTGAGGCTCCGAATGATCATCCTCTGGTGCCTCATCTTTCTGGGGCTCTGCCGACTGCTGAGACTTCTCCTAAGCAACCTTTGTGAAAGCTCCCTCTTGTTTGTTTATTTGGATTCATGTATATGTACTTATTTGTGACTTATCGGAGATATCAATAAATAAGTTTTGCTTCATTTCAACGTATTGTGTTAAATACACCAAGGCTTCATTCACTAAGTTCTTTGAATTTTTTCTTTTGTTGAAGCTTGTATGTTGAAGCTTTGTGAGTGAAACATGTAGGTTGAGGTGATGCTCCCTTAATTTTCCGAGTGAGGAAAACTTATCGGTTGGAGACTTGCTTTGTAGGTGAAGCTTTGAGGTTGAAGCTTTGTTGGGTACCATGAATTGATTTTGCTTCACACTATCTTGATCAAGAGTGTTTGAAGCTTTTGGAATTTGTAGTTGAAGTTTTGGTGTTGAAGTTTTGTAGGTGAAGCCTTTGTGTTGAAGCTTTGTAGGTGAAGCTTTTGTATTGAAGCTTTGTAGGTGAAGCTTTGGAGTTGAAACTTTTGTAGGTGAAGCTTTGGAGTTGAAGCTTTGTAGGTGAAGCTTTTGTGTTGAAGCTTTGTAGGTGAAGCTTTTGTGTTGAAGCTTTGGAGTTGAAGCTTTGTAGGTGAAGCTTTGGAGTTGAAGCTTTGTAGGTGAAGCTTTGGAGTTGAAGCTTTGTAGGTGAAGCTTTTGTGGGTGAAGCTTTGGAGTTGAAGCTTTGTAGGTGAAGCTTTTGTGTTGAAGCTTTGTAGGTGAAGCTTTGGAGTTGAAGCTTTGTAGGTGAAGCTTTTGTGTTGAAGCTTTGTAGGTGAAGCTTTGGAGTTGAAGCTTTTATAGGTGAAGCTTTGGAGTTGAAGCTTTGTAGGTGAAGCTTTAGTGTTGAAGCTTTGGTGTTGAAGCTTTGTAGGTGAAGCTTTGGTGTTGAAGCTTTGTAGGTGAAGCTTTTGTGTTGAAGCTTTGTAGGTGAATCTTTGGTTGGCACCATAAAATGGTTTTGCTTCACACTGTCTTAATCAAGAGTGTGTGAAGCTTTTGAGAATTGTGGTTGAACTCCTTTGATGAAGCTCTTGTTGGCACCATAAATTGGTTTTGCTTCACACTGTCTTGATCAAGAGTGTGTGAAGCTTTTGAGAATTGTAATTGTCCTCCATTGATGAAGCTTTTGATTTCCACCATAAATTGGTTTTGCTTCACACTATCTTAATCAAAAGTGTGTGAAGCTTTTGAGGATTGTAGTTGTCCTCCATTGATGAAGCTTTTGATTTCCACCATAAATTGGTTTTGCTTCACACTATCTTGATCAATAGTGTGTGAAGCTTTTGAGGATTGTAGTTGCCCTCCATTGATAAAGCTTTTGATTTCCACCATAAATTGGTTTTGCTTCACACTATCTTGATCAAGAGTGTGAAGCTTTTGAGAATTTGTAGTTGTTCTCCATTGATGAAGCTTTGTTGAATTTCCCAATCTCCTTTTTTTTTTTTTTTTTTTTTGGGAAAACTAGAAATTTGAAAATGTGGGAGAAACAACATATACAAATTTTGGTTCCACACTGTTGAGCAAAAGATTGTGATGCAAGCCACACCTTGTAGTAGTCGAAGGTTTGGATGAACCATATAAATTGAATGTGCTTCGAACAATCTTGATTAAGAGTGTGTGAAGCTTTCTATGAGTTGTAGTGTTTGCATTGTTACAGAGGAAAAATGTCTGAAGCAGATGCAAGAGGGCTGGAGAGCTTGATCTTCGTATACCATGCACTGAAGCCGTTGTTGGCTTGCAATAAGACTTTGTTGGTGACTATAACTCTTGTTAGGCATAAGTGATCCCCTAGTTGAGTTGTAAAACTTGGGGGTTTTTTATTATTTGTGAATGTTAGGAGTTCACATGTACAAGTTGTACCACTCATCTTCTGGTTGGTGGAATGAATGGTGGGTTGCTTGCATCACTTGGTTGGTGGTACGAAGGTGAGTTCCTTCATCACCTTTTATCACATTTCATCACCTGGTTGGTGGCACGAAGATGAGTTCCTTCTTCACATTTCATCACCCGGTTGGTGGCATAAAGGAGAGTACGGGTTGTACATTTCATCATCTGGTTGGTGGCATGAAGATGAGTTCCTTCTTCACCTTATTGGTGATAAGAGTGGCAAGTTGCCAAATAATATTAGAGTACGGGTTGTACATTTCATCACCTGGTTGGTGGCATGAAAATGAGTTCATTCTTCACCTGGTTGCTGATAAGAGTGGCAAGTTGCCGAATAATATTAGAGTACGGGTTGTACATTTCATCAACTGGTTGGTGGCACGAAGGTAAGTTCCTTCTTCACCTGGTTGGTGATAAGAGTGGCAAATTTCCAAATAATATTAGAGTACGGTTGTACATTTCATCACCTGGTTGATGGCATGAATGAAAGTACGGGTTGTACATTTCATCACCTAGTTGGTGGCACGAAGGTGAGTTCCTTCATCACCTAGCTGGTGAGAATAAGGGCAAGGTGTCGAGGCACATTGTAGCAAGTGTCGAATGACACAAAGTGTGTTGAACCCTTTTAAAACACAGTTGGCTTATGTATGGATGTGTTGGAATGTATGATGTTTATGTATGAATGTGTTGGAATGTATGATGTTTATGTATGAATGTGTTGGAATGTATGATGTTTATGTTGATTGACATGAGTGATGCTTATGAATGTTTTGTTATGCATGAAGGGATCCATGCTTTCTATATGTGAACCATGTTGGTTGTAACACTTAGTATCACATACTTTGTGTCAAAGTACGCATGTTGAAGCTCTGAGTTGGAGTATAGAGGTAGATCAGCGTAGACCAAGTGTTATAGTGCTAGGAGTGCAAAAGACTCAGAAGAAGTTGTCTGAATTCCCTATTCTTTAAATATTTGCCGAATGACTTGTGTGACAAAAGATCTCAAGCGGTTGAGGGTCAAAACATTTGCAAAGTACCTAGTCTTCCACTTTGAAAGAGTGAGGCTTGGCCTCATAGTCATAATAGTCGACGGTAAGTTCACCCCTGGTTGTCTTTATACAAACTTTTATCCCTCTTGTTGTAATGGGCTTGCTGATAGTAAAAATCATTCCTCTTACCAAGAGAAAAATACGTTTGGTGACTTAGCGAGTAGCTAAATGAGGCAGGAGATGATGCAATAGGTGTCTGAATGGCCAAGATCTCATCACTTGGTAGAACTTGACTTCCACTTCCCACTTGTTGATAGGGGTTAACCATATGAGGGTTCCCTTGGTATGTCCTTGCTTCGGCGGATGCGTGGTTGTAAGCCTGTGCCATCACCTCAGAGTAACTCTTCCAAGTGTTGGCATTGATCATGTACTTGAAGAAACAATCACGTAGGCCTGCCGTGAAGGCTTTGAGGGCGGTCTTGTCATCTGCCTCAGCGCAGCGAGAATACTCATGGCTGAAGCGACCAGCATACTCTCGTAATGACTCTTCCGGCTTCTGGCAAATAGTGTACAAGTCATCTGCAGAATGTAAGCGATCGTTCTAAAAATGTGTTGAGAGACAAACAGTTTCCTTAGTTCCTTAAATGAGTCTACTGTCTCGGGTGGAAGACGACAATACCAGTTTAGAGCTCTGCCAGAGAGGGTGGAAGGGAAGAGAAGACATCGCTCTTCGTCGGCGTGCATCCGATATGCCATGGTGGACTCAAAAAGGTTAAGATGTTCAATTGGGTCCTCTCTTCCAGTATAGAGTTGTAAACCAAGCTTTTGTTTTGTCTTCACTTGAAGGGGGTGTCGAGGATCCTCTTTGTAAGAGGGCCATGCCTAGGTTGGTTCCAATCAGGTATCTCAGCTTGTCGTTCGGCCTTCAACTTGTTTACTTCCTTAAGGAGCTGTAGGACAAGAGGGTCATGAGTGGAGTCATGTGGAGCTTTCTTTCGTAAATCTCCATCTCCTATTGGAAGTAGGAAGGTTTGATCAAGGGCATGTGATTTTTCCCTAGACTCGCCATACTGACTTCCAAGGTATGTCTGTCGGAACATCTCTGAGTCCCCTATACCTTCGTGTTTCTCTAGGACTTGTTGCCCCTTCCCCAAATTGGTAGCCGGCCTGGGACATGGGAGGGGACCGAGTCTTTCAGAGACCCTTGGGTCATTGATCTTCGAGCTTACATGGATGGGATTGTCTCGACATTGCTTTAGGAAGTCTCGACAGTCGTGAAAAATGGCTTTCGATCATTCCACTTCTTCTGTAAAGAGATGCCTTCCTCCACTCCTCCTACTTCGGGTCGAAGCAGCTGGGTCGAGAGAAGTCTCATGTTGGTCGCCATTTCGATGAGTACCTCGCTCCTCAACAGGAATATCCATGTCGAGAGCAAATGACCATCCGTGTTGGGGGGGCACCCAGTTGATGGTTGACTTCCACATGGGTGATGAGCTCTTGTGTTTTAGTATATCTAGCCTCGTGGAGCATCTCGAAGACCTTCTCATATTGCTCTTGAAGGATCTCATTCTTCATCGCTATCTTGTTGTTCTGAGCCTCTAGCTCATCGACTTTAGCCTGAAGAGCAAACTTCTTTTGTTCATTCTTTCGTTGCTTCGCACTAGGTGCGAGGGGGGTGTCGTTCTGCGTGCTGTGGCTTCCTTCGTTCCCCATGTTGGAGAGGGATGCCTGGTCAAAAGAGAGTGTACGAATGGTGGAAACCATCTTGACAAAGCTGAAGAGAGTAGGAATAAGTGCGATTCCCACAGACGACGCCAAATGTTGATGCACAAAATCAGTGAGGACTTTGGTACAACATAAAGTGTCAAGTTTGTGACATTTGCTAGATTGCTCCGGTCACTAGTGTGGATAAGTATGTAAATGGATAGAGACAGGGAAGCAAACACAAGATGTACGTGGTTCACCCAGATTGGCTACGTCCAAGGAGTAGAGGAGTTCTCATTAATTGTGAAGGGTTTACACAAGTACATAGGTTCAAGCTCTCCTTTAGTGAGTACTAGTGAATGATTTAATACAAATGACATTAGGAAATATTATAGGAGAATCATCTCCTTTTATAGAAGAGAGTTTCTAGCTTTGTTTTGACATTGACACGTGTCGTGTTGTGATTGGCTTCTGATGTTGACACGTGTCGCACTCAAGGTTCTAAAAAACGTTAGGCGCTAGTCGGGCGGTGGGATGGCGGCTAGGCGAGGTCTAGGCGGGCGCCTAGGCAGCCTAGGCGGATTTAGGTAAATTTCTTATATATTATATGAATTAATTAAACTTAATATATCAGATGTAAAGAATTATTGAATAATATGTTATTTCTTATATAAAAAAAACATATTTGAATGTTTTATGTACATGTATAATATGCTTGCTTAGGAAAAAAAAAAAAAATATTATCTAAATAATTTATATAACATTTATATACATATAATATACGCCCCAAACTTTTAAAATATAAAAAGCCCACACAAGTGGGTGGTTACTTTTCATGATAAAACATGGCCCTTCCTATAATATATAACTTTTAAAAATATTAAAATCCCGCGCAAGTGGGTGTGGCTTTCATGATTACAACCATCTGTAACCCTTCCACCTTACCTCTTTCACATCACCCAAGATAGACAGTAATCACCAGCTTTTGACCTTACTTCTTTCCACCTTACCTCTTTCACACAACCGGTCCTATTCTTTTCTTCTTCTTTGTCCGTTCAGTTGGTTCTTTGAGTCTCTCTCTCTCTCTTCCCTCATCTTCGTTCTTCTTCTTCAGAACCTCAAAATTGGATCTCATATCCAACTTGCGCCACCACAGATTGAAATGTTTAATACTCTCTCTGAAGTGTTTAATACTATCTCTCTCTCTTCGCACTCTCTCTTCCCACATCTTCACAGAGGCGAGCTGCAGAAATTCTCCGGGATTCTGCTGCTACAAACAAGATCGGAAGTTGTAGATCCGTTGCGAAAATAACAGCGAGTTTGGGATTTGTAGCGAGATTCAAACCGCCTAGCCCACCGCCTAGCGCCGCCTAGCCAGCGCCTAGGCGGCCACCTAAGTCCTCCCTGCCTAACTGAGCGTTTTGGTCTAAATCGGGTCGGAGCTCCGCCGCCCAGCGCCTAGGCGTCGCCTAGGCCGATTTTTAGAACATTGGTCGCACTATGATTGGCTTCTGATGTCGACACGTGTCGGCTGTGATTGGCCTCCTAGTTGGAAGGAAACTCTTCTGGGTCCTTGATGGTATAACGTTGACCGGTGCTCGGTAGTTTCGAGATTGGTCAAGTATGGTACAAACATTGAGAATTGCAAATCAATAAAGTAGATGGAGATTGAGAGAACTGTGAAATTGATGTAGTGGAGATATGATGAAATGGAAACTGTGATTCATTGAACTACACATGTCTTGAGATATACATTCTCTGAGTAGTAAGATCAAGGCAACGATAACCCTTGTGCTGCAAGCTATATCCCATAATTACACACTCTTTGCTTTTGCCTTCTAACTTGGAATTAACATAAGGCTTTAACCAAGGATAACAACAACAACAACAACACAAAACCTTTAACTAGGAGTAATATGGTGATTTAAACAAAATTTCCCATGGAGAAGTATTCAAACTAGAAATGGACAATTTATTTATGAGATAAATGGCAGTAGAAAATGATTCAACCCAATATAAATGAGGGACTTTGGATGCTACTAATGTCCTTGATGTTTCAACTAAACGTCTGTGCTTTCTTTCAACACAACCATTTTGTTCAGGAGTATGTGTATAGCTGAGTTGGTCATATATGCCATGAGTTTGAAGAAATTATGTAAACGGGTTACTAGTAAACTCACCCCCTGAGTCTGATTTCAAACACTTGATTTTATTACCAACAAAATTTTCAACATACTTTTTTAATACAATAAAAGTGGAGTATACATCAAACTTGGCTTTTAAAGGAAAAAAATCATGTATATTTACTATAATCATCCACAATTACGAGATAGTACTTATAACCACAGACGATAAAAATTAGAGCTGGGACCCAAACATCACAATGCAACAAACATAAAATGGTAGTTGAAGAAGAACTAGAATGCGTAAATGGAAGCTTAAGATTCTTTGCAATTGCACATTCAGAGCAAAAGAAATCAACAGAGTGTTTCCCTTGCAGTGCAAGCGTATTAGTGGATATAACTCTCCTGAATATGGAAGAAGATAGGTGCCCCAAGCGACTGTGCTAAATTTCACAGGTGCTTTAGTACATACTAAAGAATTAGATGGCAAATTAGATTGAGGTAGAGAAACATGGATACCTTGAAGAGGATAGAAACCATTCCTAACCGGTCCCTACAAAAGTATCTTCCCTGTAAAACAATCCTTAACAACGGATTCATTGGAATTCAAAGTCAAAGAACAGTAATTATCTTTGAGAAATTGATATGCAGAGAGTAATTCATTGTTCAATTGAAAGGAAGCATGAGCAATATTTAAGGATGAATTGCTAGTATGATGGATGGACAAACCTTTACCATATATCGTCGATATACACCTTGTCTTTACATGTGTAAGGAGTTAGGGATGAAATATTGGAAATATCATGTGTGATATGAGAGGTAGCACCAAAATCAAGAATCCAAGAAGGAGATGGTTTGGATGCATAATGAGTATATATGGCTGCAAGCTTGGTAGGAGGTACTTTCCTAAACATGATTGGATTCATTGGATCATAGCAACCAATGGCTTCATGACTTGTTGATCCATAGATTTGACATGTATTGCAAGAACCAGAGGAACCTTGAGAACAAAATCCTTGATTGTTATACTTATTGAAGCCAGATTTGGAATGATTTCCCCGATTGTTTCCTTGAAAATTGGAATTTCCTCTATTTTTGTGAAATCGATTGTTATTCCTGCCACTGTTAGAATTGTAATGAAAAGAATTGTGCAGAGGCTGATTTTGAGCTGCATAAGCTTGAGATGAATGTGGTATGGAAAGTAGTGGTTGCTGGTTTTGAGTTGCACAAGCTTGAAACAGTTCAGCAGCAACATAAGAAATCTGTTTCTAGCGATGAGCCATTGACAATTCTTTTGTAAGAAGAATACCATGAAGTTCATCTAAAGTAATAGATGATAATTGAAGAGTAATGGAATCAACAAACGAATTAAATAACTCTGATAGGTCATGTAATGTAGCAGCAACTAAGTCACGATCAAACACAAAAACACCAACGATTGTTAAGGAATTTGAAATTTCCTTGATTTGCTACAAATACTCAGAGATCGATTGAGATCCTTTCTGAAGAGATTGAAGGCGAGATCGGAGCTGATGAACATAAGCATCAGAGACTCCACCAAAGCGTTGTTCCAATTTGAGCCACATATCATGAAAAAAAGAAACCCTAACAGTGAAATGAGCGATCTCCTCTAAAAGTGTATAATTCAACCAGATCAAGAGGTTTTGATCTTTTTCCTACCACAGTTCAAACTCAGGATTGAGTGAACAATCTGGGAGTAGAGGAGATGGACATGGCTCAGAACCATCAATAACTCCGATGAGTTTGTACCGATGGAGAATTGGAGCAAACAACGCACGCCATGAAAGGTAATTCGATCTCTTGAGTTTAATAGGCACCACACTCCCAATATATTGGATCGTGAGAGAGGTATAACTTTCCACCTAATTAGGGTTTGGAATAGAAGAATTTGGGAGAGAAAACGAACAATCGGACGCCATTCTTGAAAGAAAGATCAAGATTCAACTGATTTTTAGAACAAAAGACTAGAATTCAAAAGAAAATTCACTAGAGATCAAAGTGGAGAAGCAGTGAGGCGGTGAGGATTAAAGATTCACCAAGGCTGTACCATATTGAATCTTAGCTTGTAAGAAAACTCAGAGGTGTAAAAAATATTTCTTATCATTTCATTAACTGACTAAACAATCTACACATTTCAGTATATATATAGATAGAATTCAATTGACATGACCCTAACATTTGCAACTAATTACACATAGCCCTTGGCTAACTAATTCCAACTGTACAAGTACTATTAGACTTTTTAATTTCATGTTGTGCTTCATGATTGGTTGATGCGACCAATGGAAAGGAAATGACACTTTTACCCTAACATTTGACAAAAAAAAATGAGAATTGTTTTGTTTTTGGACTATGAATGCTAATGGACTTTAGTACAAGGTTACGACCAACAACTTTTTGACCAAGTAGATTGATTTAAAAGTCAGATCTGACCACACTGATCACAAGAAAAAGGGTAAGATAGGAAGACTAAATTTATAGATAAAATTTTGTAAATTAAATGACATGAAAGTTAATGATTGGACTATATCTACAAATTTAGTCTCTCTAGCGTTACCTAGGGGTGGGCACGGGCCGGGCTGAGCCCAAATTTGGAGGGACCGGACCGGACATGCTTAAAAAGGAAACAGGACGGGACAGGCAGGGCCGAGTATTGTAAATCTGATCACTGGAACCGAACTGAACTCGGCTCGTTTCAAACGGGCCGATTCAGACCGGGTACACGGGTCCTCAGTGTTTTTTTTTTTTTTTTGAAAATTACCGTGACGAAGTAAATCACATAGGTTCATCTAAAGGCTGCAATTAGTTCATGAGCTGCAATGCTCTACAAAATCTTGTGCGTTAACAAGCACTAAACTTTTTGACGACAACCAACTTCCCCAATAAATTAAATCCAAAGCTTAATAGTTCTCTACAAATTATAACCAAACATAGCATTATATTAACATCTTAATATCAAATAAACTTCAAATAACCAAAAGGAAAAATAATTTCATAACAAGCAAAATAAAAACAACCCAGAAAATAACAAACAATCAAAACCCAGAACAAAACATCTAAAAAAAGAACAAAGTTTCAATTTATCAGAGAGGAAAAAGGAAGATAATTGAAAAGAGAACCTGTATTCCCAAGTTTGGAAACCAGATTTGTAGAGAAGGAAATGGAGAGGCTCCCAATAGTTGAAGACCTTGTCGCAGTTGTGTATGATGTTTGATGTAGCGCTCATGTACCTCACCATTCTCAGAGCCACCAACGGAAAGAACCACCCAAACCCTTTGTTGACGGCGAGATTGGCTGCTCCATCACGAACTCATCAACGACCCTGTCGCCGGAGCACCACAAAGTGTCGCCAGAGATCAACGTCAAACAAAGTGTCGCCTGAGATCGAGGCCTGATGATGTTGGTAGCGGATGGAGCGAGGAAGACAAGAGCGAATCAGGAGGAGAGAAAGAGGTCTGATGATGATGCTGGCGGCGAGAGAGGAAATGAGATTCAAGGAGGAGAGACCGAGGGATGAGAGATCTAGAGAGGGGAGATATTGAGTGAATTGGGTCTGAGAATGGAATAGAGTCTTGGGAGTCCCGGACAAGAATAAGAGAGAGAGGGTGAAATCAACAGTCCGGGCCGGGGGCCTTTTTTTCCAATTTCTAGAACCGGCCTGCCCCGTTATTTACCTGTAGCCGCCCCGAACCTTGATTATCCGTCCTGACCCGCGGTTCCTGTACCCGTTGCCCATCCCTAGCATTACCCTAAGAAAAAAAGTGGCTTTCCTTTTTATCAAAGCAAGAATGCAATTTCATTATTCATTCAACATATACATCAGCTTGGAGAGTGGGTAACAATGTAGAGCAAACTTGGCATGCTTGTAGTCTGCCATCACTGTGACTGTCATGAAATAATTCATTAAATCTCGTAATTATACTTACATCACAACTTATCTTTAAGCCTTTGCCACGGTAAGAGTCTTCTATACCTTGGAAGAGAGAGTAAGGGACCGTTTCTAAATTACATGAGGATATAACCTTTTTTTTTTCTTTCTTTCCAAATTATGAATACATTTAATAATCAATTAAATCAAATCCGTAGATAGGTTATATCCAATTTAAAGTTCAAAGTTATTGAATGATATTTGATTCCAAAAGTCATATCATCTGAAATGCATAAATTAGAGCAATCATTAAAAAAAAAAAATTGGAGCAATATGATTGTGCATTTTATTCCAAGAGTTACTTAGGATCCTTAATTAGTAAAGAGAGAGATTTTGGATACGGTCCTTAACTATAAATATTCTTTGACTGAAACCTTGTTGGTTTTCAATTTTTGATTGAAGTCCCTGAAATTAATGTGATAATTTATTTCTATGTATTTTACTATATTTTTTTAAATTAAAAATTGAAATTTATAGTCGTTTATATTAATGAGATTTTAAATAAAAAACCATAATTTGTAGGATTAAAAATATGAAAATATAAATATACCATTGTGTGTGTGTGTATAAACATTGGTACATTTCATGCGAAAATAATTAACGCACAAATTAAACCCTATTTGTGACAATTGTAGTAATGATGTAAGTAGGGATCGTTCTAACCGGGGATTAACTAGGGATGCTAACCAAAGTAAAATTAAATTAAAAACGTAAAAACAAAATTAAAAACACTAAACTAAAATCAAAACACTTAACTAGAATCACTCAAAATAAAACTAACAAATAAACCAAAACAAATCCAAAGACTCAAAATAATTCAAGACTCAAGAAAACACAAACTAAATTGATTTCTAACAAATCTAACACTTTAAAATAAATGGGAGATTGATTTTTTTACGAAATTGAACTTAAAACAGAAACTTAAAAACAAACTTCAAAGAAAATATATTTTATAGAATTAAAATGATGAGACGTTAGTTAGAGGGTTCCTTATCCACACATGAATATATGCATACAATTTGATTCCCAGTTATGATTTCAACAAACGAATAAATGACAATGCTCCAAGTTAATTAGGTCCGCTTAAATTAACATTCAGATTTTCCACAAGTTATTGGGTTGGATGATTGCATACGACAACCCAAAACATTCCCTACAAGTTCCCTACATGAATTGCATAATAGAGATACAAGCAAGAATCATTAAGTTCTATGAAAATCATAAGCATCGACTAGGCATTCATAACTATGGAATACGCATGTTAATCCAACATAGGGTTTACTAAACATAATCGTGACTAGCGATTTTTACTACTCATGAATATAAGTTCATAACGATTAGATGAAATTCCCTTATATCCTAGCATCAAGTCTAAGCATGCAAATTAAGTGTCGACCCTCAACCCACATACATAAACAAGTTCTTAATCAACACAGAAAAGTAAACCACATCCAACGTTCAAGAATTCATAACTGGAGTAAATCAAATCATAATAAACATTTATCCTTGGTTTCAAATTCCCCTCTAACTAAACAGAAATTAATTACACATGTTTAATATAATTGAAAAGCAAATTAAATTAAACATGAGTTTAAGAAAAATAAAACCAAATGAGGAGTGCTCTCTGCTGTGCTTCTGACTTCCTTCGGTCTTCCTTCCGCGTCTGGCAGTTCCCGCATCCCCCTCTAACTAAACAGTTTATCCGTCTTTTGCTGCTTCTCTCGCTGCCCGTGGAGAGCAGCTCCCTGCTCCTTGTCAATCCTCCCCCGAGGCTCTCCTCTCTCTTTTCTTCCCAGCTGCCAAGGGCAGCCTCCGTCCAGCCCCCTTGTCCTGCGAGCTCTCTGCCTTTTATTTCCTGCCTTCACTGATCTCCCCGCTGGCAGCTCGTGGCCTCCCACGTGTTCTCCATTGCGCCAGCTGCCAAGGCAGCTTCATTTCTTTCCGTTCCAGCTGCCAAGCAGCTTTGCTTCTTTCTTTTCATTATTTCAGTCATGCACTCCCACCTTCTCCACTCATTTTATTTCTTTATTCCATCATGCACTCCACCCCTCAAAATGCCGTTTCTCTCACCTCCATTTTCTTATTTTATTCCTTTCCTCCACCATTCCGTTCACATGGTCTTTTAGTCCAACATATCCCGACTCTATGCGAGAGTTCTTTTCAAATGCCTGAAATATATTCCAGCCCCACTCTTGGTATGTCTTGTTGCCAGTCAAACGCCAGAGGTAAAAAAATGATTCAACTGTCTCTGGTCTCAATATATTCCATGACGTTCCCACGCTCAAGTCCTGCCCATCATGAAAGAAATAATTCTCTCCAGCTAACTTTGTTGGTGTTGACTGGTAGAAGTTATAGCATGTCCAAGCAAGCTGAAAATAGGCTTGCAGAATCAGTCAAAGGTTCAAAGGGTGAAACAATTTTACAAGCTTTATTTGTAACTTTTTTGCTAATAAGAAAAAAAAAATTTGTGCAGAATAACACACACATACTATCTCACTCAAGATAATTTTTACGAATTTTGTTATTTAAAATCACACTTGTGCTATTTTTATTTTCTTAGCTAGATAAATTCGATAAAACACAAAAACAAGGTAAATAACTAAAAAAATATAAGAAACTAACTAAGAAAAGACGAGAGAATTTGATGTAAAATATGTATAAATATGAGCTTATCAAATACCCCCACACTTAGCTTTTGCTAGTCCTCGAGCAAAACAGAGAAAACAGAAAAAAAGTAATAACATGAAAATTATTAGCTTCCCCCTATGTGACCCTCATAGAATTTCATTCGAGAACACAAATCATCAAGAACCATAGCTAACACCAAACAATCTAATCCAAGTTCATTTTCCTTATTCAAATATTAGCAGTAATCTTTGAATCATCCTTGAAGTGTAGTGTGTGAGATAGCCATGCAAATGCAATTTCAAATTTTTATTTTTAAAATCACCATATGCAAACTAGCGACCATCTCACTGGATATACACTTAATCACACATGTGTTTAGTCTTAATGTGTTTCGCTCAAAGAATCAAATGTGAGAGTTCTACCATAAGCTTGCATAACGATCAGTTCTCCACAATCATAATTGCAAAACTTAAATCAAGAGGACTTTTATTGGACGTAATGAGGTTTAGGGCGAGGATTATTGAAACGAAAGAATAGGTAAACACAAGTTCCAAGCTACATTGCAAGCAATTCTTTTGTTTAGATTTATAAGAACTCAAGCTTTCCAGCTATTCTTCACATCACCTCCAACCACAACCTTAAACTGAAACTTTAAACACTTTTTATTTTCTTCGTAAACAAACTTTCTTTCTTGTTTTTTTTTTTTTTTTTTTTTTTTTTTTTCAAGCGGAAACAAATATGAAAAACCCCCACACTTATTCTTTTGCCAAACACCCTCCGAGTACTTCACAAACACTTCTCATAAGACAATTTCACATTACTCATTAGCTTGCTTGGAAAGGGTAAGGAAAAATATTTCAGGCATAAGGGTAGACATATCTGGTGATAAGAAATAAAAGGCTCACATATAAGGCTCAAATTGGCAATCTAATGATATCATTTTTCTTTGGGAAACAAGGTTATTTGGGCCATGGTGGTAAACCTAATGCCTCTATCATTTTCAAGTTCATGCAATCAATGACAAATATTTCGAAAGATCGTTATGCAAGTTCTAGAGAAGTATCTCACATAAGTTCATCACACATGAAAGAATAAGAGTGTATGAAAAATGCACACACTTTCAATAGGCTCAAAAACTCACATAGGATGTATATGGTCACTAAATTCACATATGGATCTTTAAATCATGCTTTAGTTTCACATCGACAAGGCTATGTGCATTTGGTTTTTCAAAGATGATCAAATATGTACAAAACTAACACGAGAATTAGGAATTTCACACAACACATGTTAACTAAGTTCTTGATCATCATGGTTCAAATTTTATCCAATTATATCATTGGGTTGGGAAACTAACAAAAATCTAATTCAAAACAATAAGGAAAACAAGGAAATATTTTTGGATTTTTTAAATTTTCCGATTTTTATTTTTATATTTTTTTTTATTTTTTTTATTTTTTTTTAAAAACAACAACTTAATTAAGAAAATACAAAGCAATAACATGGAAACAAATGAAACCAGTTCAAAGTCGAAGGTACAAAAAATTTCAATTTGGTCATTGGTCATTTTTATACTCTTTACCCCCACACTTAAACTAGACATTGTCCCCAATGTCAGAAAATATAATAAAATGCAAATAAATATAAAATAAATAAATATAAAGAAACAAAATAAAGCAATAGGACTGAAAACTTCCCTAATTTGCAGTAAAATCAAGCGATGACCCCGAAGCTTAAATTCTGCAATCAACCTAAAGGGTGGAAATAACCAAAAGTTCCTGCAAAGAAAAGAAATAATTCAGTTAAGTAACACAAGAAAATGTAGAAAATGCAAACGAAAAATTGAAAATGACGATAAAAGACAATGAATAGAACTAATAAGTGATCATTGGTCGTGCTCGTTGACTTTCCACAGCTTTGAACTCGAACTGGCCTAGGGAACTTCTTAGCAAGGAAAAGGATACTTGATTGGTGGTGGTGATTTGATGTCCTTGTACAGCGAGGCTGTGCTCTTTGGCGACTGATGCGTCCATTTGTTGTTGAAGCTTCTCGAGCTCTTGGTTTCAACTCGGACTCCTTCTGCCGGGTTGATTGAGTCTGCAGGCTGCATTCTTCTCTGCTTGTTTCTTCTGCACGGCAGGTACGCACGAGGTAGAGGTGGTAGTCTGTTTCTTTGTTCAATCTGTCCAACTGCCGACCGATTGCCTTCTTTCTCCTTGTCTCGCAGGCAAGAGCAAGGGTAAAGGAAAAACATGCCATGAGATATCTTTGCCTTTGACTCTGATGATATGAGATACTTTTGCTTTTGAAGAAGTATCGTTCCACAGGTTTATTCTTGAACTGGGCTGGGAAACTTCTTAGCAAGGAAAATGAGACTTGATCTTGAAGATGAAGTAGCACCTTGTCTCCACATGCTTCAAGGTATCATTTTCACTTGCCTTATCTGTTCTCCAGGCAGATGTGGCATCTTCTTCGGAAGTACATCAGCAGTTGAAGATGAGCACTCGAGAGCAATGCTAGGTAAGCAATCAGGAAGGATTTCCAGGCAGTCGGTTCTTAGATCGGAAGATTGACACCAAGTGCTGGCTGATTGCTCGCTTTCTCCTTGTCACAAAGACAAGGAAAAGGACAGGGAGAAAGCATGATATGAGATACTCTTGCTTTCAACCTTCATGATATGAAATACTCTAGCTCTTGATGACTTGTTTGCAAAGGTATCCCACGGAATGAGAAACACAGAGTAACTTGAGAGGCTTCGTTGGGAATGCATTTTCGGAGACGAAGAAGTGCTGAGGGGGTTTGCCTTTGCAATGGATGGCGAAGGTAGACGTTTATAGGAATGATTCTTCACAACCGAAACTGTTCCTTTACCCCTGTCGGCAACCGGTGGATGGATGAACAGTACAGGTTACGCGCTTTCTGAAAAAGCTACCCGTAATTTGCGCAAAGCTGACAGCGCGCGTGACGAGAGACGACAATTCTGGAAAGACTGTTCGCCTCGTGATTCCTGACCGCTCCGTCTTTTGAGAGAGGCACCCGACTTTTGAGAACGGCGTCCGACTTTTGAGACGGAGTCCGTCTTTTGAGAAAGGAACCCGGCTCTTTGATTTGTGAGATTTGCCTCTTCGATTGCTGAGTGATGCCTCATCGATTTCTTCTTTTTATAGAGGCGCTAATTTTGTTCCACAACACACTTGAGCTCCCTCATATAAACACTCATTCCGAGTACTTTTTTAATCTTGATCAGTTCGTCCTCTTCTTTTTCTTCACACCTTCAAATATGTCTTGCCCTTCTGACCGTCGCCTTAACTTGAATGTTGGGGAAGATGTTGATATGTCTTCTCCAACCAACATTTGGCAGCCGTCCTTCATATCCCCAAATGGTCCTCTTACAGTTGGGGATTCCATGATGATGAATGAAACAACCGCTTCGGTGGTGGTCAGAAATCTGCTCACTCCTAGAGACACTAGGATACTTTCCAGGCGGTCCGACGAACTGGCTGTTCAGGACTCTCTGGCCTACAGCGTCCGATGCGCAGGCTCAATATCAAACATGGGCCAGCGCCTTCTTGCTCGATCTCGTCAGGTTGAATCGTTGATGGCTGAAGTGGCTAGTCTTCGGCAAGAGGTCAGAGTGCTTAGGCATGAGAATAAGGAGTTGCACATGCTCGCAACTAATTACTCAACAAGCTTGAAGAGGAAGCTTGATCAGCTGCAGGAGTCCGAAGTGCGGATTCAGAGTGATCATCAACGGTTTATGGCGTTACTCCCGAGGTTTGTGTTGCCTTCATCCTCGGGAGCTGCACCAAGTATTGAGGCTCCGAATGATCCAACTCTGGCGCTTCGTCTTTCTGGGGCTCCGTCGACCTCCGAGGCACCACCTACCAACGACCAATGAAAGCTATTAGTTCACATTATTGTAAAATATTTATGCTTTTAAGTTTATTTAATTATATATATAAATATAAGTATTTTTTTGTGTTATTTTTTTTTATTTTTTATTTTTTAAATTATATGGATGTTTATTATTATTATTATTATTATTATTTTTTTTTTTTTTACATAAACAATGTAAAATAAGTAAATCAAAGTAAAAAAAAGACTATGTTTAATCTCCCAAACAAAAATCACAACTAAATAAACAAAACAAAATGAAAGCAGTAAAGAGAAGGGATTAGGAATGCAAATCTGATTGTGGGTGATTCCTAGGCCTCCCTTCATTATTCAAATGCATGGGTTTATCCTTGAACGGACGGTGGTACTTGAAATGATCCGACAACGGTCGAAGTTCTAATGACGGTGCCTGAATCATCAAAATTAGATTGTTAGTATAACATAAAATTAAAATTGGAGAAGATGGCTTACTTTCTTGTTCAAACTCAATCACAAACACCACGTCTTTGAACGTTTCAGGGACTTTGAACTTGGCCAAATTTATTATAATGGTTGTGGCTTGTCCCGTGTCATCAGTCTCAACTTCTTTGGGCTTGATTGTCTCATGCACAACCTCTTTGATATGTTCAACATATTCTCCGGCCACCTCCTTTTCTGGAATCCCTCTTCTTGGTGTGCAAGGTTCTTTGAATGATTCATCATCATCGGGAACATAATTTGGTGCACCAAAATTTGGGATCTCATTTTGCACCTCTGGAAGAGCTTCCACAACGTCTTTTTCATTCACTTCTTCCTTGGGATTTAAAAACCTGCAAGGAAAAAGGACAATTGGCGGAATGAGGTTAGAATGAATTGAATTTAGAACCTCCTCACCTGAGTTGGATGGCATAAGGACTTGAGGGGTTTGCGACAAGAATTCTTCTAAACTGCCCAAGTCGTCATCCTCATCTTCTTCTTGAAGCGGCAATTCATCCATGTTCGGGCTATGTTTGGATGGTTCTGGGACAACTTCATCCTCCATATCACTTCCCAAAGTGATGACTTCATTGATTTCCATTTCTCCCTTTGAATTTGCAAATGTGGAGTTGGAGAGTTCACT
The DNA here is from genome assembly GCA_035220775.1 of Malus fusca. Classification (NCBI taxonomy): domain Eukaryota; kingdom Viridiplantae; phylum Streptophyta; class Magnoliopsida; order Rosales; family Rosaceae; genus Malus; species Malus fusca. The sequence continues at coordinate 13,882,999 of CM069061.1, read as the reverse complement.
TTGATCTTGAATCTGTGCCATGATCTCCATAATCTGCCCAACTTACTTCTCCAATGCATCCACCTTGTTAGCTTTATTTTGCATCTCCTTGTTTCGATTTTCTACTTCCTGGTTCAAAGAGGTGATTAATTGAATAAAATTATCATTATCAACTGACGAACCTGAATTTGGTTGGGGAGATTGTGGTGGAGGCTGTGGTGGTTCACATGGCCCTTGATAGAACTCCTCATACGGCTGCCATTGTTCTTCGTTTTGTGAGCCCTGCGTCAAAGAAATGAGTCCATCAAGAATTTCATTATAATTCATGGGCATACTTGAATTCGATTGAAATTGCTGTGAGGGAGGTTGTGGTGGCTGCATAGATCTTGAATAAAACTCCTCATCTTGTTGCCAATATCCACTTTGTTGAACCGGTTGAGTTTCTCCCCACCTATGATCTGAATAATTTCTCCAATCCGAATTGTAAGCGTTGGAAAACATGTTGCCCCTTGATTGGTTATGGCCTTGATATCCCCAAACATCTTCATTTGCAGAAAATTGGGGACATTGATGAGTTTGATATCCTTGCCCATACGATGCACCAAATGTTTGGACACTTGGCATTGTGGTCCTTCCGGCATTCTGACTTAATTGAGACGTGAGATTCGCCAATTGAGCTTGGATGTTAGCAAAATCCATGTCTTACTTCTCTAGTACCTTAAATCAAAGAAAGAGACTAAATCAAATATCAAAAGTAAAAGATATAATAACAAAAAAAAATAAAAAAAATAAAAAATAAAAAAAAATAAAATACAATAAATACAAATAAAAAAAATAAGAAAAATAAAAACATAAACAAGGGATTAGCAAATTTGCTAATCCCCGGCAACGGCGCCAAAAATTTGATGCGAAAATAAATTAACGCACAAATTAAACCCTATTTGTGACAATTGTAGTAATGATGTAAGTAGGGATCGTTCTAACTGGGGATTAACTAGGGATGCTAACGAAAGTAAAATTAAATTAAAAACGTAAAAACAAAATTTAAAACACTAAACTAAAATCAAAACACTTAACTAGAATCACTCAAAATAAAACTAACAAATAAACCAAAACAAATCCAAAGACTCAAAATAATTCAAGACTCAAGAAAACACAAACTAAATTGATTTCTAACAAATCTAACACTTTAAAATAAATGGGAGATTGATTTTTTTACGAAATTGAACTTAAAACAGAAACTTAAAAACAACCTTCAAAGAAAATATATTTTATAGAATTAAAATGATGAGACGTTAGTTAGAGGGTTCCTTATCCACACATGAATATATGCATACAATTTGATTCCCAGTTATGATTTCAACAAACGAATAAATGACAATGCTCCAAGTTAATTAGGTCCGCTTAAATTAACATTCAGATTTTCCACAAGTTATTGGGTTGGATGATTGCATACGACAACCCAAAACATTCCCTACAAGTTCCCTACATGAATTGCATAATAGAGATACAAGCAAGAATCATTAAGTTCTATGAAAATCATAAGCATCGACTAGGCATTCATAACTATGGAATACGCATGTTAATCCAACCTAGGGTTTACTAAACACAATCGTGACTAGCGATTTTTACTACTCATGAATATAAGTTCATAACGATTAGGTGAAATTCCCTTATATCCTAGCATCAAGTCTAAGCATGCAAATTAAGTGTCGACCCTCAACCCACATACATAAACAAGTTCTTAATCAACACAGAAAAGTAAACCACATCCAACGTTCAAGAATTCATAACTGGAGTAAATCAAATCATAATAAACATTTATCCTTGGTTTCAAATTCCCCTCTAACTAAACAGAAATTAATTACACATGTTTAATATTATTGAAAAGCAAATTAAATTAAACATGAGTTTAAGAAAAATAAAACCAAATGAGGAGTGCTCTCTGCTGTGCTTCTGACTTCCTTCGATCTTCCTTCCGTGTCTGGCAGTTCCCGCATCCCCCTCTAACTAAACAGTTTATCCGTCTCTTGCTGCTTCTCTCGCTGCCCGTGGAGAGCAGCTCCCTGCTCCTTGTTAGTCCTCCCCCGAGGCTCTCCTCTCTCTTTTCTTCCCAGCTGCCAAGGGCAGCCTCCGTCCAGCCCCCTTGTCCTGCGAGCTCTCTGCCTTTTATTTCCTGCCTTCACTGATCTCCCCGCTGGCAGCTCGTGGCCTCCCACGTGTTCTCCATTGCGCCAGCTGCCAAGGCAGCTTCCTTTCTTTCCGTTCCAGCTGCCAAGCAGCTTTGCTTCTTTCTTTTCATTATTTCAGTCATGCACTCCCACCTTCTCCACTCATTTTATTTCTTTATTCCATCATGCACTCCACCCCTCAAAATGCCGTTTCTCTCACCTCCATTTTCTTATTTTATTCCTTTCCTCCACCATTCCGTTCACATGGTCTTTTAGTCCAACATATCCCGACTCTATGCGGGAGTTCTTTTCAAATGCCTGAAATATATTCCAGCCCCACTCTTGGTATGTCTTGTTGCCAGTCAAACGCCAGAGGTAAAAAAATGATTCAACTGTCTCTGGTCTCAATATATTCCATGACGTTCCCACGCTCAAGTCCTGCCCATCATGAAAGAAATAATTCTCTCCAGCTAACTTTGCTGGTGTTGACTGGTAGAAGTTATAGCATGTCCAAGCAAGCTGAAAATAGGCTTGCAGAATCAGTCAAAGGTTCAAAGGGTGAAACAATTTTACAAGCTTTATTTGTAACTTTTTTGCTAATAAGAAAAAAAAAATTTGTGCAAAATAACACACACATACTATCTCACTCAAGATAATTTTTACGAATTTTGTTACTTAAAATCACACTTGTGCTATTTTTATTTTCTTAGCTAGATAAATTCGATAAAACACAAAAACAAGGTAAATAACTAAAAAAATATAAGAAACTAACTAAGAAAAGATGAGAGAATTTGATGTAAAATATGTATAAATATGAGCTTATCAACATTCATCAAAATTAACCAAAAAATGATTGTACCAAACATGGGTACATTCTTCAAAAAAAAAAAAAAAAAAAAAAAAAAAAAAAAGATATTAGGCTTAATAACATTAGTAAATTTCTTCGATTAAACTTGACATTGATTGTCACATCTCGGCCCGGGCCCCACCAAATCTTGGGCTCGACTCCATCGTAGCACGATATTGTCCGCTTTGGGCCCCGACCACGCCCTCACGGTTTTGTTTCTGGGAACTCACACGAGAACTTCCCAGTGGGTCACCCATCATGGGTCCCATGCTCTCGCGAGAACTTCCCAGTGGGTCACCCATCATGGGATTGCTCTCGCGCGAACGTGCTTAACTTCAGAGTTCCTTCGGAACTCGAAACCAGTGAGCTCCCAAAAGACCTTGTGTTAGGTAGAGATGAGAATATACATATAAGGCTTACATGATCCACTCCCCTGGGCGATGTGGGATGTTACAATCCACCCCCTTAGGGGCCCGACGTCCTTGTCGGCACACATCCGGCCAGGGATTGGCTCTGATACTAAATTGTGTTGGAAATGTGCCCTAAAGCCAATCATATGATGATACTTTACGGACATTTCACATGTTAAACTAATCTAGTTTACATATAAAAGGCAAACATTATTGTTTGAGGCGTCTCATATAAATGTTATATGCTTAAACGATAAAGTCCAAGGAATATGTGATTGGGAGAATGCAATCTAATGAAGTTAGATTAATGAGACCATTCTTTCGTAGACACATCCTAAACATTCCTGATCATAGGATTGCCAATTGGGCATTGACAGTCCGTTAAGATCAGTACGTGCTATGTCTTCTATCAGGGAGAGTGACTAGTCTCGAGTCATTGGTGTGTGTGACATCAAGACAAGTACGTAGGTGCTCAATAGAGAATGAGTTCACTGAACACGATCAACGAGGAGTTCTCATACTCATGTCACATGAGAACTCATGTTTGGGATAATGCAAATTAGTCCTTTGACCTGAGGCATCACAGTTGTTGTCTTGTGGTTAAGTCCTTGATCTTTGATTATGTCAAAGTCACCCCATCGGGGTGTCCACGACATCATTGGGGTTAAGCCACTTAGTCATGGAGACAAGTGAATGCGCAACAAGGGATCTCTAACCTTCAATTGGCTTGAGGGAGAATACTCTATGATATGATTAAAATCTCTGGCCAGAGTATGAATGAGATTTGGGAATGCGTTCCAATTCACATTCAAAGTAATCATATAAGCACAAGAATCACATTGGATAGTAGACATGAATAAATAAACTATCAAACCAAACAATGTGGTCAAGAGTATTAGATTAGAGAAAGACCGTATTGCATTTGTAATCCTAAACTGAATAGGTTCTCTACCTCTTCTGATTAGCTTGGGTAGCCATGATATGCTGCTAGGGGTCACTCATGGTTTGTGGAAGCCCTAAACGTGTGTAATCACTAAAGGGAGAATTGAAAGTAAGTTTCAATTCACAATCGATGTAAAATGGTTTTAATCGCCCATTGCCTCGCTAAAAGGAACCTAATGTATCGTACACCAAATAAGGTGGAGATTGAAGAAACAAAGGAGATGAATTAAATGGTTTAATTATTTATGGCAAGGATTAATTAATATGTTAATTAATCAAACGAATAAGTTCGTTAAAGACCTCGGGATAGTTTTTGGACCTTAAGGCCCAATGGGCTTCGAACGTCAAAGCCCATTGACTTAAGTTGTATGACAACTTAATGAATAAAGATTCACAAAGGCCCAAAAGCCCATATCCATTTAGTGTTGAATTAGGGTTTTTAGTTCTTTAGGTCATTTAAAGAAGTGACTATATAAAGAACTTTATAACCTAAAATTCATAAGTTGTTGATTTTAGAGAAAATTGGTGAGAACACAAAGCTTCCATTTCTCTCTAAGAGGCCAACCACCTTGGGGGATATTGTCTAGCAATTCTATTTCCTCAAGGTCACTCATTTCCTCTCCAATCCAACCTTGGTGTAGAATCTTTAGAGGTTCTCAATTTTGGGAACTTGGAGAACCTATTCTTCTAACCAAATCCATGGAGCTAAGAAGTAAGGAATGAAGGCCCTATCTCTTGGGTGATTATCCTTTGCATATGCAAAGAGGAATCTACAAAGGTAAATATTTCTCAACTAACAAATTGTTGTTTTTAAGTTGAGTCAAGGTTCACCAATCTACTAGGCTTTGAATTTCATGGTAGATGTTTTGTTTTTGAATGCATGAAAGCATGATTCCGCCTTTAATTGTTAATTGCATGCTATATGATGTTATTCAAATGAACATGTTTTTCACAAAATTTCCTTCAAGTGGTATCAAGAGCCTAGGTCTAGTAGTTGGTGAATCATTTTGGGTTTTGTAGTTCATAGTTTTTGATTTAAAAGTTGTAATATGTTACAAGCTTTATTCTTGTTTCTTTGAATGTAAATTTTGTTAGAAAATTTGCCATCTCAAATGTTGTAGATGTAGTTCATATGAGCATGAATTTTGGAGCTAAAATTTGGTGCCATGTTTTTTGGGAAATTCGGCCAAATCCAAAGGGTGATTTTTTGGGTTCATGTTTGTCTTGTTAAAATGGTTTTAAAGTGACTTTTGGAACCCCTAAGTACCCTAGGATGTTAACCCTCTTTTGAGTGATGAAAATTTGAGTTTTGGTGAGTGAAAACATTCATGGAGCTATTATGAGTTTTCATGAGTGTTCTTCAATGTTCTTGAAGTTCTTGCCAAGAACAAAAAGTTTTGAAGTTTTGATTCAAAATGTTTTATGTTTTTACATAAAGTTTTGGTTTAATTTTAGTGGGTGATTTTAGTGGGTGATGATTATTGGTAAAGTATTATTAATGGTTTTAATGGTAGACAAACTTTTTTAAAAGTTTGACATAAATTCAATTAATGGCTATAATGGTAGACAAACTTTTTTAAAAAGTTTAACATAAATTCAAAATATTTCATCTTTACCTCACCTAACAAAACCCACTTACAAAAACTTTGTAAAAATCATATTTTTTCTATCATGGCCGGCCACCCTAATAGAATAGGGTATTTTTGGGTCTTTTATTCAATTACATAAAGTTTTGATACTTTTGTGTATTTGCACTTTGGCCCAAAAGTTTACGTTTTTACGTTAAGGCCCAAAAACGTTAAAGGACAAATTGTTTTGCTCCTTTAATGAAGTTTTTTGTATTTGTTGAAATTTTTGGGTTCTAGTTGTAATTACATGAAGTAGTGGACTTTTGTGTTTTTACAAAGTGACCCCAAAAGTTTGTGTTTCGCAATATAGCCCAAAAAGTTGTGGTTATTGCATGATGGCCCAAATTAAGTAAGGAACAAATATTGTTTTGTCTCTTTAAATGAGAATTGGATTTTCATTTCATTTAGCTCCATTTAAATCAATTTTATGGATACAAAAACCAAATGAAAATGTTGCATTCAATTTAATTAATTAAAGTGTTGATTAATTAAAGGGTGATTATGAACCTAAGCCTACGATAATTGAGCTATGTGATAGGCCGTTTCAAATTTGTTTGAACCATGGGAATGTGTAGATTAATTTTGGTTGTAATTTGATTTGATCAAATGTTGTAAAAGAGCATAAGCTCTTCTTTACTTTAAAGTAATTTGTTTTATGCAAATGTTGTAATGAGCATAAGCTCACCTTTACTTTGAAGTACTTCTTTCTTGCTTTATTTGATATGCATGAAAATGAAGTAGTTGGGTCCAACGCCCCTAAGACAACACGCCTTAATGTGATTAAACGCGTAACTAAAATCAATCTCCATCCCTAGTCCGAGATTCAACACTAGGCTCGTGTTGAATCTAAACAAAGGTTCATAGTCATCCTAAGGCCCTAAGGCAACTATATAGTCCATCAAATGAATGCAAACCTTATGTTAGTAGTATCATATACTCTTGCTTTAAAAAACCGTTTTATAAGCATAGTGGGAGTATTATATACAACTAAAAACAAATGGACCAATAGTTGTAATAGGACCAAAATTGTTTTAATGTAGATTAAAATGAATACTTATATGTGATGAGACCTAAAACCCTCAACCAAACCATTATTAAGTTGAAAAGCGTGAGAGTGCTTAGAACACTCTTTCGTGGCATTCCACCGTGGTAGGCTCCAATCGTTTATGACTTGTACACCGGCTTCACCCTATCATGGGGGAGTACAAAGTGCATGCTTATACTCAGGAGGAGTCTATATACATACTTGATGAGGTTAGTGTAGGCAACGAGGATGGCCGACATCGTATCATCGTGAGGCTATTCTTGAACCCCTTCACGAACTAAGCATGGTGGGAATGACTTAACTAAGTGCAATGGCGCCAACATCGTATCATCGTGAGGCAACATTCTCTAGAGGCCAAATTGATGGGTACTTGCATTAGTTGCAAATGAGTAAGCGTACTCTCTCATTATTATTAATGCTAGCCAACATCATATCATTGTGAGGTGGGCTTGGTAATAGTGAGTCTCCCATAACCTACTAAGAGTTTCCTCCAAAACTCTCGAATTCCAATGAGGGATATGGAATTTGCCAAAAATAGTGGGTGGTGCTATTTGATTTAAAGACCCAAATCAAATGGCTTAAAATCAATCAATTTATATTCGTTATGTATTTGTTTACCAATATATTTGCAAACGTTATCCAAAACTTGACAAAGAAAAGCAGAATGTTTTAGTTTCCGGACTTGGTAACACAATCCCAAAGATTGTCTTAAATGGATTGTGCATGTACCTAAGAAGTCTCATCCTCACAATCTTCCTATTGATAATGTATCATTGGAAGAACATGTTAGAAATGTCTATCATGAAGAGGACAACACAAACAACCAATGCTTATTCCTTCGTTATATGAACAAAGGAACTTATGAAGAAATGAGAGTTGCCTTGAACAACTCTTGAAAGTTTGTAATTATGTTTAGAACATAATGGTTGGTTGACAAAAATAGTCCATCAACATGGACTTATGATGATTTTGAATCATTGAGTGTTGAAGTGATAAACCACTTAACGAGACGGAAACTAAGCTAGGACTTCACCTTTATGTCCCTATCCTAAATGGTTCACTAAGTTTATTGTAAACTATGTAGTGAACAATAACCACACACTCTCCAAAATGTTTGATGTGTATAACACAATTGAAAAAGGTTTCAAGAGAGATAGTGGGAGTTTAGGGACCATGACTATTGTAGTCAAAGGAGAAGTCAAATGAAGAAGATAAAATTAACTCCAAGGGAACAAACTTTCTTTATGAAAGGATGGACATTGGAAGGGGTATTTGCAAGAAATGTCTTGCAAGTGTCAAGAACACACCTTTCGAAGGTGTTGTAAATTGTTCTTGAATAGTTCAAAACAGTTGGTTCTTCTACTTGAATGCTTGATTCCGTATTAGTAACTATGTTTTACAATCGTTGTAAAAGTGTGGCTAATAAGAAGTAGAAGATTAATGAGAGAAGAGAAAGTACTTCACATTCGGAACGTGAATAAAATATAGATCTCTGCGAAAACAGATGGTACTAACTTCCTCATATGAACTACCAAAGAAATTGGAAAAACCAAAGATTGTCTTTACATTCCAATTTTAAGGAACTTAATTCCGTCGCTATAGTAGAGATGGATGAATGTTTTGTTTGACAAAACATTGTTCTTTATTAATCAATGATTGGATTATAGTAATCTAATTGATTGTCTCTATAGTAGAGATGATATGGTAGCGTTAACTGTTTAGAATATAATGATGCTTAAAACCCAAAAGGTTGCAAGATAGTGGCAATTGTCCACAACATAATACTACTCATGTTGTATGACATTCACCGAAGATCACTCTCGGTTGGACTATAGTTTATTTTGAATAAACACAAGTCCGAATACTTTGCAAAAGGTTTCAAAGAATTCAAGAAATGTAAGATTGATGAGTAAGACGTCTAAAGTAATTACATCCTTAGATTTGATCCAAGGAAAGGTAACACTTTAGATGAGTTTCCTTGAAAGATATCAAGGAAATTAGCATCATAAGATAAATGATTTTCTCCATTAGGAGAAGAACGAACTTGAATAAGATTTAGTTCGTTGGATATTATCAATTACCCATATATAGGATATATATGCTTCTAAGACAATATGATTGTCAATTAGAAGATCTTCCAAAATTTTCATAACTCCATAGGATGTAGTTGGAAAGAAAGACAAATCTTAATCATGTTAAGATTTGGGGTTGTGTGCTAATAAGCAATATTTGTTTAAAAATTATCTTGTGGATATCCTTAAATTAACCTTTGGATATCACTTCTATAAACCAACCAACAAATGTTGTTTGTTGAGTAGTTCATTGTAATCCTACAATGTGATTTGCCTTAGAGCAAATGAACTAGGAATAGAACTCAAAAGAATGGGTTCTTTGAGAGACAAGATGATAATCAACAAATATAACAACCTAGTTCCTATACCACAAGCTCCAAGGTAGTCAAGAAGGATTTATAAACCGTCTCAGTTGAATGGTTTGAACTTTATGACTACATTGAGTGTATATACGATATATACTCAAGGAAATGGTAAAGTACCATTTGACCCGAAATAATGAAACCTTCATAGCTAATTGGTAGCTTAAGGTGACTACAATCAAAGAGAATGGTTGACTTTGAAGGAACCATCTTTGACGTAGTCTTAGTTTCAATTAATTCGAAGATTGCTAGCTACAACTAAATGGTGATTCAATGTTTGGACATGATATAGGTTTCCGAAACCATTATTAAGATAGTCTTGATAATTTATGTCTAAAACTATGAATCACAAAACATGTAAGTTGTAGAGATCCAACCATCATGGATCTAAGCAAGCTAGTGGGAGCCATAAGCGTCTTATGAGAGAAAGATCAAAATTGTTTGATTTCTCATATAGATGTAAATGAATCTTTTGTTTACTAGGTTTACAAAAGATTAGTGGGAGTTAATCATATTCCTAAATTTAAATATATGTATGATATATTAATTTTGGAAATGAAAAGAATACTTCATTGTTAAAGTTATGACTTTAAAACTTTCTATAACGATAGAATGTATATGGGAGACATAATCTATATACATGGGATGGAAATCTATAATGATAGATTTTAGGATATAATTGGATTATATCACGCCCTAATAATAGACAAAAGGTTGCTAGGAAGTTTCTCATATGATGATAAACTTTAATAAGAAGAACAACTCTAGTGAGACTAGGAGGTAGCTCTTCTCAAAGGGAACGTACCCTTTGACTCCCAAAGAAATAATGCGTAAATCGAATCCTTTATGCATACGCAGAAAGGTGATTTATGTATTTCATATTGTATGAAAAACATTGATATGAGTTGTACCTAGAAAGGTACAAGGCGATATCAATGCAAGCCCAGGATCAAAACCATGGCAACTGTCAAGTGAATCCTTAAGTATTTAAGAAATACTAAAGGATAGGTTCCTCGAAGAATGAGGAAGAATTAGAGTAACGTAATGGAAGCGTAAATGTATTAGATTGTGAATCTAATCCATCATTGGATGTTTCTTCATTATGAATGAAGAGATAAATAGATATCTCTTTATTATGACTAAAGAGATATTTGGATGGAAACATTAAAGTAATGACTTTAGTGTGTTCCATTATGAATGCAAAATATATTGCCATATAGAAGTTTACAACAATGTTGTTTGGATGGGAAAGTTCATTTATGAACTCTCTATTCGGTTCCAACCAGAAAGTGTATCTAGTGTACTGACACTACGACACTAATGGGGCGATAGCTCAAGCCTGGGAATCAAGGTCTCATCAAGATCCGAACTCATATGAGAGACTGAACCACATGATTGGGAATCATGTATAATGGTGACGTCGATATTCTCAAGGTTGCTTCTATGGATAACATATAGATATCCATTTCCTAGGCCTACTATTCAGCCATTTAGGAAATGACTACATAATAGGAATCATCACAGATGAACAAGCTGATTGGCTCTAGTGCAAGTGGGAGATTGTTGGAAATGTTCCCTAAAGCCAATCATATGATTATACTTTACGGACATTTCACATGTTAAACTAATCTAGTTTACATATAAAAGGCAAACATTATTGTTTGAGGCGTCTCATATAAATGTTATATGCTTAAACGATAAAGTCCAAGGAATATGTGATTGGGAGAATGCAATCTAATGAAGTTAGATTAATGAGACCATTCTTTCGTAGACACATCCTAAACATTCCTGATCATAGGATTGCCAATTGGGCATTGACAGTCCGTTAAGATCAGTACGTGCTATGTCTTCTATCAGGGAGAGTGACTAGTCTCGAGTCATTGGTGTGTGTGACATCAAGACAAGTACGTAGGTGCTCAATAGAGAATGAGTTCACTGAACACGATCAACGAGGAGTTCTCATACTCATGTCACATGAGAACTCATGTTTGGGATAATGCAAATTAGTCCTTTGACCTGAGGCATCACAGTTGTTGTCTTGTGGTTAAGTCCTTGATCTTTGATTATGTCAAAGTCACCCCATCGGGGAGTCCACGACATCATTGGGGTTAAGCCACTTAGTCATGGAGACAAGTGAATGCGCAACAAGGGATCTCTAACCTTCAATTGGCTTGAGGGAGAATACTCTATGATATGATTAAAATCTCTGGCCAGAGTATGAATGAGATTTGGGAATGCGTTCCAATTCACATTCAAAGTAATCATATAAGCACAAGAATCACATTGGATAGTAGACATGAATAAATAAACTATCAAACCAAACAATGTGGTCAAGAGTATTAGATTAGAGAAAGACCGTATTGCATTTGTAATCCTAAACTGAATAGGTTCTCTACCTCTTCTGATTAGCTTGGGTAGCCATGATATGCTGCTAGGGGTCACTCATGGTTTGTGGAAGCCCTAAACGTGTGTAATCACTAAAGGGAGAATTGAAAGTAAGTTTCAATTCACAATCGATGTAAAATGGTTTTAATCGCCCATTGCCTCGCTAAAAGGAACCTAATGTATCGTACACCAAATAAGGTGGAGATTGAAGAAACAAAGGAGATGAATTAAATGGTTTAATTATTTATGGCAAGGATTAATTAATATGTTAATTAATCAAACGAATAAGTTCGTTAAAGACCTCGGGATAGTTTTTGGACCTTAAGGCCCAATGGGCTTCGAACGTCAAAGCCCATTGACTTAAGTTGTATGACAACTTAATGAATAAAGATTCACAAAGGCCCAAAAGCCCATATCCATTTAGTGTTGAATTAGGGTTTTTAGTTCTTTAGGTTATTTAAAGAAGTGACTATATAAAGAACTTTATAACCTAAAATTCATAAGTTGTTGATTTTAGAGAAAATTGGTGAGAACACAAAGCTTCCATTTCTCTCTAAGAGGCCAACCACCTTGGGGGATATTGTCTAGCAATTCTATTTCCTCAAGGTCACTCATTTCCTCTCCAATCCAACCTTGGTGTAGAATCTTTAGAGGTTCTCAATTTTGGGAACTTGGAGAACCTATTCTTCTAACCAAATCCATGGAGCTAAGAAGCAAGGAATGAAGGCCCTATCTCTTGGGTGATTATCCTTTGCATATGCAAAGAGGAATCTACAAAGGTAAATATTTCTCAACTAACAAATTGTTGTTTTTAAGTTGAGTCAAGGTTCACCAATCTACTAGGCTTTGAATTTCATGGTAGATGTTTGTTTTTTTAATGCATGAAAGCATGATTCCACCTTTAATTGTTAATTGCATGCTATATGATGTTATTCAAATGAACATGTTTTTCACAAAATTTCCTTCAAATTGTAACATCCCGGCCCGGGCCCCCACCACATCCTGGGCTCGACTCCACCGTAGCATGATATTGTCCGCTTTGGGCCCCGACCACGCCCTCACGGTTTTGTTTCTGGGAACTCACACGAGAACTTCCCAGTGGGTCACCCATCATGGGATTGCTCTCGCGCGAACTCACTTAACTTCGGAGTTCCTACGGAACCCGAAGCCAGTGAGCTCCCAAAAGGCCTCGTGCTAGGAAGAGATGAAAATATACATATAAGGCTTACATGATCCACTCTCCTGGACGATGTGGGATGTTACATTGATACATTCTCAAATCAAAGAAAAAAGAATGTACCCGTATAAGTTTAAAAATGGATTAGAAAAAAATTGAATAGATTTTATATAAAAAAATAGTACATTTTACATATAACAAATTGGTATATTTAAGAATGAGTACATTTTTAGATTAAAAAATTTTAAAAATTACATGAAAGGGTACATATAAGTTTAAAAAATTGAAAACATTAAAAAAAAATTGAAAACATTAAAAAAAAAAAAAGCTAATAGGTACAAACTTAGTCTAATTTATTTATTTATTTTGGAAATGTTTTGAATTGAAAATTAGTTAGGAGTTTAATGAACGTGTGAGTATTAAAGTTCTAAATCAATTAGCAATTTTTATTTTTAAAAATTATGCAACTGACATGTAAATTCATTATTACATTAATACTACAAACTTTAATCAAAATCTGAAAACTAATAAGGTTTCAGTCATTGAACATTAGTAACTAGAGACCAGATATTAATTTTTCCTATATAATATGACTGTGCATTTTATTCCAAGAGTTACTCAGGATCCTTAGTAAAGACAAAAAAATCAACCATATATAATATGACTCCAACTTTTCTAATATAATTTGAAGTCAGAAATATAACTTTTGACTCTTAACTTTTTCTGCATGTTTTTCAAATCTTCATATTTGCGAACTTTTTAAACAACTTTTTGGTATCCCATCCTGGGCCAGAAGATGTTTGAGCCACATGCAGGGCTTAGGACTCTTAAATCTGGTGGGGCCTTTCCCAACCAGTGAAACCATTTTTATATACAATTTACTAACCCAATTTAAATAACACTCAGTTTCTTCTCCTCGATACGTAAAGGGTCCATCTTTCCCAATTTAAATAACACTCAGTTTCTTCTCCTTGATACGTAAAGGGTCCATCTTTCTCAAATAATCTTTGTGCCTATGAGCTCCTTGTATAATGTTCATGCACTATCCAGGTCTAGGTGAATTTCCTGCCCTTTAATCATTATGCACGATGTTCTGATTTTAGCTAGACAAAATTGGATTATTCATGTTCTTATCTGTCCATAGGTCAAAGTAAGGTTTCTATGGGACATTTAGAAGGAATCTGTTTGAGCACGTTTAGCTCTTCGTCTTCAATGTCCTTCTACAGTTCTCCTGGAAAACCTATGAGCTGATGAAAACAATTATTGGGTTAAATTTAATCCATGCTTAAAATAAGAACATTATGTTTTTGTTTCGAGAGGTCCATGATTTATATATCTGGATGCCAAGGCTTTCAAATCCTGATTTATTTGGATAAATAGTTGATTTCTTCACACATCTTTTGGCTTCTTACATACCCTATTTTATATCTGACTATCATATTAAATAATTCAAACGTAAACAAAAAAGAGTATGCACTTTTCCATTTGAATAATTTCAAAATTGAAAAGCATTCATCCCAAAACTGCGAGTATTTCTCATCACTGTATAGCCTATACAATCCAAACCTAAGCACCACACGGAACATGCATAGATATTGAGGTTATTTAAGTCATTGAATCATTCAACATACGATGCTAATCCAATGATTAAAACTGAAAAATATTGAGATTTAGCAGTATCCTTCGTCATTTATAAGTTAGAGATCATGTTTAACTTACATAATTGGCGATAACGTAAAATAATTTTTAAGTTTGATATCTAGGTATAGTTGACTGATTATGTATCTTAAGCACAATCAATCCCTCCCCCTTGATCAAAGTAGAATACCCCTCCGCTAAAGTATAATATGTTACGTAAAAAATAACGTAAAATGAGCGTGTTGTCCAAATGGTTTTTGTTAGTTGGCGTCAAAGCCCAATTGTAGTTGAAATTTTAGTCGTCAAGGCAATGATGAAGATTAAGAATTAACTTTACATGTTTGTTTCAGTTTCAAAGCATAACAAAAGCCCTAGACATAAGTGTGTACTTTGAATTCACGGACCCTGTTTGGTATTCTCCCATTGGGATCTCAACGTCTCAAAACTGCCATATGTATGGGTCAAGGTCCACTCAGCAGCCAATCTTTTTATCTAATGGAAATTCAATACCAGAGCTATACCCATGCACCTCACTTATTCATCTTTATAAGATGAAGAAAACGAAGTTAACCCCAACAGCCTCCAATTACATCTGCTCGAATAGTCGTTTAGTTAAAAAAAAATTTAATAAAATGTTGATTGTCCGGAAAAATATACATAGTTCACATTTGTACCATATTTACTTGATTATATTGTTAAAGTTGTACATTTAACAAGAAATAATAGAGAGCATTGTAACCGAAAAAAAGAAGATGAATAGAGTACACAAGTGCCAAACTTTCAGTTCTAATATTCTTCTTTCATATATCTTTTTAGTGAATATTACTTATATGGCACATAACACCATCACAGTAGTGTTCTATGTCAATTCAATAAAAATGCGTAAGCTTTTCTTCACATTTCTTTTGTTTCATTGGCACGAGAAGCCACGTATCCATATACATGTGCCATATAATAAGTTTTCATCATTCTTGGGGGTGATACTTACTCCTTAAAGTTGTACATTTGCACTGCTGTCTTGCTCCAAGGGAAAAGCTATAAATCAGATATAACAGACATGCTACTCCCTGATGTCGCAATGGATTAAAAAAAAAGAAAACTAATGAAAATAGCTTGAAAATTTTGAGTTTTAATGATAAGGACAAAATAAAGGGTAAAGTGAATAGTACAAGGTTTGACTTTTTAGTGTAAAAATGTGGTTTTTCGTTAAAGTGAACAGTATCGTGGACTTTTCGTTAAAACTCCCTTAAAAAATGCAACTAATGGATTATGGATAAATGTAAAACATATATGGAAACAAGTCAATCTCTGCAAATTAAAGAAGGAAAATGTCACATTTACTTGAAGACTGTTTTTGGTAGAACTAAGAGGCTTCTTAAAGTATACTAGGTGGAAGTGCGGGAAGCAAAAGAAGACAAAAAGGGACACGAAGAGATGCAATGCATGCAGATAAAAGTTTGGCAGAGTTATGGTAATTGTTGTAACTTTGGGGTAAAAAAGAGAAATAGAAATTTTATAATGTGGAAAAGGATGTGAGGTGAGAGTTTATGCGTAGTTATCTCCTGAAAATCCGTTGGGATATCTTGTTGTCGGCAAGCTTTAACTTTCTGAGTTCAAGTAAACCCAATTGCCTTTCTGAATTCCTGTGCTCTGTGCGCCTACCTTTTTATGTTTTTCCAAAGAAAATGGTAGAGACTAAATTTTGAAAATTAAAAGACATGAAAATTGATAATTCGTTTATTATTTAACTCTTGATAAACGTACTTGGTCATATTAGTGACACATAATTTAGTTTGCAAATTTAGTCTTCATAACATTATCTTTTTCAAAACATTTCTTTTTACCTTTTTTTCCCTTGCATTGCGTATTTAGTCGGTTACTTTTAGCAAGTGTGTTCGTTAATATTCTGCGCATGGGGAGTAATTCTGGTATAGACTATTGTTTATAACGTGTGTCAAAGAATTAATCTTTGTTCAAATATATTCCTAATTGCACGATGGATGATTTTTATTAGATTTGAATGTTTTACAACTGGAACAAGAGTGTTGAATAATAGAGTTCGCCATTTGCATATACACGGAACAAAAGAAAACATCACGCCGCAATTAAACTTACTTACCGTGGTGTTAGGTGATAAAGTGATAAAATTACGTATTAAGCATTGATTTTTTTTTTTTCCAAAGGCAAATCAGATATATTAAATTCTAAGAGATAGGTTAACGTCATGGGCCAGGGTGTTAAACAAAAATTCTGGCCCAATACAATCCCAAACAAACTCCCTACCCTCCTTAAAAACAAACTTGGCCACCGAGTGAGCAGCAATATTGCTCTCTCTAGGCACGAAGACGAAAGACACGGCCTGCATCCTACGTGCTAGATCTCAATGTCACCAAGCAAACAACCAATCCTAAAGTCCTGAGTTAGCTCATTTCTAATCATGAGGACAATAGCCCTAGCGTCAGACTCAACAAAAACATTAACAAAACCCTGAAGCAGACAAATTTCCAAGGCCCCCCGAATTGCATCTGCCTCCGCTACCGCAGCAGAGTGAAACCTCATAGCACCCGTTCCACCAGCCCCCTGCAGCACGCCAGCAAAATCCCGGGCCACCCAACCCAGCCCCGCCCTCTGCGAATCCTTGCACCACGCAGCATCTGTGTTCACTTTAATCATCCCAAAACAAGGTTTCTTCCAACAAACCAGTCTCCTTTCCTCCCCCAGGTCCCCATTGCACGCCAGAGCCTGAGAGCCCTGGTCCACCCTCTCGTTCGCATCTCGGTATTCGGCAACATTCTGTTTCCAAACCTCAAGAATCTCAGTTGGCGGAAGGAAGCTCCCACTGAAGATAGCATCATTCCGGTTCTTCCATAATCTCCACAGGCCAAAAACGAGCTCTTGCAGAAGCTCGTTCTTGTTAGCTAGATCAGCAACCCGATTGCAAAAATTTACCCAGCTTTGTAGGAAGTCAGTTCCCTCCAGATCAAAGGAGTTGATCTGAAGCGGGGAGCAAAACCAGAAAAGATGGCTCGTTTCGCATCTGAAAAAAATGTGATTCTCGGTTTCATCCACCAGTCCGCATAACCCACATATGTTATCAACCCGCATATGCCGCCGTTTGAGATTTCTACGAACAGCCAGCGCGTGATTGCAGCATTTCCAAATAAAAAATCTCATCTTTCTGGGAACATCCAGTCTCCAAATCGTGTTCCAAATCTTGTTCTATTTGGTTTTGTCGCTGGTAGCCCCCCGTCCCTTCTTCCCGAGCCCTCCACTCTCCATGAGCTCCATAACAATTCCATACCCCAATTTCACCGAGTAAACCCCATTTGCATTGTGGAACCAGCCCATCCTGTCACAGGATCCAGTCCTAATAATCGGGATACTGAGTATAGTATTCGCCTCCTCAGAGCTGAAGCATGCACTAATCAAATCTGCTTTCCAAATCAGCATGGGGAACCAGGGATCCTCCCTAATTTTGATAGTTTCACCGTCCCCCACCCTCCAAATCAGCCCCTTATCGAGCACCTTTCGAGCTTCGAGAATTCCTTTCCAGCCCCAAGAAGATCCTCGGCCGATGGTTGCCTCCCTAAAGGTTTTCTCAGGATAGTACTTATCTCTCATCACCGTTGCAAGCAAGGAATCCGGGTAAATGATTAGGCGCCACCCAATCTTACCTAGGAAAGCCAAATTAAAACATTGAAAGTCCTTGAACCCCAGCCCTCCCAGGCATTTCTTCTGCATAAGTCGGTCCGAGGAAGTCCAATGGACCCCCCTGAGGTGCTCGCTACCCCTCCACCAATAGCTGTGAATTGCTTTCTCAATGTCCCTACATACTCCAATTGGCAGCTTGAAACAACTCATAGCATGATTTGGCATAGCAGTAGCCACGACTTTTATGAGGATTTCTTGACCTGCTGGGCTTAGAAACTGTTCAGCCCATCCCGTCATCCTTGATTCAATCCTCTCCCGGACATCATTGAAAACCACCTTTTTCGAGTGCCCAAAATCAGCTTGAAGCCCCAGGTATTTCCCAAACCCCGTTTTGCTTTGAATGTTCAGAGTACGTTCAATGCCCTTCTTATCCCGTTTTTTGACTTTCGAACCATAAAAAATGGAGCTTTTGAGCATGTTGATTTCCTGACCTGAACCCACAGCATAGGAGTTCAAAATTTCCCTCACTCCTCGCGTTTCCTCCATGGTCTCTTCACAAAATAATACATAATCGTCCGCAAATAATAAATGCGTAATAAGCATTCCATTCGGGGTCACCTTTACACCGTGAAGGGCGCCCCTTTCCAATCCCTTCCTGATGAGGGCAGAGAGCCCTTCAGTACACAGAAGAAAGAGGTAAGGGGATAGTGGGTCTCCTTGTCTCAACCCTCTTTGCGGCAGAATGTAGCCTTTAGGTGTCCCGTTCATCAATATGCTGTATGAGGCAGAAGAGACACATTCCTTAATCCAACTAAAAAAAACAGGATCAAAACCTAACTTGGCCATCATGATTAATAAAAAACCCCACTCAACCCGGTCATAGGCTTTAGCCATATCTAGCTTTAAAGCCATGCCCGCCCGGTCCTCCTTAGTCTGATGCATAAGAGAGTGAAGGATCTCGTGAACAACCAGAATATTATCTTGAATATGCTTCCCCGCTACGAAGGCCGACTGGTTGTCACTAATCACTTTAGGCATGACTCGTTTCAGTCTATTAGTAAGCACCTTAGCAAGAACCTTATAAATGACATTACATAAAGCAATAGGACGGTATTGCGTCATGTTTTTTGGGCAGGCAACTTTAGGAATAAGAACTAGGTTGGTGTGGTCTAGTTTCTTTAGGAACTTGCCCGACTTCCAAAATGCTTTAACAGTACTAATGACATCCGTGCCCACCACCTCCCAATGATCCTGGTAAAAACTCCCTGACAACCCATCCGGCCCCGGGGCCCTCGTGGGTGGGATTTGGAAAGCCACCTCCTGAATTTCTCCCTTAGTGACCGGAGCCGTCAGCAGAAGGTTGTCTTCGCGGGAAACCCTTGTCTGCACACTGCTAGTAATTTCTCCAATCTGAGTCGGGTTACTAGACTGAAAGAGATCACTGAAGTAGTTCACCGCAGTCGAACAAATCCCATCTGCATCCGAGCGCCAGACCCCCTGCGAATCTTCCAGACCCTTTATCTTATTTGATCTTCGGCGCTTCATCGTTTGTGCATGAAAAAATTTTGTATTCTTGTCGCCTTCGTTTAGCCATTGGACCCTAGACTTGGCCCGCCAGTAGGCCTCCTCCCCCTTATGCGCTTCCCGCAGAAGTCTCTCTTTAATGTGAACCTCCTCCGAGGCAAAGTGTTTAGATTGATAGGCTTCCCTCAACTAACCTTTCAACATGTCAATTGTTTTTTTGGTGTTTCTTCCGTTCTCCCTATACCATCTTTTGAGACTCCGGCTGACAGCCTTTAACTTCTCACTAAGCCGGAAGGCGTGAGAGCCCCGAACGTTGCCCGCCTAGTCCCTAGCCACCAGGTTGCGGCAGTCGTCGGATTTACTCCATCTGGCATCATACATGAATCTTCTTCCCCTCCACGTATTAAGCATTGATAAACGTGCTCACTTTCTATTGGTGTCACATCACTTAGTTTGTAAATTTTGTCTACAAGTTTAGTTTCCCTAGCATTACCCACCAACAATATCTAACAAGCTACCTATGATGAGTGTCCCCACATCAATGGATGAAAGTCTCAAGCGTCCGTATTAAAAATTTATTACGAAACGATAAAAAACGTACATAAGAAAGACATATGCTAAAAGTAACCAAGATGCCACACAAACCAAACGAAATATCATAAGCTTACAAATATAAAAGCATCTACAATTTCTCAACCACGTAAACAATATGAAAGATAACACGTATGAGACCTAAACTTTGTAAGTCATAGTTACACCCATTGTTCTAAAAATCTCTGTCTAGTGCCGCCTAAGCTCCGCCCAGGCACTAGGCGGCTGGTTACCGCCTCGATTAATGCCCATGCATTTGAAAATTAAGAAAGGGCGCCTAGACTTGCTGAGGCACCCACCTAGACCGCCTAGCCTGCCCAGACCCTTCTAGGTTGCGACTCACTTAGACAGAAAATAGATAACTTTCATTTTGCATTTTATTTTTTTCAATAAATTGTAAGAGCCTTATTGAATACATAAATGAACACACATTATATGTTTGTTCCCTATGTTTTCATTATGTTTCAATACTTCATAATATATATGTCATTATATTTTGTAGTTTATGATAAAATTATATATATTTTAAGTATAAACATACACTTATATACACAATATGATATATTTTATTATATTTACTTAAATCTGCCTAGTCCAGCTAGGCGCTTGCCTAGCCGCCTAGGTGTTAGGCCCCAGCCCGCCGCCCCGACTAACGTTTAGCGTCTTTTAGAACCTTGGTTACACCGTAAAGGCATCATGAGGAAAAGGCCGTTCCACCATC
This sequence comes from Malus fusca, assembly GCA_035220775.1. Taxonomy (NCBI): domain Eukaryota; kingdom Viridiplantae; phylum Streptophyta; class Magnoliopsida; order Rosales; family Rosaceae; genus Malus; species Malus fusca. Next base: position 13,861,856 of record CM069061.1, on the reverse strand, counting down.
TGATGACCTTGCAATCGTCGGCAAAGAAGCACTGCTATGAATCACCTCTTACAAGCACTGAGCTTCCTTCTTATGGCCTTTTGGCATGCGCACAAACCAGAAGAACAACACCACTACCTTAAATTAAAACAACAGTCACCGCTCAAAGATTTGAATTTGATCTGTAAGCTACAAACCCTATAAAGGAATGAGAGAGAGAGAGAGATAGAGAGAGAGAGAGAAAGAGTAGTGATCACAACCATGAAAACTCTTCTTGCTAAAGTGAAAGAGTGGCCACAATTAGAGAATGAAGATTGTTCAAAAGAGAGGAGAACAAAGAGACCAAAAGGAATTGCTACCGACCCCAAAGCCAACGATTAGGGTTGGCAGCTGAGTTTTTATTTTTATTTGTTTTCATTTCTCTCTCTAGCTAGCAGCTAGGGTTAAGCCTTTAAGGCCTAAATGACCTATGATTTAAATGATCAGCAATTACATTAAATATCCTAAGGTTTTTTTAACAAGTTGCACGGTTTGAAGATTTATAAATAGTCATAAGAGCTTTCATGAGCAGTCATTACCAGAAATTATGGCTCGCTCTACAAAAATTTTAAGGAACGGGAATTTCGTCGATTAAATTCACTACTAAATTAAACAGTTTGCGCGACTACGGACATTTTGTCGCGCAAAGAATTATGTGGTCGCACATAAACTCCGGCGACCAGAAAATCGTCGCGCAAAGCTCGTGAAAAATGACATTGCGCGACGAACATCTTCAAATTTGTCGTCGCGCAAATGTTATACGGACAAAGGTTTTCGTCGTACGATATAAACGAGTACAAGTGCGTTTGTAGGTAATTTGTCTCAAAACTTGTTGCGCGACAAAATCTATAGTAGTCGCGTGGTAATGCGCGACGAAGAGTAAGACACGCTTAATTTTGCGCGACGACATTTCGTCGTCGCGCACGTGTAATTTTTAATAAAAAAAATAGAATAAAAGGAAAAAAAATAAAAACAGATTTCATAAAATGTACGTACAAATGTAAAGTTAAAAAAAAAAAGGGAACAAAACTACGAAAATAAAGAGGCAAAATCTGTAGGCATGTCATTCGAAGGTGCTTGATAATCTTGCTGCTGGTTGGGGACGGGGTCGGAGGTTGACGGGCCTGATTGTTGTGCTTGCTCGGTGTGGAAGGGCTGTGAAGGTGATGATGTTGAAAAACCGGGGAGATGTATTCTAGAGGAACTGAGGGCTTGTACAAGCATTGTGATGCGAAAATTAACTAACGCACAAATTTAAACCCTATTTGTGACAATTGTAGTAATGATGTAAGTAGGGATCGTTCTAGGCCGGGGATTAACTAGGGATGCTAACCAAAGTAAAATTAAATTAAAAACGTAAAAACAAAATTTAAAACACTAAACTAGACTCAAAACACTTAACTAGAATAACTCAAAATAAAACTAACAAATAAACTAAAACAAATCAAAAGACTCAAAATAATTCAAAACTCAAGAAAACACAAACTAAATTAATTTCTAACAAACCTAACACTTTAAAATAAATGGGGGATTGATTTTTGATGAAAAGTAAATTAAACTTAAATAAATTACAGAATTGACAAAAACATGAAATTAAGGTGAATGGATGGACGACGGACTGGCTAGAGGATTCTTCTCCACACATGACACATATGCAACCTAAATTGATTTTCAGTTGTTCTTTCAATAAATTGTAAATTCTCAACGCTCCAAGTTAATTAGGTCCGCTTAAATTAACCTTCAGATTTTCCTTAAGTTAATGGATTGGATGATTGCATACGACAACCCAAAACATTCCCCACAAGTTCCCTACATGAATTGCATAATAGAGATACAAGCAAGAATCATTAAGTTTTATGAAAATCATAAGCATTGACGAGGCACTTGTTACTATGAATTGCATGAAACTTATGCCAAGAATTTACTTAACACGATTGTGGTCAACAACCTTTACTACTTGTGAATATAAGTTCATAACGATTAGGTGAAATTCACTTATATTCTAGCATCAAATTCATGCATGTAAATTAAGTATGCATCCTTAATCGACATACAAAAATAAGTTATCAATCAAGCAGTTAAGCAAATTAAATCACAACTCAGAAATCACAACTGAAGGTAATCAATTCATATTACAAACATATCCATGGCTTTGAATTAACCTCTAGCCAAAACAAATTAATTACACATTATTCATAAATTAAAGTTAAAGTAAAACATGAGTTTGGAGGATTAAACCGAGAAAAATTGCAGTGAAACTTTGCTGCTTCTGTTTCTGCTCTGCCCGAGACCCCCCTGCGTGCGCCAGCTGCCAAGGGCAGCTTCTCTGCGTGCTGACCTCTGCGAGCTGTCCAGCGAGCTCTCCTTTCCGCGTCAGCTGCCTCCTGCCCTGCTGACCTCGTGCTGCTCCAATTCCGTGCGCACTGACCTTCCTCGCACTGCCCTTCCTCGCACTGACTTCTCTCCCAGCTGACAGCTGTGCTTCACGCTGCCAAAGGCAGCTCTTCTTCCGCGTGCACACTCCCGTGCGTCTCCCTCTCGACAGCTGCCAAGGCAGCTGTGCTGCTTTTCGTTTATGCGCCTCTGTCTTCTCGCAAACTGCTCACAGGCAGCTCTCATGACTTGCGTCAGTCTCTGTCTCTTCTTTCCTTATCCCCCCCTCGTTTCTCCCGTGCTGACCTCCCTTTATTTCCGTTCCTTCACCAGACGTGCAGCCTTGCTGCTTTTTATTTCTTTTCTTTCTTCGTTCGCCAGCTGCACCAAGCAGCTATCATGCTCCCCCACGTTTGTGTCTTCTTTTATTATTTTATACCCGCACGCCTTCCACTTCTTTCTGCAGTGCTCTCCACTCTTTTATTTCTTTATTTTTCCTTCCATCAGCTGCCCAAGTTAGCTTTCCTCCTTCAGTGCTCTCTTATTCAAATCGCACAGACGCACCTAAAAATTTATATTATCAGAAATTTGTGATTCATGAATTGCCACGATCAAAATGCGCACGCAACATTATTATTTTATTTTTTATTTTTTTTTTAAAAAACTACAAAAATCAAATAAGTGAGCAAAATAATTTTTACGAATTTTGTCACTTAAAATCTTACTTGTGCTAATTTTATTTTCTTAGCTAGATAAATTCTATAAAATACAAAAACAAAGTAAATAACTCAAAAATATAAGAAACTAACTAAGAAAAGACGAGAGAATTTGATGTAAAATATGTATAAATATGAGCTTATCAAATACCCCCACACTTAGCTTTTGCTAGTCCTCGAGCAAAACAGAGAAAACAGAAAAAGTAATAACATGAAAAACATTAGTTTCTCCTATGTGACCCTCATAGAACTTCATTCGAGAACACAAATCATCAAGAACCATAGCTAACACCAACAAGCTAATCCACGTTCATTTTCCTTATTCAAATATTAGCAGTAATCTTTGAATCATCCTTGAAGTGTAGTGTGTGAGATAGCCATGCAAATGCAATTTCAAATTTTTATTTTTAAAATCACCATATGCAAACTAGCGACCTTCTCACGGGATATACACTCAATCACACATGTGTTTAGTTTTAATGTGTTTCGCTCAAAGAATCAAATGTGAGAGTTCTACCATAAGCTTGCATAAAGATCACTTCTCCACAATCATAATTGCACAACTTAAATCAAGAGGACTTTTATTGGATGTAATGAGGTTTAGGGAGAGGGTTATTGAAACGAAAGAATAGGTAAACACAAGTTCCAAGCTACATTTCAAGCAATTCTTTTGTTTAGATTTATAAGAACTCAAGCTTTCCAACGATTCTTCTGACATCTCCAACCACACCCTTAAACTGAAACTTTAAAAACTTTTTATTTTCTTTGTATACAATCTTTCTTTTTCTTTTCCTTTTCTTTTCTTTCTTTTTTTTTTTTTTTTAAATACAAACATGAAATACCCCCACACTTATTCTTTTGCCAAACACCTTCAAAGTACTTCACAAACATTTCTCATAAGACAATCTCACATTGCTCACTAGCTCGCTTGGAAAGGGTAAGGAAAAAAAATATTTCAGGCATAAGGGTAGACATATCTGGTGATAAGAAATAAAAGGCTCACATATACGGCTCAAATTGGCAATCTAATGATATCATTTTTCTTTGGGAAACAAGGTTATTTGGGCCATGGTGGTAAAACCTAATGCCTCTATCATTTCCAAGTTCATGCAATCAATGACAAATATTTCGAAAGATCGTTATGCAAGTTCTAGAGAAGTATCTCACATAAGTTCATCACACATGAAAGAATAAGAGTGTATGAAAAATGCACACACTTTCAATAGGCTCAAAAACTCACATTGGATGTATATGGTCACTAAATTCACATATGAAGCTTTAAATCATGCTTTAATTTCACATCAACAAGGCTATGTGCATTTGGTTTTTCAAAGATGATCAAATATGTATAAAACTAACACGAGAATTAGGAATTTCACACAACACATGTTAACTAAGTTCTTGATCATCATGGTTCAAATTTTATTCAATTATATCATTGGGTCGGGGAAACTAACAAAAATCTAATTCAAAACAATAAGGAAAACAAGGAAATATTTTTGGATTTTTTAAATTTTCCGATTTTTTTTTTTTTTTTAAAACAACAACTTAATTAAGAAAATACAAAGCAATAACATGGAAACAAATGAAACCAGTTCAAAGTCGAAGGTACAAAATTTTTCAATTTGGTCATTTTTATACTCTTTACCCCCACACTTAAACTGGACATTGTCCCCAATGTCAGAAAATGTAATAAAATGCAAATAAAAATAAAATAAATAAATATAAAGAAACAAAATAAAGCAATAGGACTGAAAACTTCCCTAATTTGCAGAAAAATCAAGCGATGACCCCCAAGCTAAAATTCTGCAATCAACTTCAAGGGTGGAAATAACCAAAAGTTCCTGCAAAGAAAAGAAATAATTCAGATAAGTAACACAAGAAAATGTAGAAAATGCAAACGAAAAATTGAAAATGACGATAAAAGACAATGAATAGAACTAATAAGTGATCATTGGTCCTGTTTGGTGACTTTCCACAGCTTTGAACTTGAACTGGCCTCAGGAACTTCTTAGCAAGGAAAATGAGACTTAATTGGTGGTGGTGACTGATGCGTCCATATGTTGTTGAAGCTTCTCGAGCTCTTGGTTTCAACTCGGACTCCTTCTGCCGGGTTGATTGAGTCTGCAGGCTGCATTCTTCTCTGCTTGTTTCTTCTGCACGGCAGGTAGGCACAAGGTAGAGGTGGTGATTTGTTTCTTTGTTCAATCTGTCCAAGTGCCGACCTATTGATCTCCGGAAATTTTGAACCCTCCTAAAATCGAAAAAGATAAGGAAAATGTTAGTACGAAAAAAACATTTATTAGTGACATTTTAAAATTGGAAATGAAAGTTGTAACATATACCTTCCGTCGCGCCTCCATCCTATAGGAGAAAGGCCTCGAACCCGAATGGTGGAGAAGAGTCTTCTTCTCTCGATTGATCTTGTTCGCCTTCGCCTTCTTCTGTTATACAAAAAATAAACGTATTAGTTGTAATAGTTAAAAAAAATTAAAAAATTAATAATAAACATTATTAAAAAATAAAAAAAGTAAAATGAAAGAAGTCGTCATTAAAAACGCACCACATATGTCGGGTCACTAAAATGACCGCAAAGCCAAACCCAACTATCTTGTTGGTCCTCCAACTCCTTCAGACATCCCTCCTCAAGAGCGACCTGCGGATCATCAAACTCCTGGAAGCATTGGTGCAGGTCACTCTTCCACTGCTTATAGCGTTCGGAGAAAAGCCGATTGACATACGCGAACTTGTCCTCGTCCATGTGCTCCAAATTGTAGTTTGTCTGCAATATAACAAATATTTTGAAAGCATTAGTAATAAAAGACAGTAATACATATAAATATATAAATTTTACATGAAAAGCATTAAAAAGGCGATGCTACTTACGAACAATTGATTGCGCACCGTAATCTTCGTGTCCTCCGGCATCGCCTTCCAAGACTTCCACATCATAGGGCAAAAGGTCCGCACGACATGCCCAATGTCGTGGGCCAATGCACTATGCTGCTCCGCCGTTGGTGCTGCCCGATGTCGCTCATCGTATCCGATTGGGATACGACCATTGGTCACCCGGGTGACCTTCCCTGTCTTCAATTGCTGACAAGGTCCCCGGATGTTTTTCTTCGCTGCAAAGAGATGAAAAAAAAAATAATTAACCCATAACTAATAACAAATCCTACTAAAATTTCGGCATAACCTCCCCTATAATTAAAACATTTCCCAAAACCCTGAAAATAACATAAACAATATACATATCCAAGACAATGATCACAACAGTTTAATAATGCAACCAAGTATGGACATCTCCCAGTATTACAAAATGGAGATGGAAAGTTCGTATCATGCATAACTAATCATACAAGAAACTGGCTTTAGCTGAACAAGAAGCAGAAACGAGTTTAAAATCGCATGATTCCTGCCCATGAATAGAACTTTCTTTCCTTATCAACAACATTCATGTCAAAAAAGAAATTAAATTCCAATATAGTGAGTGTACATACACAATTACATATTAACTCCACCCTGAAACTCCAACAATTTCACCAAAACACAATGAATCATATGTCGAAAAAACCAATTCTTTTCCAATTAAAACATTTCCCAAAACCCTGAAAATAACATAAACAATATACATATCCAACACAATGATCACAACAGTTTAATAAAAGGTTCGGAACGATGAAAACTTTTTAATCCTTACATGACATAACAAATTGAACCTAAAATTAAAAAACTTAGTAAACAAGGGAATGAGGGAGTGAATTAGGATTGTATACCTGGTCGTGTACCAGAGTCATCGGTTGTGGATCCCGATAGCGACATCTAGTCCACAGTGCGGGGGCGTCGGTGAGTTCGTCTGCCGCTAATAGGTAACGCCACCGAAGAAGTCAACGATGCCTGCGCCTGTGGGACTGGAGGACCATTTGAGTGAACCGGATTGACCAGCCTATGGTCCATCTCTGCCGGAGTAGTAGCGGCAGTAGTAGATATAGTCGTCGGACTAGGTGTAGCCGTCGGACTAGGTGTAGAAGTCATCGGCCTCCGGGTTCTAATCAGGTGAGACATCTACAAAATTGGCAATCAATTAGTTTAGTACACAAAGATTTTGATTATGTTTTCACGCCGTCGGACTAGGTGTAGAAGTCATCGGCCTCCGGGTTCTAATCAGGTGAGACATCTACAAAATTGGCAATCAATTAGTTTAGTACACAAAGATTTTGATTATGTTTTCACATGCTTACAACTTCAATGGCTACAATAGGATTGCTAATTGTTGATTTGATTTCAAATGAACATGTTAACTGAAATAAACATATGGGAATTCCAGTCCATTGGCTGGTCAAAAGCATTTTCTGAATGCATATGGGCAGATTAAATGATTTTGGAGATGTAGAAATATGAAAATAATTGAAACATTCCCATCATAACAAAGTTCATGTGCTCTGTGATTTGCAGCAAAAGAAGTTTGCTAATACCTCTCATGAAAATCTACTATATATATATATATATATATAAATCTAAACGATAATGGAGGAATTCAAATTACTGTGCAAAAACGAAAGATTAATATCAAAACGTAAATGTAACTTCAAAATTGGGAGGCCGAATTCAACAAGCAACACAATCGAGTCTATCATATTAATAAGGCAACAACAAAGGGTAATAGCCCATTATATATCAACAAATCGTGGCAGTCAACAATGCAAATCCTTAATTTAAGAACCCTGTACTTAAATTAGAAAACCTCTAATTCGAACCCTGTACTTGAAATTAAAAAACCCCTAATTTAAGAATCATAATCTAACCCCCAGTGAAGCACCCTAAATCTAACCCCCAATTTCAGAAAACCTAATCTAACCTCACTGCCCAAAATCTTTCCCCTAAGTTAAGACCTAAATCTAACCCCAATTAAGAATCCTAAAAAGTCTAATTTAAGAACCTAAATGTAACCTCCAATTTACGAACCCTAAATCTAACCCCACTGCCCCCAATTTGAAAAAATAAAAACCCTAATTCTAACCCCCAGTCAATAAACAAAATTGAAACTAAAAACTGAAAAGGAAATTACCTGTTGGAGAAAAAGAGGCGATGGACTGAGAGAGGGATGGAGAGACGAGGTGAGTGAAGGAGAGACGGTCGAAGATAGAGAGGAAGGAAAGAGAGGGTATCGCGCGGGGAAAAAAGGAAGGCGAGGGAAGTAAGGGATGAACGAGACACACGGGGGTTAATAATATAGGATTTTACGTGACGGAGTATTCGTCTCGCAAGGCTAACCAATCGTCGCGTAAGTTTTTTAAAATTTTTCGCGAAAAAAGCGCTTTATTTGAGACACTTGCGCAACGAATAAATGTAATTCGTCGCTCAAATATACTTTGAGCGACGAAACATATTTATTCGTCACACAAGTTTTTTAAAATTTCTGCGAAAAAAAGCGCTTTAATTGAATTTTCAGATACGTGGGAGACGAATACATATATTTCGTCGCGCAAAGTATATTTGCACGACCAAAAATATTTTATTCATCGAGCAATTGTGTTTTAAATTGGTTTTTTTTTTTTTATGTTTTTATTTTGTTTACAATTTATTATAAAATACAAACAAAACAACTTTATTTACAAAGTAATTTACATATAAAATGGGAATCATTCATACCATTTTTTCCATCACTCTATATAACGCATTAAACATTTCATGTGTTTTACAAATAAATTGCCTTAATCTTCATCTCAACTATAATAACTTTCACTTTCGTTGCTATCATCATTTTCAGTTTCCCATTCCTTATCATCGATTGGTACGTCACCATCGTCGTTTGTGCGCACTGGACCATCGTATTGTGGAATATTACCGAGGTCAATCGTGATGGACTGAATCAGTATTTCGATTGAAGATACTCCATCTGAAATGGTTCTTGGATAAGATTAGTATCTCGGAGTGTTTCCGCACCACTTTCCATGAAAGATTCAAGACGTTGGTCAGCAACATTGCTGATGTCGTCGTCAGTACGGTCTTGTTCTGGTATAGCATACACGTTCCTATGATCCATCTTCTGAACAACTTTCCAATCCCTCCCGGATTTAGGGTCATCTAGATACACAATTTTTTTTGCCATGGTTGCTAATATGTAAGGGTCGTCATCGTACCAAGTTTTGGTAGTGTTCACTGATAGTAATCCATGATCTGTTTTCACACTTCCATGCCTATTTGGGTGTGTATCAAACCATCGACACTTAAATAGGATCACTTGGCACCGGTCAATTGCACGACACTTGTTAGTTTGCCATAGAATTCAATGTCTGTACTTTCGCCTCTTCCGGGGACATGAACACTGCTGTTTTGTGTACACAACTTGTCATCTCGTGCACCCGCTAAGAACTTGACGCCGTTGACATGGCAGCCCGAGTACAATTCAACACGAATTGGTCTGAATGCTAAGTTATATAACTCTTCACTGTACGCGGGGGAGTTCGATGCTTTCAGTTGATTCACCTATTATTAGACAAACATTTAAATTTGTTAGTTCGAGCAACTTAATTGGTACAATATATATGTCCAATACAAAACACTTCAAACTTACATATTCGAGAAACCACTGTGGAAACAATTCACGGTGTTTCTTGGCATACAAATGTGAAGGATGTGCCTGCTTCATTATATTTTCATGCTCATCTAGGTGTGACAGTGTCTCGTCATAATTGTTGAGTACAAACCAATGTGCTACATCCATGTCTTTCTTGGAAAACAACTCGCCACAAATAGGATCTCCGAATGGTCGAGTGACCTGGGCAAAAACTGAAAGTTTCTCCTTTCTCACACCCCCGTCATTATTGCGAGGAGGACGATTGAAAGTTGTCTTAACATCTTTTAAATACATTCAACAAAATGTAAGTGCCTCATATGACACCCAAGCTTGTATAATGGATCATTTGGGCTTCGCTTTGTTTCGTACACTTTTCTTCAAGTCTCCAAGAAGCCTGCCAAAAGAAAATGATACGATACACATATTACTAATCGTAATATATTTAATATCGATTAATAAAAAAGATGAGGAATATATACCTTTCTATTGGATACATCCATCGAAAGTTGACTGGTCCAGCAAGTAATGCCTCATCTGGTAAGTGAACCATCACGTGTATCATACTTGTGAAGAAGGCTGGAGGAAATATCATCTCAAAGTTGCATAGAACTTGCACAATGTCATGGCACAACTGATTAACGTCTGTTCTTCGTAACGTTCTTGACGTCAATTGCGAAAAAAAACTGGACAACAACATGATTGGTTTCACTACATCGGGTGGCAAGAGATGTCGAATACCCACAGGAAGTAGGCGTTGCAGAACTACATGGCAGTCATGACTCTTTAAGCCAACTAATTTACCCCCGTCAACGTTCACGCAACGCGCGATATTTGAAGCATACCCATCGGGAAACTTTACAGACGATAAAAACTTTAAAAATTCTTTCTTGTCATTCGATTTCATTGAAAAAAATGCAAGATCCCTTCTGGCTTTATCATTGTCCCTATTCATCCATAAACCCTGTTGTATTCCCATTCGTTCCAAATCAAGACGAGCTTTGATCGTGTCCTTTGTCTTGCCTTCAATATCTAGAATTGTGCCGACCAATGTGTCAAATACATTTTTCTCAACATGCATAACATCGAGGTTGTGTCTCAATTTTAGTTTAGACCAATACGGGAGCTCAAAAAACATAGACTTGTGCGTCCAGTTCATATGTGTAGCAGGTCTTGTCCTAGTGACATTGGTCCCGAAATGAGCAAAATCCAAACGGTTAAGCTGTTCCAAAATCTGAGCACCGGACCATTCTCTAGGTCTGAGGCGATGCTCTTTCTTCCCGTCAAACTCTTTATCCTTCTCTCGCCACTCGTGGTCCCAAGGCAACCATCTTCGATGACCAAGGTAACAAACTTTTCCAGCATGCCAACTAGATGTTACGTCTTCCTTCCATACAGGGCATGCCATATAACCCCTAGTGCTCCACCCGAAAACCATTGCATATGCGGGGAAATCGTTCACAGTCCACATCACTGCAGCCCGCAAAGTGAACATCTTGCCAGTACATTTATCGTATGTGCGCACACCGTGTGTCCATAAATCTTTTAGCTCATCCACCAATGGCCGTAAGTATACATCGATTGACCTACCAGGATCCTCAGTTATCAATAGAGTCATCATCATGTATTCTTTTTCCATACATTTCCATAGTGGCAAATTATACGGAAATACGAAAATCGGCCAAGTACTGTGGTGTTGGTTTAAAAGCCCAAACGGATTAAATCCGTCAGTGGCAAGTCCCAATCTAACGTTACGAGAATCAGCAGCAAACTCGAGGAACGTTCGATCGAGCTCTTTCCATGCCTCCCCATCTGCAGGATGTCGCATCACATCGTCGTCTACCCGTTTTTCCTTATGCCATCTCATGTCTGTGGCAGTATGCGACGACATATACAATCGCTGCAACCTAGGTTTCAGGGGCAGATAACGCATGAGTTTTTGTGGGATCTTAGTGGTTCTATTATGAGATGTCATTTTGAACCTCGACTCATTGCATACAGGGCATTTATCCAATGTTTTATACTCTTTGTAGAATAAAATACAATTGTTTTTGCAAGCATGAATTTTTTCATAACCCAATCCAAGACCTTTCAACACCTTTTGCGCATCTCTATGGTCTTTCGGCATACAATTGTCCTTCGGAAGCATTCTCTTGAAAACCCCCAAAAAGTAATCGAAACACCGGTTCGACATACGATGCTTTATTTTTCCATGCATTAGTTCCAAAATGGCCGTGAGAACGGAAAAGCTTTCTACCCCGAGTATAACTCTTGGTTGGCATTTTTTAATAGTTTTTCATATTGTTCGAACTCTGCACTATCCATTGGTGTAGGCACGTCATCTTCCCCTTCTTGATTGGTGTTTGTCGATGCGAATGGAAAAACATCATTTATAATATCCATGACTTGTTCATTAGGATCGACAACAGGTTCAACATTATCCACTCTTGTGGCATTTGAAGACGAAGTATTGTCTAATTGTTCCCCATGATGGTTCCAAGTATTATATGTCTCAATCATTCCATTCCTTACTAAATGAAATCGAACATTTTCTATTGTCTCCCTTAACGTGTTGTTACACCTCCTATAAGGACACCGGATTCTAGTTGCACCCGGGTTGTGTGTACTTGCAAAGTCAATAAAATCCTCGATTCCATCCAAGTATTCGTCCGCGCATCTATTCGGGTTCTGTATCCACGTCCTGTCCATAATTCCTGGAACCACAATAACAATACAACAATCACAACAACTTCATACAAACTGATAATGTCACCTTATGCCTCCGGTAGGGGCCCTATCCCATTCGGGAATGCATAGTTATGTCACGTAATTTACAGCTACATCAAATTAGATTTCGACGTGGATGAATTTCGGCAGCATCTCGATACAGTTCTTCAGGTGTACGACCCGAAGAACGTACAGATATGATACCGAAATCTCCACAACCGAAACCTAATCCTTCAACCATAAACTACGCGTCATAACTGTGCATTCCCAAACTGTCCAAATAATGGGATAATTCAAGAATTAATTGGACCGCAGTCATGCTTTCGCGTCCATGCGCAAAATCCAACTAATCCTTAAACGGGAAACTAAGTTTTCTAAAAATAAAAAACAAGTACGAAGTTAATTTCAATTAACTCCGTACATCACAACACATATTTGTACGTTAAGTACAAATTTAACAACATAATATAAATATAATTTCATAGCACAATATAAACATAACAAACTAAGTTCAACATAATTTAATTAATGGTGTATGTTTAAAAAATAGAACGAAGAAATTACCTTCTCAATCGTTATCCACCAATCGCTAATCACACACAATATCCCTATAGAGAACGAAATTAATGGCGTTAGTATGAATTTACATTAATATTTTTACCGTAACGACAAAAAACGTTTACCAGACACACCGAGATAGCTCGATCAACCTAGAGAAGATGGAGGGAGTAGTTTAGATGATGAAATTGAGAGAAAATGAAAATGACGGATACCAGATTCAGCAAAATTGCAGGGATGAGTGCAGAGGCACAATCTGCAAATTTTTTGCAGTTTGCCTCTGCACAAGGCTGATTTCAGAGAAAAAAGGACGAAGGATTTTGCTCGACAAATAATATGTTAGTCGCGCAAAGAACCATTGAGCGACGAATAAAACTTTTTCGTCGCGCAAATACTTCTTGCGCGACGAACATCTGTATTCGTCGCTCAAATGTTATTTGCGCGACGAAAGAAGAAGTTCGTCGCGCTAGAAATATATATTTTTTATTTTTTATGTTTTCCTTCTTTATTTGTATGTATGTAAATTTTTATTTTATTATAAATCAAAAACTCAAACCTAATTAAACATTACATAAATTAACAAAACTAATTTACGATCCCAAATAAAAATTACCATTACTGCAAATATTAATACTCATCCACATAACATATATTTATTCATTAAATTCAACATAAAGTCCACAAATTCTTATTTAAAAAAAAAAAAAAAAACAAAAAACAACCCTCATCAACTTCAATCCTCCCTCGACTGCAACACATCAAACTTCCACTTCCGGAATCTCTGCTTGAAAAGCCCATCCACATAAATCCGTTGCTTCTCATCGGTTTCATCAATATCCCAATGAACCTACATTAATGCCAATAACAATAAATTAGTAATTTAAAAAATATTACGTTTTATCAAAAATAATTTTTCATTATTTACCATAAACTTACCGATAACTCTCCCAACATGCTTCTTCAGCTCCTCATGGACCTTTTTCCAAGACTCAAACTCGGCAGAATAATCCCTCAGCACCAAATTCCCAATGTCATAAATGAATTCGGCGTACACCTCAGCCAAATTTTTGCCTTCAAAGTACGGCACATGCTTCCGTCGGTACATCTCTACTCGCACTACAACTTTCTTTTTCGCAGAACCTTCCCCAGAATCGGCCATTCTTTTTGAAACAAAAAAATTTTAAAAACTTCGACTCTGAAACTGTGTTAATATAGCACTAGGACAACTTTGCGCGACGAAATAGTCGTCGCGCAAAACTATAAGCCGTGGCGCAAAATGCGTCATTAATGAGCAATAAATTGGAAAGTTTGAACGCATTCAGACAGCGCACTGCGCGACAAAGACATGCATTCGTCGCGCAAAAACTCAAACCTAATTAAACATTACATAAATTAACAAAACTAATTTACGATCCCAAATAAAAATTACCATTACTGCAAATATTAGTACTCATCCACATAACATATATTTATTCATTAAATTCAACATAAAGTCCACAAAATCTTATTTAAAAAAAATAAAAATAAAAAAAAACAACCCTCATCAACTTCAATCCTCCCTCGCCTGCAACACATCAAACTTCCACTTCCGGAATCTCTGCTTGAAAAGCCCATCCACATAAATCCGTTGCTTCTCATCGGTTTCATCAATATCCTAATGAACCTACATTAATGCCAATAACAATAAATTAGTAATTTAAAAAATATTACGTTTTATCAAAAATAATTTTTCATTATTTACCATAAACTTATCGATAACTCTCCCAACATGGACTTCTTCAGCTCCTCAGGGACCTTTTTTCAAGACTCAAACTCGGCAGAACAATCCCTCCGCACCAAATTCCCAATGTCATAAATGAATTCGGCGTACACCTCAGCCAAATTTTTGCCTTCAAAGTACGGCACATGCTTCCGTCGGTACCTCTCTACTCGCACTACAACTTTCTTTTTCGCAGAACCTTCCCCAGAATCGGCCATTCTTTTTGAAACAAAAAAAATTTGAAAACTTCGACTCTGAAACTGTGTTAATATAGCACTAGGACAACTTTGCGCGACGAAATAGTCGTCGCTCAAAACTATAAGCCGTGGCGCAAAATGCGTCATTAATGAGCAATAAATTGGAAAGTTTGAACGCATTCAGACAGCGCACTGTGCGACAAAGACATGCATTCGTCGCGCAAGGTGTATTTGCGCGACGCAATATCGTCGCTCAATATATTGTGCAACGAATAGAATAAAATAATTGTAATTACAAAGTTTACGTAAACATAGATATCTATGTTTACGTAAACTTTGTAATTACAAACAAATATTAACAAACGATTTAATACCTTAAATATTTATTCTTAAATTAATTAATACTTTAAATATTTATTCTATAAATAATTAATACCTAATATATTATTCTAAAAATAGTAAATACCTTAAATATTTATTCTACAAATAATTTATGTCTTCACCCATACAATTATTTTCAGCATAAGCACGATATTCATTAAAGATTAAAAACACATATAAACCATAGCCAGGGTGCTTAATTAAATCCAAATACATAAATTAGATAAAAAAACCTTAAATTTAAAATTGTCGTACAAAACATAAACTTTAAACTACTATTTGGATGATCGTGCTCCATTCCGCAAGACTTCATAACGCCACATATTGTAACCTTCCTCCAACGCATCCTCCAGCAACTTCATCAATTGTTCTTTCGGTTCATCATCAAAAACATACTTACGCTGTTATAGATATATACATATAATTAATTCCAACATATAATTAAAAATTTTGCAAACTAAATTATTGATCCATCAACAATATACTTACTAATAGTTCATCCATCACAAGCTTTTTCACATTTCCCGGCACATCTTTCCAAGAACGCCACTCAGCAGTGGGGCAATTATTCCTCATAGCTGCAGCAATTGCATGAGCAAACGCAAAATGTTCTCTCATATCATACTCGTCGGCCTTGTGCACACTCTCATTGTTGTTTTTATCCGCCATCTCAGCACGAAATTGTGAAGAAAAGGACAGTAGAAGCGCCTATAAATAGCAAAGTTAGGATCTTTGCGTGACGAACTCCTTGTCGCGCAAACATCTGCATTAAATAGCCTCATATTTACCTGATTTACTTGATTAAGATGTATCGAAAGGTGAAAAGGTTGTGGAACTTGCGCGACGAATATGTGTAGCGCAAAATTAAAATTTCGTCGCGCAAGTGTTTCCCGCCAAATTAAATTACCCTCGTTTTCTTGCTAACTTTAAGCGACGATAAATAATATTCGTCACGCAAGAATACTTAGCGTGACGAAAATTTAGTCGCGCAAGTTTAATTTATTTATTTTCTCTATTTTCTATTTTGCGCGACAAAGTTTTTTTTTTGTCGCGACTTAGTGCGACGAAATTTTTGTCGCACAAGGGTTTAATTTATTTATTTTCTCTATTTTCTATTTTGCGCGACAAAGTTTTTTTTTTGTCGCGCAAGTGCGTCTTGTGCGACGAATTTTTGTTTGTCGCGCAACCTATTTTTTTTACTAGTGATTCTTCTCACCCAACGAATTCACAGGTTCGTAGGGTTAGTAAAGTCAACGTTTTAGGTTTATTGGAAAATCTTTTGAGACGAAACAATGTCGTAGGGTAAAAATATTTCCGCCGGGAAAACATTTGGCAGCGAAGGAAAAATTTGGTGGACAATTAATGAGGGTTTATGGGCGGATATTTGTTCGTCGTGTGAATATAGTTTAACCGATCGATGTATCCGTCATATAGTTTAACAAAAGCATAAATTATGATGTGTAAAAAACAAGGGAATATGTACTTAAGAGACGAGCAGTTCAAGTTTTGTCCAATATATGGATGGGATCGACGATTTTATTAAATTTGCAAGGAATCGTGTTACTGCAGTCGACTTATCATGGGGAACCGTCCATTACAATGTCAACGTCCTCTGGCAGTGGGATAGTTTCTCATGAACCTTTTACATATGGTCGTGTTGATGAGGACCAAGTGATGGACATTTTGAATGATGTTTTTCCAAATGCTGCATTGAATATGGAAGATGAGGTGTTCACTGACCCCAATAAGTATGATAAATTGTTGAAGGAAGCTGAGCGAGAATTGTACCCTGGTTGTAAAGATTATTCCGTCCTCACAGCTGTTGTAGAATTGATGCACATGAAAGTACAATGTAATATGACCAATCCAAACTTCGATATGATGATGGGTATTCTCAAACGTATGCTTCCGAAACCAAATGCATTTCTTTCAAACCATTCTGGGTCGAAAAAGATCTTGAAAGATCTCAGTTTAGGATATGACAAGGTCCATGCATGCAAGAACAATTGTATATTGTTCTACCGTCAGTTTGAGAAGTTAGAAAATGTCCCAAGTGCAATAAGCCTCGATATCGAACTAACAAGACTTCAAATAAGGTGTTACGTTATTTTCCCCTCACACCAATATTACAGAGATTGTACATGTTGAACTATATTGCACGTGATATGAGGTGGCATAAGGAGGGACAGGTTGATGATGATATGTTGCGGCATTCGACTGACAGTGATGCTTGGAAAGAATTTGATAAAATCTACCCGATTTTGCTGTAGAGCCAAGTAATGTAAGACTAGGACTTGCTTTTGATGGTTTCAATATGCGTGGAAATTTTTCCACTGAGTACAGCAATTGGGCAGTGGTCATTCTTCCTTATAATTTGCCCCCTTTGAGGTGCATGAAGAAATAATTTACTATTATGAGTCTTTTAAAACCAGGGCTAAAATCATCGGGCGACTCCATTGATGTAAATTTGTAGCCATTAATAAAGAACTCGTTTATATGTGCTTTTAAAATTATTGAAAGCGCTTTTGATGAAAATATTTTTGGAAACGGTCCTTAGTAAAAATGTTAGTAAATCTAGGAAAAGTACTTAAATTGCTTCCTGGAAGAAGCACATAATTGATGCTTCTTGTAGAAAGCACTTAAAGTGTTTTTGGAATCCAAAAACATTTTCTATAAAAGCGCTTTCAGTCATTTTAAAAGCACATCCAAACAAGCTCAAAATTATGGACAAATGGTGTACGAACGTATGACATGTCAATGAGGGAAATGTTCACATTGAGAGTTGCAGTAATGTGGACAATTAATGATTTCCCTACTTATGGTATGTTGTTAGGTTGGCGTATTAAAGGGTATGTGGCATGCCCAACATGCAGTGAGGACATATTGTCATTTTGGCACGCTGGAAGGGTATGCAACTTGGGTCACTATAGGTGGTTTCCCTGGAATCACGAGTGGCCTGAGAAGCCTGAATCTTTTGATGGGATAACAGAGTATCGAACTCGACCATGAGAATTACTTGAGATGAAATATTGACCAAATTGAATATGTTCTGATTTAATGAAGGTTCGAGACTGGTGGAACAACTTAATTGGACCAAAAAGAGTATTTTCTTTGACTTAGAATATTGGTCAAAATTGAAAAGCAGACACATTACGGATCCCATGCACGTTGAGAAGAATGTATGTGACAATGTGTTAGGTACGACTCTACCTATCGAGGGAAAATCGAAGGATACAATGAAGACTTGTTTTGGAATGCAAGAAATGAGGATAAGGCATGTGGCCTACATTGGAAAATGGTAAATACAATAAAAAGAACGTCAATTTAACTTTCAAGTCGGCTGGCAAGAAGAATTTCTTAAACTGGTGGAATTGTGTGAAATTCCCAAACAGGTACGCAAGCAATATAGCAAGACATGTGAAAATGGACATTGGGACAATGTCGGGTCTGAAAAGTCATGATTGTCATGTCTTGCTCCAACGGTTACTCCCGATTGGTATTTGGCCTTACTTGGACAGCGAGGTTGTTGAGACGCTAACATATTTGTGTCAATTCTTCCAGCAACTATGTTGGTAAATGCCACGCAAGTCCGACGTAGCTGAGATGGACGAAGATATTGTGCACATCCTATGGTCGGATAAAGCAAATGTATCCATCGACATTTTTCATGAGTATGGTTCACGTAATGATACATCTGCCAAATGAGGCAAAGCTTACTGGCCCCGTGCACCCTCGTTGGATGTATCCATTTGAGAGGTAAGCTTGAAAATCGTCTTAATTTGTTAATATTAATTACGAAGCGCTTCAAAATGAAAATTTTCAGACATTTTTTATATTTTAGGCTCCTTCGCGGTTACAAACTATTCGTCCGCAACAAGGCACAACTAGAAGGATCCATTGCGGAGGCAGTAATTGTACAATAATCACTAACATTTTGTTCGAGGTACCTACAAAATGTTGAAACTTCGTATAACAATCGACCACGCAATTTTGGTGGGGGTGGGCGGGTGGAAAAGTTAAATGTGTTTGCACAACTTGCACGCCCATTTGGCGGAGGTCCTTCGTCTGAGCCTTTTACTAAATCTGACTTGGAGGTGGCTCACTGGTATTAAACAGCTACAATGAAGTCGAGCCATTCATTGAACAACATGAAGTAATTATGAAGACTCGTTATCCATTAAGTTGGGTTGAAATGCATAGGCAATTATTTCCTATTTGGTTTGAAGAACATAAGTGTTTTCATTTTACTTAAAACTAGAATTGTTTGTCTTGTGGATTAAATTATGTATTAAATCATTCCTGCACTTTACTAGATGAGACAGTTTTTTTTTTTTTTTTTTTTTTTTTTTTGGAGAACCTCGGCGGTACGAGGGAATTTTATTGATAGGAAAAAAGAAGTTACACCTAGACAGGGGGGACATAAACCTAACCCCTCATAGAACAAGAGAAAAGAAATACAAAAGAAAAAGGGGGGGACATGCACCTTACCCCTTTCGAGAAAGGAAATGCCGGAAAAAAGAGGGGGGGACATAGACCGTACCCCTCTTGGAAAAGAAAATACAAGGAAAAGACTAGGCGGACATAAGCCCAAACCCCTCTATAAACCTTAAAAGGTAATAACCTGCAAAACAAACTGCAAAACAAAAGGGAATCCAAAAAGGTTAGGAAAAGAAAGGAGAAGACACATCAAGAAGAGGAGACAAACCTGTAGGTTGGCATGCCCAAGAAATCTGAGTGCAGAGGAGGGAGGATCTCAATTGGGGGAGTGGAATGCCAGACAAGTGAAGATGATAGAAGCCCTAAATTGGCTAATTTGTCAGCAACAGCATTCCCTTCTCGAAAAATATGAGAGCAACGAAAAACCATGTTCTGCAAAAGGAGAGTACAATTGTTCCAGCGTGTCTGGAGCGACCAAGGGGGAGAGAAAGATCCAGAAGCAAAACATGATATTACACTCGAAGAGTCGCTTTCAAGCCATAAATTTTGCCAGCCTCGCGCGTGGGCCAATTCGACAGCAAGGATGACAGCATGGAGCTCCGCATAGAAAGAAGTACGATGGCCCAAGCTTAGGGAGAAACCACCAAGAAAATAACCCGCAGAATCTCGAAAAACCCCGCCACATGCCGCAGGACCCGGATTACCTTTAGCAAGGCCATCAGTATTCACTTTGACCCAAGAAGAAGGAGGGGGGTGCCAAAGAACAGGGACAATAGAAGAAGCTTTACAGGGGTTAGGCGAAATTCCAAGAGATACTAAAAGTTGCCGGTCCAAAGTGCCTCGTACATGGCCAGGGGTGAGAGCTCCAACCTGCCTAATCCAGGCCGAGGTGGAGCGGCAGAGACGTGAGAATGAGGGAGGTTTGCCTTCAAACTTCACTTTATTACGCATCTTCCAAATAGCCATGAGTAAGAAAAACCCTGAAGCTAGCCAGACATTGCGAAGATGTGGAGAGAACCGCTTTGACAGAAAATCAAGCCATAGATCAGAGAGGGAGCCCGTAGGTTGAATAATAGTGCCAAATTGGGTAGCTAGCCAACGCCAAGCACATTGTGCAAAGTCACAGCTAGAAAATAAGTGGTCAATAGATTCAGAATTCTTGTGACATAGTTGGCATATTGGAGCCAGCGGGATGCCTCGGCGCTGAAGTTGATCCTCCGTTGGGAGCTTGTTGAATAGAATCTTCCAAACTAAAATAGAGTAACGAGGTGGGATGAAAGGACGCCAGATAATGGAAGCCCAACTCTTGACAGGAAACCGATGACGAACAATTTCATAGCCATCGGAAAACGAAAAACCACCAGAAGTAGAAGCTTCCCAAATTAAAACGTCCTTATCCTCATCAATTGGAAGAGGCATTTCTAAAATCTCTTTAGTTAGGTCTGGGAAAGTAGAAGAAAATATAGAAGGAATAACCCATTGTCCCATACGAATAATATTGGAGACCTTAGTACGAGATAGAGAAGGGGCAATCTCTGTTGCACCAACGACGTCCACAATAGGCTTATCCAGCCATTTATCAACCCAAAGGGAAGTAGTAGAACCATTTCCAATCACCCAACGACAATTCTGAAACAAGATATGAAGAATGGATTTAATACCAGGCCATATAGAAGATCGCATATAACTACAAGAGTATAGGCGACCATGTAGCTTGAAACGTGTCCGAGTATAAATACTCCAAGGGGAATCAGTAGTAATAATAAGCCATCCAAGCTTTAAGAGAGCTGTAGTGTTAAGAGAGCCAAGATCACGCAACCCCAAACCACCTTCATTCTTCGGAGCACATATCTGATGCCAAGAAACGGTAACCAACTTCTTGGAGGTTACGTCACCAGACCATATAAAATTGCGAGCACAACGTGAAAGAGACCTTAGCAAGGAAGAAGGCCACTTATAAACAGAAAAGCTATGCAAGAGCATACTTTGAAAAACTGATTGAGTGAGTTGAACTCTTCCTGCCATAGATAAAAGCTTCCCCTTCCAACCAGTTAACTTAGCTTTAGCTTTATCTGCCAAGGCTTGAAGATGACTCCTTTTAGGCTTGCCACAGAAGATTGGAACTCCAAGGTAGACAAAAGGTGTTTTGCCTTCTTTGAAACCCAAGTAACTCTCAACCGCAGCTTTGCGATGCCTTGAGGTAGAGCCCAAGTAGAAAGTACTTTTTGCCTTATTGATAAATTGACCAGAGGCTCTACTATATCTATCGAAGAAACCTTGCAAGTTACGCAGGGTGACACCATCACTTCTACAGAATATGAATAAGTCATCTGCATAGAGAACGTGAGAAGGAGATATACAACCTCTTGGAGCAAAAGTTGGCTTAGTAAGCCCATCAAGTTGAAGACGACTCAAGCCCCTTGATAAAGCCTCCTCAGCTAGACAGAAAAGTAACGGAGAGAGAGGATCCCCTTGGCGCACTCCTCGTGAACAAGAGAAAAAACCATGCGGGGAACCATTGATTAGGATGGACAATTTAGCAGATCGTAAGATGGTAGAAACCCAGTCTATAAAACAAGTGGAGAACCCAAAGTTAGTAAGCACCCGCAATAGAAATGACCAATCTAAAGTATCAAAAGCCTTAGCTATATCAACTTTGACTCCCATATTGCCACCACGAGTTTTTTTTGTCAAGCACATTGAGACATTCTGAAACTAGGCCAATACAATCAGTGATACGTCGGCCAGGTATGAAAGCAGCTTGATGTGGAGAAATAATGCGTTGAACAACATGAGAAAGGCGAACTGCCAAAATTTTGGGAATAATCTTAAAGAGAAAGTTTGCCAAAGCAATAGGTCTAAAATGAGTCATGGAAATAGCGTCTTCCACCTTCGGTATCAAAACTAAGAAGTTACTATTGGTATTGGGGTATAGCCAATTTGATTGAAAGAATTGCTTCACAAATTGAATGACATCAAAGCTGACAATATCCCAACAGTGATGATAGAAAAAACCTGGAAAACCATCTGGCCCTGGCGCACTGGAAGCACTTAATGAGAAAACTGCCTCCTTAATTTCCTCATCAGTAGGTAATGCAGATAAGAGATCATTTTCAGAGTCTGTGACCATCGGCTGGATGACCTCACAAACCTCATCAATACCTGAAGGGTTGAAAGAAGAGCCGAACAAAGTCTGATAGAAATTAACAATATGGTTCTCAATAGCCAGCGGGTCGGTAAGAAGATTATTTCCATCAAGAATACAACTGATATGAGAGCTGGATGATTTAATACGAGCATAAGCATGAAAGAAAGAAGAATTTCTATCCCCTTTAGTTAACCACTTAACACGAGCTCTATCTTTCCAAAATGCCTCTTGCATTTGAAGAGACTCCATTACTGTAGTCTTGGCGACAATCTCCTCCTCGAAAAGATCATTATTTATACCCTCAATTGAAATTCTTTGTTGAATCATAGAAAGATTATGCCGAGCATTAGCCACTCTATTATGAACATCACCAAAAACCGAAAAAGTCCATTGGCGCAGGCAGGTTTTTAGAGCTTTCAATTTTTGCAGAATGATAAACATAGGACAACCATATACAACTGTATTGCTCCAGCAATGAGTTACAGTTTCTCGAAAAGATGGATGTTGAACCCACATTGATTGAAAACAGAAAGGACGATGACCATTGCGCAAAACTCTAGAACCAGAGAAAATAAGGGGGTTATGATCTGAGACTACCTTTGGCAACGCTATGCAGTTAGAGTGGGGCCAAGAATCAAACCAACTTATATCACACAAGGAGCGATCTAACCTTCGTTCAGTGCGACCACGAGATCTCCAGCCATTAGACCATGTAAAGGCTGCCCCAGAAGTGTTCAAGTGGGTAAAGTTACAAGTGTCAGACATGTTACTAAACTCAGCACATGAAGCTTGGGACGGTCTGCCTCCTCCCATCTGCTCGTGGGCACCCAGGATAGCGTTGAAATCGCCAATAGCCATCCATGGAACTTGTGTTTGTGGGCGCAGAGAGATAAAGTCAGCCCACAAGTCTCTTCTTTTGATAGATGAGGTGCTTGCATAAACAAATGTGAACTGGCTTGGGATATGATCAAAAGTACAACGAACTGTAACCTGTTGATCAGATATAGAAATAACTAAAGGGTCTGCACAAGCCGAAGATGTTAGTAACCAAAGGTTGGGGGCAAGAGTTCCTCTAAAGTTAAAAGTAAGAGCAGATAAATTTAAAGAATCCCAATAAGCAGCTGAAATAGAATTAAAAGTCACCATGGGCTCCGCAATGCAGACCAAATCCGGGTGATGCAACCGACAGATGTTAGAGAGCTCCGTCCGAGAGTCATCGTTACCAATGCCACGGATATTCCAGAAGAGAACCTTCATTTATAACGAGCCGGTAATCCGCGGACCCTACTCGGATATGGTTTATCACAGGGTTGATCAAGATTGGCAAGCTGCTTTTGTTTTTTCTTTTGACTGTTAGATAGCACAGGAGTAAAACCATCCATATCACAGCCTTCAATGTGATTGACAATATCGATGACATCCTTAGCTAATGTCGTAACATGTTCAAAACCAGGGGGAATGCTGTGGTTGTCATGAGGATCCTGCATGCCAAAATTATTTGGGACATCGGTGTTGCCCAAGTGCTGACTATTCTGAGCTACCGTCTCGACCTGATCAAAGCCAGGAGGAGTGCTAGAGTCGTCACAGAGATCATGTGGGCCAAGAATATTAGGCACATTGGTGTTGCCCAAATGCTGACCATAAGAAAGACCATTCTGATGATGTGATCCATCTGGAGACAGCGATCCGGTCATAGAATTGCTAATATGAGAAATCCCAGGGGATTGAATACCATGCTCTTCACATTCAGAGTTATTCACAGCTTGGGCAATGGTCCCTAAGGCCTCATCAACCACCGGTTCGAGAGCTTTGTTCAGGGACTCATCATTACCATCATCCACTGCCTCAATACCTGCAGGCAACAATTGATCAACCTGTTGAAGAGGTTGAGACAGTTAAAAGCAGCTAAGTCGCCTATGTTTGACGAAGAATTGTTCTAGCTCGCTTGTCCTGTTAGAGCTGAAACGTACTTTGGATGTCACGTCAACGAAGTTAAATTTTTCATAGTTGCACAAGACGATAAATTATGCACTCAAAACAATGGCATTTATGTCCCAAGGGAAGATGAAAAAACGCTTTTTTTTTGGGTAAACTGTTGACTGTGGTTCAATTGTTATACACAAACCATAAGGAAGTGATGTAGTTTAAGTGTCATTGGTATGATACGAACCTGGACAAACCAAACAGTGTCATTGAAGATATATATTTGTTATCTGTTAACACGAATATCGGTGATTTGAAAGTGATCCCTACATCCTCGCCAATACAGCAAAACTAGTATTCTACTTGGATGATCCAAATCTCAAGGGTGGTTGGAAAGTACATTCTTACTACATAGAAACATTTGGAACTTGTAGGCTTAAGATCATGAAGAGGATATCGATGATGACCATGATCACGGTGTGGGTTCTTCCTCATTCACCACAAATCTTCCCAGGGTACAGAGAAACCACATTGTTCAACCACGATTCGAGCTAGAAGGTGCCCCCAAAATTGAAATAGATGCATTATTTATTGACCTTGGACGCACACCACCAAATCAACAGAATTCCTTGGTAGAAGATAGCAGCGATGACTGAAGGAGTGAAAGCGACATTGAGAGGGACACGAAGGAAGCATATCAGTATACCGACAATGACTGAGAGTTTATTAATGTACAATTGTTGTAACAAACTATATTTAATTATCTTTTTTTCAATAAAAAATGAAAAATTCATGCTCTTACGCGAAGAACCTCCGTTTTTATAACATTACGCTATATTTTACACTAGAGACCGTTTGTTGGGCAATTGATTAGGGTATTTGTTGAGCATAAATTAGGGTATAGGGTTTAGGTATTTGTCGAGCATATATTTTAAGTTTGCCTGACGGAGGCTCCATCTTTTAAGTTCATGCCTTATTTCACATATCCAAATCCATATATGATTGTTGGACTCTGTATAATTATTTTCGACAATCCAACCGTTAGTATTATTCATATAAATATGAGATCGTATATGCCAAAAATTACACAGAAATTTTTTTTTTGATGTTAGGTAACGTGACGAAATATTCAACGGTTATAAACATTAATGTAATTTTCAACTGTCATTTTATCTCCGAACTTTCCCATTTTCTACCAAAACAATAATTGACTCCAAAATAATACAATGAACGGCCCGATCATCACTACAAGAATATTGATTATTAGGGGCAGTAGCTTAGGGGCGAAAATAAGGATTCGTCTCTATTAATTTGCATTAGGGGCGGATATATAGATTTGCCTCTGATTAAAGTGATAGGGGCAGAATAAAAATTGTTGCTATTAATTTCAGATATTAGAGGCAAATAAATGGGCCTCTAGTATATTTAATGAAATTTAATAATTTTAGTTAGGTATTTACATATTTTT
The DNA here is from genome assembly GCA_035220775.1 of Malus fusca. Lineage (NCBI taxonomy): Eukaryota > Viridiplantae > Streptophyta > Magnoliopsida > Rosales > Rosaceae > Malus > Malus fusca. The sequence goes on along the minus strand of CM069061.1, from coordinate 13,835,574 downwards.
CCATTTATTTTGGATGTGTTTAATTGATAAATCAAAAGATATTAACTCCCAAACCCCTATGTCTCCGATACCTATGCACCCACATCCCTTAATTCTCTCATTTCCAACCTTCCACACGCACAGACCCTCTATCCACTCATTCCTTTTGAACTCGTGTTCTCTCTCATTTCTTCCTTCTTCATAATCTTTTATTTTCTATTTCTTCTTTATCTTTCTTCATTGTGATATTCCAGAGATCAAAAAACTGAGCGGTAAAATTTAAGGGAGAGTGCTCGGATTTGAAGAATTCGAAGTAGAACTGATTGAAAATTTTCAAGAAATTTTAAGGTAAAGGCCTTGTGCTAATCTTCACTTATGGATTTTCTTATACTTTTAACTTGGTGTAAGATTCCTAGGTTTTATTTTTAGAAGATTACCTTATGAAACGGCTCGATTTGGGGTTGGGCTTTCTTTGTTATTTTTGTTTGTTTAGCTTTTGCAGATTTAATGTACAATTCTTTTGAGAAGGGTGAAAATACAAGTTTCTTCTTACTTTTGTGAGTTTTGTTCATATTTAAACATTACTTTATCTTATATTGCACTTTTATCTGGGATTTTCAATTGAAGTTTTATTTTGTGGAAATCTGTTAACTTTTCTTTCATCTCTCTCTACTATATCTGCAGGGATGAAGGAACGATAAAAGACGTATGCATTTGGGCTTTTGGAGGCTGAAGATTGAGTCTTTGATTATATATAAGTTTTGTTATAATTTTATATGTACCAGTACTACATTCTGGGCTAGATTTGTACTTCTTCCTCTTTCATGTATTCCCTATAAACATTGTAAATCAAAGATTTAACATTAGTAAAGAAATTTATTTCCTTAACTGGTACTAGAGTTTCTGTTTCAATGCATTCAGAAAAATATCTAGAATATATATATATTGTTGCATATTATATGTTGCATATTAACTATCTAGAAAATATCTTATATTCCTATTAGGACTCCATTACATATTAAATGTTGTAATCCTAAAGGGAAATGTTTTACCCTTTCTACTACTATAAATAAAAGCATAATGGGGTGAATCAAACACACCTCACAATTAAATCAATCTCTCTCTCTAACCCTAGATCGCTCAATCAAATAGGCCTACAACACGTTATCAGCACGCTCTTCCCAGAAGCTAAGGAATTGACGCATCGTTGGAGGAGGCTATCATCCACCAAATTCAAAGGCTTATTTGTTTTCTGCTAATCAGGTACAATTACAATAAAAGAAGATATTTGAAACGTCCACGAAGCATGAAAACATTCCCCATGATGCATGAACCCTATATGTTTATATTTTCCTTTCGATATATATATTGTATATGTTCATATATTTGTCAATATATATATATTTGTTTCATGCATCGCAAAACTAAATTGTTATGTGGAATTTGTGAGTCAAAGCATAAAATTAAATTAGAAGCATGTTTAGGGTTTTCCTAAACCCTAAAGGGAATTGAAAAAAAAAAAAAAAAAGGAATGCATTTGGTGAGGCACCGCACCATCCCTATGCGACCAGGACACCAGGCTTCGGCCTGGAACGTTTCTGCTAGGCACGGCCCTCTCGGCCCACACCCATATTGCCAACCCATGCGGCTGGGCACTGCACGCACACACGCCAGCCAACAAGGCTGGTCTCCCTACGACCCAAACCTTCGGCCAGCTCCTGCTAGGCCATCCCCGTGACCCCCTTGGCCCAAAAACCGAACCCAGCTACGGCTGGGGGTCCTTTTTCCCTCCCATGGCATGCAGCCATACCCTAGGCCTTTTCTATGGGCCATGCCTTTTTTACTCAAGGAACCCCGTGCCCTTTAACCCACGGCACACATGCCCAAATTATTTTTGGGGCATTTTTCAACCCAAATGCTATTATTTTAGCATTCTAAAATAATTTAACTCGCATGTTAATATTATTTTGCTTCTACAATCGACCCCGTATGACCCGATTTATTGAATTAATTAAAAATGACCTGCAGTCCATTAATCAGATAATGAATCCAAAATTATTGACTTGAAAATCACTTTTGAACATTAACGATTCAATAATTTATTTTTATACTTTGAACCATCACATACTTTCGTAGTAACGAAGCTCTCACACTTGAGTTCCCGAAGACAACTCAAATCCACTACACTTAGTTAGTATATTGCATTCTGTGTTTCTTGCAAGAACCTCTCATTATGAACTAATTGTTCATAAAACTAAATTGAACATGTAGTTTCAAATTTAGTGCCTTTGAAACCCGAAGTTTTCATTCAAAATATAACACATGAAACCTGTACTTTTCATGCATAAATTAAACCACTACATGTCTATAGAACCTGTATGTTCGACGATATATGTCTATGGCTTACCATATGACTAATCACGTTTTCTCCCTCCGTTTTAGGGACGTGTCAAACTTGAACAAGCTCGATTTCTCCGCTCTAGAAGTCTATAGAAGAAACTATCTGAAGTGGGTTCAAGACGTGAAGCTCCATCTCACTACAAATGGTATTAGAGCCACCATCGAAGCACCTATCGTCAACAAACCTGTTGACGAAGCTCAGAAGGCTACTGCAATGATCTTCATCCGAAGACACATTCATGATGCACTACAGACTGAGTACCTCGCTGAGGAGGACCCACGCACCCTCTGGCTTGCTCTGGCCGACCGTTTCGATCACTAGAAAGACATATACTTGCCTGAAGCAAGACACGACTGGCAGTATCTTCGCTTCCAGGACTTTAAGTCCGTGAATGAATACAACTATGAAGTTTGTAGAATCCGTTCCCTGTTGAAATTCTGTAAAGTGGAACTAACCGAATCAGATCTCCTGGAGAAGACCTATTCGACCTTCCATGCCACCAATATTGTCCTGCAGCAACAATATATGGCACAAAATTCACCAAGTTTTCGGATTTGATCTCTGCTTTACTTCTCGTTGAAAAGTGGAACCAACTTTTGATGAAGAATCATCAAGCCCGACCCACTGCTCGAACGCAGCGCCTGAAGTGCATGCGACCTATTCTAGCAGCCATAAACGACGAAAGAACTGTCGTGGCCATGGCAATGGGCGGCAAGCCCAACCACGGGCCCAAGGTTAACATAGTACCGCACCTAAGGGAAGAATTGCGACCCAGTAGCGTCCACCACTCGCCCCTAAGGTCCCAAACTTCAAGAACAAGGGCAAAGCTCCTGTTCAGGCTGCTTCTACTAAACTGGACATGTGCTATCGCTGTGGATCAAGGGATCATTGGTCAATCGTATGCCGAGCTTCCCCTAAGGCTATTGCCAAGTATCATTCCCGTCGTGAGTCTAACTTTGCACAAGTGGATCATCCGGAAGATGCAACTACATCAATGGAGATATCGGATTTCCAGGAGGCGTGAGCGCCTATGGATGAATAAAATAGACATGTATTTAGGGTGTTTACCCCTAGTGGCCGAACCCACTAGGAGTGGCCAGCCCCTACCCCCTATTTTGCTAGGTTTATGGTTTAATTTTGAACAATTTTTCTAAGTATTTGGAATAATTTGTTTGGTTTTGGTTTGTTTTGAATTATGGATTGTTATTTGAATGGATATTATTTTCTCGAATTGCTTTATTGAATGAATGGACTTATATTTATACATGTGACCAATTCAATCAATTTATTTCTAGGTATGTCTAGTGGGGAAGTTAGTTGTCTGGTAGATAGTGCAACCACGCACACTATCTTGCGTGAACGCCACTATTTTACTAACTTCATACCCAAGAAAGCTTCTTTGACAACTCTCTCGGGCTCATCCAACCTGGTTGAAGGATACGGAAAGGCACGTATCATGTTGTCTAATGGTACAATTCTGACCATTAAAGAGGCACTCTATTCTCCACGTTCCGGAAGAACGTTGCTGAGTTTTAGAGATATTCGAGATAATAAATATCATCTTGAAACCACTGAAGATCATGGTTCTGAATTTCTTTGTATCACTTCGTATGAATATGGCCCAAAGTATATTCACGAGAAGTTGGAATGCTTGCCGAGTGGGTTGTACATCACAACCATTCGCGACATAGAAGCCCGCAGTGTGGCCGGCCCTATGCCTGAGTCCCCGGACACTTTGTTGCTTTGGCATGATCATTTGGGACATCCTGGACGTGACATGATGCGCCGTATTCTCAAATCCTCACACGGGCATAAGTTACATCCCTATGTTGGACTCCCACCATGCAAAACGTGTTCTTTAGGGAAGTTGAATACTCAACCCTCATATACAAAGATTATTCACGATCCCCCTAAATTTCTTCAGATGATTCAATGGGACATTTGTGGACCTATCCAACCAACCTGTGGACCATTTAGATACTTTATGGTGTTGGTTGATGCATCGACAAGGTGGCCACATGTTTGCTTGTTGTCCATACGCAACGCCGCGTTTGCTAAACTCCTAGCTCAAATCATTAAGCTAAGGGCTCACCACCCTGATTATCCGATCAAGTCGATTCGATTGGATAATGCTGGAGAGTTTACGTCACAGACTTTTGACGATTATTGCATGTCAGTAGGGATAAATGTGGAACATCCTATACCCCATGTTCACACCCAAAGCGGCCTGGCAGAAGCTTTCATAAAGCGCATTCAATTGATAGCTCGGACTTTGGTTGTGAGAACCAAACTACCGGTATCTGCCTAGGGCTATGCAATATTGCACGCAGCTATGTTGGTCCGCCTGAGGCCCACCGCTACCCAACCACATTCACCGTTACAGTTGGTCACTGGATACGAGCCTGACGTCTCGCATTTACAGGTGTTTGGGTGCGCCATTTATGTGCCAATAGCGCCGCCGCTACGTACCAAAATGGGTCCTCAGAGAAAAATGGAATCTATGTCGGTTATGATTCACCATCAATTGTTCAATACTTAGAACCCTTGACAAGAGATCTCTTTACCGCACGTTTTGCGGATTGTCACTTTGATGAGACAGTATTCCCGTCGTTAAGGGGAGATAAGCATGCTAACGTTCCCGTAGAACACCGCGAATTGTCGTGGTATGCTCCCACTATGTCTCATTTATATCCCTGCACTGCCCAGTCTGAAACTAAGGTGCGTCGAATTATAGTTCTTCAGAGCATTGCTCAAAGTATGCCGAATGCTTTTAATGATCTAGCAAAGGTGACAAGATCACATATACCCGCTGCAAACACACCTGCAAGGATAGATGTACCCCGTGTACGTCAACAACCTGCTTGGAAGGCTGGACCGTCCCCGAATGACAGGAAGCCGCACCTTCCACGCGGCAAGGTACATTGGCGGCTAGCCAATCATCTGCTCCAACCCTAAAGCGTGGCAGACCCCTTGGTTCGAAGGATTCACAACCCCGGAAGAGGAAAATGGCACCAACTAGTGACCCTAGTTTGAATCCGACCATCGCTCATTCATCTGTTCCAACGCATGAGGTTATTCTAGATTACGGTGATGCTTCAGATGAAACATGTTGGCCTCTCAAGAATCGCGAGATTTCGATCCACTACACAGTATTGGATAAGGTTTGGAATAGGAATGAGATGATCGTAGACGATGCATTCTCGTACTCAATAGCTACTGACATCATGCTTAGCGATGACATTGAACCACATTCTGTCGATTAATGCTGACGTAAAACCAATTGGTCAAACTGGAAACAAGCAATCTAGGTCGAACTCGATTCGCTCGCAAAACGTAAGGTATTTGGACCTATCGTTCCTACACCACCACACGTGAAGCCCGTTGGCTACAAGTGGGTTTTCGTGAGGAAGCGTAATGAGAAGAATGAAATAGTGAAATACAAAGCACGCCTCGTAGCGCAAGGCTTCTCTCAGCGTCCATGGATTGATTACGATGAGATGTATTCCCCCGTAATGGACGTTATGACGTTCCGCTACCTAATCAGTTTGATAGTTTCTGAAAAACTGAATATGCAGCTTATGGACGTGGTAACCGCGTATCTCTATAGGGATCTAGATGCGGAAATTTATATGAAAGTTCTAGAATGACTTCCATTGACTGGCTCAAATAGTTCTAGATCACGAAACACTCTCTCAATTAGGTTGAGGAGGTTACTCTACGGATTAAAACAATCCGGGCGGATGTGGTATAACCGTCTGAGTGAATATTTGACAAGTCAGGGTTATGTGAACAACGAACTATGCCCATGTGTGTTCATAAAGAAGTCACATTCCAAATTTGCAATCGTTGTAGTTTATGTCAATGACATGAACCTCATTGGGACTCCCGCAGAGCTTGAGGAAATTGTTATACACTTGAAATCGAAATTTGAGATGAAGGATCTTGGGAAAACTCGATAATGTCTCGGCCTGGAGATCGAGCATTGTTCGGATGGAATCCTAGTACATCAATCGAACTACACCCAAAAGGTGTTCCGACGTTTTAATGAGGATAAAACGAAGCCTTCGAGTACACCCATGGTCGTTTGGACTCTAGATGCTAAACGAGATCCCTTCCGTCCAAAGGAGGATGAAGAAGAGATTTTGGAACCCGAAGTTCCTTACCTAAGTGCAATTGGGGCTTTATTGTACTTGGCTCAGTGCACTAGACCCGACATCTCATTCGCTGTGAATCTATTGGCTAGATACAGCAATGCGCCCACACGCAGGCACTGGAATGGTGTTAAAGACATTTTCTACTACCTCAAAGGTACTACGGATTTGGGCTTGCTCTATACCCGTGAATCTCCAAGTGTTGCCGCCCCCTATGGCCCTCGGATTGATTCTCGCCTTGTTGGTTACGCAGATGTTAGATATCTGTTTGACCCACATAGAGCACATTCTCAAAAAGGTTATGTCTTTACATTGGGGACACTGCTATATCTTGGAGGTCTACCAAGCAAATGCTAGTTGCGACTTCGTCTAACCATGCTGAGATTCTCGCCCTACATGAAGCATCGCGTGAGTGCTTTTGGTTGAGAGAAGTTATGGAACATATTCAAAGCACTAGTGGTCTTACATTAGTCGTTGACCTTCCTACAATGATCTTTGAAGACAATGCAGCATGTATCGAGCAGCTAAAGAAGGGATACATCAAGGGAGACAATACCAAGCACATAACGCCGAAGTTTTTACTCACACCAGTAGCAGCAGCATCAGAACATTGAAGTCAAGCAAATCCGTTCCAGGAATTGGTCGATCTCTTTACCAAGTCATTGCCCAAGCCTACATTTCAGAAGCTCGTCCAAGGAATCGGTATGCGTAAATTATCTGAGTTGAATCGCTTGTAGTTCTCCTATTTAGAAGTTATGTCTAACTCAGGGGGAGTATCTAGAAGCATACCCACATGATCTTAATGTACTCTTTTTCCTACTATTAGGAGCATTTTTCCCACTGAGTTTTTGCTACCTAACGAGGTTTTAATGAGGCCCCATCCTAGGATGATCATACTCCGATGAGTTCACTACCCTCATCCAGTTTGACGAGTGTTTTAGACATTATGCATATTTTCTTACTTTTCTCCTTAATCTATGGGTTTTCCCCATTCCTTGGGTTTTACCATAGCAAGGTTTTTGTGAGTTTTTACAAATGCATACTTCAAAGTAAATTTGAGACTCGCGATCACCCGTTGTGCCGATAACTTCATCAACTATTCTACCTTATCTGCTGAAGATCTGATGCGATGGTTTGTTGAGTATTTACACACTCAAGGGGGAATGTTGCAATCATATTTAGAATAGGAATGTGATTGTGTAAATCCTAGGGAATCTGGGAATGTATCTTATATTCCTATTAGGACTAGATTACCTATTAAATGTTGTAATCCTAACGCAAAAAGGTTTTACCCTTTTTATTACTATAAATAAAGGCACAATGGGGTGAATCAAACACACCTCACAATTAAATCAATCTATCTCTCTAACCCTAGATCGCTCAATCAAATAGACCTACAACATATACACACACACACACACACACACACACACACACAATTCAGTGACTTCGGGGCCCTGTGGTTGCGATCATGACGAGGCCCCAGTAGCGTGCTGACGAGCTTGCCCCATCCCCCGACAATTTTTCCCCGGCCTCCGCCCGAGGGTCGCATCAAAGGTCTCAGTCAAGATTTGAAACCCTGTATCCTTGGGCGGAGCCATGGACTCGATAGGATTGTTCAAGGGAAGCTGGGAGGCAGACTATTGAAGGATGGTCTGGCTCATCTCCACCATCGTCGACTATGACAATGAGATAGAAGTGGATTGGTAAGAATTAATATTAAATTAAATTTTGTAATTTTTGGGGAAAGGTAAAATAGGAAATTGAAAAGAAGTACTTATGTGTAGCTGCTCGGCAAGCTCATCCCCGAGCCAAACATAAACGTCCTTAGAGACGTCTATCTCGGGAAATTTAGAACCCCCTGTAATAAAAGCAACAAAAAAACATAAAGAGAACGGAAAATAAATTCAATATTTGTAAGAAATTGGAAGTGCGAATATTAAACTCTCATTACCTGTCGTCGTGCCTCCATCCTATAGGAGAAGGGTCTCGAACCAGAATGGTGGAGAAAAGTTTTTCTCCTGGTTGATCTTGTTCGCCTTCGTCTTCTTCTGTTAACATAAAATAAATGTATTAGTGTAATATTTGAAGACAATGAAACAAGCGCATAACCAAAAGTAGGAATAATTTTTAAAGCAATTAAAATTAAAGAACTAATACATATAAAAACATACCACATAGGCGGGCTCCTGAAAATGGCCGCAAAGCCATGCCCACTCGTTCGGCCAATCCTCCAACTCCAACAGGCAACCCTCCTCTAGAGCGACCTCGGGATCATCAAACAACTCATAATGTTTGTAGAAGTTGCTCTTCCACTACTTGTACCACTCGTAAAACAACATTTCCAGGTAGTTGTCTATCGACTCGTTTATGTCGTCAAAATTGTAGTTTGTCTACAATTTACCGAGTATTAAATTAAAATTAAAAAATTAAAAATAAAATTGAAGTCAAAGTTGAAAAAGGAAAAACAATTAATATAAAAATATGAACTTGATATATAATTGAATAAAATAAAGTTAGGAACTTACCGATAAACAGTTGCGGACCAGGTTCTTCGTCTTCGTCAGGATCTCGCGCCATGATTTCCACAACATAAGGCACTCGGTCCTAACAACATGTCACACGTCGTGGGCCAATGCACTATGTTGCTCCGCTGTAGGTGCAGCCCGATGCCTCTCGTCGTATCCTGTCGTCACCCGGGATACCTGGCCCGTCTTCAGCTGTTGGCAATGTCCTTAAGTGTTTTTCTTAGCTGCAAAAAAACAAAACAAACGTCAAATATTAAGTTAAATCTAAAACGCACACAAGCAAGCAACATTGTGAACAATTTTTAAGGGAAGTAAAATCTAAAACACATCTTTTTTAAGATAAAAATCAAGTTTTGTAAATATACTTAATTAGTCGTTTAGCTAGGTTTAGATTTTTCTTCTCCATTTCTTTTCTTAAAGTAGCAAACAACTGCATTTGAATTAGCTAAATTAAATGGATTTTGTTATTTTACCTGGGCAAGGGAGTCGAATGCCGATGTCGTGTCGGGAGTCCGGGCAAGCCAGTGAGTACGACGTGCACTAGGAGGAAGTGCCACCAAAGACGTCAATGATGCCGGCACCTGTGCCACATCGGGTCCTCCTGATGCAGCCATGAGAGGGTCCACTATTGCTGGAACGCTCCTCGCAGTAGGAGGTGGTGGAGGAGGTGCGGGGGACCCGTTGCTCGCAACCCTCCGAGTAGATATAAGGCGAGACATCTACAAAATTATAAGAGAAATAAAATGAAAATTTAAAATTTAACTATTATAGGTAAACAAATTTAAAACTAAATGTGTAATTACAAAATAACATTATATAACATGAATGTACAAATTTAAATTAATCCACTACAACCGTAACCTATTCTCCTAGAACCCTAACCTAACCGGCCACTAAAAACCATCCCTAACCTTAATTTGATTTTATAACTATAATTTAGAAAATTAAACTAAATGTAATTTTAATTATATAACTATAATTTAATTATCCAACATTCCCCTAAATTAGAAAATTCTCCTATCCCTAATCTACTCCGTGCCTACCCCTAACCCTAATCCCCCAAATTACATTCTCTAATTAAATTCCTCCTAATTAAAAACTACCCCTAATTACAAATTAGCCCTAATTTCAAATTAGTTCTAATTTCAATTGAGCCCTAATTATGAAATTAACCCTAATTATATATCATTCCCCTAAATTAGAAAATTCCCCTATCCCTAATCTAATCCATGCCTAATTTCAATTGAGCCCTAATTATATATCATTCCCTAAATTAGAAAATTCCCCGATCCCTACTCGTAACCCTAATCCCCCAAATTACATTCTCTAATTAAATTCCCCTAAATTGAAATCCTAATTGGAAAACCCTAATCCCCTAATCTAATAAACCTAAATGGTTAATTAAAATGAAATTCAAAATAAAATAAAAGAAAAGCAAGATACTTGAGAATGGAGGACAGCGGCTGGATTGACGGACGGTGAGAGAGGGAGGGACACACGACGTGGGTTGCGCGGGTAAGATACAGGGATACTGCGCCTGAGTGAAGGAGATAGCAGGTGAGAGAGGGGGAGGGTGGGTGGGAGAGACGAGGACGGTGGCTGAGAGGGAAGGAGAGTGCGTCTAAGGGAGGGAGAGAATGGCGGAAAGAGGAAGTGCATTGGTAAAAGAAAGAAGAAAGTGAAGGGAGAGGAGGAAGGTCATCTAAAATAATTAAAACGAACACCTTTGTGCGATGCATGGTTTGTCGCGCAGATGTCGCTCAGTTTTTCGCACGATAGAGACATCTCTCGCACAAACCCTAAAGTCGTCACGCGTTTTTTTCAATTTTCGGGGAAATTTAAATTTTTCAAGATAAAATTTAACGGCATGCTAAATATTTGAAATTGCACGACCGAACATGAAAGTTCGTTGCGCAAATAGGCTTCGAGCGACGATTTTTTGGTATTCATTGCGCAAGAATGTGTAATAATTTTTTTCATATATTTCATAGGACCCAACTTGAATTTATAGGACCCAACATGGTGTCCCCGCATAAAATTAAAAACCTTGCGCGATGTATTTATATATTTCATAGCGCAAGTGTGTGAATTTTTTTTTAAAAAAGAATTTTTTGGTAAACCCGGCATTTAACTAAATACATATATTTCCCCAAAATTATTTTATGATAAATACAATTGCATTTAATTTACAAAAAAAATCAAAATTATATTAATTAATCCTCGTCCGAACTATAATAACTTTCACTATCGTCGGTATCATCATCTTCAGTGTCCCATTCCTCCTCGTCGATAGGTACATCATCATCGTTCACAGCCTCTGATGGATCATATCGGGAAAGATCACCGAGGTCAATTGAAATTGAATCAATCGGTATTCAGTAGCTGAAATGGTTCTTGGACAAGATTATTATCCCGTACTGTTTACCCGCCAATTTATATCAAAGACTCAAGACGTGGGTCCGCGACGTTGATGTCGTCCTTATCGGAACTAGAATCTTGATTTGGTATAGCATACATGTTCCTATGCTCAATCCTTTGAACAACTTCTAACCCTTTCCGGCCTTAGGGTCATCTACATAAAAAAAAACATGTGTTGCCATACTTGCCAAAATGTAAGGGTCATCATTGTACCAAGTTCTGGTAGCGTTGACTGAGAGTAAGCATGGTCCCTTTTAACACTTTCGTGCCTATATGGGTTTGTATCAAACCATCGACATTTAAAAAAGATAACTTGGTAATGGTCTTTGTACATCACTTGTAAGCAACTAGATAGTTTGCCATAAAACTCAATGTCTGTACTTCCGCCACTACCCGAGACATGGACATCGCAGTTTTGCGTACACAACATGTCATCACGCTCAGCCCCCAAAAACTTGAAGCCATTACTATGGCAACCAAAGTACAATTATGCCCGAATAGGACCGAATGCCAAGTTATATAACTAATTCGATGCTTTTAACTGATTTACCTAACATGATAGCAAAAAAAAGCTTCTTGTTTTAGCCATTTCGAATATATTGATGAAATTACTACAACATGTTCAATACAAACACAAAAAAGTTACATATTCAAGAAACCACCAAGGAAACAATTCATGGTGCTTTTTCGCATATATATGTGAAGGATAATCTCGCTTCATCATTTGTTCATGTTCATCCAGGTAAATCATTGTCTCGTCACAATTGTTTAGTATGAACCAATGCGCAACCTCCATGTCCTTTTTGGTAAATGCCTCCCCTCGAACAGCCTCGCCAAAGGGTCGTACAACTTGGGCAAAAACATAAAATTTCTTTTTTCGCACACCCCCGTCATTATTGCGCTGAGGACGATTAAAAGCCATCTGAACATCTTTTAGATACATTCCACAAAATGTAAGTGACTCGTACGTAACCAAAGCCTCGATAATGGATCTTTCGGGCGTGGCCCTATTTCATACACTTTTTTTTAGGTTGCCGAAAAGCCTGGAAAAATACAAGCACCGTTAGCAAATAAATTAGATAAACACGTTGTGTGATGATGAATAGACATTTGAATAACTAGTTTATACCTTTCTATTGGGTACATCCATCGATAATTAACTGGTCCAAAGAGCAGTGCCTCCTTCGGCACGTGAACCATAACACGGATCATACTTGTGAAGAAAATTGGAGGAAATATTTGTTCGAACTTGCAGAGGACTTGGACAATGTCGTTGCGCAACTGATTAATGTCTGATTTTCGTAATGACCTTGCAGTCATTGGTAAAAAAAATACAGACAACAATATGATTGGCTTCACGACATCATCGGGCAATAGGTGCCGAATACCAAGCGGAAGTAGGTGTTGTAGAATGACATGGCAATCATGATTCTTTAGTCCTAAAGTTTTCCGCCATCAATGTTCACTCAACGGCCAATATTTGAAGCATACCCATTTCGAAACTTGACTGAAGATAGAAACTTCAAAAATTATTTTTTGTCTTTCGGTTTGAGTGAAAAAATGCAAGGAACCTTCTCGCTATGTCATAGCCCCTATTCATCCATAAACGGGGTCGTATTCCCATTCACTCCAGATCGAGACGAGCTTTAGTGTCTTTCATCTTGCCCTCAATATCTAGAATTATGCCCACCAATGTGTCAAATTTTTTTTTTCTCAACATGCATAACATCGAGGTTATGTCTCAAATTTAGCTTGAACCAGTACGGGAGCTCAAAAAATATAGACTTGTGGGTCAAAATTCAGATGGGTTGCTGGTCGAGGCCTAGTTACAGTTTTCCCAAAAGGACCGAAATCTAAACGGTTAAGCTATTCTAAAATTTGGTCATCAGACTACTCACTAAGTCTGAGCCGAGCTCTGTTTTGCCATCGAATCTTTGTCCTTCTCAAGCCACTCGTGGTCCCAAGGCGACCATCTTTGATGACCAAGATAGCAAACATTTCCGACATGCCAACCATATGTGACATCATCCTTACAAAATGGACATGCAAAATGACATTTAATACTCCACCCAGAAACAATGGCATATGCTGGAAAATCGTTTGCTGTCTACATCATTGCTACCCGCATTGTGAACATCTTCCCAATAGACTTATCGTACGTGTGAACACCATTTTCCCATAAATCTTTTAGCTCATCAACCAACGGCCACAAATAAACATCAATAGACTTACCGGGATCCTCGGTGATCAAAAAAGTCATCATCATATATTCTTTCTCCATGCATTTCCAAGGCAACAAATTATTAGGAAAAACAAATATCGGCCAAGTGTTGTAATATTAGTTTAGAACCCCGAAAGGATTGAATCTGTCATTGGCAAGTCCCAACCTAACGTTACGAGCCTCAGCTACAAAATCGCGGTACATCCGATCGAAATCCTTCCATGCCTCTCCATCTGCAGGATGCCTCATCATGTCATCATCCACCCGAATTTCTTTATGCCATCCCATGCCACTTGCAGTATGCGTCGACATATACAATCGTTGCAACCTCAGCTTTAGTGGCAAATAGTGCATAACTTTCTATGGAATCTTTGTCGGTCTATTCTACGATGTCATTTTGAACCTCAACTCGTTACATACCAGGCATTTGTCCAATGCTTTATTCTCCTTATAAAACAATATACAATTATTTTTGCAAGCGTGAATTTTTTTATAACCCAATCCTAGACCATTCAACACCTTTTGCGCACTTTTATGATCTTTTGGCAAACTATTGTTCTTTGGCAGCATTCTCTTGATAACCCCCAAAAAATGGTCTAAGCACTAGTTGGAATTTCGATACTTTATTTTGCCATACATTAACTCCACAATGGTTGTGAGCACCGAATAGTCTTCGCATCCCAGGTATAATTCTTGGTTCGCACTTTTTAATAGTTTTTCATATTGTTCGAAAGCTTCACTGTCGTCGGTTCAAGCACATCATCACCCCCTCCCTTGTTTGTATTAATCAATGGAAATGTAAAAGTGTCATTTATAATATTCATAACATGTTCGTTAGGATCCACATTAGGTTCAATATTTTCCATTCGTGTCACGTTTGACGACGAAGCGTAGTATAATTGTTCCCCATGGTAATTCCAAGTCGTATATGTGCTTGTCATCCTATTTGTTAGTAAGTGGAATCGAACATTTTCAAAAGTCTCCCTTAAGGTGTTGTTACACCTCCTACACGGACACCGGATTCTAGTTGCCCCCGGGTTATGTCTTAATGCGAACTCAATAAAGTTATTTATTCCATCCAAGTACTCGGGTGCACATCTATTCAGATTCTGTATCCATTGTCTGTCCATAATGTCTGCAAGCACAATAAAATTGCAATCAATACATAACTCCAACGAGATATTGTCACCTTATGCCTCCAGTTAAGGCCCTAATCCCATTCGGGAATGCACAGTTATGTTACGCAATTTACGGCTCCATTGGATTAGATTTTGACGTGGGAAAATTCTGACAGTATCTCTCTACAGTTTTTCAAGTGGCCGATGTAGATATCAAAATACCTATCTGACACTCGAAGAACATAAAAAGATGTGACCGAAATTCCCACAACTGAAATCTAATCCTTCAACCGTAAACTACACACCATAACTGGGCATTCCCAAACTGTCCAAATAATGGGACAATTCAAGAATCAACTAGACCCCAGTCATGCTTTCACATCCTTGCGTGAAATCCAACCAATCCTCAAACGGGAGACTAAGGTTTTATTAAAAATACATGTACGGAGTTAATTACTATTAACTCAATACAACACAAAACAATTTTGTACGGGACGTACACTTTTGGGTTTCTTCCAAAAACCAAATACGAACAATACACCTCTAATTAACAAACAAATTAACAACCCTCATTAACAATTCACATCTAATTTGTTGTAAATTCAAATAACTCCTAATTAAAAAACCAAAAAATATACCTCTAATTTTGTCGTTCATCGTTCACCAAGCGATAATTGTACACACCAACCCTATACACAACAAATTTAATGGCGTTAGTTTGAATTCCCAACAAAGTTTTGAAATATATAAAGGAAACACTTACTGAATACAACACTGAGGAAGCATGGCAGAGGCAGCAGCTGCAAAATTTGCAATTACTGCCTCTGCACATGAGGAATCTGATTATAAAGATGAAGAATTTGTGAGACGAACAAGTTGTCGCCCAAAACATATAGGTCCGAAATATGGAGCTAAATATACCCGCGTTTTTTACCACCTTACGTGACGAACAATTCGCCGCGCAAAACATATAAATTCAAAAGATAACGGTAAACTTAACTGGTTTTATACGCCCTTTGCGCAACGAAACGTTCATCACAAGCGTATTTGTGGGAGATCGTCGCATAAATTCTATGTGACTAAGTTTTGTCACGCAAAATTTATAGCGACGAACAAATACGTAATTAATTATAATTATGATGTTTATGTAAACGTAGATCTTTAGTATCTATTCAATTATAATATTTATTTTAAAAATAATTGAAAACTTAAATAAATTAAATTAACCCATTTAATTATTTAAACAACAAAACATGAATTAAAGCCTAATTAAGTCCAAATACATAACTTAGAATATAACCTTAAAATAATATATTGTCCTAAAAAACATAAATTTAAAACTACTGCTCTGCTGGTCCTCCATTTGGCTCAACATCATAACACCACTGCTTGTAACCCCTCTTCAACACCTTCTCCATCAACTTCATCAAGTCTTCGTTCGTATCATCAAGAGTATAGTTACACTGTTACACATATATGCAAATAATTAATTACAACATATAACAAACAATTTCACAAAATTAATTGTTTTCAACATTTGTCACACTTACTAATAATTGATCCATCACCACATTCTTCACGTCCGCAGACACAAATTTCCAAGAGCGCCGCTTAGCAGTAAAACAATTGTTCCGCATTACTACACCAATCGCATGCGCAAACAAACTCCACATATTTCGTCATATCATGGGGCCCGGAAGGCATGCTCTGCTGCCGGTTTCTTTCCTTGATTCAAGCCTGAACCATCTCTCTCCTACTATCGTTATTATCTGCCATCAGGTCTACAAAAGAATGTGAAGAAAACCGCAACACAATCTGTGCTTATAAAGAACACGTAACATTTTACGCGACGAACTATTCGTCGCGTGTTGTGGACTACAACCTTTAAGCGACGAACCTTTCTTCGCGCAAAGTACAAAATAAATGTGCAGCAAATACGCAATAAATGACACGACTTAAGCACCACCAACCATCGCTTTGCGCGATGAAGTCTCGTCCCTCAACATTCTGCATGACCAAACTTTTGTCGCGTAATTAAGCAATAAATATGCAGTAAATACGACAACTTAAAAGCTAAGCAACCGTTTTACAATGTTTTTGCATGACGAAATGTTGTCCCGCAAAGGTTTTAGCGACAAATATTTTGTCGCATAAATCCTTGCGCGACGACCGGAAATATTTATTTTATTCTGTGTCGAAAACAGCTTCTCAAAATACTAATGTCAATATTATAGTATTTTGAAAATCAGTTCTCGAGACGAAATAAAAAACATACAGTCCATATAAATTTATTCTTCCAAATTAATAATAATTCAGTGTAATTATTTAAATAGACTACTAAAAAAAATTACTCTAATCATCCGCTAGTCCAGCCACTCCGTGTCGCTCTGCATCACGTTCAACATCAAACTTCAACTCCCGGAAACGATATTTGAACACAACGTCGATGCACTTCATCAAATTTGAGTCACTTTTGTCAATATCCCAATTAGGCTGATATGCAAAATTAAATAAATTATACATATCACTATTATATTTTATCTAAAGAACAAAATTATTATTTAACTAATTAATAATTTACACGTACTGCTAACGAATCGATCATGACCGTCTTTATCTCCTCAGGGACGTCTCTCCAAGACTCCCAATTCACTCTACATATGTCACTCACCAATACCCTGACGTCGCCCCTAAACTTTTTCACCATATCTGACTTCTCATATCCTACTAATTATGTGTAAGTGATTCGGTATGGGCTCTTAGAAGAAGAACTGTATTAAACCCATGTCACATATCTCTTCTTTTTCTTGTCTACCAACAAAATAAAAACTTTTATTGGTCTACTTAAATATTTAATTAATTTACTCAACCAACAAAACTTAGTATGTATTACCTTTCTCAGAACCTTTGCCTTGAACTCTCTTTTACGAAGGACCACCAGAGTCTGCCATCGCATACGAAAAAACAAACAAAAATTGGAATAATAATTCGGTGAAAGTAAAGAGTTTTCGAATTGAATTATGTTGAGACTGAGCGAAATTGTCAAGTTAAATGAATTATGGCTTCTTTGCGCGACGAAACCTTTGTCGCACAAAAACATGGAGTAAATACCGCATTCAACACTTTGACTAAACAACTCACGGTCTAGTAAATGTGTGAACCTTTGCGCGACGAAATATTGGTCGCGCAAAGTGACACACGCTATGTCTGTTTTTTGGTGCCAAAATACAAGCATTCGCGAAATTTTCTGTGAACCTTTGCACGATGAAGGGTTTTTTTTTTTTGTCACACAACATGGTTTTGCACGACGAAAGATTGCATCGCGCAAGTTGTTTGTCCCATTAAATTATTTCCGACGAAGTGGCGCGACAAAATTGTATATTTGTTGCGCTAACCTGTTTTGCACGACGAGTTAAAGTTTGGTCGCGTAAATAGTTTTTTCTACTAGTGTAAATAGATGTCTAGGAACATTGTTCTTGTCAACAGACGAGTTAAAGTTGACTATGATGAACGACATAGGCGTCCGACATGTCTTCGAGTTCAGGTTGTGTTGTCTACCTCCATAGGTGCACTCCTTCGTACCCAGTGCTCTATTACTACCCACAAATGGAAGTATGTCCCCCCTAATGTGAAGCACGACCTAATGGAAAAACTCTCGGTACGTATTTTATTTGTTCATATAATATTTTTATTAAATTTAACTATATATATAATTAGTTTTTTTTTTTTTATAGCTAACATTTTTTTTTTCTATTTTAGACCGAGTTCGATATTGACTTTGGTGTATCACAAATTATTAATGTTTGATTAATTAATTTTTTATTTATTTATAATTTTACTACGTTTACCCGACGAACCATTCCGTTGGTTTCTTACTAAACATTAATAATGTTTGATTAATTAATTTTTAATTTTTTTTTTTAATTTTACTATTTTTACTTGAAAAACCATTCCGTTGGTTAACTCTTACTAAACCGACGAAATTGGACACAGAGCATTAATTAATAATTTTTTGTGTTACCTACCCGATGGCAATGTCCGTTGCATTAAAACATATTAGAGCAAGTCCACCGGAGCTTTCTTTGCCCAACATCCAGTCAAAAAAACACACCAAGGGTCTGTCCATTCACTCCAGCCCACAAAGTTGCCTGGCACCCAGCCCAAGCCAGGCAACAGACCAGCCCCTTTTTGACAGACCCAAGAGCCGGCCTATTTGGCTGGCGTGTGCACGACACTCGTGCGTGGCCGCGAGTAGGCGACAAGGTTGTAGAGGGCTGTCACCCCACTTGTGCTCCGGAGCCCCATTAGTGACGTGGCATGCTCATAGCCGTTGGATTTCCAACGGCTAGTTTTTCTAAACCATTGGATTTCCAACGGTAAAAAAATTTTAAATTTGACTTTTAAAATGGACCGTTTGATCAAAGATCAACGGTCGACATTTGTTCAAAAAAAAAAAAAAAAAAGGCCCAACGATCAGAAACATGACCGTTGGCCACGTGGCAACTCCCTGGCTCTTGAATTTGAATATTTTTCAAATCCAACGGTCCAGATTAATTAACTATATTAAAAATTATTAAAAATTATAAAAAAATACATAAAAATTATTAAAAAATATAGAAAATTTTTAAAAATGTTTTTTTTTTCTATAAATACCTAACCCTCATCTTCCACCTTTACACCACATTTTAATATTTTCTACACTTTCTATACTATCTACATTTCAATATTTTCTACACTTTAAGAGAAAAAAATGTCTTCGTGGAAGCTCATTGAAGATGTTACGTTGTGTGAATGTTGGGTTCACACTACTCATGACCCGATTACGGGTAATGAGATGGATAAGCGAGAAATGTGGAGTAAAATTACGAAAGAGTTTTGCGATGTACATGGAAAAGATGCCATAACTAGTCAAGGTCTTCAAGGTCGTTGGACAAAACTCAACGCATCCTTTACTTGTTGGAAAAACGCCATCTCTCATGCTTAACCTCCGCAGTGGGACAAGTTTAGCGGATCAGGTGACAATATTTTTATTTATTTACACGCATTCCACCCACATCAATATTTTAATTTATTTAATTTCGTATGTAATTTTTATGTTATTTCTTATGTAATTTCTATATCCACCCGCATCAAAATTTTAATTTATTTAATTTCTTATGTAATTTTTATTTAATTTCTTATGTCATTTTTATGTAATTTATATGCATTCCACCCGCATCAATATTTGAATTTATTTATTTGTGTTACACCCGCATTTTTTAAAACTATCTTATCCCACATTTTTATAGACACTACAAGCTCAAGCATTCTACAATTCAAAGAACCAGAACAAATCATTCAACAAATGGGAATGTTGGGAAATTGTCAAAGATTGCCCTAAATACAAAATTGTGGCAACCGGTTCAGAAGTTGTCATGCACGGCATGGGTCTACATAGTTCACCAGAACCAAACATGGCCAAATACGAAGCCGACACATTTCAAGACATGGAAAGGACGCCTGAACAAGTGCCCGAGACCCAACCGACTCGTCACTCCCTCAGGCCTCAAGGTAAAAAGGCATCAAAGAAAAAAGGTAGTTCTTCCAAAAATGACTACACTAAATATATGGAGGAACTTGCTCGCCAAGGTGAACTGAACATGGTACGGGAAAAGGCTAGAGATGAGGAAAAAGTTGCTGCTATGGCAACAATAATAGCAGCTACTAAGGCCCGTGATGCGGCGGCTGAGACAAAGAGAAATAGTTAAGACAAGCACTTCATCGAGAAAATGAAATGCTTAGAGAATAAAGGATGGCTCAAGCAAATCGTGACACTATGAGTAAGTCTCTAGTAGGACTGTCTCCAAATTCAAAATATTTTTGGACATCGGAAAAAAGAGATGTCATGCGAATGAGGTGTGCAAGAGATGCGGAAACAAGTCAAGGGGGTTCTAGCTACACAAATCATGGCAACCAAGATCCTAGCACCACATATCCTAACTCCAGAGACTTTGTATATTGTTTATGTAATTTCTTATTTTTTTAGAATTTTATTTAATTTCTTATGTAATTTTTATGTTATTTCTTATTTATTTTTAAAACTTTATTTATTTTTATTTAATTTATTATGCAATTTTAATGTAATTATTTATTTATTTTTGTACTTTATTTAAACACATGAAATAAGATTGCATAAACTCACCAAATAAGATTACATAAACTCACCAAATAAACTTAAAAACAAAACACACTACATAGAATTACATAAACTTAAAAAAAATACAATTTATTCTTCAACCACAAGCCTCATTTTAATTATCTTCGCCTTCATGCAATCCCCACTGGTGCTCAATCAGGTCATTCTCGCGGGTTACGTACCAGTATGGCTCTTGCACATCAGTGTACCGCTGAACAATTAATTCATTGTAACATCCCTCGCGTTCCAACGGCTCGTGTTGCACGGGATCTTCGGTCCGGTCATGAGCACAGTAGATAGGTGTTCTTGAGTTGTTCATCGGATCCGGCTTATATTCATCGATGGCATCATAATCATACTCATCTTCAACAATCATGTTGTGGAGAATAATACACGTCATTATGATGGATCGAAGATCCTCGACATCAAACATTCTAGCTGCAGCCCTAACAATCGCCCAACGAGCTTGCAGGATACCAAAACAACGCTCGACATCCTTCCTACACCCTTCTTGACATTTTCCGAAGTGTTTTTCCTTTTAAGTCTGTGGATGTGGCACTGTTTTGACAAATGTTGACCACCTTGGGTAAATGTCATCTGCAAGGTAGTATGATCCCTCGTGTTGGGTACCATTAACCCAATATGTGCATCTCGACGATTTTTCTTGCAGCAGTTCGTCGAACACTGGGGATTGGGCAAGGACATTTACGTCATTCTGAGCTCCTGGAACACCAAAAAAAGCATGCCAAATCCATGTATCAAATAAAGCCACCGCTTCCAAAATGATGATTTTGGCTCCTTTTCTGTCGCCATAAGCTCCTTGCCACGCACTTGGACAATTTTCCCAAGTCCAGTGCATGCAGTCGATGCTTCCAATCAAGCCAGGGAAGCCTCGCATCTCACCCTTCCTCAGAAGCCTTCGTATGTCCCTTGGCGTGGGTGTTTGGAGGTACTCATTGGTGTATAGGGCTTCAATTGCAGAGCAAAACCGCATCAGGGACTCCAGAACAGTTGTTTTTCCCATCCTCGCGATCTCATCCACTTGATCTGCAGATGCTCCATATGCAAGCATTCGCAAGGATGCCGTAATTTTTTGCTAGGGAATAAGACCTAGAACATGAAAAGCATCCTCTTTTTGCACAAAGTATGGATCATGGTTGCAAATAGCACTCATGATTTTGTCGAACAAATTTCGTTGCATTCTAAAACGACGTCTAAAAACATGATCAGGGAATATGCTGTTGGGAATAAAATAATCTTCCAATAGATCTTTACCTCGTCTTTCCCTTTTTCTATCGAGGTTTGCAGCACGTCTTGGTTTGGCTATCTGACCCACGGCTTCCCTGACACGGCGGGAACGTGAGGCCCTCTGCCTTTTATGGTGATCATCTTCATCCTCCTCCATGAAGAAAGCTTCATCTCCACCTCCACCTTCCTCGAGATTGGCCAATTCTGCCTGTTGTACCAACAACCTTTTCTGTTACTCCTGCAAATGTTTATACACTCTCCTTGAAAAAGACATTGTAATAAGAACTCAAGATTTGACAACAATGAACAAGGATTCTGAGCTAAAAAGAAGGATTAAGCTTGGTGTGAGGATGGATGTAGGGATGTAGGGTTTATCGAAATCTTGGCTAAATTATTGTAAACCGGAAGTGACACGTGGCGTGTTGGGATTGGTCGAAAATATTATCGGAAATCTATCCACAAAATAGTACGTTCGGATAATGACATGTGGCATGACGTGATTGGTTGAAAATCTTATCGAAATCTTCGCTAAATTATTGTAAAACGAAAGTGACACGTGGCGCGTCGGGATTGGTTGAAAATCTTAGCGGAAATCTATTCACGAAATAGTACGTTCGGATAATGACACGTGGCGTGACGAGATTGGTTAAAAATCCTATCCGAAATTAAAACTATTTTATTTTTTTATTCTTTTAGAAAAAATTTAAAAATATTTTAAATGGGCTGAGTGCCAGCGCATTTTGTAGGGGTGGAGATCGTTAATGCCAACGCATTTTTTTAGGGGGGGAGATGCATTGGCCTATTACTATTCATTGGAGTCTGTTATTGTTCACTGAATTGGATAAATGGGTTGGGTGCTGGCACAAAGTCCTTAGGGGTGGACTTGCTCTTATGGGGCATTTAGATTTTAGGGCCTAAATAAGATTATTTTTACGTTTTAACCTGGATAGTTTTGTAAATCTAATTTAAGTCCATTTTATTAAAACTTACCATATTTAAGTAATTATGGCACATTTATTATTTATAACTTACCATCCGATATTGTTTATCCGTCCATAATGAGTGTATTTTCTTGTGCTTCAATCATATAAATAGATAAAACTTATTAAAATTCAATTTCTTATAAGTAGAAAAAACTCAACAATAATATAAAAAAAAATTATATTTTTTTTAAACAAACCTCACAGGTACGAAAGTATCAGCATGTAAGTTAGTTTCGGTACGATGTATCAGTACATAAGTTTCGGTACGATTGCATCGTCACATAAGTTTTGTTACAAATATATTGGTACATAAGTTTCGGTACAAATGTATCAATACGATTGCATCAGTACATAAGTTTCGGTACGAATGTATCAATACGATTGCATTGGTACAAATGCATCGGTACATATATAAGTTTAGGTACGAATGTATTAGTACATATATTTTGGTATGAATGTATTAGGTACATAAGTTTCGGCATGATTGTATTGGTACATAAGTGGTACGAATGTATCAGTGCATACACTAGTACAAAAACATGTTTGCACGATGGCACCTTGCGTGACGCAGCCAAATTCATAGCGCAAAGTATGTTTGCGTGACGCTAAACACAAAACGTCGCGCAAACGGCATTTGCGCTAAACACATGCGTCGCACAAAGCTGTTTTGCGTGACGTAGGTGGCATCGCGCAAAGTCAACTTTTTTGGTAATGGTGGAGTTTTGTGAGATTGAATTTTGAAGTAATCTTTATTAATTTTACCTATTAAAAGGAGTGAGACTGTAGATATATTGTTGAAGACTTGTTTAGGCTTCATTTGGAATTAGCATTTGAATACTTTATCGAGGTTAACTTATATATTTACACGGAAGAAATTGTAAGAAATGTTGGTTTCCCCTTGAAACTTCCTTAATTTGTGCTATACGGTTGAATTGAGGGTAAGTCCAATGCACCGCAGGTAATTAAGAATTATATAGAAAACCTACAAAAGTCATGATCTTCAAAGCTAATCTTATCATCACTATTAAATTCTCAATGCTAAGACAATAGGTTTTAGTTCAATAATGAGTGGGTTGATATTTGTGAGCATATGCCATACTTATGTAGATAAACAATGGCTACGATTCTCCTATTAAATCCTTGTAGAGAATCACTAAGTATGAGGGATTTGTTGTTGACCAATTCAACTTGGCTATCTTTTTCTTTTGAGTTTTGGTTCAACCTTTTGAGTTTTTTAAAATATAACTTTGCGAAACACCAAAGTGGGCCAATGAGTCATGCAAAGGCTGTTTGAGTTTTTTCTTTTTTTGTGGTACCCACTAGTGTAAATATTTTAAATTGAAGATCGAGTTCATTCATTGTATTCATATAGGGTCAAGGAATGTATCTGAAGAAAAAAAATCATCAAAATTGGAGTTAAAATAACCGTTAAATCGTGATTTTTTTTTTACAGCCGTCGAAACGTTTTGTCCCGTTACTTGATCTCTGAATGTGCGATTTTTGCGATTTTTGCGATTTTTGGTGTATGCGATCTCGAAGCATATACAAACAATTTTGACGGTTGGATCATTGAAATTAGTTTCATACAATGCTTTTCCCATCAAAACGATAGATTCACTAACACTTGGGAGTTTATTTATACTTTCATTAAGTAGAACATAATATTTTGTGGTATCCACTAGTGTAAATATTTTAAATTGAAGATCGAATTCATTCATTGTATTAATATATGGTCAAGGAGTGTATCTGTAAAAAATCATCATAATCGGAGTTAAAATAACCGTTAAATCGTGAATTTTTGTTTACAACCGTCGAAAAGTTTTGTCCCGTTACTTGATTTCTGCATGTTTATTTTTTGCAATTTTTGGCGTATACGATCTCGAAGCATACAAAAACAAGTTTGACGGTTGGATTGTTGAAACTAGTTTCGTAAAATGCATTTCCCATCAAAACGATAAATTTACTAACACTAGTTTATTTATACTTTTATTAAGTATAACATAAGATTTTGTGGTATCCACTTGTGTAAATACTTTAAATTGACGATCGAATTAGTTCATTGTATTCATATAGGATCCAGGAGTGTAGTTGTAAAAAATCATCAAAATCGGAGTTAAAACTACCGTTAAATCGTGATTTTTCGTTTATAACCGTCGAAATTTTTTGTCTCGTTACTTGATCTCTACATGTTTGTTTTTTGCGATTTTTGGCATATGCGATCTCGAAGCATATACAAACAAGTTTGATGTTTGGATCGTTGAAACTAGTTTCGTACAATACGTTTCCCATCAAGTTCAATGGTATATATATTTACTATGTAGTCTTTAATTTATTTATTTTGAACTTATAACACTTAAAAATTGAATGATATATATGTAAAAAAAATTATTATGGGTTCTTGATTTTAAGGACATATCCCCCGAGGTCATCACCTACTTAGACGAGACCTTCGCAAACCGGTACAAAAATTGGAAGAGCGATCTTCATGCGTATTTTAAGGAATTTAATGATCCACAGACTGCTCGCCTAGAGGGTTGCCCATCCGAGTTGGAGGACCGGCCAGAGGATTGGGAATGGCTCTGCAACCATTTTACGGACCCAAAATTTGTGGTATGTACATAATATTTTAATAATAATTCATTATTGTTTTAGTTATTTTTTTAAGCTTGTTAAAATAATTTCTTTCAAATAGTCGCACTAACATGTATATTGTCTATTTAACAGAAGAAATATGTTGCTGGCAAGAGAGCTCGGGAGTCAAAGACACTTCTCCACCATTCCGGTTCGAAGCCCTTTTTGTATAGGCTTGAGGCACGACGTCAGGTAAAAGTATATTAATTTTGAAATTTTATACAATTTATTTTTTATTATTGATTAATAAAATTTTGTTAATGTTTTTTTTTTCTTCAGGAGGGTTCTAAGTTCCTAGAGATCGACGTGTTCAAGGACGTTTACGTTCGACTTGACAATGAGACCACTGAGCAGCTCCATGTAAGTATAAGTAATTGTTATTATTCTTATATTTATGAATCGTTCAAATATTATTTATATTTTGTTATTAAACATTATATGTTTTTTCTTTATTATTACAGGCTGCTATGGTGGAAAAGGGTGTTACTGTTCTCCAAAAATAACATCGCAGCTTCCCCCTGAGACCCCGATTGAGGACGTCACTGTACCCGAGGATGTAAGTTTTCAGATCATGACTGAGGTTCTGGATTGGAAGTTCAGTTGTCGTCATGGCAAGGTTGTTCGGGGTATGGGGAAGGCGCGGGTTCGTGAGACGGGTGCCTCATCTTCCAGATCGACCACAGGAGATGTCAATGCCCTGAAGGAGGAAGTGACAACCCTAAAAGGTCATCTTGCAGCCCAGGACGAGCAGATAAAGGCCCAGACCGAGCAGATGAGAGCCCAGACCGAGCAGATGAAAGTCGAGAACAAGCAGATGAGGGCCCAGGGTGAGCAGATGAAGGCCCAGATGAGGGCCCAGGGCGACCAGATGATTATGATTGTACAGGCCTTAGCGATGTCCGGTCTCCAAATCCAGCTGCCAGCACCTGATCTTGCTCCACCTTCGACCAGCCACTTCGCCCAGCCGATACCAGTAGTCTAATGTACCAAACCTAGAAGACTACTTATTGTAGTTTTTTCTTTTTTTTGTTCAGACATCTTGTATGTACATTTTCATATAGTTTATAATTAAATACTTTTTCTTGGTTTATTATTTATTTTTTAGAATTGAATTACAATATTTATTAAAAATTAAATCAAAAATATTTTTGTCAAAATAAAAAAAAAAGTTTGCGCGACGAAGAAGTTTCATAGGTCACTCAAAGTGTCTTTGCATGACGTTGGGAAATGTGTCGTGCAAACCCACTTTGTGTGACGTAGGGACATGTGTCGCGCAAAGTGTTTTTGCGTGATGTAGGGTTGTGCGTTGCGCAAAGACACTTTGCATGAGGTAGGGGCGTGCGTCACGCAAAGTGAGTTTGTGTGACGTAGGTTATTTCTTCGTCATGTAAACCTTGCTTTCACAGGCTTGGCGTGACGCTTGGCGCGCAACAAAGGTTTGTTGGGCAAATTTTTCCGCGACGTTTTTTTGACTTTGCGAGACAAATGACCTACGTCACGCAAAGTGTTTTTTTGTACTAGTGATAAGTTTCAATACGAATGTATTGGTACATAAGTTTTGGTACAAAATGTCTCGGCACATAACTATAGTACATACATAGGTACGTAATATGCATATACATATACATATACATATATATATATATATATATCTATTTACGCTCAATGAAGAATATATGATATATATATGACCTTTTTTATTGTGCGAACTTAATAATAATTGTCAAATAATATTTTTTTTTTGTTTATGAGGATAAATATATAACCTACATACAAATGCTCAATAATTATTACAAATATATTTTATCGTTACAATTAAATGTCAAGGACTAAAGTTTGTTTTTAGGCTTAAATGTTAAAATGGTCCTTGTGTTTTAGTCATTGAGTCAATTTAGTCCCTGTGTTTTCAATTTGGCAAATTTGGTCCTTGTGTTTTAGTCATTGAGTCAATTTAGTCCTTGTGTTTTCAATTTGGCTAATTTGGTCCTTGTGTTTATCTCTGTTAGCCAATTAAGGACATTTTATCCAATTTTTGAAAAAAAAATTTATAAATTATTATAAACTTATTTATAAAATTATTTATTTGATTTAAAATATTTAAAAATGAAATAAAATTAAAAATTAAAAAATATATATTCTCCTCCCAACTCTCCGACCTCCTCCCTAACATTACCCCCTCTCTTTTCTATGTCACAACCTTAATCATTTTTCAGATTGGAAGTTTTATCTCTTATATGTGTTATTTCTCATTGACTTTCATTTTTTTGTAAAGATAAAGGGTAATTATATCTCATATAATTTTTCTTATGAATTTTTTAAAAGAGATTGAATGAAATGTCCTTAATTGGCTAACATAGACAAACCCGATGACTAAATTAGCCAAATAAAAAACACGGAGACTAAATTGGCCATATCGCTATAACACAGAGACTATTTTGACATTTAAGCCTTGTATTAAATAAGCACCGGATTATTAAATCAGGCCCATTTATTTTAATGTTAGGGAGGAGGTCGGAGAGTTGGGAGGAGAATATTTTTTTTTAATTTTTAATTTTATTTCATTTTTGAATATTTTAAATCAAATAAATAATTTTATAAATAAGTTTATAATAATTTATAATTTTTTTTTTCAAAAATTGGATAAAATGTCCTTAATTGGCTAACGGAGATAAACACAAGGACCAAATTGGCCAAATTGAAAACACAGAGACTAAATTGACCCAATGACTAAAACACAAGGACCAAATTGGCCAAATTGAAAACACAGGGACTAAATTTACTCAATGACTAAAACACAAGGACCATTTTAACATTTAAGCCTTGTTTTTAATCTTATACACGGTTTTATTCTAAAAGTAATATTCTTCAATGATTGAAATATGATTGTCTATTAAATGAATTTAACCGAAGATTTGCCATCGGTCAGATCAAAAATAATTTATTGAAATCTAAGAGTAATCTTATATACAGTTTCAATCTAAATATAGATAATATCATTGGTTTAGCCAAAAAAAAAAGTGTTGGCACGACCACCAAAATTTTGTCGATTAAACTTCAGTCCGTCGTATAAAACTCAGGCAACGCAAGTTTGCCCGCCGGATTGTTGTTGCAAATTTCGTTGGGTAAATAGAAATTAACCAACGGAATCGTGTTGCAGTCGGGAAACTACATTTACGACGGTGTTGACATGATTAATTTTGACTGACGAACTTCCATCGGGTAAAAGATCAAGTGATGACCCTTGATTTTAAGAGACGGTTCTTGTTTGTCTCGCAATTTATTTTTTCCAGTAGTGAGTGCTCAAACCCGCTCAAGAATCTCTAGTCCCCATCTGACTGAATAAAATTCTCTGAGTCTAAAAAAAAGGGGTAAAAGTTTTGATATATATGTCTAAATTTTGCTTCTTATCAAAATTTCTTTCTGGTTCGTGTCCTATGTGGACTTGAATAAATAATAATAATAATAATAATATAAACAAATTAGCTTGTCACATGCCCATACTCTAATTGCCTAGCTCACAAGGTAAGCTATATGTTACTTATAAATTTATGTAAGGTCTTTCTCCATATTAATGTGTGATCAATTCTCAACATGAGAAAGCAAATATAATTCAATTCCCATATGCACTAAATGTTTGGGATAAAGATGATGATAAACAAATGGCAATGAACTTCCGTCCATATATCTAACAATCTAGTACTAGAAGCAAAATCGGTTCTACAACCCTACTATATGGGAACAAACCTCAGTAACTAGTAATTAATAGTTCAAAAATCTTGTTTATATTAACTGCAATGAAAAGGACAATCACGAATTAGCTATCCAAATTGTAATGGTTACAAATGTACGGGATCGAGTAATTTCTTGGTTTTCTGCTGGGGCTTGTGGATTCAAGGGTACAAGAAGGGGTACACCATTTGCCGCTAAAACCACAGTAGGAAATGCTATTCGAACAATAGTGGATCAAAGTTACAACGAACAGGAGTTATGATAAATGGCCTGGGTTTCAGAAGAGATGCGGCATTAAAAGCTATAAATCTTTTCTACGTAAAGTATACTCCGAAGACATCGAACAAGTATTTATCACCATGATCAGATCGAACAAGTATATATCCTATTATCCTGTAATATCCCTTACATATATATTGTTTGATGGCGTATATCTCCTATATATTTGTCTGAAATTTTGAGTATTTTAAATTGATTAAAGTTCAACTGATTACATCATATGCAAGACAATAAACAAATTGTTCCGCAGCTAAATTTGAAAATTAACTTGTAACTCCCATCAAGGCCACCTAACCACAATGCTTATATATTTAGTTTAGTAATTTTTTTTTCTTATTTGATCCTTGTAATCTTGCAGTTCTCGCTGAATTTAACTTTCAACAAAGTGCTTGAAGTCTAGTAATTGCTTTTTGCGGTTTATTATGCTTTATTTGTAATTATTTTGCAAAAATTCTTTTAGAGCTGAATGTTTATTCAATAAATTAAATATTTACTTCTTAAAATAAAATAAAAAGTTAGTTTGAGAATTGAGATTTATAAAAGGGTAAGGCTATTCATACCATATTTCTATATCACCTTAGGTGGCATCTAACGTGAACAACCACATCATTTGAATTAATCAGCTTTTTAAATTTAGTTCATTATTTAATAAACTAATAATTAAGAAAAATAGTTAATTAAATGATGATTGTGGTATATGAGGAGCCTTTTCTCCTTCATTTTTTTGGGTTTTGTAAATTTTTCAAATGATGTAGCTGTCCATATCAGATGCCACCTAAGGTGGTATAAAAATGTGATATAAAAATATGATATGAATAGCAAACAAGATTAGGCATAATATACTCGTTAGTCCACAAGCCTATCATGTCCAATGTCAGTTTTGTTCTACCAAGTGCTCTCGCCTTTTTCCTTCCGCTATTTCAGGTCATTGGTAAAATGTCAATGTAGTATGAGAAATGTGTGCACTTAGGTCAAATTCCATGACATTATTATTAACATGAAAAAGAATTAAAGAAACTACATGACAATTATAAGAAAAATTTATTGGGATCCAACTAAACAATTTTCTCTACTAAATTTTCAAATTTTCACGTAATAAATAAGAAAAAAAAAACCCAAATTAAACCCACAACACCATTTCTATTATTTCCGGCAAACTCAAACCAAACATCTATAAAAAAAAAATCCAAGGTCGTCTACGACGGTTAACTTCTTCTATTCTTTTCCTTCTCTTTCTCCTCCTCCCTCTTCCAACCTTGAAAAGAATATGAACCACGAAACTCTGCTAGTTTTCGGCGTCGAAATCGAACATGGGTCCGCACCATTCACACTAATTCACAGTCGTCTCTCTTTTTCCTGATTGATTTGATCCAAGTTCACATAGAGAAGCAAGACAGAGAGAAAGGAGAGCATCAATTGAATTCGTCAGAGCTTCAAATGTGTTCGCCGAAAAAAAAGAAAGGTGTCTTGTTTTGGTGGGTAGACTTATTTATTGTTTTTTTTTAATTTATTTATTTCAGGGAAAAATTGATATTGTATCAAACAAATTTTGAAGTTGGGTGGAATGATAAAATAAATGGGTACAAATAGAATTTTCTCTTTACCTGAGTCTCAATTTTGCATGTCATAGTCTGTAACCCCACCATTACTACTCTCTCTCACTCTCACTTTATAAACCAAACAAGGGCCAAAGGTAGAAAATGAAAGGAGAAAAAAAGGTTCCAAAACAGACAAACCAAACCCCATTTCATAAATCAACCCTATAAGTGAAGCTTTCCCACAAAAGGTCTGGATAAATTCTCTGAGGAGAGAATTCATCAAGGAGCTCTCTCTCTCTCTCCCCCTCTACAGATGGGTTTATGGAACCATCATGTGGAAGACCAAAATTTGTGCTTTCAAGCACCTCCTTTTATTGAGTGGCTGAAGCCATCTTCCTCTTTTTCATCATCATCAACATCATCATCGTCTTCCCCTTGTTTATCTGAGCATGGCACTATACAATGCTTGCCTCTTTTAAGCCAGTTTATGGATACCAAGCCGGTGAAAGTAGAAGATCCCGGGGTGCAGGAAGAGGGTTTTGGAGTCAAAGAAAAGCAGATGGAGAAAGTTACAGTTGCCTTGCACATTGGACTTCCTAATAGTACTAATAGTACAGGTGATAAATCAGAAACATATGATAAAAATAAGAAGGTTTTGAATCTCAAGGAAGAACAAGTAGTCATGAAGAAGAGCATTCATGGTTGTTCGTTTAAGGCAGAAAGTAGGTTTTGGATACCAACGCCTGCTCAGGTTCTTGTTGGGCCGATGCAGTTTGCTTGCTCCATTTGCAGCAAGACCTTCAATAGGTACAATAACATGCAGGTTAGTATTAATTCTTACCCATCATCGATTTGTTTGAATAAATTTGTTAGGGTTTCGAAATTTTGGACCTTCAAGATTAATTTTCAGCTACAATCAAACTACAGCCTGAGTCAAGATACAACATGGAATTAAAAATAAAACAAAAATATAGAGTTTGTAGTGAATTTATAAATCATTATATACAGATTTACTAATTTTACTGTTGACTATGCTTAGACAAATTTTTATCATTGACTGTAAATTTTAACACAAACTGCTTTTCTGTGAGAACTGGTGGTTGTAAGTAAATACGTGTAGCATACAAATATGCATCTCTCCGCCCTAAATTCTTACTTTCGTTTTGCAAGATTGTATTTGCAATGGCTTGATAAAGTTACAATATAAGTTACAATTATATAAATCTTTGCTTTTTGCTTGCCTTCATAAAGTAGTTCGACTTTTCTAAAAGAGAGACACCGGATTTTGAGGAAATTATTAATCATTAAAGTTTTTCTTGTCTAGAAGGAGAAAAGGAACGTACAGATGAATGGTAAAAGAAAATTCTTGGGGAAATTAAGCACATTATAACACTAAAGTTACTAATATAGTGCTACAGCTTAGTAATATTTATCTTCTTTTGCAAGTTTGAGATTTTAAGTTCTACTCATATGTTAATGTACGTAATTACTTCCACCAATTCTCCAATAAAGAGAGTTTGAAAATTAAAAACTTAAATGGTTAGTTACAAAACAAGGCATTTGTTTTCATTTTTCTTACAACGAAAACTGAAAACTGAAAACTGAAAACTGAAAACTGAAAACTGAAAACTGAAAACTGAAAACTGAAAACTGAAAACTGAAAACTGAAAACTGAAAACTGAAAACTGAAAACTCAAAACTCAAAACTCAAAACTCAAAACTCAAAACTCAAAACTAAAAACTAAAAACTAAAAACTGAAACTAGAAACTGAAACTAGAAACTGAAAATTGACAATTGAAATGATTATCAAACAGATCCTCTATTAAATACTATTGTTGTTCACAGTTTAGGTTCATATATAGTATTCTGTCCATTCAATTTCATTCTCTGTGGACAAATAAGAGGGTAAATTTTGTCCCTTTTCATTTTAACATGCAATGTTGGTTGACCCTGAGATTTTTTTAGTTAACGATATTCTACTTTAATCTAACTTGACTTATTAGGAGGTGGCTTCAATCTCGTTTATTGAACTTTTGAGTCATTCATATCCTAATAGATGTCAAAATGAGGAAGAGGTTGACACCGAATCCAAAAATCTCTAGACTCTATTGTGGGGTACCAAATTATTTTACAAATATATAAGGATAGATAACAATGATCAACCCTCTGGCTATAGCATATTAACTCCCATTGCCATTTCCTTTTCTTCTTCTAGTCCCTCAATGTTCAAATCTGAACTGAAAGGTGTGGATTTAAGAAGCTGAAGCAAGTTGGGGAAGGCTTTTGGGCTTGTAAAAGTTTACATGATATAAATTGAGGGCATGAATGAGTTGAAGGGGCAATTGAAAAAGAATAAACATACAAACAATTTTTCTTATCTATTTACATTGTTAGTGTATATATATATTTGGTTCATATTTTGTTGATATTTGATAAAATCGGTTAATATCGACCAAAGTATCTATAATGTTTCCCTTATTGTAGATTATTACTTGACACCAGCCAATCACTAGCCTACAACAATTTTTACATTTAGAAGTTGTTTCTGGGTTCGTAAATACTTTATATATATGCTTGCACGCTCTTTTTGTCATCCTCTAGTATTTTTATTGTACATAGAAAAAGGAAAAACAAAACCAAATGTGAGGGTAAAAACTAGTAGCTAGTGAACCTCCCAAGCTAACCGTGAACTGCAAAGTCCAGTTTGATTTACATTTGACCATATATATATAATATGCATGTATAGAAGATTTCTTATGCATGTTAATTTGAGTTCCATTAATGAGTTTATAAACAGCTTTTTCTACAAGTCAAAGTACGTAATGTGTATTCGGGTTACAGATGCATATGTGGGGCCACGGATCTGAATATAGAAAGGGGCCAGATTCTCTAAAAGGAACACAACCAGCCGCAATGCTGAGGCTACCATGCTACTGTTGTGCTCAAGGCTGCAAGAACAACATCAACCACCCAAGAGCCAAGCCACTCAAAGACTTCAGAACTCTCCAGACTCATTACAAGAGAAAGCACGGAGCAAAGCCATTCATGTGTAGAAAATGTGCCAAAACATTTGCAGTTAAAGGAGACTGGAGAACCCATGAAAAGAACTGTGGCAAGCTGTGGTATTGCACTTGTGGATCGGATTTTAAACACAAAAGATCACTCAAGGACCATATTAGATCATTTGGTAAGGGGCATTCTCCACACCCTTCTCTTGATGGTTTTCACGAGGATGAGAAGGAATGTGTAACTGGTTCGGAAGAGGAATGAGTTTTTATCCAAACTAGCCAAAGTAATTTGCCCCTTTTTCTGAAAAAAAAACATAAAAGATTTGTTCCTATCTCACATGTCACGTTACAAGTAACAAAATGTGTGAGATAAGAACAACTAAGAACGAGGGGTAAACTTCTGCTAGTTTTGATAAAAACTCAAGATGTGGACATTAAAGAGCTTAATATATCTTTCTTTTGGGTTTACGATTTCAAACTATCGAAGCTCAGAGAATGAAGGTAATTAATTAGGAGGGTAAGTACTATATATATCCAAGCTTGTGCTCTGTAACAAAAAATTCTCAGCAGCTTGCACACCATGCACATAGGGGAGCGGTTTGCTACGGAGCACTTGCTGTGTGATAGGGAGTAGTTAATACCTCTAAGCAGTTTGCTTAGTGGTTTAAATATAAATAAGTTGATGATTACTTGAAGCGATGAAGCAGATGAATTTCTTTCTCCTATCAACACATGGTAGGTATCATGAAGTTACAATCTTTTGTAGCATCTCCCCATGGAGAAAATTTATCAGCTTCATTGTCAACTGGTAATCTATTACATGATTGTTGTATTATTGAAATGTTTGAAATCTGGATGATCTCCTCTCTCTCTCTCTCTCTCTCTCTCTCTCTCTCTGCATTTTTTATTTTATTTTTTCTTTATTAATGATAAACTTTTCATGCTAAAGAGAATGAAATCTTTGACTTTTCTCTAATGTGTGATGATCTTAATATCTACTTATGACTAAAATAAGGGTACGTAAGGGGTAGGGTACAAATATGAGGAAAAGGATCCTCGCCAGATCATTTTTTTGGGGATCCTAAGGATCCCGTGATCGTGATCGTTCATCGTACATTCTGCAGTCAGCTTTCGTTAGGTACTATTTATGTTTAATTTTAAATTTTAAATTTTAAATTTTGAATGATTTATGACCGCACGATGTACGATGAACAGTCACAATCACGGGATCCCTAGGATCCCCAGGAAAATGATCCAATGAGGATCCTTTTCCCAAATATGAAGTAAAAAAAAACGAAGGAAGGATAATTAATTAACTAATATGGTAGTTAGATCGCTTTTTGGCTAATTCCATGATAATCCTTAATGGCTTGCTTTCATAAATTAATAGCTAGAGAACAGTACTGCCATTTGTTGTTTAAAATAAAGGGGGAGATGCATGTAGTTTCATCTACTTTCTCTGCTTTGGTTGGCAGCATAACTACAGAAGATGCATGTACGTAGCTGTGATAATGTTAAATCATTACCAATATGCTTCAACATAAAATAGTTTTTTTTTAATTCATTATTTCCAATTTGTCAGTGGCAAGGTGGACATCCAGTGTGAGTCCAATTTGGGGGCCAATAGCTAATCACCCATCGAGGTTATAACATCAATTATATAATGATTGGGTGTTGATTTGTTGAGATGGATATACGTAGAAAAACTTTAATCTTACCTTGAGCATTTTCATCCTTTAGTTATAAAAATTTAAAGTAATACCCAAAAAGTAAACAAAAAACCGAAATGTGTTTGTGTGGAAGGGAGATTTGGCAAAGACTTTTTATAAAGAAGACGCACAAAAAAAGAGTGACGGAGAGAAAAAGGCGCTTAAAAGATGTTGAAATTTGGTTTCTTGTGAGGTAGGCTTGACCAGGTAAAAAAAAAGAATAGGAGAAATGTGAAATGGTGTTTGATTTTTTAAGATAATTAGGGTCCTCCACCATATTTTGTCGGGTGAGAGAAAAACTTGAGAGGAAGTGAAAAACTACTCCTTTTTGTCAATACGTTAGGTGTTCTGAGGGGAGGGAGGGGAAGGGGGGTGGGGGAACTTCGAATGGGTGAGAGAAAAACTTGAGAGGAAGTGAAAAACTACCCGTTTTTGTCAATACATTAGGTGTTCTGAGGGGAGGGAGGGCAAAGGGGGTGGGGGAACTTCGAATCCTGGGTGCTTAATTTCTGTTATAGCACAAGTCCTCTTCAATAACCACCCATTTTGTTTGTACATATTTTTTTATCTATGTCCTTTCACATTCAACCATACATGTCATATATGTATACTTGCATGCACCAAAATTGGACCACTTTCAAGCATGAGTCTTCTTGGTGATGCTTTACACTTACCCTCTTAGCCAGCTTAGCCTGATGTCCTATAAGGGGCCGCCAATTAGGAGAGACCAAGGCTTACTTTCTGTTCATCTTTATCCTTGCCTTAAGAATGAAAACAAAGCCTCGAAATGTAATCACTTAATCTATGGTAGCAAGCTAGGGTCAGTTAGTTAATTTGGGGTTAAGGGGTGTATGGGAGTTAAATTATATTCTATAGTACTCTGAGCCAAGTGAAATAAGCATGGTATGAAATATATAGACTTGATGCTCTAGGTATGTGTTAGCATAATTAGAAGGGGATGAGTTCATTTTTTTCATCTCATCAGCATCGATTTAACTTATTGTACTGTTCAATGCATAACACTTTGATTAATGGTAATAATTGAACTTGAGGGTTGTACATTTCTCCATGGGCATAAAATGCTCACCCATATTAAATGTCGCATGTACCTTTACACATTTTGAGGAAGACAACGTCGCACTAGACGCCTATGTGAATAACTTGTGTGCCTGATGCATAATCTTATTAAGGAACAAATGTTGGATGTCCTAAGAAGTGAGTTGGGTTAAACCGGATCATCCTTAACCCTAATATGACTCGATTTTTTATTAAACTGACAATTGCAATAACTCTTTTTGTCTGAGAACGTTAAGGTGAAATTATACATTAAAAACTTTCACTAGGAAAAGAAAATCTAAAGGTAAATGCTAGGGAAATCAAAATTTTAAAACATAGTTTGCAAAACAAATGATGTGGTTGTTGATTATTGGATTATTATATTTAAGTGTTGATTAATGTGCTTATTTCTTATTAGTGACACATCATTTGATTAGCAAATTTAATTTCAAAAATTTGATCTACCTAGCATTACTCAACTAGAAGGAAAAAAAACTATACATTAGATGTATCATTTTGCACATTTAAGTTATGTTTTAAGAGTTGAGCGTCATACCCATCATGAAAACTATACATTTGTTGTAAAGCCTTTTTTTTTTTTTTGAACAAACGATTAAGAGAGCGAGGATAGGCTTAGCTCCACAATAGACTATTAATAATGTGGTTCAAATTCAACTTTGCAATAATCGAATCTAATACCTTTCACTTACAAGTGTTTGGATCAAAACTTGAACTTTGGGCTCAAGAAAGGGGCTGGCCCAAAAGGAAGCCTAAAGGGAGAGACAGCCGAAGCCCAGCCGAAGCCTAGAAAGCAGAAAAGGCCTTTTCTGACTTGGTGCAGCTCATGTGAACCACTTGCTCACCTACCCAAAGGCCAAGTGGTATAGAGTGGCCAGCTATACAGCCCATAAAGTACTTTATAGTAGCAGTACAAGTAAAATAGCTGATGA
Organism: Malus fusca; assembly: GCA_035220775.1. Taxonomy (NCBI): domain Eukaryota; kingdom Viridiplantae; phylum Streptophyta; class Magnoliopsida; order Rosales; family Rosaceae; genus Malus; species Malus fusca. Next base: position 13,797,451 of record CM069061.1, on the reverse strand, counting down.
GTCACTACCCTTCAAACCGCATTCAGGCAAGGTTGCTGCTACAGGAGGTCAAGCCAAGTTGTCTATAAAAGAAGAAAGAGAAACCAGGAATAATGACACTCAAACAAACAAACAAATGCAAGCACAAATTCTGCTCAAAAGCCAGACTTGCCTTCAAACGAAGCTGTAGTCAGCAAGCCTTCATCCCTTTCGGGATAAACCTTCATTCAAACCTTTGTAATAGCTCTGCTACCCTGTTCAACTCTTGCTGTAGTATCGATTTCTCTCTGTAAACTCATCTCCTTACCCCTTTTTCTAAGCTTCCATACCCCTTAAAACCACAAAGATAGGAAGTTGCAACACGACCAGTCTTGCCCGACAAGGTGAAAACCTTGCCTGATCCTCTTTGGTTTTGTCTTTTCATTTATTAAACTAGCAATATGTTGTATACTTCCAGTTGTATTCAAGTTGTTCCTAGTAAAATGATGATTAAAAGACTCTCTCAGTTCTTGAATCCGATTTGAATATATCTTCATATTTCAAACCAGATCTAAGTTCTAAGCCCTCGGGCATGTAAGATTGATCATTTAAAAGTCCTTGGTCTCAAGGCATAAAAAAGAACCTTATGTGGACTTAACCCATCCACGACAGTCCTTGATAAACAAAGAAGTCCGAAGTTACTTGGGGCGCAAGTAATCGACTTATCTCGTAGTTTTGTCTCTGCTATATTATAATTATTATAGAACGTTCGAGTATGGAATGAGTTCTGATAGGAAGCCTCAAGGCCTACACCTAAGGCCCCACAAAGGCACTTATTTGGATTCGTTCTAAGCTCTTCGGGCTGGAACGTTTGAGTATAGAATGAGTTATAATAGGAAGCCTCAAGGCCTACACCTAAGGCCCCATAAAGGCACCTATTTGGATTCGTTCTAAGCTCTTCGGGCTAGAACGTTCGAGTATGGAATGAGTTCTGATAGGAAGCCTCAAGGCCTACACCTAAGGCCCCACAAAGGCACCTATTTGGATTCGTTCTAAGCTCCTTCGGGCTTAATAATCAGAAGTATAACAGTTATAATACTATGTGCAACAATGAACCAAACGTTATATGTTTAAGTACTGGATTAGTTATTGATATGAAGCCTCAAGGCCTACACCTAAGGCACCACGAAGGCACCTGTCATAACTAACACGGTCTCTCGGGCACATATACAAATGTAAACTCAATATCCGTTTTACGTCTGCCATGCTGAAGATGGCAGTGGCACGCCTGAGCACTCTAATGTTAACCTTGACTGTGAGCTTCAAGGCCTATACCTAAGGCCCTACAAAGGCACCTTTCAAAGTTAACTCTGTCCTTCTCTTTCAGTCTTGCCCGACAAGTCTTGCCTGACAAGCATTGCCCGACAGGCCCGATAGTAAAGCAGGAGCCCGACAGAAAGCATCAACCGGCGCCAACCTCTCGGGGAGCTGTGTGCTCGTCGGCCAGGAAACTTCCCCAACGGAGATTCCTTCCACGAACATAGTTTTGGCACGCCCAGTGGGACCAACTTGATCAAGAAGACATCTGTCAAAAATGCCAGAAGATTTGCAAAACACCTTGGTGCAAATGCTGCAAAGGTTGGAGAACGCCTCCACAGACTTCAAAGAGAAAGCAGACCTGGTCGTAAGATCAATTACTCCTATATCTTTACCTCAATTTGGGGAAAAAGATGATAGGGAGAAAAAGAGACTAAAAACCCGCCAGTCAGAGGAAGCGGTGGTGGACAAACTTGCAGAGCCTTTCTCAGAAGCCCCAGTGAATATGATCAATATGGCATGGGCCGAGAAGGGGAAAGAAAAGGTCACAGAGCCAATGGAAGAAGGAAGATTGGCTAACAGAACCACAAAAGGGGTGATTAAGTTGCCCGAACATCCTAAAGCTGCCATAATCAAAGGGATGGTTTTGTGCAGCAAATGCCAATGCGAGTGTGAGCTCAAAATACCACCTGCAGGAGTCCTCATGGATCATGAGCTGATCAGGAGGAAGGAAGAAGAAAAAAGAAAGGAGGTTCGTGAGAAAGTCAGACGTACTACAGGGAGAGATACTTCCCGAAGTGTCTTTCAGCGTTTAGGAGGCGATTCCTAGCCTAAAGCTTTATCAGAAGTTTTTCAAAACCGTGAAGCTTCTGAAGAGGCAGAGGACATGGAGGCCAAAATACGGAGGAGTGTGGATCATCCTCAATATGGCCATATGAGGGGAGAAGATAAGAAGAATGACATGATAACAAATCCTGTCAAGAAAGCTAGCCCTGCCCACCTCGGGCGAAAATGGTATGTGGTTGGGAAGAATGGACAGCCGATTAAACCAATGGGAGCTTCCATGATCAGAAGGGTACAAAGGCAACACAAAGCCTACATGAACTCCTTGAAAACTCCTGCGACGTCAGAAACATCCAAGAATCAAAAGTTGGAGAAAACGTCATCTGAGGGGAGTAGCCAGTTCCGCTGGAGAAGCAAAAAAGAAGTGGAAAGGGCTAATAGCAAAACGGAAGGCGAGGGAAATCATGTACCCCAGAGCCTGCACCCAGGGAAATATAGGATCTTAAGGAGGACCCAAGAAGATATGATCATGGTGCCAACCCCGGGATGGAAGACGGAGCAGACAAAGCCTATTTGCTTTGGAACTGTTTCATCTGAAAGAAAACCACCTTCGCTGTCAGTGGTGGATCCTTTCGGTGAGGTTCCAAAGCAAGTACCATGTTCAGGCATGGATCAACAAGAGGGGGCACTAGAACCACTACTTCCAGCAGATGCGATGGCTTGGTTGGACGAGTTCATGGACCATATTGGGAGCGAGAAAAAAGAACTGCCCGAGCCTAGCAATTTTCATATCAACATGGCGTATGTGTTATCCGCCATGTTTGGTGCCAGACCTGAAGGGAAAATTATGAGTTTTCAAGATTTGGGATTTCTAGATGACTAGCATGCATATACAATCCTAGATTTATATACATACGCAACGGAAGCATTTATAACAAGTTATCAAAGTTATAGTCATGCAAATCCCCTTCAAGGTTCATAGGTTTAAATATAATGCATCAAAACAATTTTTACTTAAGAACAAAGTTAAGGATTAGATCTATACCTCTTGTTCTTGATTTTAGACCAAGGATGGACCACCTCCAAGCTCTTTGTTCCTTGAATTCCTTGAGCCTAGCTTCCCTCCTTGCCTCCTCCACTTTGATAGAATGAGTGCTCCTAGGTTCTCTTCAAGTCCCCAAAGTAGAAGACCTCTAAAGATCCTCACCCACTAGTATAATGAGAAGGATGAAGGAATGACCAAAAGGATGAAAAGTTGTTAGCCAATTCACCCTCAAGGTGGCCGGCCCTATTGTTGAGAGAGAGAGAGATGGTTGTTTTGATTTTTGTTTCTAAAACTTACAAAACCATTAAAGGAATCAATCTCTATAAAGTTCCTTATATATCATCAAAAACCTAGTCAACAAATTGACCAAACATCTCACCCAAACCCTTAGTATGTGGCCGGCCTACTTGTGTTAATATGGGCTTTGGGCTTTCATTTATTTCAAGTCATCCAATGCTTGAATAAAAGCCCAATGGGTTTAGGCCCAATGGGCCCAATTAAACCCGAACGTTTCTTTAAGCCCAAAACGATCTTTATCGCTTTTATGATTTCTTTAGACTTTCTAAATTAATCAAAACACTTAATTAATCCAATTAATTATTTCCATCATCCATTAATTACTCACTACAATAGTGTTTTGGTGAACAATCTTTTAGGTTCTAATTAGCAAGGCAGTGAGGTGATTGTCATTAATTCAATGTAATTTCAATCACTAGTGAATCAAAACTTCATTTTAATTCACCATTCTTCTTTGATGACTATGTTTATTTATCTTAGAAGAACTCACAAACTATGAGTGACATCTAACCATATGTCATAGCTACCCAAGCTAATGTAGAAGTTTATTCGGAGAACCTATTCAATTGGAATTACAATGTAATTCGATCCTTCTCTAATACAATACTCTCAATCATATTACTAGGGTATGGATATATTATGTCAAACCCCTAATGTGATTATTCCTTCTTATATGATTCTTTTGAGTCGTATAGGAACGCATTCCTTTCAATACGCTCGATACTTCGGCCGAAGATTCCCGAATCATATCTTAGAGTATTCTTCCTCTCTTATCGAGGATTAGAGATTCCTTGTTGCGCATACACTTGCCTTCATGACTAAGTGGCTTAACCCCGACTATGCCGTTGACATTCTGAAAGAGTGACGTTTGACATAATCAAAGATCAAGTACTTAACCACAAGACAACGACGATGCCTCAGGTCTAAGGACTACTTACATTATTCCAACCATTAGAGTTACTTGCTTGACATGTGAGTAGACCTCCATGCAAGTACTCTTGTTCGATTGTGTTCAGTGAACTCATTCCCCTAATGAGCACCTACATACTTGTCTTAGTGTCACAACACGAATGGGATGAGACTTTCCATCCTTCCATTTGAAGCAGACAGAGTATGTACCGATCTACGCATTGTCAGTTTCCCTCCGACAATCCAATGACCAGGAACCTTTTGGACATTTGGTTATCTGAAGAAGGTCTCTGTAGTCTAACATCATTAGATTACTTCTTCAATCCATCCATTGTCCATGGATACACTATTTAAGACATATATCGTTTATTGAGATAGTCCTAATTCGTGTCTTTGCCATTTGACGTATAAGAATCATCTATACATCTATTCATTTGTCCTGAAAGGTTTCTTCCAAAGATTGGCTTTCAGGGCATATTTCCAACAAGACCTGATCAGCCCGCTACTATGGAGGGTGACTATGTGACAACTAGGCCAATTATGGCACATGTCAACGTGGAGGTAGTCAAAGAAGGAGAATCAGAAAGGGGTGAATCATCTGAAGCATCAAAAAATGGTCATTTAAGGATCTATACAAGCAAGATGGTATTTAGCCACCCGAACACTTTGCTGGCCAATCATCTTAAGCCCATATATGTTACAGCTCACTTGGAGGGGTGCCCTTCAAAATAATTCTAATTGATGGAGGAGCAGCTGTTAATGTATTACCGGCCAAGCAAATGAAGAAAATGGGGAGAAGCACAGAAGATCTCATTCCTACAGACGTCACGGTTTCCAGCTTTTCAGGCGCTATCACCAAAACCCATGTGATACTGCCCTTAGAAGTGGATTTGGGGTCTAAACAGATCATGCTGGCATTCTTTGTGGTAGATTGTACTTCCACTTACGGAGCGTTACTTGGAAGAGACTGGATCCACCAAAGTCTTGCCATACCCTCCACCCTGCATCAACAAGTCGCTGTCTACCATGAAGCAGGACTAGATGGACCAGGCTTTTGGGAAATGGTAGAGGCCGAATCACGGCCATTTCTCCCCACAGCCAATGTTGCAGAAGCAAGTTTCTACAACCCCAACGTAGGAATTTTGAAGTGTTCAGGAGCAGATGAGAACAGCCGCCCTACCAAGGTGACGGCTCAAAAGCTTCTAGAACAATGAATGCTCCTTACTAGAGAGGAGTGGGATAGACCTTGTATCGTCCCAACGCCCCTACACCACCAATGACAGAACAAAAAAGAAGAGATCAGGTAATGGCAGTCAGATCCCTGATTAAAAGACTGTTGGTGTATGGGAGAAAGAAGAAGCAAGAAAGGGACCTATTTGGATTCGTTCTAAGCTCATTCGGGCTTAATAATCAGAAGTATAACGGTTATAATACTATATGCAACAATGAAACAAACGTTATATGTTTAAGTACTGGATTAGTTATTGATATGAAGCCTCAAGGCCTACACCTAAGGCCCCACGAAGGCACCTGTCATAACTAACACGGTCTCTCGGGCATATATACAAATGTAAACTCAATATCCGTTTTACGTCTGCCATGCTGAAGATGGCAGTGGCACGCCTGAGCACTCTAAAGTTAACCTTGACTGTGAGCCTCAAGGCCTATACCTAAGGCCCCACAAAGGCACCTTTCAAAGTTAACTATGTCCTTCTCTTTCAGTCTTGCCCGACAAGTCTTGCCTGACGAGCCTTGCCCGACAGGCCCGATAGTAAAGCAGGAGCCCGACAGAAAGCATCAACCGGCGCCAACCTCTCGGGGAGCTGTGTGCTCGTCGGCCAGGAAACATCCCCAACGGAGATTCCTGCCACGAACAACAAGTGAAAAGAAATAGCACTAGACCGTAATACTAAGTTGCTTGTTGTAAATACTATTAATTGCGTGGTTGTCCACTTGAGATCAAGATGTAATTAATTAGTTAGTATATTTTATATATAAATTCTAAACCTTCAAATAGGCACTCTAATAACTACTACTCCTCACAGTCTCTCTCTTGTCTCAATTTCTATGTCTTACTCTTTATTTTATTTCAAACACGTTATATTCAAACACGAAAGTGGTTTCGATCTGGGTGTTCGGGTGGTAACCGACGACGTTTTGTTAGACCCAGTTGGTGGCGTAAGACTGGGACTTGGCGACGGTGGAGAGGAACTCGCTGGGGAGGTCAACGGTGACTTTGATGTCAAATTCAAAAAGTCCTGGAACACGGCTGGGTTGGAGTTGAAGGCCTTGACCTACTCGAAACCTTGGATTTTCAGATGTTGCACTTAGGGATGGGCAAATACCCATTGGTTATGGGTAACCGCGGTTATCCGCCCATTTAAATTAAACGGTTACGGTTATGGGTAACCGTTTAGATAAATAAACGGTTATGGGTATAACCGTTTACCCGTGAAATTTAAATGGGCGGTTATGGGTATTAACCGCGATTATAAACGGGTAACCGTTTACCCATTTATTTTATATATGTAAAACTAATACAAACCATATTCTCGATTCAATAATACTTAGCACCCAATAAATTAGCAAGGAATTCATCGGTCCTTCTCTCAATAACACTGCTACAGGAATGATGATTCTCATCATCAAGGAATTGGCCAAATTAATTTAAATTCCTTACAGGTAACCGTGAAATTGACATAAATGCTTTGATATAAATGTCTTCTAAACAATTTTTGTAACCCAATAATACTTAGCAAATATTATATTTACCTTCATTGGTAACAATTAAAAATATCGTCCGTAAACTATTATTTCAATTATTGGAATGGTATAACGACTTAAAAAATTAAAATATGGAAATGTATTATGAATGTACCTATAACGGTGTTTAATTGTCAAAAAAAAGAAAATTATGACAATTTTTTTTTAATTTTCAAGTTGTTAAAAAACATGTAGACAGGTGAAAAAAAGGTAATGATAAAAAAAAAGATAAACGGGTAAAAAAGGATAAATGGGTAAACGGGTATTAAACGGTTACGGTTAAATGGGTATGCGGTTATGGGTATGGTTAACCGTTTATAAACGGTTATGGGTATGTGTATAACCGTTTAGGCAATTACCCAACGGGTAAACGGTTATGCAGGTATGATCATAAACGGTTATGGGTAAATAACCGCGGTTACCCGCCCGCCATAACCGTTGCCCATCCCTAGTTGCACTACCTTGTGTGCCGAGAGAGGTTTTCAAGTGAGAAAGGGGTAGAGATATGAATGAACGGTGGGGCTAGAAAAGAGTGTGAGATAGGAGAAAGGGAGGTGGAGAGAATGGTTCCAATGTGGCAGCTAATAATTGGCCATTCAATGACAATTTAACTTAAAGGACCAAAAGCACTGCCACGTAAGCCAAGTTAAAAATCCTTAACAGAATAGAAGGAAACACGGCAAAGCAAATACAAAACGGTGTTTCAGGGGAAAGTGAGACAAACTGCATTTTAGGAACCTTGTGTGCCGAGAGAGGTTTTCAAGTGAGAAAGGGGTAGAGATATGAATGAACGGTGGGGCTAGAAAAGAGTGTGAGATAGGAGAAAGGGAGGTGGAGAGAATGGTTCCAATGTGGCAGCTAATAATTGGCCATTCAATGACAATTTAACTTAAAGGACCAAAAGCACTGCCACGTAAGCCAAGTTAAAAATCCTTAACAGAATAAAAGGAAACACGGCAAAGCAAATACAAAACGGTGTTTCAGGGGAAAGTGAGACAAACTGCATTTTAGGGGATAAACCGATAAAGTGACACTACGTAGCAGTTTAAGGGGGTGTTGTTGTAAGCAGTGGGAATGTATGCCCGCATATATACCAACAATAACTTTCTCACATGCCTAATAGTGTTGTTTTTGTTTGTTGTATAGCAATCATCCATTTTCTGTAAACTAATCACGGATTTTGTTGGATTGGTCACGGGTGTAATTTTCATTCACTGTAAACCTACGGATGTGGCTCTATAAATAGAGCACTCCGCAGGTGATAAAGAGACAACAACTGAAAGAGAAAAGAATTGAATGCAATAATATCAGTATCCCTCCATTCCTCTCTTTACCTACAATCATTTTGTGTTACGAAATTAAACAGTGTGATATTTTGCATCCACTTCGCTCATGTCTCTAGCAAAAGTTATCTCTCTAACTTTTGCCTATTTATAACGGGTGTTTCAATATATAAGCATTTTTATTTATTAAACAATGCCATTATGTTCCATTTGATTTTGTTTTTTTTATTTTTGAATATTACTGTGAATTCTTATTTCAATATCTTTTGTCTGAGAAGCTATTATTTTGTTTTATAAGTTGTATCGCACAATTTAAAGAAGTAGTGTACGCTTGTAATCAACTAGAAGTTCATTGACCAAATGATGACTTGAGTATCTTGGCTATTCTAGATCCACAATGACATGTAGGATTACTACACATCCGAACAGTCATATTAAGACCGCAATATAGCGCATTTTTCACGTCCTTGCAAGCACTACTAAAAAAATAGCTTTTCCTGACGACTATGCTGGTCAAAATTTGCGCCACGATAGGTAATTTTGTTATGACCCGTCCCAAATTTACGATATTTTAATCCTCAATATGGGAAATATCCAAAATGACCCTAGTGGGTATATGTTGACTTAGTAGTTGAGACAAATGTGACATTATTTAGTATGTTATTACGAATGCGTAAGCACATGCAGTACAAGATTTGGCGTTAAAATTAAGCTTTTATGGAACGCTAAAGTCAGAAGCATTTTTGTAGATTTATTTTTTATTTTAGAGACTTCAATTGGTTTTTTGGGTTTACTGGGGCCCAAACCCCTCAAATTTTGGGAGTCTTTGGGTTTACTGGAGTCCTTATAGCAGAATCCCTAAATTTGAGGTTTTTACGATTTTATGTGATAATTTGAGTAAGTACACATTTTTTGTTTATGTTAACCTTTTTAAAATTAATTTAACATTATGATGGCGTACAACATTTTTGTGAACATTTTGACACAAAAAAATTCAAATTCTAACACCAAATTGTTTTCTTCACAGAAACGTAACTAGAATTGCTTCATTATTAGATTATGTACTTGCAAATTGATTAGGTACGTAGTTGGGCACATATGGAAAAAAATAGGGTTCATATATTGTAATGTGCTAACCTTGTTTTTTTTTTATAATTAAATTAGGGACACATAAAGATGGCATTAGCTTACTATTAATTAAAAGAAACACATTGATTCAATACCCAATGAACAAAATATTAACTTAGTACTCAGTTTAAAAGAAATACATTGCTACATAATTTAAGATGAAGGTGATGATAGTGGGAGTAAACTGTCGATTTGCCCCCTAAACTTTCACCTAGCTTTCGATTTTCCCCCTGAACTTTTCGATTGGAAAATTAAGGACTCAAACTATTTTTTTTAGCCAATTTGCCCCCTACCGTTAGTTTTTCAAACATTCCATCCATATTTCTGTTAAGTGAGACCATGTGCACAACATGTGAGGGTAGTTAAGTCATTTCACTCTTAAAATGATTAAAAAACTGAAAATAAATTTTAAAAAAAAAAAACTTTCCCTCTATTTTTTCCCTCTAATTCCTATCCACAATTTTATTTTTCACTCATTCATATGCATGAGAAATGACATACGGTGTTATTGTCTTCAAAAGTATCTAAGTTAGTCTTTTTCTTGAAGCATGTACTACCATTTTTATTTTCTCTAACAAATTAATAATTTGACAAATGCTCATGGTGTTAAATGTGCAAGAATGCAGTTGAAATATCCATCATTTGATTCTAGGTAGAGTTGTGCACTTTCTTCTCTTTTATAGTAATTAATTTATTATTTGAAAACATTGTACTTTGAGGAGGCAAGCAAAGCTTTGTGGAACTGCGTGGGTATGATATGCTTTTTTTTTTGTGATTTGGTTGGATACTATTGCTAGAAAATTGGAGGAATAGTTAGGATTAGTGCAGTTAGCCGATCTTTGGAGTTTTGATGCTGGTGATTGGAGTAGTTTTTTTCTTTGACTTGTTGTAGTTTTTACTAGATGGCGGACATGTTAACTGCTGGAAACTATTTTTATAACTCTTCTAACTCTTCTACTAGTAAAGTCTTAATGTCTCTAAAATGAAGCACAACACGTAACATGTTTATATTAATGCACTGCTTTGGAGACAATAACACCATGAGCATTTGTCAAATTATTAATTTGTTAAAGAAAATAAAAATGGCAGTACATGCTTCAAGAAAAAGACTAACTTAGATACTTTTGAAGACAATAACACCATATGTCATTTCTCATGCATAGGAATGAGTGAAAAATAAAATTGAGGATAGGAATTAAAGGGAAAAAATAGAGGGAAAGTTTTTTTTTCTTAAATTTATTTTCAATTTTTTAATTATTTTTAAAAGTGAAATGACTTAACTACCCTCACATGTTGTACACATAGTCTCACTTAACAGAAATATGGATGGAATGTTTGAAAAACTAACGGTAGGGGGCAAATTGGCTAAAAAAATTAGTTTGAGTCCTTAATTTTCCAATCGAAAAGTTCAGGGGGGCAATCGAAAACTAGGTGAAAGTTTAGGAGGCAAATCGACAGTTTACTCTGATAGTGGTGCGGGGTGGTAGTCATAATCAAAGCTTATAGTACGAGTTAGCCATTTTTCTTTTCTCTCCTTTTTTTTTTTTTTTTTTTGTATGTAATCCACGCCTTTGAATCTGGACTCATATGGGAAGCATCAGCCAATATCGTCTTCAAGTCTGCCTTTTTCTCAAAACTTCTTTAAATTCTCTCATTTGTTTTGCTACTTCGCTACCTTCATTCACCTTCTTTGCTTTTCTTTTTTGCTCTTTGACCTTTTTGTTACCCATAGGCCTATGATAGAGGTTTTGGATTTATGTACACAATAATCGTTAAAGAACAAAATGACATGTTTGTAATTATTATTTTAGGTAATAGTTTCGTAAGGTGTTAAAAGGAAATCAGATGTTAGATAGGGTTCTTTATAAGCTGGATATTTTAAGCATGAATATTGTGTTTAATGAAAAATGATAAATTAATTTGTAGTAACTAAAATCACCGACAACTAATGATTTAACATGTGGACATGAGCCCAAGTTGATTGATTTACCCTTCTAGTACTTGCAGCAATCCAAGCCTAGGCTTGTTTAACCATTAAATGAAGATGAGACGTGGCCTCCAGAAACTCGCTCAGCAAAGGAGGGGCTCCTTTGCCTGCTTCATGTGTCGGGTACACATAATCCAACATAACGGACCCATTTAGCTCAACATATATTAGGCATTAGTAACTTAGCAAGAGCCCAAACTCCCTCCTCATACCTAACAAGAATTGATAGAGGAATTAGCCTAGAAAAGTCATATAAGGTCATCTCCAACCGAGCTAGCCAAAGGGCTATAGGCCAAAATATAGCCTGTTTTGACAAAACCCATCTCTAATGAAGGGTTGTGCCAAAAAAAATGGGGACCCACTAGGCCAAAATATAGCCAAATGGCCAGATGGCTGGGCAAACATAGCCAACCAGCCAGCCCTGAGAGTTAGGCCCAACTGTGCTGCTAGCTGACGTCATTTAGCTTCTTTTTTTAAGTCAAAATTTAAAAATAAAAAAAAAAATCTAATTTTTTCCTATAAATACGTAAGCCATTTCGCACATCCTTTTGACCCTTCCATACTATCTTACCTCATTTTAATGTCTAAGTTGTTAACATGCAAGTAAATTTAAAATATTTAATAACATGAAACTTAAACAACATGAAACTTAAAACAACATTTACCGAAAAGTGGCCCTCAAAATATGTCCAAAAACAATATTTTAATATAGTAGTTTAATTCAATTAACTGATAAAATTAAAGAACAAACTTAAAATAATAAATTATTGATGGGGCTATTTTTTAGCCCTTTCGGTTGGAGATTGTATATAGATATGACATGGCACTATTCATTAAAAAATAATTTCTTGCAGGGTTATAATCTAGACGGAGGCTAAACGCAGCCCCTTCGGTTAGAGATAGCCTAACAAAATGGTCACGCAAGATAGCAGTCTTTATCGTGGCCCAACCATAGGCCAGAATATTCAACGTGGTCAAAGGGCCTCACTAAACAGGAATCTTTATTTACGCCATTTGTCATATCTCTTTGTCTCAAATATCTATTAACTTGAAAGGTCATATAATGAGGTTTGAATCACCAAATTAGGAAACACCAACATGCCTTACTGAATCACTTGTAATCTCATTCTTGCCGTTTTACACCAAATTTAGGCATCAGAGAGCACTTGGCTTACTACATTGGTATGAGGACTAACCTGTTTTTTTATTTCTTGGTTGATTGGACACCAAATAATGACAAGTTCTGTACTACATTATTCACAATAACTTTATCTAAATTCTTCACTCTTTATATAAATTAGATGTAAATATAAAAAGTTTAAAAATAAGAAAAATGAAAGAGAGAGAGAGAGAGAGAGAGAGAGAGCGTGAGTTTTTCTATTTTTTTATATTTTATTTTTAAAGCATAGGACAGTTTTGATGACATGTACCCGAGGAAAGAGAAAATAATAGTAAAATTCTTTTTGTGTACAATTACATTACTGTCCATGATTTTTCTTTTTGATATTTTTATTCAACTATGAACAAAGAATCAAATTGTCTTTTCACTCTTATTTAGTTGGGAGGGTTCTCTTAATATGGTGTATAGATATCATTTTATTCGAATAAATAAATAACATATGATACAGTTAAAATGTGCAAGGTGAAAAATTAAATATCCAATTCAAATCAAATAAGGCTTAAATGTTGAAATGACCTATATTACTCATTTTGTTAACAAATGGTATTATCTGCACCAAATGGGAGGACGGGCTCAGACACAAAATGGGCTAGCACTAATGTGGTTCAAATTCGCCTTTGGCGAGAATCGAACCTAAGAGACGTCTCACTTACAAGTGAAAAGGAATACCACTAAACCGTAGTACTAAGTGGCATATTGCTCATTTGGCTAATTTAGTCCATGTGTTTATACGTAGGCAATTTATTTTTCGTGTTTAAGGTCATTAGCCAACGTCATCCTTTCAGTTAAGTTGCCGTAAAAAAAAATACTTCTTAAATTTAGTTTTATGAAATTATAAGATTTTTTCAATAATTTAGAAAAATATAGTTAATTAGTATTTTATAAAACAATTGAACAAGATGGAGAATGGGAAGAGGACTTAGAGGAGATCATGATAATTCAACAAGGCGGAGAGACTAGGAGTGGGAGATGTTGATGATGGGCGAGAAATTATTAGATGGTACATGTGATATCCCGTTTTCAAAATTAGTATTTTATTTTATTTTTGACGTATTTCGGAGATTTAACTGAAGTTAGTTCGTTAAATTTTCCGGTTTCGAGAAAACAAAGTGAGGGGTATTTCTGTCATTTCCAATTTTATTTGACCTTTTCAGTCAACTCTTGAGTTCGTTAGGTAGAGCCTGATCCCACGAGCGTGTAGGCGCAAACGGATCTCAATTTCCAAGTTATAACGAAGAGGTTAGAAACGTTTAAAGTGAGGGATATTTTGGTTATTTAGACCTTACCGTAAATAGTAGGCTTGCACAAGTGGATACCCAGATTCTTGAAGGTTTCAATTTCGAGAAACTGTACCCAAAAGACCAAAAACCCAACACAAGTGACCCACCGCGGCCCATGACTTTCTGATGCCGATTTCAGCCAACTTCGGTGGAATTTTTTGACGCCACCACCACCTTCTTAAAGCTCTCACTTCCCTCTACAAAACCCACCTAAGAACCACCTTCATTAACCACCGTATGTGGCAGTGCGAGGCCATAAAAACCGACAAAAACCAACAGTGCTTGAACCCTTTTCATTTTTTGGTGAATCGGCAAAGCGATGGCCGATGCCACCACTTGCAACTTGTAGCCCATCATCCCAGGAGTAAATCCCGACCAGACTTCACCCATTGGACCATCGTAGGCGGCGAATCAACGCTGGGAAGCTTTAGGCATCAGTCGGCTTTATCGGAAAAATTGACCCTCTTTCGTCCACTTTTGGACTTCGTGGCAGGTATAAAACTTGTTCCTCTTGTTGAGATCTATCTTCTTGTAAATTTTGGTAGAATTTGGAGTAAGTCGAAAAAGTGGGTTTCCGGTTGCCCGAAACCACCATGCACGGCGATGCGTGGTGGAGAATATGTTTTCATGGATTTTGGATAGCGAGACATTCTTGATGTCCTGAGCCTATATCCAAAGACCATTCGTTGAAATTCGAAACGATGGTTCTATTATTCAATTTTTTTTTAATAAGTGTATCGTCGTATGATTTTAGTAATTGACGACAATCCGACCGTTGGATTGTCGTGCAATTTTGTGAGCACCCTATTTATTAATTTTTGGACCTTTGAGAACTTACGAATCGGAGGCGAATCTTCCGGATTGAATAACCTTAGATTGTTGACCTTAGTGGACCTTATCGACAGTTGACATTCTAGTCAACATGCTTTACTCTAGAGTGTCGTTTATCTTTAGTTTGTTGTTGAGGCTTAATGAAGCTTAGTTGGCTCATCACGATGATGTGTCATTCTCGGTTGACGTGTGTCTCGATTTACGTGCAAGTGGCACTTGGCCTGATTTTACGTGTCGATCTTATTAAGTTTCCTAAGTGGGATTTATGTGTTGTATTAGGTCCCTTGAAGCAGAGTTGGTGAATTTGAAAGTGCAAATAACCCAGGTGAGTGATATTAATATTATGTTATATGGTTATTACCCATGAAATTCATTGTTATACACTACGTGGATATGACATGGATTTCCAAATGATTATATGGAAATGTGTGCTACTATGCTATGTTTACTTGATGGTGCTATCTGAAATATGTATATGCTATGCTTGAAAAGATTATGATATGTGAGGGCTAGTAGAGGACTGCTAACGCAGTACATGGGGTAATGTGGGATATATTGGAATCTGCACCATGTAGTAGTGGTACATGGATGGTCCTGCTTGGTTAATCTGCAATGGCGAACCATACTAAAGGATTGTGCTTGGTTAATCCTTGATAGGCAATCCTTATTACTTTGGTATGACCATACATACATAATTCGGGGTGATCATACTTGGTTAATCCGCGATAGGTGTTCATTACCTATTAGTATCCATAGGAGTGACTCTGCTTAGTTAATCCGCTATGGGGGGTCGCTACCTACATGGTGTTCTCAGGAGTGGTTCTACTTGGTTAATCCGCAATGTGGGACCACATCCTGATCGGTTACCTATTGTAGGGTTTGGCCGAACTGTGTCTCTCTATATCCCTAGATTATTTTTTATTACATACATGAAAGATGAGATTGAAGGCATGTGTGGCTCAATTTAGAAAGTGACGATTGAATGAAATAGTTTACATGATGGTGTTGCCTAAAAGAGATCGGATCCGGATGTGACTCATTCCTACTCGTAGTGAAAAGACGTAATAATGAAAAAGATTCCAATCTCATTCCTACACGTGATAGTATTATTGATGTGGTGTCATTCCTACACAACTTGGAGTTGTGTGATAACTAGATGCTACTTGATAGACGTGTGGTGAGATTCGAAATTGAATAACCATTCCTATACGTAATAATGAGGCGTATGGTGGTTATATTAATAAATATGAGGCAATCAGACCTTTGTGATTATTCGAAAATGATGAAAGGCGAGTGGTGAGTCACAATCCGAAGAGAATGACGGAATAATATTGACGGTGATCACATTGACGGTTGACA
Source organism: Malus fusca (assembly GCA_035220775.1). Lineage (NCBI taxonomy): Eukaryota > Viridiplantae > Streptophyta > Magnoliopsida > Rosales > Rosaceae > Malus > Malus fusca. The sequence goes on along the minus strand of CM069061.1, from coordinate 13,781,331 downwards.
CGGTATACAGAAGAAGTGTCATGTGTGGACATAGCACTACTTTGACATTTAATCATTTGATGTTATTTATATTCACATATATGGTATTATTGTCACTCACACGAGCTTCGTAGATTATCCGGGTTTGGCTTTGCCCGGTACGCCATTCCCACGGTGTAGGGTTATTTTGCAGAATAACTGGTAGCGATTAAAGGAGAAGATTTTAGGTGGTGTAGCTGTGAGGACAGTGCACTTGAGGATATGTATTGCCATCCTTTGTTGTAAGTTATTCCGCTGAAGCTCTAATTTATATCATATGTATGAGTCTCAGTGACTTTATGTATTCTATATTGACCCGCTACTATCCTTCCATCGCGCGTCGATTCCGAGCGTATCTTGGGATCGGGGCATGACAGTACAGTATTACCACCTAGCACTGACAACTGGTAGTACCCACCAATAAATGCATGACATGTGGCAAATTAATTAATAAATTAAAATTGATGGCAGGGTTTTACATGATTCTAACTCCTTTAGGTCTCTGCCAAAACCAAAATTGATGCCTGCCTCGTCTTCCCCCTCATTTTCCACCAAAACTAATTCCTCATATCCCACTCTCCTATTTCGCCAAAACCAAAAACTTTCGCCCCTCCCTGTTTACTTGAATCTCATCCTAAAACTAAAACCCACAAATTGCAAAACCTAGAAATCTCAAGCTACAGGTACTGGAATTTTTTTGCTTGAATCTAGTTGCAATTTTTTTTTTAATTTTGTTTTATCCTTTTGGATTCCAGCTTGCATAAATTTTAGGATTCTAAGTTTGCATGAACTAACTTATATTCTTTTTTATTTGAACCCCTAAAAGTAAGCTCTGCATCGTTCTCAAAAAAGAAAAGCTTCTTCAAGTAGAAAAATATGGATATTGGTATTATATTTAACTTATCAACATATTTGGTTTGTCTTATATGCATTTTCTCTTTTCATTTTTAACTTGTCATTTGACTGCTGTTGTATATCTTCTCTTTTGCATCCATCATTTAACCATTCAAATACATACATATTTTTCATTTACATACTGGTTTATCTTGTACAATAGTTGTTAATACTGATAGTGATGAAGAAAATAATCGGGAACAAGATCCAATCATTGATATTAAAAGTGATGAAGAAAATAATTGAGAAGAAGATCCAGTCATTGCTCGAACAAAGAATTTTGATGAAGTTTATTGGGAAAACTTGTGTACTCAGTGAAAACGAAGCTTATGATCTCTACATCAACTATGCTATGACAATTGGCTTTAGTGTTCGTAAGGGATAAAAGAGATATAATAGAAAGAATCAACTACAAACAATTTGGTTATCTTTGTTCAAAATAAGGTTTTAAGGTAAATGCTCACCCTTCAGAAGCGAGCAATTTTGATAAACTAGAGACAAGAACGTGTTGCAAAGCTAGAATTCAATTTGCAGTACAAACAGATGGTATTTTTCTCAACACAGTCATGAGCTTGCTAAACCAGAAGAGAGGCAATTTTTGAGATTAAATAGAAAAGTTTCTTAAGCTCATTTGGATGTGATTAAAACCATGGCAGCTGCAGGAATAAGGACTACAAATACATATTCTTATTTTGCTGAAGTAGTGTTCTAAAAATCCCCGCCTAGCGCCGCTAGGCCCGACGTAGGCGCTAGGCGGCTGGTCACCGCCCCGATTAACGCATAAGCGCTTGAAAACTAAGAAATGACGCATAGACCTGCTGAAGCACCCGCCTAGACCACCTAAGCACCTGCCTGGCCCACCCAAACCCGCCTAGGTTGCAACTCACTTAGCCAGAAAATAGATAACTTTCATTTTGCATTTTATTTTTTTCAATAAATTGTAAGAGACTTGTCGAATACTTAAATGAGCACACATTATATGCTTGTTCCCCATGTTTTCATTATGTTCCAATACTTCATATTATATATGTCATTCTATTTTGTAGTTTATGATGAAATTATCTATATATACATATATATATATATATATATATATTAAGTATAAACATACACTTATTTACATGAAATATAATTAATTTAGTTAAATCCACCTAAACCCTGCCTAGCCACCGAGGCACTAGGCCCCAGCTCGTCGCCCGACTAGCGCCTAGCGTCTTTTAGAACCTTAACAGAAGAAGCATCTCAGAATGTAGGTTTTACACAAAGAGATTGCTACAATATTGGGAATAAGGAAAAAATGGGCGTGTTTGAAGCGGGGGATGCTCAAAGTTTGATCAACCTTTTCAAACACAAGCAACCAGAAGATCCTAGGTTCTTTTACACTATATAAGTGGATCGAGAAAATCGAATGACAAATTGTTTTGGAGAGATGGAAGGTCACGACTTGGCTATGAATGCTTTGGTGATGTTGTAGCATTTGATACTACCTATCGTACCAAAAAAAACGTATTGTTCGGTTATGCTTTTTTATTGGATGAGAAAACAAAAACGTTTACTTGGTTATTTGATACATTTTTAGAATCTGTTTGGACCCGATTTTACACCATCGGCTTGAGCGATCGAGGCCGTTGAGTAAGCATGGTTCTCAACCGTTGGATAAGAAAGTTTAGATATTTTTGTTAAGAGATAATATTATGATTTTTAATCATAATATTTATTTTTTAATAAGTTATCTCCGTTTTTTATGCAAAATAAATGGGATGTAAAGATAATGAAGTGATAGGGGATAAATCCAAACATGCCAAAACGTGTAATCTATAAAAGAATTGTGCAAACTGGAGATTCTATCCTAATGCATGGTTTTTGGGATTGGTTTTGTGCACGTGGCATGCGGCAGTGGAGATGATGGTTTTGCATGGTGATGGCAATATGGGTTTAAAGGTATCTGATGTTTTTTAATAAGAAGCCTAGGTGGGCTAGATCTCTAGTGAGATGTGATAAAGCCTAGGTAGGCTTTATTTATCTGAAGGATATGCGCGGCATGTTTGATACGGGATCAAGGTCAATTCCACATAATAGAGTTGCAGTTGGACTCTACGAAATTATTTGGCCGCGCTACACAACATTTATTCCTATAAATACAGAGGTAGTGGCAACGGAAGAAGCCCCACAAAATCAATACAAAATTGCCCTGCGCAAATCCTCAACAACTTGAGAACTTTTTCTTTTTCTTTTTCGCTGACACATCTTCCGTTGGCATCAACAGCACTGTGAAAGCAACCGGTGATATCTTAAGTCGGCATAGATAGCTCTGTCACCGTAGAATTGGCCGAACTCGCAGTACCTTCCGTTGGCATCAACAACATTGCGGCGGGCACGGTCAATTGTCTATCCAAGTCTCGGTCGAGAAGGGTTTCTAAATCCTTTTTTGGTCGAGGTCATCTCATTAGTCTTCTCGACGAAGTGAGGTGTTACAGTTATTACATTCGGCACATTGAAAGCCGAATTCGATTTGTGAGCTTCGTGATAATAGTAACCTTGTCTTCAGGTTTGAGAATCCAGGAGGCCGAGACGTGTTCCTTTCTCGGCCGCAATCGCAAGACGCAGAAGTCAGTAGCGCGACCCAACGCGACATCAACAAATTTACTCCTCGGCCGAGCTCGGCCGACGAGTTGGCACGCCCGCATTCACCGAAGGACGTAGTTAGCTTTTAGATTACTCGGCCTGCGCGCCACGTAGGCTTTGTAGTTTTTAGGGTCAACATTTTGGCACGGCCAGTGGGACCCAGTGCTAAAACTACGAAGTTCATATGATATATCAAGATGTCAATCCGGCTCCATGTAGCCGATTGTACGAGCTCTTAGAGGAATTGAAAAAACACAATGAGGAATGTAAAAGATCTTGGGAAGTGGAAAAAGTTCTTCGTGGCCATAGAGAGATGCAAAAGTCATTTGCTTACATGTTGAGAATACAAGCTCCTGTTACCCTGCAAGAGCAATGGGTAAACGAAGATAGGGCTCGATTTAATGCCTGGCTAGATGAAGAACGTTTTCCTTACGTTTCTGACTACGGCTCAATTCCATTTGAAAAATGGTTAAGCCCAAAGGCCGGGGGGCAATTTTTCGTTCCGGCCACAATCAAAATTCGGCCTCAAGAAATTGCCAAGATGGCCGAAGAAATACCTAGGCCACCTGTTGTTTCAGTCGAGACTGAAATTGTGGTGGGCCTAGAAGAAAAAGGTCAAAGTTCTGAGTCACAAATCAACTTGGAAAATGATTCGTCAGATGAGTGTTCCAATGACGAACGAGATCGATACACGGCTTCAGACCATAAAACCACATCAATTGATATGGTAATTGGAGACATGGTCTTAGATGCCGAAACTGCGCCAATTAATATGATTATTGGTGATAAAGCCGATAAGGAGAAATCTCATTCGGCCAAGTTATTTGAATTAAAAGCCGAAATTATGCCTGGGGGGCATAATAATTGTTCAACACATTCGTTGGCCGAAAATGAAAAATATTTCACCAAGTCAGAAATATTTGGAGATGATCTTTTATTCGGCTTTGGAAAATGTCAAAGTGAAAATTTTGATGTGAAAAGATCTCGGCTTGGAATAAAACATCGTTGGCCTCCTCCTCTTGATAGCTCGGCCACTTTTGTTTTCTTTTATTAAGCAAAGGAATAAATTATTTTCTTAATCATCTGGCTACTTAAGCCGATGCATAAAAAAAATAAGGGGGGCAATGTCCTGAACTCTAACAAAAATTCGGCCGTCTAGGCCGAGGCCGAGGCAGGTTCAGGTAACGGCTGTTTAGGCCGAGGTAATTTTTTGCCGAGCTCGGCGAAATTGGATACGTGCATGCGAGGTTTTCCTAGTGATGGCAGACTTATTCAACAAAAGTGGATATTTAATTGGATATAGGCTTTAGCCTATGGATGTGGCTGTTGGGAATTGTCAGAATACCATTGGAAAGACAAGTGGATATTTAATTGGATATAGGCTTTAGCCTATGGATGTGGCTGTTGGGAATTGTCAAAATACCATTGGAAAGACAAATATATATATTATATATATGTACATATATAAGACTCGGCCATGAGGTTTGGTAGGTGGGTTGTCAAATCCAAGAGTTTAATGAGCTTTGGCCTTGGAATCTAGAAAAAAGGAGTACGCATGCATGATATATATATATATATATATATGTATATATATGTATGTATCTGTATATATAGGCAGGCCGAGGTCTAGGAACAATTTTTATCAACCTCGGCCCCAGTTCTTCTTGGTCTCGGCCCCATTTTATCCTCGACCCCAGTTTTTTTTACCGATACTTTTTAAGTTTTTTCTTGATCTAGGCGGTCGAGAGACCCCAGTTTTTTTAAACAGTCAAGAGCTGCGGTAGTTCACAACACTGGCAGAGGAAGATCATGACATTGGCAGAACAGAGGTGATGATAAATATTTTAGCTTCTGCCGAGTAAAGGAATGGAATTTTTTTAGCTTCTGCCGAGTAAATTTGTATTCGGCAGTGGTTCCTCAATAGTTCTCGGCAATATATTTTTCTTAGTCATTCGGCGGAGTTGTGAGTTTCAAAGCCATCTAGCCGAAGTTGAGAAAGATTTTGATATGCGTTGAAGAATAATTTCCATGATCATTCGGCTGTTGTTCATCTCGGTATGACTAAACATGTTCCCCGGCCGATGAAGCTCCTCGGCCACTTTTACATGAGATCCTCTTATGTTTTTGGATGTGTATATATATATATATATATATATGAAAACAGCCTTCATTTTCAATGAATAGTTCCAAGACAAGAAATGGCCACAAGCCATTTTTTGGGAAGCCAATTCAAAAAAACATGTTCCAGTGGCCGTGAATTTTGAGTGGTAGGCCCCTGGCCTAATATTATTTAGTCAAAAGTCTTTGTATGGGGTCATTCGACTGTAAATTGGAGACATTATTAATGGCAGCTCTTCGACTGGTGCATTCGGCTGATGCGCGTATTCGGCCAGTTATTGATGTGACTTCGGTTGGCTGTGAAGATAATTCAAGCAGTATAGTCTGTTAAGGTCTCGGCGATTACAGAAGGCACTTGGCGGGACCCCACAGACCCCACAGTGAGGCAAGAGGCAGAAAAATGATGCACTTTTAGTGGCTATTCGGTGCACTATGACTAACAATTACGTGTGGCCAGGAAGAATGCCACACTATACTTTCTCACTTTGACCGATGCCATCCACCTTGACGGTAATTGGGAGGGGTGGTTGCATATTCTTTCGACAATAGTGGGAATAAATTTTATTAGATGATGGTTTTTCAGTTAGTACTCGACCCCAGTTAATTGGTTGGCGATGCTTAATTTCCTTAACAATTCGGCTTGCAAGCCGAAGTTCAAGGAAACTGGGGGGCAATGTTTGGACCCGATTTTACACCATCGGCTTGAGCGATCGAGGCCGTTGAGTAAGCATGGTTCTCAACCATTGGATAAGAAAGTTTAGATATTTTTGTTAAGAGATAATATTATGATTTTTAATCATAATATTTATTTTTTAATAAGTTATCTCCGTTTTTTATGCAAAATAAATGGGATGTAAAGATAATGAAGTGATAGGGGATAAATCCAAACATGCCAAAACGTGTAATCTATAAAAGAATTGTGCAAACTGGAGATTCTATCCTAATGCATGGTTTTTGGGATTGGTTTTGTGCACGTGGCATGCGGCAGTGGAGATGATGGTTTTGCATGGTGATGGCAATATGGGTTTAAAGGTATCTGATGTTTTTTAATAAGAATCCTAGGTGGGCTAGATCTCTAGTGAGATGTGATAAAGCCTAGGTAGGCTTTATTTATCTGAAGGATATGCGCGGCATGTTTGATACGGGATCAAGGTCAATTCCACATAATAGAGTTGCAGTTGGACTCTACGAAATTATTTGGCCGCGCTACACAACATTTATTCCTATAAATACAGAGGTAGTGGCAACGGAAGAAGCCCCACAAAATCAATACAAAATTGCCCTGCGCAAATCCTCAACAACTTGAGAACTTTTTCTTTTTCTTTTTCGCTGACACATCTTCCGTTGGCATCAACAGCACTGTGAAAGCAACCGGTGATATCTTAAGTCGGCATAGATAGCTCTGTCACCGTAGAATTGGCCGAACTCGCAGTACCTTCCGTTGGCATCAACAGCACTGCAGCGGGCACGGTCAATTGTCTATCCAAGTCTCGGTCGAGAAGGGTTTCTAAATCCTTTTTTGGTCGAGGTCATCTCATTAGTCTTCTCGACGAAGTGAGGTGTTACAGTTATTACATTCGGCACATTGAAAGCCGAATTCGATTTGTGAGCTTCGTGATAATAGTAACCTTGTCTTCAGGTTTGAGAATCCAGGAGGCCGAGACGTGTTCCTTTCTCGGCCGCAATCGCAAGACGCAGAAGTCAGTAGCGCGACCCAACGCGACATCAACAAATTTACTCCTCGGCCGAGCTCGGCCGACGAGTTGGCACGCCCGCATTCACCGAAGGACGTAGTTAGCTTTTAGATTACTCGGCCTGCGCGCCACGTAGGCTTTGTACTTTTTAGGGTCAACAGAATCAATAAGAGGTCAGAAGCCAAAGACAATATTTACTGATCAGTGTCAAGAAATGGCAAAGGGCATTGAAAAAGTTTTTTCTGACATGGCACATATCTTAGAATTGTGCAAAAAAATTATGTCAAGTCTTATTTTAGACGTGTTCAATAAATGGCTTAAATATTGTCAAACAGAATTGGAATTCCAATCGACTTGGGATGAGGTAGTTGCAGAATTCAACCTTATAGGTTGCTCACGGATGAAAACATTGTATGCCCTTTGTGCCAAATGGTGTTCGACATTTAGCCATGATATTTTCACATGTCGGATACAATCTTCACGAAGAAGTCAGAGCACAAATAACGGTTTCCACCAAATTTCTATCAAGACAATGAGACATTGAATTTGTGCATCATTATGATAAGCAAGCAGCAAAAATGCGTACAAGTTAATCAGAAAAGTCTTCTCATTGCAATCAGGGTCTCCCTTCTAGAGTTGCCCAAATGAGTGGAATTTTGAAGCATGCTGCTACGAGGAATCTGTAACGACCCGTCCCCAAATTTTACAGTTTTATAAATTATAAAGTGTGAATTTACGAAAATGCCCTTTGAGGTAAAAACGTTGACTTTTGTTGACTACATTGTCGTGACATGTAAGATTCTTTTTCTTGGCATATCCTTGAAGTACTCGTCGTTGCGAATGTGTGGGCGCAAACGAATTGAATTTGGAGCTAAAACGAAGAATTTACAGGAATTAGAACAATAGGGCATTTTGGTAATTTTACAAGTTGAGATATTCTCCACCTTGGGCCACTCCTAGAGTGACATGTGGCAGATTTCCTCCCCATTTCTAAGGTGCCCATTTTCCCTCTTCTGTTACTTATTTCTCTCTAAAATTCTCTCTCTTTAACTCTCTCTCCATCTTCTTCTCTCCCGTGACACCCTCTCTCTCACCCCTCAGCTCTCATCTCTCATCCCAGCTACCTCTCATTCTCTCTCCCCCCCATCTCTGCAACCTTTCTCTCCGAACACACCCTACACCACATCTTTCCTTCAGCGAGCCACCCTACGGACCACCATTTTTACCAACCTTTCCCCCAACAGATCGATGTCAGACTCTCGAAATACCAAGTTTGGATGATGTCTCTATTTCTTCACAGTGGCAGTATCACTGTTCAAAGGTTTCTTCAACAAGTCATCGCCATTTTCGACGACGGTGAGCTTCGAAAACTCTGCCAAACTTCCTAGAGTTTGTATTAGAGTATGTTTAGGATGTTTTTTTTAAGTTGTTTAGGTGTTATTGGATCACAACTATAACTCAGGAGAAACATTTCCAGATTTTCCAACAAGGTCCAGCGGCTTTCAAGCATTTTTCCGACGATTTCCAACCACGGCAAGGGACCACGAAGGTATAATCTCAATCCTTATTTCCCTACCTTTGTTTTGGCTTTTGAATCGTTGAAAATGGTTGAGTTTTGACCGTGATCAGAGCTCGGGAAGTTTCCCGGCCAAAATTCGATGTTCTCCTTCGTAGGGTCCGGTGACCCACGAGTTCAACCGGGTCAAAACCCAACCTGCGACCTAACCCGGCCCAACCTAGCTGCTAGGCCCAATCGAACAATCCACTAGCTCTAACCAGATACAACCCACAACCCGGCCTAAAACCTTGGGCCTTGTAATCCTAGCCCAAACCTAAAACCCTAACCCAATGACTCAGAACCCAGGCCCAAACCCATATCCGACTCAAATCCCAACCCAGCCTCTCAGGCCGGCACGTGGCCTCCGCGTGGGTGTGCGTCATGGCGGGTGCGTGGAGCACATGCGTCTTCGCAGCCGTCTACGGCAGCGCCGGCGACTTTTTCGGCGAACTTTCTAACGACTCAACTCGGCGCATGGGGGAACCGAAGGTCCTTCCTTAGGTTTTTCGACATACCGAATCATAATCCACCGTCCATTTTTTGAAATTCGATCATTTTAATAGAGTTTTACTAAATGGCCTCTATATGTGTTTAGCTGCATCAGTGGTGGTGGCAACATTCTAGCTAGTTTGAGCGGTTTCCGAGCAACAAATTATCTGTCAATGGACCCCTTCTTAGCTTATATGTTTTTATAAAATATTAGCCTAGCATGCATTTCATATTTCATGATTTGAGCATGTTTTATAATATGTTTTACGAGTAATTTATGATTTCTTTAAATTGCGTTTAAGGAATATTTATAATTTATTGAAATTACATTTTTACTAAAGGTTACAAATTAGTGGATTTGCGTATATAAATTTCTATGGATTTTGAATATGATTTATATACGGATTTGCGAATATGATTTATTTTATGGATTCATGAACGTGATTTACCATGGATTATGAGATGTGGCTTTGAGCTTTTGAGCTTCGGATTTGATATGAGATGATTGAGGTATGTTTTCGGTACTTATCTAGTGGGTTATCATATAGCACATCCACACAACACGGGTATGTAGATGTCTATGGCCATTGGACACAGTGTGATGTTATATATCCTCTTCTCCGGCGTAACCTGGAGTCGTACAGCTTCACCTTCGAGTGATGGACCCTGGTTTCTTCACTGGCGTAACCCAGTGTCGTACAGCTTCACCTTCGGGTGATGGACAGGTACTGCCTTCGGGCAATTATGATGATACCCCCAGCTTCACTAGCCCGCGGCTAGTGTTGATGTGTGATGTTATTCATCTTCGGGTGATGGATATGTATTGCCTTCTGGCGACTATGATACCCCTAGTTAAGTACATCATTGATGAGATTACGGATTTGCCTTCGAGCGACGATATTACCATTTCTGAGCATTGGTTTTACATACATGTTTTACGAATGTTTTGCACGGCATGCTAGGATTTTTTTTTTGTAAAGCCTACTATATAGTATTATATATGTTTTCAAAACAGGGGGTTAGTATGTTCAGAAAGAAAATGATTTTCGTACTATTCGTATTAATATAAATTATGGTCCACTCACTTTTTTCTGTTTTTGCGCTCCCTCAGGAGTTAGAATCGAGGCACACGATCCCAGCGTCAGAGCACTTCCGCATGAATATCTTCGAGTCCCCTCATTGTAGGACCCACCTCTTGGTTCGTACCTTTCTATTATAATTCTTTCACTTTATTCTTGATTAATTGTATGCTCTGAACACGATTATGTACTAGTGTATCTTTTTCTAATTATATCGCTTATTTGCATGCATGTTTAAAATGGCTTCGTCACCCTCGGGTGTCGGCCAGCACGTGTCTACCCTGATATTTGGGAATATCATGGTTGGGGCGTGTCAAATCAGTTTTGCAGCAAAAATACCAAATTGCAGTCAGATTCAAGCAAAAATATTAAATTTCAGTTAGATTCAAGCAAAAAATTCCAGTACATATAGCTTGAGATTTCTGGGTTTTGCAGTTTGTGGGTTTTAATTTTGGGATGAGCTTCGCCACTTAATACTACGGTCTAGTGGTATTCTTCTACACTTATAAGTGAGAGGTCTTAGGTTCGATTCTCGCCAAATGCGAAGTTTAACCATAATATTATGGCAAGTTCATTACAAGGCTTAGTCCTCTCCCCGATCCCCTTAGTTTAAATACTATTGTTTGTTCAAAAAAAAAATATGGGATGAAATTCAAGTAAACAAGGAGGTGGCAAAAGTTTTTGGTTTTGGCGGAAAAGGAAAATGGGATACGAGGAATCAGTTTTGGGGAAAATGAGGGTGTAGACGAGGCGGGCATCAGTTTTGGTTTTGGTAGAGACCTAACTGCATTAGAATCATGTAAAACCTAGCCATCAATTTTCATTTATTAATTACTTTGCCACATGTCATGCATTTATTGGTGGGCAGTGGCGAAGCCAGAATTTCTCGAGGAGAGGGGCGAACTTAAAAGAATACAAGGTTAAAGAAAAATGGCAACAACTAAATTTTTTAATATAGTAATGTCTTCCATAATTAATCAATACAAACAAATTACAATTATTGTCGGCGATGTTTCATGTTATGAAAACGTTGCATAATAGGCTCATTATCAATAAAAAGCAAATTACAATTCAAACAAATTACAATTCTTCTCAGGCATTATCTCGAACACTTTAGCTGCATCCTCAACTGACCCGCATTTCCCATACATTGCAATCAACGCATTGCCTACAAACACATCCGAAATCAGTCCCATCTATTGATCAAATCCACAAACACATCAATGGCATCAACAAAAAGCTCGTTTCTTGCATACCCACTAACAAGCGCATTCCACTGGAACAAGTTCTTCCTCTTCAGCCCGTCGAAAACTGAGCGGGAATCCAAAGGAGAACCGCACATTGCATACATGGTAATGATGCGTGTGTTGAGAACAAAATCACAGCTGAAAACGGTCGACGCAGAGACCAAGTTGTGGACTTTGCGTCCGGTTTCGACGTCCTTCTGGCGCCCGCAGGCCTGTAAAGAGGCTCCCATGGCGTCCTTCCCTTGATGTGACCTGGAAACTGCATCGTGAGAGTATACTTGAAAAAGGTCAGAGCCTCCGAGAGGTTTCCGTCCTTCCCACGGCCTGGATTTAAAAAAAAATAGCAATCTGCTGCTGCTGCGCGCAGCAGAACAGATCGCCCAGCAAACAGAGGAGATGAACCAGTGGGTTTTCCGGCGAGGGGAGTGGCGAACCCAGCTCTCCAGTGGTGTTTCCCGGCGAGGGGAGTGGCGGCCGCCACTCCTCGCCCTCACGTGGCTTCGCCACTGTTGGTGGGTACTACTAGCTGTCAGTGGCAAGTGGTAATACTGTACCATGTAATAATTTCTTGTGATGGGCGGTGACACCAACAATGTGACATGTCGGGGAGAACAACGCGCGATTAGCTCTCAAGAACAGAATGACCAGATCGAGAAAGGGGTGACGGCTGGAATAAGGTGGGGTGGTGATTTATGCTGTCTTTTTTTCTATTTAAAAATTTTAATTTATGTGTATTTCAATTTTTTTTAAATAATTTTAAATGCCTTTTAAGAGAACTTTTACAGATTAGACTGAATTAGTTAAATTAAAAATTCTGGTACTAAATTTATTAATATAATAGAACACAAACGCCATTTTAACATTTAAGCAATCAAATAAATCATGATAACTTCCAACACCTTGACCTCGACAACTCCAAGCCTTGTTTGTGTTACATTTGGCCTCATCCCCACAAGTCCCGAGGAGACAAAGCCGTGTTATACAAAATCTCAGCAAGAATTAAACAAAAAGGAAATTTAATCTTGTAACACTCAAAATATGCAGAAAAATTAAACATGGATTTTGCATGCAAGAGTAGGGCAAAGTCTCTCACATTCAACTGTTAGATTTCCACATGTCAAAAGGCCGAAGCGGCTTAAAACTTCCGAGATGGACACGTTTAATACCACAACACCTGTCGCACAAATGAAACGACAGAGAAAACGAAGGCCCTGCAGGAAAGGAATGTACGTGTCCTTTTGGGGTGTCTTCATCTGCTTATATCCCCCAGCCATGCTCAACTATTTCGACCTGTTGTTTTGCTGTTGTAAAAATACAATTCCACCAAAGCGTAAGTTGTAGATTGTGCAGAAAAAAATATCCAGTTCTTAAATCTGTTCCTGCAGAAGAACTTGTTGCTGAAATATGAAGGTATATGTTTCAGTCCTTACTTTGTTGTCTAGTTGAAGCTCTTAGTGTTACTGTTATTGCAACACCAATTCTGGTTTATTTGTTTATGTAAATTTTGAACCTGAGTTTATTAAATTCTTCTGAGCCAAATTTTGAAAATATCTTTTGGGATTGACGAGAATATATTTATACAATCAGAACATCTTACAAGTCACAATAATTCATATGAATATATTACAATTATCATCTCACCGTCGAGATGATGATTGTGTCAAATACATAGAAGTATTGTAACTAATATCTTAAGTTCTTTGTAACTAATATTTTACTTTGAACTTAAGTACAAAAAAATTAAAGGAAGGGTATTATGTTTTACAAATTTACGCTAGCTAGTGGGTTCTTCCAGAAGGTTAGGAGGATTTCTTCCCGGCCATAAAACACTAGGTTCTAGTTTTTCTTGAAATATTATTGAATTATTCATAGGATCTTAATAAGAGAATATACAGCCAAAAACAAAGAGAAGGAAGAACAAAATAGTTATGAATACTTTCAGAAAAGTACCTAGAGTTTAAAAAAAAAAATTGATGGAATACTAGTTACAACCTTTATCTTTTAGGGCTGGATCCTCATTGTGGGGATCCGGAGATGAATCAATCGTGTCTGTTCATCGTACTGTGGTCAGTTTTTGTTAAGTACTATTTATATGCAATATTAAGGGGAAAAAAGGCAAAAAGTGTAGCTATAATGTTAAAATTTATCCCCATTTCCTTCTTTTAAGAGTAGGGTTAAGGGTAATATAAGGCCGTTAGCAGCTTACTAACTATGTTTTGTGTAAACTAAACGTTATCAAGGTCCATGAGACAAGGTCTCATTCTCATGGAAATGCTGAGGAGGACAAAGTGACGACGAGGAAGCAGAAAGCCGAGAACAAGGCTCATGAGGCAGAGCAGTCTCCAAAGAAGGCCAAATCTGAAGGTGACAACGCAAATGGAAAGTCCTCGGAGAACGTAGTTGCCGAGTATGAGAAGCTCTGCGCAGCGGTCAAAGACAACCTTTCAACCGAACAGATGCGCGAAATCTTGGAAGCTAATGGCCAGGACTCCTCCGGCTCTGATTCCACCATTCTACGAAAATGGTTAGTCCATTTTTGTTTGCAATTAATTTTATTTGCTAATGTAAAGGAGTATTGCATGATTATTTGCAACTGTTAATCATATTTGATTCGATGTTTGGACAGCCAAGACTTGCTGTTTTATGGTCCATTAGATAAATGTCCAGCATGCAATGGGGATTTGGAGTTCAGGGTTATACGCTATTTTTGCACTGGATCTTATAGTGAGTGGGCAACTTGTACATTTAATACAAAGAATCCGCCAAGGAAACAAGAACCAATCAAGTTGCCAGATAGTGTCCTCAACTCTCCTGCATCCGATGTAATTCGCAGTTGCCTCTTCTATTCTTTTTAGTGCGTCTGATATGTTATGCCCCTAATGTCTATGTCAACTTAACGAGCTCATCTGTGGTTTAGTTGCTAAAGAATTACGAGGACCCAAGTCGCCGTCCTCACAAGGATTTAAGCATCCCAGTTAAGCCTTTTACTGGGATGTTGATGTCGCTTATGGGCCGTCTTAGTGCATCTCATGTATGTAACATGCAGTCATGTTGTCGTTATCAGTTGCGTATTTGCCAATTTGTGGTGCTTACTGATTGTGTATCAATATTTGCAGCAATACTGGAGAAAAGAAATAGAAAAACATGGAGGAAAAGTTGCCAACCATGTGATTGGTAATTTGTGTTTATCTTGTATACATATTTGCTGCAGATGGAAGTGTACTCTGTCTAGACTTGTAATTGGTATTACAAACACTTGTAGGTGTAACTTGCCTGATTGCATCCCCTGCGGAGCGAGACAGAGGCGGCACTGGTAAACTTGCTGAAGCAATGTGCGTAATGGTTTCTTTCCCTTGGCCCTAAGCATTGAACATTTCTCTTGAGTTATGCAATAGGTCTCCTTGAGTGTATTGCTGTACTGTTGCCCATAAGGAGGATAAGAAATTGTCTCCCAGCATTACCCTTAATTCCACCACGAGAATAGCAGTATTTTTGAGTTCCCCTATTAATTCCGCTGTGAAAATAGCAGTGTTCTGGAATTTTCATGTGAGAAGTATCACTTGAGAGTTCTGACCCTTTTGCAGGGAAAGAGGCATTCCTGTAGTAAGCGAAGCATGGCTGAAAGACAGCATCGAGAAACAAGAACCCCAGCCTCTCGAAGCTTATGATATTGTTAGTGATCTTGCTCCTGATGGAAGAGGAGTTCCATGGGACAAAATGGATCCAAGCGAAGAGGCACTTGAGTCCCTTTTGAAAGAAGTACAGAGTTTTTACCTCAAAGATATCTATAGCACTCCATTTGAAATTTCATGTGAATATTTATATCTGTTAACACAACAACATCGTATATGACTGCAGCTGAAGATGTATGGGAAGAGAAGTGTCCACAAGGATAGTAAATTGAGGGAGCGAGATGGGAAGATCTTTGAGAGAGACAGCATATTATACAACTGCGCCTTTTCTCGTTGTGATCTAGGCAGAAAACTGAACGAGTAAATTAGACCCTCTCCAGTTATTTGAGTTTATTTGTGATGATGTCAAGTGGCCTTAATTTTCAAGTTTCTTCTGCAGTTATTCCATCATGCAACTTATTACGGTACCAGAGAGCAACCTGCATTTATACTACAAGAAGGGGAAAGTTGGCGAAGACCCTAATGCGGAGGAAAGGCTTGAAGAGTGGGATAATGTGGACAACGCTGTCAAGGAGTTTGTGAGGCTTTTTGAGGAAGCAACTGGAAATGAGTTTGAACCATGGGAAAGAGAGAAGAAAATCCAGAAGAAGCCGCTGAAGTTTTACCCTATAGACATGGTACCATGTCTCATTTCCTTCTTTTTGCAATGTTATTCTGCCATGTGAAACGTTTGTTACTCTGAACAGGACGACGGAGTTGATGTGAGGCATGGAGGGCTTGGGCTTCGCCAATTGGGAGTTGCTGCCACACATTGCAAACTTGAGCCGATGGTTGCAAATTTCATGATGGTTTTATGCAGTCAAGAGATTTACAAGTATGGTTTCTTTTCCAGGCATTTGACTTTCTACTGTCTTTTTACTCTGAAGTCCTCAAACCAGCTGTTTCGAATGTAGATATGCTTTAATGGAAATGGGTTATGACGCGCCCGAACTTCCAATGGGGATGCTTTCCGTTGTCCACCTAAAACTATGTAAGGAACTTCCTCGAATATCCTCCTTTACCCTCCTTGTCCACTCTTTTACAAAATGACAAAGGTGTGTATTCAGGTGAAGAGGTTCTTCAGAAATTCGTGGAGACATTGAAATCAATGAAGGATGCAGGGCCGAAGGCTGAGGCAGTTTGGTCAGATTTTAGTCAAAGATGGTTCACCCTTATGCACTCTACTAGACCTTTTATCTTCAAAGACTATCAGGAACTTGCAGATAATGTAAGCAGAAGCAAATCATATGTCACTTGTTTGATTCTGGATATGTCCACTACACTGAGAAATCATTTCCGGTCTAATCTTGCAGGCTGCAGCTGCACTTGAAACTATTCGAGACATAACCATGGCTTCCCATCTCATCGGAGACATGGGTGAATCTACCCTTGATGACCCCTTGTCCGAGCGATACAACAAATTGGGCTGCTCAATTTCTCCACTGGATAAGGAATCTGATGACTACAAGATGATCCTGAAGTACCTGGAGAAGACCTACGAACCTGTCAAAGTTGGAGATGTTGTAAGCATGCATGTTTAAGATAGATTTGGAATCATTAAAACCACCAACTACTATGCAGAATATGGATGTGTGTTAGTAGTAATCAAAAATGCTTTTCAGGAATATGGGGTGTCTGTCGATAACATATTTCTTATCGAATCAAGTGCTTGCCAATCTCTGGATGAAATAAAGAAGTTACCGAACAAAGTGCTCTTATGGTGTGGTAAGTTCCGTAGTCCTGTTCATTTACTTGAACAGATTATTATTTCTTTACACAAATAAGCACTTTCCAAGAACGAAGCTCGATTTGTATTAACATCCTCCAGTAGGGTGAGTGGCTGGTAGCCTAATAGAGATGTGTACAGTACTTTGCATGGTGGTGACTAAGCGAGCTCCAATATATTGGAAGGAAAATAATCTGCCCACTGCAGGTTGAACAAAAACAAGGATTTTACCGTACTTTCGGTTTTCTATGTGCAGGAACACGGAGATCAAATATGTTGAGACACCTGCATAAGGGTTTCTTGCCAGCAATATGCTCTCTACCTGTTCCAGGCTATATGGTAATATAATTACAGCTACTACAAGTCCTATCTCGGTGTGATTTAATGTGAGTAAGCTCTCTAATTGAATACTACTCTCTGGGTTTTGGCTCACAGTTTGGAAGGGCTATTGTGTGCTCTGATGCTGCTGCAGAAGCTGCTAGGTACGGGTTTACTGCTGTGGACAGACCGGAAGGGTTCTTGGTTTTAGCTGTAGCTTCTCAGGGAGACAAGATCACTGAGGTTAAGACCGCACCGGAGGTAAAACCTGAGAAAATGGTTTTAATTCAAGTTCTGGGTAATGTTTCCATTAAGTTTTAACTCAAATGGGCTTGTGCAATTCAATGACGCAGGATACCAAATCTTTAGAAGAGAAGAAAGTAGGAGTTAAAGGCTTGGGGAGGAAGAAAACTGATGAATCGGAGCACTTTGTTTGGCAAGACGATATCAAAGTTCCTTGTGGCCGCCTGGTACCTTCAGATGATAAAGACAGCGTTCTCGAGTACAACGAGTATGCTATTTATGATCCGACACAGGTATCTGTAGTTGATAGAGTTTGCAGTCCAGTTTTCGAATTGGTGCATGGCTTCTCAAGTATTTCTTTTGTTTCAGGTAAGCGTCAGGTTTTTGGTAGCTGTGAAGTATGAAGAGAAGGATTCAGTGATGGAGCCTATGAAGCCGGAGGAGTGAAGGGGTCACCGGAAGGAAAGCCAGGGAAACGGAGGAGGAGTATAACGTTGCGCAGACCTTTTGACTTTTTCTTTTGCTAAAAGTATGGAATGGGGTAAGAGGCTGGATAGCCTTAGTAGTAGGTATGCCTTTGGGAAGGGTTTGTAGATGAACTTTTGTTGTATATAACGTCATCACGAATCTTCCAGTCGGTCTGTAGTAATGGTGTTTCTCGGCACCTTGAAATTGTAAAAGCATGTGAATCCGAAGACTCAAAAGGTGGCATGCATGCTACTCAAGCACGATTTTATACTGTTTTTATACTGTTTACATCTGTACACGTATGTGAAAAATGAGTGATTTGAGCCTTGAGGGTCCGACGAGGTCGTAGCCCTCCAGCCTTCTTCGAGGAGTTAGGAAACATTGCTGTTAGTTCCTTGAAGCCTTCATGTTTATCCGCAAAACGGAAGCAGATGCGACTGCTTTTCTTTTCTTATAAGAGCACGGCCACCGGAAGGTGTATGATAACCATTTTATAGACCTCTTCCTTGGCAACATGGTAAAGGAAGAAGTCTTCCTTGGCAACCAAGTCAACAGAAAAAGAAGCGTAATTTTCGACAATTGTAACATCACATGGAGGCCGGTTTCAGTTTCAAAACTTGTTATGGTCGATCATGCGTATGATTTCAATGTCGAAATCCAACGAATTCAATCAAAAAACAGATGATAACCTGATTTGGATTCCAATTTTACAGTTGATATTTCCCAAAACTATCTTAAGATGGTAGAGGCTCAAAGTGTTAAACATAAATCTTCAACAACTGTTGTGGAAGACTAGAATTACAACACTAACAGTACAAAAATTCAAACCAACTGATTCCACAAAAGCAAATGATTCAACTCCCAAAATGTCATTGATATAGAACCACAGGAGGAATGTTGAACTTGTCCGAAAGGAACGGTATTACCTGCGGTCTCTCAGCTAAATCGTGATAGAACGCGTACTCCGCTGGATAATCGTGCAATCGAAGCTCGGCCTTCTGATTCGTGTGATAATGATGCTTCGCTGAATCCGACTTCCCAAATCCAAAAACACTAACTTTGTCACAAATTCCCAAAGCAAGCATAATAGCCTGCATACCGGAAGAGTAATGAAACATGGAACCATCATGAACTGCCTCCCACTCCTCAAACGACTTCCCCGTCTCCTCCACAAACCGCTTCAACGAATAATACTTCACAATCCTCGCGCACAACACATCAAACCGAGGATCAGTCACGAGCAACGGCGCTTTGTGGGACATGTTGCATATCGTGTAATCGAAGAGATGCACCGGTTGACAAATGTACATAATCATAGGCACATTCAGTCCATAAGGGTGGCAAAAACAACCATCTCTCCGAGCACAAAGATGCAAAATGTTACTATTTACAAACGAAATGCTGGTTTTCGAGCCAACTTTCTCCGAAAAACTCTGGATCCTCGCGTTGTTCAATCGAATGACAACCTCATGACTATCAATGAGAGCTCCATGATTACTCTTCAACAAAATCCCACTGTTTCCGACAACCGCACACGACGAATAGCGCCGTTGCTCCGAACCCACTAAGCCATTGTGCCTATCAATGGGATTCCTAACAAGTCTAACTAAATCCAACATAACATCACCCTGAAACCGTTTGTTTCTCGACCAATCACTCAAAACCCTCCTAAAATCCAACCAATAACGATAGAATCGGGGAGAGCGGAGCATTACCGGCAATCCAGTGGACGTCTTTGCTCTGATATCATGGTGATTAAATCGCCTCCACGAAGCGAAAGTCCGGTACTTTCCGAGACTGGCAAAGTTACCCTCCAACAGCTGCTCAATCTCCTTCTTGGCTTGAGCTTCACCTGCATCAACGGCGGCGAATCTGAGCAGAGTGGCATTGAACACCGGCCTCGACGGTTGGATTAGCACCTTATTCTCGAGCTCAAAGCTATGGCGGACAGCGTTCCGGTAGCTCAGCGTGGCGGCGAACACAATGAGGAGGAGAATGCTGAATAATGGGCGGACAGAGCGCTTCATGGGAAGAGTGAAGAGATCGTTGAAAGGGCTGATGGGTGTCGCTAAATGCGGCCACAAATAGATGGGAGTGCAGATCTTGATGCTCTGCGTGTCAGCTTCATCCTGGTTTTCTACAGATTTTGGCATTAGGGAAGTGAGGATTTTCAGAGAGGGATTTGGGAAGCAGATGGGATTTGCATCTGGGATTCTGCTGAGGAGTGTTTCAGTGGGACTGAGAGTGAGAAATTGGGATTTGGTTGAGAAATGGAAAGTTCATGATGCTAATTGCTAAAGGGAGTGTGGGGTTTGGACCTGGGAGGGATTAGGAGGTGCTGCCATGGAAGAACCAGATTGGAGAAACCAGCAGGTGACAAACCCCATTGGAGGCGAAAAGCGTGAGACTATGAAAGGCGATGGGAATTTTTTTTTTTTTTTTTTCCTGGGGAGTGGTGGGAGATGCAATGCGGTGGAAATACAGTAAAAAATTGACCACTTTATATATTTAGGGTATTTTGATGGTGGGATGAAGGTTATTGATTGGGCAGCTGAAAGGTGTGATTTGGATTTGTTGAGGATTTGTGTAGTGGGAGAAGGAGATTGTTGTGGAATAGTAGAGGCATGGTCTCCTCTCCTTTTTGCAGCTCAAAGCAATGATGGAGAGTGGGTGGGACTTGGGGTGGGTCTATTAGGGTTTTTTGCTATTTCTAAGAACCCACATCAATCTGCTGAAAAAGCAAAAAAGCAAAAGAAAAACAAAGTGAGAAAGAAAGGAAATTCTACCAACAGAAAATAGAAGAAAATTGGGTTAAGAATTAATCCCGCGGATGCATGTAATTCTGAAGATTATGCAAGTGATTCATATACAGCACTTCTTTCTTTTATCAACGGTTCTACCAACGAATATTTAATCAAAATCACAAATGATGAAACAAATTTGAAAGGAGCATGAAAAGAACTAATAAGAGAGAATTCCAACCAGCAAAATGTGAACCTTCCAAAATGCTTGGATTTTGGAAACTATCTCAGTCGGAGCCTTCGAATCACCTTCCACTTTAATCTTGTCAAACCCTAATTTAGAATCCATTTTTATTCTTTGCAATTTTATAAAGTGAAAATTTCGGTTGCAAAGACCGTTACCCTAGACTCTTAACTCTCAACAAATAAAGCATATTGAGGCTAAATTTGTTAAGATAACCAAGCCATCAAAATGAAGTTTCATTCTACCTATCTTTGGACTTTGTATGATGCCACCTAATATGAAATGACTTTTCAAACACATAACTGTTCTTACAAATACAGTTAAACATTTCTAAAGTAATACTCTATAATGGAATAACCTCCTTACAATCATAACAATTCTAGTTCCAACTTGAGACCAATTATGTATTAGAGTAAACTCCATATATAATTTTTTTTGTCCCATCTTTTTTTTTTTTTACGAAAACTCGATATTTTATTGAAATCAAATGCACTACATCAACATATAGCTGAGGAGGTCCTGAATGAGATCAGGAGGGTTTCTAACCATACAAATTCATTGCCAATAGAAATGACAAACTTAGCTAATCTATGGGCAACCCCATTACATGTTCTTGGCACGTGCACAAAATGGACCGGGGAAAGCAACTCCGCCACTTGCCTGACATCCTCCACTAGCAAACCAAACTCGAACAAATCCGGAGAGTAGTTATTGACAACAGCAATAGCAAGAGCGGAATCACTCTCCACAATAACCCTGTCTAACCTGCAACATCCCCGCCAGCCGAAAGCCCTCCAAAACTGCCTCAAACTCCGCATGAAGAGCAGACGCAATACCCTCCTTCCTCCATGTTCCCGCTGCTAAAAACCTCCCCGTCCAATCCCTTAACATAGATCCCACTCCCCCAGAAAAATGCTCCAGTCGTGTGGCCCCATTAACATTGATTTTGACCCACCCATCATAGGGGTTCATCTATTTGAGTTAAGGAACCGGCTTTGGCACACTCCGCACTTCATGGGCTACCAAAAATGCCTGATACCAACACACCACCTTCTGCATTACCTCCATAGGTTGTCCACGATGCCCATCCCATATCAGAGAGTTACGTGTCTGCCACAAGCCCCAAAGAACCATGCAAACAAGATCAAACTTAGCTCTTTGATTCTCAACTACTGAAATGAGCCACTCACGCATCAACGCTCCCGGTTTCGACAAGATACTAGCCCCTAACGGAGACCCCAACCACAGAGCCTTCGCAAACACACACTCCCGGAACACATGCCCATCCGTTTCGAGATTCCCCAAACACACCCCACACTATATATCAAGGTGCACCCCCTTCCTTGCAAGATTAAATTTAGTCGGAATAATGTCCTGACTAACTTTTCACTTAAAAATTTTCACCTTAGGGGGAATCTTAGCCCTACATATTGACTTCCAGAGAGGTGAAAAAGCATTGCTCGTTCCGACATAGACACAACAGCCGAGTTAGATTGCACTAACTCCCTAGCCACCAGATAGCCATTATTAACAGTATACTCACCCCGAGAATTATAGTGCCAAATTAACCGATCTGGCGGTAAGCGAAAACTGATCGGCATAGTACTTATCAAACCTACATCCTCCTCCGAAAACAAAGCATGTAACTCAACCAATTTCCACAAGCAAGACTCTGTATCAATACTCCTGGACACGCATATCCTCTTGATTAGCAACAGCAATAGAAAAGACTTTGAAAGAATGAGGTCTTGGTAACCATGTATCCTTCCACACCTTAATAGACGCACCATTCCCAACAACCCATATGGAGCCACAAACCAACACCTCATGTGCCTTTAAAATACTAAACCAGCAATACGAACAACTCTTCAGAACGGTTGCCTCCCAAAAGGATACAGTGGGAAAATAACAAGCCTTGAATAGCTGTGGGACCAAAGAATTAGGTTGCTGGAAAATACGCCACCCTTGCTTAGCCAAAACCGCTAAGTTAAATGCAAATAAGTCCTGAAAGCCCATACCCCCCCCTCCTCATTCGGTTTGCAAAGCTTTTCCCAAGACCATCAATGTATCTTCCTCGCTTTCGGATCATTGCCCCCACGAGAACCGAGCCATCAACTTGTGAAGATCATCACAAAAAGTCCTAGGAAGCAAGGAACAATACATAGCATAAGCCGAAAGGGCCTGAGCAACCACTTTAATAAGAAGCTCACGCCCCGTACTACTCAAACATTTTCCTTTCCACCCACATAGCTTATTCAGAACTCGTTCCTTGATGTAGGTGAATATTTGTTTCTTATTTTTCCCCACAAAGGTAGGAAACCCCAAGTAGCGTTCATGTTGCTCCACCACTTGGACACTAAGAAACCCGACCATAGAAATCTGCTATATCAAACCAACATTTGCACTGAAAAGCAACACTACTCTTTGAAAAATTTACTGCTTGCCCCGACGCTTGAGAGTATACATCTAATATATGTTGAATAACCGCACACTCATCAAGACTAGCTTTTCCGAATAGAAAACTATCATCAGCAAAGAGTAAGTGATGAATATTCGGAGCACCCTCACAAATAGCCCCACGCTACTCCTTTTTGGCAATAAGTGCCTAAAGACCCTCCACACATAGTAGGAAAAGATACGGCGAGATCGGGTCCTCTTGTTGGTGTCCACATGATGGCACAACATAGCCCTTAGGCTCCTTATTAATTAGGAAAGAATAGGAAACCGATGACACACAAGCCAAAATCACTCTGATCCATTCCCTAGCAAACCCCAACCTAAACAACATAGCTTCCAGGAATTTCCATTCAACACGGTCGTATGCTTTCCTAAGGTCCAATTTCAAAGCTAAATACCCCTATCAACCACATCATTTGTTATGGAGAAAATGCCAAATCTCCACAGCTACTAACGAATTATCGGAGATCAATCTACCAAGGACAAATGCACTCTGATGTGGAGAGATAATAGTAGACGATTAGCTAACACTTTAGCCCCAATCTTATACACTACATTGCATAAACTAATCGGCCTTAGTTGGGTCATATCCTGAGGTTCGTTAACTTTTGGAATAAGTACGACATGCGTAAAGCAAGCTTCACGCAACAAATGACCCAACGTCAAGAAAGACCAAACGGCCTCCACCACATCCTCCCCCACAATATGCCAAAATTTCTGATAGAAAAACGGAGACATCTCGTCCGATCCCGAAGACTTGGAATGATGCATTTGAAACAGAGCCAACTTAATCTCCTCTTTCGTATAAGGTTTCAATAACTCCGTATTCATGTCCGGAGTGACTTTTGGAACCACCGCATCTGTCACTTCACTCATGACATTCAGCAAAACCCTTTGGGACCGAAAAATCTTCCTAAAATAATCCATCACTACATGCTCGATACCATCAGGAAATTCTTGCCAAATCTTAGCCTCATCCTGCAGCCCCTTAATGGTATTATTCCTTTTCCGATTCGAAGCACGTTGGTGAAATAATTTTGTATTTCAATCCCAATCATTCAACTATTGTGTTCTAGACCGTTGCCACCAAAATGTCTTTTCTCTACTCAGCAATGAATCCAAAGTACCCATTAATTCCCTCCCTACACGCCTTCAACTTCACCGTGTTTGAGCACCTAACTTCTCTCAGACCTTTGCAATTTCCAATCTCGTCGAACCAAACACATTGTGTTGTTGCTCCAACAACACCACCCGCGTGGCACGAATCTTCTCACAAACTTGGAATAACGGCACTCTCACACTCGGAAAGGCCCAAGCACTCTGAATGACATTCTCACAACCTTCCCCTTGTAACCACATTTTCTTACACCGAAACCTCTTTCCCTTCCTAGCATGCACCACCAAAGAACTCTGAATCTCAACCAACATCAGTAATTGATCAGACTTGGACGGGTTCAAGTGACATACCCTAGACAAGAGGAACCGAGCCAACCATGAATTAGTGACCAACGTACAATCCAATCTGCACCTCACCTAATCCTCCCTACTATTCATCCAAGTAAAATCACATACAACATAACCCATGTCAACCAACTGACAGTTTTGGATAGTAGCTCGAAACCCATCCATCTGACTCTCATTTCTCACATTGCCACTAAGTTGCTCCTGCATGCTTAGAATTTCATTAAAATCCCCAAGACAAAGCCAAGGTAAAGACCTTTATTACAAAGACCATGATAAATGTCTATTCTTCGTCGCAGGATGACCATAAAACCCAGTGAATCGCCACCAATGCTCAATCTTGACCTCCATGCACACCGTGTCTATATGATTTAGCGATGACGATCGAACCTCCAACTCCACATCATCAGCCCATAACAAACATAAACCACCAGACCTTCCATTGCTCGGGACAACAAAACTATTAGTAAAACCCAAGATCCTAATTTTTGCCTCCATAACCTTTACAATATACTTGGTTTCACACACAAAAAACAAGCGGGTATGTTGACGTTGGATAATTTCCAACAAAGCCTGCACGAAAGTCCCCAAGTCCTTGGCAGTTCCAACTCAACGCATTCATTATGAACGACGGAGGTGCTCAGCCGCACTCCCCACCAATGGACTGAGCATAGCTTCTTGTACCTAGATGAAGCCTCATCTCTAGCTTAATGCTTTTCTAATCGTACTTTTTTCTCCCCTACCTGCCCGTCGCAACTTAACTCTAAGTTGGCAGACAAACTTGGGTTAGGAGACGATAGCCCAGCCCCCAAAGAGACTGCAACCCTATCAACATGAGGAGATCGAATAACGCAATCTTCTTCTATTATGTGTACACCGGAAGCTTTTCCTCTCATCTCTCTGACATCTCTTTCTTTATTCACCTGATCTCGAAACCTGTTCATGGGGTGCACCATAGATAAATGGGTTTAGGCCAAAAGAATCAGACCCCAATGGAGACACGGGCCCATAAACCAAATTAGGTGTCACATCCCTATTAGGAAACAAACCACCCAATAATAATTGTGGCCCACCACCCAAGCCCAAAGCCTAATCCCCACTCAAAGTCCGCCCACCAATTACCCTACACTCCCCCATCACCACATCATGCGACTCCTCGCCAAAATTACTAATTGAATTTGCGCATAACAGAGTCACTAGCGTCGAAGTTGTCATTGTCTTCTAATTCCCTTCCATAAAAGATACCAATGAATCCTCCCCAATATCATCGTTTACCAAAATTGGTGCAGAAAAGTCAACTCCCAAATCCGGCCCGCTAACCATCCCCTCACCCACAACCTACAACCCCCCGCACAGGTTCTTCCTCCTCTGCCAACTTGAATTCCAATACATGCACCCACCATTCACCATCATCTCTCCCCCTCCTACCTTGCCCCCTACCACCCACCCCTAACACATCTTGCCCTACCCTCAACCACCCCTCATACGGCGACAAAACTTCATCAATGTGACCACCCAAGTAGTGCGAGTAGTGCACTCCTTTGTGATCTAATCTGCCACACAAGTAACAATACGCCGGAAGACGCTCGTACTGGAGAAGAACCCCAATCGACCCACCCTCTTTAGACTCTGGTAATCGAACTTGTATCCCCATCCACAACAGCTGGAACACATCAATAGCCACCTTAATCCGCATAAACTCACCAAGGCACGTACCATCTTTATCCCAATCCACCGCCACTAATCTCCCTAAGGCAGCCCCCAATTCCTCCCCCATATGCTTAGACATAATGGTTAGAAGCAGCCCATGTACTCGCACCCAAAACACTTGTTCCCGTAGGGGAACTGCCACCGGCACCTCCAGACCCTTTACCTCCGCTAAGAAGAGAAAAGCCTTACCAAAAACCCACGAACTACCACACAAAACACACTGCACTTCAGCTTCTGTATTAAAACAGAACAAAATTCGATTATCCCCGATTACCATAGCCACCACGTTAGCCTTGGGTTGCCATAGATCCTTGAACATCCCAATCACCACATTGGCCCGAGGCGTTTTCCTCGACAATACTTTGCCAACCAAAAAGAACTTGGAGCAACTTAGACGCTTCATCACCGTATCACTAATCTCTACTTCCACCCCTTCTTGATCATTCAAATGGAACTTCGACCGAAACAACCATAGGAAACTCTCCACGATGTGGAAGAGTAGACCCAATAGCCGTCAAAACACGCCTGAACCCTAACTCACGCTCCCTCTCACACGGATAGACTTTTTTTTTCTCGACATAGTTATAATTATCAATGAGGACACAAATATGCAAGAAATAAAATATTTGGCGCCCAATGAACACTATTTAGGAAATACAACATTCACTAAGAATAAATAAGTCATAAATAATAACCTCCCTAAAGTTACAAAATTAGTTTGGTCCCAACTGTATGATTTTAGAGAAGTTTTACTATATAATGGAAAAAGCATCTTGGAAATGTATTGAGCCCTTACATGACAATGTAGATTCAAATTTCGTGGGTAGCTAATCTAACAAAATCTATCGTTTGACAAAAAAAAATCTTGTAAATTCCTTCAATATTGTCAAATGCAACTCAATAAGAAAAACATACCAAAATAGAGAAATAAATTTAATTATTTATTTTTCTAAGTAAAAGCGACTCTTAAAAGTGCCTAGGGAACTGTGATAATTTGTTAGGTTTAAGGTTGAAAGTTGTTATTAGTACTCAAACAATTAAATTGTGCACTCCAAACTTTTTATATTTAGAAGAAAAAAAATACATTTATGAAGAAGAGTGCATAATTAAATTTTTGGAACGCCAATAATAGTTTCCTTAGATTTATGCTAAAGAAAAGGTCCCTTAACCGAATTTTTTTTTCAATCTTTTGATGAAGAATGTAAACATTACCATTAGAGTATAATAAAGTCTAATTCTTTTGACAAAATATGATTATAATAGACATTGTAGTCATAGTTTTTTTTTTTTTTGGCAAGCAAGCTTTTTATTAAACACCGAAAAGCAATACATACAAAGACAACCCACGGGCCCAAAACTAATTTATAAGCAAACATAAGGGGCAAAAAAAAATCAAATTACAAAAGGGCCAAATAACAAATTCGCCCCAAAAGGCAAAGCACAACAATAGCAACTAGAAAGTTCCACTGCTTCTGCCACCGCATAGATTTCCAATATGCTCCAATCCTCACCCACAACCAAGCAACACCTCATCAAACGCACCATCCAATTCTGATCTGCTCCGCGAGCACATCCACATAGTAAGGATAGCCAGCAACTAAGACATAGGAGCCAACTATCAACATGAAGTCCTTGAAAACCCACGAACAACACTATTGGACAAGGCAGATAGCAACGAGAAAGTAGTGGTGTTGGAAACACCAGAGCCGGTGGAAACACCAAAGCTCTACACACAATCTCAAGAGGATGCATGGCTGAAAATCGAACCAAGGATGAACAAGAACGAGGCATACCAGCGGGGTAAGAGACACAAAACAAATCGGGAAACAAAACAGGAGGAAGAAGTAGTAGAAGCCAAGACAAGAGAAGAGAAGGAAAGAAAAGGGGAAACGGAAACCAACCCCGGCCAAAACTAGGGCCGATGCTACTGGATTTGCTCAACTTTAAAAACTTCACACAAAAAGGTGAGAAAAAATCTCAATAAGGGAGAAAGACTCTCACAATGTAAGCAACTCACTTTTCGTTAATGTATAAAATAAATTGAACTTTAACGAAAAACTCATGGTACTATTCATTTTAACGAAAAACCACATTTTTACACTAAAAAGTCAATCATGATATTATTCACTTTACCCTTTATTTTGTCCTTATCGTTAAAACTCAAAATTTTCAAGCCATTTTCATTAGTTTTCCTTAAAATTAAATTCATGGGTTTTGTTGATAAACAATTAAATTTGTAGGTGTTTGCAGTGAAGATTACAAAATTAGACAAAGATTAAAAATATAAAAGCTAAAAAGGTAGTAAACCGTGTAAGCAATGGCCTCCATTGATTTGCGCAAAGTACCTTCACGTGTTGAGTATTCATTCTCCTCATCTTCGGGTAAAAAAAACTTCTTCTTGACCCTATTTCAAATCCCTGGTGCGGTACAATTATATGAATAACAAGAAAGAGGTCGACTGCATGCCCAAGAAAAAGTTTGAGAGGGGAGGTGAGAGTTGTTGATTTAGGTTTTTGTTTTGTTTATCTAACGAAAAATTTTACAGACTAATTATGGTAGCAAAAATCTGTTATTTTCAATTTTAGCGAATTTGTACATATAAAATAAATAAACACATTTGACCAAAAACCAGAGTCATGGGCCCGAGGAGTGGGGAGTGGGTTTGGCCAATGGACATGCCTAAGTCAGTTTTCTGAAGAGAGAGAGTTTTAGGGATTAATTGTGTGGCAAAAGCTTACCAAAATTTGTGAAAAAATGAGGTATTTATAGAGCATAGGGCCGGCCATGGAGAAGAGGGATCTTGCACCATGTGTCGCCATCTGGTTGGCTAAGGTGTGTAATCTGTAGGATAGAGTATGAAACAATTATACCAGAGATCATTGAATAAATAATATCTTGGAATTATTTTATGAAACCATGACTGAATTTTATTATGATTCCTTACTTGATTGAGTTGGTCTTCAATTAGCCTAATAAAATTATAACCGAATTCTCCAACACTAACAGCCACCGAGGCTGACCTTAGGTCCAACCTCTTGTGTGAAATAGATGTATGTTGTTTGCTAAAAAAAACTTGAATCTTTTTCATATAGCAATTAGGGAGCTGACGGCATGGCAATTAGAATAATAGAAAATTGGAAGTTTTAATGAAATACTTCCGGTACTGTTCATTTTTAACGAAAAACCACATTTTTACTTTTCCCTGGTACTATTCACTACAACTTTATTTGTCATTTTTCATTAAACTAAAGTTTTTTTTAGACTTTTCGTTAGTTTTCCTTAGAAAATTAAATTTTAATCCTTAAATAAGATGAAGTTTAGAAAAATGTTTTATACAAGATTAAAAATTGATTTTAGTCCCTAGACTCTATTTAATGCCAGTTTATGTATTCAATGTCTCTTTTTTTTATTTTATGGTGTTCATAAATAAAAAAATTTAATTATATGATAAATTTTAATTCTCATTATAGTAAGTATCTTATATAAGAAGATATTTTCGTAGAGATTTTTCGGTACACTTATATTTTTGCATATTGTCTTATGTGCCACTAATTCATTGTAATATATTTAGGTCCGAATATTTCGGTACACTAGTTTAATATAATATGTTTAGGTACGAACATTTTGGTACACTGATTTAGTATAATATATTTAAGTACAGACATTTCGGTACACTAGTTTAGTATCATATATTTAGGTAAGGAATTTTTGGTACACTTATGTTTTTGCATATTTTCTTATGTGCCACTAATTCACTACAATGTATTTAGGTACTACAATATATTTAGGTACGGACATTTCGGTACACTAATTTAGTAAAATATATTATGATACGGACGTTTAGATACACTAATTAGACGAAGTTAAATAAAATTAATGAATTAAAATGCGTATAATAATAAATTTAAAATTTAATGTACTGACATTAAATAAGATATCTATTAAATATTAAAACAAATAAATAATATGAATTTGAACTAAGTACACATTAAAGGACTAAAATCAATATCCAATCTAACACCAGGTTTTATTAAATTTTAATCTTCTTCAAGGATTAAAGTTTAAAAACCCCACAGAATAATGGTGACTAAAGACTTATTTTGTTTTGGTATTTGGGACACTATTATAAAATCAAGAAGAAATCATACATTGAGTCAAATTATAAGACTGTATTTTAGAGAGATGTATTTATAATTTTATCCCTCTATGTTTGAAAGATGGGTCTCTCTCTTTCTCTCTCCTCTTTTTTCTTCGATACTTATCTCGTTTTCTCTCCTCCTTCCTCTTCCTACCCCTTCTCTCCTCCTCCTTCTTCCTTCTCTCTTCTACTTCTTCTTCTTCTTCATACTTCTCTCTCTTCCTTTTCTTCCTCGTATTATTCCCTAGATTTATGAGAACGATTACAATTTTTGTTTTTGGTTTTATATTTTAGTATCTTTTGAAAGTATTTGATTTTGAAGTTTTGATGATTTGGATGCATGAATTTTAAAACTGATCTTACAGAATTGCTGGAAGTTTGAAGCTAATCTTGCTTAAACTAGTTTTTACATACCTAAAATCAATTTGAAGTTTTATAGATGGTGTCAGTTTGTAGTTTTGGCTTTGGTTAAGAAGCGAATCTATTGGGGGCATGGTTGAAATTTTAAATGTTTGGTTTGCTTATTTTAGGCAGATTTGTTGAGGTTTAGACTTTTATCTTTCTTTAAAATGATTCTTATTACATTCCAATATACTTACCATACATTACATAACCATTTAGTAGACACAAAAAAAACTGATACAAATTTTTCTGAGGGCCGTCAGGAAACCTTGATATCACATGATTCACATGTATAATTGCTGATTGAATTATGGACAAATTGTTTTCTTTTTCTTTTGAAAAAAGGGGGAAAAAAAGAAAAACTAATGAAAATGACTTGAAAATTTGAGTTTTAATGATAAGGACAAAATAAATGATAAAGTGAATAGTACCAGGTTTGACTTTTGTTGGAAAATATTAGTATTGTGGTTTATTTGAATATTTGGTTTTATGGGCTTAGCCCGTTAGAATTAGGTTTTGTTAGAGATTAGAGTTAGTTTATTATAAATATGGTGCTTTGTTATTCATTAGAGAAAAAAGTTAGCCACAATGTAGTCTCTTAGGGTTTTGTAGGCGTTTCGGCATTCTCAGTTTGTTTAATAATATTCTTATTATTTGTTAGTCTTGTTCGTTGCACACTCTGATATTCAACTTGGTATCAGAGCGGGTTCGATCCTTAGGGTTCAATCCGTTCTCGTTGGTATCAATTTGTTTGCCTTTGTCGTTGTTCGTTTTAGATTTGTTAGTTGGTATTGATTGTTTGCAAGGAAAAGAAAAATTAAAGAAAAAAAAAGTTTTGCTTGCAGAGGAGAAAATCCCCCAGCAAATAAAAAAAAGGGGACGAAGGAGAAAAGAAGAAAAAGAAGAAAAAAAAAAGGAGGAACCACGGAAAGGAAGAAGAAGGAAGAAAAAAATGGGGAAAAAAAAGGAAGGAAAAAAATATGGTTGTTTTGTGGTCCGTGTATTCTTGCATTGGGCATGGTAGCTTGAACTTGGAATGGAAATTTGGCATCGGCATTGGTATCGGCATCGGCATTAGTATTGACATCGGCAGTGAAATCGGCATCGGCATCGGCATTGGTATTGGCATCGGCATCGGCATTGGAATTTGGAGGCTTGCATCCACATCTGTTTGTTGGCAAACTCATGTCGTGTACCGCTATGAGTTTGACGGGGGGTGTTGGAAAATATTAGTATTGTGGTTTATTTGAATATTTGGTTTTATGGGCTTAGCCCGTTAGAATTAGGTTTTGTTAGAGATTAGGGTTAGTTTATTATAAATATGGTACTTTGTTATTCATTAGAGAAAAAAGTTAGCCACAATGCAGTCTCTTAGGGTTTTGTAGCCGTTTCGGCATTCTCAGTTTGTTTAATAATATTCTTATTATTTGTTAGTCTTGTTCGTTGCGCACTCTGATATTCAACTTGGTATCAGAGCGGGTTCGATCCTTAGGGTTCAATCCGTTCTCGTTGGTATCAATTTGTTTGCCTTTGTCGTCGTTCGTTTTAGATTTGTTAGTTGGTATTGATTGTTTGCAAGGAAAAGAAAAATGAAAGAAAAAAAAAGTTTTGCTTGCAGAGGAGAAAATCCCCCAGCAAATAAAAAAAAAGGGACGAAGGAGAAAAGAAGAAAAAAAAGGAGGAACCACGGAAATGAAGAAGAAGAAGAAAAAAACGGAAGGACAAAAATATGGTTGTTTTGTGGTCCGTGTATTCTTGCATTGGGCATGGTAGCTTGAACTTGGAATGGAAATTTGGCATCGGCATTGGTATCGGCATCGGCATTGGTATTGGCATCGGCATTGGAATCGGCATAGGAATCGGCATCGACATCGGCATTGGAATTTGGAGGCTTGCATCCACATCTGTTTGTTGGCAAACTCATGTCGTGTACCGCCATGAGTTTGACGGGAGGTGTTGGAAAATATTAGTATTGTGGTTTATTTGAATATTTGGTTTTATGGGCTTAGCCCGTTAGAATTAGGTTTTGTTAGAGATTAGGATTAGTTTATTATAAATATGGTGCTTTGTTATTCATTAGAGAAAAAAGTTAGCCACAATGTAATCTTTTAGGGTTTTGTAGCCGTTTCTGCATTCTCAGTTTGTTTAATAATATTCTTATTATTTGTTAATCTTGTTCGTTGCGCACTCTGATATTCAACTTTAGTATAAAAATGTGGTTTTTCGTTAAAGTAAACAGTACCGCGATCTTTTCATTAAAACTCCAAAAAAAAAAAAAGCGGAAACCATTAAATTATGATTAAATTTTTACAAAGACCAAGCAATAACATTATCCCACCCACACCATCAGCCAACCATCCCCTACCCAAATTTCCCAAACCACGAAAGGTAAAATGACCATTGCAACCCTGGAAATAACGATATTGACGGCCGCCTCCTCTCAAATCTTATGCAGCTTCTCCGCCTTCACAACCGGGTTGGCCTTGGCGATCTGCTCCTTCCCCATCCCTCTGAAATCGAACCCGCACGCGTGCTGCTCCGGGTACCTGTGGGTCCCACAGAACGTCATCCCGCACCTGCACTTAAAGCCCGTCAACCCCACGCGCCGTCGGCACGTCGTGCACCTGTTCGCCTGCGCCCCCGCCGACGGCGCGGCCTCCTTCTCCTCTTCCTCCTTGGCTTCGACCACGCGCTCCACCCGTGCCTTGTGCGCGGGTGAGACGGAGGTCAGCGGGGACGAAAACGGACGAGAGGGAGAGGGAGAGGAGGAAGGAGAAGCGAAAGAGGAAGAGGAGATGAGAGTTTGGTTGAGAGCGATCGCCTGTTGTTCCTTGAGCTGCAAGTCACGGTAGCATTTGGAACACAAGTTCTGCGTCGTCGGGCTTCCGAAGAAACCGCAGTTGTTGACGCATAGCTGCTGTGCCTGGCAACGATGCTCTTCCGCCATTACGATCTCAATTTTCTGCAATTCCAAAACAAATTATTCGAAAATTTCCGGAACCATATATCCGAATCCGATCAAAATCTCGACAAATCAAACAAATTTTCCCCCAAACCAAACAGATCCAAATAACAACACAACCAAAATACCTGTTTGGAAATCGAATTAAGAAGATGATCGCAGAATCACAATTTCTGGGAAGAACAAACCGAAAGGAAGGAACAAAGAAAAACCAGGAGGTCCCTTGGCGATTGGGATTCCTGGTCCTCAAGGGAAACAAGATTCCAGAGACCTTTCCTCTCCTTTTTCTCTCTCTTTTGTTTTTAATTTTTTTTTCTCTTATTAATATGCGCGTAAATTAGACAGAAGAGGGGGATTTTATTGAGGCTGTTCAAATTTTGAAATAATTAAATTGGTCATCTTCTGGAAGTCGCTTCGGCCACGGCAGGGATTTTGGATATTTAATTCGCCACGCCAATTTGGACCGGCTCGGTTTGCCGATCCGGGGCCGCTCGTATCGTTTTCATGTGGGCCTCCCCTTCGTGCGGGTGTTGGAGTGGGTCCCCGGTTTTAATTTTTTTAAATCCGGCTGTTGCTGGCCATTGAAAGGTACAAGCCTACAACTTGTTGTATTTTTGCTCACCATCCTATTAATTATTGTTATATGAGTTTGAATTTCGAGATTCGTGTAGTGGATAAACACAAATCTCAAAATTCAAACTCATCTAACGGTGATAAATAAGGTGGTGAGCATACACCACAATAAATGATGGTGAGCAAAAGTGCACTCGAACACCAACACGTGTTGTTATTAATTATTATCGGGGTAGTGTTATTCGCACATCTTTTCTTACTTCTTACACGTTATTTTTAAATTTTAACCGTCAGATCAAATAAATTAAATAAGATCAATGGTCAATAGCACTTTCCGTTATTTAATCATTAATTGTTATTTATTACATACTAGCCTTTTCTTGCGCACAAAATCATTAGTTGTCATTTCTTAGATACTAGTGTCTTACTTTGGCTTCACTATACTTTCTTGGATTAGAGAGGACTAGCTCTTGATGTAGTCCAGTGTTTGTTCTAGACTAAGTCCGACTAAAAGCTGCTCCAAATGATTCAGAAGTTACCAGGAACAAAAAAAAAAATTATCAATACTTCATAACGAAGCCTACACTCAATATTCTTTCATGATATAGAAGACATTAAAACTCCAAAAAAAAAAAAAATACAACTTGCAACCTCCAGGCGGATGAAAATGCACGTCAAATTTTCTTCGGCTGCTTTTGGAGATGGAAATGGAGGTAAATCCTTGTCTTGCGCTCGACGATATCAAATTCAGCTTATTCCATACGTACTGCAAAAGCCAATAGAAATTTAAATAATTACGAAAGCCATCTTTGCAAGTAAACATACTTTAATCAGTTACAAGATGATCTTCTCTGCATCACAGAGGCGAGACCACATAAACTTAGGTCCCTAAATAATCTTCAGAAACTAAAGGGCAATAAACCAAAACTATTCTGCTTTTTAGACACCAACATTGGGATTCCGATGAAGTTTTTTACCGTAAAATTGGCAAATCCCCTTTGAAGCCTTGGCTTGCACTCCGACTCCGAGGATGTACCGCCATACAAATCCATTACAAATATCCCACCTTTCTTTGACAAGGCATCAAGAGCATGCTTGAAATACAGAACCAGTTCAGCACATTGATGGAGACAACAACTCCTCTAGTTAAAAGCACACACAATGGTCTAGCAGGCAACAGATTCTCATCTTGTGAGGAAGAAGAGTCCTCTTGAAGAGTAGATTCTGATCCACCACTCTCCAAACCATCTCTGTTCTCTCTGAGTGAAATGTTTCTCCTCAACTTCTCGGCTAAAACTTTATTATTTTGGCGTCGATAGGTTGCAAGACATTCCCATGAAAAAGGGACATTCTGCAATATCCATCAGCCCCAACTTTATTTATGTTGCTCTCAATGCACCAATTTAGCGCTTCGGGGTCCAAATCCAACCCTATAGCAGCCCTTCTTAGGTCAGTCCAGAGCCATTCTGTACTGTCAAACACAGAGCTAGTATTAGGTCTTTAGACACAGTGCTGGGAACAGTGACAGAGAACTTATTGATTTTGTACATATGAAACTGGCCAGTTTGCATCTCCACATAGTGCTGATAGATACCTTTACTATAACAGAAAATAAATCTAGCCACAAGACACCACTCTTAGTTATTTATCATAGTTAGAAGAATGAACATGTACATATATATGACCCCTGAAAACATAAAGAAGGCCAACAAGGTTGTAGAATCACCATCTCTTCTTTCAACTAATCTGCAATAACTCATTAGCACTAAATCTCCACATATGGCAACTGGGGAGCTGTGAATTGAATCACTAATACCTACAGCTTCCGATATGGCAACTAATGTTTTGTAAACAAACAGTTTTAATGAAAATTTAGTGGCAGCAAGTCCTCAATAAAAGGCACCAAAATGGCAACAATATTGCTTCCAGTTAGAATCCAAATATTGGATAACTAGTTTTAAACCTCTGTTCAGATATGTCAATAAAAAGGATAGTAATATACCTAAGAAGGGCAGCGCCGCAGAAATATTCTTGGGGATGTAGATATAACCTCCCACCCACATACATTGAAAAGAACTTCTGCAAATAGCTTATGTCTCCTTTCGGCAACTGCATATAATATAAACTTCAAATTAATCACATATCAAACCTCCTCTTGAAGAACCACATTAAATCATTCATTTGGGTTTACTTCTAAAATAAGATCAGAAACAAAAACAGAATACCACAACTTCAGTACTTAATTTAACTTTTACAAATTTTCAACGAAAACAAATAGCTATACTAAGTATGGAATGAGGAATGCATACCATATATCAAGCCTTTCAGGACTTGGTTTCCAATTGAGGAATTAATCCAGCCTCAGTATGGAATGAAAGGCAAGCTATGTGCCATATTGGGTATTTCCTATATTCTTCATTCCCATCTATCATGTGTTCTTTTTGTTATAGAGTTCCTTCAATAGCTTCTGAGCATCGGCTTTCTTTCCTGGTCGAGCAAAGGTAGAACTGATGCATAGAACAGTACTTTCACATGGAACATACCCTTTTTCTTTCATATCAGTTAATAATCTTTTTGCCTCAGCCCGATATGACTTTTTCAAATTTTTCTCCAGCTCTGGCTGCCTTGATAGCCTACACCAGCCGCAGATTAGTATGTTGTAAGTTGAAGAGTTAGGAGAGGTCCCTCTTGTCTGCATCTCATTCATAAGCTCCCTAGCTTGGCTCATCTTTCCCGCCTTAGCAAAATCACTAATAAGGATATTATAGGTGCTAGTTTTGGGAACAAAACTCTTGCTTACCATTTCACAATAAAGTCTTATAGCTTCCTTTTTATTTCCCTTCTTACCGTGACCAGAAACCAAAGTGTCATACGTAGAAGCATTAGGAACAAAGCCTTTGTTCTTCATTTGACCAAAGAACTCCTCTGCATTTGTCATCAGACCAGCACCTGAAAGTCCCCCTAAAAGAAGATTGTACGTTTCAATATTTGGAGAAACTCCCTCAGCCAACATTTGCGAGTAAGTAGCAAAAGCCCTTTTCATATGACTGCTTCTGCAATATCCACATATAAAGGCATTGTAGGTATCAATATCAGCTAAAAATCCTCCTCCAGTCATCTCTTTCAATACTGAAGTAGCTTTCATGGTCATACCTAGCCTACACAAGACAGTGATGAGATTATTATAAACATCCCGATTGAGGTTAAGCCCCATACATACAAGCTTATGATGCATCTGCAAAATTGAATCAGCTCTTCTACTCTTTGAAGAAGCATCAAGCAGAATTCTGTGAATAAATGATGTAGGAAGAGAACCATCAACCACCATTCCATTTAAGACATCTATTGCTTTTCCTGTCTCATCAGTATCACAAAGTCCTCGTATCAGAATGTTACAAGTGTTTGAGTTTGGAATTAAATCTTGACACTTCATCTCATGCCAGAGTTTAAAAGCATTTTCAGTGTCACCCTCTCTGCAGAATCCATTAATCATGGTATTGTATGTGGCACAGTCAGGAGCCAAACCCAACTCTTTCATTCCAGTACAAACAGATTTTGCTTCATACTTCCCAAGCCTCAGTAAACCATTCATCAAGACATTGTATGCAACAACATCAAACCCTATGTTTTTCTCCATCATCTCTTGGGCCAAGTTAAGAGCAATTGACTCCTTTCGCGCTTTAAAGTAACCATCCATTAGAGATGTGTAGTTAACACGGTCTAGAAACAAACCCCCAGAAGTCATATCCATAACTAATCCTTCAGCTTCCTCCATCCTCCTGTGCTTTTTCATGTTGTTCACAAAAGCATCAAGTATGAAACTATTTTCCTCCAATCCTCCGATTTTCATTTCATTGTAAAGATCAAGAGCAAACTCTTGTTTGCCTGCCTTAAAACACCCATCAATTAGTGTTGCATACACAAAAGCATTTGGCAGGATATTCTTTTGCACCATCTCCCTTAATAAATTCATGGCCTCACCAAGCTTTCCTTCCTTCATGAAGCCATTTATCATTGACGAATAAGTAATAATATTTGGTAGAACGTGGCGCTTCTCCATTTGTTTAAGTATAGATTCTGCATCATTCATGTCTCCTAAATTGCAAAGCCCATGTATGAATGCAGAGTAGGCGATAGAGTTTGGATCTAGGCCAAGCTTTGAAATTGTTCGAAACAGGTCTTTAGCCTCATCAGCTTTCCCAACCTTAAAGAGTCCAACAATTAAAGCAGTACAGATTACCAAATCAAAAACCAGGCCACGAACAACCATTTGGCTTTGAAGGGCAAGAGCTTCCATGGAAGAGCCTGCTTTAAACAAGGAATCCACAAGGGTAGTGTAGGAGACATGATTAGGATCCACATCCATTTCCTCCATCTCCCTTAGAAGCACTTTGGCTTCTGATAACCTCCCATACTTGCAAAGGCCATTTATAATGGAGCTACAAGTAACTACATCGGGATAAATGCCATTCATAACCATTTCTTCATACAAAGACAGAGCTTCTTCAAGTCCTTGCCGCTTACTGTAAGAACTAATGAGTGTGGTGTGTGTTATAAGGTTTGGTTTCAAATTCTCACCTTCAGTCTGATTCTGGCCATCATCTCTTTCATCTTCAGGGCCTTCTTTGTTTCTCCGCGATCTCAACATCGTATCTATAAGACTCTTGGCCCTTACAAAATCACCCATGTTGCAAAACCCATGTATGAGAGTATTATAAGTAACAATATCAGGCAACAGACTGTCCCTACCCATTCTCCCCATCAATTCAAGTGCCTGACTAACTTGACCAGCTTTGCAATGTCCAGCAATCAAGGTGTTAAAACCTACAACATCCTGTGGAATTCCACCATCACTCAAATTATCCATAACCCATTCTGCATACTCTACCAACCCAATTTGACAAAACCCGTTAACTAGTGTATTACAAGTATACGAATCGATTGATATATCCCTCTTCACCATTTGAGACAAAAACCCAAAAGCCTGATAAGCCAATCCTTGTTTACAGAAACCCCATATGACAGTATTATATGAAACAGTATCAATTTCACCAGTTCTCAGGAAATCTAGTGCAAGACTCCAGTTTCCCACTTTGCAGAAAGAATGAATCAATATGTTGCGGGTGAAAATATTGGGCATAACCCCACAAGAGAGCATCTCAGTGTAAAGAAAAGATACATGAGAGACGAAACCTGAGGCATTGAATTGGTAAAGAAGTTGATTCCAGAGCGGCAAATCAGGAACAAGGCCATGATTTCGCATAGAATAGAGGGCACCAGAAGCATTGGAAAATCTGCCACACGTCAAGTAAAGTTGTACGAGGGTGCAGAAGAACGATGCGTAGAGGTGGGTCTTGGATGGCGGGATGGCAGAACTGTAGCTTTGAACATGGGAAGGAGCAGAGATGGGTGGGTTTTTAAGGGCCATGGGAATTGATCGACGAAGTTTGGCTGATGACAAGAAGCTCAATGATTCGAACTTACAGAAGAACATCACCACCCAAACAAAAAGGAACTAACACCAAACTTTTCTAGCTTATTGGGACTTCACATGATCCTACAAAACAATAGAACAAAACTAGTTAACATGATCATATAGTTTATAATAATAAATTCTATAAGTTCTACGAAGCACTGTGAAATGGTTTTCCAAATAGCAAGTTAACGAGAATTCGGTATAACCATTCTGCACAGGAAACGCAGGCAACTGATCCAAAAACCAAACTCTACCTTTTTTATCACTGCTTTCATCAATGTAGCCATTTGCAACTCAATACCTCAAATAATTCCACTACTTCTTGTCCGCCATTTCACCTCTACAGTTTAAATTGAAAGCTGCCAACCTCATAATTTAGTCCTAACTTAACCAAATCGTCCCACTTACGCTATCGCTCTACTAAAGAACTGAATCTAATCGAAATCAGAAAGCAATGTCTGATTAGTTCCGTTTTCTAAGCAACCAATCAAAGCAAAAACGCAACCAGCCAAACAGCATATATATGAATATATTTACAGAGGACAAAAAAGAAAAATAATTTACCTACTGGTACTGGTTAGGCTCCGCTCCAGTTGTGGAGGCTGGTGGTGAAACAAGGGCAGTGCTAAGGTTGCAGTCGTGGAGGCTGGGGGAGAAGGGATAATATTCAGGAGGTTGATCACGGCTGTTGACGCGTCGCCGTCGTCGAACGGGAATCCGGTCTCGCTGCTTCAATTTGGGTCGTAATGGAGAAAACCTCTACTCTCCCGGTTCAATACGTTATCGACACACTTTTATGTTTATTTGTATTTATGTTTATTTTCTTTGGAAAAGGATCTGGGAGTATCAGGATCATTTTCCTGGGATTCTAATGGATGGTTTGGGAATGAGGTGCTTACAAAAAAAACACTCATGAAAAAAAGCTGTGAGGGTTTTAGGTGTTTGTTAAACTAAAAAAAAATGGCTTATTTTGGAAGCTGTTGTGAGAATAAGCTGAAATCAAAGGAAAAAGCTGAAGTAGTTATTTGCAGCTTTGGAAAACTGGCTTTTTTTAAAAGCACAGTGAGCTACAGTGCTCCTTTAATGAAAAGACTCACTATCAGACTGCTTTTTTTTCCAAAAGCACTTTTACAAAAAAGTTTACCAAACACTCTGCTGGTTTATTTCACAGCCGCTTATTCTCACAGCAGTTTTTTTTCAAAGCACAGCAATACCAAACCAGCCCTAAGCATTATGTAATCGTGTATGTTCATCGTACATCGTACGATTAATTTTCGTTAGGTACTATTTATATTTGAATTTTAAATTTTAAATTTTAAATGATTTATGATCCCATAATATACGATAAATGAACACGGTTGCGGAATCCTAGAAAAAAGGATCCGGTGTGTATTATTTTCCATTTCCTTTTGCTTTATTTAATCCAAGGTGGAAATAAATGGAGGAACAGTTCTGGTTTAACTAGTGTTTGGCTCGTTTTTAGCTCGTTTAAGTTCAGTTCGTATATTAAACGAATTGAGCTTTGACAATATATTAGGCTCGTTTGAAAAATGAGCCAAGCTTGAGCTTTTTGATATGTTGGGTCAATAATTCTTGTGCGGAGCTCGTATCTTTTTAAATTGGATTGCAATTATTTTAAGGGAACTTTAACGAAAAGCTCTAGATACTGTTTACTTTAACGAAAAATCATATTTTTACACTAAAAAGTCAATTTTGGTACTATTCACTTTACCCCTTATTTTGTCCTTATCGTTAAAACTCAAAGTTTTCAAGCCCTTTTCATTAGTTTTCCTGTATTTTAAAGTATTAACTTATTATTTAGGCCAGATACTTTTGCATAATTCAAATCAATGGCTTGTTATTATGTTTATTTTGTTAGGTTTTTATGAAATTAA
Source organism: Malus fusca (assembly GCA_035220775.1). NCBI lineage: Eukaryota > Viridiplantae > Streptophyta > Magnoliopsida > Rosales > Rosaceae > Malus > Malus fusca. The sequence goes on along the minus strand of CM069061.1, from coordinate 13,739,124 downwards.
ATCGACCTAAACATAAGTGGGATGGGTTCAAAAAACCGAAAACTAAAAAATATCGAACCGAACCAAATCGAATCCCTTTACACTTTATGAATGTATGTTTCTTTTGTGAAACTTTGTTGCCAAGTTTGAAACTAAGCCTAGTGCTTTTTCAATGAGCATACTTGGTTTAATTAGGGAGGATATTCCATTGGTTGGTTTAATTAGGGAGAATATTCCATTGGTTATAGAAGAAAGGATTGGAAAGTTTTGGAACTTGGAAGAACTTCTCTATTTGTTTTCTTTTGGAATGGATACGGTGATCATTTTTCTCTGTAATTGAGGTTGTTGATAGAATATGATTGGTTTATATGATCTTGTATATGTACAACTACATTCCCACTTTCCTCATTTTTTTATTTTTAGTCTACCAATGCAAGCCTCTTTTCTAAATTTCATATTAAGAAAAGACCAAGTTTTATAAAATAAAATAAAAAAACCGAAACCGAACTGAACAAAACCTAACCGAAAAAAAGGAAACCAAAAGAAAATCAAGTTTCGGTTCGGTTTCAGTTTTTGCAAAAAACGAACCGAATGAAACTGAACCCACCCCTAAACATAAGTTCGAGCTTGTTTAAAGAATGAGTTGAGCGTCAATCAAAAGTTCATGTTTTGTTTACAAACGAGCTTGAAAAAAATTATCCTAGTTGAGCTCGAGTTTGCAATTACGAGCTTTTTTCGAACTTGTGCTGCTGAGCTTGAACACAAATAGTATCATCTAAGCCGAGCTTAAGCAACTTGGTATTTGTCTCAGCTCAGCTCATTTACACCCGTATTCAAGAGGACAAAACGAGTGTGAAAATCATTTTTAATTTTTATTGCAAATAGTCTCTAAAATTGATCCATCTCCTTATTTTGATCATTGAGTTTCAAAATCGATCAATTTGGTCCTCAACTTTCACTGTCGTACATCGATATTTGTTAAGATTTCGTCAATACCTCTGTTATTATGATGATATGGCATACATAGAGTAGAGTCCAATAATGTACTATTGTACTGTCACAAATAAAGAAATTAAAAACCAAATACATAATCCTGGATCCCCTCTCTCTCCGGTCACCCCCATCTTCCAAAATTCCAAATCCGGGAGAAGCACATCGTTCAAAATCGAAGGGCGATTTGGGAGCTCGGCAGAGATTCTCCGGTGACGGAAACTTCCGCGGTTCGTGCCATGCCGGAACGTAGTAACATTGTAAATGTTAATTTGTAATAACTTATTCTGATTTGTAGTTTTTGGGCAAAGGTTGGAATCCAAAATACACCTCCAAGGCATCACAGATATATTTCTCATTTTCTGGTATTCTTCCCTAACTTGTAAAAGACTGCCAGACCTAAGCTCTTTTCAGTCTACCCTGAGTTAGCAATGATCGACTATAGCAGTGAGAGCACAGAGTAAATACTGCAAGCAAACGTTTGAAGCATACAAATGGAAAATAGGTTCATAACATTCAAAAACAGCTTAACACCTACTTAGTCGAAAACTATGGTTCTTTTGGTCAGGGTAGATATTCGATCCAAGCTCGATGCGAAACCTACCTTATGCATGGAGCTATGCAACACCTACGATGTATGCATTCCATGAATCATGTTGCTGAAACTGTTTCACCTCTTCATATTTTATGTCTCGCCCAACACCAAAACCCTCTGTTCTTCGGATTTCTCCGCTGTCTTGCATCTTCCTCAGCCAAAAATGGACAGACTTAAAGCCTGCCTCTTCCAAGCAGTCCTTGATCTCCGGCAGCGACCACCTGGGGCAAATGAGCAGTTGTCTCTCAATAATTCAGAATTTACCAGAAATACAAAATATTATCAATAAGTTATAACTGGAAAAACATAACGACTTACAGCCTCCAGCTGTATGAAAATGCATGTCGAATTTTCTTCTGCTGTTTTTTGAGATGGAAATGGAGGCTAATTCTTGTCTTGCGCTCAATTATATCAAATTCAGCTTGCTCCCAAACATACTGCAAAACCCAATACAACTTTAAATAAATACGAGAGACATCTTTGCAAGTTATTTCATAAGATTCGATCTGCTCTGCGTCTTAGAGGTGAGACCATCACATAAACTTAGGTCCCTAGATATTCTTCAGCAGATAAAAGGCCATATTCTAAAACCTATATTCAGCTTCCTATGAAATATTTTAAACTAGCTTGTTGCCTTTTACAGATGACCCACCCTCCATTAAATGGGAGGACGAAAAAAGGAGGACCGACCTTGGGCTCCAGGGATGGGTTTCTTGTGAAGCACAATGGGGTTGGAGAACGAGAAGTGATTTAATGATCCCAAGTCGGGTTAGGAGGACTAGTAGCACAACTCTCAGAAGCTGAACATGAATACACTTAATGAACATAACACATGCTTAGTTTTAATAGTCTGCATTTATGTAGATACTAAAGTGGAAACCTAAAACACTGTAAAATTTTCTCAAAACGAAAAATATACATATACATAGATACATGCATTGTTCATCTCTCTGAGGACGTCAGAACACAGCTGTAGTCAATCAGCCAGTTTCACCGATTGATTGAGTTGTCCAAAATTTGTGTACTTTTGTTTTTTTTTATTTTTTCTTCCTTGCCTATCAATTGGTACCTATTGGTTGGTAAATCAGTGGTGCATCTGAAGCGTAAGAAAGTTGGGACATCTAGCACAGAGGATTCCACTAATATATGTTGTATATATATGGCTTATTGGCCTCTGTTTCATATTGTTTTCTTTTGCTTTTATCTTACACCACACACAAACACTGCGATTCTGATGAAGTGCAAATAATGCAACAATAAGTAAGAAGTATTTGAAATGAAGTTTTGTACCGTAAAATTGGCAAATCTCCTTTGAAGCCTTAGCTTGCACTCTGAGGATGTACCGCCGTACAAATCCATTACAAATATTCCACCCTTCTTTGACAAGACAGCAAGAGCATGCTTGAGATACAGAACCAGTTCAGCACGTTGATGGAGACAACAACAGCTGTAGTTAAAAGCACACACAATGTCTCTAGCAGGCAACGGATGGTTGCTCAAGTACTTCTCATCATGTGAGGAAGAAGAGCTCTCTTGAAGAGTAGATTCCAATCCATCACTCTCCAAACCATCTCCGTTCTCACTGAGTGAAATGTTTCTCATCTGCTCCTCAGCCTCAGACTTAATTAGTTTGGCCTCAAGAGGTTGCAAGACATTCCCGTGAAAGAGGGATATTCTGGAATATCCATCAGACCCAACTTTATTTATGTTGTTCTCCATGCACCAGTTTAGCGCTTCACGGTCCAAATCCAACCCTACAGCAGTCCTTCTCGGGTCAGTCCGGAGCCATTCTGCACTGTCAACCACATAGTTTGCATTAGGTCCTTATACTGTGCTTGAAACTGTGACTGAGAACTTAATTGCTTTTTACTTATGTACTCGCCTATTTGCATCTCCAGTGTCAATAGATACCTAAAATATAATACAAAATAAGTCTATAGCCTATCTGCTGAAATAGTTATTTTATCATAGCTAGAAGAAGCTCGAACATGTACAATTGTGCATATTATTATTTATAACCCTGACAACATAACGAAGGCCAATTAGGTTGTAGAACCACCACCTCTTCTTTTAACTAAATCTCTGTATTTCATTCAATATGACAACTGGAGCTGTGAATCAAATCTCAACTGCTACAGCTTCCGTTATGGAAACTAACCGCACATACTAGAACTGGCGATTGACGTTTTAATGAAAATAAACAAACAATCTTTACGAGAAACCTATGGCAGCAAGTCCTCAAGTCCTCAACAAAAGGCATCAAAAAGCAACAGTAAAGCTTCCAGTTAGAATACAAATATCCAAAAACTAGTTTCAAACCTCTGTTCAGATATGTATAAAAAGGATAGCAATGTACCTAAGCAGTGCAGTGCCGCAGAAATCTTCTTGGAGATGGAGAGGTAACCTCCCACCCACATACATCAAAAAGAACTTCTGCAAATAGCTTATGTCTCCCTTCGGCGACTGCACATAATATAAACTTCAAATTAATCACATATCAAACCTCCTCTTGAAAAACCACATAAAACCATTCATTTGGGTTTACTTGCAAGTAAAGATCAGAAACAAAAACAACTTCAAATATTTTGTACAATAGATATACCAGGTTCACATGAATTGGGTTTACTTGTAAGTTTCTTCCAGTTTCCTATCAAAATGTATGGCATTTTTATTTTTTTTAAGATTTTCGCATATTTTCTCAGCTACCAAACATGGGGTTAGTAAAACAACAGTGAATGGGCCGAACCTGTACAGATTGTTGATAAAGAAGAAACTTTGAGGGCATATCAGTTGATGGGTATTCATCAGCAACCTCTTCTCCGGCAACCTCCTCCTCCGCCGCCGCCTCCTCCTCCTCCTCCTCTTCTTCTTCGGAAACAGTGAGCTTGGAAGCGGAGTGACCTTCATAATCACCGTCGCCATCGTCTTCCTCAGTGTAGTGGAAGGCAGCTCTCCTTTGCTGGTGTCTCGGTTTCTTATCGCGCTTTCCCATCTCTTTCAGTTTTTCTACCACCGGCGCTCGACAACGCGGCACCTATTGAACCATATGAACACAACCTTGACCTTGAGAGGTAGGGTGCCGTACAGTTTTCACCGACACCAGTAAATTTTTATCATGAAAAATATTTTTTTATAAAAAAATATTTGATAAATCAGTTTAAAATCAAATCATAATGGTTGAACCCACAAAATTAAATATTGATCACACATTGTTGACCCTAAAAACTACCAAGCCTACGTGGCGCGCAGACCGAGTAATCTATAAGCTAACTACGTCCTTCGGTGAATGCAGGGCGTGCCAACTCGTCGGCCATCAAATCATAATGGTTGAACCCACAAAATTAAATATTGATCACACATTGTTGACCCTAAAAACTACCAAGCCTACGTGGCGCGCAGACCGAGTAATCTATAAGCTAACTACGTCCTTCGGTGAATGCAGGGCGTGCCAACTCGTCGGCCGAGCTCGGCCGATGAGTAAATTTGTTGATGTTGCGTTGGGTGCGCGGCTGACTTCTGCGTCTTGCGATTGCGGCCGAGGAAGGAACACGTCTCGGCCTCTTGGGTTCTCGAACCTGAAGACAAGGTTACTATTCTTACGAAGTTCACGAATCGCCGTCGTCCGATTCGGTCACAATAATGTTATTCGTCAGAGTAAACTCGTGCCGAATTGACACCAAAGTGTAAGGGCACAAATACTCAAAGCGAATATAAGTCTTAATAGTGAACGTGGTTCGGCCGTCTGAATGCCGAACTCTAAATCCCACTTGAGAGTATCCAATCATAAAATAACTCGGCGTGCAATGCGCCGAGCTCAGTAAACTGTAACACCTCACTTCGCCGAGAAGGCTAATGAGATGACCTCAATCAATAAGGATTCGAAAATCCTTCTCGACCGGGACTTGGATAGGTAACCGACCGTCCTCGCCGCAGTGCTGTTGATGCCAACGGAAGATACTGCGAGACCGGCCGATTCTACGATGACAGAGCTATCTATGCCGACTTAAGATATCACTGGTTGCTTTCACAATGATGTTGATGCCAACGGAAGATGTGTCAGCGAAAAGAGAAAATAAAAAATCTCAAAGTTGTTGAGAGAGTTTGCGCAGGGCAGTTGTGTGTTGAATTGGAGATCCTTGAATGATGCACAACCTCCTCTATTTATAGCACTGGATATCTTTAAAGTCGAGTCGAAACCCTACTCGGACTAGGTCTTCTTCTCATGATCAAACACCAACTCGACCAGTCCTATTTTCACTAGGATTGTGAACCTAGTCCTTTATTTAGCCGGATTCACTTCCGGGTTATTAATCTTGCCGAGACACCTTATTGCGCTAGGACTCGACTTGCAAATGTAGCATGACCTAGCCGGCCTAGGTTTAGAAGCCCACGTACTAAACGATCCAAGGCTCCCTTGTCGGCAGGCCTTCCGGGCCGATAATGATTTTATACTCGGCCCAAACTGATATTTTGGGCCCAAACACACATCAATCAAATATCGATGATATTCTATTAAATATTAATGTCACGTTCATCACACATGGACGATATAGTAAACTAATTGTTTTAATAATTGAGATTTGAAAAGTAATTATTTTGGCATATTTTCCTTTTTAGTTTAACATAAAATTACTATTTAGGTCACTATGAATTCCTATATTCAATATCATCTCGAAACCATGTAACGTTGTAGTAGCCAGCGATCGAAAGCCTTCAAGACGTCCATCGTGAGTTTTAGTATTCAGTAGCACCCGACAGACAAATTGTACACATATTCATACCTAATAGTTTTGGTTACTTTCCGTTGAACATTTTACAGGTTTGGACAAGAATTCACCAACTAAGTGAATCAAGGCGTTGAGTGGTGTAGTCTGTCATAAAATGATGAGTGTATAATTACTAGATGTATACTTGGACTTAGTAGGTTTGTCAGGTATTTTTAGTTAGTACATGAATTTACAAGTAGCAAGGGGTGCCTTCAAGCTAGTGGCTTAGTAGTAAATGGCGGATTACGATACTTCCTTAAAACTAAAAATTTGATGTCTCGGGTTCGAAACCCACTATTGGTGTGGAAGCTAGACTTGTGGCCACGGGAAGGCTGAAATGCCTTTGTGAGTCTTCCTTACCCCAAGAAGGGATAACTTATGAGTACGAAAGTTTGTTTCTTTATACAGTTGTTTCTTTATACAGGGCTAAGTTCTATTTGGATAAATTTTCAACCCTAGTTATTTTTGCATTAATTTTGCGAAGTCCTTTCTTAGTATCTAAATTATAAATGCAAGCAGTGTACCGTTTATGTTCCACTTACACTGAAAAATGTTGCCTTGTAGCACATGCAGCTATGGGGGAAGCGAAAGTGCAATCGTGCAATGCCCCAAATTTGAAGAGCCCCAAAAAATTTTGTCATCTAAACCTATATCTATATGTAATAATCTATATATTAAAAAAAATTCTTTTATTAACACTTTAAAATCTTATTGTACACCGTGCGCAATGAGATATTTGAAGTGTCAATAACAACACCTAAAAAACGATTGGTTTTTTTTTCAATTTTATTATATAATAATGTTTTATATTCAAGTGACACTTTAAAATTAGAGTTTTTAAGATTTTTTTTTTGTTTGGTTGTCTAAAATTGAACTATTTTTTATTATTTAATGAAGATTATGTAACTCTTTTTATTTATTATTTAATGACGTTTGTAAAATTACAATTAGTGTATCCTAAAATTTATTTTCATTTAAGTTATTGCTTTCTAGCATCAATAGATTGTTCTACTATTTTTTAGAAAACTATCTTAAGGAGGGGCCTTTTAAAACTTCGCACCAAGCTCCCAAAATCTCAAAGACCGCCCTCTTAGGTATGTAAAGTTGTAGTTTCTGTCTAGTTTGGGCTTTCGGGCCTCTTATGTGAAAATTCAGGAGTTCAAGCTTTTGATTTAAAGAGCAAGAAAAATTGCTAAAGTTCTGGATTGAAATAACAATATTAATTCAAAGGGAGAGATTCATACTAATACAACAAATTACAACAAGAGGAATAAGCATAAAGAGGAAGCTGTGATGAATTGAAAGAGGTTGGAGAAGATGTCTTCTTCTTTTTTTCGGAGTAATTCATAAACGCTAGCTATTACGAGGCTTTGTTTCTTGCTGATTTGAGAAAGAAATGAGAGAGTTGTTTGAATGGTTGTTTGAGTGCCTTCATCTCTTCACCTCTCCTTCTCTTATATAGGGAATCAGCTGCACCCATCACTCCAAATTTAAGAATGAGATAATATTAACCAATGTATTATATCATAGTTTTAGCCTAATTTCCGATGTTCTTATCGAAAGCCATAATTTAACTTTAGATCCAAGTAGTCTTCCTGACCTCCTGGAATGGTAGACTGCCGTGGCAAAGTCACTAGTTGGTCATTTTTTAAAAATAAAAAATGTAAGTGAAATTTGGACAAATTTAAGCTTCAACATATGAGAGGTAAAATGTCTAAGAAGAATCTCCCCACATCAGGTTTCTCACAATTCAGAAAGTTTTCAAGCTTTAATATCTTAGTTTTTTTAATCGAAATTTTAAGCTTGAAAACATGTTGCTTCTTTTTAACTATTACCAATTTACTTGAAAATCATGATGAAACAAAATTAATTACAATTTGAAAGCGAACACCTATATGGTCTCACCGGATTATCTGTTTTGCTTGCTGGTGGTGGATTGATCTCACTTTCATCAAGTGGAGAACCAGCTTGTGTTATGAAGAATTGTTTGTTTTTAATATTCACAAACAAAACAAAAAATTAAATAACATCTCTCACCAGTTATTAAAAAAAAGAAAAAGATAATGCTAGGAATATCAAAATTTTAAACTAAATTTGCAAATCAATAAGTGTCATCAATATAAATTAAGCACGTTAATCAACATTAAAGTAATAATCTAATCATCAACATATACATCATTGATTTACAAAATTTGGTTTATAAATTTAGTTTTTCTATCTTTACGCTTAAAAAATTAGAGGAAAACAGCAAACATGCATCTCAATTGTGATTTAATTTAGTACAAGTTAAGGAATAAAATAACTGCCATGTGTTCAAAATCCTCAGTATGAGGTCTTTACTTTATTCATGATCATGAACTAATCATACCATGTTGACCAAAAAAAAAAAAAGAATTAATACATACCATAAGTCCCTTGCAAAAAGTATGATCTTCACTGACCATGTGGAGAATTCGTGTAAAGAGGATAAGATGATTTAACAGATGTTGATAAAAACTGGCCGGAATTTTAATCTGAACGAAGAATAAAAGAGTCCAGATCATAAATACATATTTGTTATCCTCCAGCAAGAGGTCTACAATTAAGTTCGGAGGCTTCTAAAACTGACCCAAATCTTGCATTGTTTAACCATATTGTGCCAACTTATGTGCCATTCCACTTGCAATTATATTAACATGATTATACTTCACCTTGTACTATTTTTTTTTTTTTTTACCAAAAAGCAAAATCATTTTGAACTTGAGTACTTAGGGCTGGTTTGGTATTGCTGTGCTTTGAAAAAAAGCTGCTGTGAGAATAAGCGGCTGTGCTGTGAGAATAAGCGGCTGTGAAATAAATCAGCAGAGTGTTTGGTAATTTTTTTTGTAAAAGTGCTTTTGGAAAAAAAAAACAGTCTAATAATGGGTCTTTTTATTAAAGAAGCACTGTAGCTCTGTGTGCTTTGAAAAAAAAAAGCCAGTTTTCCAAAGCTGCAAATAGCAGCTTCAGTTTTTTCCTTTGATTTCAGCTTATTCTCACAGCCAAGGAAGAAAATATCGGTAATATCGGAAATATCGGTAGTCCGAAAACACGGAAATATCGGGATAATATCGATATCGATAAAAATTACATGGAAACCACAGAAATTGTAAGAAAAACTTGGAAATTTTTATTGAAACTTTGCAGGATGTTTATTTAGTCAATTATCTATTAGTTTATCACAAAAATTGGAAGGAAATGCATTGCATTATGGATTTAACATTATCAAGTTGATTATATAGCGAGCTGACAAACATTGTGAGTGTAGAAAATATGTAGTAATTAATGAAAGAAGTCTAAACACACCATAATCATTTATATATAATGAATTAGTACAATATTTTACACTTTATACATTGCATTTTTGGTTCTTCTCTGACAGAATTTGGTCTTCACGTGGAGAAGAAGATAAAGTAAGCAGATTTTTTGGTTCTTCTCTGACAGAATATTTGGTTCTTCTGAGCAAAGTCACTTCCAATTCTTTCATACAAAACCGTGTGCCACACACACACATCCTCAAAGTTTTTTATTTTTCTCTCGGATAACCCACACACACACACATAACCATACACACACACACACACACAAAACCATGGTTTTAAACAAAACCATGGTTTTATACAAAACCATGTGCCAAAACTCTCTCGGATAATACACACACACACATAACCATACACACACACACACACAAAACCATGGTTTTATACAAAACCATGTGTCAAACCGTGTGCCACAAACACACACACACACACACCCTCAATGTATTTTTTTCTTTCTCTCGGATAACACACACACACTTCTCCCTCATTCCACACACACACACACACGCACACACCCTCCATCTACAGAGATCGAAGATCTCTCTTCTCCCAAACACACACACACACACAGAGATCGGAGATCTCTCTTCTCCATTCTCCGATCTCTCTTCTCCCTTCTCCGATCTCTCTTCTCCCAAACACCCACATACAAAGAGAGATATCCGATCTCTCTTCTCCCAAACACACACACACACACACAGATCTCTCGATCTCTCTTCTCACATATGTTGAATCGTTTATGCATGCGTGAAATCTGAAGTTTATATGTGAAATTGATGTTAAAATTCGTGTTTTTGCAAGGTTTTTGGGACGAAATCGGCCCGGGAATAGGCACACCGTCTCCGGCGTTCTTCTCCGACGTCGCCTCGGAGTCCGATTGCACCAAACTCAAAAAAATTCGCCGATATTTCCAAAATATCGCGATATTATCGATATTATCGATAATATCGCGATATTTGGCCGAAAACCATTCAGATACCACTTAGAATATCCATCCCCCGAAAAACCGATAATATCGGCGATATTTCGCCGATATTATCGGCATTTTCTTCCATGCTCACAGCAGCTTCCAAAATAAGCCTTTTTTTTCAGTTTACCAAACACCTAAAACCCTCACAGCTTTTTTTCATGGGTGTTTTTTTTTTAACACCTCACTCCCAAACTAGGTCTTAGTACTAGGCTTTTATACCATTACTCACGTGAACTAGATACGAACTAGAAACTTCAACCCGCGCGCTGCTGCGGGATTGAAAATTGTATGGAAGATTATATTTGAAAGATATGAAAGATTGTGTCATAGAAAATTAATTTATTTATCAAATTGTGAAAAGAAGCTTTCCAACCCATCTGATATTCAAATTGAAAATTTGAATGATAAGAGAACAATTCATCAGTTGTGCAATGGAAAACATAGCATTCGAACACATCCAACAAAGGAAAAAAAATTACAACAAACCTTCATTAACTGTGGATGGAATACTAACAACAAAAAATTTCTTTGTTTTGAAATCATTGCCAAAGATTTTCAAACTCACGATCATTAAGTAAGGGATCATCTGGAAGTGAAATGAGCAGTCGTCATTCCTTCTGAGTTCCTTCTGAGTCTCATAAGATGTGCCCACTATAGTAGGTGTCCCTAAAGTAGCACATAATTATGTAAGCAAAAAAGAAAAAAGAAAAAAAAAATCCTAAAAGACCGTTGAAATCAATTTTCAAAATACAAACATCTAAGAAGCTTAAACTTGAATCAAATGTCACTATTCGATAAAAATAAACTCAATATTTACTAAATGAATGTAGAACTTGTATTGCATAATATGCCTACTTCATATAATTGCTAATAAAAGGAACAATTCCTTATCTATATGGATATTAAAAGGAACATCAATTCCACAGTGTGTCCATTGCTTTCATTCTCAAGCACACAATACAAATAAACCAACGAAGGATTCAACTCTTAAGTGAACTAATCAATGTCATTATATATTTACTAATTGCTCTAACTCAAAAAAACATAATTGTCTTCAACCTTTTTCTCAATTCTCTATACAATCAATCATAACAAAAGAAGGAAGAGGATGATGCTTACCTGCTTGTTGTTGATCACATGTGTGACGTGAATACTACTTACGCCATCCATGACCAAGCATCGAAGTAGTTTCTCCATTCTCATCTGAACTCCCACCAGGCCCAACTGTCCCAATAACATTATATATTATTATTTCTTATAGTAGCTATCAAACCCATCAACATTCCAAATCACAAATCACAAAATTAATTACATAATTCAGGAAGGTTTTAGCATACAAAAAAAACAAAACTTACTTTTGGTTATGATTACATCCTTTAAAAGCTCAATGCATTAGGATCACACAATTTAAAAACTCAATACATACATTCTAATATCATTTGAGGTTTCCACTCCCATAAGCAGTGATACTAAAATAAGCTACATACTACGATTGCCATTGGTAAGAAACTATTTGGCCTGGTTTTCCAAGCACACCAAGAACTAAGATCCTAACAATTAGACCATGGTTGGTAATTCATTAATTCGTTTATATCATAAATTTCGCGGCCAAGCCGAGAAGCAACAATTTTTTTGCCATTTTCATCTTCTATACCATGAACTTTCGACTAAAAAAAAATTGTCTTTCTCCCTGCCTAATGTGTAATTCCAATGCACACAAACACTGACTAACCAATCAATTCATACAGATAATGCAAATATCAATTTCCTAGTAACATTGTTCTTATATGAAGATAAAATCAACTAAATCCAACAATCCAAGAACTACCTCTACATGTACCATCACATCTAAGTTCCTCGCAAGTCGAGCAACCCTCAACGACGGAATCCACGATGGAGAATCCATTATCCACAACCCGCCAGGATGCTCTGACAGCCTTTACGAAGGGCCATGTGCTCACCACCACATGGTACTGCCCTGAATTCGAAGCTTCGTGGCCTATGACCTGATAACCCATCAATAAAAATACGATCTTTAATAAAATAATACCACCCAATCATGCATGTAACGAAAGAACCAACTTTTTCCTCTTTATATAAAAAAAAATTAAAAAAAAATTATGCTCAGTTTCTAGGTTTCCTTGCTTTTTAATTATTTTTCTGAGGAAACAAACAGAAAGTAGGAAAATGATGAAATGCAAAGAGAGATGGACATATTGGATTAGAGAGGAGTCGGAAGCGGGATTGCCAATTCTCTGTAAATTCGCTGGAAACGGAGCAGTTAGGGTTTGAAGCGGAAACGACAAATTCGAAGCATAGCTTAACATACAATAGGTGTAGAAAGTACCTGAGGTGATGAGGAGCCGTTTCAGACCAATGGAATCATCGAAATCATCGCTGGCCGCAACTGTGTATCCAGCGAGTCGTGGAGAGAAGAGTGAGGGAGAAGAGATAGAAGGGAGAAGGAAGAATATGAGGAGAACATTTCGTTTTGGTTGGTTTGAGGTTTGAGAGTTTTCAGAAGTCGTAGAGAGGAGCTCAGGTGTGATTCGAGAAGGCTTAGGATTGTGTCAAACAGAAGCAGCAACTACAAATTTAAGGGTGAAAATAGGAGAAAAAGAAATGGAAAAAAAAAGTCTTTATATATTTTCTCAGACAGTGGCAAACATGCAATAACAAAAATTAAATAGGGGCAAAATCGTCAGTGCACTGTGCTTATGAACAGTGATTCAGTGTGTTTTCAGTTTTAGTATAGATTGAATTTTACAAAAGTAATTTACTTATTATTAATTTGCTGGTAATGAAGGAATGAAATAAGTTTTAAATTATCTTCAATTAGTAGTGGGCATGCAGATATTCAATTGTATTTTTCACAAGCATGCGTTTCCTATAAATATTTCTCTTTTTACAAATGACTATAAATAACAATGGAAGAAAGCAGAGAAAGAACCCAACTCGTATAAATCAAACATGCAATTCGTTTGTGGTATTCAGATCAAATCTAAACATGGAAGACTCGTTAAACTTTATGAAAACTCTTTGAAAAACTATGCAACCCTTAAGATGTGGTATTCATCCCAAGTGAAATTACAGTTATTAGCCACAAGAAGCCTTGACCAATTTCAGGGAAAACTCTCCGACCAAAATTGCATCAAATTACTTTTATAAATATACTAATGGTAGCTATGCATTAAGATAAATAGATAGATTCAAACATGATGATTAATAATTCAAAATTTGCATGCATAATATCATAGGCAAACTGAAAAGCTAAGGCTTATAGCCTCATCCTAGCAAAAATGATTAGTTACGTAGAACCATAATTAAAAAGTAAAATATTATTAAAAATATGGATAGAAAACACCATATAAATAAACTTGAATCGTCAAAAGCTCTCTAAACTGAATTCCCCATAGTAAAATCCTTATTTATACTACTACAAAGTAATATCCTTACCAGAAAAGTTCTTCTAAAACTAGGAAATATAATAAGTTTAGAGAAAATAAGAAACATAATCCTAATGAATAATGGGAAATCTGTCAGCAAATTGATTAGCCACGTTATGGGCTCAAAACAGTTCCAAAACAGGCTTAAGATAACTATTTTTAAAGTTTAAGATGTCCTGAACATATATCCGGAAGGGTTCATTGTCAAAAAACATCTTTTTGGACACCAAAAAGTCCAATTAAACTCAAAATCTCACTTTGACACAGTAGTGTGCACTGTTCTTTTATTTCATCACCATAAATTATCCGCTTGATAGAAAATTTTGAAACTTTGATACGAATAAGTTGAAAGACTCACAAACATCTTCCAATTGAAATCACTCCAAAATTCATCTGTTTGATCACATTTTGCTCAAGAAGATGTCGTATGTCTTACATTTAGAATATAAACCAAAATATCAAAATTCTCACGTAATAACTAATAAATAATACTAAAATTAGGGTAAAATATATAACATAATATTGACTCATCAATGCTCTAATTGCCCTCCATATTAACCCATCAAAGTCCTATGGCCCCTCTCACTTTCTCTTCATCGCAGCTCCCCTTTGTCCTCTTCATGAAATTAGGAAGAGTGATGACAAGGTTGTAGACGCTGTGAGTTCTCTTCACTGCTTGCAGGTATATTATAATTATGGGAAATGTTTATCTCCGGATCCCTTCCTCTTAATCCACCAAGTTCAGAGATCTGGGCCATTAAAAATTGATTCAATGACTAAAGTTATTATAACTTTTAAAGTGGACTCTTGTTTGTAGCCGTAAGATCAAATTTTAACGGCTCGGTTCCCAACACTTGGTAGATTATGAAGAAGGTATTCGGAGTTGATCCCCTTCAATAATTATGTTGTTCCTTCATTATATTTTGAGACTAGTTATGGAGGTAAAAATGTAAATTACTATGACCGCTTTTTCTTATAATAATACATTATAACAATTTTTATTAAAAAAACAATATTTTTTTTTTGTCAAACAATAAATTTTGTAAGATTAGCTGTTAGATTAGTCACCGACGTGATTTGAACTTACGCCGTCATGCAAGGACTCAACACATTTCTACCACTGTAACAAAATGCCACTTGCAAGCATATACAATATTTATTTGGGATAAAAGTATTTTAATAATCATACTAGTTTATATTCTGATTCTACTGAATAAGTGAACAATTTTAAATAAATATTTTTTTATGTTGATTTCAGGACATTTTAATAAACAATTTTTAATGAAAATCCAATTTCTTCAATGTAATCAGGCATAATAAAGAAGGAACT
The DNA here is from genome assembly GCA_035220775.1 of Malus fusca. NCBI lineage: Eukaryota > Viridiplantae > Streptophyta > Magnoliopsida > Rosales > Rosaceae > Malus > Malus fusca. Next base: position 13,723,710 of record CM069061.1, on the reverse strand, counting down.
TTCCCTTGAATTGAAATCCTAAATGCTCAAATACTTTTCAAATTTCCAAACGCGTCCTCGTGACAAAGGCAATGTTACACGGAAGGCCAACCCTTCTCCCTCCTCTCCCTCTCCATCCATCCGATCCGAAGCTCTTCGATTTTTAATTTTCCTGATAACCAAACAGGTCTTAACAAATCAGAAAATAAAATCTAGGGCTTCAGCACCTGCAAATCAGGCTCCGATCCCCCCTTTTATTTTTCACCCCATCGATATGAAATTATTCGAACTCTAGGGTTTCTTTTCCCCTTTTCGATTCCGGTTTCGGAGTTCCAAGTTCTGTATGTGTGATCGGTCAGGCGAGATTAAAAGAGATGTATAGCAATTTCAAGGAGCAAGCGATAGAGTACGTGAAGCAAGCCGTGCAAGAAGATAATGCGGGAAATTACGCCAAGGCGTTCCCTTTGTACATGAACGCGTTGGACTACTTCAAGACCCACTTGAAGTACGAGAAGAACCCTAAGATCAAGGAAGCAATTACGCAGAAGTTCACCGAGTACTTGCGCCGCGCCGAGGAGATTCGGGCGGTATTGGATGACGGAGGGCCGGGCCCGGCGTCTAACGGGGATGCGGCGGTGGCCACCAGGCCCAAGACCAAGCCCAAGGATGGGGAAGGTGGCGATGGGGAAGATCCGGAGCAGGCAAAGCTCCGGGCAGGGCTGAATTCGGCGATTATAAGGGAGAAGCCCAACGTGCAATGGAATGATGTTGCTGGTTTGGAGAGTGCCAAGCAGGCCTTGCAAGAGGCGGTTATATTACCGGTCAAATTCCCGCAGTTCTTTACTGGTAATAGATGGGTTTTCCCTTTTGTTTTGACATTGATAATAGTTTGCTTCTTTTGATATATTGACTTTAGCTAGTAAGTTGAGATTTTTGATTTAGAGATTGTAATGGGTAGTTGTTAAACTTGGGGTAAATATTGGATTTTTACGGTTTCAACGCTGAGTGTGAATTATATACTGTTGATGGCTAAAGCAATATGGGGTTGTAATTGGTTTTTAGTTCTAAGTGTTGCTGGTGCTGCATTATTGCCTTGAGTAATGTTGGGGTATTAGGCATTATATTTTCCGATATATGGGGAATTTTGTCTTCGATAGTTTATATGTCTCTAATTTCTAATTTCATGTTTGTGAAGCTAAGTGAGAGGAATTTTCGAATCATAAAGGCGCACATAGGTATCGGTCGGCGATCATTTTTTTTGGGGGGGAGGGGGCAGCACTTTGGCATCTCAAAGAATTTATTTTTTGTCGGTTATGTTAGGAAAACAGAAAGGTTGAAGTTGTTAATATACTTTAGTCGGGTTTGCAATTTATTATCCAACATGGAAATAATTGATACTTCCAAAGCAAAAGTTCATATGTTATCAATGTTGATAGCATCACCTTATTATTATGATATATTTTTCCTCATATCATTGTCATGGTTAATTTGGAAGCACTCTTTTTGTTCATTTATCATTATCTTCTTAACTGCTTGATATCTGTTACGAAGGGAAGCTTTCCCTTTGATTCATCCTATAAAAGCTAATTTGTACCCACTTACATACTTTTAGGCAAGAGACGGCCATGGAGGGCTTTTCTATTGTATGGGCCTCCTGGAACTGGAAAGTCTTACTTGGCCAAGGCTGTTGCAACTGAGGCGGACTCGACATTTTTCAGGTAATATATCCATCATTTATGTGATGAATTAAAATCTAACTAATTAAAAGTTGGTTGATACTCTCTAATAGAAAGCACGTGATCATATAAAGTAAGGTTGGCTCAAGGGGTTAGATGGTACAATAGTGCCTTAAGTAATCAATTCCTTATTGAGTACCCTCACATATTCGGGCTGTCTATAAGCAAGAAATTTAACCCGAGCGCAAAGGAAAAGTGATTATATTTTGATTGAAATGATGACCTTGTAAAATGTGACGACCAAGCCACCAAGGTCTCATATTACCTACCTGAGCTCCTGTCTTTGAGGTCCCAGTGCCTTTATTTTGAGACCTGGCCTCAATTTAAGCTCCCCTGGTGCTTATAGTTGAGAACAGAAAAACTTCTGTTCCAAGTATACTTGACTTAGATATATTGTGCTTGTGCTTATGCTTCCTTTACTTTTGTTCCATTTTATTTTCAGATGTCTCTTCCTGATGATTTATAAATTGCTTTTTTAATGTTCCTTTTTCTTCTGCTAGTATTTCTTCTTCAGACCTGGTTTCAAAGTGGATGGGTGAGAGTGAAAAGCTAGTTTCAAACCTTTTCCAAATGGCTCGTGATAGTGCACCATCCATTATATTCATCGATGAGATAGATTCCTTGTGTGGGACTCGTGGAGAAGGCAATGAGAGTGAAGCTTCTAGACGAATTAAGACGGAACTTCTTGTGCAGATGCAGGTATATGTTTGTTTTGTGGGAATTAGTGTAGTAAGGCGCCTTCACTATATTTTTGAGGCCCTTAAACTTTTAGTTTTGGATTATTATTGCTATTCCGAGACTCTTTTATTTATTTTTGGTTTGAAGTCATTCATGTTTTCAGTTGATCTTATCTGTGATGTATATTAGGGTGTGGGAACCAATGATCAGAAAGTTCTTGTTCTCGCAGCAACAAATACTCCATATGCACTAGATCAGGTAAGTAGATTATATGTGAAATTTTCTTTTATGGTTTCTTCCCTAGTTAATGGAGGCATTACACGAAGGTGGCTAACTGGTAGTAATTACAGGCCATTCGGCGCCGTTTCGACAAGCGTATATACATTCCTCTCCCAGATTTAAAGGCTCGTCAACATATGTTCAAAGTACTTTACATTTTCCTTTAATTTTGTATCCATTTTCTTTTTACGAAACAGGGCAATAAAATAAAATTTATGGGTTCTAGTGATTGATAATTGTTATGGCTTTTAAACATTTACTAACCTTTTGTGATATTTTTTTTTTATTTTTTATTTTTGTGGATATTCTGAACAGGTTCATCTAGGAGATACTCCTCACAACTTAACAGAAAGTGATTATGAAAGCTTAGCTGGCAAAACTGATGGTTTTTCGGGTTCCGATATTGCTGTTTGTGTAAGCACAAGTCATTCACATTTCTGTGTGCATCTCTGTCTTTCGACTACCTGCAGTGTTCCTTGCATTAAATGGTTAATTGAGAATAGCTCACAACATCGCCTGTTTGTTTGGTATTTTTGGTTTTCTCTTTTACAGGTTAAAGATGTTCTCTTTGAACCTGTTCGTAAAACGCAAGATGCCATGTTCTTTATCAAGGATACTAGGGATATGTGGATACCATGTGGACCAAAGCAATCAGGTGCTGTCCAAATCACCATGCAGGAGCTGGCGGCAAAAGGACTCGCTTCACAGGTATTTGTACATGTTTGAATGCTGGAGTTCATAAACTTGTGTACCTATTTTGGCGCAATATTCTTGTATTTGCTGTTCTGTCGAATTCTGGACATACAGTGTAAATACCAGATTATGAAGTAATGGATAATTTTTATTGGGTTTTTCATTTACAAGCCCTTCATAAGCAGCTAAACTTACACTTTAGACAAGAACACTTAAAACCGAATGCAGAAAACACCGTTCTGATTTTGCAACCATGAATAACAAGTGAATAGTTTATTGAGTTCTTGAAGTGTTTTTCTATTTATAGACGGGGTTTTTTATTTTTTTTTCCTGACTTAATAGTTCATGTTATCATTTTGAGAGATAAATTTCACTTGGAATGAAATCATCCCTAAAAGGATTGCCAAATTTTCATTGCTTTAAGAAATTACTATTCTACGAATCATGCATGCAAATGAGAAAGGAACTCCATTAAATGGTGGTGAACAAATTTGAAGTTTTTCCTTTTAAAAATTATGTTCAATGTTTAAAACTCTCCAATGTAATTCTTTTTGCTTATTAAATGCCTTGCAGATCCTTCCGCCTCCTATCAAAAAAATAGATTTCGATAAGGTGCTTGCTAAACAGAGGCCTACAGTGAGCAAAAGGGACCTTGACGTCCATGAGAAGTTCACAAGAGAGTTCGGAGAGGAAGGGTGATGAATTCTGTGTATTTATATATGACATCAATCCACACTTGTCGTCATCGCCATGATTTGTACTTTACCAAGTGCTGGATTTAATGAATTACATACTCTGAATTAGTTTCTTCAACGAGGAAGGTGACTTGACTTCCCTTTCTGTATTGAGATGGAAACACTGGTGTTTGATACATCTTGAATCGCTTGTTTTGAAATTGTGTAAATGACAGTTGAAGAAGTATTGCTTCAGTTGATATGTCAATAATGTTTGTCGCCCTGTTTGTTGAGCCTTGCAGACATCTTCGGACAATTACTTTGATTCCTGTCATATTTTATCTAGTGAGCAGTTGCCACTGTATAACTATTCTATGTTCTACTAGCTTGGATAAAATTTGAAAGTTGACGTTCCTTGTTCCTTTTTTACTTCAGCATTCCAATTTAACTTTAGCATTTCTTGAATTTGGTGAATTATTTTACTCCAATCTACCAAAAACTATACTTGTGTCTTATATTTGGTTGAATTAGTCTTGGAGTCTAATGTGTGAATTGTGAGGAAGCTACATTTGGAAATCTTTGATTCTTTGTATGCTTTAGTATTACGGTCTAGTGATATTCTTTTCAATTGTAAGTGAAAGGTCTAGGTTTGAACACTAAAAGCAAATTTGAACCACATTATTGCTAGCCCACTCCATATCCCTTTAATGTAGATAATACAATTTGTTAAAAAACCAAGATATTATATCATTTATTCAAAAAATAAAATAAAAAATGAAACAGTAGTGTACGTCCACCACCAGGACTAAATTTCTTTTCAAATATTTGATGCTAATATTAGCAATGGCTCGGCCACTTAGTAGTACGGTCTAGTGATATTTTTCTTCACATGTAAATGAGAGGTCTTAGGTTCGATTATCGCCAAAAGTGAATTTGAACTACATTATTGCTAGCTCTATTGTAAAGATAAGCCAACCTCATCCATTTAGTGTAAAATAGGGTGTGCTATCCACACACCTCAATTTACTTATGTTACACCCCACCCCCCATTTTATTTAAAAATGGTTTTAGTTCCTAATTGGTGAGCCCAAGGGGCCCACCCCCTATTATCTGTCCCCGGGTTCCCATATCTCTCTCCTCCCTTTCCCTTCTTTCTCCCCGAATCTCCCTGCACTCACTCCCGTCTCTCTCTCTCTCTCTCCCTAACACTCGACTCTTCTTTCTCTATCACCGAGAGCATCTCCCTTACCACCCTTAAATCCAACCAAATTAGAACTCTAATTTAGTAAATCCTTCATCACCATGACTTGGGAAACCCAATGGTGGTCTTGCAGGTCGGGTTGGAGTTAGGATGATGCTACATGGAGAACACCATGGTTTCCAGCGAGCTGGGGATGGAACTTGATGTTCCAGTCCTTATTTCAACCTATCAACCCTTCCATTCAATCTCTGGTAACGTTTTCATGCCCTGCCTGTTGAAGTTCAGGTCGAATTTGAGGGTTGTAATCTCTATACTATTTATGCTTTCTGTTCCAGCTCTAGCAAGGAAATCCGGTGAAGTTTAACGAAATCTGAGACGGGTTCGACTTGAGTTCGCCTATTTGGTGTGCTGGTGAGCTATCTAAAACTTATAATGTGATGTGTGTGTTAAGCCCAGTGGGTTAAGCCCAGCTTTCTTTTCTTTGGTTAGTTGGCCTGTGGGCCGTGCCCTGCATGGGCTGTGCGAGTGTGTGTGTGTGTTGTGTCCGTGTGAATGTGTGTGTGTGTTATGCTCCTGTGTGTGTACGTGTGTGTGTTGTGCCTGTGTGTGTACGTGTGTGTGTGTGTTGTGCATGTGTGTGTGTGCGCTGGCGTGTGTGCGTGTGTGTGCGCTGGCATGTGTGTGTGGGCTCAAGCCCAAATCACCACCCTTTTTATTCCTAAACCTATCCAAAACCAAAACCCAATTAGATCCTAACCTTATTTAACCTAAACCTAAACCCTAATCTGGATCTAAACCCAAGACCCATTTCCATTCCTTGAAATTCTATAATTGGGTAGTTTGATAAATTGTACATGTTTGTGCTTAGGTGAAGTTGCTAGTGGGGATTTCCTTAATCCTTTTCCGCACAACTCTGCTGCTACAGAGTATCTGTGAGTGGACCCCTTCTAAAATTACATGATTTTATAGTTCAATTGCATAAATGAATAACATGCCTTACGAGTTTATGTTTTGATTTTATGTTAAGCATGTTTATTGAATATGTTGATTTTCGTCTCGTGTTTTTGGTGAGGAATTAATTGTTGGCCTATTTTGAGCTATATTTTTAATAGGGTAAAGTACAAAAAACTACATCAACTATTAGTGTCACGACACTTTCATACCTCATCTTTTAAAATTGACAATGTCATACCTCATCTTACGAATTTGTGACAATATCAGTCCTCCGTCAGTTTTTCTGTTAATTTCTCTGTTAAATGCTGACGTGGCCCGACACGTGTCCCACTCACTAATCAAACTGGATTAAAAAATAATAAAATATATATTTAATAATTAAATATTCAAAAATTAAAAATTAAAAAACTAAAAAAAATAAAAAATGGCCTAAAGGGATGTTGGGACCCTCTCTCTCCTCTCTCTCTCGCCTCTCTCTCATCTCCCTCTTTGTGCATCCTTATCCCATCACCCTTTCTTCCCTTTCCCGTCTTCCCCCAACCCAAAACCAGAACCACCCCAAACCCAAATCCCACCCGCCCCAACATCTCCCCCTCTCACCACTGCCATTTGCTGCACCAGCTCCTACAATACCTGCTGCTACACCCAAACCCACCACCCCTACCCGCCACCGCCACCAGCCACATACCCACTTCTCCAAGCTCTCGCTATGGAGCTCTGCCTTAGCGCCTCGCTCGACCGGGTCCATCCCCCTTGCAACCCAGAAATAAGAAGAAGAAGAGGAAGAAGAAAAAAAAAAAACGCTGCAACCCAAAAAGAAGAAGGAGGAGGAAGAAGAAGAGGAGGAAGAAGAAAAAAAAAATGCTGCAAACCCAGAGAGAATGAGGAGGAAGAAGAAAAAAACAAGAAAAAAAACGCTGCAACCAAGGAAGAAGAAGAAGAAGAGGAAGAAGAGAAAAAAAAAACACTGCAACCCAGACGCTGCAACCAAGGAAGAAGAAGAAGAAGAGAAAAAAAAAAACGCTGCAAACAAGGAAGAAGAGAAAGAAAAAAAACGCTGCAACCAAGGAAGAAGAAGAAGAGGAAGAAGAGAAAAAAAAAGAAAAAAAAAAGAAAAAAGAAAGAACGCTGCAACCCAGAAAGAAGAAGGAGAAGGAAGAAGAAGAAGAGGAAGAAGAAGAAGAAAAAGAAAAAGAAGAAGAGGAAGAACAAAAAGAAAAAGAAAAATGGCTACAACCCAGAAAGGAGGAGGAAGAGAGGGGAGAGAGAGAGAAAAGGGTTGGTGCTGCGGTTAGGAAGAGAAGGCCGGATCTTTGGCCTTTTTTTTTTTTATTTTTTTTTTATTTTAAAATTTTAAAATTTTAAAATTTTAAATTTTAAATTTTGAATATTTAATTATTAAAAATATATTTAATTATTTTTTAATCCAGTTGGATTAGTGAGTGGGACACGTGTCAGGCCACGTCAGAATTTAACAGAGAAATTAACAGAAAAACTGACAGAGGTCTGACATTGTCACAAATTCTTAAGATGAGGTATGACATTGTCAATTTTAAAAGATGAGGTATGAAAATGTCGTGTCACCAATAGTTGAGGTAGTTTTTTGTACTTTACCCTTTTTAATATATAGTATTTTCTATAAAAACCATGAACTGGTAGACTATCCGATGGATGACGATAGGAAGTTAGAACATGTTTTCGAAACCCCTCTTTATAGTATAGACGATAGATGACTTTATACTATGAAGTGGTTATTTTTTAGAGGCGTAACTATTTGTGCGTACCTAGTGGACACTATGCCGCCTGGGGCGAGGATCTGGTGTTGGCAGTTAGGCCGGGAGAAATAATCCCTAGCTACGGGCTGAGGGACACAGAGCATGCATTGGGTCGAGAGTTAGTAATCTCTGGTTACAGGCGCAGATACTACGGTGTTGGCATAGGGCCAGGAGTTATATTATTATTCAGTGATCTTACTGGCAGCACACCGCGCTTACGAGATGATACATGCGATGATTTATATGATGTTTTTCTGCGTTATACATGTTGAGGTGTTTTATGGCATGCTAGAGTTTCAGAAAACCTATCACTTATTATGCTAGTAGTTTTCATTACTTATAAACCTGGGGGTTAGTATATTCATAACTGTTTTTGTATTATGTATATATATATGAACTTGGTCCACTCACCCTTGTTTTGCGCCCCATTTCAGGATTTAGAATTGAGGCATACGATCCCGACGTCAACGCTTTCGCATTGGCTTATTCGAGTCCTCTCGGTGTAGGACCCACATCCTTTTATTTATTCAATTTTATATTAATTCTTTTAAAGTTTTAGTTAGTCGTATGCTCTGAACACGTTCCTAAATTATTAACTCATTGTATTTTAAATTCATAACCTTTATTTACTTCTTATTCTTAGCTTTTGTATCAATTAATGGTGTTTGTCACCCTCGGGTGTTGGCCAGCACGTGTCTATCCTGGTATTCGGGGAATATCAGGGTCGGGGCGTGTCAACTTCTCACACACCCCTTGGTAATTTCTGTCCGTTGATCTTTTTCAATTCATCCGATCCGACGGTCGAAAACTAAAAAGGTGTGTGAGAAGTGAAATGAGATGTGTGGATATCACACCCCAGATAATATTGTTTGTTAAAAAAAAAAAATATTAGCAGTGACTCCATGGGCAAAGAAATGAGCAAGAGAACAGTGACAACACTAGTAAGAGTTTAAAAAAATATAATAGGAAACTAGGATGATCAAATGTTGGAATAGCTGCGAGTTTGATATCTGCAAGAGGAGTGATAGCAAGGAATACGAGGTAGTTTAACAAGGCCCTGTGTTCAAATATTTGATGCTAATTTTACAGGGGAGTTTAACAAGGCCGGGACAAAACTTTAACTTCCCTTGAAACTTGGAGGGAATTTTTCCTTACGACCAAGGTCTAAACCTACTAAAACATCCCAACCGGAACCCCAAAACACGAAAGCCAAAAAACGAAAGAGAAGTCACCTAAATACCTCTGTTTGCACTCAAAATATACCCATTTTTACTTATTTGGGCAATTTGGGTAAAATATGGCATTTGGAGGATTAACGAGCAAGAAGACTAACTTGGAAGATATTTAGCTATCAAGTGGGATAGGTTGGCACTATAATATTGTTTCTCCCATTTGTTTGAGTGGTGGAGGTTTGTCTAGCCTTTGTTTAAACAAGATACATGCATGTATTGCAAGTAGATGGAAAGGCATCAGTAAGCTTTCGGGCAAGGAACATGTGAAAGAAGCCAACTTGCTTCTTTTAAATGTTAGTTTATTACAAGTGGGAAAACATGTGATGAAAGCATGTGGTGGAAATGCAAGTTCCCATTTTAATATTATTTCTCCATGCAAGTTGGCAAGTGAAATACAAGCTGCCCAAGCAATGGAATACAAATTGCCCAAGTTTCTTTCGGGCAGATGCAGTGTCTTCAGCATGAGGGTTTCCTCCAGATCTCTATTTAAAAGAGCCCAAACACAAGGATTATGGACACTCAAACAAACAAACAAAAGCACAAACTCTGCTCAAACCAGATTTGCCAAAAGCCTTCTTTTATCTAGTTTATTAGCTCTGATGCTCACTTGCGGTATCGATCTCATTTGTAGCTTTTATGTACTCATTTCCAGCCATATAAATTACAAGCAATCTGCAATTTTAGTCACTTTCCTCTGTCATTTATATTTCCAAGCAACCTTGTCATTTACATATTGTTCTATCTCTCAATATAAGTAAAGTCCTTATTTTTAAGGCAAACAAAGAACCTTAATTTGAGTAACTCCCACTCAATGGCACAATCTCTTGATTTGAAGTCAAAAGGCGCAACCTCAATCATTCAAATCCCGTCTACTAGCGGCATCTAGTAGTGGCACGCCCGCACCCCACCAATCTCGTATGTGAGCAAATCCCCGGCATGCCCGCAAGGCCCTATGGCAGATTTAGGGAGCAAACATATTTTGGCACGCCCGGTGGGATCCTTATATGGAGTTAGATCATGAACAATCCTTATGTTCATGATTTTTCTCAACATGCTTTTTCGGAGTATGAAGAGGATGACGGTGTTAAAGAGCGCCCAAGCTATGGCTATCACATAGAGCCAACCTATGAGTTGCCAACTTATGGGTACATGGCTGAAGAGTACTCAAGTCCCATGGAACATGATTGTCGGCCAACTAATGGCCATCAAATAAATAATAATCTTGAAGATTGGCCAACTTATGGCTATGATGAAGGTTATTATTCTTTTGAAGACAATCATATTCATGAATACTATGATAGGCCAACAAATGGCTTTGAGTATCAAAATGCTTCCAATGAGTATATAGAGCCAATATATGAGAGGCCAACTCATGATCATCCGGATGAAGAGCTCTACAAAGAGGATGTGGGCAAATTAGAGAAGGTGTCCAAACTCCATGTGGCAAGCATCGAGTATGGTGAAGAGGTGACTAAATGTTTTAAAAGGGTGGAGGAAAGCTATACAACTTTTGGAGAAACTTTGAGAAAGTTGATAGATCAAATGTGTCAAATCCCCTCTACAAAGCACATTCACCCTACTACAACCAAGGAAGAACAAATCATACACGTTGATGAAGGCCAAACAATGGCCCCACCTAATGAAAAATCCATGAAAATGGATATGGTTGTAGAAGACCAAGCCGACATATCGAAACCAATAACGGCTAAGATGGAGCTTATGGCTATTGTAGGCCAAACACCAACGCTCGGGGGGCTCGAACTCACACCTCATGTGGAGCCCGAAGAAGAAGAAAAAAGCTCATACACTCCTCCCCGCCAACACAAGCATGACATCCATGCCGAGATCTCAAGGAGAGCAAAGGTTGGGATCAAACATGAATGGCCATCTCCTATGGTTCCCAAGCTATATGGCATGGCCAGTTTAAATAATGGATCTGATATCTCCACACTCAATTTTAAAAAGAGAAAAAGATTTGAGTGTTCAGAGATATCTGGGCAATCAAGGGGCTTGACCAATGTGCTCGAATGGGGCTTATTTTGTTGTTTCCTCTTCTGCCTGAAGTAGGTTTTCTGCTTCTTTCTTTATCTTGTTTTCTCCCCCTTTCTCTTTCTTCTTTCTTCTCTTTCTTCTCTCTTTTCTTTCTTTTTTTTTCTTTCTTCCTGTCTCTTTCTCACTTGTCTTTATGCTTCCCGAAAGGGTTATTTTTATATCTATGTATCTATATCTAATATTATATTATATTATATAGTCAAAATGCTTTGCCCGAAAGGGCTGTATTATATATATATATATATATAGTATTATAATATATTTTATTTTATGTTAGAAGGAAAGACAACAAAGAAAATATAAAAAAATCTGGTTTGTTTTAATTTGCCTGAGAAGGGCTCTCTCTCCTTTTTGCTTTTAAAAATATGGGTAACCTTTTTCACATAGCCCGAGTGGGCATTTCTGTTGCCCGACTAAGGGCTTTCTTTTTGTTGTTTTGGTTCACCCAAAAGGGCTTTGTCTTTATGTTTTACTGTTTTAATAGCCTGACAAGTCTTTTTATTTATTTATTTTTATATCCACTTGCCTGACAAGAGCTTTAGTTTTCTTTTTCTGTTTGCCCGAAAGGGCTTTGTTTTTTTTTTATTATTATGTTGTCACGAAGAAAAATAATTAAAAATTAAAAATTCCAAAATCACAAAAACACTTTGCTTTCTTACTTTTGTTTTTTCTTTCTTGCTTTCTTCCCTTTTTGTTTTCTTGCTGGGGAGCTTTACAGAAGAAAAAAAAAATAGAAAATCTGAAAAGTTTGCAAGTAACCATGTTCACCCTCATTTCCACTTTTCTCCTGTCCAATGGCTATATCTTCCACAAAATATCACCCAGATTCATGGAATTTGAAGCCTTATAAAAGCCAAAATCATGGCTTTCCTGTGCAAAATTCTATAAGAAGACTTCTCAATGGCTATTGCAAAAAGAGCATGGGGTTGTCTTGCCCGACTGATGGTGCCCGTTGAAACCATAGTCATGCCTGACGACTATGGCGTCGTCCTCATTGATTCTCACATCATCGTCAACAGACTCCGCATGCATCCCTAACTCTCACCAGCATCTACTACCAAAGCTCGGGCTAATTCGGCAGCTACCATTGGCGGCTACAAAAAAAAGCTCGAAGAAGATAGCAGAAAATGGATGTTGCAGTTTGCCCGATTGGGTTTCCTTTGCATCTGCCCAACAATCTTTCACTCAAGTATAGCTGGGGGAGCTTTATATTGAAGATTTTGTCACAGAGCCTCCCAAAGTCTCAGCAGCTATTACAGAAAGGGCATGGAATGTTACTATTGCCCCAAGGAGCTATAATCTTGCCCGATGGGTAGGACATCTCTGCTGCAATTTGTTTAGATGTTGACAATCAGATGTGGGGCCCCACGTTTGATCTGGCAAATATATTTGATGTATTCTTGCCATAACTACTGATCCTCCCCTTTCTGGTTTTAAGAATACCACTCCAGCACAGCCCCTGCTCACTCCTTCCATTTCCAACTGTATTGATGTTATCATCAACTAGGGAGCTGGCAAAACAGATTCAAAAGGAGGCAGTAAAGTTTGGGAAGTCGTCGAAGATGTCTTGTGCGTTCGTATGAAGAAGCTCCAAAGGGTCCACAACTGAGAGATACTGATCGAGGAGCAGATGTGGTGGTTGCCACTCCCGGTCACTTGAAATAATACCACTGACTATTCTGGATCTGCGCTTCAACAAAATCTCAACGGCAAAATATCTTGGTCAACTTGCGGTGAACTACAACTCCCGATGAGCCATCAGTCTGGAAAGACTTCTTTCCCACATGGCGTACTACAACCAGCAGTCAATCAAGTCCAGCTCTCTGAAGGATTCTGCAGATCGGTTAAACATGACCAACTCTCTCCGAGCGGAACAAAAGTAACAGTGCATAGTCAGCAGCACTACCTTGATCTGGGAAGCAGACTTATGAACCTCAAAGCAGGATTTCTCGATGCGCAGAAGTCGGAGTGAGGGAACAATGTCAGCTATCATTCAACCACCAACATAGCATCCGCAGCTTCTCAAACCTCCGACCCCTCTCAGCCAATCCATGTTGTTCCCATCATAACTTCGCCCCATGACAGTTCGCACCCATCGATGTTGGCTCTTCTATTCGAAAATCGATCAGTTTATGGCTTGGAATGGGTACGCATCGGGTGACGCGCCTCTGTAGAATGAACTGGTGGCAAGGACTCCGGCGCAAAGTCGGACTAGTATTCTGTACTAGTTTTTCATCTGATTATAAAATGAGAGAGCAGTACAGGAACCCCTGGAATATGATTAGAGTGGGGAAGTTGCTAGAGGATCTCGATGCTCTTGTTGGGACCATTGCATTCAAGCATTGTTGCAATGAAGATGGCACAACAAAGCCTCTGCTACTGGTGACTTCTTCTGTTGACAAGATAAGATCCTCATACCCGGAAAAAGTCCATTGCTCTTGCAGCAAACTCCACTGTGGTAGCCTATGATTCCAAGTTTGGAAAATCAGCTCCGTTTAACCTGATATTGCCTAAAGACTGAGAAAGAAAAATTGCTCTGTTGCCCGACAAAAGGTCCCTCTCTTATTATTTCTTTCTCTTTCTCTCTCTTTTCCTGTTCCTTATCTTTTCTGTCCCTTTCTTGCCCGAAAGGGCATCTCTTTCTTTTTTATTTTATTATTTCTTTCTCTTTTTCCGTATCTCTGTCGAAGTCTGCTTTCTTTGCTCTGCCCGAATGGGCTGTATATCTATATAATATATGATAGATTATATTATATTATAGGGTAGGCCGGGTTGCTTTTCTTCCCAAAGCCCAAGTGGCTGTCACTATCTTTCTCTCATTCCCCTATCTTTTCCTTTTTCTTTTTTCCTCTTTCTCCTTGTCTCTTTCTTTTCCTCTTTCTTTCACTTTGCCCGAAAGGGCTCCATATATATTTATATCCATATATTATTATATATTATTTGAATAGTTTCAAATATGGGTACTTGCCCGAAAAGGACTATATATATATATATAGGTATATTATATTATATATTATATGAGAGGCAAAAAGAAAAAGACAAAAAAGAAAAGAATAGTTGCCCAAGTTTATTTATCTCTTATCCTTCGTTTCCAGTTTGCCCGACTTCAGGCATTTTTCCAGTTTACTATCTATGTAACCAATGAGGATGCTTCCATGTTTTTTGGTATCAACAAGAAGAAGCACAAGCCATGCATCATTATTTCCAATGCTAGTTGCACTACCAATTGCCTCGCTCCTTTTGCCAAAGTTTATCAACGACAAAATGACCGAAGAGGTAGACGTGCCTCTTCCTTCGACATCATTCCTGGCAGCATTGGAGTCGTAAGTTTCACAAACTTTGCTCAAATTTGTAAAACTTGGGGGGCACTGTTTGCACTCAAAATATACCCATTTTTACTTATTTGGGCAATTTGGGTAAAATATGGCATTTGGAGGATTAACGAGCAAGAAGACTAACTTGGAAGATATTTAGCTATCAAGTGGGATAGGTTGGCACTATAATATTGTTTCTCCCATTTGTTTGAGTGGTGGAGGTTTGTCTAGCCTTTGTTTAAACAAGATACATGCATGTATTGCAAGTAGATGGAAAGGCATCAGCAAGCTTTCGGGCAAGGAACATGTGAAAGAAGCCAATTTGCTTCTTTTAAATGTTAGTTTATTACAAGTGGGAAAACATGTGATGAAAGCATGTGGTGGAAATGCAAGTTCCCCTTTTAATATTATTTCTCCATGCAAGTTGGCAAGTGAAATACAAGCTGCACAAGCAATGGAATACAAACTGCCCAAGTTTCTTTCGGGCAGATGCAGTGTCTTCAGCAGGAGGGTTTCCTCCAGATCTCTATTTAAAAGAGCCCAAACACAAGGATTATGGACACTCAAACAAACAAACAAAAGCACAAACTCTGCTCAAACCAGATTTGCCAAAAGCCTTCTTTTATCTAGTTTATTAGCTCTACTGCTCACTTGCGGTATCGATCTCATTTGTAGCTTTTATGTACTCATTTCCAGCCATATAAATTACAAGCAATCTGCAATTTTAGTCACTTTCCTCTGTCATTTATATTTCCAAGCAACCTTGTCATTTACATATTGTTCTATCTCTCCATATAAGTAAAGTCCTTATTTTTAAGGCAAACAAAGAACCTTAATTTGAGTAACTCCCACTCAATGGCACAATCTCTTGATTTGAAGTCAAAAGGCGCAACCTCAATCATTCAAATCCCGTCTACTAGCGGCATCTAGTAGTGGCACGCCCGCACCCCACCAATCTCGTATGTGAGCAAATCCACGGCATGCCCGCAAGGCCCCATGTCGGATTTAGGGAGCAAACAACCTCCTTAGTTGTTAAAGAAAGTTAAAGAACGTCTATAGGTAACAGTTTCTTAAGTCCCTATTAGTAAGATTTTAACGTTAACAGCTATAACGATATTGGACACCCGAGATTTCTTTGCAGCTGCTATTGATGTTGAGGCAGATGAAAAACCTATGAGCTGGGATAATTTGCTCACGGTCAGATATGTTCTGTTTGTTTCCTATCAGCTTTTTCAAGGAAAACACTCTAAACGCTACCTTAATTAAGGGGAAGATCGTGGTATGCACCTTTGAGACCTTCACTGATAACCGGAAGGGAAGAAGCGTAGTTGTGAACGAAGGTGGTGGTGTGGGAATGATTCTTGTTGATCCATTTCTTGAAGATGTCGGCTTTCAGTTTGTCATCCCAGGCACTCTAATTGGTCAAGAAGAAGCACATGAGCTTCAAGCATACATGATGACAGAAAAGTGAGTTGTTCAGCCCTTGCTTCCTCAAATGTCAAGTGTCTATCAATCGAAGAAACAACAGTTAATTAGAAAAGAAAATACGTAACTGAGAGTTATAGATATCAAACAAGTCAGTGTTACTAAGCTTACGTGAAGTTCTACATCGATTAGAAATTTTGTAGTATTGTTATTACAGGAATCCGTTGCTAGAATCTCCCCGACGATGACAATTCAGCAAACTAAACCTGCACCAGAAATGGCAGTGTTCTCATCCATGGGGCCAAATATCACAACCCCAGAAATTATCACAAAGTAAGTTCTATGAAACGTTATTTTCTCTTCTCAAATACCCAAAGCTACTTACAGGAATGGGGGGAGGGGGGTAAAAGGCAATCATCAGTGCATCTTGGGCAGGAGTAAATGAACAAATAACTTCGAACAAATAATTAACCGTGCAAATTCCTATTGCAGCCAGATATTACAGGACCAGGGGTGAATGTTTTAGCAGCATGGTCTCTGGTGGCAACTGCTGCCACGGCTGAAAGGTCAGTCAATTATAACAAAATTTCCGGCACCTCGATGTCTTGCTCGCATGTATCTGCACTTGCAGCAATTTTTAAATCATACCAACCGTCCTGGAGTCCAGCAGCCATAATGTCTGCAATAATTACAACAGGTTACTACAGTTAAAATTTGTTTCCATTGTAAGACCAACTCCAACCCAAGTGCTAAAACCTATTTTTCCCTTTCTATTCCCCCCAACCCATTCCAACCCAACTTAAAAATTAGACCTAAAACCTAAAACCTAAAAATAAGCCAGATTTAGGCAAGGATTAGTGGTCACTACAAGAAAAATAGGCTAAGAACACAAATGACTTGTGCCCTTTGCATTGTCATTCAACACAAATATGTATTTGTGCTTTTTGAATTGCATTGAACACAAAACCATCTCAAATGTGCCCTCTAACAAAAAGACACATTAATTTGTGTCCTTAACAAAGTATAATTGTGCCTATTAAAATTTGAGCACAAAATTCGTGGCACTATTTATCAGTCATCATAATTTTTTATTAATTTAAAAGTACACGAAAAGCAATTTCGTGCCGTTTGATCTGACGACTTTTTCCCAAATATATATATTTCTTTATGAAAGAGAACACGAATGATGTATTTGTGCTCAATAACAAATGAAAGTACAGATTTGCTATAGATAGACTTGCTCCCAAAGCCAGTCCAACAGGACTTGCTACCCATGTGTTTATTTCTTCTAAGTATTAATACTGTGCTGGGGACAACAATTAACCCTAACTATAAATTTTAAAATTGCAATTAAAAATTATATTCTCTCTTTCCTTCTGGCTCTCCCAATACCCGATGAACTAAAAATTTTGAAAATTATCTTGTTGTCTTTTTGTAGAGTCGGAGTGTGTGCCACTAAGGCCCACACCTCTCTCCCTTGTCCCCCGTTCCCTCCTCATTCTCATTCTTACTCTTCTCAGTCAAATTCCCTCACTTCTATCTCATTTCTTTCTCCCTCGTCCTTATCTTCTCTCTCTCGGCTCACTTCTCCCGGAGCCACACAAGACTACTTTATCCGACGACTTCAACACTAAACCACCACCATCCTCGTCCCAACCTCGCACCAAACACGGGACTAGTACATAGACCCTTGACTAGAACCTCAAATCGGAGAACCACAAGCTCTGTCTTGAATTCGAGAGAATTCGGGCCGGTTCATCACCTTCCCGACCGAGGTAAGGTCCGTAACTACCTCCGCTTAATACTTTTTGATGTTCTAAGTCGATTTCTAGCCTCGCATGTGAAAATTTCCACTACGTTTGCGAGATTGATAGGAGAATTAACAATCTCCACTATTCACGTGAGTTGCAGGTTTCCCAAGCTTTTTTCGGCCAAATCTCGTCGTCTTGGACGAGATTGACACCACAAACGAACTCCCCAGAGTCCCAGGGACCAGATTCGAGCTTTGCATGCTCGAATTTATCATGGATTCGTAGAGACCTAAATTGGCCGTGACTTTCAGGCCAATTTCCTGCCATCTCCGGCCATCCCCTTGGCCTTGATAAAACCAAACTCTTCTTAATCCCAGCTTCATTTTGACGTGTTGTGTGTTGCAAATGGTTGAGATTTAATTTTTGTTTCAAATCCAAATAGGTATTGATTTTAATTTTTGTTTTCATTTGTGTAATTTGAGATGGATTGTGGAAGTGGTTTGAATATATGGTGTATTTTATTTTGGTGTATGATGACCAAAATATGACTCTAGATTAACATTCTATCTACTGATCATGAATACAATTGTTAATATATTTTGATGGATGGTTTTGAATATAATATTCTAGATGCTTGTGGTTAGGCCCTTGTGGGCTGTTTTGATTTTATGAAAAAAATTATTTTGTGTTTTTACCCTCAGTATCAATTTGTAGGCTAGTTTGAGTTTTGAGTTATTATAAATTTTAATTTTTTTTTATTATTTAACTTAGAGGGCACGATTACTAAAATTGTGCTAACATAGCTTGGGAAAGTCATCTGACAAGGTTGTCAGAACAAGGTACAAAAAACTCCTATTTGTGCTCAGCTCTTTGGGCATAAAACATCATATTGTATGCTATCATTGGGCATAAAACATCATATTGTGTGATATCAGCAATGGTGACGCCCATAGAGGGCACATATAGAAACTTAGTTGCTGCATTGTTGCTATTGGTCTATGGGCACATATGTTGGTGCTCTTTGGCCTCAAAGGGCACATATAATTTATTGTGCGCAGTGCCCATATTTGTTGTAATGGGTGAAGCCCCCACCCACATGGGTGTGTCTCCCACTTGTCTGGTTGATCAACGCCTCACATTCAAATGAGTTGTTGGTTATCCAAAGGTCCACATTTAATTTAGTTAATATTTTTGTTTTATATTTATAAATTTATTGAATCCAACGACTGAGATCGAATATGATCAAATCTAATAATAATAAAAAAGATCTAATGGCCCAAATTTAAATTCTACAGTTAAAATAATTATAAAAAATTATTTAACTCAAAATTCACCCAAAAACTCTATAAATACCTATATATTTGTTGAAACATCCACACAAAACTCACTTTTCTCCTACAATTCTTCCAATTTTTCTTTCTAACATCTTCCAAAACCATGTGTTTGCTCATGTGTCTTGTGTTTATACATCTCTATCATGTGTTTCATATTCTTTTATAGTGTTTCATGAGTTTCATGTGTCGGGGTTTAGTGATTTTTTAATGTTTATCGGAATTTAAATATTTTTAGGTTAAATGTTCATAAAATTAATTTAGGATAGTCTAAATAATTTTTTTTTAAAAGTTAAATTAAAAAAAAGCCTAAATTCATTCTTTAATCTGGGGCTAAAATTTTAGGCCATAAAGATTAGACCATAAAAGCTATTTCTGGGTTAAAACCTACATTTTTTGGGCTAAAAATTTTAGGTTTTAGGCCAAGGATTAGAGATAGTCTCTAAAAGTAGCCTAACAAATTTTAATTTCTGGTCACTGAAACCTTTGCACGACTGAGCTTTTTGAGACATGGCCTCTAGAGAAAGAGAAATGGGGGTTGGCTTTAGGGTTTTCGTAGGACAAAGTGGATTTACCTGACGAAATACCTTCTGTTGAGATAACCTTAGTCGGACAAATAGTAATTTATGGTAGTGCCAACATGGTTTCCAAGCATAATTTTATTGAGACCAATGTTCTAAAAACGGCCTAGGTGGTGGTGAGCCGAGACGTTTTCTTGCAAATTGGTTGGAAAAATCGGATGGGCTCTAGGCGGCTGCCTAGGCGGTTTAAAAAATAAAATAAAAAATCCTATCTAAGTCTAAGTGGTTTAAAAGTGTGAATTTGTTGTACATGTGTCATCCTACAATACTCCTCACTATGGATGTATGGCATATATGCTTAATGTGTGTTTATCATTTTTTTTATTATCTTATCCATGGATTTCATACAAGTATAATTTTTGTGTAAGTGTCAATATGCACTTATTTACAAGATATACAAGAAATTTACCTAAATCCGCCTAGGCGCCCGCCTAGACCCCGCCTAGCCGCTAGGCACCAGCCCACCGCCCGACTAGCGCCTAACGTTTTTTAGAACCTTGATTGAGACGTCGATCATTGACTGATATGAAGATCTAAAGGAGTGTTATAAATATTATTATTATATACGTAGTCGTATACTTGGACTATCATGTAGCATATTATTATCATTAACTGGAAAGAGTGTAATGGGAAAGAAAATCCACTCTTGTCTTCCAATACATATTTGGTGTTCTCTCTAGTTTATCTATTGCGTATTTCATTCCCAACTTTCGGATATTGTCCATATATAATGTTTAAAGGGACCATAATGTACCGTTTAATTTGGAATCGTATTTGACGAATCGATCAATCTTCTCTCCACCTTTCATCGTGCCTATGAAAGTCTATGCAAAATTAAGAAAATCAGTGGGACAGTTGGAAGCAAAGAAATGTGCTGCATGATATATGTAGAAGTGCATATATGTCTCCTGGATATAAACTAAATAGTTTGGAAGGTAAACCCTAACACCAACAAAGGGCAACAACCCTATCTACTATACGTCTAAATGCATGTAAACAATTATATTAGAGAACAAAAATACAAAACAAATTATTTATACAATTCCCAGACAATATTAGACGTCTCTATGGGATAGTTGGGTTGGTGTATGGTACTTTAACCAGTTCAAAGCTTCAAAGCCATGGCCTCGTGACTTTTAATTAGGGATAACAAAGAAAATCATATAAAAATAGAGAGCTACTACATCCATCCCATTGTCTTATTTATCCATTCATGTTAGAGTAGTTCCACCGGGAGGTGGTTAGGCCGGCACTCAGCCAAAAAACAAGGCTGAGCCAATCCACTCCAGCCCGTTCCATTGCCTGGCACCTAGCCTAAGCTGGTCTCCAGGCCAGCCCAAAATTGACAGACCTTGGGACCGGTCCAGCTGACGTCAGCCTTTTTTTTTTTTTTTTTTTTTTTGCGCCAGAGAGGGAGTTGTTGTGGAGGCTGAGGAGCGAAGCTGGTCGAGGCAGGAGAGGGTGTCGGGAGGGAAGGAGCCACGGAGGGAGAAGGACGGGAGGACGAAGCGACGGCGTTGGAGGTGTGGAGATGCAGAAGGATGAAGCGACGACGTTGAAGGACAGGAGGTGTGGAGATGCAGGAGGTGTAGAGGAGCTTGTTGTTGAGGTCGGCTTGGGATTTGAAGGACAGGAGGGCAACTGCGTCGGAGGATGGGAGGAGGAGGTTTGGAGGCAGCGGTGGGAATGGATTATCTGTGCTGGGGTGGATGGCGTGCATGAATGGAAGGGAAGGGAAGTGTGGAAGATGAGAAAATAAAAATATTTTAATAATATTAATATTATTTTATTTTTTTATAAAGTCAAAAATTAAAAATAAAATTATTATTTTAATAAATTGACTAGGCTATTTTTTTAGGGGTGGAGATGCTTTGGTATATTACTGTTCACTGGAGTATATTACTGTTCACTTGAGTGGATAAATGCGCTGGGTGCTGGCGCAAAGTCTTTAGGGGTGGACTTGCTCTTATAATCCTACCCACCTTAAAAAGTTAAAATATTAAAATGCTATTTCCCCACCCACTATTATTCCCAAAATAACTTTAACATATGCATACATATGAAATTATAAAACAACATATAATTTTCATAATGCATCACAGACGTGTTATTTCAACTGGCTCTCGTGCCAGGGTGCTGCTGATTCATTCCAAGCGTTCTAAAATGCACACGTCAATGAAACAGCAAAAAAAGGAAAGGATTGTTTGATTTGCTTAAAGATTTTCGTAGGTGAGTTTTGTGTTTCTCAACATATGTTGGCCAAATTCAAATAAGCAATAAAAATAAGGATATGTTGCCCAAATCCTTTTTGCTGATCTTGAAGTCACATGTATGCAAATTCAATTGCAAAACATAGAGGTATCCAAATTCAAAAGGAAAACTTCGACGACATATATCCAGTGCGGCAAATGCAAAAGATCCACATATAAAATTATTCTTTTACCTCTTCAATAGAAACATAATCTTCTACCTCTTCCATAGAAGCGTCATCTTCTACTTCTTCAACGAAAAAGTCATCTTCTAAATTCTTTTTTCTTTTCTTTCTCTCGATGAAAAGAGATGGAAATATGAGTTAGTGCAACCAAACCCTTTTTTTTAACGCAAAAGAGGATAATTAATGTCCTTATCATTCATTTTATAAATAAACAAATTTATAATTAAAAAATTTAATTAAAGATGAATGAAAAGATCTAAAACTATTCGCGTGTGTCATGTGCGGGGGAAAATGCACTGCAGCTTTAATATTTGCAGAGAGGGTAGTAGGTTGAAGTATTGGTCATACCCTACTAGAATGCCAAAAGAGTGTACAAGTGTTGCTAATCCGAAGATGTGATCGACAATTTTTATTATATATACATATATATAAGCTTTAGGGTAAAGTACAAAAAATTACCTCAACTATTGGTGTCACGACAATTTCATACCTCATCTTTTAAAATTGACAATGTCATACCTCATCTTACGAATTTGTGCTAATGTCATACCTCCGTCAATTTTTCTGTTAATTTCTCAGTTAATTGCTGACGTGGCTTGATTCGGGACCCACTTTCTATTAAAAAATTATTAAAAACTAAAAAAAAATCATTTAATATTTTTAAATATTAAAATAATAAAGAAGGTTATTAAAAAAAAAAAAAAAACCAAACAAAACTTCCCCCCTGCGCCCTATCTCTTCTCCCCCATCTTCATCTCCCTTCATATTCTTCCTACCTACTGCAACCCAGAAAAAAAAAAACAAAACAAAACAAAATTTGTCCCTTACCCCCTAGGCGACCTCTCTCTTCTCCCCCATCTTCATCTTCTTTCCTCTTCTTCCCCATATTTGTTGCAACCCAGACAGAAAAAAAAAAAAAACAAACAAACAAAACTCCCCCCCTCTCTTCTCCCCCATCTTCATCTGCCTTCCTCTTCTTACTACCTGCTGTAACCCAGAAAAAAGAAAAAAGAAAAAAAAAACTAAACTTTGTCCCTCCCCCCCCCCCCCCCGCGGCACCCTCTCTCTTCTCCCCCATCTTCATCTTCGTTCCTCTTCTTCCCCCTATCTGCCCAGAAAAAAGAAAAAAGAAAAAACAAACAAACAAACAAAACCCCCCCCAACCTGCAGAAGAAGAAGAAAAAGAGAGAAAAGGAAAAAAAAAAAAAAAAAAGGATACCTAGTTTGTCCATCCACCCGTGTACCCACCCTTTTCCCTCCACATCCATTCCCCCCATTTTCTCCGCGCCTAAGTTCTCAACGAGATTTGGGTTTTTTTGTTTTTTTTTTTGGGTTGCAGGTAGTGGGTGCGAGGTTGGGTGCAGAGGGTGGGTGGGAAGGTGGGGAGGTTGGGTGCGGAGAGTGGGTGCGGGGAGAAGAGGGGGTGGGGAGCGGGGAAGACAAATTGGATTTTTTTTTTTCTCTTTTTTTCTGGGTTGAAGTTGCAGGAAGGGGGAAGAAGAAGAAGATGGGGAGAAGAGGGAGATGGGGGGGAAGGGAACGAATTGAATGTTGGTTTTTTTTTTATAATTATTTTATAATTTTATTTTAATATTTAAAAAATATTAAATGATTTTTTTGAGTTTTTAATAATTTTTAATAGAAAATGGGCCCCGGATCAAGCCACGTCAGCAATTAACTGAGAAATTAACATAAAAATTGACGGAGGTATGACATTGGCACAAATTCGTAAAATGAGGTATGACATTGTCAATTTTAAAAGATGAGGTATGAAAGTGTCGTGACACCAATAGTTGAGGTAGTTTTTTGTACTTTACCCTAAGCTTTAATATTTGATATTTGCAGGGAGGTTAGGTTGTATTATTGGTCATACCCCAACTAGAATGCCAAAAGAGTGTACAAGTGTTGCTAATCCCAAGATATCCACAATTTTTTTTTTTTTGGACTTGTTCATTGGGTAAGTAGTGTGGGTTACCTTCTCCATATGATATACGAAATATTCAAAAAAGTAATGCTAAAAAGACTAAATTTGTAGATAAAGTTTAAAAATTAAAGGACATAAAAGTTGATGATTGATTTATTTCTTATACGTTGATAAACGTGCTTATTCTTATTGGTGACACATAATTTAATTTGCAAATTTAGTTTCTAAATTTATATATGTACAGCTATCTATATATAACTTTTAGTTTAGTGCAGGAGAAATGTGTGCTTCAAATGTATTTATCTTTTGCTTCTACATATCTTCTTTTTGCGCATACAAAATAGGCAAGAAAGGCAAAAAATATAGGCATTTGTGTCTTGGACCACCTCAGTCCGTCTATCTAAAGAAGATGTTTGGTGCACTACAATAAATATAGGGAACTTTCATGAAAATGGCTTGTGTTAAGTTTATTTTAACAAAAAAACTTGTCATAGCTTTATTTAATGAAAAAGAATTAAATATTAATAAAAAAACCCTTAAATTTTAATAAAAAGGAAAAAAAAACTTAAATTTTAATGAAAATGACACAATTTAAAAAGAAAAAAAAAACCTGATGTGTGCGGGACTTGTGCGTTCATCACAGATACTGTTTATGAAACTGAACATTATTTATGAAACTGAATGGTACTACACTATTTATGAAATTGAACTGTACTACACTGTTTATTGATCCAATTTCATAAATAGTGCCTAGTTTTTTGTCCACTTTCATAAATAGTGTATAGTTCTTGGTCATGTTTCATAAATAGTGCCTAATTATTGAGTCCAGTTTCATAAATAGTGTCTCTTTCTTGGTCTGGTTTCATAAATAGTGTCTAGTTCTTGGTCATGTTTCATAAATATTGTTTAGTTCTTACTCTAGTTTTATAAATAGTGTATAGTCCAGTTTCATAAATAGCTTTCACCTATTGGTTTAGTTTTGGAAATAATGCCTAATTCTTGTTTTTGTTTCATAAATAGTATCTACTTATTGGTCTAGTTTCATAAATAGTCTACTTATTTGTCTAGTTTCATGAATAGTGTCTACTTATTTGTCTAGTTTCATGAATAGTGTCTAATTCTTGGTTCAGTTTCATAAGGTTTGAAACTTGGACCCTTTTTGGTCCTGTAAAAACACCCATTGCACCGAAAACGATGAACCCAGAAATGACCCTTTAGATCAAAACTTAAGAAGATTATGTTCTTAGTAATTATATTTAAAAAGCTATTTTCAATTACCAAATTAAAATCTCCTCAAATTTTTTACATACATACAATAATAAATGTAGCTCTCCATCCAATTCTTGAGCTTGAGTGTTATCTTGGAGAAATTTTTCATTGTGCCCATAACACAAATGGTATATCACGACGTGTTATTATGTAAGTAGTTGGAATTTTTATTTTTTATGTAATTAAATTTTTAACTCAAGAATCTCACAACTTGTATAAAGACACGTGGTGTACCACCCCGTGTTTCAGGGACATTGAAAAATCTCTCATCATCATGACTACTATTGAGAAACAACACCACAAAATTAAAACTGGGGAATGTAATTCAATTTGAAGTCTTTTTCTTATTCTAAGCAAAAAAAAAATCTATTAATGTAGCTGACAATGGGAGAAAAAAGTGGTATTGTTTTTTTGTTCTTTTGTCTTTATCATTAAATAAAGTTAGTGGGTGGTTTTTAATTAAAATGTAAAGATTTGAAGCCATTTTCATTAGTTTTCCTATAAATATATGAAATGTGGGGAAACAAATATTTTTGTTTCTGAATTTGAAATGGGATGGAAATCTGAATTTTTTCATTGCAAGTATTTTTTTTTTTTTTTAAACTCTTTTGGCCACTTCTATATATAGATAATTGGGAAGGATCTTTTTAGAGTGGTGAAGGAAAAATGGGGAGCAGGTATGAACTCAATCATCTCGGAAAAGCTGACTGTGGTGCCTGGAGACATTTCTCGTGAGGATTTGGGCTTGAATGATTCTAACTTGAGGGAAGAGATGTTGAGTCAGATAGATGTCATTGTGAACTTAGCTGCAACAACCAACTTTGACGAAAGGTAATGATGTTTAGGAAAGTGATTTCCAAATGCATCGACTTTATAAATTTAAAAAGATCATGCAACAAAATAAATAGAAGTATGCCGAAGAATAAAAGTAGTGTGTAGATATCACTTCTTTAATATTTATTATTGTTGAATCCCAATTTACTTAAAATTATAGTTTGTTTTTGTATTCTTGTCAGACTGTGAACTTATAAACGCAGTCAATTATTTTGACGCATAATTGAGATTTATGGTTTGATTGTTTAGTATGTCTGGAAAAAGATTACCTATATAATATAGGAATATAGTAAACTAGATTAAAATATATGATGTTGTGTGCAGATATGATATTGCACTTGCTCTCAATACTTTGGGAGCAAAGCATGTATTGAACTTTGCCAAGCAATGTGTTAAACTAAAGGTGCTGGTCCACGTATCCACAGGTTAGTATCTGATATCTGTCATCCCTTCGAATGTTTCTGGATCTTTTGATTTTTAATTAAGATGATATTATCATTAAACGTTGTTCTAGATTGCTTTTAGTTAGCATGACCTTTTATTCCCTTTGTTCTGAACTAATTATAAGATTAGAATACCCAGCTTGAAATAATACGACCAATATATAAAATGGATGTGTGTGTGTGTGTGTTTAAGAGAAAAATGGTGAATTTATTCAATTTACAAAGTCATATCATCATTCCAGAGAACATCATGAATAACGTTCGGAGGTTCCTCAAACTAATACGAAACCAAATTATATAAAATATTTAACAAATTTACTTAAAAACACAGTAAAATAGCAGAATTATTTTTTTTAAACAAGTTTTTAAGGCCATTAATGTTATGTAAAAAATGCACAAGCTATATTATCCGTGCGAGGATGTGAAGGTAAAAGAATTCAATATTTGTGAAAGGAGAAACCTTACAATGACTTATAAGAGGTTGGACCATATAGCCAATTAGTTTTACGGTGGAACTCCAATTTTCTTTATGATATCATAGCAGGTTGCCCCATATGTAAAGCCCAACGGCCACACGTGCTCCATCTCACCATATTCGTGTTGTCCACATGTTTGGCTTGAAAAATCGCCACACGTGAGGGGACACGCGAGGATGTGAAGGTAAAATAGTCTCACATTAGTGAAAGGAGAAGCATTGCAAGGACTTATAAGAGATTGAACTATTCTCCATATAGCCAATTAGTTTGGTGGAACTCCAACTTTCTTCAATCCGAACTTTTTATGTTGAGCGAATTTTTAACATTTTTTTAGCTAAAATTGAACCTTTGAACATATCATAATCCTTATTCATTATCCCACTCACTGCTGTTTTATGATTTCAGCTTATGTTTGCGGCGAAAAGGAGGGACTTCTATTGGAAAACCCATACCACATGGGTGAGACACTCAATGGGACCACAGGTCTGGATATAGACAATGAAATCAGGCTGGTCCACGAAAAACTGAAAGAACTCCGAGCGGAGGAAGCATCAGAACGAGCAATCACTCTCGCCCTCAAAGACTTTGGACTCGAAAGGTTTGTCAAAAAAATAAAAATAATAATCTCCCTAGCTCCTTCTTCTTTCACTTGTTTGTTCGCTTAAACACTTTGAACTCATTAGAACGAGAGCAATTTTTTGACATGCATGCTACGATGACAATGTATGTGCTGTGATGGAAGTCCTCCGATCAGTTTATTGTTTGTTTAGACCTGGTGTAAAGCTTAACCTAAGCTATACCGTTGAACTAGGACAACTAGACTTATACCCGTGAGACTTAAACGTTAACTGTTCATGGTAGCTTTAATTTATGGTGTTTAAGGTTGACCATCTTTGATTAGTAGCCAGATTGAGTGATTGTTTTTGGTGCTATACAGTATCCTGTCGTTCAAAGGCACAAAGGCAGCCATCAATTCACGAGTAAAACTAAGTCAAAATTAAAAGAAAGAATAATAAGATATTAATCATATTATACATGACATATGGTTTCAGTAGGCAACATATGTGCAAATTTTGCCGATGCTTTTGCTTGCCAGAACCTTCTTATTACTGATTGTCATATTTGGGATCATTGTACTCTCTCTTTTGCTTTTGATGCTTTTCGCTTTGATTATGTAGGGAATGGTTGTATTCGGGGTTTCTCTCTTCAATAAATTACTTCTTTGTTTCAAAAATAAAAATAAAAATATGAGAATGACACAGAATACCACTTGAGGTGTACCCGTATCATATAAGTTGTTGCCCTTATATTCTAGGCTTGGGTTTACTGTTTCCCTAAAGATATTTATTGTTGTCAACTGATAGCTTTCATTCAATTAATTCAAATATCAACGTTTACATCTTCCATGCACATTAAATAAAAATTCAAGAAATAAAATTCCGTGAAGAATTATTGATATGATTCATTATAATAAATGAAAATATGACTTTGGCCCCCACAAACTTAATTTTCTTTACCTAAAACTTAACATAATTTTTTTACTTGATTAAAACCCAGATGATTAGAATCCATATAAACAAATTCCTTAATGAAGCTTGAATTCAATTAATTTATATGTTCCGAATGCCGAAATACCCCTATTAATATCAATTGGATTTAATTATTTTTATTTACCGTCAATTATTGTAAATTGACTAATTAGTCATTAGTTGTGTTAAGTGTAGGATTACGCATTGCATTGTGCCATTTCTTTTCCTATTCCAAATTTCACAATTATTCTTGCTTCCTATATTTTTGTTTGAAATTAATTTATTATATGCATCTATGTAATTATTGTGCTTGTAAATATAGGTAAATTAGTGGACATTAAAATAGTAATTAGCGTGCATGTAAATATTAGGTAGGTACATTAAGTTAAAAGCCGACCAAAGAAAAATTGTCCTTATGTTATTCTGGAAAAAGTATTATGTGATGTCCTAAAATAATGTGTCTATTATTCCCTCGTCTTTTAGTTGTAATATATATTGTTGTATGAAAAGAGTATGAAAAGAGTGTACTTATAATTTATTTCAAGACAAGTTGTAAGTTACATTCATTGACATGATTGGGGAATAGTATCACATGTTTTAAATAATTTGTAATAATAGGTCAACTATTTCTCTAGCTTGTAACTTATATTAAATTTTGGGTTTTATTTAGAGTCTAAAAGGTCGGTGAATTTATGTTTATGAAATAAGAGTTGCAAGAGTTTATCTTTGAAAAAAAAAAATCCTATAATAACGAAAGAAAGAAACAAATATGGTGAGGGCAATGATACCTCAGAGTCAAAAAGGGTTTTTTTTTTTGGGTTTTTATCACCAATGGTACATGAGATTGACCAAACTTATCATTTTGGTCACTCACTTTCAAAATCAATCAATGTCGTCCTTGACATTCACTACCTCACATCAATTTGGTCATTCTGTTTAGAATCCGTCAATCATTTTGTTAATTTGTACTAACATTTGCCTATACACTTTGTGTGTATGAACACATTTTTTTAGAAAAATGGGAAGGAGAGAGGGAGAGAGAACGTTTTTTGGGGGGGGGGGGAGTGAGAGGTTTTTGCTTTTGGTTTTTTTTTTTTTTTAATTTTAAATATTGAAGATATTTTAACATCATCTGTATGTGAGACTTCAATAAAAAACAATAAATATTGAAGATATTTTTACATTATTGCCTATAATTTTTTTTGTGTGATAGAAGACTAAATAGTCTTTTCCACTCTTTTGGTTGGCAAAGAGGGTTTCATTAATGTAATTTTAGATGTAGGTCCCACAAATCCAATAAATTCGATTTTATCGAATTTGGATTGCATTTTTTTTCTTTCCAACTGGAATTGTGGGATGCGAGAGAAATGCCAACGTGGAATACTCATCAGTTGGTTCATTCTAAAAAAAATAGTTTCATATATATAATCTACTTGGCGCTATATGATTGGATTAGTGGGACCACATCAGCACACTGACAAAAAATATTTACGAAATTTTAATGGGAGGACTCAATTGATGTGCGATATTGAAAGTCAAGGACCAAATTTATCGATTTTTGAAACTCATGGACCAGAATGAGGAGTTTGATCAATATCATGGACCATTTGCAATAAAAACCCTTCTTTTGTGTAATCCACGTGTCACCATTTTATTAGATTTGTGGGTCCCACATACAAACTAACAAAATAATTGACGGAATCTAAATGGAATGACCAAATTGATGTGTGGTAGTGAATGTTAGAGACGACATTGATTGATTTTGAAAGTGAGATAGCATTTGGGATAAAAACTCTTTCTTTTTCGGTAAGATGATAAATTAAAGAGACCAAGATTGTCTGCCCTCTCATCTTTCCATCCCCTTCCATCCCTTCCTATTTTTCTAGCCATTAATTTCATGTTGAGTTAATTTAAAGGAAAACTAATGAAAAGGGCTTGAAAACTTTGAGTTTTAATGATAAGGACAAAATAAAGGGTAAAGTGAATAGTACCAGGATTGACTTTTTAGTGTAAAAATGTGGTTTTTCGTTAAAGTGAACAGTACCGGGTGCTTTTCGTTAAAGTTCCCTTAATTTAATGCTCCAGATTTTGCTATCTCACATATTTTCATCCTTTTTTCTTCCTCTACGCTTCTGGTGCTGCATTCACAGACCAAGAAACATTTTCAGCTGCACAACAACATCCTCCACCAAGAATGCCATTGAATTATAATACAATTTCCGAGTTGCTTTTCGGATTCTAAATCATGGGTTTCCTTCTTAGCTTCCAAAAAAATAATGGGTTTTTAACTAATCTGCTGATTGTTCAAGTGGGAGAGGAAAATTTTGAGAATCTTCTGCTGATGGTTGATGCTCCAAATTTAGACGAGTTACAAAATTTGAGATTTGCATCATAAATCCAAGCACAAAGGTGATATTTGAGATCCCAACTCGAACATCATGAAATAAATTTCAAAACAGGCATTGAAATCGAAACTGAAATTAAATAGATTTGAGAGTTGATTCATACCCGGCTTTCGAACCCTGTCACCAGGAACCAAACCCTGAAACCCAAGAACACAAAAACAAAGTTAAACAGCAAAAAGCACTGAAATTTAGCATAATTTTCGCATTCCATATCTTCTTCGCGAAATGTCAGCGAGAGGAGTGGTATGGCGGCCACTTCAGAGCTCTGCCCCGGTGAGTTTGCCAGCACCGGACTCGATTTTCCGACGAGTTTGCCAACATCATGAATTAAATATTACCTTCATCCTCTGGTCAGGTCTGTGAATTGAAGGTTGATGAATTACAGGGGCTATCGTGCTCCGTATAGGCTCTGTTACAACAAAATCTTATATTCTGACTTCCAAAATTTTGAGAATCTTCTGCTGATGGCTGCTGATTCTCAAAATTTTCCTCTCCCACTTGAACAATCAGCAAATTAGTTAAAAACCCATTATTTTTTGGAAGCAAAAAGGAAACCCATGATTTAGAATCCGAAAAGCAACTCGGAAATCATAATTCCATGGCATTCTTGGTGGATGATGTTGTTGTTGTGTAGCTGAAAATGTTTCTTGGTCTGTGAATGCAGCAGCAGAAGCGAAGAGGAAGAAAGGAGAGTGAAAATGTGTAAGTGGTAAAATCTGGAGCATTAAATTAACTCAACATGCAATCAATGGCTAGAACAATGGAAAGGGACGGAAAATAGGAGAACAGACAATCTTGGTCCAAATTAAAGGTGGACCTGTGATTTGCCATCAAACTTGTAGTATGCATTGATTGAGATATAAATCAAGCACATCAGTTATTAATATTTTTTTACGAATGTTACATTTATTATATATTTTTAGGATAATGCTAAATAGATCAAAGTTTTAAACCAAATTTTCAAACCAAATGATGTGTTACCAATAAGAAATAAGCACGTTAATCAATACTTATTAATAATCAAATCATCAACTACCACATTATTTAGTTTATTAAATTTGATATCTCTAATATTATCCTATTTTTATATTATGTTTGTATCACACCTCTAATTGAGGTTGGCCCTTGTGTATTGATTGAGACATAAGCCAAACACATCATATATTAATATCTTTGTAGGAATGATACACTTAATATATTTTTTGTATCATATTTATATCATTTCTCTAATAAAAGTAGAGCCCAACCACATATGTAGGTCTCATCTCTATTTGAGCGGTGGTACAAGTGTCATATGAAAAATGTGGCAAGTGTAACATTTATGATATACCATCTCATGTGACAAATGATGTGTACATGCCACATCAATGAATAAATTTATTTAATTGAACATTGGTTTTATTCATCACTTATTACATAGTATAGTATAAAAATGTGGCATTCCTAGCATCACTCCTTTTTTTTTTCTTTTTGTTTTTCAAACAGATCATTTATCACCTGCATGTTAGTTTTTACTTTTTGAAAAAAAAGAAGAAGTTAACATAACTAAATATCAACGTACTGATTCAGTAACTACGACATACTAAAAACCTAATCATTTAGCAATTAAAATTTTAAATTTTTTTTCTGCTATGTATTTGCAACAAACATTGTAAGTTCTATCTGGATTAATTGCGCCCTTGAAACTAATCTTACGAAGAAACGGTTAATACAATAAAGAACACATACCACTCTATGTCCTAGTAGTCTTATCAAAAGCATGAACTCTCTGTCAAACTTCTTTTTTAACAAACGATATCTACACTAAGAGGTGGGGAAGTGGACTAAGCCTCACAGTGAGTTAACACTAATGTGGTTCAAACTCTTTGTCAACCTTTTATCTAATAATTTATACTTTGAAACAAATTAGGATAAATAGATATAATGAATTATAACAAGGAAGGATTTCCGTACACCTTTTGTCCTTCTACGCATTCATGTTTATCTTGACAATTTTTTTTTGAACAAATAAGAAAAAATCAATGTGAATATAAATAAATAAGAGAGTGTAGAACGAGAGAATGGTGGCTGAAAATCACTATCTCATGACAAATCTACTGAACTATACCTAGTGTGCATTGTAAAGTTATGAAATCTGCTGAATATTATATATCTAAATTTGTTTATTAACTTTTCTTGTCCTCTTTCTTATTAACTATAGTAGGATAAATTGATTGCAGTTATGTAAACTATTGAAATCCAAACGATGCAAATTCTAAATCGCACTTTTTTGGTAAATTACTTTCTTAGAGCAATTCAGTATGGATGGCCAAACACGTATGTGTTTACCAAGGCAATGGGAGAAATGCTAATAGGAGATCTAAAAGAAAATCTACCTGTGGTCATTATTCGCCCTACCATCATCACCAGCACTTACAAAGAACCTTTTCCTGGTTGGGTTGAAGGAATCAGGTGTGACGATATGAATAAACCTTTCTTATTATTTTTAAACATATAACTAGTTTTTGGTGTTATATAAATATTTACTTTTTTTATCTGTTCACTTGTGTCACATGCAGAACCATTGATAGCATTGCAGTTGGCTATGCTAAAGGAAAATTAACATTCTTTCTCTGTGACATTAATGCAATTGTTGATGTGGTGAGTTAACAAAATACTTCATTTTGTTACTATTCGTACCCTCTTATCTCCAAGGTTTGAGTACATTAAAATCAAATGCAAAATTACGTAGCTATCTATACGTGAAAATCCATCTCTACTCGTAAAAAATTGTAATTTGACATGTGTACATACTTTTCTACAAATATATATTCATATAAATTTCAAACTATGATCTTCAAATAAGGAAGAATGATGCTCTATATATAAACAACCGAACAATGTTCATTAAAGAAGTTGTATTATACCTGTTACAAATATTAGGTTGGTCAGCCAACAAGTTCATTAGCCCAATAAAGAAAAGAAAAAGAAATTCTACTTAATTAGTGCTTATCTTTCATTTATATTCTTAAGCATTTACAAAACATTTGATGATATATTACTTATATAAACATCGTGCAGATACCAGCTGACATGGTTGTGAATGCAATACTTGCTGCAATGGCAGCCCATGCAAACCAACCTGGTGAAGTAATTTATCAAGTAGGATCCTCTAGGAGAAATCCTGTAAGATATGGTAATCTTTACGATTATGGAGTCCATTTCTTCACCAAGAAATCATGGATTAATAAAGATGGGACGCCAGTTAAGGTTGGCAAGGTTCCAATTATGGGCAGCATGGCTAGCTTTCACAGATACATGACTGTCCGTTACTTACTTTTCCTAAAGGTAATTGGTTCTACATATTCTTCTGCATCCATAATAATATTTTTCAATCATAGCTTGTCGACGAACGTAACCAAGAAAACTGTGAGGTCAAGTGCTGGCGTGGTATTGCGAGTCAATATAAATGATAACACGTGTAATGAAATTAAGGTTGACCGCTTGTGGTTTAAAGTTAGATGTTAAATGCACATGCTATGGTATTTTAGCGGGACTCGTAGCACGACATGAGAACATGTCTGGTTCCATCATCTAGAAGTTCCCCATCGAGTCTTATTTTACCTTTTACTTTCTCTAAAAGTATGTAAAAGTAGCCCCTTGAGTTCTCTGTGTCTATTTTGATATTGTATTCTTTGTCTAATATTTCAAACACAACAGGGATTGGAAGTGTTTAATGCAGCATTTTGCCAATACTTCAAGGGCACGTACGTGGATGTCAGTAGAAAGATCAAATTTGTGATGAGACTGGTGGAGCTTTACAGGCCATACTTGTTCTTCAAAGGAGTGTATGTATATGTGATTTTCCTTATGTTCTTCAGGCCATTGGTCTTGAAAGATTATTTTGATCCATATTGTGAGACCTAACTAACTATGAACTAATTATTGCATACAGCTTCGATGATATGAACACAGAGAAGTTGCAAATGGCAGTAAGAGGAAACACCACAGAGGCAGATATATTTTACTTTGATCCAAAGTGCATAAATTGGGAAGACTACTTTCTGAATGTCCATCTTGCTGGGGTCGTAAAGTACGTTTTTAAATGATTACCCAAATTGGGATTAAGTTAATGTTTCTTTTGTCTTTCATTTGTATTGATATAATATATTTTGGAATTGGTGGAAGTAATTGGGAGGACTCTAGCCAGTGTGTTTACTCGAGGCTGTATGCTGTGGCTCCGAATAGCATATTATAGTATACTTCAATCAAGTGTACGAATTATGATAGAATGTTATTGGTATTTGTTTTCATAATCATTGATGGTGAAAAATTGTTGTCGCCAATGTAATATGTTATATGAAAGTGTTTACTTTAATTGGTTAACTAAATTTTGTGTTTTCATTATTTACTTTTTTTGGTCCAAGTATAATTGTAAGTGCCACTTTGTACTACTGTCAAGTAGTATTCCTTTTCACTTCTAAATGAGAGGTATTCTGTACAACTTGTATGTATTGATGAAAAGATATTTGGTTGTATGAGAAATTGATGTTGTATTTACTTACATTGTAAAGCATAGGTGTTGATGTAGGGGCAAATTGTGCCCAAATGCAACTGCACCATGTAGTAGTGGTACATGGATGGTCCTGCTTTGTATATCTGTGATGAGGGATCATACATATTTTAGGAGTGATCATGTTTGGTATATACACGATGTGTGATCACTGCCTACACGATTAGATTGTGCATATGGTTTTGCTTGGTATATCCGCGATGAGGGTCCATATGCATTATAAGAGTGAGCATGCTTAGTATATCCGCAATGAGTGATCACTACCTAGTGCTATAGGATATAGTCCTGCTTGGTAAATCCGCGATGGGGGACCGGCATATTACATGGGTGATCATGCTTGGTATTCTTGCGATGGGTGATCACTGCATGCACCATTAGATTATGCATATGGTTCTGCTTGATATATCCACGATGGGGGGACCATACGCATTCTAGGAGTGATCATGATTGGTATATCCGCAATGGGTGATCACTACCTGCACCATTAGATTATGCATATAGTTTTTCTTGGAATATCCGCAATGAGGGACCATACGCATTCTAGGAGTAATCATGCTTGGTATATCCGCGATGGGTGATCATTACCTAGAGCTATAAAAACGATCATACTTGGTATATTCGCGATGGGGGACCTTATGGATTTTAGGGGTGATCATGCTTGGTATATCCACAATGGGTGATCACTGCCTACATCATTAGACTATGCTTATGGTTATGCTTGGCAATCAACAATGGCGACAACTTTCTAGTTGGATTTCGTTTAATTGGTTTAGAACTCCATTTCATATTTGTTTCCATTGAGTTAGTTTCAATCCGAGATTCTTGTGCATAGAAGTTACTCCGTTTATGATTGTGGTTATAATGTAAGGTTACAATGTTGGATGTTTGGATTTCAATAGTGAAATACGGTAAACCTTACGGTGGTTGGCTCCATTAATCTTAGTGAAGTGATATTTGATCTTAATGGAATGGATCAATTATTTTCTTGTGATTATTGACTTGTCGTTGGAAATTAGTGTGATGTACGTGATGGATGAAATGAAATTCTTGGTTATTATATATGGTTTCACTAAGTAGTCTAGAATCTAGTGAATTATGCTATGTGAGTTCTATGGAGTGATTCTAGAACTTTATGTTATTTTCTTGCTAAGAGATGTCATGAGAAATGTCGGGCTTAATAATGGTGAACTATGAATGGCTTGATCTCGTTTTAAGGTACGTAGGCAGTCTAACACAGAGGTTAGATGCAGCCATGATACAAAAAAAAGCCACTGCACCGTTCGACTTTTGATTTGTATTTGGTCATGTCTCGGAGATGAGACATGATAGATGGTCAGGTATGTGGTGACGTTATGTATCGATCTTGGACGTATATCGGGATCAGGGCGTGACAATTTGATTCATTAAGAATCAAGATTGGATTCGGTAGAGTCCTAAAGTGAATGGAATTATTAAGGATTAGAATGAACAATGATAAGATTCGTAATATCCCAAGAATCATTCTTCACAGCTGATCAAGATCTAGAATGAATAAAACATGAAAGAAGGCTAGGTTTATAGTCCTAAGTCTAGTAGAAGTGGTCGAGCTTTACTCAGAGATCATGATGGTTTGGTGCTGAGGAATACAACCCATATAGGACTCTACTTCGACATGGGATAATCAGCATGAAATCACTCCTTTATATAGAAGAGGTTTTGCAACATTTGAGGGACCTTCAATACAACACACAAATTTGCCTTGCGCAATTTCTCGTTCTACGTGAAACCCTCTCATCTTTGAGAAAAATGTTGATATTCCTAACTTTGTCAAGCACACCTTTTAGTTTGTATCAAGGGCTCTGTGGTTGACAACTTGTGACATCTTACAGTTTGTAGAAACAACATTCCAGCTTATAAAAACAACACTACTCCGAGTTTGGTTTACAATCTATCCAAGTCTCTCTCAGCAGGGAATCTCTGAGTCCTTGTTACAAGAGGTTGTCTCATTAGCTTCTCGGTAAGTGAGGTGTTACCAGGTTAGATCATTTGGCACATTGAAGGTCGAACCCATTTATGATTGGATATTCACAAGTGCATTTCAGAGTTTGGCACTTTGAGGACTAACCACTTTTAAGGTCAAGACACCTATCTCCTTTGAGTATATGTGTCCATATAGTCTGATACTGATTCAACGCACTTGTATTTTTACAAATATAATTGGAGTAGCCAAGCCCTGTGTAGATGATTCTTGAACTTCGTAGTGACTAGCAACCATGTCTTTCAGGTTCTAAACCCAAAGGTTGAGATGAGTTCCTTCCTTGGTTGCGATCGATTGGATAAGAAGTCAGCAGCACGTTCGACACCACCACCACCACATTCATTTACTCATTGATCGAGGTCGG
The DNA here is from genome assembly GCA_035220775.1 of Malus fusca. NCBI lineage: Eukaryota > Viridiplantae > Streptophyta > Magnoliopsida > Rosales > Rosaceae > Malus > Malus fusca. The sequence continues at coordinate 13,685,808 of CM069061.1, read as the reverse complement.
TCGACGAGTTGGCACGCACTGCATGCAACTGAAGGATGTAATTAGTTCATTAGCTATTCGGCCTGCGTGCCACGTAGGCTTGATAGTTTTTAGGGTTAACAATATGTTCTAAATAATGTTTTTCTTTTTTTTTTCAAAATCTTAGTTTTTATCCCCACTCACTTAGTTTTCCTATGTATTCGAGGTCGGTCGCACCGCGTCGAGGATTGTCCGTCATTGTTTTCTCAAGTTTGTGTCCGAGTATACATCCATGTATTTGTATTTCTCGTTAACCTGTATGTCGTAAGCCTTAGTAAGCTTTGGTATAATTTTTGGGTAGTTTCCTTATGACTAGTGTTGTTGATAGGGTCGGCGATCCTAGATTGTGTAGTGTGTATTTGAACGATTGGTGGATTGAGAATTGATTGAGCACGATTTGTAGCGTGTTCAACGGGTTAATGGGTGGGCCAAACATCGGATGGGTGTCGAATTCCTCTAGATTTTCCTCGGTTCTTGGGGCAACCTGCGGCAACTCTTGACAATTTATGAAAATTTGCCACCTAACTTCTCCAAGTGGTGGAGCGCGTCGATTTCATTCATAATTTTATTCATTTGTGTGATTTTTCTCTACAACAGTTTGTCCTATATATTATGTCCACTGAAAGATAAAGCTCCCGATACTCAGACTCTTTACACCGGTTTCAAAACTGTTGTCTGGTAAGGTTAGAAAAGACGGTATAATATTGGGACGACAACTATTGTTAGAAGTTGTGGTGTGGTTGCTTTTGGAATGCGAAAATCCTCGTTTCCTACATGTAGAAATGACAGAAACACCATTTTTTATGAGACAACGGTTTTAACTAAAATTGTCATTAATTTGAGACTTATTCAGACGAGACGACAATGTTTTGCAGTCGTCCCATCTGCTTCAAGAGACGAGGCCCACTTAAACAACGATTTTTTTAGCAAACATGAGACTTTGATATAATTACTTAACACTATTGACGATCTTCATCACAATCGATAAGGTAGGAAATGATACAAGGATATGCACTTCACACATGCATAAGGGTACATTGGTTATTACAATTCTTCAAGTTATCATTAGACCATAACATGCTTTCGGAGGCCAGGTATGTGAGTATTCATAATATAGTCTTCCCAATCAATGCATTTCGGATCAAAGTTAAATTCCTTTGCGTCTATGTAACACTCACTTGTCAACTTTTGCAGCTCCTTTGAGTTACTGTCATCAAATCTGCAATTAAAATATGTTTATTATTGTCCATTCCCTTGAATAATGAAAAATGATAAAACTTGTAATTACAAAAGTATAACATACGTACATGCCCTTGAATAACATGTAGGGTTTGTATAGCTCTACTAAGCGCATCACCAATGTGAGTTTCCGACTATAGTTAACATATATGTCCTCGAAATATTGGCCTGAAGCTTTATTTACGAACTTTAATCCCTTCAAAAAATGCAAATAAGAACATATGAAAGGAAATTAATGAACTGAGAAAGACAAACATGTGTGATATCAATAACATAAAAAAAAAAAAAACGATTATTAAGCAGACATTAATTAATTCAATCTCAATGATCACACAATCCATGAAATGGAAAAGAATATACGGTATGCCCAGAATACAAGATGATACACACTAAGTGTTATAATATAAGTGGAATATAGTGTTGAAATGTTTCACTTGTACATTTTACACGCCTTTGATATTATAACATGTGGTGTATCACCTTATATTCTAGGTTCACTAAAAAATCTCTCCACGAGATGAGATGACCCACATTTGCAATCCCTATTAATTGTGGATTTTTATATTTTATTGTATAGCATTACCGTCAAGAAAATAGATAGAACAAACCTGCAAAGGTATCCTGAAGCAAATTTGCATGTACATTCGGAAAGAAGACATAGTCCTAAACATTGTACACTTGCCAACTTTAGTAGCGTTTCCATCATCGTTAACCCACGGATTTTTGGTGAAGTGTCGGTACACAAAATTGTGAATATCACAAAATTGTATAGGGTTTCCAAATGAGGATCCCACATGGTAAATGACAATAGAAGGTTGATTTGCATTCACAACCATAGCAGAAATAATTGAGTTTACCACCATGTCAACAGGAATCTGCCCAATTTACAAAATTAACCACTCGTTAGTTACATTTTTTTTTAACCACCGCTTTAAAATAATTAAATAATTTAACCAAAAAAAAAAAAATCATAGAAGAGAAACACAGACGAGAATGAAGTCTAATAATTTCCATAAACTTATCCTTTCTATATATGTATGCACATGCATGTACATGATATATATATATATATATATATATATATATATATTATGTAAATAGTGTTTGAAGGCATCAACATATTCATTGACTTTGAACTCACCATATCAAAAACTGACATAGGATCAGCAAGGAGGCATGTCAGTTTTCCTTTGCAATAACCAGCAATAACGCTATCAATGGTTCTGTAATATGAACAAATATATGATTTTAGTTTTGTGGGATCACCATACACTTTAATTTTCATTCATCTTTTAAAGGCTATCGATATTGACACTTGTAACTTTCAACTATTGAGTAACAAAGATATTTTTACAACTTAGAATTTTAAGGTGCGTGATGCAAAATAATTACCTGAAACCTTGAATCCAACCTGGAAATGGCTCCTTATAAGTACTAGTAACCACAGTTGAACGGATGATGACTAGAGGTAGATTACCTTTTGAGTTCTCAAGAAATATTTCTCCCATTGCCTTTGTAAATACATAGGTGTTTCGCCATCCATAAAGTTTAGCCCTGATAATTATTAATTATATTAAAGAAAAGCAAAAGATAAATAGCATAAGTCCATATATAACACTCAGGAATGGCACAATCTACGTGGAATTGTTAAGAATTTCAAACTTCTACCACCACTAGGTAGCATTTCTTGTACTTCTGATTTCATCAAAATATGGGAAAAAAATAAGCAAAAGTATAAAATTTGTAAGTGTGTTAATAAAGGCACAATTAGATATTGATGCTTTACAACCTTTCAATGCCAAAATCCTTCATGGTGCTTCTGATATTTTCTTCTGAAGCCCCTTCTGCCTTTAGTTCATTCAATTTCTCCTCTACAACCTTCTTTTCCTGTACTTGGAAATTAAATTTGGTGGTGCCTTTAACTTTCTCATCCATAAATGAAGATGAGTCCTCTGGTATAAGTCCTTCCCCTTCACCACACACGTAAGCTAGAAAAAAAACAAGAAGGAATTTTTTTATCACCATCATTTGAGAAAAATCTATCCAAGGGCACAAAGGCCAACAGAAAAAGGTTTCCTTACCCATATATATTTATATTCAATTAAACAAAAGATGATATATCAGAAATATGATAATTGAAGATGAATTAAATAAGAAAAGGAGAGGATAAGTACAGTATGTGACAAACAAAAAATAACAGAAAACCGAAAGGCCATACTAAATGATCGAAAACTGACCAGTTGATATGTGGAGAAGCATCTCTAGTTTTAAACATTTCTTTGCAAAGCTCAACAAATGAAGAACTCCAAATGTATTCACGTCTAGCGCAATATCATATCTGCAAACGATATATGTATACAGGTAAAAAAAACGATATAGGTGTACTCGTACGTGATTTATTTATCACTTTTATCAGAAGATTGTATATACTTCATAGTGTCTATGTTGTACTTTATTCACTTTAATCAATAATGTAGTTTGTGTTTGAATTTTATGTGTGTATATACCAGCAGTAATTGGGGAGGGTGGAAATCAACACATGACCTCGATCGCAGGATGAATGCTCATACCTTTCATAAAAATTTGTTGTCGCTGCAGAGTTAAGTATGATTTGTACTCCATTGAACATTTCTTCCCTCAATTTGATGTCTTTCACCCCCAGGTTTTCAAAAGTTACATCTCCTGGGACAGCCACAACTTTTTTTGATATAAAGTTATCAAAATCTGCACCTAGTTTCTCCCTTAGAACCTTGAACAACGCCTTTCCTATGATCTTAATTTACAAATATATATATATAAATATATAATTAAAATAAAGTGAATGCCATTAATTATAGATTGAAGTACATGTAAATGCAATGAAGTGTTGTGAATTTATGCAAACCTCATTATGCATGCGATCCTTGGCTGAGTTGGTATCCGGAGCTCTTAAAAGAAGATAGACCTTTTCCACATTTGGTTGAACCCTTAATATTTTCTCCAAAAATACTGCATATATGCCATATATTAGCTAGTTAGGTTACTCTGTGTGTGTAAGAGAGAGAGAGAGAGAGAGAGAGAGAGAGAGAGAGAGAGAGAGAGAGAGAGAGAGAGAGAGAGAGAGAGATGGTATACCCATTGCAAGGAACCCTGTGGCTCCAGTAACCAAAATGATATTTTCTTTGAGATATCCCAGAATGGTCTTCAACTCCATTGGTGAAGTTTAGAATTAAATCGAGAGACGGAGAAAGTGAGCGGTATTTTGTTTTGAGTTATGTTTGACGGTTCCTTGGATTCAGAGCGTTGGAGGGAATTAAGTTGTTGATATATATCAGTGTACTTATACGAAAATTTAGAATGCTTTCACGTGCTACGTATTCAAAGTGATATAGTTGCAACTTGGAAGACGTGGTTTACTAAAACTTAGATGCTTCCCATTAATAAATTTAGAAGTTTGATTAAAATCAAATAAAATATTACACACATATATTTTTGAAATTAGGGTTCAACCAATGAGGCATTGTGTGCGTTAGAAAATAGGTCAAGAAATTAGGGTTCAACCAATGAGGCATTGTGTGTGTTATTAAATAGGTCAACGAGTACTAAAGTTGTTGTATTTGGCTAAGTGTCAAGTGCATTATTGACCTAAATTGATAATAGAATATTTATACTTATGTCGAAAATAAAACATTCATGAATTAAACCCTAATATATCAAAAATATATTTTGTCCCTAATTATATATAATATATATATATATATATATCTATATATGTATATTTTAAATAATATGCTTTAGTATCCGCATTTTTTAGTATACAGAAAATTTTGTGATTTAATTGTTTGTTGGGGGGTGGTGGTGGGGGTGGAAGGATGATTTTTCTTTTGTTTTATAAGCAGAATAAAAACTTTTATTAGAAAAGTACTAATACCACATTGGTGAGGGTGAAATCCTAATTCTCAAACCCTCGGAGAACTTAGGAGAGCTAACTACACCCATAAATAATTAAAATATGTTAATTCATAGAAACTTAATTGTTTTTTTGTGCTTCTCGGTATACCATCCTTGAATTAGAGCCACACGTAGAGTGCTGTTGTCATGGACAGTATGTGTTATGAAATGACTACTCTCTTAATGCATCGACATAAGGGTTTTGTGCTACGTACGTCCAGTATTATATACATGTAATGTTGTTTTTAATTAGTTGACTAGTATTGCTGTATCATGTGTGTGTGTGTGTGTGTGTGTGTATATAGTTATTTTCCTACAGGATAATACTCTTGACTCGATAGGTCGGCTTTGAGTTGGTTTGATTTTTATTTTTATTATTATCATTACTATTTCAGGTTGTGCGTTAGTTCAGCTGCATATTAGAAGGAGAAGACTGGAATGAGTTCTTGGAGCGTTATAGACGCGATCAAATACAAAGTCTTTGCCATATCAATTGGGCATGGATATTGCGTTATTCGCGTTGAAGAGAAGCGAAAGCGATAATTCATTGATACGAAATAATACGATTACACGATTACAAGGGTGTCAACTAAGTACATATTTTTAGTGACCAAATTCATAATTTGAATGAATAAAAATCTGCCAATTACATCCTTAATATTAGATTCACAGCTACTATATTTATTTTTCCGTCAATTTAAGTCATGTTACTTGCATGCAATACAATTGGAGGGTAGATTAGTAATTTCCCATAAAGAAATAGTGTATGAAGTTAAATTTGAAGGGTAAATTAGATGTTAGATTTGCAACCTATATGAAATATTAAGGGAAGGCAAGAAAATGACAAAATTACATCCTCAAGTGTGTCAAGTGACTAAGTTGATGAAAAATTGGATAAAATAGCTTTAAATGTAATGGTAGGGATGAAATTATCAATTTTTAATGAATTTAGGGACTTATTTTACTGAAAAAATAATTCGGGAACCTAATTTTCACTGAGATGATATTTCAGGGACTAAATTAGCACTTCACCCAGGAAAATTAGACCACGTATAGCAATATAATTAAAAAACTAATGGTTTTTTTGCATTACTAGCTTGGAAAATTTATCAAACACAAGTGATGGGGATTTAAAATTTCCATGAAAAATATGGATGATTATATCATAAGAACATAACTTGTTTACGAGCTTTAATAAAAAGGAAGATTCAAATAAATTTAAGGTCATGACTCAAAACTATTACCACACTAGTAGAAAAACATGTTTGCGCGACGGAGCAAATTTCGTCGCACAAAGTATGTTTGCGCGACCTAAAACATAAAACGTTGCGCAAAGCACCTTTGCGCGACGAAGACTGACGTCGCGCAAAGGCCTTTTTTGCCAACTTAGAGCAACGTACATGCAACTGCGTCACGCAAAGCCCTTTTGCACGACGTAAGGTTCGTCGCGCAAAGCTGTTTTGCGCGACGAAGTTGAACCTACGTCGTGAAAAGTCTTTTTTTTTTTTTTTTTGGGTTCTTGAATTGCCTTTTTCTTTTCTGGTATCCATTTGTGTAAATATTTTAAATTGAAGATCGAATCAGTTCGTTGTATTCATATAGGGTCAAGGAGTGTAGCTGTAAAAAATTATCAAAATCGGAGTTAATAAAACCGTTAAATTATGATTTTTCATTTATAACCGTCGAAAAGTTTTGTCCCGTTACTTAATCTCTGAATGTTTGTTTTTTGCGATTTTTGGTCTATGTGATCTCGAAGTATATACAAACAAGTTTTCGTTGAAACTAATTCCGTACGATACGTTTCCCATCAAAATCAATGGTATATATATTTTCATAAGCAAAAAGGGAAAAAAAAAAAGACTTTGCTCGACGTAGGTTCAACTGCGTCGCGTAAAGCTGTTTTGCGCAACGTAGGGTTCGTCACGCAAAGCCTTTTGTTTTCTTTTTTTTTGTTCTTGAATTGCCTTTTTCTTTTGTGGTATCCACTTGTATAAATATTTTAAATTGATGATCGAATTAGTTCATTGTATTCATATAGTGTTAAAGAGTGTAGCTGTAAAAAATCATCAAAATCAGAGTTAAAATAACCGTTAAATCGTGATTTTTCGTTTATAACCGTCGAAACCCGTTACTTGATCTTTGAATGTTTGTTTTTTGCAATTTTTGGTGTGTGCGATCTCGAAGCATATACAAACAAGTTTGACGGTTGGATCGTTCAAACTACTTTCGTACAATGCGTTTCCCATCAAAACGATAGATTCATTAACACTTGGAATTTATTAATACTTTCATCAACTATAACATAAGATTTTGTGGTATCCACTTGTGTAAATATTTTAAATTGATGATCGAATTAGTTTGTTGTATTCATATAGAGTCAAGCAGTGTAGCTGTAAAAAATCATCAAAATCGGAGTTAAAATAACCGTTAAATCGTGATTTTTCGTTTATAATCGTCGAAAAGTTTTGTCCCATTACTTAATCTCTGAATGTTTGTTTTTTGTGATTTTTGGCGTATGCGATCTCGAAGCATATACAAACAAGTTTGGCGGCTGGATCGTTCAAACTAGTTTCGTACAATGCGTTTCCCATCAAAATCAATGGTATATGTATTTACTAAGTACATTTTCATTTTGTACTCATAAGCAAAAGGAAAAAAAAAAAAAAAAACTTTGCGCGACGTAGTCTTTGTCGCGCAAAGCTATTTTGCGCAACGTAGCGGTACCTACGTCGCGCAAAGATTTTTTTTTTTTTTTTTTTGGGGATTCTTGCATTGCTATTTTCTTTTGTGGTATTCACTTGTGTAAATATTTTCAATTGACGATCAAATCATTTAGTTGTGTTCATATAGGGTCAAGGAGTGTAGCTGTAAAAAATCATCAAAATCGGAGTTAATATAACCACTAAATTATGATTTTTCATTTATAACCGTCGAAAAGTTTTGTCCCGTTACTTGATCTCTGAATATTTTTTTTTTGCGATTTTTGGCCTATGCGATCTCGAAGTTTATACAAACAAGTTTGACGGTTGGATCGTTGAAACTAATTTCGTACGATGCGATTCCCATCAAAATCGATGGTATATGTATTTTCATAAGCAAAAAGGAAAAAAAAAAAAAAAAACTTTGCGTAACGTAGTGTTCGTCGCACAAAGCTGTTTTGCGCAACGTAGCGGTACCTACGTCGCGCAAAGATTTGTTTTTTTTTTTGGGGGGATTCTTGCATTGCTATTTTCTTTTGTGGTATCCACTTGTGTAAATATTTTCAATTGACGATCAAATCATATAGTTGTATTCATATAGGGTCAAGGAGTGTAGCTGTAAAAAATCATCAAAATCGGAGTTAAAATAACCGTTAAATCGTGATTTTTCATTTATAACCGTCGAAAAGTTTTGTCCCGTTACTTGATCTCTGAATGTTTGTTTTTTGCGATTTTTGGTGTATGCGATCTCGAAGCATATACAAACAAGTTTGACGGTTGGATCGTTCAAACTTGTTTCGTACAATGCGTTTCCCATTAAAACGATAGATTCATTAACACTTGGAATTTATTAATACTTTCATCAACTATAACATAAGATTTTGTGGTATCCACTTGTATAAATATTTTAAATTGACGATCGAATTATTTCGTTGTATTCATATAGAGTCAAGCAGTGTAGCTGTAAAAAATCATCAAAATCGGAGTTAATATAACCGTTAAATCGTGATTTTTCTTTTATAACCGTTGAAAAGTTTTGTTCCGTTACTTGATCTCTGAATGTTTGTTTTTTGCAATTTTTAGTGTATGCGATCCCGAAGGATATACAAACAAGTTTGACGGTTGGATCGTTGAAACTAGTTTCGTACAATTTGTTTCCCATCAAAACGATAAATTCACTAACACTTAGAGTTTATTTATACTTTCATTAAGTATAACATAAGATTTTGTGATATCCACTTGTCTAAATATTTTAAATTGACGATCAAATTAGTTTATTGTATTCATATAAGATCAAGGAGTGTAGTTGTAAAAAATCATCAAAATCGGAGTTAAAATAACCGTTAAATCGTGATTTTTCGTTTATAGCCGTCGAAAAGGTTTGTCTCGTACTTAATCCCTGAATGTTTGTTTTTTTCGATTTTTGGTGTATGCGATCTCGAAGCATATACAAACAAGTTTGACGGTTGGATTGTTGAAACTAGTTTCGTACAATGCGTTTCCCATCAAGTCAATGGATTCACAAACACTTGGAGTTTATTTATACTTTCATTAAGTATAACATAAGATTTTGTGGTATCCACTTGTGTCAATGTTTTAAATTCACGATCGAATTAGTTCATTGTATTCATATAGGGTTAAAGAGTGTAGCTGTAAAAAATCATCAAAATCGAACTTAAAATAACCGTTAAATCGTGATTTTTCGTTTATACCCGTCGAAAATGTTTGTCCCGTTACTTGATATCTAAATGTTTGTTTTTTACACTTTTTGGCGTATGCCATCTCGAAGTGTATATAGACAAGTTTGACAGTTGGATCATTGAAATTAGTTTCGTACAATGCGTATCCCATCAAGTTCAATGGTATGTATATATTTACAAAGTAGATTTTAATTTATTTATTTTGTACTTATAACACTTAAGAAATTGAATGATATATATGTAGAAAAAATTATTGTGGGTTTTTGTTAGAAAAATATATTATTGTTGGGTTTATGTAAAAAAAATTTAAATTTGAAAGGAGGAAAATCACATTTTCAATAATTTTTATAATAATTTTGTTTTTTGAAAAAATACTTTGCGCGACCCCTTAATGTGATCGTCGCGCAAAAAAACTTTGCGCAACGTCATATTGTATACATACGTCGCGCGAGTTCTGATAAATTTGGCGGTCCAATAGTGAAAAAGAGGCGCTTTGTTTTTTCAATTTTCCAAGTTTTGACAAAATATTGAACCCTCCTCCCTCTTTCTTTCCCGTGAACTCCAAACTTGAACCCTCCCTCTTTCTTTCCCCGTAGACCCCAGATCTTGAACCCTCCCTCCCAAATCTTGAACCCTCCCTCTTTCTTTCCCCGTAGACCCCAAATCCTGTCTTTCCTATTGGGTAGTCGAACCCAGACCTTGAACCCAAACGATAGGCCGCCACGAGAATCTCGAAGCCGACGCGAATCAAGTCCCAAAATCAAGGTAAGGGTTTCTGATTTTCGATGCGTTTTTGTTATTTAGGGTTTTTGTCACAAATTTATCTGTTACCAAATTGCTGCATTATATCAACTTGTGGCCTTTTGAGCGTGGGGAGACCTGTATTGAGTGAGTTAAACTAACAACAAAGTATAAGTTGGTGTGTGATTTGTGTGCTGGGAAGAAACCACGTTTGAATTAAAGGATATTATTGGATAATTTCACGGTAACCAGCAACAATGGATTTTTCTTTTTCTGGCCTCTTGCATAATTTCCGCAGAAAACACGTTTGAACTAAAGCATATTATTGGTTTGTGTTCGTTTCTGAAATTGATAATTTGATTAGTTGGGGAATTGGATCTCAAGAGAGTGATTTCTTTACGTGCATAATTGTGGTCAAGTTGTAAGTTCCCATTTAACTGCAATCATTGCATATCTTGAGTACCAGGGGTCTACATGTTAAATTAAGTTTCTTGTAAACATGTTTGTTTAAGAGCTAGAATTCTTCGATTTGTTTTTTTTGAGCATGCCTTAAAGAAAGGTGCCCTTAAAGCCCCTTAAAGCCCCTGAAGGTTTATTTCTCTGTTCTTTTTATTTTTCTGCATTATTTCAAGTTGTCAGGTGTACAGTTAGGTTCATCATTGCGCCATGTGGCCTTTTGAGTGTGGGGAGACCTGCATTGAGTGAGTTAAACTAACAACAAAATATAAGTTGGTGTGTGATTTGTGTGCTAGGAAGAAACCACGCTAACCATGATACGAAATATCGCTAGGCATGGTTTACTAAAACATCATATTTTATTTACTTTGTAAGTTAGATAGTTTTGTTTCTCAAAACAGTAATAGTAACAACAATAGTAACACTACGACCAAGAGTTGGGATTGATTGTCATTGCCTGCAAGTCACCACTTATGCTAACAAATGTAAACTCTTGTGGCAAGAGTTTGAGCAGATGTTGATAAATGTTTTAACACTTAGTGGCACAAGGAAGTGATTATTCTGTCTTTGTTTCTCCTTTCCGGTATTTGGATTTGGTGAGGTCTCTAGTTAAGCTTCTGGACCTATCAATTACTCTGAACCAACCTTTTTCTTACTAACCAGGTCCATTCTTTTTTTGTTTTCTTAGCAATAGAATGGCCTTTCTCTTGCACAGATTGATGTTAATAATTGTATATTAGTTTGTTTGTAAGTTGTCATTTGAAACCCTTTTCTTGCTCTTTGAACTGTTTTTTAGTATTAAAAGAACTCAAATTAAAACTAATCTGCATATTGTGCACATATGAGTGGCAAAACAACTTGCTTACTGTTTCTAGATCTTCAAAGACAAACCTGATGTATAGGGTTAAGTTTCATTTTCGAAGAAATGAAAAATTGACTACGGCGAAGATACATAGTTGTATGCGGCGGGTTGTTAATTACTATTGTTGTCTCACTTCCGCCATTTGACAATATATCATACAATGCAGAATGCAAACATAAATTTTTGCTTTTTGTCATTTATGTTGATTCCACTGTTAATATATCATACAGTGCAGGATGCAAACATTGATTTTTGATTTTTGCAAACATTGATTGTGCAGGTGTTCATTTTGTACACTGTAACGGTATCATTACTCTTTGAGATCCTTGCTCTAGCAATCCTTAAAGGTGTGGATTGTTTTTTACATTCTTTTTATTTGCAAAGTTATGTTTCATAATCATATCTTGCCTCTTGTTTCTTTAATCGTCTCCATGATGCTGGTCCTTAGTTATCTTGTTTTCTTGCATGCAGTTGTCTATTTGTACAGGACAATACTTTTAACTATTTTGGAAAATCTCAAGCCTTTTAGAAATCATTAATGAAAAATTGACTATGGCAAAACTGTACTGAAAAACCTAGATGTGTGCAATCAAAGCATTCCATCTAATCATAGATGTTGAAGAACCATAGTTGTTTACTTTCCCCAGGCACTAAATTCTAAATGTTGTTCTCTCTTTCAGTTTTATTTTATTATTATTTTTATATTCATGTTATTTCTTTTTCAAGTATTGCTTTGAAAGGGTTTACCTTTCCTACTTAACACTGTCCAATTATAATGCGGAACGGGAAGATTCATTCCTACTTATAGATCAAACACAGCAGAGGTCGATGCATTGAAGGCGGAAGTGACGCAGCTGAGGGCCGAGGGCGAGCAGATGAAGGCGCAGCTGAGGACCCAGGGCGAGGAGATGAAGACCTGTGTCGGGAGGGTGCAAGAACTTGTGCAAGCCATACAAATGTCCGGCCTCCAAATCTCGCTACCAGCACCTCATCTTGCTCCACCTTCGACCTCAGAGCCACCTCGCTCTGCCGATACCCAGTAGCCTGATGTATTAAATCTAGTTCACTTGTAGTTTTTTCTTTTTTGTTCGAACATCTTGTATGTACATTTTCATATATTTTATAATTAAATAATTTTGTTTGGTTAATTAATTATTCTTTAGAATTTAATTACAATATTTATCAAAAATTAAAAAAAAAATTCACTAAATTTTTTTTTTTTTAACTAAATAAAAAAAAAGGGTTTGTGCGACGCACGCCTAGGATGTGCGTCGCGCAAAGTATCTTTGCACGACATGGGACGCGCGTCGCGCAAAGTGACTTTGCACGACGTAGGTGTGCGTCGCGCAAAGTGTACCGTACGTCGCGCAAAATGGCTTTGCGCGACGTACGTTACTTGTTCGTCGCGCAAACCCTAGCGTCACTGCCTTTGCGCAACGGTTAGTGCGCGACGAAGGTTGCGTCGCACAAACCCTTGCGCAACGATTTTTGACTTTGCGTGACGAATGTACGTACGTTGCGCAAAGTGTTTTTTTTACTAGTGCCATGGGATTTTCTTTTAACATAATTGTATAGACCTTGTTTTATATGAATAGATTTTTTTAAAAAGAATTAGTTTTTATACGGTAAAATAGAAAGCTAGTTATATGGTTTAGTAAAAAAAAAAAAACATAAGGTTGTTCGCATAAACAAATTTCAAACCCATGCTATGATGGAATTGGCAAACTCTACTCACCAATGCGCTACAAGCTTTATGTTAAAAGCTAGCAGACAATTAACATATATTCGTAAAATGTCAAGGTGGGCTTAGGCCTAACCTAGCCTCCATGTGGCTCTGCCATTAACCACAATAAACAAAGAAACACACAAGAACCATCGGTATAGGTTCCCACAATAGATCAGCAATGGCAAATCCGGGGCAGCACAAACATACACATAACACAACTAAACCAAGAAGGAAACCATTATTGGCTCATTTCCACAACGAGAGCAGGGCATGCTAGTCCAAACCATCTGTGATATCACCGGATAATGTAACATGGCAGCAACCACGCTTCGTCTTCCCCAGGTGCTTCAAGTTCGGCGGAAGGGAAGACCATTAGGGTAATGACTCGATCTGCACATAGCTCAAAGCTGGCCATGAGGCAATTTAGCCACATATCTCGTCATGGGTCCGCTGCCATCACCGAAACAAGAAAGATAGCTGCCATGATCATGAATCAAACATGGCAGATGCACAAATTTAGGCTTGAGAAATGGCTCAGCCATCAAAACACCAAGGAACACACAACCACCATGGAAATCAAAAGGGCGATTTTTCCGACCTTGTTCCACAAAATCCTATCTCGAAATGAGAGCGTAGAGATGAGTTTGGGTTAGATGTTGACCTATTTTCAAAGTAAGACTCGACGAGTTCGATTCGACACATTTTACATCCATTAGTTTTGAGGAAAACTATCAAGCTTAACCTATTTTATCAACTCATTTTGTGCTACGGCCTCCTTTGGTATTGTTTTTCATCAAAAACTGTTTCACTGTAAAGTTAAGCAATAAAATGTATTTAGCAAATATAAAAATTCGTGCTTATTCTAAAAATGATGGTATCTAGATAGCAACTTTTAAAAGCACACTCCAGGTTAAACCTTGTAGGAAATATGTTTTGCAAATTAAAATATTTTTGTTCCACAATAATTACGATTATTGGATTGGTTACTTGCAAACCACTAAATGGGTTTTAATTTACTTTATTTTCAGTTTTGGTTGGTTACTATATCAATCTTATTGTTGTTGCCTTTATATGATTTTACTCTTGAATTATGATAAGAAATTTATCCTTCCGTTTTGTTTTGAACAATTAAGTTACCTAATTTCTAATATATATTAATAGCTATATATAATTATAATATTTATTATTACGAAAACATGTTACAAAGGAAAGATATATGTAACAAGAGTGCGGGCATTTCGTGGTATAGAGTTGTTTTTCAATTTTCATGACTTTTCTTTATTCCTTGAAGTGTTGTTATGTCATTCAATTGTTTTGTACCAAAGAAAAAATCGAGTTGTTCACCCGATCCAAGTATTGCGAGTGTACACTTACAAGGATCATAGGTTGTTTTATCTTGGAGGATAGGGCACCATAACGTACTACATCGAGACATTGTCTCCGATGGGCGAAATCTACTCTTATGGATAGTGAACTTACACGCCTCAACCTAAAATCTTATTCTAATCAAGGATCGAAGAAGAGCGTTCTTTACCCACCAAAGATAAGTCCTTCATCTTATTTTGTTTATTTTATGTAACTAATTGTGGAAATAAAAATTATCATATACTAATAATTATTTTATGTGATTTGTATAGGAGAAGTAGCATCCGAATCCCCAATATTTCCAACAATCTTAAGAGTAGATTTTGTGAATGTTGTAGATGCAAATTTCCGCCTTCTTCTCCTTTGACGAAAATGTACCTGCAAAACAAGCAACAACAAAGATCAAGGCAAAGAGCCTCACACGCCTACGATGAATGGAGGAAGGGGGGGTTTGGCCGAAGAATCTCCGATGCCAAAGTTAGAATTTGAGAGAAAGTGTTTAGAGAATTTTTGGGAGAGAATTGGACTTAGGTTTTTAGATAAATGAGGGGCTATATATAGGGGTGTGGCCGAACTTATTTGGGGAAATAGGGACCGGCCACTTATGGTGAAAATTTGGCTCTAATTGCAAGATATTATGCCAAATAATATCTTACAATCAATTAGGTAATTAATCAATTAATTTGACAATTAATCCCAATTTGAAAAGAATAATTGGGAGTTACCTTGTGGGTGAAGATTAGATGAGGAGTGATGAGAGGGTTTTAAAAGAATACCATTTTGTTCACATTTGACCTCAATTGAGCAGTTATTGTTCGTTGCATGCGTTTGGGAATCCTGATATGCCTCATGGGTAATTTTGACTTGTTTACCCCCAAAGTCCACGTGTCGCCTCCATAATTTTCTTGATTATATTTGGCTCCACAAATGCCCCCACACCTATTGGGCTTCTCGCAAGAAAAGGCAGCATGTGTAGAGATTTTCTTGTTTTAGGAAACATAGGATTGTTTCCTATTTTGATGTAGGTTCTGTTGGAAATGTGCCCTAAAGCCAATCATATGATGATACTTTACGGACATTTCACATGTTAAACTAATCTAGTTTACATATAAAAGGGCAAACATTATTGTTTGAGGCGTCTCATATAAATGTTATATGCTTAAACGATAAAGTCCAAGGAATATGTGATTGGGAGAATGCAATCTAATGAAGTTAGATTAATGAGACCATTCTTTCATAGACACATCCTAAACGTTCCTGATCATAGGATTGCCAATTGGGCATTGACAGTCCGATAAGATCAGTACGTGCTATGTCTTCTCTCAGGGAGAGTGACTAGTCTCGAGTCATTGGTGTGTGTGACATCAAGACAAGTACGTAGGTGCTCAATAGAGAATGAGTTCACTGAACACGATCAACGAGGAGTTCTCATACTCATGTCACATGAGAACTCATGGTTGGGATAATGCAAATTAGTCCTTTGACCTGAGGCATCACAGTTGTTGTCTTGTGGTTAAGTCCTTGATCTTTGATTATGTCAAAGTCACCCCATCGGGGTGTCCACGACATCATTGGGGTTAAGCCACTTAGTCATGGAGACAAGTGAATGTGCAACAGGGATCTCTAACCTTCAAAATGGTTTGAGGGAGAATACTCTATGATATGATTAAAATCTCTGGCCAGAGTATGAATGAGATTTGGGAATGCGTTCCAAATCACATTCAAAGTAATCATATAAGCAAACGAATCACATTGGATAGTAGACATGAATAAATAAACTATCAAACCAAACAATGTGGTCAAGAGTATTAGATTAGAGAAAGACCGTATTGCATTTGTAATCCTAAACTGAATAGGTTCTCTACCTCTTCTGATTAGCTTGGGTAGCCATGATATGCTGCTAGGTGTCACTCATGGTTTGTGGAAGCCCTAAACGTGTGTAATCACTAAAGGGAGAATTGAAAGTAAGTTTCAATTCACAATCGATGTAAAATGGTTTTAATCGCCCACTGCCTCGCTAAAAGGAACCTAATGTATCGTACACCGTGTAAGGTGGAGATTGAAGAAACAAAGGAGATGAATAAGAATAATTAAATGGTTTAATTATTTATGGCAAGGATTAATTAATATGTTAATTAATCAAACGAATAAGTTCGTTAAAGACCTCGGGATAGTTTTGGACCTTAAGGCCCAATGGGCTTCGAACGTCAAAGCCCATTGACTTAAGTTGTATGACAACTTAATGAATAAAGATTCACAAAGGCCCAAAAGCCCATATCCATTTAGTGTTGAATTAGGGTTTTTGGTTCTTTAGGTCATTTAAAGAAGTGACTATATAAAGAACTTTATAGCCTAAAATTCATAAGTTGTTGATTTTAGAGAAAATTGGTGAGAACACAAAGCTTCCATTTCTCTCTAAGAGGCCAACCACCTTGGGGGATATTGTCTAGCAATTCTACTTCCTCAAGGTCACTCATTTCCTCTCCAATCTAACCTTGGTGTAGAATCTTTAGAGGTTCTCAATTTTGGGAACTTGGAGAACCTATTCTTCTAACCAAATCCATGGAGCCAAGAAGCAAGGAATGAAGGCCCTATCTCTTGGGTGATTATCCTTTGCATATGCAAAGAGGAATCTACAAAGGTAAATATTTCTCAACTAACAAATTGTTGTTTTAAAGTTGAGTCAAGGTTCACCAATCTACTAGGCTTTGAATTTCATGGTTGATGTTTTGTTTTTGAATGCATGAAAGCATGATTCCGCCTTTAATTTGTTAATTGCATGCTATATGATGTTATTCAAATGAACATGTTTTTCACAAAATTTCCTTCAGGTTCCCTCTTTAATTGGAAATTAAATCCTTCTAGGAAAGGGAAATAAATTACTTCTAAAGTCTATTTAAGTCTACCTTAAGTAGATTATTAAATCAACTTCAGAGAGCAATTTATTCTACCTTACAAGAGAGAGAAAGCTAGAGGATATTTATTCCCCATCCCCTAGCAATCTTCTACACTTGCATGTGCAAATGACCGTCTTTCTTTGCTTTCTTCGTCTTCACGCCACAAAATTAATTTTTCCTTGTCTTCATAATTTTTGAGAGCCTTAAGGCTTGAAAATTGGCTCGACGGGATCGAGAAGGTGTGAAAAGGTGGCTGGAAAGCCACGACATACCCGTTATCGTGGGGTTGCTTCATTGGCTTGGTGTGGCGGCGGCTTAGCTTGGGGCGAGGGCTGGCAGTGTGAGCCTTGGGCTCGGCGCGTGACTGGCTTGGGCTAGGGCGTTAGGGCCCCGTGGTCTGGGTCGTTGTGCTTGGGCCTGAGTTGGAGAGAGGAAATGAGGCTTAGGCCTCCTTTTTGGGCTGGTTGCAAATGGTTGGGCTTGGGACTGAGCGGGAAAGGCGCGGGCCTTTTTTTTTTTTTGCTAGGCTGGAGTCCTTATTGGTGAGGGATGAGTGAGAGGCCTTTGGGCCATTGGGCTTGGCTCGTTCGCATGTGAAACCATGGGAGGCGCGGGGTGCCTACCCCTTTTTTTGCTATTTTGGGCCACGAGGCCTCTTGGGCCGAGTGGGCGATGGACTAGGCTGTGGGGTTTGGCGTGGTTGCTGGGCTCTTGCGGACTTGGAGGTGGCCTATTTTAAAGGTCATGGGGCCCTAGTGCATTTTTTTTTTGCAGTCGTTTTCAAGCCACAAGAGGGATGATGGTGTACCGTTGTTGTATCGCCAAGGCGGGTCTTTGAGTAAGGTGGGTTACTTCAAGGCTGCTCACTTCAAAATTAGCTCCAATGACTCGTTTAGAGACTTCCTTGAGGTATATAGGCACGTCATTCCGTCGGGGGTGCGTGTGAAGCATGTCAAGGAAAGTAACAACCGTGAACCATGCAGCGGGGCTCAGAGAGCCATCAAGTTCCACCCCTATTACTTTGTGTTGGGATTTACTTTCCCTATGCTACGTCTTTTCCAGAAGCGCTTTGCTCCATGAAATGTGCCCCTGCTCAATGTTCTCCAAATGCGGTTCGTGTGATGGTGGGGTTCCTCAATCTAAGCCAATTCTTTGACCTTGAGTTTACTGTCAACGAATTTTGGTACTTCTATGACATAGACCACATCAAAGGAGTCAGGCAGCTACGATCTCGCCATAGGCTCTTCAATCATTCAAGCAAGGGAGACCATGACTAGGCCAAGGAGACCTTGGAGATAAGTGGAGAGTAAGAGTCTGATTCTTCTCCTGAATTGCACGTTTCGATGAATTTCATCATCGGTAAGTAGACTGCTTAGTCTTGAGGCTGCTTTGTACCTTTGCTGAGCTGCTCTCTGATTTATTGATTGCCTTCTTCTGCTTATGTAGATTCAGAATTCGGCTCAACTCCCAAGACTTCTCCAGACATGAAGAAGGTGCCTGTTGCACTAGGTATCCCTTCTGAGAACTGTGAATGGCGTTGGCGGCTTAGTCTTCTTCACCGAGAGAAATGTGGGCTGCCATAGAGAGAAGTGATAAATCGAATCAAGGCGGAGGCACTAGCTCGTCCTATCGCATTGTGGAGCCTGCCACAAACGAGGGTGGGAAAAAGAGATCTTCCCCGCCTGCTCAAGAAATGTCGGCTGAGAAAAAGCCAAAGACTTCGTCCGCTGCTCGCGAAGGTTCGCTAGCTGCCCCCAGGCATGTGATTAACTTGACTTCTTCCAAGGGGGAGAAAGATGATGCTGTTAGATCTGAGCCAGTGACTCCTTCTATTCCAAAGGTGGCTAGTACTATTACTGATAGGATTGCTCAGCGTAAAGGTTCTCCCCTAATGCCAAAATCTGTACCAAAGCGTCCGTCGAAGGTTAAGTCTGGTTCACCTTTGGAGAAACTTACTACTATAAAGAGCGATAAGGTGGACTTTGCTGCTAGAGTGGCGCCAAAAACCACTTCTCTCGCTGCTGAGACTAATTCGCCTACTGAGAAAAAAGAGACTGTTCGCATGGGCAGTTGCGAGAAATCCACCAAGCCGGTTCCCTAGGAGGTTGCTAAGATTTGTACGCTCTTGAAACCAGATATACTTGAAGACATGGACGCATTTGCCAAGTTTGTTGATGACGTTAAAAGGGTTATCTGCCCAAGTTCCTTTACGAAGCATACGATCGAATATAGGAGAACTGCTTTACTTGCTACGATGCAAAAAACGACGATTCTAGCAGCCGAGTCTATGCTCCTTGATCAAGAGGATACCAAGGCTACCAAGGGGGTGGCAAATGAGTCTATGCTCTTCGGCCGAGAAGGTCAAGAAGTTGGAATTTGAGCTCGTCGCTTTGAAGGGGTCTAACATCTATTCCTGTATTTCTCTACAGTTTGTGACCGCTCGCCAAGAGATCGTTGTTTTGAAGATTAGGCTTGACACAATCCAAGTTAAGTATGAGAGTGCAAAGAAGGAGATTGGATGTTACATACCTCAGATTCAAGATCTTGAGCGTGCCGTCTCTGAGCTTCATTCTGCTGCTTATGAAAAGGATGACGAGCTGATTGCTGCTTATAATTAAGTGATATACTTCAAGAAGGTCGTTGATAGGCTTGAACCCCAAGTGTTAGAACTCTAAGGTGTACTGAAGATCAACGAAAGTCTAAAAAATGAAGTGGATGAGCTGCAACGCATCTGTATTGGTCTGCTCTAGGAGAACGAGCAGTTGAAGGGTGAGAATGCTAGGCTCGAGACTTCACTTGTTTAGAGTCAGGCCGATTTCTACAAGCTGGGTTACGTAAACCATCTCTTTGGGAAACCATCTGACTTTGAGTTTGCTGGGAAAAACTTGGAGACCTTCTCCATTTCTCCGGAAGACTTGCTCGTCTTTACTTTTGAGGCTTCCATTGGTGAAGTAGTTGGAGAAGCTGGTGCCCAGGCTAGAGCAGCTGGGGGTGAAGCATTGGATGATGTCGCTGTTGAGAGTGTCGCGGCTCCTGAAGGTGTGGCAATCGAGTAGTCATGTGATGTCCAAACTGCTAAAGAGTAGTCTTCTAGGTAAGTCTTTAGGATTTTTGTTGTTTTCCTTGTTGCTTTTTGCTTTGCTTGAACTCCTTCGGCCTTTGCTAGTTGTTTATTAATTTTGCTAGAAAATTTAATAAACTTGTTTCCTTTGTTTTCCTCAATCTTTGCATCTTTTGTTCACGCCTAACCTTGGACACCAACGGTAGACGTGCTACTTTTTTATAAGCAGACAGGCCCGCGTAGCCTATGCAGTCGTGAGTGTTGACGTAGAACTTTGCAAAGTCGTTAGCCATAGGGTCTGCAGCTGGACGCCTTACTTACAGTAGTAGACAAGTCCGCATGACCACTTGGCTGTCAACCTTGGCTTTCTTCTATCCTTTGAGCTATATGGCTTGCATCACAACGTACTAAAGATTTTTGAGTTATGAAATTCGCTAAGCTTTTGTATCAAAAGTACACAGTTGTATGGAATTTCGTAAGCAAAGGTTCGAGAGAACTCCTTGCTTTTATGAAACTAATTCTATGGGTTGCATAACAAGTATCACAACAATTTAGGAATTAGTGAAGATCGTATGTGATCATTTCGCGCTTTGTTAGAGATGAAGCTTAACGGTTGCGTAGCATGTCGGCAGCAGATAAAGCTTCATATATGCACGTTAACTTGTTTAACCTTTCACAAAAACGTACGGTTGTATAAGTTTAGCACGGCTCATTGCTCGAATGATAAGTTGTATGCAGTCTTTTGGAAATCGTAGGCTACCTTAGTGCACGCGGTAGCAACTTTAGGGTTCCAGGGCACCCGTCTATTGGGCGTACAGCCTTATGTACCTCATCCGTCTCTGAGGCTCGGTTCCCCACTGATTAGGCCAAGAGACCCAAAATCCTTTAGTTAGCTAAGCCTTGAAAAAGGCCATTGTGGCTACTTTTAGGAATCCTGGTGCAAGCCATCATTCACCTAGTTATAGTAGGGCATCCCGACTCATCCATGTTTGGATATTCAGAGTGTGGACTCATGTGGGTGTCGGGGAATTGGTTTACCCTATCACACTTGAGAGCATGGTTGGTCCCTAAGGGTGCATAGTTCATACGATGAGTCCCTAAGATAGGCGCAGTCTTCTTTTAAAGTGCAGGAATGATCAGTTGTTGTAAGTATACAGTCGAGCCAAGTTGTAAATTACTTCTGAATTCCTCATTGAAAAATGAGTGAAAGGAACGAAAACTTAGCTGTAAAGTAGAAACTGCATAACAACTGGATAGTCTTCAGCTTGTGAGGTGGTGCCCGGCGAGTTGCTTGAGTATTTAGGCTTTGATGTAGCGGGAGGTCACGCATGGTACTTCCTCAGATTGTAGGCGTTCCACTGCATTTCGATCTCTTTGTCGTTCATAGTGGCAAGGGTGTAACTACCTTTGCTGCCTACTCTGTTAATCTTGTACGAACCTTCCCAGATAGGATCCATCGTTTTGGAGCTTTCTCTACGGGCAGTGATGACGGCTTTTCTTAGGACTAGATCTCAGGGCTGGAATTGTCGAATCTTGGCCCTTTTGTTGTAGCTGGAGAGAGGCTGCTGTTGGTAGGCTACGATGCGAGTAATGACTTTCTCGCGCTTCTCTTATGCCAGATCTAGATT
This sequence comes from Malus fusca, assembly GCA_035220775.1. NCBI lineage: Eukaryota > Viridiplantae > Streptophyta > Magnoliopsida > Rosales > Rosaceae > Malus > Malus fusca. Next base: position 13,663,486 of record CM069061.1, on the reverse strand, counting down.
TGTGGCCATCTCCTTTCCATTTTGCTCGATGCTTAGTAGTAGAGTGCTGATATTTGGCACGATGATATTAGGATGAATTATTGCTTATGAACCAAATGCCAAAGATAAATGAGTCTCACCGGTTGCTCGTCGTTTGCTGGTGTGATATGCCCATAGACAACCGGGAAGTTCGTCTGGCCATTTTTCCATTTTGTCGGAGAGGGACTTCTTGAGGCAGTCGAGGATCGTCTTGTTGGATGCTTCGACCTACCCATTGCCTTAGGGATACCTTTGTGTGGACATGTGCTGCTTGATGCCATATTTCTGGAAGAACTTCGCCAAATCTTTGCCTAGGAATTACGGGCCGTTATCTGTGACGATGGATTAAAGGATGCCAAATCGGCAAATGATGTTCCTCCATATGAAATGCTCTATGTCCGTCTGTGTTGTGGTTGTCATGAGCTCTGCTTCCACCCACTTGGTGAAGTAGTCAGTTGCCACGATCATCATGCATCTGCCCGACCAAGTCGATTGCCTATTGCATGAATGGCTAAGGACTTGTCTGCGAGTGTAGTTCGTTGACAGGCAGTGCTGGTACCAGCTTATAGCGTTGGCAGCTGTCCCATTTTTGTACTAATTCCTTAGCGTCTTGATGCATGGTAGGCCAGTAATAACCTACGTTAAGAGCCTTTTGTGATAAGGATTGGCCTCATGAGTGATTTCCATAGACACCTTTATGGATTGAATTTAAAACCTTGAGGTCATCGGGAAGTGCTAGGCAGCGGAGATATGGTCCAGTGTAGGATATTTGGATAAGAATGTTGTTCCACATGTAATAACGTACTACCCTTGTTTAGAGCTTTCTAGACTCTAATCTTTCCACAGGGAGTGTGCCATTGACCAAGTAGTCTATAATGAAACTTTGCCAGTTTGGAGTCGTACTTACCTGTGACACCTGGGCTGCTGGCTCTGCTTCTATGCTTGGCTTGTCTAGATACTCCACCAGAATAGAGCGTTTGAGTTGGTGGTCAAGGGCGGAGCCTAAGTCGGCTAGCGCGTCCACGTGAGCATTGTCTACCCACGAAACTTGAGTAAGGGTGTAAGCCTGAAATGCCTCAAGTTGTTTTCGTACTTTCTTTAGGTATTACGCCATCCTCGGATGTTTTGCCATGTCATCCTTAATGGTCTAGCTGGTGATTAGCTTGGAATCAAAATGAATTGCGAGCTTTTTCACCGCCAAATTTTTTGCCATTCAGAGGCCTGCTAGTAGGGCTTCGTACTTTGTTTTGTTGTTGGATGCTTTGAAGCCTAGAGTGATCGCCTACTCAAGCATCGAATCGTCTGGGGTGACAATGACCATGCCTGCTTCTGAGCCCTTGTAGTTGGATGCGTCGTCAACATGCAAATACCAGAATTCTCCATTGGGTGAAGCAGGCGTGGCTAGGGCGTGCTCGGTTGCCTCTGGGGCGTCGTTGGGCCGCTATATTACGTCGCCTAGACTATGTGTGAATTTTGCTATGATGTCTACCAAGGCTCGGGCTTTTATCATCGTGTGGGGTCGGAAGACTAAACCGTATTTGCCAAGTTCCAATGCCCACTTCATCACTCGTTGAGAAGCGTCTGGACCATGTAAGATTGATTGTAGAGGATACTGAGTCATAACGATGACTGTGTGAGCTTGAAAATATGGTCTGAGCTTCTGAGCTACAACAACTAGCTCCAAAACTAATTTCTCGATTTGGATATCTAGTTTCCGCATTGAGAAGAGTTTTGGAAGTGTAGAATACCGGCAGTTGGGCTCCTTGCTTTTCTCGTATGAAGGCAGAGCTCGGTGCTACTTCCAAGACTACCAAGTAAATGTATAAGTCATTTGCTGTTTCTGACTTGGATAGTAAAGGAGGTGATGTGAGATATTTCTTCGGGTCTTGGACAGCTTTTTCGCATTCGTCATCCCATTTGTCTCGTTGTGCCCTCTTGATTGCTTTGAAAAAAAAGATTGCATCGATTGGTGGACTGCGAGAGAAAGCGGTTGAGGGCGGCTGCTTATCTGATCAAGCTTTGGATCTCCTTAGTTGGAGATTTCATCTCTAGGATTGTTCGGATTTGTTTGGGATGTGCTTCGATTCCTCGTTGGATTACTAGGTACCTTAAGAATTTGCCTGAAGATACTCCAAATGTGCATTTGGCGAGATTGAGATTCATCTTGTACTTTCTAAAGATGTCGAAAGTTTTCGCCAAGTTGCCGATGTGGTCTAACTACTGCTTGCCCTTCACCATAATGTCATCGACGTAAACCTCTATGGTTACTCCAATTTGCTTCTTAAACATCTTATTTACCAATCTTTAGTAAGTGACTCCCGCGTTCTTGAGGCCAAAGGGCATGACCTTGTTGCATTAGGTGCCTCGCTCGATTACGAACGTGATTTTCTCCTTGTCGGGCTCGTACATGGCTATTTGGTTGGACCCAAAGTATGTGTCCAAGAAACTGTGCAGCTAGTTCCTGAAAGTTTAATCTACTAGTAGATAGATTCATGGAACTAGATAAGTATCATTTGAGCATGCTTTGTTGAGGTCAGTGTAGTCTACGCAAAGCCTTTATTTGCCCTTCTTTTTCTTCTTTACTAGCACGATGTTGGCAAGCCATGTCGAGTGTGCGACTTCTTCTATGAATCCGGCTTCCAATAGCTTGTCGATTTCGGCTTCGATGATCGCCACTCGTTCGGGTGTGAAATGTCTTATCTTTTGGATCACCGATTTGGCAGCGGGGTCGACGTGCAGCTTATGGTAAGCTATCTTGGGATCGATGCTGGGCATGTCGGAAGGTGACCATGTAAAGATGTCACGATTTTCCCTAAGGAAAACAGTGAGTTCTTCATTTTCCTTCAGGCTCAGACGTGAACCGATTCTAGTAGTCTTCTCCGGCTGTTGGGGATCAAGAATGTTGTGCTCGACGTCCTTTTCGGGTTTTCATCTCGTCTCGTCTGCTAGAGTGTTGACTTGGACACCATCTTCTTGATCAGACTGTTGTAATTGCTATTTGGTAGCTTCATCGTCCATTTGAACCTTGGTAGCCTCTACGAGGGTAAATGTCTTCTTTCTTGATTCCTTCAGTACTTACAAAGTGCATCGTCGAGATATGGCCTAGTCAGACTTGATTTCTCATACTTCTCATCCCGAGAAGTCGACGATGGGTCCATGTTGGGTGTTGACTGCCTGGACCTATGAGAGTAGTAGTGCCTGATGGATCTTCCTCTTCTTGGTGTTGTTAATGGCTCCCAAGTGCTCAGATTTGGCGAAGATGTCATTGATTCGAATCGTCTTAGTTAGTTGCTCTTTTAGGCTGCGCAGCTGGCTTGTCCAAGTATTTGTTAACCTTGCCTTCTTTCACGAGCTTCACTAAGTAGTTCTTCCAAGTGTAGCAATCATTAGTTGTGTGACCGGGACCTCAGTGGAATGAACAGTACTTGATGTGGTCCAACTTGGAAGTATCTTCCTTTGATTGTTTCGACAGCTTGAACCATGGTTTGGGATTAACAACTTAAAGTAGTTCTTGGACGCCAAGCCTTCTTTAGTCATGGGTCGATCTCTACGTTTAGTCTCCTGCCTGCTCTTACTGTACTGTTTCCTATCCTCTTTTTTTTAGCCATTACCGATTCTTTTCGAGGCTGCTCGAGCACCTTGTCTGCTCGCCAAGCCTCGTCCCAAAGTGCATGTTTCTCTGCCAGAGCGAAAGAGTCTACCAGAGTTAGGTCTTCTTTCATGATCAATTCTCCAAACATCGGGTGATATGTTATGAGTCATTTTTGGAAGGCTGCACTTGCTATCGACTCGTCGCATCCGACTATCTTCGCATTCTCTGCTTTGAACCTCTTCACATAGTCATGAGTGACTCATTTAGATTCTTCTTTACATTGAACAAATGATCGGATTGCTTCTTGATCGAGCGGTATGAAGAATATTCTTTGCATCATTCCAGCTTGCAATCACCACCTTTTGGCCATCACATGGCAGCAAACATATTTGTAGTTGCTGGAAATGTGAATACAACCTGTAAAGCAACTAACATCTAGCAGCAACCATTTACAACCTGTTTTTATTTGAATTTCCAACACACCTTCTCAAATCAAAACACCTTCATTCCTAGCATTTCACGTAGCAGCCGGAATGATTCAACTGGCAGGGGCTTTGTGAAGATGTCAGCCAGTTGTTCTTTGGTGTGACAATAGACAAGTTCGATTGTCTTTTGCTTTACATGGTCCCTCAGAAAATGGAACTTGTTATCAATATGCTTTCTCCTTCCATGTTGGACTGGATTCCTAGCAAGCTTGATAGCTGAGATGTTATCCACATGAATCGCAGTCGATTCCACTTGTGGATGACACATTGACTTCAACATATTTCTTAACCAAATTGCCTCACACACAGTTGAGGCTACATCAACGTATTTGGCTTCACACGATGACAAAGCAACAATTGATTGCTTCTTTGAAGTCTATGAGAAAGATGTTGATCCTAGAAAAAACACATAGCCAGTTGTGATTTTCCTTTCATCTTGGTCACCTCCCCAATCACTATCTGAATAACCAAACAATTTTGCATCTACACCAAAATTATAAAACAGACCATAGTTTAGAGTACCTCTTATGTACCTCAAAATTCTCTTGGCGGCCAGCCAATGAGACTCTATTGGTGTTTCCATGTACCGACTCACGAGTCCAACACCATAAACTATATCAGGTCTTGTGATTGTAAGGTACCTTAGGCTTCCAACCAAGCTTTTGTACACGGTTGAGTTTACAAACTCACATTCTCATTCCTTGGACAGCTTCAATCCAGTTGCAACTGGAGTGTTGACAATATTGCACTTGTCTATATTGAATTTCTCCAATATGTCTCTCATGTACTTTTGTTGAGAGATGTAGTTACCATCACTTTCTTGCTTCACCTCTATGCCAAGAAAGTATGACATTAATCCATTATCAGTCATCTCGAATTCACTGAACATGGATTGCTTGAACTCACAGAACATTGCTTCATTGTTTCCTGTAAACAACAAGTCATTTACATAGAGACAAATAATTAAGAACTCCCCTTTTGTACCATTCTTCATGTAAACTGAATGCTCGTATGGACATTTCTGAAATCCATTTTGGTGAAGGTAATTATCAATCCTTGAGTTCCAAGCTCGTGGTGTTTGCTTGAGGCCATACAAAGCATTTTTCAAACGATACACCTTATCTTCTTCTCCTTGTACTTGGAAGCCTTCTGCTTGTTCCACGTACACTTCTTCCTCAAGTACTCCATTAAGGAAGGCTGACTTGACATCTAGTTGATAAATTTTCCATTTATGATGAGCGACAAGAGAGATTAGCAATCTTATAGTGTCAAGTCTTGCAACTGGAGCATAGATTTCATCATAGTCCACTCCATACTTCTGTTTGTAGCCCTTTGCTACAAGCCTTGATTTGTACCGATCCACACTCTCATCTGCAGTGCGTTTGATCTTGTACACCCACTTGACACCAATAGCTTTCTAATTTGGTGGGAGCTTTGTCAACTCCCAAGTGTCATTCTTCTCGATGACATGGATTTCTTCCTCCATGGCTATTCTCCAACGATCTTATTCCATAGTTTCATTGAATGAAAGAGGCTAATGGTCTGCATACAAGCAGAAAAGGTTGGTTTCTTCTTCTTCTTGTCCATATATCTCGGTGAGACTCATTAGCCTCACTGGAGTTGAGGAGCTGCTTTCTTCACTGGATGTAGGATCATTCCTTGCAGTTCTGTGCAATGGAGTTGTTGTGTTTGTTTGAGCATGTTGTTGCTCAACATGCGGTACAACTTCTGGTTCTTCAAAATCAGTGGAGACGATCTTCTCTTTACTGACTTCTTTGTTGTTCCATTTCCATGCCTCTTCCTCACTGAAGATGACATCTCTACTAACCACTAGTTTGCCAGTTAGTGGGTTGTAGAGCTTGTATGCCTTGGACTCTTCACTATAGCCCACAAGCACACATTTTTCACCTCGATCATTAAGCTTCCTTCTCTTGACTTCTGGAACTTGAGTATATGCAGCACACCCAAAAACTTTTAAGTGTGCAACATTCGGCTTGTATCCACTCCAAGCCTCTTGTGGTGTCATCCTCTTGACACTCTTTGTTGGACATCGATTCAACAAATAAATCGAACAAGCTACAACTTCTGCCCACAATTTTTTTGGCAAATTCTTCTCTTTAAGCATAGACCTTGTCATGTCAATGATGGTTTGATTCTTTCTTTTGGCTATCCCATTTTGTTGTGGGGTATAGGCAGCAGTCAGTTGATGCCTAATTCCTTACTCCTTGCAGTATGCTTGGAAAGCATTAGAGGTGTACTCTCCACCTCTGTCTGATCTCACAGCCAGAAGCTTATGGTTGCTTTCAGCATCTGTGAGTGCTTTGAACTCCTTGAAGATTCTTAGGGCAGCCGACTTCTCCTTGAGAAAATAAACCCAAGTCTTCTTACTAAAATCATCAATGAAAGTAATAAAATACCTATTACCTCCATAAGACATAGGATCCAATGGACCACATATATCCGTGTGTACCAACTGCAGTGGTGCCTTTGTTTTCCATGTATCACCAACAGGTAATGATAGTCGTGCTTGCTTGCCAAGCACACAACCTTCATATACTTGGCGTGTGGCTTCAATCTGGGGTAGACCACGAACCATTTCTCCACTTGACAGCAACGTTAGGCCATTGAAATGAAGATGGCCAAACCGAAGATGCTATTTCCATGACACATCTTCCATCACACCAATGTTGCAACTCCCAATCTTTGTGTTCAACTTCAACGGGAACATTCGGTTTTTTGACATTTGAACACGTGCAATAAGCTTTCTCCTTGCATTCCTGAGAGTGAGAAACATATCCTCCATATGTATAACATACCCTTTCTGGAGCAGTTGACCAATGCTCAAAATGTTGCTCTTCATACCTGGTATGTAGTAGGTATCGGAGATGTATTCTTCTCTACCATCATTCTGGATGATTTTAATCTTTCCTTTGCCTTCAACTGGCAACTTTGAGGAGTCACCAAGACTCACAGATCCATAAGGCCCATATTTGAGTTCGGCAAAAAGCTATTTCTTTCCACACATGTGCTTGCTTGCACCAGAGTCCAAATACCAAACATCTTGTTGGCTACTGATATCATGGTGTGCTAGTAAGACTGTAAATTCCTCACCAGCATTTCCACTTGATTATGCCATGTTGACATGCTCACCATTTTTATATGAACATTCATTGGCATAATGTCCATATTGCTTGCAACTGTGACACTGGATATGCGCCTTTCCTCGAGTAGATCTCCACTCTTGAGATTGACCTCGGTTTTGTGCATAGCCATGACCTCTTCCTCGAGTTCATCCTCGACTACGGTTGGATGAACTCCCACGACATGAGTTCCACTGCCCATGACTTCCATTTGGTTTGTCAATATTCAACTTTGACTCCAAAGCTTGCTCTAGCATTGTGGGGCTTGCATTTGCATTCTTCTAAATGCGTTGCTTGTGAACCAGGATGGATCCTAGCAGTTCCGCTGCGCTTATTTTCTCCAAATCCTTGGATTCCTTAATGGCAGTCACCACATGCTCAAAGTTGCATGTGAGTGATCGAAGGATTTTCTCCATGACATGAACATCGTCAAGCCTCTCGCCATTCCTTTTCATTTGATTCACAATTACAAGTAGTCGAGAGTAGTAGTCTGAAATGTTTTCTCCTTCTTTCATATGAGCAGCTTCAAAATCTGCTCTTAATGATTGAAGCCGGACTCTTTTTACTCGATCTACTCCTTGGTAAATTGTGCTCAGAGTGTCCCAAACTTGCTTGCTGGTTGTTGCTTCTGCAACCTTCTCGAATGTTGAATCTTCTAATCCTTGATAGAGAAGATACAGCGCCTTCTGGTCCTTCTTTCGTAAATCCTTGAGAGTGTTCCTTTGATCTGCAGTATATGTGGCTTCTTGCTCGGCAGTGGGTACAACATACCCACTACTGACAACTTCCCATAGCTCTTGTGATCCAAACAATGCTTTGAATTGGATGCACCATCTTTGATAATTTTCTTTCTTCAATGTGGGAACCTGGAGCTGCACTAAGTTGGATGTCATAACTACTGCACCTGCCAGAATAGTATTATGGCTCTGATACCAATTGTTGGTATTCAAAGTTTACTAACTCAATACCAAAATATGTGGGTGATAAGTTTACAAACTCTATCACACCTCTCACTTTGCACTCTCAATAAAATTGGACAAAAAAGAAAAAAGAAAGGAGGGAAGCAACAAGCTTCGGCAAGCAATGCACTTTGGTATATTTCAAAGAGTTTCCAAACTCAATTGCTAAAATGGAATGGGAATTGGAATGGTATACTAAAGCCTAGCAAGAAGGCCTATTTATACAAAACAGAAATTAATAAACAATACAACAACATACAATGAATGATGGTGTTTACCATCTTTACACCCTTTCACACATGCACCAGATGCTAGACACTTTCACACACATGTTTTGCATCCTTCCAGCTTGCAATCACCACCTTTTGGCCATCACATGGCAGCAAGCATGTTTGTAGTTGCTGGAAATGTGAATACAAGATGTAAAGCAACTAACAGCTAGCAGCAACCATTTACAACCTGTTTTTATTTGAATTTCCAACAATTTCCACCCCCAAGATGATTTCTTCCCAATATCGTAGACCCTTATCCGAGAATTACTTTTCAGGAAATACTTCTTCCGTAACACCGTGGCCAATAATGAATCCGGGTTGTGAAGTATTCTCCATCCTATCTTCGCAATCATTGCTAAATTGAAGCACTGTAGATCTTTGAAACCTAAACCCCTTTGTTGTTTACGCTTCTTCATTCTCATCCACGAAACCCAATGCATTCCATGTTTTCTAGACTTTTTCCCACTCCACCACTACTGCACTATTGCCTCCTTCAACTAGAAGTTTGAAGCATGCCATCGCATGATTTGGCATTTGCCATTGCCACTGATTTTATTAACAATTTTTTCCCACACTTACGACAAGAATTGCCATGCCCACACACTCATCCGAGCTTCAATATTCTTTTGGACGCCTTCAAACATTGCTTTCTTAGAGTGACCAAAATCAGCTTGCACTCCCAAATATTTCCCAAATCCATCTTGAATCTCTAATGTTCATGAGTTTCGAGATTTTTTTTGTCTCTTCTTGGGGCACTTGAAACAAAAAACAATGAACTTTTCTCTTTATTAATTACTTGACCCGAGACTTCTGCGTTGCTATCAAGAGCATTAACTATTCCCTTCGCTTCATCCTCATTTGCACTGCAAAACACCACCGAATCGTTAACAAAAAGGTGTGATAAAGAAGTCCCAACTGAAGATGCTCTAAAGCCATGAAGCACATCCAACTTTTCCCTCCTCCTTAATAATGCTAAGAACCCTTTGGCACAGAACAAGAAAATAAATGAGGAGAGCAGGTCCCCTTGTCTCAGCCCTTTCTGTGGCTGAATATATCCTTTAGGGAAGCCATTTAATAAGATGCCAAACAAAGTGGAAGAAATGGATCTTTTATCCAATTACAAAACTTGTTCGCAAAACCTAATTTCTTCATGACTGCCACAAATACTCTCATTCCACCCGATCATATGCGTTTGCCATATCTAATTTAATTCTTGCCTTGAACCTTAAGGGAATTGAGAATTTCATGGACTACAAGAATATTATCCTCAATTTACCTTCCGGAAACAAAGGCCAATTGGTTAGACATAGTGATGTTTGGACATAGTGATGTTTGGGGGCCATCTCCTACATTGTTAATAGAAGGCTTCAGGTTTTATGTTACTTTTGTTGATGAATGTACCAGGTTTACCTGGATATTTCCATTAATGAATAAAAGTGAGGTGTTTCAAACATTTGTGCAGTTTCATGCTTTCTTGTCTACTCAGTTTTCCAGTGCAATTAAAATCTTTCAAAGTGATGGTGGTGGTGAATTTTCCAGAAACAAGTTTAAACAGTTTTTACTTGACAAAGGCATAAAACATCAACAATCTTGCCCATATACACCTGAACAAAATGGCCTTGCTGAGAGAAAGCATAGGCACATTGTTGAAACTGCCCTCACTCTTATGCATACCTCCAAATTACCTTCCCAGTTTTGGTTCCATGCCTATGCCATTGCAGTTTATTTGATAAACAGAATGTCATGTCATACTTTGTCTATGAAATCTCCCTATTTTTGTTTGTTTGGTACATTTCCTATCTTAACCCATTTGAAAACATTTGGATGTAGTTGTTTTCCTTTACTGTGACCTTACAATACTACTAAACTTCAACCCAAAACTGCCCAATGTGTGTTTCTGGGTTATGCAGGGCAATACAAGGGCTACATCTGTTTTCACCCAAACACAGGCAAATTGTATGTGTCTAGACATGTCATATTTGATGAATATACTTTTCCTTACACAACTTTGGTATCTAAAACTCCTCATTTGGAGTGTGTTTCCAAATGTACTTCTTCTCAGCTTCTTCCACTTCTCACAGAAAACAACATAGTGATTTCTAGTCCACCATCACTATCACACACCATTCATTCATCATCATCACCTGCATCATCTACATCCTTACCACCTCAAGCTTCAGAGTCATTCATTAAACCACCTAGTGCTTAAGAGTCTTTGAATGTACCTTCTTCAGCTCCAGAGTTGTTCACTACTACACCTACACCCAATACCTTATCCCAAGCTTCACCCTTATTCTCTCCAGCCTCTATCATAGCTACGCAGTCCTCAATCCCTGATGATCCTGATTTTCAATCTAAAAATCTTACTGTTGTGCTTCTAGTTTCTTCAGTCAATCTTCATCTCATGCAAACTCGGTCTAAAAGTGGGATTGTTAAAAGGAAAGCATACTCAGCTACTGTTACTTCATATGAGCATTCTATTGTTGAGCCTACCATTTATAAAGCTGCTACTAAAATCCCAGAATGGCAAGCAGCTATGCAAGATGAGATCACTGCTCTACATTTACAACAGACCTGGGATCTTGTTCCCCTTCCAAGTGGCAAAAATCTTGTTGGCTGCAAGTGGGTTTATCGACTTAAAAAGCATCCTGATGGGTCCATTTCCAGGTACAAGGCACGGTTAGTTGCCAAGGGTTATAACCAATAAGAGAGGATTGACTATAGTGAGACCTTCAGTCCAGTGGTCAAACCAACTACAGTACGATTAATTCTGGCTCTTACTACTCAATTTCATTGGGATTTGAGACAGTTAGATGTCAAAAATGCGTTTTTGCATGGTGACTTAAATGAAGAGGTGTATATGGCTCAACCTCCCGGGTTTTTCAGTAATGATCATCCATCTCACTATGTTTGCAAGCTAAAGAAATCGTTATACGGTTTAAAACAGGCTCCTCGAGCTTGGAATGAGAAGTTTACAGGTTTTCTTCCAGGTTTGGGTTTTCAACCTTCCCTTGCAGATCCCTCTCTCTTTGTGAAACGAACTGAGCTTGGCATTGTTGTGTTATTACTATATGTTGATGATATCATTATCACTGGTAGTAGTTCAAGTGACATTTCCACAGTGATCTTGGCTCTTACTCAACAATTTGATATTAAGGACTTGGGACAGCTCAGTTATTTCCTTGGATTACAAATACAGTATCAGTCTGATGGTTTATTTGTTTCCCAATCTAAATATATCAAGGATCTCTTGAACAAGGTTGATATGCAAAATGCCAAAGCCTGTGCTACTCCATGTCTTCCTTCACACATGCTTCTCAAGGAAGAAGGGCAGCCTTATCACAATCCTGAACAGTATCGAAGTGTAGTTGATGCATTGCAATATTTGACATTCACCAGGCCAGACATTGCATTTGCCGTAAATCAATGTTGTCAATTTATGCATCGTCCCATGAATTCTCATGTAGTTGCAGTTAAACAGATTCTTTGATATCTCAGTGGTACGATGACCTGTGGTATACACTTTAAACCTGGAACATTGTCCTTACAAACATATAGTGATGCTGATTGGGGTGGGGATCCAAATGACCGTCGTTCGACTTCTGGTTATATTGTCTATCTCGGTACAAGTCCAATTTCTTGGGCATCCAGGAAACAACACACTGTTTCTCGGTCGTCTACTGAGGCAGAATATAGAGCTTTAGCTATAACTGCTGCTGAAATGGCTTGGATACGACAACTTTTGTGTGATTTACAGGTTCCTTTATATGCTTCTCCAACACTGTATTGTGACAATATTTATGCTATAGCACTGTCTTCCAATCTAGTTTTTCAGTCTCGGGTGAAATATATTGAGATTGATTATCATTTCGTTCGCGAAAGAGTAGTTCGAGGAGACTTGGCTGTACATCATGTGTCTTCCAAGGAACAATTTGCCGATATCCTTACCAAGGGTCTGTCTATATCTTTGTTTCAGCATCATTGTGCCAATCTCATGCTTGGTTGCACCAACCATGTGATTAAGGGGGGATGTAAAGCTATAGATAAGGAAGATCAATCCAATGGCCAAGAAGATGCCATCTGTCAAGAGATTAAGTGATACAGTTGTTAGTTTGTTAAGGATTTGTTACTTGTTGTACAAGTAGTGAAAAGTGTATAAATAGGAACCTTTTGTATTCATTCAGTAAGGAAGTGAAAGCAATAACAAATAGTGCAATTCTCTTTAATTCTCTTCGATCTCTCTCTCTACATTATGTGTTTACAATCTTTCTCTCTCTAAAACACCATTGATAACCTTTGAGCTCAAGATAGTTAATTCAACAGTTTTGTATGCGAGTCTCAATCACAAAGTCTGCATACTTAACTAGCATCACATGACTTACGTCTTTCCAGAACATACATAACCAATCCACTTGGGCTCAACTGCATGCATAAATTTCATTCCCAACTTTTGTTTCAAATAAGCATAGTGATGACTACGATTTAAGTCTTAAGTAGCATCGTTATGTCGAGGGTGTGGACCCTATTTTGCTCTAATAGATTAATTACTGTCAAGTCAACCCCAAAACCCTCATAGTTCCATACTAATAGCTTCATGGAGAGCTTGAAGGCCCCTTCAGGCTGGTCTTTTTCGCCTCACTAAAAAATAAAAAGCCCATCAACTTAACACTTTTATCCCCAAGCCATTTTCCTCATAGCCGTCTTCCTCACTCACAGCCTGTAATTCATGCAATGTTTTCTTCCGTGCTCGTCTTTCTCGCTGATTGCTTCTATAATAGATCCAAGATTAAAGTGGTCCGAATCTTGTGTAGCCACCAAATTTATCTCTTCAGTCCCACATTTCCTAGCTTCATTCACTTCTTCATTATACCCATCTGCATTGGCGTCATCCATAGCTACATTTAAATCAATTTTATCGCCATTTTTCTCAAACTTTTTTACTTCTCTCATTTCCCTATATTCCTTGTTTAAACACTTGACATGGACATGTGCCACCACCCCCCAAGGCCCAATCAATTCAGCATCAAACGCATGTTCCTTTGCCTCCCTTTCGATCTCCTCTTGCTCCTTCCTCCTTCATATTGTTTCCACCGGATTCTTATGCTCGCCATGCCTAGTTAATTATGCTTTCTTTGTTTTCGTAGGTGAAGCATTAGTATCCTTTAATTCTCCCTCTTCGTCTATTGTCCCATCCTCAGAAAATGCCGCCCTCTTCGTTTATGGTCTCATCCTAAAAAACAGTGCTCCTTACCTCCCCCTCCCATTGAATGAATTCCTTGATAGCCTCCCACCTTCACTACCATCCACAATATCACTCCACACTTTGTCTTCTCGCCATTTCCACCCATCGCTTCCACCCGCAGAACCATCATTTCCATTAAGGGAAACAAGTAAATTCCATTTCAAATTGGTCTCGGCCTTTAGATTTTTAAACGCAAAAATTTCACCCTTTTTAGCTATATAGTTATCCATCGACGTGCTCTCTGGTAGATTATCTCTGCATATCCTAGTAGGATGCCCCATTAATCCACAAATCAAGTAGTAGTTGAGTAGGCACTCGTATTTGAAATTTATCCATACTTTTCCTTCATATGGAAAATCAACATAAGTTTCACACGTCAACGGTTAACGCACAATGAACCTGGCCTTTACTCTCAAGAATCTTCATATGCAATTCTTACTCACTGATCTATCCATTTTTAGCATCGTCCCCATCAGTCATCCAACCAATTGTGCTACCGACATTGTCATGCTCAATGGTGGAACCTTATGGATTTGCACCAAAAAAGTACCCAATGAAAGAGTTTCCCATCAATAATTTCCTTTCTCTGTCCTATCAGCCACCATCACCAGTTCATCCTAAAAAATCCAGGGTTGATCAGCGTTCAACACCCGAAGCATGTCACATTGCCCCACAAATCTTGCTAAGAATCTCCTATTCCCCATATCGCGAATAGAAACCCTTTTTTTTCCTGCCACAACGTTCTAAACCTGCCTATGAAGGCATTCCTATTTACTTCCTTTATCGTCAATACCTATGCAAGTACGCTATAGTGGAACCCTACCAAAGCCTCTTCCGCTTCATTCTTGTCGAAAAGTTTGTGTTTGGCACCAAACCTTCACCCTAGTTCCTCCAACTCAAAACCCTCCTTCATGTCTCCCATCCTCCTCTTTCCCTACTTGCTTCGTTGCCATTGACGATACTACCACGCTCACAAACACCAACAAACCCTCAAAATTTCACTAGAAACCTTAGGGTGCAATATCATAAAAAGCCCTAACACTAGTTGTTTTCTCGCCGTCAAAGAGAAACCCTAACCCTTCTTTCGATGACTAACCCTACCCCAATACCTTATTTTTCTTATGTTTACAAACATATCAATATTAAAATAATTTTGATTCATGGCTGATCTTGCGTTTACTAATTCTTATGGAATAAAACTTAATGTTTTTCAATTCTCATTCATTCTCTCTCATCTTCCATAAATTCATGATTCATGATTGTTCTTTTTCTTTTTCTTTTTTCAAAATGATAGAATAGTATTCATTAATCAATTTGAATAGCAATGTTCACATCAATATAAAAAAAGAAATTCAGGAAACAATAATCCCCATCTATGATGACTCCCCTTTCAATTACATATGAAGCCACCGAGTGAGCCGCCGTATTGTAATTGCAGGGTGCAAAGGAAAACTCAATGGCATCTAATTGTCAAGCTCTTACGTATATCAAATAGGATGCACTCAACCATAGCTTCATATTTTATTTAACCTTTAGCATAAATATGAGGTTCACCGAGTCGGATTCGACTATCACACTCTGATGCCCACCCTCCATGCAAGCGCAAAGAGCAGCACGAACCACCTCCACCTTCATTACGATGTTTGACACAACCAAAAAACCCCCGCATCATCCTCCTATCAAAAACCACCCAACGCTGTTTCTCAATACCTACCCCATGCCTCCCGTTAATGTCTTAGCATGCTAGGCTCCAATGTAATTAAGTCTTGCCCATCCCATTTCTAATTTCCTCCAAGAACATACCTTATTTTTCCTTCAGGATTTCTTGTATGTGTGCTGTTGTTCCTTATCCCCCTTCTTGTTTGTTTTCTGGCTCTCGGTGGTTGTTTCCTTCAACTCAATCCATTGCATCATGAAACTCTTGATATCTTCTATGGGATTACAAACCTCGCTTTGAAATGTTGCGGAGTTTCTACACTTCCAAATATGCCAACAACCGAATACAAAGCATTACAGCAACCCCTCTTCCTTTTTCGTTTTCGAATACCACGGCACCAATTTTTCCCCAAACCTCCATAAAAGTCCATTCCTTTCATCTTGCTGCTATCTAGCTGCAAAGAACAACCATAATAGAATGCTCGCGCATACGCAGTAGGAGAATAAATATAGTCTGATTAAAAGGATTTCGTAGATACAGCTTAAAAAAATAAAATAGAAGTTTCCTTCACATAGGTGGCGTATGAGTGTGAATGTATGTGCAAGTTGCATCGTTGTCTAATTTGATCATACGGTTAAACCTACATTTTCATCTATCACCTGCTAAACCACACCCGATGATGAATTTTTTTTTTTAACAAACGATATTATCTACATTAAGGGGGAGGGGTGGGCTTATCCTCACAATAGGCTAGCAATAAGAGCAACTCCACCCATGGAGTTTGCTCGGGGGACAGGCTCCAGGAAAGGGCCCGAGGGCCGGTGGGAGGAGGTCCAGAGTTGAACGGCCCGAGTGAGGGTGGGAGCCCGAGCACAAGGGGGGTGGGGAGTTGACAGGCCTGCAGCCCGAGGGCTAGGCATTTATTTATTTATTTTTGTGTCAGCCCGAGGGCCTGTAGCCCCATTTCCAATGTTTTTTTATATTTTATATTATTTAAACAAACAAAAAAACTAATATTTTATTACATATTGCCAGGGGGAGGGCTCCAAGGGTGGAGATGCAAAAGGTAATTACTGTTCATTAATGGTAGTTACTATTCATTAAAGGCAATTACTGTTCAATAGGGTGGATTCAAAAGTGAATTGCCAGGGGGAAGGGCTCCAAGGGTGGAGTTGCTCTCATGTGGGTCAAACTCGCCTTTGGCGAAAATCAAACCTAAGACCTCTCACTTACAAGTGAAGATGAATATCACTAAACCGTAGTACTAAGTAGCAATTGATCAAATTTTGTTAATTACCCCTTTTCTTGTTTTTTCTTCTATCTTGCCACTTTTTGTCGAATAAAAAAGTATATTCATCAAACAAACTCAGAAACTGTGCAGAACTGTGTTGAACTAGACTACTTTAAGCACTGTTTTGGCTTGGTTAGGCTTGACTTAAGCAAAATATATAGGTCTGGCCGTGGGTTAGTTGTCTCGAATTATGTGTCTTCTCTAATCTTATGACACGTGTTCTCCACTTAAATTTAACCTTTAACACTGTTACTTTGCATAAAATTTAATTAAAAATTAAAAAAAATTGAAAAAATAAAAAGGGGCAAGCCATTGTATAAACCTTGTGGAAACTCATCATCCTCAATCTCCCTGCAATCCTTCCCCTAATCTCCTGCAATCCTTCAAAAAAAGCCCTTAAACCCTGTGCAAACTCATCATCCTTAACGTCCTTATCAACCCCATCAATCCAATAATAGTCCTCGATCTCCCAACCTGTAGAAGAACCCACAAACCCAAGACGTTCCCCCAAATCATCTTTGTCTCTGCCGATAATTCAACCCAAACAAACCCAGAACTCCAATCGTCTCTACCACCACTCCAACACAAACAAACCCATAACCAGTATGTTAAGGAGGATGAGGTTGACGACAAAGAAGAAGATCCAGTACAGGTGGGCTGTGGAAGCCCTAAACTGGGTTTCTTTGTTTTGACCCAGAAGAAGAAGATGACGATGATGGGTTAGTGAATAAGGGCCGAAGCCCACGTATTTCGTCGATTGGGAGCGAAACAGTCGGCAATTGGGGCGAGGGGTGGCTATCGCAGTGATGTGGTCGGTGGGCAATGGGTGATTGAGTTTTTCTGGATTTATTTGTATTTCTTAAAAAAATTATTTTTATTATATATTAAAAAAGTTAACAGTGTTTTTCTAGAGTTCCCCGGGTTCGAGAGAATAACTGTGGTCAGGGAGTTGAAATGACTCGATGAGTCTTTCTGGCTTCGGAAATAGATGAATAACCATGGCTTGTCATCGGTTATTTCTTTTTTAAAAAGAAAAAACAGTGTTTTTCTAGAGTTAAATTGAATGACACGTGTCAAAAATTAAATAAAAAGACACAAAGTTGAGCTTTTTTCGGATACCATCTTGTACAAGAAACTGTGTACAGTTCTTTCTCAAATTCGTTTGTTTGATCTTCAAACACTGTTTAGAACAATAAAAATTACTAAGAGGAGAACATGGGTGTATTTAATATCAAAAGCAACTACAGGAAAGAAAGAACAGTTATGGTTATAATTTTCAGTAATTAAAAATGAACAGAAATGATGCTTGAGCATACAGTCATCTGCCATCTTCTTCATTAACCAACTTTGACGAACAGCTTTTAGCTGCCATGTAGAAACTTGGAAAGGTAGAACATAGGATACCGTTGATGAACTTGTTCATCAGAATACAACATATATTATCTCAATGACAATGTATGAACCTTTTAATTATCGTTTCATCATAACATGTTTCTTGAGGCCTGGAATGTGAGTTTTCATAATGTAGTCTTCCCAATCAATGCACCTCGGATCAAAACCAAAACTTTCTGCTTCCACAAAACTCTCCCTTGCTATCATTCGCAACTTCTCAGTATTACTGTCATCAAAGCTACATACATTTCAAAGATGTGAGTTCAACGCATGATTACGTATCATTACGTACGATGAAAAAGTTACAAATACACCTATGCTTAGATACAAAATAAAACATACGTACATGCCCTTGAACAGCATATAAGGCTCATATAGCTCCACCAAACGCATCACCAATTTGAGTTTCTGATTGTAGTTAAGATACATGTCTTGGAAATAATGGCCAAGTACTTGATTCACAAACTTTAAACCCTTCAAAAAAGAAAAAAAAGATTCGCATGAAGAAATATTTATAGATAAAATTGCATACCGTTATGCATATATAAATTATTACACATATACCGATATACGTATATACATATTATATTCGTATTCACTATTTTATTTGTTCAATTGTATATTACTAGCAACGAAAGAAATAACAAACCTCCAAAGGTAGCATGAAACGAAATTGCATATACATGTGAAAAGTTGCCATATTCTTGAATACTGTACCCTTGCCAACCTTGACAGGCATTCCATCCTTGTTAATCCATGGATCTTTGGTGAAGTATCGGAAGATAAAATTGTGAATACGAGAGAAAATTATAGGATTCTTCGACGATGTTCCCACATGGTAAATGATTGTAGAAGAACATTTTGCATTAGCCACCAAGGCTATAATTATTGAATTTACCACCATGTCAACTGGAATCTGCATGATTTAAAAGTAAATGTTTGTTCTTTAGTTCTACCAAAAAAAAAAAATTGCATAAGTAAATCTGAGTTTAACAAAACTATTTAAATTAGAATATCCCTTGAAAAAATTGTATGAAAACATAGAATATAGTAGCACGCGCTTGTGAGTCGATAAATAAATATTGAGAAACAAAGAAAGTTTATTTGCCATGTTTAGGACCACTCTGTAATACGTGTATGGCGTCATATGAATCACAGCACAATAAAAGATGATTTTATCATCTCAAATAAGTTCTGAAATAAATATGATAGTATTCAGATATTTAAGTGAATTTAATTTAAATTTTTCTTTTTGGCACGAAAATATGTTTAAATGTCATGTGTTAGGGTAATGTGGCAACAACATAAGATAACTGTGTTTTTTAATTGTAAAATTGCATTGCGCATGATATATATAGAGAGAGAGTAATGTTTTCTTGTTCTACATTTGTTTCTTGACTATATAATTAAATAGAGCGATGATTAACTAGGTAATGGCAAGAAAATTACTATGTATATAACTTAATAAATTGTGTCTGTGCGCAATGGGAAATAATAGTTCACATATCATAGTAAAACTACACTAGGAAAGAAAAAAAAAAGTTGTATTATTTTCATGATTAAAGAATTATTGTGGGTGTGTATGGTGGGGATATCATGAAGTTTAATTTCACTCACCATATCAAATACTGATGTTGGATCGAAGAGTAGACATGTCAGTTTTCCTTTACAGTAACCAGTAATTACGCTATCAATGGTCCTGTAGCAAACGAAAATAACATATATTTAGGAGTTTAAAAATGTCCTAAATAAGGCCAACCAAATGAAATCATAATATTATTTGACAAAAGGGAAAAAAAATACAATTATTAAGCATTGCATAATGAATTTTTTAGAGTGTCAACTATAATAGTAAAAAAACCCAAATAATTTATGAACTACTGGCTAGCAATTTATGAACTACTCCAAGGGACAATTATATTCCCCAAAGAAACACTTCAAAGTGCTAGCACGCTTCTTACCTGAAACCCTGAACCCATCCCGGAAATGGTTCCTTGTATGTACTGGTAACTACCGTTGGGCGTAGGATGAGTACGGGTAGATTATCTTTTGAGTGCTCTATAACTATTTCTCCCATTGCCTTTGTAAACACATAGGTGTTTGGCCATCCGTACGATTTTGACCTAAGAGTTAGATAATTCTGTGAGAAAATAAACAAAAAATTGCAAACAAAACTTAGGAACGTTTATATTGAAAATTAGCAAAAAGTCGGGTTAATTTATTGATGAAAACCACTTGTTTAATGTTTTGTGAAAAAAAGTCATCTTTTGTTTTCATGAAAAACTTTGGAGAAACCTTTCAATGCCAAAATCCTTCATTGTGGTTGTAATGACTTCTTCTGTCGCATTTTCTGCTTCTAGCTCCTTCAATTTCTCCTCTACCAGATTCTTCTCAAGCGCCTTGAAATCAAACTTAGCTGTCTCCTTTACCATCTCATCCATGCAAGATGAGTCCTCTAGTATGAGTCCTTCCTTTCTGCCGCACACATAGGCTGAGAAACTTTCACAATCAGTACTGTATAGCAAATCAAAAGACCATAATACGGTAAACAAATTCCAGATTCATTGATATGCAGCTTAAAGAAGGTAAATTAGACTTGGCAAATGGTGTTTCTTGCTAAATACGAGGAGCCGCGTAGGATAAACTAGCTCCCATAGACTCGTCAACACAAGTCTTCATATTGGGAGAGATTTTTCAATATATTTGAAACACAAGGTTGTACACCCTGTACATGACATGTTATAATATAAATGAAGGGACAATACAAAATTAGTTATTCTTTGGACACCCAAATTTCTTTGGACGCCCAAAATAATTTAATAAAGTTTCAAAAATACCCTCTTTTGCTTTTTATGAATTTATTTTTTTTCCATTTTCCATATTCCTTAGACACCTATCCTCCCTGCCACATCAGATCGCGGATACCTCGACTCAACAGCACAAGTTAGATCCACATCAGGGCCATGCTCTCTCCCATCCCCTTCTTGAAAAACTTAAAAGGTTGAATGGGGTGTGGGTGTGGCTGGGGCTGGGATTAGGGTGGGAGGGTGTGGGACGCAGAACTGATACTGTAGATAGTATCCTCCTCGTGGTGTATATATTGGGTTACCACGTTATTTCTTTAATAAATCACTTAGCATTATGTGATATTTATGGGTGCTTTAGATTTAGTCTCTTAATCTCTAGACATAAGCCTTCGTATATTAAAACATCAAAATAAGACCCAAATTATAAATTTGATGCCATGTAATACAAGGATGTCCATACGTTTTAATTTATTTACAAAACCATGCCATCATTGCCCTGTATGGCTATAAGTTTTTTTGTAGACATTCAATTTCGTTTGATTGATTCGTAGGCCTTTCCCCGCTTCCTCTCTTCGCGACGGTGGGAAACCGCGATTATCTTTAGTCAAAGAGGCCTTCTCGTGGATTTCGGCTTTTCTGAGGGCTTGTCTCGTGCCTCTCAATTCCCACTTCAAGGTTGGGAACTGGGAAGTGCCTTGCTTTAATCTTAATTAGTTCAAATATATATACATTCTAAATATGTATACTAATACGATAAATAAAAAGTAGATACATTAACTTTGTAAAAATTAAACAATAGGCACATTATTTTTTATAAAAAAAATTAAATAACAGGTACTTGATTTTTGTAAAAATAAACTAGAAGATACATTGTTTATTGTAAAAATTAAACAACAGTTACATTTATTTTCATAAAAATTAAACAATATGTAAATTATTTTTTCGTAAAATTAAATAATAGGTACATTATTTTGTAAAAAAATAAGTAATATGTACTTTGTTTCTTGTAAAACTTAAGCAAGAACAACATAAAATTAAGGCTTATTAGTCAAAATGCCTCCTGAAACTGCCATTGAGTCTCAATTTATCCCTTGAAACTGGTTTTGTCTCACTTTGCCCCTTGAAACTGACATTTTCAACTCTTTTGTCTCACTTTACCCATTTCCGTTAATGGACTGTTAAATCCAATAGCATTTTAGATATTTTATTTTTTACACATTTATTTACTTCTAGCCTACACTAAACGAGTCTCAATTTTATTTTTGAAACTCTAATTCAAACTCATAAATTTTGTGCATTTTATAAAATAAATTATTCAATCAATAGAAAAATTCCAAGCAACAAAATCATTATATCAACCAAAATAAGAGTTACATTTTGTTCGTAGAGTCATTTCACTTGTAAAACATTCATGTATTGGCTCGAAACTTTGCAATTGAAAAATATTCATACAACAAAATCATTATACCATTAAGCTATCATATCCAAAATACTTCCCAAACCAAAAAAATCATTTAAAGCAAATGTGCATAGTTTGAAACAAAAAATTTCACATGGTTGAATTTATGGGTTTGAATTACAGTTTCAAACTATTGAATTTATGGGTTTGAATTAGAGTTTCAAAATTAAAATTGAGACTTGATTAGTGTGTAGGCTAGAAGTAAATAAATGTGTAAAAATGAAATATCTAAAATACCCTTAAATTTAACAGTCCATTAACAGAAGTGGGTAAAGTGAGACAAAAGAGTTGAAAATTTCAATTTCAGGGGGCAAAGTGATATAAAACCAATTTCAGAAGATAAACTGAGACTCAATGGCAATTTCAGGGGGCATTTCAGCTAATAAGCCTAAAATTAAACAATGAGTAAATTATTTTCGTCAAATTAAATAATAGGTACATTATTTTAGCAAAAATTTAAATTTTTTATTAATAATGCATTGAAACTATAGCATTAATGCTCTTATTTTTTTTGCCACACAGTACATATCATGACATCAATTCAATTTGTCATTAATACGCATTGAATTTTATAACATTAATTTTTTTTTATTAATATGCATTGAATTTTATAACATCAATTGTCATATATATAATGTACTTAGGGGTATTTTAGGCATTGTACAAAAAATGTCTGAAGTCAAACTTAATTAATGATTTTGCTTATGTAAAGTCTAGTTAGTGGGTTTAGTTAGAGAGAAAAAAAACTATGTGGGATTTTAAGTAAAGAAAATTCATTTTTAGAGGGTAAATTCATATTTTTCAGTTAAGTTTAACTGGGTGTAAGCAAGGTTCTAAAAGACGTTAGGCGCTAGTCGGGCGGCGGGTTAGGGCCTAGCGCCTAGGCGGCTAGGCTGGGTCTAGGCGGGCGCCTAGGCGGACTAGGCGGATTTAAGTAAATCCATTATATTTCGTGTAAATAAATGTCTGTTTATACTTAAAATATATATAATTTCATCATAAACTACGAAATAGAATGACATATGTATTATAAAGTATTGGAACATAATGAAAACATGGGAACAAGTATATAGTGTGTGCCCATTTAAGTATTCAACAAGTCTCTTACAATTTATTGAAAAAAAAATTAAATGCTAATTGAAAGTTATCTATTTTCTATCAAAGTGAGTCGCAACTTAGGCAGGTGCCTAGGCGGGTCTGGGCGGACTAGGCGGTCTAGGCGGGCGCCTCAACTGGTCTAGGCACCCTTTATTAATTTTCAAACGCCTAGGCATTAATCGGGGCGGTGACCAGCCGCCTAGCGCCTAGGCGGGGCCTAGGCGGCGTTAGGCGGGGATTTTTAGAACAGTGGGTGTAAGAGCCTTTTTATTTTAAATAAAATTAATAGGTGAGACATGAAACTTCAGTGTATAAAAATCCACTCATTAAAAATATACTCTAAAGTGAGACATATTAATCATGTCATCCACGTATACAAATAAAAAATTCTCTCATATTGGAACAATGATACCACATATTTGGATCATCATTTGTATAATTTCTATAACAGAGATGGGACCACATGTGTTGGTGTGCCCTACCTCTATTAGAGAGAAGGTACAAATGATGATACAAATATTTGTTAAGTGTAACATTTTGTGAAAAGTAAATAAAAAATTATTTCATATTGGAACCAAAATGAGAAAAACGAACACCACTAACCAGTTGACACGTGGAGCAGGATCTCTAGTTTTAGACATTTCTTTGCCATGCTCAATACATGCTGAACTCCAAATGTATTAACGCTCAGTGCAATATCATATCTATAGAACAAATAGTAAAGACATAAATTTACATGTTTATTTTAGTATTTTATAGAGAAACGATATTATACGATAAATTTACATGTTTATTTTAGTATTTACATGTTTTCAGTGGTCCATATGTAGTAAATACCTTTCATCAAAGTTGGTGGTTCCTGCAGAGTTTAATATAATTTCAATTTCACCACACATTTCTTCCCTCAACTTGAATTCTTTCACTCCCAAATCTTCAGAAACTACGTCTCCCGGGATAGCCACAACTTTGTTTGCAATGAAGGAATCAAACTCTGTGCCCCATTCCTCCTTCAGAACACTGAACAACTCCTTCTCTATGATCTGAGATTATATAATATAAGTTAATATTTAATCAAATGTACGTGATTAACTACAAGATAATTAAACAAAACTATTGCAGTTGCGAATACGTATTCACAGATAAACCTCTTTATGCATGCGATCTGTGGCTGCCTTGGTATCTGTAGCTCTTATAAGAAGATAAATCTTTTTCACATCTGGTTGAACTCTTAGTATTTTCTCCACAAACACTGCATGTATTTGCAAAAAAGGGTTTTTGAACATTAGTCCTTGTAAAAAATTAGAATTTAAAAAAAAATTCTAATGCTAGATTACATGTTCAATTTAATCCCTTAAAGTGTACTTTTATTAAAATTTATATTCTATTTTTGCTATTTAATGTGTATTTTTATTTAATTAAAATTTTAATTTTATTAATACGCGCATATTAGTTCTTTCAATTATAATTGAACATAAATGAGAAAATACTAAAAGAAATTAGTGACACATAAATATGTAAATACATAAGTGTACATAAATGGTTGTACTGAAATGTTTGTACCGACATATATTATAATGAACCTAAATGTATGTACCGAAATGTATTATATTGAATTAATGTACCTAAATGTCAATACCGAATTGTCCGTACCGAAATGTATATATTGAATTAATGTACGGAAATGTATTATATTGAATTAATGTACCTACATATTTGTATCAATGGATATACCAAAATATATCAAATGAATGAATGTACCTACATGAAGATTATACAAATTGTATATTCCTATATTATATATAAAAAAATTAGTTTACCTAAATGTATATTATGATGAATGAAATGAAAATGAAATTTAAATGTAGGGTTTAGTCTTACACAAAGTTGATAAATGAGAGAGAGAGAGAGAGAGAGAGAGAGAAATGGTACGTACCCATTCCAAGGAAGCCAGTGGCTCCAGTTACTAAGATGGTCTTGTTCCGAAAATATCCTAAAATGCTCTCCAACTCCATTACTGTGGATACTGGATAGATAGAGAAAAGTTTCTAGGTTTTTTTTCCTCTTGTTTTGCCAAGGAGAGAATATGTATAATGTATATATCTTGTTTGAGTATATAGCTGATAACTTGGATTCAGGGTACTGATTGAAGCCAGTCTTGGTTACTTATATAGTATGAAAAAGAGGAAATATCACCGACTGATCCCCTTAGCCAGGAGTATAAGTTTTAGTTTTCTTTTCCTTTTTTCATTCTTAAGGCCGGGACCATGTCGTGCACTTCTTGTTGCCGCTCACCGACCGTCATTCATTTTCTCAACCAATTATATTGTCGATCGTTCAAACAAATTAACTTCCTCGTAATGCTTGGGAAAGTTGTGTTGCTCATTGTGATTGCTACTAAATAAGATGTAGTCAGAAAATCAATTTGTCAACTTGAAAACTTCTATCATTTACTATAAGTACGTTTTTTGTTCTTATAAACAATGGCATCTTTGCTTCAATCTTTTTTTTTTTTTTTTTTTTTGTATTAATATATAGATTCATGCAGGTGAGCTAATGAAGATATACCTTAAATATATAAGATAAATAAGTGGGGACGTTCGCATTCATTCATATCTGATATTTCTGTAAAATTCATAAATACGTAAGAGTGGGTCGATAGTGGATAGAGCAAGCTAATGTTGACAACACAGTGAATCTTAACATGGATGGATGGGCATGCTATAACTACATGAGTAAACTGTCAAATAACTCCCGCACTATCTGCCAATTACACTTTGAACTATTTTTCTTGTGGATTTACCCCCTTAACTAGTACGAGACTATCAACTATCTTCTTGTCGTTAGATTTGAGAACTTCATCCAAATTTCTGTTAAGTGGTGAAGTGTGAGAGGCATGTGACAATTTCAAGGACAAACATGGAATTCGACTCAGGAAAACAACAAGATTCGAGAGGAATTTATTGTCCAAATAGTTCGGGGGAGAGGGGATAATTAACATCCATGTGTGGTTCAGCACTCGAAAATATATCACCTGCCTCTGACATGACATCACTTAACAGAAATTTGGATGAAATTCTCTTGAAATTAATGGCAAGGGTGTAATTAATTAGCAGCCTTGTATTAGCTTAAGGAGGTAATTGGCAACCTTGTGATAGTTCGAAGGATATTTGACAGTTTACCCTAACTACAAAGAAGCCTCCGTCTTCCTCCCCAAAGAAGAAGGAAAATAATAATAATAATAATAATAATAATAATAATAATGTGCAAACTAGTTGAGAGAACAAGTACAATATCTCACTCTTACAAATAACCACGAGTAGTTTATCAAAAAAAAAAAAAAAAAAAACCACGAGTAGAGTCGGGCACCCCAACAGTGTCATGTTTCTTTCACTAGTTATAACTGTTGGCCCAAAAGAATTCAAGAAATAGTAAATAGTTTATTTTTTGCTATGCCCTTTAAACTCAACTTTAATCTCTGCCCATTAAAACTCAATTTTTTTCCTTGAAACTCAGTTTTTGCGCCACTTTGTAATTTTTCCTCATTTTGTCGAAAATCTGTTAATTCCCTGACCTGGCATAATTGGGGCACCCAAATTACCATATTCGGTGGATATTTTTTTAGGAAAACTAATGAAAAAGATTTGAAAACTTTAAGTTTTAACGATAAGGACAAATTAAAGGGTAAAATGAATAGTACCAGGATTGACTTTTTAGTGCAAAAATGTGATTTTTCGTTAAAGTGAGCAGTACCGGGATCTTTTCATTAAAGTTCCCTATGTACTTGCTAATTAAGGCATGCATATATTATAGGGCACTAGGATCAATATATATATATATATATATATATATATATGTTAGAATCTGGAGACATACATTTTGACATACGTTTTTGTGGCTCTCATTCTACAACTTTTTTTAATGATTCAAACTGTCTATATTTTAATTCATCATTCATTGATCATCCTTACAAAAAATTAGACAAATCCAAAACTATTAAAACATTCAATTGTAATGAATAAAATGGATGAATATTGTTCTACAAAGAAACATAAAAGTTAATCCAATAGTCATATATGGCTTCGTATTTGAGTACTTTTTGGTAGATATGATATTTGAGAGAAGATATAAAAGATAGACGGTTGAATCGCTAAAATACATTACAAAGTGAACCCTACAAAAATGTGTGTCAAAAATTTCTCCAAATCGTAACCATATATATAATCGCATTTGATGATAAGAGTAAAAACATGTGGGTGAGGGTGTGTATTTGGTAAGAGGAGAGAGTGCACCATCAAGTTGCGTGCCCCGTATCACTTTCTTTAAAATCCCTATGACTGCGAAAAATAACGTCTACGTTTTTTGTTTGAATGGTCGGTCAACTTCCCAACAACCAAAAGAGTAAATGCTGGCTGCCAACCCATGCTAATTACTTGACTTCAGTCTAAAGTAGGGGGGAGAAGGGCACTGTGAAATTTTGCCTCAATTTCACTTTATTTACGAGTTTGCCACAGGGCTGATTTGGGTCCGAATTTCGCTTTATTTACAGAATTGCCACCGCCTCGGGGATGGGAGACCATGCCGATCTGGGATCGAGATAGACGGACAGTGGGAGAGGGAGAGGGAGAGAGAGCGATAGAGGGGCCGAGGGAGGAGTGGGGATTTGAGGGGTAGGCTGATTTCCATTGTCATTTCGATTTGGGAGAGGGTGGTTGCTGTTGGTGAGATTGAGGGATGGGTGTGAGATTCGGTGAGGGTAAATCTCGGACTCAGCGGGTCAAACTCAGTCCTTGGCACCCTTGCAAATCTAGCTTCAAGCTGTACATTTTTCTCTCTGCATCTGCACAACCTTGTCCTGCCACTGTTTAGTGAATTTTTCATGATTTTGTAAAAAATTCGTTTAAATTTCTGAGCTTTGGAGTGTTCTTCATTTAACTTATGGGTTTTTTAGAATACTTAGATTAAATTTGTGAGTTTGGTAGTGGTATTTTTTCTGTGCATTTTTGGTGAACGTGGTTCTGGGTTTTGATGTTTGTCTGCAGCAGGGAAAGGGAAGAAAATCATTCCACGCCATCCAACAGTTCCTGACTCTCAGGGTGCACCGTCAACTCACTAACCAAGTGCTATTTCAGCACCTGTAGGCTGTAGGAGAGGTCCTCTACAAATGCAGCACTATCTAATTTGGTTGATTTAGGCGTTGTTTGGGAGGGAGGTGCTTAAAAAAAAAACACCTATGAAAAAAAGCTATGAGGGTTTTAGGTGTTTGGTAAACAAAAAAAAAATGGCTTATTTTGGAAGCTGCTGTGAGAATAAGCTGAAATCAAAGGAAAAAGCTGAAGCAGCTATTTGCAGCTTTGGAAAACTGGCTTTTTTTCAAAGCACACGGAGCTACAGTGCTCCTTTAATGAAAATACCCACTATGAGACTGCTTTTTTTTCCAAAAGCACTTTTACAAAAAAGTTTACCAAACACTCTGCTGATTTATTTCACAACCGCTTATTCTCACAACAGCTTTTTTTCAAAGCACAGCAATACAAAACCAGCCCTTAATCAAAGCATAAAAGCAAACAACTCACATACAGAAATTATATCAAGCAACTGGCTATTCAATCAAAATTTAACACAGCAAAATGTTAACCTAAAACCCTCTCTGATATGGCTACATTGATGTCAACAACCTTTCAGTTTGTTAGTCTGCACAGGTTCGGTGGCATCTTTGTAATGATCTTCCTTATGAACCCGGTCTTCTCTCCATAGGGTCTGCTCAGTCGACTGGTAGAATAAGGTCCCAATATTTCTACCTTTATTTATATATTTGTATTTTGTATGGATAGCTGCTTCGATGTTCACTTGGATGTTCATATTTGACACACAAAGCACTTTTGAAAGTTTACTGTTATTAATGTGAGTTAGGCCTTTAGTACTAGGTGATTCTGAAAAAAAGCTGGTATCAAAAAAAGTTGGGAGCTGTTTTTGTGTTTGGTAAACATTCAGCTTCAGCTTTTTTTCACAGTTTTGGATGAAAAAAAGCCAAAAACAAGAAGTTGCAAAACCCAGTTTTGAAAAACCGGTTTTTTTTCACATCTGTTTTACATAAAAGTTTACCAAACACTATAATACTACTTTTTTTTTTTCAAAAGCACTTTTACAAAAAAGTTTACCAAACACTCTGCTGCTTTATTTCACAGCTGCTTATTCTCACAGTACAGCAGAAGCAGTTTTTTTTCAAAGCACAGCAATACCAAACCAGCCCTTAGTTTATTCTTTTTTACTATTAAACTAATTTGTGGACCCTAATTTCTACGAGAGCATCTCATTATCGTGGAAAAAAATAACATAATAAATCATAAAATTAAAGAGGAGGGCTTGGTCATAACTATATTTGATAATTAATTCATAACTCTTATTACACGTAACATGTGATATTCTTTTTGTTTGCTAAAAAGAAAGTGATTCGTTATATATGCATGGTGTGTGTGAGTTAGCACAGAGCTAATAGGTGAATCTACAAAGAAGAGCATTTATATACCTGCTGCTTGATGTGGAATTTTGCTTTTGTTTTTAGCAATAACACGTACAATCTTGGATTCTATTACAACGAAAGCAGATCAAGTTTCAGAGTGAAATTTATAATTGATTTTGTAGTTTTATTGGTGTGAATTATCCTGCACACACCATGATATCTTTGCTAATGAGTAGTCTGCAGGGTCCTTTGGTCCGAAAGAGTTTCAGCAGCTAGGTAGTGCAACAGTAGTTGAGTACTTCCATGTGCCTCCTTATGCTGGGATTTTGTTAGACTGGTATCCCAGGTGTATTTTATCTTCATATAGTTCATAGTTTTATGGGGTGTGATATCCACACACCCCTTTTTACTTCTCTCACACCTTTTTGGTTTTCGGCCGTCGGATCGGATGAATTGAAGAAGATCAACGGATAGAAATTAACAAGGGGTGTGTGAGAAGTAAAAAGGGTGTGTGAATAGCACACCCCTAGTTTTATTTAGTTTTGTTATATAATCAACTAGAAACACATTCAGTTGGGCAAATTCTGCATTGCGACATACATGACATTGGAGTTATGCTCTGTTTTCTATTAACGATGGTTGTTATGTTTTCTCATATTTACATTAATGCTGTGAAATGTTGAGTAAAAATCAATTTAGGGGAACTATTTACTGGTAGAGATGTACATATTAATCCTGCCTAAATAATTTAGTTTATTGGAATTTGCTTTGTGGTTTTGCTTTAAGCAAATTAAGTGCAATTGTGGCTTCTTCTTGCTCTGTGTTTGTTAAAGATTCGCTATAGCTGATAGCTCTAGATGTGTAATTACATAATAATTAGCTCCGCTGATTAATTCAATTAGTTGAGGTAAGGAATATATTTAGGAAAACTAATGAAAAGAGCTTGAAAACTTTTAGTTTTAACGATAAGGACAAAATAAAGGGTAAAGTGAATAGTATCAGGATTGACTTTTTAGTGTAAAAATGTGGTTTTTTGTTAAAGTGAACAGTACCGTGGGCTTTTCGTTAAAACTCCATATATATTTTGACTGATACAACTGCATGCTCTCATGGATTTCTCCCAAAGATTGGATTTTCAGTTTTTGGGAATGTTAAAAATTTAGTTTTTTGATCTTTTCTTGAAAGGATATGAAATTGGAAATCGAAAATATCAATTTTTTGTTGAAATTATTTGACTTTTGGTTCAAAAATTTGAATGCAAGAGGTCCTGTTGGTAGCAATGAATTTATTATATTTTGTTTTTCGCAATGAATTTAGGAGACCATCTGAGGCCGCTTGAATTTTTTTGCACAGGATTGTAATAGAGCTTTAAGCTCTTCTTATTCCGTTTCAATTGTTAGCTTCTGTTTAGTGTGCTGTTAGTTTTGTTGTTAGGTTGCTGGCATTGTCTGTTAATTATTATTAACAAGTTTTTGTTGTGTGATTTGAATTTGAACGAAATTAGTAAACACAACAGAGAAAAGTTTAGCGCAAAGTTTTGTCCTGTGTTTTCAGCCATATATCTATATGTATGGGGTTGATATATATATATATATAGTTTTGTGTTTTTTTTTGTTTTCCAATAGTAGGACAGTTGAGTCTCCAGTTTTGTAGGTTTTTTTAGATTTTGTTTCTTGAATTTCAGTTTCTTCATGACCGACAATTTGGGGTTCAGTTATACTTACAAATGTAATCGACCTTACAAGAATGCTTATCAAAAACTATGTATGTTAAAAAATAAAAATAATCACAGAAATTTTGCTCCCCTAATTGGTCATTAGGTAGTTATTTTTCTTCATCTGAAGAACATTATATCAAAGACATCTAAGGAAACTTTTAAATGTGTTCTTCAGTACTGTACCTAGGTACCTACGAAGAAATCAAATCAAGTGCATTTCACTTTTATGTTTTTTTTTTATTGCATCTAATGATGTGATTTATCAATTGCAGGAAGAAGTTGTCAAGTTAAGTGAACAATTGAGTCATTTGAAAAGTTTGGTAAGTGTCTTATGCCCTGGTTTATGTTCAAGCCTGGGTTTCTTAGTTAGCCTACAGTGACTATATTTCTATTCATATATTTGGGTGTGGTGGTACTGTTGGCACCATAGCTTTGAATCCCAAGATTTTTCAAATATGGCACTTAGATTTTGTCTGATGATCAATCATGACACTTAGGTTCAATTATGACAAAATGTACTCATATTAACTAGTGGTTAATTTGAGTTGTTCAGAAACTTTACTAAGTTACCACATTCAACAAATGGCAGTCTCCATTTTCAGTTGGTCTTTACGTAGTAGTGTCCAATCTTAATTAAGTGTTGAAAATTATGAACATTTTTGTTTCCTTAATAGATGCCATTCATGTTTCCTGCATTCATGTCTGCTCTAGAGAGCATACTGCCAACCAAAATGCCCGAAAACGGGATTATACGTGAGACCCCAAAAGCATGAGAACAATTTGAGAGTTAATGGAAGCACATGCATGTTTCTACCTTTCCCATGTATCAGAAATGTCATTAGCAGTTCTGCAGCTATTTCCTTCTTTAGCACCCCATTGAGCAGGGTGCATATCTCCCCTTAAAAACGAAATAGAATACAAAACTACAAATTAAGCCTCTTACTAAGGAAATAAAAAAATTACATGGTATTTCAGTTTAGGCAAACAGGACCGTTACCATTCACAAAGAGAAAAGAATATGGGACGACCTGCTTTCATCAGAGCTACCATTAGAGGGTACCTACAAGAAGAGTTGAAATGTTTATCAATATGTATATCATATGGAGAACTTATCCCAGGATAATTAAGTGAAGGCAGGAAAGTTTGTGCTTTATCACCAAAGAAATTCTTGGTATTTTACCTAAAAGTTGGCTTGGAGTCATCATTATTACAGTTATCATACTTCAAATAATCAATTCCCTGCAAAGAAAGTGCATGAGCATTTCAAGATTCTCTGACAACATATCATCATTGGAGATGTTGATTGAGTGAATTGATTACAACTAGGCTTGGCAATTCCTGACACGACCCGATAATGAATCGGGTCGTTATCGGGTAACCTGATAAGCACCTGTTAAGATAATGGATTGATTCGGGTATACACGTGGGTAACACGATACACGATAAGCAGAATATTAATTTTATAATTTTATGACCCTAAAAAAATACTATAATAATTATATATATTAATTTAACAATTTTATACCCCTAAAAACTATAGTAAATAAATAAATATATATATATATATTAATTAACTATAATAATTATAATAATTATATATACTATAATAATTATACCCCCAAAATATTAACTATAATAATTATATATATATATTAAATTTTAAATTAAATTTTATAAAAACTATAATAATTATTAATTATTATGCATCCATTGATTCCATAATTCCATTCCATTCCTGCCGCACCCTTTGAAGAAAAAGGGAGGGAAAATGAAAATTATAAGAAAAGCTGATAAGGAAACAAAAAAAGAGAGGGAAAGATGGGTAGGCTGTTGCCCTTTGAAGAAAAAGAAGGGACGGAAAAATGAAAATTATAAGAAAAGTTGAAAAGGAAACAAAAAGGAGAGGGAAAAATGAAAATTAATAAAAGTGGTGAGAATTTTTTTTTTTTTAAGTTATTAACTTTTTATCACACATATGACATATCCCACTATTTTTATAATGACACGTGATGTACTACTTCGTGTACCGGTCAATTATACGTACAAAATAAATAGATTTAAATCTACTTAATAAATATAAATATATATATACACACACACCATTGAACTTGATGGGATACGAATTATACAAAACTAATTTCAACGATCCAACCATCAAACTTGTTTGTATATGCTTCGAGATCGTATCAGCAAAAAATCGTAAAAAAAAACAAACATTCAGAGATCAAGTAACCGAACAAAACTTTTTGATGGTTATAAAACGAAAAATCACGATTTAACGGTTATTTTAACTCCGATTTTGATTATTTTTTATAGCTACACTCCTTAATCCTATATGAATACAATGAATGAATTCGATCTTCAATTTAAAATATTTACACTAGTGGATACCACAAAATCTTATGTTATACTCAAGGTATAAAATATCGATGATATCGGAAATATTGGTAATTCAAAAACACGGAAATTTCGATGAAAATATTGGGATATTATCGATATCGATAAAAATTGAATAAAAACCACGGAAATTGTAAGAAAAACTTGGAAATTTTTATTGAAACTTTGCAGAATGTTTATTTAGTCAATTATCTATTAGTTTATCACAAAAAATTGGAAGGAAATGCATTACATGATGGATTTAACTTATTTAAGTTGATTATATAGCGAGCTGGCAAACATTGTGAGTGTGGAAAATATGTAGTAATTAATAAAAGGAGTTTAAACACACCATAACATTTATATATAATGAATTAGTACAATATTTTACACTTTATACATTACATGGTAAGATACATGAGTGACTTATTATCCTTTTTTTTTTTTTTAAGAATTATATGGTTGTGGGGGTTTTATTTAAAATTTATATTGAAGATGCTCTTAAATTATGTAAAATTGTGATCGAAAACAATAATTTATAATTTATATAAGATATATATATATACACACACACACACACACAATATATATATATATATAGATTCCACTTTATAAACCGTCCACCTCACCTTGCTCTTCACTACTACAATATACCCTATCACTGGCGAAGCAAAAACCGACAAGAAACCCAATTTCTGTCGGAAATTTAGCAAAAATCCGACATAAAACAATGCAATGTCGGATTGGAATAGCGACACTATTGCTAGCGTCGCGAAAGGGCTTTAATGTCGGTTTGTACGCTTAATCCGCCACTACGCAGCGTCGGTTTAAAGCAACACTGATACTAACGTCGATTTAAAGCGACACTGACATTGACACTAACTTCGGTTTAAAGCGATGCAAATTAGCAATTAAATTATAAAATATCCAGTCTTACGTCGGTTTAAAGCGTCGTGATGTTTTGACATGATGGCGGTCATAACCGACGTCAACTAGCAGCTAACAAATAAAATACTCAATCTATTGTCGGTCCTAACCGACATTACCCAACATCTCGATAAATAAAATAATTATCATGCATTCCTACACAGATGGTAAATGAGATGCAAACTTCACAGATTCAATTTATTCAAGAATTCAACTGGGGTCTTTTGGGTGTAGAATTTCTTGTTAAATGTATTCTATTTCATATAAATAAGGAAGTACAAATAACACATATATAGGAGCCATTAGAGAACCGGTTACAAGATGAAGATAAAAAAACTAACAATTACATATAATACTAATGAGAGCTCCATGCTTGCATATAATACTAGCAACTGCCATAATGCTTTCCTGCGCTTGCCTTTGTCGAAGACCACAAATTTTGTAGCTCCATACTACCATATATAATACTAGCAACTCCATGCTGCCATGCTTGCCATCAGATCAGTGCTCTAATACTTTACTACTTCAACATTAGGGCTCTAATCTCTATAGATTAAACTCAGGTTTTATACCTTTAAAAAATTATGGGTCTGCGATTTCCAGTGTCCTTGCTCTTCAGATCCAACATGCATAAATACAGAAAAAATAATTAAAAACCAAGAAACAAAAATAAATTTTCAATTTAAGCATAAAACTAGTTAGAATACAAAATAGAAGCCAAAATTAATAATCATAATAATTTAAAAATGAACCACCTTCAAGCTCTTCCTCCTCGAATTGGAGTTCCTCAGAATGTTGATCTTTAAACTGGTGATCCAAAGCAAATGGGGAAGGAGTTGAGGAAAAACTGAAAAGGAGGAAGAAGGGGACGCACAGATGAAATGGGGAAGGAGAAGAAGAAAGTCTGAAATTGGGGGAGAAATGAAAGCACGGTTGAAATGGGAAAGAGAGGGGTTTAAATATGGGTACTTAGTTTGCGTCGGTTAAAACCGACGCAAACTTCTGACACACTTTTTGAAATTCACATAGCGTCGCTTTAATGAAACTAGCGTCGGTTTAAACCGACGCCAATTTCTGACACACTTTTTGAAATTCACATAGCGTCACTTTAATGAAACTCGCGTCGCTTTAATGAAACTAGCGTCGGTTTTAACCGACGCCAATTTCTGACACACTTTTTGAAATTCACATAGCGTCGCTTTAATGACACTAGCGTCGGTTAAAACCGACACTAAGTCTCTCCATCCATTTCCTCATGCAAACAAGCGGGAAATTTCCCGCCTAATATTTCAAATACTATAATTTTATAATTTTATAACCCTAAAAAATACTATAATAATTATATATATTAATGTAACAATTTTATACCCTAAAAACTATAATAATTATATATATATATAATTAAATTTTAAAAATTGGTGACCATTGGATCAGCTTAAATATACATACCATTCAATTTCTTAAGTGTTATACATACAAAATAAATAAATTTAAATCTACTTAATAAATATGTATATACACACACCATTGAACTTGATGAGATACGAATTCTACGAAACTAATTTCAACGATCCAACAGTCAAACTTGTTTGTATATGCTTCGAGATCACATCAGTAAAAAATCGCAAAAAACAAACATTCAGAGATCAATTAACGAGAGAAAACTTTTCGATGGTTATAAAACGAAAAATCACGATTTAACGGTTATTTTAACTCCGATTTTGATTATTTTTTATAGCTACACTCCTTGATCCTATATGAATATAATGAATGAATTCGATCTTCAATTTAAAATATTTACATTAGTGGATACCACACAAATCTTATGTTATTCTTAATGAAAGTATAAATAAACTCTTAAGTGTTAATGAATCTATCATTTTGATGGGATACGCATTCTACGAAACTAATTTCAACGATCCAACCATCAAAATTGTTTATATATGCTTCGAGATTGCATATGCTAAAAATCGCAAAAAAACAAACATTCAGAGATCAAGTAACGGGACAAAACTTTTCAACGGTTATAAACGAAAAATCATGATTTAACGGTGATTTTAACTCTGATTTTGATGATTTTTTACAGCTACACTCCTTGACCCTATATGAATACAATGAATGAGCTCGATCTTCAATTTAAAATATTTACACTAGTGGATACCACAAATTCGTAAGTTATACTTAATAAAAGTATAAATAAACTCTAAGAGTTAGTGAATCTATCATTTTGATGGGATACGCATTCTACGAAACTAATTTCATTGATCCAACCGTTAAACTTGTTTATATATGCTTTGAGATCGCATACGCCAAAAATCACAAAAAACAAACATTCAGAGATCAAATAACGAGACAAAACTTTTTGACGGTTACAAAAAACAATCACGATCTAACGGTTATTTTAACTTCGATTTTGATGATTTTTTACAGTTACACTCCTTGATCCTATAGGAATACAATGAATGAATTCGATCTTCAATTTAAAATATTTACATTAGTGGATACCACACAAATCTTATGTTATTCTTAATGAAAGTATAAATAAACTCTTAAGTGTTAATGAATCTATCATTTTGATGGGATACGCATAACATTCAGAGATTACGTAATGGAACAAAAGTTTTCGACGGTTATAAACGAAAAATCACAATTTAACGGTTATTTTATCTCCGATTTTGATGATTTTTTACAGATAGACTCCTCGACCTATAAGAATGTAATGAATAAATTTGATCTTTAATTTAAAGTATTTACACTAGTGGATACCACAAAAACTTATTTTATACTTAATAGAAGTATAATATTAACTCTAAGTGTTTGTTTAATCTACTGATTTGACGCAATATGCATTCTACAAAATGTTTTTCAACGATCCAACCGTCAAACTTATTTGTACACATTCCGAGATCGCATACGTAAAAAATCGTAAAAAACAAACATTCAGAGATTACGTAACGGAACAAAAGTTTTCGACGGTTATAAACGAAAAATCACAATTTAACGGTTATTTTAACTCCGATTTTGATGATTTTTTTACAGATACACTCCTCGACCCTATAAGAATTTAATGAATAAATTTGATCTTTAATTTAAAGTATTTACACTAGTGGATACCACAAAAACTTTTTTTATACTTAATTGAAGTATAATATTAACTTTAAGTGTTTGTTTAATCTACTATTTTGACGCAATATGCATTCTACGAAATTTTTTTTAACGATCCAACCATCAAACTTATTTGTAAGCATTTCGAGATTGCATACGTAAAAAATCGTAAAAATTAAACATTCAGAGATTACGTAACGGAACAAAAGTTTTCGACGGTTATAAACGAAAAATCACAATTTAACGGTTATTTTAACTCCGATTTTGATGATTTTTTTACAGATACACTCCTCGACCATATAAGAATGTAATGAATAAATTTGATCTTTAATTTAAAGTATTTACACTAGTGGATACCACAAAAACTTATTTTATACTTAATAAAAGTATAATATTAACTCCAAGTGTTTGTTTAATCTATCGTTTTGACGCAATATGCATTCTACAAAACTTTTTTCAACGATCCAACCGTCAAACTTATTTGTACACATTCCAAGATCGCATACGTAAAAAATCGTAAAAAACAAACATTCAGATATTACGTAATGGAACAAAAGTTTTCGACGATTATAAACGAAAAATCACAATTTAACGGTTATTTTAGCTCCGATTTTGATTATTTTTTACAGATACACTCCTCGGCCCTATAAGAATGTAATGAATAAATTTGATCTTTAATTTAAAGTATTTACACTAGTGGATACCACAAAAACTTATTTTATACTTAATAGAAGTATAATATTAACTCTAAGTGTTTGTTTAATATACCGTTTTGACGCAATATGCATTCTACGAAACGGTTTTCAACAATCCAACCGTCAAACTTATTTGTACACATTCCGAGATTGCAAACTTAAAAAATCGTAAAAAACAAACATTTAGAGATTACGTAACGGAACAAAAGTTTTCGACGATTATAAATGAAAAATCACAATTTAACGGTTATTTTAGCTTCGATTTTGATGATTTTGTACATATACACTCCTCGACCCTATAAGAATGTAATGAATAAATTTGATCTTTAATTTAAAGGAAAACTAATGAAAAGGGCTTGAAAACTTTGAGTTTTAATGATAAAGACAAAATAAAGGGTAAAGTGAATAGTATCATGATTGACTTTTTAGTGTAAAAATGTGGTTTTTTGTTAAAGTGAACAGTACCGGATGCTTTTTGTTAAAGTTCCCTTAATTTAAAGCATTTACATTTTTTTATATATGAGTGATTGTATATATATATTTTTACATTTTTTACACTTCTACAATAATTATTATTAATTTTATTAATTTTGCCCTCAAATAAAAAACATTATTCATGAGGGTTTGAATGTCACAGCCCGTCCCGGAGGTGCTTTTGACGGGAATGTGAAATGACTATATTACCCTTGATGAGTACTAAGGTACGTATGTATGTGGAGTTATTATGGTTTAATATTGGTTAGGTTGGAAGGGATAATTATATAATTAAGTTGGTTTTTAAAAGATTGATTTTTTTTGTTAAATTGGTTAGGATGTTATATGGTTGGTGTGGATTAAGGTGGACCACACAAAAGGACCTCTCTCTCCTTCTCCCTCCCGTAGCACTCTCTGTCTCTCTCCCTCACGACCTCACACACACACATACACCCAAATACGTACGGCACACCCCAAACCCTCAAAAAACTCGACGGATCGAGGCAAATAAGGTATGCATCTTCATCCTTTTGACGTCCTGAGTTCATTGGCGCTAGTTTTGGGAAGTGAAACCTTCGATTTCACGTTGAATCCGAAACCTCCATTTTTGGGTACTGTTCATGCAATCGTTAAATGTCGTGTTTCAGGGAATTCCAAGCTTGTAGTGGGCTTTAGGAGGTCCTAAGGAAGCTCGGGGACGTTCGTTGGACAGTTTTGGACGTCGGGATCGTGGGTTTCAAAGTTGGCCGAATTCTTGGATTTTGCTCGGTGAGATTTCTTGATTTTTAGACCCTAAAACTAGTCCAACGTGATAGTACACTCTTAGGGCTTCAAATTGATATAAAATACGAAGAAAATGGGTGAAAAACGAAGGAGAACAAGAGGTTTAAAGTTTGGCCGGAATCGGGTCGCCGGAAAAACCAGTCCGGCGAGCCCTGTGAAGAAGATGACACGTGCCGCGCGTGGCCTGCGCGTAGGGCCGTGGCCTAGCCGGCGCGTGAGGGCGCGTGGAGGGTCCAAAAATTGTTCTAAAAATATGTCGACGTCCGTGACGTCGAGTAGGTCACCGTGGTATATTCATATACCCAATTTGAGCACCGTATGAGAAGTTATTAAGATTTGTTGGTTAGGTGCTTTAAATAACGTTTTATAGTTATTTCGCATTTAGGTGAAAATGTGAATTGACGATCCGTCCGTTGGATCGTCACCAAACTTTGATGCGTTGTAATACGTAATATTTGAGGATTATAGGAACTTACGGATTGGGAATCCGATTTACGGATCTTCCGGAATTGGAGTTGTAAGTCCATAATATAGAATGTTAACCGTCACTTGGTTTAGTTAATTGACGGAGATCCGACCGTTGGATGGTAATGAAATTTTAGGATGTTGTTCTAGGGTTATATTGTGGACCTCTGAAAGTTATGGATTGGAAATCTGAGTTGCAGATCTTCCGGATCGAACTGCGTAGTGACTTGTTTTATATAAGTTATATTCTATTGATATGATTTCTGAGGTTGGATTTGATTATTGTTCTAGGCGCCGATCGTCATGACGCCTTGATGTGTTGTGCTAGGGAGTTGTTGGGCAAACTTCAGGTGAGTGGGCAGTTTTGTTTTCGTATTACCTTTATACTATTGATTTTTCCCAGAAAATGAATTTATATGAAAATATGTTTTAAAAATGCCATGCATAGAATTATTGGAAAAATGTGATTTGCGTATGAGTTATATGATTGATATATGATGCATGCATGTTGCATGGTGCTGTGGAGGCACAGGTAAGTCAGGTGAGTTCATTATTTATTTAATTGATTGATGTTGAGATGTTTGAGTTCATAATCTGCACCCTAGGTGTTAGTGCTTATATTATTCACCACACCGCACGCTCGTCTTGGATCCAAGTAGGTGGATGTCGTACAGACCATGTGAGGGTTCCGACATGCTAGTCGTATAGATCACTAGGCGTGATTCCGACTAGTGGGTGACCTTAGTTATGCGCGCTGATGATTGATGAGAGAAGCACTAGAGCGTATTTTTACACCTTTCATCGAATAGACTACCTTACGTAGTTCCGAGTGATGTGCAGAGTAGGGCCGTATAGGTCACTGTGGTGACTCCGGCTTAGTGGGATATTGAGCTATCGAATTAATCGTATAGGACCAACTGCAGGGTCTCCGATTGATTCCTTATTTCACCTGATTTATATTTTGATTCATGGCATGGCATGTTTTTCTTGAAAAATGTTAAAGATTTGGGATTTGAGTTTTGAGATTATATATGGTTTTATATATACTACTTTCTGGGAAAGTATACAGGTTTTACAGCGAGGGGTTAGAAATGTTTTAAATGAAAAGTTTTCGAAAAACTTTGTTTTACTGACCCACTCAATTTTGTTTTGCGCCCCTCCAGGTTCCAGTTAGCAGAGCTTTGGTGGCCACGAGGAATCCAACGGTGTTCTGACAGAATTCACAAAAGTAGGATTCACCCTCGGGGGTTTCCATTTAGTAATTGTATTTTAAGAGCTTCCGAACTGTGTAAATGGTTACGTCACTCTCACGTGACGGCCAGCACGCCCTCCTTCGGGACGGGGTGTGTCATTGAAGGATTTTAAAAATCTAAACGATAATATAAGTGTAACAATTATCTATTCGTAAAGGAATAATGATAAATCCCGAGTGTTTATATATTCTTTCACATTTTTCATACTTGTATGTATGTCTTCTTAGTTCTTGCATATACAAATACTATACTAGTATATTTTAATTTTGGACAAGAATATGTTATGTAAAATTTATCCTAGTAATGATAATAAGGAACTCTCATAATAAAAATAAATAATGACTAAAACTTTTTTTTTTTTTTATAATTTATATAGAACAATAATACAAAACTATATATTTAATATAGAATATATTGTATATATTAATATGACTATTGTATTTTATAATAAATCTTTTAGTAATTAAACTTTAAAATTATTAAAATAATTTTTTTCTTAACGGGTCGAAACGGGTTACCCACGTGTATACCTGTTAAGAACCCGTTATTAATGGATCACCCGATAGTGACCCAATAAGTTATCGTGTTGACCCGAAACCCGTTATTTTCGTGTCGTATCAAAAACTGCCAGGTCTATCTGTGCTTATGTTTTGGAGGTTTTATTTGGGACGGTCCATTGTTTATTGCTTTTCATGGCTACTGGTTTGGTTAGATTGCTGCTTTTGATTTATTTAGGGCTGGTTTGGTTACGATTTTTACTTTTTTTTTTTTTTTTTTTTTTTTTTTGCCATTTTGTGAATGGGATGTGATTTTAGGCTTCTTCCATTTCTCTGATGCTTGCTTACATTAGTTTTAGGCACTGAAGAAATCCTGGGATTGTTTTTTTTTTTTTTTCAAAAGAACCTAGGATTATTTTGATGAGTGTTGTTAAATAATTTTGATTTAATAATTAGGGTTTAGGGTTCTGTTTTGGTAATGGGTTCAATCCTTTTCCTTCTCCAAACTGTCAGTTTACGGATGGTTAGGGCAAGTGTAGGAAAGGAAATGAAAATTGACATTTTGAGGCTTACCTTTTGGTTGGTGGGAGAGAAAAATGGGGGAAAAGGAAAAGTAAATTGTAGTGTTGAGTGGCTCAGTGGTGGTGTTTATGCAGGCATTTTTTTAAAAACTAAGTCGAAATGCATATTTGTTTCTGCCACAGATTTAAGTCCATTACACTGTCACATATTAAGTTCATTTCCCTGTGTCCATTTGTTTTCACTTTGAATTCTTACTCTGAAGCTCTCTAATTTTTTGCACTTTAGTTCGGACTCCCATCGCAACATCATAATCTGCTCTTGCTGCTGCCTTTGATGCAGGGGTTCTAAGCCATTGCTTCTGAATCAAGACTTTGGTATGTCGCTTCCCTTGTTATCCATTTGAGCCAGCATGACTTTATGTTTTTTAATCTGTTTGATTTTCTGGGCTTATGTTATTTGTATGCCCTCTACTTTGTTTCTCATTCTTGGTTGTCACTGTGATCCTGTGGTTGTTTAAAGGTCCGTTGGTTTCTCTATTTTTTGTTTGTTTTGGGTTTAAGTTTTGTCTCTGTGATTCTGTAATTGTTCAAAGGTCCCTTGCTGTCTCTGTGATTCTGGTTTAACCCAGTGTTCTTAATTTTTTTTTCGAATGCTGTTAACATTTTACATGTATTTTTTGTCAGTTGCTTTCTTTCTTTTTTGCATTTTCAATTTTTCAAATTATTGTTCAAAGGTCGGTTGCTTT
Organism: Malus fusca; assembly: GCA_035220775.1. Taxonomy (NCBI): domain Eukaryota; kingdom Viridiplantae; phylum Streptophyta; class Magnoliopsida; order Rosales; family Rosaceae; genus Malus; species Malus fusca. The sequence goes on along the minus strand of CM069061.1, from coordinate 13,620,055 downwards.
GGTTGGTTGGTGTTTTCATTAGGTTTTTCTGGGAGTGGACTCTCTCATCCACCCCGAAGTGCTTTAATGAATGCTGTTGATAAGTACACCCTCTCAGCGATCTAGAAATATTTCAGGAAAAATCACAACGTACGTGTTTAGGAAAATGAGTAGCCTTAACAATACATGAGTGCAGCTGATAGCGTTCGTGTGTTTTCGATGCTTAATCATTTATCATGGGAGAATCTTTGTTTTCTGTTTAACTTTTTTGCATCTCTCAAGTTGTTTGTTATTGTGAGGGTATCTTGTGGTTTTTCATGTGTGCTTATGTTTTAGACAATTTTTTTAGAGAATCTATTTTTTTCCCCCTAATGGTTGCTGTTTTGGTTGAATCGTTGTGCTTTTCTGTGGCTTTATCGATTTTTTTGTTCAGTGATAATTGTGTTCATTTGTTTTTAGTTCTTCATGAGTTGTCTTGGCAGCATCTTTGTTCCCTCTTCAGCTTATTTGAGTATAAAATGATAAAGAGTATGGATTAAGTACAAGGTTCGATACCCTCAAATATAAGGAGTAAAATTTTTCTCAGTTAGCTTAATTATATTTAGGCTGATTCAATGATAGAAAAAAACATATGTGAGCGAATATACTGTGAGATGACCGATTTGAGAACTCGTTTTAATGGCTTTAACCGGATGCTAATTGAGAACATTATCAATTATAAATGACTGGTCGTTAGCTACCGGTGGATCACCATAATTGCACCTGGATAGATTTATTTAAAACTCCATTGTGGGTTAGAGCATTGCCAAGCACCGAGCAAAGATGTCTCAATATGATTCGTTAGTTAGTTTTTTCATGACACAATTTCAATTTGTTTGCTTTGTTTGGGAATTTGTGCGTTTATCTTTGGTCAAATGTAGCGGATAAAGTGAAAAGTGATGTTTTGAGACTTACCCTTTGATTGGTGCACTGTCACAGATTGAGTCCATTGCACCGTCATAGTTTGAGTTACTTTTACTGTGTCTGTTTGTTTGGGCTTCGAATTCTTACTCTCAATCTCGCTAATTTTTTCCAGTTAAGCTCGAGGTCTCATCACAACATTGTAATCTGCTCGTACTGCTGCCTTTCATCTAAGGGTTCTGAGGCATTACGTTTGAATCAAGGCTTTGGTATGTCCTGAACTTCGATGCGTTGTTTCCCCATGCTTTCTGTTTGAAACAGCGCGGCTTTATCATTTTTTAATTGGTTGTTTGGTTTTTTCGGCTTATATTATTCCTTTGCTTATGCTTTTTTTCTCATTCTTGGTTGTCTCTCTGTGACCTTTGATTGTCCAGAGGTCCAACAATTTCTTTTCTTTCTTTTTTTTTCATTTTTTTAATTTTGCTTGTGCAATACTGTTATTGTTTGAAGATCTCTTGTCGTCTCTGCGATTCTGGTTCAACCCAGTGTTCTTGATTCCTTATCGACTGTTATTAGGCATTTTATATGGTTTTTTTGTTGCTTTCTTTCTTTGTTGTTTTCTTAATTTTCCAAATCGTTGTTCAGATCATTTGATCGGTACTTAGTTAAGTTTAATACTGGCAGTTTGACTATGATTGAATTGATCCAGTCTCGAATAGTTTGGCATGTGAGATGATAATAGACTAACAGAGGAATAGGAGTTGATGCATCTGTGTTTGATTTACAAATTTTGGCAAATCCTTGCCATTTTTTTGGTTTCCTGGTGATATATATCTTTCATAACCAAATAGCGATAACTTCGAGTTTCTAGAAGTTTTAATGTGTTTCGCGTCCTGCATTTTTGTAACGTCCGTACAAGTTGTCACTAAGATCTTTTGGTTTCTGGCTACTTTAGTTTTTCAGCATTGAATTGTAGGATTAAAGTTTTTGATTGAGTTCTTATTTAATTTCAGATTGGAATGGGAACAATCCGAGCACTCCTAAAACTGAAAAGGTCTTCAATGATTGCGAGAATGGTTGTGTCAGATATGGATTATCGTCCATGCAAGGATGACGTACCACAATGGAGGATGTTGTGAGTGCATTAAACTTTTCTCTTCCTATTTGAAGTTGTTTTCAGAACATAAATTCTTTTATGTCCATTCTCAGAAGTTTCTACTGCAGTATCCTTTTCCGTCTTTATTTAGCATGCTATAGTTAGGATTCAACTGAATATGATTTTACTTGACATGTTCAAATCCTCTTAATCATGTTCTTGAATTTTACTATATGTATCGTGTTCTTTGCATTTCATTATCTGAACTCTGTTATTTGAATTTGGTTACCTGAATCGTGCCTAATATTTGATGTGGCTGGTGGCTTTGTATGGCTAGCTGGTGTGATTTGGGAGTGTTTTTAGTCAATGGGAGACAGAGGACAAAGGTGTGGGGTAGCGATGTCCAGTGGTATTAGGAATTTAGGATAGTATAATTTTTGCTAATTTATGGGATTAGAAGTCTTCCTTTATTTTTGTCTTGGTGTGATCAATTGTAACCAAGAATTTTCATTAAATTGAGGCATTGAACCTATACCTAGCATTTTCAACCTGACTCTTTCTGACCTGTTAAAATTAGTATTCGGATGAGTAATAAACGGGTCGGGTGGTTAACGGGTCAACCTGTTAAATAACGAGTCATTTTGGGTGAACCCGCGAAACCCGTTGACACCCGTTATTGAAGACTTTTGTGTAATTTCAATAGTCCTAATAGAAAACCCGTTAACACCTGTGTTTCTGTACGTCTTTTCTCTCTCCTCACTGGTTCTTTCTCTCTCTCGAGAAGCACAAAGCTACCAGACTCAAGATCGAAGCCATATCGAAATTTCTGGTGACCAATCCCTACCTATCGTCTTTCTGATACAGAAAATTCCTTTTCTTATCTGTTTTTAATTGTTTATTTATGGAACGATTATATGCAAATTCCACAGTTTAGACGTTGTTATAATTTAATTCAAAGTTTGTTCGGAATTTCAGTTCCGAATTTGCTTGAAATTTTGGATGGGATATGCGAGATGAAGTGTGATTTGAGATATAAACCCTAAACCAAAAGACTAAGAAACCGATCATGATGTATTCTTATTCTGAATCCTTGATATGGTTATTTCCTCTTTGTGGAATTCAAATTCTACTATATAAAACAGGGTTGTTATTGATTTGGATGAAATGTAAAAATATAAAATAAATAAAAATTGTTAACGGATGACCCGTTAGCTTCTTTTTCAACTGTTTATCTACAGTCTTCTCCATTCTCTTGGACCAAGCATGAAATCCCAAGCACTATATCACCACAAAGCAAGCAAGCTGAAAAGCAATCCAACAAACCCTTTTTCCAGAAGCACTTAACAGAACCTTTCTATGGGTGAATTGTTGTTTCAATTATACCAGATTGAAAACGAGTATGGAACCATTGGTCAAGCAGATGGGGCTGTTGCTTCTTTTTCTCAGGGAAATAGAGCATTTTTTTGCAACCACATCTTTTGTAATCAGTTCGGTTGAATGTATATAAAAGCTGTTCGTGGCAGGAATTTCCGTCGAGGATGCTTCCTGGCCGACGGGCACACAGCTCCCCGAGAGGTCGGCGTCGGTTGGTGCTTTCTGTCGGGCGAGGCTTGTCGGGCAAGACTGGAAGAGAAGGACAAAGTTAACTTTGAAAGGTGCCTTTGTGGGGCCTTAGGTGTAGGCCTTGAGGCTCACAATCAAGATTAACTTTAAGTGCTCAGGCGTGCCACTGCCATTTTCAGCATGACAGATGTAAAACGGATGTTGGGTTCTGATTACATATATGCCCGAGAGTCTATATTAGTTACAACAGATGCCTTTGTAGGGCCTTAGGTGTAGGCCTTGAGGCTTCCCGTTTAATAACTAACATTCATACTCGAATATATAAGGTTCGTGTTCTTGGTTATATGAGTTTTATAACCATTATACTTCTGATCACCTTAGCCCGAGGAACAGAACGAATCCAAATAGGTGCCTTTGTGGGGCCTTAGATAGGCCTTGAGGCTTCCTATTAGAACTCATTCCATACTCAACGTTCTAGCCCGAGGAACAGAACGAATCCAAATAGGTGCCTTTGTGGGGCCTCAGATAGGCTTTGAGGCTTCCTATTAGAATTCATTCCGTACTCAAACGTTCTATGGTTATCATAATATAATAGAAATAAAACTAAGTGATATGTTGATTACTTGCGCCTCAAGTAACTTCGGACTTCTTGTTTATCAAAGCTTGTCGTGGATGGGTTAAGTCCACATAAGGTTCTTTTTTTATGCCTTGAGGTCAAGGACTTTTTAAATGATCAAATCTTACATGCCCGAGGGCTTAGAACTTAGATCTGATTTGAACCATGAAGACATATTCAAATCGGATTCAAGCATTGAGAGAGCGAGAGACTTTTAATAGACGTATTACTAGAAATAACTTGAATACAACTTGTAGTACACAACATATTGCTAGACTAATGAATGAAAAGACAAAAAACAAAGAGGGTCGGGCAAGGTTTAACCTTGTCAGGCAAGGCTGATCGTCTTGCAACTTCCTATCTTTGTGGTTTATCAAGGGGTTTGGAAGCTTAGAAAATGAGTTTGGGAAATGAGTTTATGGAAAGAGATCGATACTACAGTAAGAGTTGAACAAGGTAGCAGAGCTATTACAAAGACTTTGAATGATGGTTTATCCCGAGAGAGATGAAGGCTTGCTGACTACAGCTTCGTTTGAAGGAAAATCTGGCTTTCTGAGCAGAGTTTGTGCTTGTATTTTTGGTTTGTTTGAGTGTCTTGGTTCCTGATTTCTCTTTCTTCTTTTATAGACAACTCGGCTTGGCCTCCTGTAGCAGTAACCTTGCCCGAATGCAGTTTGAGGGGTAGTGACTCATCATCTATTTTACTTGTATTGCCACTGTAAAGTACTTTATGGGCTGTATAGCTGGTCAGTCTATACCACTTGGCTTTTGGGTAGGTGAGCAAGTGGTCTGCACTTAGTCAGAAACGGGTTTCCTCCTGTCTTCTGGACTTCGGCTGGGCTTCGAGTTCTTCTTCGTTTTAGGCCACTCTTTGGGCCAACTTCCCCCGAGCCCAGAGTTCAAGTTTTGATCCAAACAAAAGCTAAGCTGCTTATCTTACCGACACCGTTCACTCATCTATCTCTTTTGTTCATTGATGATTATATTGAATTTTTTTCAGGTTAAATGTGTCTTATTCATGTAGTTAAGGCTGATGCATTCAAGTCACGTAGCAACGCGCGGGCATATTCCTAGTGTTATCTAATGCGGAGACCTTTGTCTTTGCAATCTGCAGATCCACGAACATCTAACTACCACCTAACTAAAAAAAGAACATCAACTACCCCCATTTAATTATACATGCCTACCCATATTACTGGGAGAAATTTGGAAAAATACAATAACAACAACAAAGCCTTTTCCCACTAAGTGGGGTCGGCTATATGAATCCTAGAACGTTATTGCGTTTGGTTCTGTGTCATGTCCTCTATTAGAAGAAATTTGGAAAAATAACCAAAATTTTTACCCCATATATGGTTATAGCCAACATTTTAAGTTTGTGATAATTATAATCAAATTTAATAGGGAAATTTTATTTAAACCCATATAACCTATTTCTACACCCAACTTAAATTTTAAATGTTAATTGTCTATTTTACCCTATTACATAATTACTATTAGTACAAAATGAAATTAATAATAAAACTCAAATTTATCAATAAACCCAAACACTATAATTAAACCCTACGATCACTCTTTGTTTATCCTATGTTCATTCCAGCTAAAACTCTAATAGCTCTCATAGAGAAAAACAAATTTCTTTTTATTGATGGATGATGATTTTGAAATTTTGAATCCTCCAACCAAGGTATGACTCAATTTATGAATTTTTTGTTCATTTGATTTCAATTTTTTAGAGTTTAGAAGATGTGTATTTTAACTTTTACATGTATATTCTTAAATTTTCATGTACTAAATTAGTATTTACGATTTCACACAAACAGTAATATTTCTGACATTCAAACACCAGAGACTAACCAAGATGCATCTTGAAATACAATATAATTTGCAGCCTTTGATATCCTGCAGGTAAGTAAGTCTTGTGTCTACGACATATGTGCTTGTAAATTTGACATTTGTGCTTGTATATTAATGTGTGCCACAAATCGTAGGCTGTTGGTGGTTGTCCTGCATCTTTAAGGCATGTCCGTTGGTTAGACTTATATAGTGGTACTGGATCGGTTGGAATTTCATGAGCAAAATTTGCAATTGATATGCGAGTGTGCAGTTTCGAAATTACAGAGATATTATCTTGTCAAACAAACAGTAATGTTTTCGAACAAACCCAATTTGATTACTAGTGCTCCATGCACTTCATGAAGCCTATAGAAAGATTCCTATATGAAAAGGTATGGTAGCAGACACATATGCTCATGAAACATAGACCACACAGAGAGAGATGGTGATACATGGTTTTTGTCAACATCTACAGAAGTGCCAGTCTTGTTGTCAGCCATGGTTGAATTCACACCTCAATTCTCATTATTCATTTCCAAACGGCATAAAGATAGAGTTATTGTGACAACCCGTCCCAAATTTTACGATTTTATAAATCTTAAAATGTGAATTCACGAGAATACCCTATAGGTAAGGGTATCGATTTTCGTTGATCGCTAATTCATGATGCGTATGAACTATTACCTTACCGTATATCAAAAGTACTTGGCGGTGTGAATGCGTAGATGCATGCAAAAATTGAATTCGGAACTATGACAAAGGTTCTACGGAACTATAAATTTGAAAGTACGTAGGTAAGGGTTGTTATTTATTATTCTATTTATGTCTTTTAGTTATTGTTATTTTAATTATTTTTTTGAAGTGGTTAGAAAAAGGAAGAAGGAGAAGAGTTTCAGGAGGGAGGAAAGGAGGGGCTCGGCCAAGGGGAAGATAAGAGAGGAATGTGACTGACCAATGAGGGAAGAGAGAAAGAAGAACATGAGGGAAACGAGTAAGGGAGAGGATCCGGACCCCACGACCCAATTGGCTCATTGGACCCTGTGCGCCGACCCGTTTTGAGGCGAGCCACCACCTAGAAATGATTCAACATTGTCCCATCTTCCTTTCTCATCCAAAAAAGGAGTTGACTGGGCTCAGTACTAGAAAAATCAAAGCCATCGGCTTCGAGGATACTCGGCGACAATTCGTCTTTTTCTGTAACTATTCTCGTCGATCTCCACCATCAAACAACTTCCCTTGAGCTTAGGAACAATGCCCAATCATTAGTTGGAGTGTCGGAGTTGACTTGAGGACGAATCAAGGAACCCCCAATTCTAGGGTTCCGGTGGATCAAAGCTGATTTCAGGCGTTTACCGGTTGAATTGGACTTGGTTGCAGGTATGAAAGTTGCTCTACTCACTGAGATCTTCATTTCTGTGAAGTTTGAGATTTTTTAGAAATAGTTGAATTTTCCGTATGATGTGAATGGACGTGGCCAGCAGATTTAAGATGTCATTCTAAGTCATTTTAGATGCCTGAGTTCATAGTTGATATCCATATGATGTGAATGGATTATTCTGAACCTAGTTTGATTTAGGTATATCACTTGATTATTATATGAATCGACGATCCGACCGTTGGATTGTTACTAAACTTTAATATGTGATAACACATAATATTTGAAGATTATAGGAATTGACAGATCGGGAATTCAACTTGCGGATCTTCCCGAATTGGATTTGCAAGTTCATAAAATAAATGTTAAGCGCCACCTTGTTTTTGGCAATTGACGGAGACCCAACCGTTGGATCATAGTGAAATTTTAGGATAATGTGTTAGAAGCCTAATGTGGATCTTTGGAAGTTTCTTATTGGAAATCTGAAGAGCAGATCTTCCGGATAGAGTTATGAACCCTACCGTCGATCCTTGACTGACGGTTGACTTTTGATCAATTGGTATTAAATCATTCTAAAACGTCTTTAGGGATGTGTTTTACGTAAGTTACATGATCTATTGATAAGGATTCTGAGATGTGGTTTGAAAATTGTCCTAGGCGCCGTTCGTCCGGGACGCCTCGAGGTACATGCTAGGAAAATGGTAGGACGGACTCCAGGTGAGTAGATCTCTTCCTTTTTATCGTATATATATACATGATTGATAATTTAAAAAATACTCTTAAATTGAATTAAGTAATATGTGCCATGTTATATATATTTATATGTTCTAAAGTACTACGAGATGGTAGAGTTTAGATTATGTCATGGTATATCCATATGCATGTTACCTACAAATAATTGATGCGAACTACGAATGGATTGATCCTTGTTTAGGGTACGTAGGCAGTCTAATGAGAAGTTAGATGCAGCCATACCATAAATGAGACCAAATAATTGAGACAATAGCCTTGTTTGGGAAATTGTGCAGTGTGAGGGACATTGGTGGAAAATGTGAGATTTAACCTTATGATTTAGTGATGGGATGTTGGTCATAAATTATTGTGTGAAGGATCGAGAAATTGAAGTAAAGAATCGTAAGTATTGATAGTAGTTAAATTTAGTGTTTAGTTGAGCTTGTCACCGATAATTGTTCTCGAAAATTAATAGCTCGGGAGTAGGGCGTTATAGATTGTACATTTTACGCCACATTATTGATATATACATACATATATATATATATATATATATATATATTTGGAAGCACTACGATATGGTTAAGTTTTGGATTGCATCAGGGCATGTCCATAAGTATATTATTGCGCATAATTATTGTGAATACTTTAAAGTACGAAGGTGAACGCAGGATGCACATATAAGTTTAGGTGAGTATATGTTATGAAATGTGGGATGCATGGTTATGATTACATTTTAGTTGGAACGATTAAGTGATGGCATGACTATCTTTATATTTTAAGCAACTCCGACATTGTCGTACAAGTTGTCTATAAGTCGTACATGCCATATTAGATGCATTTAGAGCTCATAACCCTGCACCCCGGTGTTAGTGCAATCGCCCGAGGACAAGGCCTAGCATTCACGTGATCGTTTACCTCCCGCACCACACGCTCACCTTGGATTCAAGGTAGGTGCCAGCCTGTTGTACATACCACATTAGGTGGTTCCGACTCGTAGGTGACTTGCGATACTTCGCATAGCCTTCATGTGATCGTAGCACTTGAGCGTAATTATTTACACACAGCCTGTCGTACAGACCACAAGAGGTGGTTCCGACTCGTGTGCAGGGATATGTGATGAGCTATGGGTTTAGCTGTACAGGCCACAAGAGGTGGATCCGGCTGACATATTACTGGGATATTGATTGATGAGATATGGATAAGTCGTACATGTCATTATAGGTGACTCTGACTTATATGCTAGCGTTGATTGATGAGATATGGATAAGTCGTACAGGTTACTATAGGTGACTCCGACTTGTGTGCTAGCGTTGATTGATGAGATATGGGTGGAGTCGTACATGTCACATTAGGTGACTCCAACTTGCGTGCTAATATAGATTATTGAGCACATGATTATTTATATTACTGATGAGTTGTTGTGTCGTGGTATAGTTATGGAATTACTGTTGATATAATTTGGATTTCACATTGATACGTGATTTGAGTTTCTGGAAACTATACAGGTGTTGCATCAAGGGGTTATAGCGTTTTAGAAGGCTTCTATTAAAAATTTTATTTCTAGGGCCACTCACCCTTGTTTTATTTTCACCCTCCAGGTTTTATTAGCTAAGTTTTCCTATCGTCGAGGATTCGTGGCAAATCTTAGTATTGGAGATTTCTTTCGAGGGTATGATTCTTAATCCATTATACTGTACTTATTAATGCTCTAACGTCACGTGTGAAGTGGGTTCCTTCCCGCTCACCAGCGCACTCTGGTTTTTAGACACTTTTAGGTTTAAATTTATTCACATTTTTCCACATCATCATACTTTATGGCTTCGTCACCTTCCAGGTGTCAGCCAGCACAACTCGATTCGGAGCCGTAGTGGACATCCCGGGTCGGGGTGTGTCAGTTATAAATCAAATGGGTGTGAAACTAAATTCACATATTGAGTTGGATTTATAGGGGTATATTAGGTAATAAATTTGGGTTTAAAGAGATATTAATAGTTTAGTTAAAAATCAAATGGGTGCAAAGAATAAGTTGGGTGTAGAGATAGGTTACATGAGTTTAAATAAAATTTCCCAATTTAATATATAAGTACTAATATACCCTTAATGATTAAAAACTTCGCATTTTGCTCTTAGCCGTAAAAAACTAGTAGTGCTCCAGCATGCATCGTCAAGCTTTACTTTTCCACAATTCTTGCATCACCAAATTATAACCATCTTTGTCTTCCCAACATACTTGCCAGTTGTCACATAATTCATGTACTATTTGACCAACAATATTGAACACTAATTTGTCAAAAAATGAAGAGGGCTAAAGGTTCAAAAACTAAAAAATAGTTTGATTTGTTAAAAAACTCATCTCCAACCGATGACTGGGTTATAATTATGTGGAGTTCACCATACCATTATTTGGCCAAAGGTAGCCCCTCTTAGCATTTTTTTAGAACTTAGCTCATCAGTTGCAATAATTGATTTAAATTCAAATGTTATATTTGAAAAAAATCCAATAGTAGTTTAACTAAATTACCAATAAATTTAGGGAAGTGTTATTGGCACTCCAAAAATCTCATTCTACACTCCTCACAAGTGTATTTTTCTTTCCTAATATAGAAAGTTTGGAGTGTAGAATGAGATTTTTGGAGTGCTAATAACAATTTCCTAAATTTAAAGTATAAACTTAAAACTAATAAATTATTGAAAGATGCTATATTTAGCTCATTCAATTGGAGATGATACATTAGTATGAACTACATTGTTCATTAAAAAATATTTTTTTGCAAGATTATAATTCTGGACAGAGCTATATTTAGCTCTTTCAATTGGAGATGGCTTAATGCATGAATAATCAGAAAACACTTCGTCTCTTCCTTGAATTTTGGATCCGCTTTTCCAAATTATTATTATTGGGCTATTAACCTATTAATTATTTAATTTTACCATTTTGTTCTCAATAAAGTTGTAATCTTTCTGCGATTTCTAACATTTCATTTCCCAAAATCTCCATCAAAACATGTGGACAAGGAAGCCTTTATACACAAAGAACATGGCTGCAACGGCCAAAAATTCCTCCAAAAATCCCTCAAGTCCGACCCGAACAAAGAACAAGCTTTCAGGTTCACGAAACAAAGATACCCAGATGTAGTTTTTGTAATGAGTTCGAAGGTATTCTTTATATTTGCTAGATTTGCTCTTCAGTTCATGTTCGAATCACACAATTCTGTATATCTACATACAAGCTTAGTAATGTGTCTTAGGAAAATATAATTTTAAGGGTACATTAGTACTTTTATATCAACTTTTGATTATGATTATCATAAACTTAAAAGGGTGGCTATAATTCCATATGAAGTCCAAATTTTAGTTACTTTTCCAAGTTTCCCATATTGCTATCTATACAAATCAATCTTTGCAAAAGACAACCACCTCCATGAAACGGGTTCAACATCAGCGTGATGTTTCAATCTAATAGGACATTGTTATGCGGAGAAAAAACTTCAAATGAACAATGCATTATTGGATTGAAACACTACATATGACTGTAAACTTAATCTCAAAAGTCCTCCTTAGTAAATATAATTGGATAATGATTTTTGCACCCTCATTTTTACTTCTCTGTAGTAAGCACTCATTTGTTCTTAGCCAATAGATTGAGTAAATAAAAGAAGAGTTAAGCTACATAATTTAAAAGAGTGCATAAGGTTAAAAGAAATTACAGGAATCACTTCCACTTATAAATAAAAACATATTTAGCTATGCCTACAAAAAAATACACTTTATTCCTACACTCTATTACGTCTCACTTTACCTCTTTGTTTTCTTCTTGTGTCTCACTACCCATTTCGTCAATTCAGTTCAGGGGACTACATAATTTATGAGAATGCTAGCAACTTTATCATTTTGACCTTCTCTTGTAAAATTCTCATTTCTCCTTCTCATCTTTAACATCACACGATGATCCAAACCATTTATTTGCTAAATCACCTCTTAAAGATCACGGTGCTCTAAACTATTTATGTTCTAAATCACCTTTCAAAGATAAACTCCGAAAAAAAAGAAAAAAAACAAATAACTATATCTAAAATCGTTGTCATCTAACAATTATCCAACAAACTAAACATGTTTTTTCAATTAAACCGAAATTATGAGAACCTTAATTGAATTCTGATTTGGTTGTTTTTGCAAAATTAATCTTTAAAGGGTAATATTTCCTATCAACTGATTTCCGAAAAAAAAAAAAAAAAAAAAACTTGTGAGGCGTTCTGTATAAATTGTTGTTGTCAAGTGTATTTCCTAGTTTACTATTAAATGTTTGGATATACATTGAAGTAACATTAGAGGAGAGACGAATGGATTAACCTACACAATAACCCCTCAATACACAGCGACCGTAAATTTCAAATGTCTTGTCGGGAAACAAGCCGGATCATACCAGACTCCCTTAGTTTTTCTTCTTATTTTGGCAGAGGAAAAAGGACCAAATAAATGTTAAACTTCAACAAAATTAATATCTTTATTCGATAAAATCGCAAACAAGCTTCACCGCAGGCCAGCCTCAATCCGCTTCTCCTTTTGCTGTTAAATTCGACCGCCAATAATGCTAGGGAGATGAAACTTGCAGTATGTTTGAGATACAGTACAACCTCAGAGATACTAATCATAGAAGGGGAAACTGCTGAAAACTTCAGTTGCAGTGTGGGGTCGTTTTACCTTGCATTCCATCTCCATTGTCTAGCTCATTACTCAGCCACAACCATTTACAGAAGTTATCGTCTCCAGAACAAGCCCGAAAATGATGGCCTCCTGCAAACAGTACCTAGGCAGGAGAAATATTTAGATGGGAAGGAGATGGCGACCTCTCTTTTCTTTTGCCTGTCACAACTGTGGTTTTATCATTGTGACTGGCAACAGAGTCTGATGTGCATGATCGTAACTCATGGTTGTCGCAAATACCACCGTTCTGAGAAGATGCCAATTTCTGTGCGACTTCACCACAAGCTTTAGATACACTTTGCCGCGTAATACAGAGCCAGGTTCTTGCAGGCTCCTGACAGCTTTCATCTGCTACGGGGACATGCCATGATCCATTTTCGGATTCCTGAAACACATTTAAGGGATCAGCTAATCACCAACACAGACTAAGAATTTATGCATCGATATGCTTTGTCTTCAAACATTTAAAACAATCATCCAACTAGTGAAGATTATCATCATTCTATTACGCAACTGAGATTTATTTGAGACCATTTAAATCAAACGTTAAGCATTCAAAGCACCTCAGAATAAAATGGCAAACTAAAACAGCGTTTTACTAATTAAGGTGACAATTGAGGGGCACCTTAGGAGTCATAATCTATCTATAGCAAAGTTCAAGCCCAACTTAAGTCTGTTTAAACCAAGGTGCTAATTGATTAATATGTTGAAATCTATATCCCTATTGTTCAACTGCTGTTGAAAAGATTACGACTAACTTTACACGAAAAAAAAACCTATTGCCGTCAAGCTTGAGCATAAGAAACGGTCGTCGCAACTCTCGCATCAGCATGAGAGACTATAAACCTAGAAATATGAAAATTAATGCAAGGTAAGCATCTTTATTAATGCAAGAAAAGCAAGTACCTAAAGGAATCATTCAAAACTGCATGGCATACTTTAGATTTTAGGTTTTACCCATACAAGTGCTCCTCCTGAATATCCGGAATGATTTATCTTAAATTTACAATCCAATAAAATCTTGTATGTTCATTACTCATATATTTCCACATTCCTCAGTTTATTTTCCACATTAATTTCCTATATGAATAAGAATGGCAGTCTTATTTGAACCCCCAATTTCCAACATAGCAAATTTTTTGAAACTTTATAGTGTAATTTCCCCCTAAAAACCTTTGAAAATATTGAAATAAACAAATAAATATAATACTTTCATCCTCCCAGTCACTGTTGCAGGACTGACATCACCACTTAGGTGTTTCTGCAACCTCTCTCAAAACCAGCAAAGGTGCCGTGCATCCTTTCTTTCACAATTATTTGTGTTTGACAAAAATAAAAAAATAGATTTGGAACAAAATAAAATGAATGAAGGTTGCCATTGTATTTTCATCAACCAAAAGAACATTTTACAAATTAGGGTTCAAAAAAACCATTCAGTTGAAAAAAAATAGCCTATCAGCATAAACAATTAAGAAGTGTACCATACTAGATAAATCAGATAGACAAAGGAACAGAAGATAATCAGTAAGGACAGTCTACCGAAAGTAACCATGAGAAATTCAAAATGGTACCTGGATGACTGAAGAATATGCGGGCGGCATCTGAAGTTTCAGATTGCCTTTGGCAAAAGTGTATCGAACCTGAAACACAAGATGCAAGAGAACTTCTAGGATTAACGATTCAATGAGTGAATAGATCAGTTCACATTTTTAGCAAACCAAAAACTAATCAACTAGATTTGACAAACCATCTAACATAGCAAAAAGACAAATATGCAGAAACACCGGTTAGATTAATGTCTTTTGACTTTATGCGCTTTTCTACATAAGGTTTAACATGATTTTCTCTATGTTACATCAAGATACAACAAATATGCAATGTAATGACAATGATTTTGCCTTGTAATATCGTTAGAGGCTGATGGTAATGTAGAATATGGGGAGCACAAACTCTTGACTTAGTGTTTGTCTTTGATTTATCCAAATTCAAGCACGTAGTGGGTACACTGGCTAGAGAAGGAAATGGAAAGGAAGACACACCTCGGCACACATACAAGAATATAACTATCACTAACTGTAGGTTACCTATAACTTACTGTCTCAAATCTGTTTGGAGGCGGGGCGGTGGTGGAAACACCTTTGCCCAGTGGGAAAAGGCTTAAACTCTCTTAGATGTGGTCGAGGTGTGACTAGGCGGCTGAGGCGCGCCTGAGGCGTGTGACTGGGTGTTCCCAGGACCCTTCATCTTCCTGGGACCTTCGAAATTGAAGGCTGGGAGGGCTCTGCGTTGTGCTGTGGTGGCACCTTCACAAAGAAGACAACCGCGAAGAAGAAGAAAGCTAGGGCTTTTTTTTTTTAAGACTTTGGCCCAAAACGACATGGTTTTGGCCAAGTCTTTTAAATATTTTTAAATGACTTGGCCCAAAACGACAACGTTTTGGCCAAGTCTAAATTTTTTTAATATAACCCCAGCAGGTCCCCCCTTCTTCCCCATCCCAATACCCGATTTTCCCATTTACAATTCACCCAATCCCCAATTCCCCAATTCCTCAAACCCTAAACTCTCCCCAATCCCATATTTCAATTTTACCCCAATCTCATACCTCAATTTGTTTCAAAATTATCCACACCACCACAGTTTGTTTCAAAATTCAAGTAAGGTTTTTAGTATTCTAATTTCTAATTCTAAATGGTCAGTTTGATTGTTGATTAATATGTTCTACAAAGTATTATATTAATTTACATATATATTAAAAACCTCAGGTCCTGTGAGGCAATGCCTCATGCCTCAAGGCTTTCGCCTATGTGGGCTATCCATGAGACACCTCACCTACACCTTCGCCTTTAAAAACATTGAATGAAAGGTAAATTATTAGCATTGTCCAACTCAAAACACATTTCGAATCAAAAACTCAAAAACAGTGTTTAAAAGATGTATCTGAATTTATATTAGAACTTATTCCATGCATCTATGGTTCATAAATTGCTCAAGACTAGGACCCTTTTATCTGCAACTCATACCCATATCTCATCACCCCTATTAAATAAAATCCACTCAACTTTCTGTAGTGTGATTGGAGTCATCCACGGGGGTCCATCTACACGGCCCCTTTTATTATTTGTGATCATGAAGTGGGATTTTAGGATTCATATGTCTCGTGTCAACACTACTAAAGAAAGGAACAAGTTTCACACATTTTGGTTAAAAGTTAAAAATACAAAAGGAAAATCTTCCTACTTCTGAACTGCATTGAGAGGCACTGTTTCTCTATTAAAAATTTAAAATAAGAAAAAGTAAAATGGGTGCTATTCTTACCAGCTTACTCAAGTAACAGAACTAAGCTGATTAGATTGGTTCAGATGGCCAAGGCAGGTCAGAATCTAAGTTTTAAAGAATCTAAGACTTAAAAAACAACATATTAAAATGCATACAAGTTCAAGCACTGCAAATGAAAATGTTTAAAATATGACGTCATGACAGAACTGGATAGCTTCAATAAGGCCAAAAACACAAGGCATTGCAATACACAGAGTTTCATATCATCCCAAACCATATGGATTCTTCCATACTCGTTCTAAATAGGTAACTAATAGGAGATATCATCTATAATGATATGTTGATGAGATTATGCAAGAGAATGAGATAAAACATGGAAAAGCTAATAAAAAGTTAAGGGCATATGCAATAACACGTAGAAAGAAGTTAAGGTTGTACTAGTAAACGTACTTGGTGTCTCTCTTTCCACTTGAGAAAGAAGCTGCTTCCTAGGAGTTCAAAAATGTGATCTCGCATTTCATCGTTTGTAACGAGCAAGCATTTGAGTTTCACAGCAGCATAGAGCCAATACCTGAGTCATAGCAGAGAAGTAATTTGATTATTTGGAGCATGACAGTCGTGATGTTTAAAATGGTGTACACAACCACTATAGAGAGAATGGTATTTCATTCATCAAATTTTTCGTCAAAATGGTGAATAGGTGTCAATGTTTTTCTTTTAAAGACAGATACACGGAAAGAGAGAGAGAGAGAATTGCAAAAAATAGAATCAATGTTTTCATCAAAACAGAGAATGTGACCATGAAAAGGGTTTTTTTAGAGAGAGAAAGATAACTGCAGAAGATTGCACAACATAAAAGCAGGAAACTAGTAATAACATTCAGTAAGTAGTGGATTGGAGGCTCATACCAATCGTCATTGGAACCACTCGGTGTGGCATAAAGAATGCCTTTACCCATCCACTCCTCGAACAGTTTTCTGTGGGAAGGATTTTCCACAAGTCCCCGGAAACGTCTATTATGCATGACAACAAGTGGCCATTTCCCTCCACTCCTATTGTACAATTCTTTTACAACAGTGTCGAGCTGCTCTATTATAGAACATAAACATAGTGTCATGATTAAATATGGCAGAGAGAGAGGAGGGGGGAAGGTGGGGGCTATGCAATAACAGGAGAAATAAGCAAAAGAAGAGAGAAGCCATCATTTTGAGATGTACAACCTGAGTAAGACTGAATCCACCATCAGCGAAATTTTGCTGGTAAAGCCCAATATTAGCTCCATCCACTATAGCTTCATACTCAGCATGCTTGTCCAGCCAATCCTTTTGAAGTAGTTGAGGGGAGATAAATTACACTATGTTCTCAAAGTACTGTTGACCAGGAAATTGAACACAGAAAGTACATGCTTTGCTACTTTCAACTTCTTGATAGACTCAACAACTCTAATTCGACTTATAAATATTTGGTTTCTGTCATTTCAAGACAAACAGATGTGGAAAGATTAAACCAAGGCAACCACAAAAAAAGATCACCACCCAAAGATTTGGCATCTCCATGGAATTAAAGGTTTTGATTGTTTCCTTCTAATAGTTGGATATGCAATCAAACGTTAAGCGAATGCTTTCCAAAGCCCATATTATTCATTTACCCAACTTCATAATCCAGTAACAAAGTAAATGAGCTCAATTTAACCCAAAATGACGGGAAAATATGAAGAGAGATTTTTGTTTTCTGGTTGTACTCATCAGAAAGGCATAGACCCTTGCATACACATTGTATATATTTACAGGTGTAGTAAATCTATGACTCTACCTCTAATACTTTGATACAGGTCAACCGAAACAGACTCAAACTGTAAAGCATCTCAGTTCCTGCATGTTCAATCATTAAAAGCTCAACATATCTACGAAATCCGAATCAAGAAAGCCTTTATACTAATACTGTGGGAAACGGCATCACACAGTAACAGTATCATTATTGCCTAATGAATTTTTAAGTCAGTTCTCAATTCCTCAAATTTGAATCCATGGAATCTATTACATCATTACAAACAACAATTAAACACCCACATAAACAATGATTAAAGTTCCAAATGATGCATAGAAAATTAAACAAAGAGAAAGATTTTGGCTCACCTGGAACTCACTGAAATTAGACTTAACCTCCCTTTCCATTGCCAAAGCAGCAACCGACTGCGCAAACCTCTCCGTCTCCGCACAATCAAGGTCAACACAAACTAAACGCTCACCACAAGAGCTACATTGACTGCTGCTCAAATCCACATTGGTTCTCTTCACATCCCAAACCCCCTTCCCGATCCACCCCTGCCCGTGCCACCCTCCTCCATTCCTCAAAACTGACTCTTTAACCCGAACCGAGTCCCAATTCACCTCACCCACCTCACAAGCCGCTCCACCACAAAACCAATCCTCAATGTTCTTGGCCGTTGATTCACTAACACACCTCCCTGCATTCCTCAACTTATGCAAGTACCCATAAACCCTCTCCCCATTTCCCGTTTCCGCGCTGACCTTCAACAACGCTGCAATCTCCGGCTCCTCCAGGCTCACCCCCACCATACCCATATGCTCCTCCACCTCATACGCCTTCTCCGCCTCCAATTTCTCGCAAAAGCAAAACAATGCCGGGTCATAACTCCGCAACCTCGGAAAAATTTTATACTTCTCCATACCCTTCACCAGCCCAAACGCGTAATCCCCATCGCCTTTGGCCGCGGCAAGCCGGGCCATGGCGGTGATGGTGGCCTCATTCGGAAGTATCCCGATGGACAACATGTGATCGAACATGCGGAAGCCATTTTCCAAGGCCAATTGCTTGATGGAGGGGTCGGCGACGGAGTTTGAGCAGAGGTAGAGGAGAGTGTTGAAGTGGTGGTGGTTGAGACGGGTGTTCTGAGAAACGGCGGATTCGTAGAGGGAGATGGCGGTGGGGAGGTCTTTGTGCTTGGAGCAGAGAGTGAGGGAGGAGTGGAATTGGGCTTCTGGGGTTTGCTTCTTCTTGATCTTCTTCGGGGTCCCCATTGGCATGGCGGAGTAGGGTTTTGGGGAAGACAAAAAACGGCGGTTTCTGGTTTGGAATGTTTAAATAAGTATGGGCTGGGCTTATATAAGAAGATGGGCTGGACTTTGAATACAAACTAAATACTTGCTTATTTTTTTTTATTTTTTGAGAATTAATGGTTGCTTTAAAATTAAGGGGGTGTATTTAATTGAGAATTTGAGAGACTTTAAGGTATCATTTCGTACGTGGGACGGGACCGAACAAAGTTGGATGAGGCGTTCCGTCCCACGTTTGGTGCGCCTAAAACGGGTGGAACGCGTTGTTCCACGGGACGAATTTTGGATGAATTTTCGTTCAGCCTTACCCTCCTGGAACGACTCGTTCCACATCCGTGGAACACAAAATTATAACCTCTCAATCTCCTTCTTCTTCCTCATTGTTTCCATCCGAGGGCATCTTTGCTCCCTCTCCGTTCCGTCCAGTCCCGTCCCTTCCCATTCCGTTCCGTCCCGTCCCGTCTGCATACCAAACGATACCTAATGGATTTATAAATCCATGAATTTTTATGAAGTTTAGGAGGGTGTATTCAATTGAGATTTTGAGAGATTTTAATTTTGTTTCCAGTTTAAAAGTTTTTCCTGTAATAAAAGGATTGTTTTGTTGAAAAAAGCAGGGCCACTCTGTTTATGGCTTGAAGATTTCTACATTCACGTTTATCTTCGACTTCAAGTATTTTGTTTCATTGATGACTTAAAGTCAACTGCAACTACACATTTTGGTTATGATTAGGTAAAATAGGCTGATTATCTATATATTTCATGAGGATATCAATAAGGACTATCTACGAAATTTTTGTGCGTAAATAGTATGTATATACACATCAAATATTATTTTTTGTATGTAAATAAAATTACATACAAAAAAATTTGTACAGTTAAGGACAGATTAGAGTTCAATTTGTAAAAGATGTAAATATTAGAACAATGGCAATAGAACCGTCAATCCATATGGTAGTAAATGGATTTCTACATGTAAATAGTATTGCATATTGTATGTATTTAGAACTTTCTGCATATTTTATGCGGTTTTAAAATTCGCAGCATTGCGCGGGCACCGTTGCTAGTTATATATACTAAAACTCAGTTTTGGATTACTGTTTATCTATAGTGTCCGGACGGATTTGCCCTCACAGCTCTCATTTGTTTCCGTCTGTCTTGCTTGGTTGGCGCAGTGAAGAGACGGTTTTGCCCGTGTTTTCGGCGCGTCCACCATCCTTATTCCCTCGACTTCTCGAGTCTTCTTCCCCATTAAAGCTTTTCTCTGGTTGGTTTGCTTTCCCCTTTTGGTCTCGCCCATTAATTTTTCAAATCCTTGATTCTCTCCGATATTTTGTTCTTTGTTTCGCGGAAGAGTTCCTGATTTCGTGGATTTTCTTTGGGGTCTCTGCTTCGACGGCCGTTCTGCATCTATTTAAACCCACGGTCTTTAATTTTTATATCTCAAGTCTCTAACTGAAATTCAATTCGTTTGAAGCAATTTTCATGATTTTGTTGAATTCTTCGTCTAATTAGTAATTGGGTTTTTTATTTTGTGCATTTTAAGTGAATTTGTTTATGGGTTTGGATGTTTGTGAAACCAAGGATCGGATGCTTTTGAGCAAAGCTTTCAAGGAAGCAGGTTAGCTTAAGAGCATCCGATCATTCCTCAAGGATGCAGATGAGAAGGCGGTAGCAGAAGCAGAGGTGAGCAATACTTACCCATGTGTTAATATTTGAATATACATTTTAATTTAAGTTTACATATAAAGCTTAAAAAATGACCAAATGCAATGGACGGTCGGGGGGCCAAGAATTCAGAGTGTTAAGTCTTCTTCTTTTTTCCATCTGAGATTTTTGGGTTATGGTCGAATTTTTGGCCGATTTCCAGCCCATTTTGGTCGCGGCCTGTCATCAGATCGCTGCGAAACAGATGTTATTCAGCTAAGGTGTATTTTATAATGGTTGTCCTTCAATTTTTATTTTGGATTTTTGCTAATTTGGATAAAACCCTAACGATTTCGTTTTGCTATCAGTTGTGGTGCTCTGTTGGGCCTTTCCCGGCTAAAAGAGTATTTTGCATTTTGGTTGCTTGGTTAATAAATCTGATATTTGCTCACACCTGTGACGATGCTCTTATATTTCCGGTAAGTTATATGTCCTGCTTTTTTCCAGTTTCGAAATGCATTGATAATTGTTGGATTAAAATGGATTTATAATTTTTGGGAAGAAATGAGAGGATTCGTTGGGATTTGGAAGGCTTTGTCTTTCTATCTTACCAACAGGGAGAGGAAGAGAGAAAACATTAGTTTAAATTGCAATGTTAAAACTTTTTATGTTGTTAGTGCTAGAACCTATGTGTTTTGTTGGGAAATTGATAATATGTAGAGTTATTAGAATTTTGGAAAGCTTTGTCTTCGTTGCTTTTATCCGGCAGAGGGAGCACAAACATGGTGAGGAGGACAGTTGTAGACATCGAAATTGCGGTGAAATAAATGTTCACCAACGCATTAAAATTTTGACGTGTCCGGGCATACATGGCATATGCCACGTGTCATACAAATTGTACACATGGTGTGTGACTCGACAAAATAAGAAGAAATACCCTTGGAGGATTACACAACTATTTTCTTCTCATTTTGGGCAATGACAAAGCATGCACATATCAAGTTTAAAATGATATTAAGTGGAAAATTAGACCATAAAATTACCACTTCAAGTTTAAAATTGTATTAAGTGGGAAATTAGGCAATGGTGCTTGGAAAATAAAAAAATATTTTGTGGTGGTGATTCATTCTCAAAGCCTATAAATAGGCTTCTACATCAAGGTTTCATTCACCAATTCACAAATACATTTCTCTACTCCCAAAATGGAAGAGAATACTCCCCACACATCCAAAATCCTTGAAGCTTTGAAACTCTAAAGCTCTCAAGCAAATCCCGAAAGATCAAGAAAGCCCTCTTCGTTCTTCGTCAAATCCTCATTCAAGATCAAGCCCCAACGACCCTTGAAGAACTTCCACCAATTCAAGATCAAGCCTCGACGACCCTTGAAGAAAGTGTTCATCGTTCATCCTAAGATCAAGCCCCAATGGCCATTTGGATCAACAACATCAACAAATCCGCACAATCATTCTTCAAGATCAAACCCAAAAGCACTTGAAGATCTATTCATCCGTCAACCTTCAAGATCAAGCCCCAAAGACCCTTGAAGAACTTCCACCAATTCAAGATCAAGCCCCGACGGCCCTTGAAGAAAGTATTCATCGCTCATCAACTGTTCATCCTAAGATTAATCCCCAACGGCCCTTTGGATTAACAACATCAACAAATCCACACAACTGTTCATCCCAAGATCAAGCCCCGACGGCCCTTGGATCAACAATCATCCATCTTCAAGATCAAGCCCAAAAGCCCTTGAAGATCCGTTCATCACTGTTCTTCAAGATCAAGCCTCAACAACTCTTGAAGAAACGCTCATTCTTAAGATCCAGCCCCAACGACTCCTTGAAGATCCGCTCAAATCCACCTTCAAGATCAAGTCCACGGCCCTTGAAGAACGTTCATCCTTAGATCAAGCCCAACGACCATTTGGATCAATTGCACATCTACAAATACACACTTTACGGAGATCGAATCAGATGATCAAATTTGAGAGAGATTGTAAACCTAAATCATCAAAACATAAATATTATTTTGTGCACGTTGTTCTTGTTTCTTTCGTTTCAGGAAATTTTCGTGTTCACAAATTTGGCACGCCCAGTGGGACGATTTCTGCCTCTCATCTCTTTCTCCGTTCAAGAAATTCAAGCGCACTTCCAAAATTAATGGCATCAAGGAAGGCTCAAACTGTTCCCGCAACCGGCGCAAAGAACAAGAGCGTCCTCGTAGCAAGTGGTGTCACTTTGGGCATCACGACTCGAAGCAAGACAAGAGCTACTTATGCCGCCTCTTTCACCTCTGCATCAACTTTGCCAAGGGAACAAGAGCACCCAAGGCACGAGCCTGTGATCACCTTAGCCTCACTGAGGGCACCAAGGGGGGAAAGCCCAAGGAAATACTCCGAATCCATGCTCTCCGATGCCGATTCAAGCGGCAGTTCAGCCATGCAAGTCATGACCACTAGAGCAACTTCAATCGATTAGCAGCTGGCTCAAATGAATGAAGCAATCACAAGGCTAACCCGAATTGTGGAAGAAAAAGACTTGCAAATTGCAGCACTAGTCAACTGACAGGAGGCCCAAGAAGACAAAGAAGACAAAATCCCGGAAGAAGACGTCACTTCCGGCTCTGTTAACTCAAAATCTTCACCTCAATCGCTGGGGGCATGCTCCAAAACCATGCCAGTCAAGCCGAGTGAAGTTGAAGAATGGACTCATGTCACTCCGAAGAAACTGCATAAGAAGCATATATCTTCTCCACAAGAGCACCAATCGGAAAGGGGGCAAAACAGCTTTCGCCAACCTCCAAAGCAATGTGAAAGTGTTGAAGATGAGGAAATTTCTACACAAAGATCGACCATGCGCGATCTTTTCTTCCTCAGAAAATTATTCAGCTACTCGGTCAAGGCTCCTTGCTATGAAGATTGTGAGGAACGCTTCTCCAAAATTGCTTGACAAATCTACCAAATTCTCCTTGCCCGCATGAGTCTAAACTGCGTGGCACAAAGCTCCTGGTCTGCACGAGCATAAAAGGCAACACCAATGCTCCTTGTTTGTACGAGCCTAAACTGCATGAACCAAAGCTCCTTGTCCACACGAGCCTAAACTGTAGCACACGAGGCTCCTCGCCTACACGAGCCTAAACTGCATGGCACAACGCTCATGGTCCGCATGAGCATAAAAGGCGACATCAATGCTCCTGATTCGCATGAGCATAAAAGGCGATACCAACGCTCCTGGTCCGCACGAGCATAAAAGGCGACACCAAAGCTCATTGCCTGCATGAGCTGAAACTGCATTAGGCACCATCTCAAAAAAAAAAAAAATATATATATATATATATATATATATATATATATATAAATTCTTTATGCTTTTGGCACTAAATATATATATATATACACACACACACAAAGAATGAAATAAGGCTCATTTATTGATTTCTTTGAAACTTTATAGAAATGTACATTTTACATCAGTCAAAAGAAAAAAAAAAGAACAAACAGGAGGGAGCCTTCACGAAGGTTGCTCGTGTGAAGCCTCACCACTCGGTGGAACCCCAGGGGGAGGAGGCACCGAAGGTTGATCATTTGGAGCTTCATTACACGGTACAGCCCCTGAAGACGAAGGCAAATGCTGTTGGAACAAACCCACAAACCTCTGATGATCAAGTAAAATCCGACCATCAAATTCCTGCATCTGGTCAATCTTCCTCTTCATGTTTGAGGCATAGTTATGTGCGAGCCTGTGCAACTGTTTATTCTCATGCTTGAGCCCTCTAATCTCCTGTTTGAGACTCATCACTTCAGCCGCGAATGATTCAACTTGACGGGTTCGAGCAAATAGACGTTGGGTCATATTAGACACAGAACCTGCACACTGCACACTGAAGGCCAGAGAATCCTTAACAGCCAACTCATCAGACCGTTTGGAAAGCAGTCTGTTATCTTTGGGAGTGACAAGGTTCCGGGCCACCACCCTAGCAGTCATATCATTCTTCATCACCGAATCCCCAACGGTAAGAGGACCAATAGGGGATATGAATGATGGGCGCCATATGTTGTCTGGAGAAGGCGGGACTGCCTCTTCACCAAGGTTCAAATCAAAACGACGGTCGGAGGGTTCAGACATTTTCAAAGGTATTGAAGAAAGAAGAGGTCGGACAAATCAAGATCTTAGAAGTGCAAGAAGGGAGTTTCTACAAGCGAAAATTCAAGTGTGCTTTGAAACGAACTGCGCGCCTCTATAAAAATCAGCACTCGACGAGATTTCAGAGATCGAAGAGGTGAGCTCAGAATTCGAAGAGGCCAATTCAAAAATCGAAGAGGCAAGCTCAGAAATCGGAGAGGCATCTTGCTTTTCCAAACGCGTTAGCATCTGTCACACGCAAACTCATCTTTGCGGAAATCACAGGCAATTTGTCGAAGCGCCGATCCCAGATATCGAAGAGGCGCCAGTCTTTTTCAGCCTCGTCAACACCTGTCACATGCACACTTAGCTTGGCGAAAATTACGGACAATTTGTCGAAGATTTCTGATAAAGAAGAAAGCACGTGAAGCCATACTGATCAATCACGCATTGGTTGCCGACACGAGTGAAAGAATAGTACCTCTACAAGTATTAAAGAACTTCCTATAACTGTCCACCTTCACCCTCTATAGCAAGGCAGACATACATAACCTTTCTTCATCTTTGAGAATGCCTTCCCAACGAAGCCTCTCGAGTCACTCAGTGTTCCTTATTCCTTGGGGTACCTCTGCAAACAAATGACACCAAAGCAAAAGTATCTCATATCACCAGGGTAGAAAGCAAGAGTATCTCATATCATGCGTTCTCCCTGTCCTTTCATTTGTCCTTGTTCTTACCTGCAAAGACAAGGATAAAGAAAGCAATATGCCGGAACCTCCACTCAAACTCGGGTAAGGAACCGACTGCTTGGAACCCTTCCCTGATTGCCTACCTAGCACTGCTCTCGAGTACTCGTCTTCCACTGTTGTTGTACTTCCAAAGAAGCTGCCACATCTGCTTGGAGAACAGATAAGGCAAGTGAAAATGATACCTTGCAGCATGCGGAGATAACATGTAGAAGGAACAAGCAGAGAAGAATGTGGCCTGCACAGTCAACTCAGCAGAAGGAGTCTGAGTTGAGGAACTCAAGAAGCTGCCACATCTGCCTGGAGAACAGATAAGGCAAGTGAAAATGATACCTTGAAGCATGTGGAGACAACGTGCTAATGCATCTTCAAGATCAAGTCTCATTTTCCTTGCTAAGAAGTTCCCCAACCCAGTTCAAGAATAAACCTGTGGAAATATACTTCTTCAAAAGCAAAAGTATCTCATATCATCAGAGTCAAAGGCAAAGATATCTCAGGGCATGCTTTTCCTTTACCATTGCTCTTGCCTACGAGACAAGGAGAAAGAAAGCAATCGGTCGGCACTTGGACAGATTGAACAAAGAAACAGACCATCACCTCAACCTCGTGCCTACCTGCCGTGCAGAAGACACAAGCAGAGAAGAATGTTGCCTGCACACTCAATCAACCCAGCAGAAAGAGTCTGAGTTGAAACCAAGAACTCGAGAAGCTTCAACAACATCGCCAAAGAGCAAAGCCTCACCGTACAATTATAATCCGATTCAAGATCAAGCCCCGATGACCCTTGAAGAAATTTCAAACAAAGTTCAAGATCAAGCCCCGACGGCCCTTGAAGAATTTCAAACAAAGTTCAAGATCAAGCTTCAACGACCCTTGAAGAAAGCTTCCAGCCAAATTCAAAATCAAGTCTCGACGGCCCTGAAAGAAATCACAAGTCCGATTTAAGATCAAGTGTCCACCACCCTTAAATCAAATCCAGTTCAAGAATAAGCTGTGGAAAGTCAACAAGCGCAAAAAACAAATACGTGCCAATTCATCCACTACCAAAGCCAAATATCATCTACCACATGAAGCTCCTTGTGGTCCAATTTCAACCTTCAAGATCAAGACTCGACGGCTCTTGAAGAAATCTCAAGCCCAATTCAAGATCAAGCCTCAACGGCCCTTGAAGAAATTTCCAGTCCATTTCAAGATCAAGCCTTGATGGCCCTTGAATCGACGTCTACATTGAGGTACTTCAAAACGCATCTTCTACACGTGACAAGCACATGTATACGACGCACCTTGAAGTGGGGGCATTTGTAGACATCGAAATTGCGGTGAAATAAATGTTCACCAACGCATTAAAATTTTGACGTGTCAGGGCATACATGGCATATGCCACGTGTCATACAAATTGTACACATGGTGTGTGACTCGACAAAATAAGAAGAAATACCCTTGGAGGATTACACAACTATTTTCTTCTCATTTTGGGCAATGACAAAGCATGCACATATCAAGTTTAAAATGATATTAAGTGGAAAATTAAGCCATAAAATTACCACTTCAAGTTTAAAATTGTATTAAGTGGGAAATTAGGCAATTGTGCTTGGAAAAGAAAAAAATATTTTGTGGTGGTGATTCATTCTCAAAGCCTATAAATAGGTTTCTACATCAAGGTTTCATTCACCAATTCACAAATACATTTCTCTACTCCCAAAATGGAAGAGAATACTCCCCACACATCCAAAATCCTTGAAGCTTTGAAACTCTAAAGCTCTCAAGCAAATCCCGAATGATCAAGAAAGCCCTCTTCGTTCTTCGTCAAATCCTCCTTCAAGATCAAGCCCCAACGACCCTTGAAGAACTTCCACCAATTCAAGATCAAGCCTCGACGGCCCTTGAAGAAAGTGTTCATCGTTCATCCTAAGATCAAGCCCCAATGGCCCTTTGGATCAACAACATCAACAAATCCGCACAATCATTCTTCAAGGTCAAGCCCAAAAGCCCTTGAAGATCTATTCATCCGTCAACCTTCAAGATCAAGCCCCAAAGACCCTTGAAGAACTTCCACCAATTCAAGATCAAGCCCCGACGACCCTTGAAGAAAGTATTCATCGTTCATCAAATGTTCATCCTAAGATTAAGCCCCAACATCCCTTTGGATTAACATCAACAAATCCACACAACTGTTCATCCCAAGATCAAGCCCCGACGGCCCTTGGATCAACAATCATCCATCTTCAAGATCAAGCCCAAAAGCCTTTGAAGATCCGTTCATCACTGTTCTTCAAGATCAAGCCTCAACAGCTCTTGAAGAAACGCTTATCCTTAAGATCAAGCCCCAACGGCTCCTTGAAGATCCGCTCAAATCCACCTTCAATATCAAGCCCACGGCCCTTGAAGAACGTTCATCCTTAGATCAAGCCCAACGGCCCTTTGGATCAATTGCACATCTACAAATACACACCTTACGAAGATCGAATCAGAGGATCAAGTTAAAAGAGATCGTAACTCTAAATCATCAAAAATACAAATATTATTTTGTGCACGTTGTTCTTGTCTCTTTCGTTTCAAGAAAATTTCGTGTTCACAACAGTCAACATTAGTTTTAATTGTGGTTTTAAATTTTTTTATGTTGTTGGTGGTGGAAGTTTTTGTTTTGGATTTATATGCTGGTTGTCATATTTTGCATGTTTGAAGTTTATGTTTTTAGTTTTAATTTTTAATGAAAGTAACTCATGTTTGCTTACCCGGTGGTGGTTATTTTTAAGTGCATTGTACGGAGTTTTAGTGTTTGAAGCCCTAGCCACATAGGTTGGTCAAGTAGGTGTGCATCCCTCATTACCCTTTTCGGGGCTACCACTACTGTTATGGTTTTCGCTTTCTAATCTTTGTAATAAACTACATTAAGAAATTAATACACACATTTAATAGGTGAATTTACATTTTGTTCTGGTAATGCAGATTAAACGGCGAGGAGTTCCATAAGCGCACCTCGGTGGGTTTTTCCGACGAGGATCCCAGTTTTCTTTGGCTGATTTCAGGACTTTCCGACCACTTAGTGCGAATATAGCATAGAAAACGGCATTTATTCCATATCAGAAAAAGCCTTAAATCTCTTTGCTTACATAACAAATTAACCAATTTTGTTCAGTCTGGATAACCTTTTGAAACATTTGGTGTCCGCATAGAACAATTTTTCCAATTTTGGTTTCTTTTATTTTTTGCCTGCTCTGTCTACACTTGTACAACAACCAACCAATGGTATGTTAATATTCAGGTAAACAGATCGATCAACTCCTCTGTTTCTTCTATAGGTACATCTGTACAACAACCAATGGTATGCTAATATTCAAAATTTATTACTTTTTTTTAATTAATGTTTTATGCTTAAATTCAATCTTTACTAACCTTTCTCTTCAGGGGAAATGGCTATGACCAATATATATACAGGCTATCTTCTTTTCATCTGGTCTAAATGCATGTCCAATTACCTGTCTACGCATTGATAAGTTAAGTTAGACATCCAAAAGCATTACTCAAAACACTCTTACAAAAAATGGACCCATTCCACATGCCTCAATTAATCCAAATTACCTATTAGCAATAGGGTGGTTGTTAGATCTATCTATGCAACATCTCATAATTCGTTAGATAGATTAAACAATTCCCCTATTCCTTCAGTCTTGTTTGATTCAATTGAACCTTGTGGAAAGAGTATATATTTGCTTAGTACATCTAAATTTATACTTTTGGATATGCATCTTAAACCTCTTGGTCATCAGCCAAGTAATTAATCATGCATTCAAAGCAGCCTAAAAGAAGAAAGCCTTTGTCTATAAATTGGTAACAGTCAGTTCCTCTGAAGAGAAAATATGGAAGTGATGATTATTTATCCAAATGATCAAAGCTGAAATAACTGAGCAAATAGTAGAGGTGTTACACAGAGATACCTAATAAGCTCTACTTGATCCATCTTTGAACATCCTTTTACCCATTTTTACATTAGAATCAGCACAAAACTGGCTTACATATTATTTTACACCATATTCTCATGTTTTTGATGCATTTTTAATACTGGTTTTCAATTGTCTCCAGTTCACCTCATCAAATTTGCCTACAATTTTTAGCCTATTTTTTACTCATTCAAAGATAGCTTGCTGCAAATTTGACAATCATTTTAGTCGGTATAAAACATAAATTTACTTTTTAACATGCTTTTCCAATCTTTAGACATCATCTCCTTTTTATTATATATTTTTCCTTTTGTTCTTTCTGTCTGTTCCCATCTGCTGGAACAACATCAAACTCAAGTTTTGTTATCCTCAACAAATTATCAGCATGGATTCCTATTATCTAAACTCTTACCTCAACTAAGTGTACAGCTCTATATGCTTTTTAATTCTTCATATCCAGACGGTGTATATACATGCTTATTAAGAATCAAATGACACAACTTTACATTTACAATTATGTATTGTTTCTAATAGCTTATGTAATTTTTTCTTCGTTTTCCTGTAACATCATATCGTAACATGGTCTAATGATATTCAATATAATTGGACAAACTGTTATAGACCAGTTAATGCCAATTTAAACACTTCTAATAAGTTACAGCTACATTTATTATCTCGAATTTCAACATCAAATGTATATTTTTTTACTTCAAACATTTCGTTAATTATTAATAATCGTTTTGACTTGTTATATACTCACACTCATAAAAGCAGTTATCCTCTTATGCATAATTCTCCACCACAAATTTATATCAACATTAAAACACTTCTAACCTTAATTTATAGTTACTGCATTATATTCTATGTGCACATCATTTTCTTCTTCAGTTTTTGTTGTTTTTTGTTCTTTAAGTTATACATGTTACCGGTGTTCACAACTAAAATTGATTACACAGACCTGACTACAGGTATGCCGCAAATTACATCCTTTCTGCCAACACTCTGCTTCTTTTTCTTATTATATTTTCTGTGTTTAAATAGCATGAACATACTAAAAACCTGTTAATTACAAACTATCCATTACAAGTTTGCACTGGCTGTTTTCTTCTTTTATGTCCAGTAGTTTTAAGACCCGCAGCAACGTGCTGGCACTATCGCTAGTATTATTTAACTGCAAGACAAATTAATCATCTTCTTTTAGTTTACTATAAATAAAGGCAATGTCATACTGATTTCACGAACCTTCACCATAATGTGTAAACCCAATTTTAAGTTTTTTGAATTTCAAATTCTGCAGAAATTGTGTTTGCATTATATTCAAAGTATTTTATATTTTCTGAATTTATACTGTAAAAGAAAGAAAAAAAAGAAAAAAAATTTAGGGTTGAAGAAATCCCCAACGAGCAGCGACTTGAAGCCACGCCGCCAAGCCACTCAAGGCACTAGCGCAAGGCCAGCAGCCTGCGTTGCTGAGCCATGAGCCGCGAAGCCGCCTCCTGCGAGCCGCTATGCCATGGAGCCAGCCACCTGAGAACCAGAACAATACCGTTTTGGCATCGTCCCTCCCTCCCCCTCCAACCCAGAACCTGCTCGCCTGAAGCCGAGCCTCAATCTGGAAATCACAACTTGCAGCAGTTTTGTTGGACGGAATTCATCGTCTTCGACGATGTTCTTCGAAATTCCAAAAGCATTTTGCCAAATTTCGAGGGATTCAAATTGAATCTCGATGATTCTCCACACCCCACCGTCGAAAACGACGTTTTCCGATGAGTAACTAAGGTTCCCGATGAACCTGTGGCTTGTACCGGCCTAAAGCGGCGCTGTTGTCTTCTCCGGCTAGAACCCACACCCAGCGTTGCTGGGGTGTTCTTTGGATCTCACCCGAGCCCATTTGGACCTCGACTTCCGTGATCTGTTTCTATTTGAGTGGTATGTTCTTTTGTTCTAGCCTTTTTTCGACTCCTTTATTGATTCTTTCTTCTCAAGAAATTGTAATCTCATGTTTCTTGAAATTGTGTTGGCCAAGTGCTTGATGAAACTCGATGATACGAACTATCTTGTTTGGCATTATCAAATGAGGTTACTTCTTGAAAGCCATGGGATTCTTGGCTTTTTTAATGGCACACGATATTGCCATACTAGTTTTGATGAAGACTCAGATGTTGAAGGAGTTGAAAACGAGGACCTTCATATCTGGAAAATGCGTGACCATGCACTGATGCAATTGCTCATTGCAGCACTCTTTCTTACGGCAATGTCTTGCATAATTGGTTGTACAAATTCTCATGAAATGTGGATTAATTTGAAGGATTGGTTTTCCACTGTTACTAAAGCCAGTATCTTCCAAATGAAAACCAAGAAATGATCCGAGTCTGTTTCTCAGTATCTGCAAAGGATTAAGGATGTTAGAGATCATCTTTCAGCTCCTAGGGTTTCTTTTGATGTTGATATTGTTATACTTGCACATAACAATGATGTTCATATGTGTCAAATCTGCAATAAAAGAGGGCATGTAGCAGCTGATTGCTTCCAAATACACCTCTTCCACGGTTCAATCTTCTCCAGTTCAATGTCAAGTTTCCTGGAAGTTGGGCTTTCTGCACTCTAGTGTTATCTGGGCCAACTTCTCTTACCAAGGAAGATCTCCACCTCCAAATCTTACTGCCATTAGTCTTCTAAAAATCGGCTTAGGTGGCTGCCTGGGCGCTAGACAGTAGCGAACCGCTGCGATTTTGGCGACATCTATTAGTCGGCAAGGGATTAGGCGGAGCCTAGGCGGCTCACGAGTCGCCCTTCTAAAGACGGATCTTCGTGTGAGAGATAATTGGAATTATGAATGAACAAGGTCCAGTGCAGTTGTTCTGATTCGGGTTCTTCGTATGGAAGGGGAAAGGTTGAAGACGAGAGAAAAGCATGACCTTTTGAAGGCCAACGGGGCCCACATTTAGCATCACATTTTAGAGGTTGCATTAAAACGATTTCTATTGCTATATTCTTTTATTTTATTTTTTTTAAAGGGACCTTGCTTACTATTGCTTGTGAGTTTTATTTTTCCTTTTAATTGGAGTACCTTTTTTTTTTTGTGGGATACAATTCTTTTTTTTTATTTTTATATTCTATGTTCAAAAATTTAAGTGTATTTTTTTAAGTATGTAATTAGGCACATATTTATATGTTTATTATAAATTTGCTTAAATCGGCCTAATCCGCCTAGGTGCTAGGCCTTAGCCCTCCACCCAACTAATGTCTAGCGTCTTTTAGAACCTTGAATGCCATGAATGTTGTATATTAGCCTTCTGCTTCACAAGAATTGTTCTAGGTTGTTGACACAGGAGCAACATCACATATGACTCATATACGTCCAATCTCAATCTGGCTACACCATTTTAAGACAGTGATACAATAACCACATCCAGTGGTTTAGGTTTGAACATATCAGATTGGTTCTTCTACTTTGCAAACTCCTAAATAGTGCATTTCAATTAAAAAATTTCTTCGTGTACCAAAAGTGAAATGGACAATCTATTGTCCATTCTACGTGAGTACATCACAATGATTATTCTTCAAGACCATATTGCATTTAATTCTTTAAAATCATTCTGCATTTAATTCTTCAAGCCCATTATGCATTTATTGTCTTTACACAATCTATAAATGGAAAATTTATTGTCCATTTATAGATTGTGCAAAGATTATAAATGCATATTCATATGTAATGAAGTCCCTTTTTTGGATACATGATAAGGTCATAAGAAGAATCCTTTTTTAGGGACTGTGTAGAGTTTTTCAAAGTGATGGAGGGGGTGAATACTCGAGTCATAAGTTTAAACAGTTTTTGCTTGACAAAGACATGCTTCACAAAAAATCATGTCATCACACTTCTGAATAAAATGGTCTTGCTGATTGAAAACATAGACACATCCTTAATATAGCAATCACACTTCTTCAAACTGCTGCCTTGCCACCAAAGTTTGGTTTCATGGTTGTGCAACCTCAGTCTATGTGATCAATAGAATGCCTTATCAAGATCTTAATATGACCTCACCTTGCACATATTTGTTTTGGTAATTCTTCATCGTTATCACATTTAAAAGTGTTTCGTTGTGCTTGTTTTCCTCTTCTAAAACCATACAATTCTACCAAGCTCCAACCTAAAACAAGATAATGTGTGTTTTTATGCAGGTCAATATAAAAGTGTATTTATGCCTTAGTCCAATTTCAGGTAGAATATTTGTCTCAAAACATGTTATATTTGATGAGTCTGTCTTTCCATATACATCTATATGTCATACTTATCACACAAAAACTAATGTCTCCCCATTAGTGTAAACCTCTACAACATCAACACCACCATTAGTCACACATCTTAATACAATAATTCTACCAACACCACCATTCTCACTGATTAATCAACCTTCACATTCTAGAGCCTCAGAGTGTTTAAATGCATATTTCTTCATGGTGAATTGCATGAAGAAGTGTACATGGCTCAGCCTTGTCACATCCCGACTCGGGCTCCACCACATCCCAGGCTCAACTCCGGCGTAACACGATATTGTCCGCTTTGGGCCCCGACCACGCCCTTACGGTTTTGTTTTTGGGAACTCACGTGAGTAGAACTTCCCAGTTGGTCACCCATCCTGGGAATGCTTTGGTCCATTTCTCGCTTAACTTCGGAGTTCCTACGAAACCCGAAGCCAGTGAGCTCCCAAAAGGCCTCGTGCTATATGGAGGTGGGCATGTACATATAAGGCATAGATGATCCACTCCCCTGGGCGATGTGGGATCTAACAATCCACCCCCCTTAGGGGCCAGACGTCCTCGTCGGCACACTTTTGGCCAGGGATTGGCTCTGATACCACATTGTCACATCCTGACCTGGGCTCCACCACATCCAGGGCTCAACTCCGTCGTAGCACGATATTGTTCGCTTTGGGCCCTGACCACGCCTTCACGGTTTTGTTTCTGGGAACTCATGCGAGTAGAACTTCTCAGTGGGTCACCCATCCTGGGAGTGCTCTGGCCCCTTTCTCGCTTAACTTCGGAGTTCCTACGGAACCTGAAACCAGTAAGCTCCAAAAATGTCTCGTGCGATATGGAGGTGGGCATATACATATAAGACATAGAGGATCCACTCCCCTGGGCGATGTGAGATCTAACAATCCTCCAGGGTCTATTAGTTAGAATCATCCTTCCAGTTTTGTGTGCAAACTTAAAAAGTCATTGTATGTTCTAAAGCAAGCTCCAAGGGCTTGGAATGAAAAGTTTACTAGTTTTCTATTTTTTTTGGGTTCCAAAGTCTCTTATGAAAATCAATCTCTATTTGTCAAACACTCTTCTCTTGGTAATGTGGTTTTGTTGTTCTACATGTATGATACTATTCTTACTAGTAGCAGTTCTCAACTTCATTTGTGATGTTATTTTGGCCTTAACTAAGGAGTTTAATATGAAATATTAGGACAGTTGAATTACTTTATGGGATTGCAGATTACATATCAGTTCACTGGTTTGTTTATCTCTCAAACTAAGTATATCGGAGATTTGTTGCAAAAAGTTGACCGGCAAGATTGCAAGCCTTGTGCTACACCATGTTTACCTTATCATAGGCTTTTAAAAGATGATGGAAATCTATATTATAGTCTAGAGTAGTATATAAGTATTGTTGGAGCTTTACAATATCTCACTTTTACTAGGCCTGACAGTGCCTTTTCAGTCAATAATCAGTATTGTCAATTTATGCATAACTCAATAGAGTCTCATGTTGTGGCAGTTAAAAGAATTCTTAGGTATCTCACTATAAACTCCATTTGCAAATCTATAGTGATGCAGACTGGACTGGTGACCGTAATGACAAGAGATCCAGTTCTGTTTATGTTGTTGTTTGGGCCTAAAATAATACTTTGGGCCTAGCCTAGAATTGTTCTCGGTCTAATAAGGAATATCGAGAATATTCCTTGCCAAGGGCCAAGTCCAGTATAGTTCGGCTGAATCCTATCAGAAGATGGTTTTGCCTGAATAAGGGTGAAGTGATCGAATCCTAGTGCAATAAGGATTCTTCAGAAGTTAAGGATGATTCGAATCAGAAAAGATATCGAGAATCAAGGGATTTAATCTGAATGATTAAAGAGCTTTGTTCAAAATCCTATGAGAGTTAAGATTGGTCGAAACCTAATCAGATTGGGTTGAAGAGTTCTAGTCCGAGTGAAATTTTACCTCGGCTATTAGGGAAATTACTACGATAAAAAGAGAGGGGAGCATCATTCAAGTGCCCTCCAATTCAACAAATAACTGCTTGCGCAAACCTCTCAAACACTTTGAGATTTTTATTTTCTTTTTTCCCGCCAACACATCTTTAGTTTGGATAAACACCACTGTGGAGGCAACCAGTGACATCTTCAATTTGTATAAACAGTACTGAACTGTAGAATCAGCCGACCGAGGAACACCTTCAGCTTGGATAAACAACACTACTTCGAGACCGACTGATTATCTATCCAAGTCTCGGTCAATGAGAATTTTCGAGTCCTTGTTGGAAGAGTCATCTCATCAACCTTCTCGGTGAAGTGATGTGTTACCAGGCTCAACACATTGAAAGCTGAGTTTATTTTATGATTGGATATTCGAAAGTACATTTTAGAGTTCGGCATTCAAATGGCCAAACCACATTTACAATTAAGACACTTATCTCTTTTGAGTATTTGTGTTCGTACAGTCTGGTACTAGTTTGGCATACTTTTATTTGCACAAATATAATTACTGAGACCGTACCCGGCGCCAACGATTCGTGAACTTCAAAGAAACTA
This sequence comes from Malus fusca, assembly GCA_035220775.1. Taxonomy (NCBI): domain Eukaryota; kingdom Viridiplantae; phylum Streptophyta; class Magnoliopsida; order Rosales; family Rosaceae; genus Malus; species Malus fusca. The sequence continues at coordinate 13,583,640 of CM069061.1, read as the reverse complement.
GCAGCCTTGTCTTCAGGCTCTAGAACCCAAAGGTTGAGACGAGTTCCTTCCTCGACCGTAATCTCAAGATGTAGAAGTTAGCAGTGCACCCAACGCCACATCAACATAGATTTTACTCCTCGGCCGAGAGTTGGCACGCCCCGCATTCGACCGAAGGACATAGTTAGCTTATTAATTACTAGATTAGCGCGCCACGTAGGCTAGATAGTTTTTAGGGTCAACCGTTGTATAATTTGGTTCCACTTCTGTAGATTGGACTGGTGAAAAGAATTCTTACGTTTTTACACGTTTTTCAATCCGAAACTTTTCATCTTATAGAAATCCATACTTAAATAAAGAAAATACAGAAAACTTGTTGAATTATGCAAGAATAACTGGTTACCTAGCTAGGGTTTGACAACGGCGGAGGCAGTACAAAGGCTAGGGTGAGCTCTAGCATAGGGAGAGTTTTAGTTGTTTAAGGTTAAAAATACTGATAATTTAGACTATTTTATTATTTTTAATTGTTATAGCTCACCCAATAAGTAAAACTTCTGAAAAATATGACTACTTTTAGAAAAAGTAAGAGTTAATAAATATTAAATAAATTATTTACTTTAATCAATATCAAAATTTATTATTATGATATTTCAAATCGTATAGACTGACACACACGTCCCAATAAATCTTTTTATTTGATTAGTTTCTAGGGAGTAGTCTATAGTGATTAGTTTAGGTTTCCTAGGAGTAGTCATCCAGTTTTAAAGAGTAGATTTAATATTTTATTATTTTAGGTTTCCTAGGAGTAGTTTATTATTATTTTTTCGACTTTTGGGGTACAACAGTGATCATTTTTCACTTTTCAGAAAGCCTCTCGACTGCAGTTCACAGAAACCAAACATACAAGTGAGAAAGTTTATTGATTTTTCTCATCAATAGGTAAGTTTTTGATCACTTTATTCTTATGTCTTGATGATTTTATTTGTTTATTGCTTTAATTTTAAGTGTTCGTACTTTAAAAATTCAATTTCAAGTTTAATATATTTTTTCTGATAGTTTGATTGATGGAGATGGAGAGTGAATTTCTAGTAGATTCAATGGTTGTGTACATTGAAAAAGAGCTTGCCGAAAAGATTGATTCAGAAGAAATAACAAAGGATTTCAATTCCATTAAGGATCGAATGACACAACTTGAATAGGTACTTTTTCTTTTATTTGTTAAGTTGTTATGAGAAGATTGATGATGTATGTTTCTTTAAAATATTGCTTTCAGGCTTGTTATTGTGTAACTTTATGTAAGTAACAAAAAAAATTTAACCATTTGATCTCCTAGTAATAATTTTAGTCTAACCCACCCACCAAATAACTCCTGGCTTCACTATTGGGGTTTGAATCGGCATTATATCAAATCTACACCCTAATTGCAAGATAATATATTGGGTTTGTTTCTTAATGCGGTGAGAATTTCTTTCAATTTTGAACTTACGTACAACATGATTCTTTCCGTTCTAATCAAACTTCTGCAATCTCGTGAAGATATCATTCTTTCTCAAATCTTTAGAAATATGACAAAAACTTACATCAGCATTGCTTACTGCTTGCACATTCACACGCATTCACATTTGTGGATTACTTTGTAATTAGGAAGTCCAGTACGAAATTTGATCGTATCTTTCAAGAGATTTTATTAGACATTGCGTCGACAACTTTACTTAAGGTGACTGTCTTAAGATCGTAAATTCTTACTTAACGGAAATAAATACAATATTTGTCAATGAAAAGAAAGAAAAACAAAAGAAAATAAGGGCAAAAATAGAATAGTTAAAAATAAAACCGACCGATCAAAGTGTGTGCAGACTTCATTGTTAAACAATGTTATTACGGCCATGTTTGAACCATTCTTAATTAAGACGTGGTCCATTTGTATTGGCAATGTGTTTTAGCACCAAAATAAACAAAAAAAGGTTGTGGTCCTCTCATATGTGATCTACATTCCATAGCGTTTAAGACATAAAGTAAATGATAACACTTAGGTATTTATTAGTGAGTATTCTATGTACTCAGTTTATGATTCGGCTCAATAAAAAAATAGTACGTGTTTTTTAATTTTTAAAATCCAAAAAAAATTATTAACACATCCATTATTTTTTAAAACAATAAAACATGTGTTAAAATATCATCAAAAAAAACTAAAAGGTGAATACGTACTACACTAGTGAGTACCAAGTGTTATCCTAAATGAATGTGCATGCATGCATGAACTTTCATATTTAAAACGTGGATAACATGTATTCAAACAAAACTATCAGACGACGTACGTCGGCAAAAATGACAGTGGGCCTGCGGCTTCCATGTACTTTACATCATGAAAGTAACATGACGCTGAAAATTATCATATGATTTCGTGTGGTTAGTCAATTTCATCAATTGTATCTAAGTTACCAATATGTCAACATCTCTCTGAATCACTTATTGCAGATGAAATACTTGCGTGTGAAGAGTTTACATACACTTGAATCTCTACGCTCATTGACAGTCAATTTTGGATTCGATGCTCGTATTCTGATTTGGTATTAGAGAAATAAGTTGTTTACGTTAGGTCTAACGAACACATATTTTCTCACATTCTTATTAAAAAATTAAAAAATAATTGACAGGATTGTTTCTGACATTTTGGAAGCACTGTGCGATTTAATAAAAAGACCTTTATTTAAAAAAAAAAATTGGACAATATATTCCTACAGAATTGAACAATCAATATTCAAACTTATTGGTTTAGGGGAGTTATCTGCAGGGTTATCTGCAGAAAAAGGAAAGCACATTGTTGATGATCCATTCGAATTAGAGGAAATCATCGAGGCGGTAACGAGGGAAAGAAAAAGTAGGAAAAGATCTTTCCGTGATGTAGAATCCACGATGTCGGTTCCTTGCTTAGAACCGAGGAGCACTAAACAAAGAAGGAGTTTATTTGCAGAGGCGGAGGAGACCAGCCTTAAGGGGTCTTCCAATGCCCCATGAAGCTAATCACCTGGAACTGTCAGGGTATCGGGGGTGACCTGACAGTTGACAATCTGCTGGAATCAAACCGGCTGCACACCTCTGACATAGTGATACTGCTGGAAACCAAAAACAAGAGTTATCGCTATGAGTTTTTGAAAACGAGACTAGGTCTGGAATATATGTTTGCTGTGGAACCTCAAGGTCTCAGTGGCGGACTATGTGTGTTCTGGAAAGATGGCTCTCAGGTCACTTTGCTAAAGGCTGAAGAGTTTGTGATTGAAGTGAAGATATGGGATGAAAATCTAAACAAACAGTGGCGTCTCTTCGCCATCTATGCTAGTACGGACGAGAAGAAGAGGAAGGAACAATGGAAGAGTTTGGGTAAAAGAATCGAGCAGGACATGGATTGTTGCCTTCTAATTGGAGATTTTAACGACATTCTATGCAATGAAGAAAAGGAAGGTGGCAATTACAGACCGGCTTCCAGTATGAGAGACTTCAGGGAGTTCGTGGCCAGGAATGAACTCATGGACCTTGGGTACGAAGGATACCCCTTCACCTGGAGAAATAATCGTGAGTCCCTGCCTATCCAACAAAGGCTTGACCGGGGGCTAGCAACGATGGGCTGGAACAACTTATACCCGGATACTACAATCAGACATATGGTGCTCGAAGGATCTGATCATGCTATGCTTTTTCTTTCCACTGAAAAGCTTAAAGCGTGGAAAGGAAGAAAATTCTCTTACGATGCCCGCTGGAGCAAACTGGAGGAATGCCGTAAGCTTGTGGTACTCGAATGGGAAGGCAATCCTGGTGGATCCCATGCTTTCCGGTTTTGTGAAAAATTGAAAAAGCTCAGGATGAGCCTTAAGGTGTGGTATAAAGGCAGGGGTAGAAACTCAAAAAAAAGCCATTGACAACCTGAAAGAAGAGATCAGGAGGGCCTACATGTCTAACCAATTTGCCTCTGAGGAGGTTAAACTCAAAGAGAGGGATCTTCGATTGGCCCACAGAAACGAAGAAGCCTACTGGAAAGCTAAATCCAGAGTTCAATGGCTTCGAGAGGGAGACAAAAACACAAAATTTTTCCATGCTCAAACTTTGAAAAGAAGAAGATACAATCAGATAAAGGGTCTGGAGGACTCCACCGGAAAGTGGCATGAGAGTGACAAAGACATATGTGATATTGCCAACTCTTACTTTACTGACTTATTTAAGTCCTGCAGGCCCAGCCAAATTAAGGAAGTAGAAGACTGTATGGAGGCTAGGGTGACACCGGAGGATAACCGTGACCTAGTGGCACCTATCACTGACGAAGAGATAAAGGAGGCTGCCTTTCAAATTCCATTGGATGACAGTGGGAGTGGATGTGGTGAAGACCATCAAAGCATTTTGGCATTCCGGAACCCTGCTGAGGAAACTAAATCATACAAATTTAGTTCTTATTCCTAAGGTGAAATGCCCAAAGAACATGACGCAATTTAGACCTATTGCCCTCTGTAATGTGAGCTACAAGATCCTGGCTAAGGTGATCACTAACAGACTCAAAAGGTTAATGCCGAAGGTGATTGGCGAAAATCAATCTGCTTTTGTTGCTGGGAAGCAAATACAGGACAACATTCTGGTGGTACACGAGATCCTCCACTCCCTGAACCATCAAAGCAAAGGAAATCAGAAAGGAATGGCCATCAAGTTAGACATGGCAAAGGCTTACGATCGTGTGGAGTGGGATTTCCTCCTCTCCATGATGACCAAACTGGGGTTTGCGCCGATGTTCTGCAATAGGGTCAAGGAATGTATTTCTACTGTATCTTTTAGCATCCTCATCAATGGCTCCCCGACGGGTTACATCCATCCGACGAGAGGCCTGAGACAAGGGGACCCATTATCTCTTTTCCTTTTCCTAATTTGCGCTGAGGGTTTCTCCAGCTTGATCAGGAATGGGCTGGAACGTGGTGCCCTCCATGGCTACAAGATAACACCTGATGGGATTCCTATTACCCACCTCTTCTTCGCAGATGACTCGGTCCTCTTTGGGAATGCTACGATTGATGAGGCCCAAGGTGTGGCAGATATCCTGAAGATGTATGCTAGTGGATCTGGGCAGGAGATCAATATGTCCAAGAGCTCGATTTTCTTTGGAACCTCGACTTCTAAGAGGACCAAGAAGAAAATTGGGGAAACTCTGGGGATACAATATAAGGATGGCTTCGGGAAGTATCTTGGTCTGCAGGCTGATTTTGGACTCTCCAAAAAAGCTGTCTTTGCTGAGATTCGGGATAAGATTGAAGCCAGGTTAGCGGGTTGGTCGGAGGAATTCCTATCCCAAGTTGGAAAGGAAGTCCTGGTGAAGGCAGTTGCTATGGCTCTGCCAAACTTTGCCATGAGTTGTTTCAAACTCCCCATTGGGGTCTGTAGGGACGTGGAGAAAGCAGTCCGGAGCTACTGGTGGAGAGGAAATGACCAGAAAAGGGGATGTCATTGGATTTCATGGGACCGGCTAATGAAACAAAAGCTGGCCGGTGGTCTGGGTTTTAAGGATATCCAATGTTTTAACCTTGCTTTCCTTGCTAAGATTGGCTGGCGTTTGATCAAAAACCCCACTTCCCTTCTTGCGACTGTATTGAGAGATAAATACTTTCCTGGAAAAGGGTTCAAGGATGCTGGAAGAGGGAGGAACACGTCGTGGGGATGGAAAGGCATCTACGAAGGTCGCATGGTACTTCAACATGGTTTAAGGTGGCAGGTAGGAGATGGGGAAAGCATTAATATACGACAGAATCCGTGGTTACCGACACCTACAACTTTCTTGGCTAACCCGTTGGATAGCCTAGAAGAAATTAAGGTACGGGATCTTATTGAACCGGTCTCAAAGTCCTGGAAGGCTGAGATTATCTCGGCTGGATTTAATCAGGATGAAGCAAGGAAAATTTTAAGTATACCCCTAAGTAAATCTGGCTGTCATGATAGATTAGTTTGGCATTATACGGTGAATGGCGTTTACTCTGTTAAAACTGGATATGGAGAACGGCGCCCTGGGCAGGAAAGGTCGGGGCGCGACTAGCGAGTACCGTATGAGCAACTCGATGTGGAAAAAGATTTGGACGCTGTAAGTTCCCAACAAAATTAAATTCTTCATCTGGAAGTGTTGCAATAATGCTCTGGCGGTGCGGCACAACCTTCAAAGACGCCATATGCGCGTCGAAAACATCAGTGGGGTATGTAATAAATTTGATGAATCGGAAAATCACTTATTCTTCCATTGTGATTTTAGCCACCGATTTTGGTTTGGTTCCCCTCTACATATTAACTCCCACGAGCTGGCTTGAGCCGATTTCCTGGAAAGTTGGGATAAATTTTGTAACAGGATCAAGAATACGGAAGGGAATGAGGAGATTCTCCAGGAGTTTGCTTTCGGTCTGTGGAGACTCTGGAAAAACAGAAATGAAGTAGTTTTCAATGGTGTGCATAGACAACACCTGGAAGTCATGATGCTATGGAGGAAGAACATTTCCGAGTACCGAGAGACCCTGTCCCCGAGCCTCGAGGGAGATTGTCAACTGAAATTAAAAACCGAAGTCTCATTGGAAGAAACCAACTTTTGGCACCATTAAGATCAATACCGATGCGGCTTGGTGCAGGTCTTCTTTGCGAACTGGAGTGGGATGGGTGGGCCGCGACTTTGCGGGTCTGCTTCAATTCGCTGGAGGATCGGGAACTGGCCTCTGTCACAGTGCGGCGGCTACTGAAGCATGTGCTGTCCGGAGCGCTCTGCTGGCCTGTATTGATAACGACTTTGATAAGGTGGTAATTGAATCTGATGCTTTAGTTCTTATTCAGATGCTAAAAATGGAATCCACCAAAGACTATAGTATTGAATGCATCCTTGGTGACATCGAGATCCTAGTGCAGAGGTTAACGGCTGTGACGTTTTCGTTTGTACCTAGGGAGAGTAACCGTGCGGCTCACTTGGTGGCGAAGTTTGCCTTTCAGCAAGGTGGGGATTTTGTTTGGGATTGTATTGGGCCGGAGTTTCTGTTTAATGTTTTAGCCCACGATGTAAACATACCTATTCGTCTTTAATTAATCTTATCTTTGGTTTAAAAAAAAAATATTCAAACTTATTGAAATCAACATCTCATTCTTACTAATTGAACAATCTTCAATTGCCATTAAATCATGATTTAAGGTTCATCCATGAAAAAATGGAACACGACTGAAAGAGAAATACGAAAATACACTTGTGCTTATAGAAGAAAGTAATACACAAGTTTTTTTATTGCTAGAGATAAGTGAAGAATTAGTATATTAAGTATAGAATTATTTTAATATAGATAAAATCATATGATGATGATTTTCTTTTCAATTAAAAACATTCGTATTAGAAAATTTATACTCATATGTAATATATAAGAAGATCAAAAATTTTGAGGCCCTTCAAAAATTCGAAGTCCTGTGCTACTGCACCTTTCGCACACCCCAACACTCCGTCTGATAATTGAAGACGTGCTAGGTTCAACAACGTGGCGTGTTGAGAGTACCTCATAATCGATATGAATCTCTTGTATAAAATACTTGAAAGTCTTTGTGCATAATTCTCCATTGCGTTGAATTTTCGCATTCAAACATCTCTCTAACTTGCTCTTAAACATAAAATCTCTCTCTCCATCTATTTCCCTCACTAGACCTCTAGCTGGTGGAAACAAGGGCGAGACATGAGTGGCTCAGCTAATAGAGACTTGAATGGTTGGATGTTCTTATCCGTTAGAGACTTGAATGGTTGGATGTCCTTGATTAGTTTAGGGTCCGTTTGATAGGCTGTATAAGATTGAGTCTTAGGGATAGGATTAGATTAGCAAGAACTTGTAAGACAAAATTAATAACTCATGTATAAGGATATATTAGATAACCCATTCTATTGTGGACTCATGACCCATTATGTCCAGTCATATCCATCCTACATTTGACACAAAAAACAACAGATTAGACTTAAGTCGATTTTAATTGCTCATAACCTATCTCATCCAGCCTACTAAACGAAGCCTTAGAGACTTGAATGGTTGGATGTCCTTATCTGGATTAGTAAGGAAAAGAAGGCGGGTAATGTTAAAGAGACTAAATTTGTAGATTATATTTTGTAAACTAAATAACATGAAAGTTGATGATTTGAATTATTACTTAAGTGTTGATTAATATATTTATTTTTTATCGATGATATATTATTCAATTTACAAATTTAATTTACCTAGCATTACTCAAAAGGAGAAGCCAAGAAGCATAAATTACACTACTTATGAGGCCACCAGCCGGCCGGGTAGGCAAAAACAAAAGGAAACACACCCACTTACTGCATGCCAACAGTAGAAGGGAGTCAAAGGACTCACCACCTTTTTAAATGTGGGCTGCAGCCTATCTCGAATCCAACTCATACTAGGCTGCCACTAACTAGCCGAAAACTAGGGTTTCAGTTTCAATATAAACGATTTAGATGAGATTGATGAGAACTTGAATTAGCATACTTCTTTTATCCAACTCATACTTTTAAGCCTTGAGGCTTCCAAATTTTCCTACCCAAAAAAACACCAAGGAAGGTCTGCGTATTACAAGAGCTTGTAAGGGGAAAGGTGTCCAAAATCTTCCATAGCAAAAGAGGTGCAAAGAAATCCTCCACGACAGCTTTCGACCTGCAATTAACCATGCTCATTACAACTATTATCACATACCACATCTCCAACTTTCACAAAACTATTTGTGGGCTGCATGGAGGGGGAATATTAGTCTGTCATTAATATATAGCGAGATAACCCTAAGGCGCTGCCAAGAAGTTCGGGAAGTGGTATATGTATTGGTTGTTGTAACGGCTTGTAAACCATAAACCACGAGCATATGCACAATGATGAGAATACACATTCTCCAAAGTTTGATACTAAAGCTCAACCTGATAAGCATCACAAATACATTTTCACCTACTATCCCCTCGCCAGAAAATATCTAATTTTACTAGGGACGTCCACGGACCACACTCCACTCCTTATTAGTGTGGTTGTCATAATCGGTCTCCTTCCCCTCCGGAAATGGATCATCTCCAGATCCCTTTTCACCTAATCCACCAAGTTCGGGATCTGGGCCGTTAAAATTTGATCAACGGCTACAATTATTATAACTTTTAAAGGGCTCCCCTTGTTTGTAGCCGTTGGATCAAATTTCAACGGTCCGGATCACGGATTTGGTGGATTAGGTGGAAGGGGATCCGGAGAGGATCTCTTTCCTTTCCCTCCTACCAGTTAAGCAATTTTTATTGTGATGTGAGCATTTACGTAAAAGCAATTGACAAAGGGTACGTGAAGATGCATCTAAGTTCTTCTAACCACCTTATGCAAGACTTCTATCTCCGAATTGAGATACTCTAAGTTAATGAATTTGCGTATTGTAAAAAAAGGAAAGGGATCCTTTCCGGATCCCTTTCCACCTAATCCACCAAGTTTGTAATCCGGGCCGTTGAAATTTGATTCAACGACTACAAATAGAGGGCCGTTTAAAAATTATAATAACTGTAGCCATTCGATCAAATTTCAACGATCCGGATCCTGAACTTGGTGAATTAGATAAAAAGAGATCCGGCCGTAAAAAAATATTATATTTACCAAAAAATACCTTTTTATTTTCGTACACTGTTCCTTGATTTGTTAAAATATAAATTTTTTTTCTAAAATACACGCACTTACATACTTTTCACCTACATCGAATTTTGTTTCTAGTTGTCACGTCATTGGATAAGTTTCCTCCGACATTTTTTACTATCCTTGACTTTAAGGCACTAGAGAACTAATATTCCAGAGTTTGCGACTTATTATGATGTTGATTATTCCTTGTTGGTTGTGAAGACCTTTAGAATGTTGAGTATCTTTTGAAATTTATCCTTGTTATGAATTCAAAGTCGCTTTGGTAAGTTCAAAGGTAGGTTTGCCGACTACTGCAGAACACTTCTTTATTTATTTTTATTTAATTTCCACGTTATCATTTTACATTTTTAGTATTATAATTGTAAATAGAAATATAGCCAATAAGTGATGCAGTTCATCTTCTTTTAATATGACTAAAGTTAAAATAAACAGACAGAGAAACGAATATAACTATGAACACTATTTTATTTATGAAAAAAAAAACTTCAAGATTGACGAAATTGCTACAATTTCGAGGATTATATTGTGACTGACTTATTTTACAAGTTGTGGGATCATGATTTTTCCAGAACTAGGTGGATCAAAATACGCCTACTGGCATAATTATAACTTGATAAAGAATAAGCACGAGTAAAACTACCCTACTATGTAGGACTTCTGCACTACTGCTAAGCTCACTCATCCTCCTCAATGCTCCACTTGCTCTCGCTACCTGAGGGGGCGCAAAACAAAGTGCGAGTGGATCATAATCATTAATCAAGTAAATTCATTTTCCAATATGCTAACCCCCGTTTTGGAAAAACATATATAGTTGGAAAACTACATAATAGTATTAACTACCATAATAGTAAATGGAAATCACATCAAATTCAATAATTGAAATCATTCAATCAATAGTTCAGAAATCATACATGTACTCAATCAATCATACTAGCTAGCATCTACTAGCATAAGTATAGCATGCAACATATGCTAGTCTCTACTAGCTAAATTCTCTACCGGTATCTATTTGTATTTCCTAGCATCTAGAAATATATTAACACTTGCAAATAATCCATGACTGAAGATAACTATACAAAAATAATACATGATGACCATGTAGTGAAAATAAGTCACAATAGTTACAAGTATCACTAATATTAATTCTAATAATTTCTATTTAAGTCTCATAAAAGACTAGGACAATTCAAATATTTATCAAAAACCATTTAATTAAAAATATTGTTTTTGAAAGGATCCTGTAACATCCCACATCGTCCAGGAGAGTGGATCTTGTAAGCCTTATATGTATATTCCCATCTCTACCTAACATGAGGTCTTTTGGGAACTCACTAGCTTCGGGTTCCATCGGAACTCCGAAGTTAAGCGAGTTCGCACGAGAGCATTCCTAGGATGGGTGACCCACTGGGAAGTTCTCGTGTGAGTTCCCAGAAACAAAACCATGAGGGCGTGGTCGGGGCCCAAAGCGGACAATATCGTGCTACGGTGGAGTCGAGCCCGGATGTGGTGGGGGCTTGGGCCAAGATTTGACAATTTGGTATCAGAGCCAATCCTTGGCCGGAAGTGTGCCGACGAGGACGTCGGGCCCATAAGGGGGATGGATTATAACATCCCACATCGCCCAGGGGAGTGGATCTTGTAAGCCTTATATATATATTCCCATCTCTACCTAACATGAGGCCTTTTGCGAACTCACTGGCTTCGGGTTCCATCGGAACTCCGAAGTTAAGTGAGTTCGCGCGAGAGCATTCCCAAGATGGGTGACCCACCGGGAAGTTCTCGTGTGAGTTCCCAGAAACAAAACCGTGAGGGTGTGGTTAGGGCCCAAAGCGGACAATATCGTGCACCTAACACGAGGCCTTTTGGGAACTCACTGGTTTCGGGTTCCATCGGAACTCCAAAGTTAAGCGAGTTCAAGCGAGAGCATTCCCAGAATGGGTGACCCACTGGGAAGTTCTCGTGTGAGTTCCCAGAAACAAAACCTTGATGGCGTGGTCGGGGCCTAAAGCGGACAATATCGTGCTACGGCGGAGTCGAGCCCGGATGTGGTGGAGCCCAGGTTAGGATGTGACAATTTGGTATCAGAGCCAATACCTGGCCGGAAGTGTGCCAACGAGGACGTCGGGCCCCTAAGGGGGATGGATTGTAACATCCCACATCGCCCAGGGGAGTGGATCTTGTAAGCCTTATATGTATATTCCTATCTCTACCTAACACGAGGCCCTTTGGGAACTCACTGGCTTCGGGTTCCATCGGAACTTCGAAGTTAAGTGAGTTCGCGCAAGAGCATTCCTAGGATGGGTGACCCACTGGGAAGTTCTCGTGTGAGTTCCCAGAAACAAAACTGTGAGGGCATGGTCGGGGCCCAAAGCGAATAATATCGTGCTACGGCGGAGTCGAGCCCGGGATGTGACGGAGCCTGGGTCTGGATGTGACAGATCCACTCATCGAAATGCAAGAAAAAAAATCCATAATAGGTGCCTTGTCCAAGTTTATATTTGATATAATTGCACCTATAAGATATCATTTAACTTTATTAAGCACTTTATAAGATTTCACAAATTATAACACCTAAACATGATTAACGGCTTTGAATTAACCTAAACAGAGTGCGCCACACTATTCGAGATGTCGAAAAACCTAAAGTAGGTCTAGGGTCCCTCACGATATGGTAAGTTTCTTTGTTGAAGATCCTAATCATTGGAGGCTCAAAGAGGGGACTGAGTTTGGAAGATGAAACATGGTAGCTGAAAGCCATAATGAAGGTGATTTTGAAGCCACAATGAAGGTGATTTAGAAGCCACAACCACAATGGAGCTATCTAAAGATGAAGTGCCAAAAGATCTCACTGTTGAATCCAAAAAGCTTCGCCTAGAGATTCGTGTGTTCGAAGATCTAACTATACGTCTGGGTCCGAAACGCCAAAGGTTCACAAGAAATGAAGCTAAGACGCCACGCGTATGAAGAAATAAATAGTACGTATTCTAACTTACTTTGAGAGGCATGATCTCTGGCAAGATTCTAAAAGACGCTAGGCGCTAGTCAGGTGGTGGGCTGGGGCCTAGCGCCTAGGCGGGCGCCTAGGCGGATTTAAGTAAATCTATTATATTTTGTGTAAATAAGTGCTTGTTTATACTTAAAATATATATAATTTCATCATAAACTACAAAATAGAATGACATATATATTATGAAGTATTGGAACATAATGAAAGTATGGAGAACAAGCATATAATGTGTGTTCATTTAAGTATTCAACAAATCTATTACAATTTATTGAAAAAAATAAAATGCAAAATGAAAGTTATCTATTTTCTATCTAAGTGAGTCGCAACCTAGGTGGGTCTGGGTGAGCTAGGTGGGTGCCTAGGTAGTCTAGGCGAGCGTCTCAGCATGTCTAGGCACCCTTTCTTAATTTTCAAACACCTAGGCATTAATCGGGGTGGTGACCAGCCACCTAGCGCCTAGGCAGGAATTTTTAGAACAATGGTCTCTAGGTAAGTACTACCCCTCCTCAAAGGAAACAAGTCATTTCAGATGCCTTGTTAGTGGCAATTGTAAGGCCATAATTTTTCCACGGCTAGAGTATGGTGGGCCAGAATATACATACTTCAAAAGCTAGGTCATGGACTCAACAACCTCCATTGCAGAGCTCATTAAACGATTAGTGATGTCACCATCATACTGTTTCGGAATCAATGGGTGAAGTCCGTCAACTTTGCTGAGATAGACCATGCTTGTTCTGCAAGATTCGGGAACTTAATATAGCATGAAATCAACAGGTTTCCTTTAATCTTGGAGTCCACAATCTATAGATTAGCGTGCGCCGCAAGTAATCACACTCCCGAGATGATGAAATATTTACTTCCTAGATATCCTCTAGGATTCTCCCGCTTTAATAAGGATTCTACTATCCTAAAAGATTCTCTCCTCGAATGGTATAAATACACCCTCTAGTGTTCATCTCTAATAACGCAATCTTTGGATACTTATTTTCTTGCCTACTACTTGATTCTTAATATTGCTTACTAACTTGACAGTTGGAAAACCGTTGACGGCATACTCCCCCTGTCTTTGACTTGCTTATAACTATTTGTTCTTTTACTAGTTAACGAATTTGGGCATCTCCATCACACGTGACGGTGCGCATATTTGGTTCCAACATAAGTGAATAACAAGCATCTTATTTATAATAATATATGCCTTAATCTTTAAATGAAAATCTAATTCTAATAGGCAGAGCCCAAATCTTAAACTTATTATTTCCAACACCCCTATCCTCCTCGATCAAACTCATAGCGATAAACAACATGAGTTTGCCAACAAGAAGATGTTAATGTAGGTTCCGTTAGTCAAACAAACAAGCAGGCTCTGCTATGCTCACAAACAGACATACAGGCAGGCTCCGCTACATGTACAGACAGACATACAAGCAGTTAGGCTCTGCTATGCGGACAAACTAACAAAAGGTAGGCTTCGCTACGTGAATAAGCTGACAGGTAGGTAGGCTTTGCTATGCTGACAGGTAGACAGACGACACATGGCATGTAGGTTTTCAAATGGCAGATGACAAATAAATCTAAACAGACGAATTCAAATTCTAGCGTACTGATGTTAGAAGTATAGACCTCATCACTAAACAGACGATATTCTTGTACCCTAACTGCAGCAATAGATGAAAAAAGGATAAAACTCTATCACTCGATTGGTTACAAGTCCAAACACTCGAGTGACAGTCATATCAAACTTCCAAACGAGAAATTTTTAGTTGTGACGGGAACACGGATGGTACACCACGTGTTTTTATGCAAGTGGCAGAAAATTTTAATTTTTAAGTTATTAACCTTTTAACACACATAACCCACAATTTATATAGGAACACGTGGTGTACCACCTCATGTGACGGTCACACTGAAAAATCTCTCATTCCAAACAAACCAAGACTTTAAACAAAAACATACTTCCTTGCCCATGTGGGCCTCATAACAAACAACCAGTAGCCTAAATTTTTTTTGGGGTTTTTAGATCCAGGTCCAAAAACATAGAGTGTTTTTAGGAGTGACTCCAGTTATCTAATTATATGTTTTTATTTCTTTTATACTCCTTTTATATTTTCTAAAAATATTAAAAATCAATTAAAATCTTTTAATATTATGCATTTTCAACTCCAAAATATCTAATTAATATCTTATAAACAAAAAAAATTGATATACTAACATAAATCTATCTGCAAAACATTCTATCCTTAACTCAAGTAGCAAATATATGAATGTATATTATACCTATAAGTGAGATATGAAACCTAACTAAAAGGTAGAAAAAAACATAATATACCTACAAGCAAGATACATTAAACTGTGATAGGTTGACTATGAAAAAGAATATGTCATATAGGTAGATAAATACAATTAACCTGTGATATATGTTGATTATAAAAATTAAAAAAAAAATCTATAAATGGGTTAAAGCAGGAGGAAGAACAAGAAATAACAAAACAATAAATAAAAAGAAATAATCAAAGAGATAATTAGGAAGAAATTTGATTTTTACAATAAGTTTTTTCTTTTAAGAGATAATTATTGATAATTAAATAATTAAATTTAAAGAATTGGACTTATTTTAATAAACTGGACTATTCCTAAAAAATTGGAGTTATATCAAGTTTCCTCATTTTTTTTTTCTGCCTTTTCTACTTTTTTTTCCTTCTCTTATCTGGAATAGAACGCGCAAACACGCAAGTGTAGCAATCGAATTTTTTTTTGGAAGGGCAAAAAACTGCAGCAGCAGAAGTGGTGCGAGCATCACGGCCTGGTCAAACAACAGATGCAGATGGTAACTTCTGGGTATGGACGGGTTTCGAGCTTGATGCAGGTGCAGCGGCGGTCCAGAATGGACGGTGATGGATCTAGTGTTGTGGATGCAGGCGATTCGATGACAGGTGTCGGGGGATTCACAGGCGACTATGGGTGCAAAAGTGGTGGCTTCGGGCCGGTCTAAGTTCAAATTTTAGCAGTCAGAGAAGAAACATACAAACGTAACAAGAGAAGATTAACCCTCGAAGGATCGAACCTTCTTTAATACCAAGTAGAAAATAAATGGATAGAAAAATGAAGGGATACTTTGGATGAGGTCCCTAATCTTTAACATTCTTTGATTAAAACCTTTATAATATTCAAAGTTTGATCAAAGTCCCTTGACTTTGTACACCTCATTATATTATTATTAATATTTATATTTTTATAGCTTTGACATTAATTGTTTGATATTTTATGAGATTTAAAATCCTATAAATTTAAAATCCCTCATTATAATACTATTATAAATTTAAAATCCCTCATTATAATAGTATTAGAAACGTTTACAATAAAAGAATTCAAACATTTTGATTGAATAAATGGATAAAAACTATGTAAAAATAAGAAATAATAATTGTTTGATCAAAATCCCTTGACTTTGTACACCTCATTATATTACTATTAATATTTATATTTTTATAGTTTTGATATTAATTGTTTGATATTTTATGAGATTTATAATCCTATAAATTTAAAATCCCCCATTATAATACTATTAGAAACGGTTACAATAAAAGAATTCAAACATTTTGATTGAATAAATGGATAAAAACTATGTAAAAATAAGAAATAATAAATGGCAAAAGAGTGTATCCGTAGTGTTAAAAAATCGGTACATTTCACATACGTACATTAATAAAGAAGAATGAGTACATGATAAATAAATTAGGGTACATGACACACCCGTCCCGGAGGAGGGCATGCTGGCCGTCACGTGAGAGTGACGTAACCATTTACACAGTTCGGAAGCTTTAAAGAGTACAGTTACTAATATAAAACACCCGAGGGTGAGTCCTACTTTTGTGAATTCTGTCAGAACACCGTTGGATTCCTCGTGGCCACCAAAGCTCTGCTAACTGGAACCTGGAGGGGCGCAAAACAAAATTGAGTGGGTCAGTAAAACAAAGTTTTTCGAAAACATTTCATTTAAAACATTTCTAACCCCTCGCTGTAAAACCTGTATACTTTCCCAGAAAATAGTATATATAAAACCATATGAAATCTCAAAACTCAAATCCCAAGTCTTTAACATTTTTCAAGAAAAATATGCCATGCCATGAATCAAAATATAAATCAGGTGAAATAACGAATCAATCGGAGACCCTGCAGTTGGTCCTATACGATTAATTCAATAGCTCAATATCCCACTCAGCCGGAGTCACCACAGTGACCTATACGGCCCTACACTGCACATCACTCGGAACTACATAAGGTAGTCTATACGATGAAAGGTGTAAAAATACGCTCTAGTGCTTCTCTCATCAATCATCAGCGCGCATAACTAATGTCACCCACTAGTCGGAATCACGCCTAGTGATCTATACGACTAGCATGTCGGAACCCTCACATGGTCTGTACGACATCCACCTACTTGGATCCAAGACGAGCGTGCGGTGTGGTGAATAATATAAGCACTAACACCTAGGGTGCAGGTTATGAGCTCAAAACATCTCAACATCAATCAATTAAATGAATAAATGAACTCACCTGACTTACCTGTGCCTCCACAGCACCATGCAACATGTATTCATCATATGTCAATTCATGTTTTTCATAAATTTCTATGCTTGGCATTTCAATTCATACTTTTCATAAACTTCTATGCATGGCAACTTAAAAACATTTTCTCATATAAAAGCATTTTCTGGGAAAACAATAGTATATAGGTAATACGAAAACAAAACTGCCCATTCACCTGGAGTTCGCCCTACAACTCCCTAGCATAACACATCAAGGCGTCATGACGATCGGCGCCTAGAACAATAATCAAATCCAACCTCAGAATTCATATCAATAGAATATAACTTATATAAAACACGTCACTACGCAGTTCGATCCGGAAGATCTGCAACTCAGATTTCCAATCCATAACTTTCAGAGGTCCACAATATAACCCTAGAACAACATCCTAAAATTTCATTACCATCCAACGGTCGGATCTCCGTCAATTAACTAAACCAAGTGACGGTTAACATTCTATATTATGGACTTACAACTCCAATTCCGGAAGATCCGTAAATCGGATTCCCAATCCGTAAGTTCCTATAATCCTCAAATATTACGTATTACCACGCATCAAAGTTTGGTGACGATCCAACGGTCGGATCGTCAAATCACATTTTCACCTATTGCGAAAACTATAAAACGTTATTTAAAGCACCTAACCAACAATTCTTAATAACTTTCTCATACGGTGCTCAAATTGGGTATATGAATATACCACAGTGATCTACTCGACGTCACGGACGTCTACATATTTTTAAAATAATTTTTGGAGGCCGCACGCGCTCCCACGCGCCAGGACAAGCACGGGGACACGCGCCCCCACGCGCACCATCTTCAACCCTGGGCTCGCCGGACTGAACTTTCCGGCGGCCGGAAATCTGGAAATTTTGTAACTCTTCGTTCTCCTTCGTTTCTCAACCATTTTCTTCGTATTTTATATCAAAATGAAGCCCCAAACATGTAGAATCATAATAGACTAGTTTAAGGCTCTAAAAACAACTAAATCTCACCGGAAAAATTCCAAGGAATTCGGCCAAACTTGAACCACGTGATCCCGACGTCCAAATCCTTCAAACGAAGCACTCCGAGCTTCCTTAGGACCTCACTAAGCTCACTATAAGCTTAGAATTCCCTGAAACACAACATTTTACGTTCGCATGAACAGTGACCAAAAATGGAGGTTTCGGGTTCACGTAAAATCGAAGGTTTTACTTCCTAAAACTGGTACCAAACGACTCACAACGTCTCAAGGATGAAGATACATACCTTGGTTGCTTCGATCCGTCGAGATTTGCAAGGTTTTGAGGGTGGCCGTACGTATGGGTGTGTAGAGAGAGAGAGAGAGTGTCGGGGTGGAGACAGAGAGAGAGATGGTTACGGGTTAGAGAGAGAGAGTGAGTTTTGATGTCCAATTCAATCTCCACCCTCCATTTAGAAATCCCTAACCAACAAACAAAATCATCCTTTCAAAATATTCCAACTTACTAATATATATATTTCTCCCAATTTGATTAATATTTGAACCAAAATAACGTCACATACACACATACCTTAGTACCCGTCAAGGGTAAAATAGTCATTTCACGCCCCAAATATATAATTCCCGGGACGGGCTGTGACAGTACATATAAAAGATTAAAAAATTATGAGTACAAATGAATTTTTAAAAAATATAGGCCCTAAAAGAAATTAATACATGGGTACAAAATAAAACTAAAAAGAAAATACTACAAATTTTAAAAAAATGTTGCAAATTAAAAGTGGGTACAAACTAAAAATATAAATATATGATACAAAGTTTAGGCATAAAACATAAATATACCATATGTAATTTTTCTATCATTGATTAAATATACAATGTCACATGACAATATACACATGAGTACAAGCACAAATAAAACTTTAAAAAATATGGGCACAAAAAGAAACTAATAAATGGGTACAAATTAAACATGAAAAGAAAATTGGTACAAATTAAAAAATATTTGCAAATTAAAAATAGGTACAAACTAAAAATAAAAATATATGATAAAAAATTTAGCCATAAATATAAATATACTAATTGTAACATTTTTAACACTAAAGGAATATATTTAAAAATAAAAATATTTTATTATTCAAATAATTAATGATGTTATTAATACCCAAGGACCTTAATCAAAAATTAAAAATGAATAGGATTTTAATCAATGGAGTAACAAAAAGAAGGATGTGAACCTAATTTCTCCAAAAATGAAATATAACTATGAACATTATTTTATTTACGGAAAACAAATAAACAAGATTGCGGAAACGGCTACAACTTCAAGAACTAGATTGTGACTGACTTATTTTACAAGTGAATAACAAACATCCTATTTATAATAAACTAATCTTTTAACAAAAACCTAATTCTAAATGGCTGAGCCGAAATCCTTGACTTATTATTTACCATGTAAAGCAACAATTACACACATATACATCCAAATTATAAAACTATATTTTGGAGAGAGAGACCAAGTTTTTATTTAAAATGAACAAAACTTATGCATGTGGTAGGTGATGTCATGGTTGTTATTTTAATTGCTTTTTCATTTATAATTAATTACCTATTTATAATTGAAAAATGAGTCTTTATCTCCATATTTGTATTATTTCTTTCTCGCTTCCCTTTTTATTCTTTGTTCTTTTCTCTCTCTCTTCATTCTTCTCGTCGACTTCTATCACTCTCTGTCTCTCTCCTCCTTCTTTGTCCCTCTCATTCTCTCTCTCTCCTCCTCATTCTTCTTCGTCTTTCTCTCTCATATTTCTTCTTCATACTTCTCTCTCTTCCTCATCCTCTTCTTCTTCAGATTGTTCCCTAGATTTATGAGTTTTTTTCTTTCTTTCTAAAAACGGTTAAGATTTTAGATTTTTGGTTTTTTATTTAAATATTTTTTGAAAGTATTTGATTTTGAGGTTTTGATTGATTTAGATGCATGAATTTTGAAACTGATATTGGAGAAGTGCTAAAAACTTTTGAGACTAATATTGCATAAGTGCTGAAATTTTGAAACTGCTCTTGCAGAAGCAGGGATGCAAATTGGAATGGATTTTTGATTTTCGACAGTAAAATTTGGAAATTACAACTCGAAAATTCCGGATCCAAATTCTCGGAAAAAATGGAACATAATAGGAATGCATTTAGCAATTTCGATGACTCTGGATTTCCGATCCTACTTTTTTCAAAGTGTTCCGAACTTAATCCAAATAAAAAAAAACTTTCAAAATATTCTGATTTCTTATTGTTATTTACTCAAATATGTAATTTGTTATTAACATTTTTATTTAATTCCTAGTTAGGATATATTTTTATATTAAACATACTTCTATATTTTAAAATGGAAAAGCATATTCGTATATCACAAAATTACTTGAATCAATACATAAACATTGTTATAGATATTGCATCAGAGTGTAATTGTGAAAATCTTAGATTAGATTTGATACTAGTTATTCTTCTCTATTAGGATTGTATTCCTTGGAGGAGAAAGATTCTTCCCTCCCTTATTACTATAAATAAAGGCATTGCATAGGGGGAATAACACACAACCCTAAAAACATATCTCTCTCTGCCGTGCCCCCCCTCTCTCCCTTGTCAGATTAAATAAGCAACAACACGTTATCAACACGCTCCTACTGCTGCGCTTAGGAATCTGACATGGAATTTTCTGCATCAAACCAGTTCATCAATATCATCACACAATCAGGTTCTTCCAAAACAACGGTTTTTATCTCGATATTTTTGCAGCCTTAATAACATGAACATTCACCATAATGCATGACCCAACTTTACATTTTACAAATTTTAGATTTTACGTAAATGGTGTATGCATTATATTCATAATTATTGAATTATGTGAATTGATATTGTCAAGAATTGTATCAAATATATGTTCATGTAAATATGCATGATTATAAATTGGACATCGAAAATAAAATTAAATTAGGGTTTTTTTGGAAACCAGCGTGCAACGGCTTCAAGCTGTGCCCCTAGAATTCGACGCTCAGATGGTGTCGTACTCATTGAACCGTTGCATAGCATGGCTTGCAGCATGCCCATCCAATGTGGCTACCTCCCCGACAACTTGAAGTCGTCACCTACAGGTCATTTGACTATAATTCGTCGGATTTCCTGTTGAAAATCCAATAAAAAATTTCTAGGGTTTCTAACGTTGAGAGTTTCTCACTCCCCGTTCACCTTTATGGGTCGTCGTCGAACCCACGACTCTTCGTCGTGATTTTTGTGCCAAGACTCGACCACTTGCAGCGTTGGTGCCGGTTTTCTTATCTGGCGAGTTCACCCAGCTTGTTCTCAATGAGCACTATTCATTTGGTCTTCATTGTTTTTCTCGGCCCAACATCGGCCTTCTTGGCCACGATGTTCCCACCGTACCTGATCTCAACCCCGTGAAGGCTGTGATATTGGTGCACCGCGATGCACATGATCAAAGCCCATTTTGGGCTATTCTATCGTTGGGCTTGCATCTATAGCCCATCTCTGTGCATAAGGGTTTATTGCCCTAGTTCGACCCATAAACAACACCAACCTAAGAGGGTTTTGGTATCCCTCTATACTGCGTAGCAGCGGATCCCTGCCCTCGTGGCTAAGGCGTTATCCCTACATCGCGTCATACTAGATCTCATCCTATGTGCTGGTGCATTCATGTCCACATAGCACCAGATCAGAGCCTGTTTGAGTCTCTGTCCTTGGGCTTGCACCTGCAGCCCATTTTCCTGTGATGCTAGACCTGCCTGCAGCTAGGTCGTTGCCTACCCCAGCCCAGATTTGGGCCTAGACCTCACTGCACTAGTTTGCTCAGCCCACCAGTAGGCTTTGGCCCACTGTTTTGGGCCCCGATTTCTCCCAACATTTAATTTTGGCCCGAAGTCCAAATAATTAATTCAATTATAATCATAGGCCCCAAAGACCTATTTGCATATTATTGTTGCTTATTTCTGTGTATATATTTGTGTGCAGGAACCTATGAACCTGAGGTTCATAATTCTTTCGAAACTCGAAGTTTATCGAAAAATGGCTTAGTTGAAAACTCAAAGTTTTTGTTAAAACATCACCTATGAAAACCCGAAGCTTTTCATGTAAATTTAAACCAATAAATTTCTATTAGAACCAGAACGTTCTACTCCTACGTGAATAGATTGACTTGTCTTCATTACACTAACCGCATTCTTGTCCATTTGTTTTGTGACAGGGACATGTCAAATTTGAACAAATTTGACTTCACCGCTTTAGAGGTCTCTGGAAGAAACTACCTCTAGGGGTCCAAGATGTGAAGCTTTACCTCACCACAAAAAAAATTGCGCTTAGCTATTGAAGTTAAGACGAATTTTAAGACGGATAACCTGGTTGACGAAGATGAGAAAGCCACTGCCATAATCTTCATCCAAAGACATATTCATGAAGCACTGCAAACCGAGTACGTTGCTGAGGAAGATCCACGAGCACTTTGAGGCGCTTTGGCCAATCGTTTCGATCACCAAATGGACATCTTATTGCTTGAAGCAAGACACGACTGATTTTGAAGTTTGTCAAATCCGATCACTTCTTAAGTTCTGTAACGAGGACTTGAACGATCGTGTTTTAATGGTCAGGAACTTCGTAGCTTTAGCACTTGGTCCCATCGGGCGTGGCAAAAATGTTGACCCTGAAAACTACTTAGCCTACCTGACGCGCAGGTCGAATAGCTAATAAGCTAACTACGCTCTTTGGTTGAATGCATGGTGTGCCAATTCATCGACCAAGATCGGTCGGGGAGTGAATAAATGTTAATAAGGCGTTGGGTGCGCTGATGACTTTTGAATCTTGCGACTACAACTGAGGAAGGAACATGTCTCGACATTCGAGTTCTAGAGCTTGAAGACAAGGCTGCTAGTTCTGCAAGTTCACGAATCATTGGCACCGAGTTCGGTAACTGTAATTATATTCGTGAGAATATAAGTGTGCCGATTTGGTACCAGACTTACTAAAAAAAGATGTGTGTCTTGATTGTAAATATGGTTCGACCGTCTGAGTGCCGAATTCTAAAATGCACTTATGAGTATCCAATCATAAAATGAATTTGGCTTTCACTGTGCCGAACGTCGTAACCTGGTAACACCTTACTTTACCGAGAAGGCTAATAAGACGACCTCTTCTAACAAGGACTCAGGAAATCCTTGTTGACTGAGACTTGGATAGATAACCAGGTGGTCTCGAAATAGTATTGTTTATCCAAATTGAAGGTGTTTCTCAGTCGGTTGATTCTATGGCTCTAGTGTTGCCGGTTGCCAACACAGTGCTATGTATCCAAACTGAAGATGTGTTGGCGGAAAAATGATAAAATAAAAATATCTCAAGGTGTTTAAGAGGTTTCGCGTAGAGCAAGAGTTTGCACAAGGCTTCTTTGTGTGTTGATTTGGAAGGGTTTGAATGATGCACTCCCCTATATATTTATAGTAATAATTCCCACATGGCCAAAGTAGAATTTCACTCGGACTATAATTCGTGATCAAATCCGAATGGGTTTCGGCCAGTTCTAGTTCATATAGGACTCTGAATCCAACCATATAATCATTCAGATTCAACCCTTGATTCTCGGAATCTTTCTTTATTCGGAGCATAATTAGCATCCGGGGACTCCTTGTTATATCAAAACTCCAGATAAAATTGTTATTTGATAGGATTTGGCCAAACATCACTAGGTTGGGCTTTCTCTGGGAATATTCTGAGATGCCCAACGTCTTACATACTAGGCCAAGTCCTTAATCATCCTCGGCCCAAAACTATCATTTTGGGTCCAAAAATAATGTTACTTAGTATGGCTGGGATTGAAGAGGATGATAATTTTCGTATATGTGAAACTATAATTACATATGGGTGAGGAAAAAGAATATAAACTAAAATGAAGAATGGAGCTTTAGAGATTTCATGAGACACTTAGTTGAAGGGAAATAATGAGATTTATGTGAGATTTCTAGTGACTAGCATGCATATACAATTCAAAATTTATATACATAAGCAACGGAAGCATGTTATCACATAATATCAAAGCTGTAGTCATGCAAATCCCCTTCAAGAATCATAGGTTTATATAAGATGCATCAAAACATTTTATTGAAGAACAAAGTGTAGGAGTAGATTTATACCTCTTGATCTAGACTTGAGACCAAGGATAGACCACCTCCAAGCCCTTTGTTGTTGGAACTCCTTGAGCCTAGCCTCCTTCCTTGCTTCCTCCACTTTGTTAGAATGAGTGCTCCTTAGTTTTCCTTTAGTCTCCAAGGTTGAAGACGTCTAAAGATCCACACCCACTAGTGTAGTGAGATGGATGGAGGAATAACCAAAAGGGTGAGAAAATGATTAGCTAAAATCACCCCTATGGTGGCCGGCCTTTTTGAGTGTTTTAGAGAGAGAGAGTGGTTTATCCCTTTTGTCAAATAAACTCACAAAAAACCCCTTATGAAACTTTTGCTATAAAGTTCCTTTTATAAGACAAAGAAACAAGTCAACAACTTGACTCTCTCTCTCTCCCTCTCTTTGGCCAGCCCCTTTAGTGTTGTTTTGGCTTTGTGCTTTTATCATTTCAAGTCATCCTATGCTTAAACAAAAGCCCAATGGGTTTGGGCTTAATAGCCCAAATGAACCCGAACTTTTCTTTAAGCCCAAAACGATCTTTTATCGCTTTCATGATTTCGTTAGACTTTCTAATTAATCACAACACTTAATTAATCCAATTAATTATTTCCTTCATCCATTAGTTGTCTCACTACAAGAGTGTATCGGTGTACAATCATTTTAGGTTCTAATTAGCAAGGCAGTGAGGTGATTGGCACCAATCCAATTGATTATAATTAATCCAATCACTTAGTGAATTAAAACTTACTTTTAATTCTCCTTCTTCTTTGACGACTAGTCATTTAATCATCTAGAAGAACTCACAAGTCATGAGCGACATCTAACCATATATCATGACTACCCAAGCTAATGTAGAATTTGTTCGGATAACCTATTCAGTTGGAATTACAATGTAATTCGATCATTCTCTAAAACAATACTCTTAATCACACTATTAGGGTATGGATTTATTATGTCAAACCCCTAATGTGATTATTCCATGTTATATGATTCAATTGAGTCGTATAGGAACGCTTTCTTTTATTACGCTCGATACTTCGACCGAAGATTCCCGAATCATATCTTAGAGTATTCACCCTCTCATAACGAGGATTAGAGATCTCTTGTTGCGCATTTACTTGCCTCCATGGCTAAGTGGCTTAACCCCAACTATGCTGTGGACACCCGCGGATGGAGTGACTTTGACATAATCAAAGATCAAGGACCTAACCACAAGACAACTATGATGCCTCAGGTCAAAGGACTACTTACATTATTCCAACCATTAGAGTTACTTGCTTGACATGTGAGTAGACCTTCATGCAAGTACTCTCGTTCGATTGTGTTCAGTGAACTCATTCCCTTAATGAGCACCTACATACCTGTCTTAGTGTCACTACACGAATGGGATGAGACTTTCCATCCTTCCAATTGAAGGGGACATAGTATGTACTGGTCTTTGCATTGTCAGTATCCCTCTGACAATCATATGACCAGGAACCCTTTTTGGACATGATGGTTATGTGAAGAAGGTCTTTTTAGTCTAACATCATTAGATTACTTCTTCCATCGATCCATTGTCCATGAATTCACTATTTAGGACGTATATCGTTTATTGAGATAATCCTAATTAGTATCTTTGCTTTTTGATGTATAAGAGTCATCTATACGCACATTCATTGTCCTGAAAGGTTTCTTCCAAAGATTGACTTTCAGGGCATATTTCCAACATTAGTATACTGAGAAAATTATATCATAAGTACAAAATTAATCATCGAAAACATATGGTTATGGTATACTGAGAAAATTATATCATAAGTACAAAATTAATCGTCGAAGACATATGGTCATGGCTCAAATTTTTCTACTGTGGCAACACACTATAAATTGGACCTTATTTTAAAATTGAACTAATTTTCTTTCAACGCATGCACTTCCAACTTCGCGTAGGTTATATATGGGCGATTTTATAAATTTTTTGTAGAATAAAATGGCTACAACAGAGGTCTGGGTCAACCCTAGTCCATGTGGCTTAACCAATGTTTGTCATGTGAACGTTGTTTGGAGAACATTCATGAAAACATGTGAGCGTGATTATATAAAGGATGAAGATTGTTTTAATGAACGTATAAATACAAATACTGTTGTGGCCTATATTTAACTGATAGGGGAAGGGGGCTGGCGGCACAAAGAGAGAATATAGAGAGAGATATATTTGTAGGGTTGTGTAGAGGATGTTCTACTCCCCTTACGCAGTGCCTTTATTTATAATAATAAGAGAGAGAAGAAATTCTTCTCCTCCAAGGAATACAAGTCCATATAGGAAAGAATAACTAGAATAAAATCTAATCTAGGATTTATACAATCACACTTAAAGTAAAAGTTTACAACACTCCCCCTTGAGT
The DNA here is from genome assembly GCA_035220775.1 of Malus fusca. NCBI lineage: Eukaryota > Viridiplantae > Streptophyta > Magnoliopsida > Rosales > Rosaceae > Malus > Malus fusca. Next base: position 13,556,862 of record CM069061.1, on the reverse strand, counting down.
GTGTAAATACTTAAGTAGATTCGGCATCATGTAGAGGTTGAGGAAGTCGATTTGTCAACAACACGCTATTCTCAATAAGGTAGGAACTTGCATAAGGAAGTAAGTCTCACAAAAATCCTCGGCCCCAAGGTGGGTGCCTCTTCAAAACCTCGTTAGGTAGTAAAAACCAAGTGGGAAAAATGCTCCTAATCGTAGGGAAAAATAGTACATTAAGATTAAGCAAGTATACTTTAGGATACTCCCCCTGAGATTGACATAATTCCAAATAGAACTAGCAATGTTACAACTCAGAAAGTTTACACATACCAATTCATTGAACAAGCTTATGAAAGGCCACATTCAGTAAGGATTTGGTGAAGAGGTCGGCTAGATTGTCTTGTGAACGGATTTACGTGACTTCAATCTTCTGATGCTCTTGTTGTTGATGTAAGAAGAAGAACTTTGGCACAATGTGCTTGGTGTTGTCTCATTTGATGTAACCCTTCTTGAGTTGTTCGACGCATGGTGCGTTGTTTTCATAGATTGTCGTTGGGACATCAACGACGGGGTAAAGATTGCAGAAGCTTCGAATATGGCCCACAACTGCTCTCAACCAAAAGCATTCTCGAGTTGTTCATGTAAGGCGAGAATTTCTGCATGGTTAGACGAAATTGCAACTAAGGTCTGTTTAGTTGACCTCCAAAAGACTATGGTGCCTCCAACGGTAAAGACATAACCCATTTGAGAACGCACCTTGTGCGGATCAGACAAGTATCATGTGTCAGCATAACTAACAAGGCGAGAATTGACTCGAGATAAGAGGGTTTGACATCACTCGAGGATCTGAAAGGATAAAACAAGCCTAGATCCATAGTACCCTTAAGGTAGCGGAATATGTCTTTAACACCAGTCTAGTGTTTGCATGTTGGTACATTACTGTATCTTGCCAAAATATTAACAGCGGTCGGGTCTAGTGCATTGAGCTAAGTATAATAAAGCGCGTATCGCACTTAGATAAGGAACTTCAGGCTCCAAAATCTCTTCATCATCATCCTTCGTACGGAAATGATCTCATTTTGCATCTAGCGATCAAACGACCATATGAGTACTCGAAGGCTTCGCTTTATCCTCGTTAAAGCGGCGCAACACCTTCTGGGTGTAGTTCGATTGATGTACTAAGATTCCATCCGAACGGTGCTCTATCTCGAGACCGAGACAATATCGAGTCTTTCCTAGATCTTTCATCTCAAATTTCGACTTTAGGTGCGCTGCAGTTCTCGCGAGCTATTCAGGAGTTCCAATGAGATTTATGTCATTGACATATACGGTAACAATCGCAAACCCGGAATGTGACTTCTTAGTGACCACATAAGGGCATAGTTCATTGTTCACATATCCCTGACTAGTCAAATACTCACTCAGATGGTTATACCACATTCTTCCGGATTGCTTCAAGCTGTAAAGTGAACGCCTCAGCCAAATTGAGAGCGTGTTCTGGGGTTTGGAAATATTTGATCCAATCAATGTAAGTTCTTCGGGAACTTTCCTATAAATTTTCGTATCAAGATCCCTATAAAGATACGCAGTTACTACGTCTATGAGCTGCATACTCAGATTTTCAGAAACTACCAAATTGATAAGGGTATCAGGTATCAAAAAGTTTCGTCATAGTCATAGTCAATCCCAGGGCGTTGTGAAAAGCTTTGAGTAACAAGGCGAGCTTTGTAATGTACAATTTCATTCTTCTCATTACGCTTCCAAACGAAAACCCATTTGTAGCCAACGGGCTTCACATGTGGAGGAGTAGGAGCTAAAGGTCCAAACACCTTACGTTTTGCAAGCGAATCAAGGTCGACTTGGATTGCTTGTTTCCAGTTTGACCAATCGATTTTATGTTGACATTTATCAACGAAACGAGGTTCAATGTCACCGCTCAACATGATCTCAGTAGCTACTGCATATGCTAATGCATCGTTGACGATCATCTCATTTCTACACCAAACATCAACTAAGCTAGCATAATAGACCGAAATCTCACGATTCTTAAGAGGTGGATTCGTCTCTTCAAGGACGCTTCTGTAATCTAGAATTTCCTCATGAGTTGGATAGAATGAGTAGACAACAATCAGATTCACAGTAGGCTCTTTATGTGCCTGTATCGTGGGTTTCCACTTCCACGGGTGTGAATCCTTTAAACCGTGAGGTCTGCCAAGCATATGTGTAGATGCAGATGATTGGCTAGCCATTAAGGTACATGGATTGCCAATTTTGGTGTCCCAGGCCTCCAGGAGGGAAGTTCATCGTACATTTGGTACATCCATCTTTGTGGGCACATTCGTAGGTGGAATATGTGATATTGTCACTCGCGCTAGATAGGTGAAAGCATCTGGCATGCTCTGAGCTATGCTCTGAAGATCTAATATGCGCTACACTTTAGTCTCAGATTGAGTGGTGCGGGGATCTAAATGAGACAAAGTGGGAATCGTCCATGATAATTTACGTCGCTCTTCAGAAACGTTGACCTTTTTATCTCCCCTAACGATGAGAAGACTGTCTCATAGAAGTGACAATCCGGGAAACGAGAGGTAAACAGATCGTCTATCAAAGGTTCTAAGTAACGAATGATCGAAGGAGAATCATATCCGATATAGATTCCCATCATTCGATGATGCCTCATTTTTGTACGTAAGGGCTGCGAAATTGGCACATAGATCGCACAACCAAAAATGCGCAGATGCTATATGTCGGGTTCGTATCCTGTAATCAACTGAATAGCACTATATGGTTAGGTCGTAATAGGCCTCAGGCGGACCAACATGGCTATGTGCAATATTGTATGGCCCCAAGCAGCTATCGGGAGCTTGGTACGTATGACCAACGATCGAGCAATCATTTGTAAGCGCTTAATGAATGCCTCTGCCAAGCCATTCAAGGTGTGAACATAGGGTACTGGATGTTCAACTTCAACCCCAACCGACATGCGATAGTCATTAAAGGTTTTAGATGTGAATTCTCCAGCATTATCCAATCGAATAGATTTGATCGGATAATCAGGGTGATGAGCCCTGAGCTTGATAACCTGAGCTAACAGTTTGGAGAATGCAGCGTTCCTTGTGGACAACAAGCACACGTGTGAAAAATGTGTAGAAGTGTCAACCAAAACTATAAAATATCTAATTGGTTCACAGGGAGGGTGAATCGATCCATAAATGTCCCCCTGAATCATTTATAGAAAAATAGAAGAATTCAAACGAATCTTGTCATAAGAAGGCTTAATAATAAGCTTTTCCATAGAGCAGGTTTGACATGTGGTTCCTTGAATCGAACCTAAACTTCGGGTTAGTGGATGTCCGTGATGATTTGAGGATACAACACATTGCTATTTGTCCAGGGTGTCCCAAACGATCATGCCAAAGTGTAATTTCATGCGCAGTCCCAGAGTAAGGGCCGGCCACATAATGGCTTTCTATAAGGCGTATGGTCGTACTATACAGACCACTTGGGATATGCTCCATCTTCTCTAGAATACGCTTCTGACCATATTCGTAGGAAGTTATGCACATAAATTAAACTCCATTTTTTACATAGGTTTCAACATGGTAATTATTATCTCTAATGTCCTTGAAACTCAATAACGTTCTTCCGGAATATGGAGAATAGAGTGCCTCATCAATGATCAAAATTGTACCATTGGACAACATTATACCGGCCTTACCGTATCCTTCAATCAGGTTGGATGGCCTGAGAGGGTTGTCAGAAGTGCATTCTTAGGTATGAAGTTAGTAAAATAGATGAGTTCACACAAAACGATGTGCGTGGTTGCACTATCTACCAGACAATTAACTTCCTCACTAGTCATACCTAGAATGAAAATTAATTTGAATCGGTCACATGCATAAAAGTTCTAGAAACAAATATCCGTTCAAAATAATTTAAGTATTCAAGGATGGTAATTAATTAAAAATTTAATATCCAAAAACAAATCACCAACAAATAATCCAAAAATAAAGGAAAATTGTTCAAAATTAACCACAAACACAAGGGGGTTCAACCACTAGGTGGAATTTGGCCCCATTGTGCTATAATGTGCTTCAGGCATAGCAGTCACCTCAGTAGGTCGAGCTTGATGATTTTTCATCAACAGTTGATTCTGCTTTTCAGCTAGAAGTAAAACAGAGATCAAATATGAAAACTTAGTGAACTTCTGAGCCCTATATTGTTGCTGCAGGATCATATTAGTGGCAGAGAAGGTCGAATAGGTCTTCTCTAGGAGATCCTCTTCGATCAAGGTCTCGTTATAGAACTTGAGAAGTGATCGGAATTGACAAACTTCATAATTATATTCATTCATAGACTTAGAGTCTTGGAAGTGCAAATGTTGCCAATCATGTCTTGCTTTAGGCAAGAAGATGTCCTTTTGGTGATAAAAAAAAAGATCAGCCAAAGCGACCCATAGTGCTCATGGATCCTCCTCAGCATGGTACTTGATTTGCAGTGCATCATGAATTCTTTGCAGTGAGGTGGAGCTTCACATCTTGGACCCACTTGAGGTAATTCCTTCCAGAGACCTCCCAAGTGGTAAAGTTGAGTTTGTTCAAATTCGACATGTTCCTATCACAAAATAAATGGACAAGATGTTATTAGTGTAATGGAGAAAGAAAATCAATCCATTCACACAGGAGAAGAACATCCAGGTTCTAATAGACATATATTGGTTTAAATTTTCATGAAAAAAACTTCGGGATTATCATTGGTGATGTTTTTTAAGGAAAACTTCAGGTTTTCAAACAAGGCATGCTTCATATGTTACTACAGATAAACAAAAATATATATATACAGAAATATGTAACAATAAAATATGCAAATAGAACTTTAGGTCTATAATTATAATTGAATTAATTATTTGGACTTCGGGCCGAATTTAAAGTGTGGGTGAAAAAATTATAAAACCCAACGTGCCTAAAAAAATAGGCGATTAAACCTCGGGGCCCAAAATAATGGGCTAAAGCCCACGGTGGGCTGAATAGTTTGAAACCGTGTGGCCCAGGCCCAAAAAATAGGCTGGAATGGGCTCGAGCTTAGCATGCAGGTAGGCCCAGCATCAAAAAATTAATGGGCTTCGGGCGCAAGCCCAAAAACAGAGGCCCGTGAAGGGGTTGGATATGGTGTGATGCGTACTGATAAGCTCATATTTATATATATTTTACATAAAATTCACTTGTCTTTTCTTAGTTAGTTCCTTATATTTTTGAGCTATTTACTATGTTTTTATGTTTTGTGTGATTTATCAAGCAAAGAAAAGAAAAGTAGCACAAGTGAGGTATTAAGTAACAAATTCGTCAAAACTGCCTGTGCAGATTAGCTGACTTTGGAAGCATGTTACGAACAGCTCAGAATGAATGAGAAAATGAGTCTTATATTATTGGAAAGCTACGGATGTCTATTTTCTGGAGCAATTTACGGATTGTTAATAACGTTTTTCTAGAAGAAGTTATGGGCATTGTAACACTGAAAGGTTCAGAAAAGGGCTAAGCAGTTTTGGCTAATAAAATGAGAAAGTAAAGGCACTTGTTTTGTGTTTTTCTTTGTCATCAACACTCAGCAGCAAATGGGGTTATGATTGCACTCATTTGGCTTTGGAGCAAGTGGAAATGCACAGCTAGAAAGAGAAGGCACATGCAAAAGAGAAACAAGCTACACACATGCAAACTGCACAGGTTCGAGGGCATACCCATACTCTACATGGACAGCACACACACAACAAGAAAGGCACGGCATGGAGGGCTTGGCATGGGTAGAAAATGGGTGGATTGTTGGCTGAAATAATGAAGAACATGTGTGTGCAAATGCAAAGGAAAAACACACACACATGGGCAAAGGAAAGACACACACATAGGCAAAGAGAAAGGCATGGCATGGACAGTTGGCATGGGCAGAAAATGGGTTGATTTGTGGCTGAAATGATGGAGGTCATGTGTGAGCAAATGTAAAGGGAAACATGGACATCACACACCCATACAAACTGCACATGCAAGGAATTGAAGTGGTCATCTCCTTAGCCTATAAATACATCCACCATTCCCCTTCCTAAAAGATCTTGATCCATCAAAAGAGCTTCATTCACAAACACAAGTCCCTTGCCTTGAGCTCCATTCCATTTCATCCATACATTCAAACACATCTCCATACATTTCCATTTCCATGTCGTGCAAATCCATTCCATCCATATATCCATCCTAGACACTTGTGCTACAACAAGGTGGTGAAAACAAAGGTCATTGGCGTTTCAAGCTTGGAACTTTGAAGCGTTTAAGGTGTACTTCATTCTTGCTTTCAATGTCTACTTTGTTATTTTCTAATTTTGTTGCAATCATGAGTGGCTAAACCCCTATTTAGTTAGGGGAAGTTTGAAGCCATGAACATGCTTGAGATTTGAATTGATTTCTTCCAATTGTGATTTGATAAGTTGTGATTGCAATTCAATTATCTATTTTATTCATAACTGATTCTTGTATGTTTATTAAGGATGCATACTTAGTTTTCATGCATGAATTAGATGCTAGAATATAAATGAGTTTCACCTAATCGTTACAAGTTTATATTCATGAGTAGTGAAGGTTGTTTATCACAATCGCGTTAATTGAATTCTTGGCAATTGTATCATGCATTCATAGTTATAATTGCCTCGTCAACACTTATGATTTTCATTGAACGTAATGATCTCTGATTGTATCTCTATTATGCATTCATATAGGGGACTTTTAGAGAATGATTTGGGTTGTCGCATGCATTCATCCAATTCAATGAGTAAAGGAAAATCTGAGGGTTAATTTGTGCATCACGGTTAATCTGGGGTGTTGAGCATCATAGTTTATTGAAAAGCAATTGGAAATCAATTCATGTACAAGTGTGTCATGTACGAAGAACGGACCTCTAACTAATCCATCCATCATCTCATTTCTTAAATTCGCTTTACAATCTGTCTAGTTTTATAACTTGTTTGTTTGTTTCAAATTCATAAAAACTAAAATCCCCCTTTTACTTTCTTGTTTCAAAGTGTTTAAAATCTGTTTTGTTTGTGTTTTAGAGTGTTTTGAGTCAAGTCAAAACCCAAATTTCGTCCAAAGTTGTGTTAGAGTCAAAAACTGCCTAGTTTGTGTTTTTAGGCAGTTTTGAGTGTTTTAAAGTTGTTTTGAGTCTTTTAAGTCTATTCAAACATTTTTAACTTTGTTTTTATGTTTTTGAGTAAGTTTAGAGGTTTTAGCAAGCCCTCATAATCCCCGGTTTAGAACGATCCCTACTTGCATTTATACTACAATTTGACAACAAGAAGGTTTAATTTGAGTGCTTAACTTTCACCGCATCACGTACTCGGATACACCAATGCCTAGGTTGGGATTTGGTGCGATGCAAACATGGAGGGACACCAAAAAAACTGACTTGGGCTGGTGTTAAGTGGGCCGGGAGTCCAGATAGGCTCGATAGGCTTGTTGGATATGGATCGTGGTAACAAAAGCAAACAGCAAGCCCAAAAGGGTGTTGTGCGATACATGCCCGAGGGTCTGAGGCCCATTAGGGCTTGGGTCTGGAAAACCTAGGACACCCAAGCGGCGCTGGGTGTTGGATTTGAACCGGAAAACTCTCCAGCGTCGCTTAAGGCCACTTCCCTCGGTTTGGTCACATCACGGCGATGCAAGGGGGGTCGATTAATCCCAAATTTGTTGACGGAAACCTAAGTTTCAATGTCCGGGAGGGGGGGTCCGAGAAACCTTGAGGATTCAAAGAATCCTTCAAAAAATTCATCGATGGTAATCAGATTTTTCAAGAAAACCCATTGTCTTCGACGATGGTTTGGTCCAAAAAACATGACTACATGTCGTGATTGCCCAGGGAAGACGGCGGTGAGGCCATGGTTGACTGCAAGCAGCCCTAGGTCATGGGTTCGATGCCAAAATAACGTCGTCTCAGACGAAGCATGGGTTGGGCTTTGGTGCATCACGGATCAATTGCATGCATATTCAATTCAATAATTTAATGCATGGACATATATTTGATGCAATTCCTGGCAATATCAAATTCATATAATTCAACAATTATGGATATAATGCATATACAATTTATGAGGAATCTAAAATTCAAAAAACGTAAAGTTGGGTCATGCATTATGGTGAATGTTCATGCTATCAGGACTGCAAAAATATCGAGATAAAAACAGTTGTTTTGGAAGAACCTGATTGCGTGATGATATGGATAAACTGGTTTGATGCAGAAAGCTTCCACGTCATATTCCTAAGTGAAGCAGTAGGAGTGTGCTGATAACGTGTTGTGGCCTATATTTAACTGACAGGGGAAGGGGGCTGGCAACACAAAGAGAGAATAAAGAGAGAGATGTGTTTGTAGGGTTGTGTAGAGGATGTTCTATTCCCCCTACGCAATGCCTTTATTTATAGTAATAAGAGAGAAGAAATCCTTCTCCTCCAAGGAATACAAGTCCATATGGGAAAGAATAACTAGAATCAAATATAATTTAGGATTTACACAATCACACTTAAACTAGAAGTTTATACGTCTGATATGTAGTGTACAAATAAGATATAAGAATAATTTTTGTGGACACAGTGAAGCTTGTACTTATGCCTAGGGATGGCCAAAATACACGCAGTTATGGGTAACCGTGGTTATCCATCCGTTTAAAATTCACGGTTACCGTTACGGATAACGTTTAGATAAATAAGCAGTTATGGGTATAACCGTTTATTTGTGAAATTAAATGAGTGGTTATGGATATTAACCGCGGTTATAAATGAGTATCGGTTTACCCGTTTATTTTAATATATATGTAAATCTCTTCTCTTTATGGATTGGTGATGTCTGAATTCAATTTTTTAGGATATTGTTTGATTTTTAATCAGAATTGGAGATTATGGATGCTTTGTATTGACTTTACAAAGATGTGAGCTCAACAAGATTTTTAATCAAAATCCCTTCTTCTTCTTATTCTTCTTCCTCCTCCAAAGCCCTTCGATTCTCGGCATAAAACTACTTTTGATTTAGTTTTTGTTAGTATTTTATTATTCTTGGTCAGAGCTTCAGACCCAATTGAAATAAAGGTGTAATTTCTCACTTTGGTGCTCATCCCTGCTTATCCCCCCATAAATAGGGAAGTTTCTCTGATAAGAGCATATTTATGCTACTTTGTTATCTTATTTCTTTGCATTTACTTAGTTAATTTCCATTTATTTTGGTAGTTTATGTATTTTCATATTATTGTAGGTCCAATTGGGTAAGATGACAATAAATGGAAAAATGGAGCAATTTGGAGCAGTTTTGGACTTGGATTGGACAACAGGCTTGGATAACATATGGGCTGACGTTTTTGGTGTTTAAATGGTGCTGGATTTGTGCTAAAATCCAGAGGAATTAAAATTGAGGCTTGGAAGATAAGGAATTAGACAAGAAAGAGCAACCTTATCCAATTTTATCTTATCCAACCTTATCTTACCCTATCTTATCCAATCTTACCTTATCTTATCTCCAGCTGCAAAGAGGAATCCTATCACATTCTAACACTTCCTATCTGATTCTAGGAGTCCTAAAATAATTCAAATAACCTAAGCTTTTTTCTCCTAGGGTTAGCTGTGCCCTCTGCCCTATATATACAGATTGTTGCCGCAAATACCAAAGGGGAGGGGGGAAAATGAGTGCCGCAACTTGCCATTCAGCCATTGGAGTTTCCAGAGTTCTTTCTATTCTTATTTAGTTTCAATGTTTATTTTAAATTGCTTTTCAATTATGATGAACATATGTAACTAAGTTTAATTTTAGCTAGAGGTGAATTCGAAGCCATGATCATATGTTTTCTTTAAATTGATTACATCTAGTTATTGTTTCATAAAACATGAATGCGATTTACTTATCTGCTTTATAGAAAACTTATTCTTGTATGTTTATTAAGGGTGCACACTTAGTTTGCATGCATGGATTTGATGCTAGAATATAAGGGAATTTTACCTAATCGTTATGAACTTATATTTGCAAGTAGTAAAAGTCACTAGTCATGATTAAGTTAAGTAAATTCCTGGCAGGAGTATCATGCTTTTCATAGTTATGAATGCTTTGTCAATGCTTATGATTTTCACTAAACTTAATGATCTTTGAGATGTATCTGTATCATGCTTTTCATAGTTAGGGAACTTGAGAAGAATAATTTGGTTGCGTCACTGAGTCCAATTCAATGAACTTAGGAAAATTTGAGAGTTAATTAGTGTTGTTCACAGTTAATTTGGGGCATTGTCATTCATGGTTTATAGAAATAATAATTGGAAATCGATTTGTATGCATACGTTTCATGTGTGGAGAACAATCCTCTAGCTAGCCTTTCACTTATTTCTCGTACAAGACCTAATTTGTTTGCTGCAATTTACTTTATTTTTGTTAAAATTCGTCCAAAAACCCCCTCAGTTCTTATTTTGTGTTAGTCTCTAGCTTAGTTTTCAGTTTTTAAGTTTAATTTGTGTTGATTAGCATCCCTCCTAATCCCTGGCCTAGAATGATCCCTACTTGCTCATACTACAATCATCTAAATTATAGGGTTTAATTTGAGTGTTATTTTTTACTACTTCAAATTTTGGCGTCATTGCCGGGGATTAGCAAAATTGCTAATCTTCCCCTTTGTTTCTGTTCATGTTTTTCTTATGCTTCTGATTTTGTTTTGTTTTCTTTGTTTTAGGCAAGGAAGAAAATATCGGTAATATCGGAAATATCGGTAGTCTGAAAACACGGAAATATCGATGGAAATATCGGGATAATAGCGATATCAATAAAAATTACATGGAAACCACGGAAATTGTAAGAAAAACTTGGAAATTTTTATTGAAACTTTGCAGGATGTTTATTTAGTCAATTATCTATTAGTTTATCACAAAAAATTGGAAGGAAATACATTGCATGATGGATTTAACATTATCAAGTTGATTATATAGCGAGCTGACAAACATTGTGAGTGTAGAAAATATGTAGTAATTAATGAAAAAAGTTATTTGGATCATTGGATCAGAGAGCTAGAGACAAGTTTTGAATTATTTGGATCATTGGATGCTTTTTTTTTTCTCACACGCCACCACACACACAGACAGTCAAAGAGTGAGTCACACTCACACTCCACCACACACGCACTTCGAGACCCCCCACACCACACCACACACGCACACAGAGACTGAGCTCAGTCTCTCTCTCGATCCTTCCTTCTCTCTATTCTCTCTTCTGAGTCTTCTCCCTTCCTTCTCTCTTCTCAGTCTTCTCCCTTCCCCCTTCTCCAGTTCTTCCACACACACACACAGACATCATCTCTCGAATCTCGATCCATCTCTCGATCCTCCTCGTCCGCGTCTCCCTCTGCTCCTCTCATCTCACCCGCCCTAAACCCAGCCGTCGACACCACTCCATAACCGCCTTGTAAACCACCTTGTTCCATGGAGAAGCCGTGTCGTTAGTCCCAGTCGTCGAGTCGTAACTATCGCGTCATCGCAAATCAATGGTTGTGGAGAAACTGAGCAGAGGCAGCAGACACCGGACGATGGACCGGAACTCATTGTAGTCGTCGGTGAGGAGGACGACGTTGTCCCAGCCGTCTTGGATTCGTGAGGAAGACGACGTTCCCAAGCTCCTACTTATCTTCTTCTCGGCATGTAATTTCATTTTTGTACAGAATTCGAATTTTCTGCATGTAATTTCATTTTTGTACTGAATTCGAATTTAGGGATTTAGGAATTAGGGATTCAGTTAATTTGCTTTGAATTCGAATTTGGGGATTTAGGGATTCAGTTAATTTGCTTTGAATTCGAATTTTCGGATTTAGGGATTCGGTTAATTTGCTCCGGCGTTCTTCTCCGATTAGCACAGTGCCAAAATATCCCGATAGTTTCGAAAATATCGCGATATTTTGACGAAAACCATTTGGATAGTTAATGACTCGAAGTTCTCAACCTGTTCGTGAGCATATATTAGAATTTGACGACGATTTTGAACGAACTTTGAGAAGGAAGACGAAGTAGCCAGAATTCAATCCACCTAGTTCTAACTCTGAATTTGAAGTTGAAGAATCGGAAGAGGAATAAGACATGGCTGTTGACAATCGAACAATCAAGGAACTTTCAGCCTCGGGTTTGGACAATGCCGATCCCCTTTGCATCCAATACCCTAGGGAAGTTCAAGGCAAAATCGATGAGTTTGAATTGAAGTCTAGTTTACTGCATCACATTCCCAAATACCATGGGCTGTCCATGGAATATCCGAACAAGCATCTTAAGGAATTTGAAGTGGTGTGTTCGAGTATGACACCAATTAATATGGATGGAAATATTTTGAAGATGAAAGCCTTTCCATTATCTCTTTTGGAAAAGCCTAAAGATTGGCTCTTTGAATTAGCACCTGGAACAGTCACTTCTTGGGAAAGCATGAAGAAAGCATTCTTAGAGAAATTCTTCCCAACTTCAAGAGTCATTCTTTTGAGGAAGAAAATTAGTGGAAATTCAACAAGGCCCAGGAGAATCCTTTCCGGCGTATTATGAGCGTTTTAAGACTTTAGTTGCATCTTGTCCACAACATCAAATGAAGGAAGAGCTTTTAATTCAATATTTCTATGAAGGACTACTTCCACTTGAGAGACAAATGCTTGATGCTTCAGCAGGAGGTGCTTTGGTTGACAAAACACCAGTTGCTGCGAAGATCTTAATAGCAAATCGAGCCTTGAATGCATAACAATACGAATGAGTGGGAGGAAGAGTACATACACGGCAAAGTCAAGTTAATGAGGTAAGTGCTATTTCAGAACTTCAATCTCAAATGGCTAATCTCTCTACTCTTATATCACAGGTTGTTGAAGGATCCAAAGTGCAAAGCGTAGCTGCATGTGGCGTGTATTTTATGCAAGGACACCCTGCTGATCAATGTCCTCGATTAATCGAGAATGGGGGATGGGAAAGTGCCAATGCCATAGGTTATCAAGGCCAAAATCAACCAAGGAATGACCCATTTTCCAACACCTACAATCTGGGTTGGAGAGATCATCCAAATATGAAGTGGAGGGAACCTCAACAAACTCAACAAGGTGGATATAGACAACCACCTCCTGGGCTCTATCAAAGGACATTTACACCACCATAGCCGCCCCTACAACCTTCCCAACCAAATTCAGGTCCGTCAATGGATAATGATAAAATTATTCAAGCACTAACATTTTTTACTCAGGGTTTACAAAATCAAGCTAAATAAGAAGAGGTGGACAAGGCCATGGCAAGGGAAGAACAATCCTTGCCGCAGCCTCCTAAGGCTTCTACGCCACCCAATTCAGGTAAGGTGGGTTTGAATTCAATTCCTTCTAACCCTATTCCACGAAATGTGCCTCTCGCTCGCAAGTTTATGCAATCTAAGAAAGAAGAGAATGAAAAAGACACCTTAGAAACCTTCAGGAAGGTACAAGTCAATATCCAACTTCTTGATGCAATAAAGCAAGTTCCAAAGTATGCTAAATTTTTGAAAGAGCTTTGTACAACAAGGAGACGGATCTCGGAAAAGGAAGTGGTACGGGTAAGTGAAAATGTCTCTGCAGTGTTGCAAAGAAAACTGTCACCTAAATGCGAAGATCCAGGTAGTTTCACAATCCCTTGTGTTATTGGTAATACCAAGTTTGAACATGCTATGTTAGATTTAGGTGCTTCTATTAATGTCATGCCTTACTCGATCTATGCATATATGAATCTAGGAGAGCTTAAAAATGATGGTGTTATTATTCAATTAGCTGATCATTCTAATGCATATCTGAAAGGAGTTTTGGAAGATGTTTTGGTGCAGGTTAACCACTTGATCTTTCAAACAGATTTTTATGTGGTTGAGATGGAAGATTTGGCCCATTCTACACCATTGCCAATCTTACTTGGAAAACCTTTCATGAAAACAGATAGAACCAAGATAGATGTGTTCAAGGGGACATTAACATTGGAATTTGATGGCGATGTCATTGACTTTAATATTTCTGAAGCTATAAGGTATCCTATTGATGATCATTCTTGTTTTTCTATTGATGTATTTGATTCTTTGGCACAGGAATATCTCGAATTCTTAAATGGGGATGCCCTTGAAATAACCATTGTCGAAGGAATTGGACTCAAAACCAATGTGACCAAGCCTCATCATGCAGAAATTGTCGAGATGGTGGCTGCCCTTGAGTCTTTGCCATAACATATTGGTAAGCCTCCATTCCCAATTCCCATTTATGTTTCTACTAATAAGTTGTTACCCTCAGTGATTCAGGCACTCTCTCTTGAGCTTAAACCATTACCGAATCATTTGAAGTATGTTTTCTTGGGAGACAAAGAGACTTTGCCAGTCATAGTCTTTTCAACACTCACGACATTAGAGGATGAGAAACTGGTTAGAGTGTTGAAAGAGTACAAAATAGCCATTGGATGAACTTTGGCTGACATTAGGGGAATAAGTCCTACAATGATGGAAGTTGTGAAAAAGGAGATCATCAAGCTTCTTGATTGTGGAGTCATTTATCCAATTTCGGATAGTCGTTGGGTTTCACCGGTTCAAGTAGTACCAAAGAAATTTCGAGTCACTGTGGTAAAGAATACAGAGAATGAACTTGTGCCCACTCGTATCCAAACAGGTTGGAAAGTTTGTATTGACTATAGGAAGCTCAACGCCACCACAAGGAAATACCACTTTCCTCTACCATTCATTGATCAAATGCTTGAAAGGTTAGCTGGGCATTCTTTTTATTGCTTTCTTGATGGTTATTCGGGATATAAACAGATTGTTATAACTTCAAATGATCAAGAAAATACTACTTTTACTTGTCCATTTGGTACTTTTGCTTATCGTCGAATGCCATTTGGTTTATGTAATGCACCATCCCCTTTTTGAAAGATGCATGGTAAGTATTTTTTCCGATTTTGTTGAGAAGATTATTGAAGTTTTCATGGATGATTTTAGTGTCTTTGGTGACTCTTTTGATGATTGTCTCACTAATCTAACTTTGATATTGAAGCGCTATATCGAAACTAACCTTGTTTTAAATTGGAAAAAAATGTCACTTCATGGTAGTTTTAGGTCATATAGTTTCAGAAAAGGGAATTGAAGTGGATAAATCTAAAATAGATCTTGTAAGCTACTTACCCTCTCCCACTTCGGTGAGAGTGGTTCGTTCTTTCCTTGGACATGCAGGTTTCTATAGATGGTTTATCAAAGATTTCTCAAAGATTTCAACACCCTTGTGCCGACTTCTACAAAAGGATGTGCCGTTTGTGTTTGATGAAAAATGTGAAAGGGCATTCAATTACCTCAAAAAGATGCTCACTTCGGTACCTATCATTGTTCCACCAAATTGGAGTCTTCCTTTTGAGCTTATGTGTGATGCTTTAGGGGCTGTTTTGGGACAAAGAAAGGACAAGAAGCCGCATGTCATCTACTACGCTTCTTGGACCTTGAATGATGCCTAATTGAATTACTCTACCACTGAAAAAAAGCTCCTTACTGTTATGTTTGCTTTAGATAAGTTTCGTTCTTATTTACTTGGAACTAAAGTTATAATCTACTTTGACCATGCAGCTTTGAAGTACTTACTCACAAAGAAAGAAGCCAAGCCAAGGCTTATTTGCTAGATGCTTCTTTTCCAAGAGTTTGACGTAGAAATCCAAGACAAAAAAGGAAGTGAGAATGTAGTAGCTGACCATTTGAGTCGTTTGGTACATGAAGAAGACCCTCTATGTTGGAAGTATGCCCACAAAGCCACTCATTTGATGTAATAGTTTTTGGAATACTTATTGTATTAAACTATTATATGTTTAATGAAGGGCAAAGCTTATTGTTAATCACTATTTATTGTATCATGTGTTTAAGCAATAAGGGAATCCAAGGAATGTATTTGATCTAAGAGAGAAGTGATTTAAGTAAGTTAGATTAATGAGACCTTTCTCTTATGTTCATTCCTAAAACGTTCCTAGCCATAGGATTGCCAATTGGGCATTGACAATCCGCTAAGGTTAGTATGTGTTATGTCAACTCAAGCGTGAGTATGTGTTAAGTCACTTAGTGTTGGACACTAAGACAAACACATAGGTGCTTGAAAGAGTAATCAAGTACACTGAACAACGATCAAAAGAGAGTTCGAACATACATGTCATGTAAGAACTCGTTAGTTGCAATATGCAAATTAGTCCTTTGACCTGAGGCATCATAGATGTCTAATGGTTAGGTCCTTGATCTTTGATCATGTCAAAGGCATTCCATCGAGAATGTCCACGACATTGTTGGGGTCAAGCTATGTAATCATGTAGGCATATGAATGCACAACAAGGGATCTCTAACCTTCCATGGTGGAAGGAGAATACTCTAAGATATGATTCGGGAGTCTTTGGCCAAAGCGTATGAATATGACTTAGGAAGTTTGTTCCAAATCATATTCAATTGAATCATATAGAGAAGTATCACATTGGATAGTAGACATGAAACAAACTATCACTCAAACAATGTGATTAAAAGTATTGTATTAGAGAATGACTGTATTGCGTTGTAGTTGTAACTGGATAGGTTCTCCAACCACTTTTACTTAGCTTGGGTAACCATGACATGCTGCTAGGTGTCACTCATGGTTTGTGGAAGCCCTGAGGATTAGGAAACACTAATCTTAATCAAAGGGAGAATTGAAATGTAGTTTCAATTCATAATCGATCGTTAAGAGTAACAATCGCCCACTGCCTCGCTAATTGGAACCTAATGGATCGTACACCGAGTAAGGATGAAAGTGAAGAAATATAAATGAAATGGATATGCAATTAAATGGTTTAATTGAAAAATGGTCAAGATTAATTAATTAGTTAATTAATTTTACGAAAGGTTCGTATTGGGCTTTTAAGTTGGTTTTGGGTTTCGGGGCCCCAAAAGCGTTTTGGTCCACAAGGCCCATTATGTTTAAGTTGTATGACAACTAAAACAAAATGGGCAATTAGCCCAATAACAAAGACAAGGCCGGCCATAAGGGAGAGTGGATGCAAACTTGAATTAATTACAAGTTTGCCACTCAAATGTGATGTAGTATAAAGTCAACTTTATAGCTATTTTCTCATTAGGGTTTTCTTGAGGCAAAGAGGTGAAACATTATTCTCTCTTTTTTTACAAGGAGGCCGGCCACATAGTGAAGAAATAGCTAGCAATCTTTTCTTCTCTAAGTCATCCATTTCATCTTCACACCTCATCCTTGGTGTGGAGACTTAGAGACACCAAACCTTTGGTGTTTTTTGGAGATCCTTTCCTCACATCCTCAAGGAGCAAAGGAGCACAAAAGGAAGGAAATCACAAGGAAGATCCAAGGAGCTAGGAGGTGACTTGAAGGCCCTCCACTTGGGTGAATCCCTTGTGCAAACAAGGATGAGCTTCAAGGGTAATAAATCTCTAAATCCTTCCTTCTCTTTAATGTTGTTAAAGAGTCTCTTGGTTCACCATTCACTAGGCTTTGAAAGTCATGGGTTTTAGAATTGTTTTTGAATGCATGCCTACTTTAATGTGTTAATAGTTTGCATTTGTGTTCAAATATTCTCACTTGTTCTTAGCTAGGACAAAATTTTTCCTTCACTCTACCTATTCCATAGGTATTCCCAGACGAACAGCTACTGACCATTAAGGTCAGTGAGCCATGGTATGCTGATATTGTGTCTAAACAAGTTCCAAACACCATAAATAGGCACCAACGTGATAAACTAAAAAAAGAGGCACGTTTTTATGTGTGGGATCACCCTTATTTGTGGAAATATTGCCCTGATCAAATTTTTCATAGGTGTGTGCATGATTTTGAATTCCATTCAATTTTAACTTTATGTTACACTTATGCTTGTAGAGGTCATTTTGGTGCTCAAAGAACAACACTTAAAGTTTTAGAATGTGGATTTTATTGGCCTACTCTATTTAAGGATGCTAGAATCTTTTGCATGACCTATGATCATTGTCAAAGAACATGCAATATAGGTTCAAGAGACCAAATGCTGCAGACTCCTATATTTTCTGTTGAGATTTTTTATGTTTGGGGCATTGACTTCATGGGTCCTTTTCCTTCCTCTAATGGTTTCAATTATATTTTACTTGTTGTAGATTATGTTTCAAAATGGGTGGAAGCAAAATCCACCCATACTAATGATTCCAAAGTGGTTACAGATTTTGTCAAAACTAACATATTTGCCAGGTTTGGAATGCCAAGAGTAATTATAAGTGATGGGGGTTCTCACTTTTGTAATTGGACCATCGAGGCACTGCTCAAAAAGTATAATGTCACACATAAGGTTTCGACACCTTATCATCCTCAAACAAGTGGGCAAGCCAAAGTTTTTAACTGGGAAATCAAGCAAATCTTGGAGAAGACAGTTAGACCAACTCGAAAGGATTGGAGCTTACATTTGAATGATGCATTGTGGGCATATCGCACTGCTTACAAAACACCAATTGAAATGTCTCATTTTCGGCTCATTTATGGGAAACCATGTCATCTTCCAGTTGAGTTGGAGCACCGTGCACATTGGGCAGTCAAGACTTTCAATATGAACATTGATGTTGTTGGTCTTCATAGGAAGTTACAATTGAATGAGCTTGAGGAAATTCGAAATGAGGCTTATGAGAACGCTCATATTTACAAGGAGAAAACAAAGGCTGTCCATGATAAGATGATCCGTTGTAAGACATTTTCTAAAGGGCAAAAAGTGTTACTTTTTAACTCCCGCCTTCGATTGTTTCTAGGTACGTTGCGTTCTAAATAGATTGGTCCTTTTGTTGTTACTAATGTCTTTCCTTATGGTGCAGTCCAAATTCAAAGTTTAAAGACAAGACACGAATTCAAAGTGAATGGACACCATTTGAAGCCTTACTATGAGTGTTTTGAGGAGCATGTCGTGGAGGATGTACCTCTTCATGCCGTTGGTCCTTGTGAAGCTTAAATGGAGGTATCGTCCGGCTGGAAGACGTTAAAGCAAGAGCTTCTTGGGAGGCAACCCATGTATTCGAATAGAGGGACAATGGAATTTTTGGCTCCTGCAACCAGATTTGCTTTCTCTTACCCTTCTCTTTATTGTTTCTACTTTGCCATGATTGTCTTGTTTGCTAGTTATCTTTTATTGCTTTCTTGTTTAAGTTTATTTTTGAAACATTGAGGACAATGTTTGGTTTAAGTGTGGGGGGGGTAAACAGATTGCTTTTCATGACTTATTTCGAATTTCACCACCTATCACTACTAACGTTGTTATTCACTGTTTTAAAGTGTTTTCTTGTGTGTCATATAAAAAAATTTGAAAAAAAAAATCAAAATTTTTTGAGAAAATACCAAAAAGAGTTGTTTTTGTTGCTTGGTTGTGTCTTCGGGTACCTTCCAACACAATGATGAGGATTTGGTTTTTAATTGCATGACTGTTAAAAAAAGTTACAAACATGGGTGGAAGTTTGATATACTCTTTGGTTAATACTTAGTTGTAGTTGTCATTTACGAATTCACATGCAATCACAAAGAAAAAAAAAATCAGTTTTTGTAACATGCTTGAAGGAAGAAACTCAAACTAACGCTACAACCCTGTGAGACTTGAGCCTATTCCTTGTTTGGAGAGTTATTAATTTGTGCTTTCTTGTTTTTTAAAGTCGTTGCATGATCTCATTATTTCTCTGCTTGGTTGATACTTGGAATGCTTTTTCATCATTTTAGTCCAAATACTATAACTCATGCCTGTTTCATTCAAAGCATAAAACTGATTGCATGACAAATAACAAGATGAAGTTGTTTAGTTACCACCAGAGCCAAAAAGCCTTATCCCTTGCATATGTATTGTAGGTTTAACCCCTTTGAGCCTTATTTAGCCTATTTTCTTTGTTAGCCTGCATTATCCCTACCTAGCCTAGCATAGGAATATCCATACCCTTGTTCTAAAAGAATAGTGAAGCGTGACTTGTTGGGAATTCCTTTTGATCTACGATCCGCAGAGAAATAAGTGTGGGGGAAGGATTTGTTCTTTTGAATCCGATGAAGTGTAGTGCTTATGTTTTATGTTTAAAAAAAAAACCGTTGAAAAAGAAACAGAAAAGATAGAAGAAGAAGAAAAAAATTGAGAAAAGAAGAAAAAAGGTTGAAAAAAAAATGAGAATGAGTTCATAAGTGTTGGTTGTTGAAGAAGGGTCCAAAAATGTGAATCTGACCCTAAAGTTAAAGTTGTACAAATCTTCCATTTGTGTTTAAAGTTGGATGCTGTAATCAAAAGTTGAATTCTAAGTGTTGATTTCATTACTTTGCTTACTATCACTTTAAGAACCTTTGCTTATCCTTGATCTTTCTTTGTTAGCCAATACCTTAGCCCCATTACAACCCTAGACTTTTATCTTGATTGTTATGTGTTTCAATATGTGGAGTTTGAAATTGGTACGAGCATATGGAATCCCTGGTTCTCACTTCTAAGTAGTGGCATTCCGTTCATGAGATCATAGACATGTTTGTATAAATAATTCCAGAAAGTGCCTTCTTTGTTATAACATATGTGAGTGCTAGTCTACATGTTTACATCAATCTTCTCACATATACTTAGTATAGGGAGTGTAGTTAGAAAATCTGTGTGAAAATAGAGAGTATTTCCGGTGAGGAATTGAGTAAAATCTCTAAGGCATGTTACTACATTCAAATGTTGTTTTAATTGATTAAATGCGAGCTAGTGAGTGGTTACTGCGGTTAAGTATAAGCTCAAGAGTAAGGATGGCTAAAATCTATGTGAGTAGTGATTTTTAACATGTCATGTTTCATTGGAAATCCCTGAGGCAATTGTTGGAAGGTTTAGGTTTTGTTTTGCTCGGGGACTAGCAAAAGCTAAGTGTGGGGGAATTTGATAGGAGCATATTTATGCGACTTTATTATCTTATTTCTTTGCATTTTCTTAGTTAATTTCCATTTATTTTGGTAATTTATGTTATTTTCGTATTATTGTAGGTCTAATTGGGAAAGATGACAATAAATGGCAAAATGGAGCAATTTGGAGCAGTTTTGGACTTGGATTGGACAACAGGCTTGGATAGCATATGGGCTGACGTTTTTGGTGTTTAAATGGTGCTGGATTTGTGCTAAAATCTGGAGGAATTAAAATTGAGGCTTGCAAGATAAGGAATTAGACAAGAAAGAGCAACCTTATTCAAATGTTATCTTATCCTATCTTATCCAATCTTACCTTATCTTATCTCCAGCTGCAAAGAGGAATCCTGATCACATTCTAGCACTTCCTATCTGATTCTAGGAGTCCTAAAATAATTCAAATAACCTAATCTTTTTCCTCCTAGGGTTTAGTTGTGCCCTATGCCCTATATATAAATATTGTTGCCACAAATACCAAAGGGGGGGGGAAGGAGTGCCCAACCTGCATCCAGAGAGAAAGTGCTGCAACCTGCCATTCAACCATTGGAGTTTCCAGAGTTCTTTCTATTCTTATTTAGTTTCAATGTTTATTTTAGATTGCTTTTCAATTATGATGAACATGTGTAACTAAATTTCTTTTTAGCTAGAGGTGAATTCGAAGCCATGATCATATGTTTTATATAAATTGATTACATCCAATTATTGTTTCATAAAACATGAATACGATTTACTTATCTGCTTTATAGAAAACTTATTTTTGTATGTTTATTAAGGGTGCACACTTAGTTTGCATGCAGGGATTTGATGCTAGAATATAAGGGAATTTCACCTAATCGTTATGAACTTATATTTGCAAGTAGTAAAAGTCACTAATCATGATTGAGTTAAGTAAATTCTTGGTAGAAGTATCATGCTTTTCATAGTTACTAATGCTTTGCCAATGCTTATGATTTTCACAGAACTTAATGATCTTTGAGATGTATCTCTATCATGCTTTTCATAGTTAGGGAACTTGAGAAGAATAATTTGGTTGCGTCGCTGAGTCCAATTCAATGAACTTAGGAAAATCTAAGAGTTAATTAGTGTTGTTCACAGTTAATTTGGGGCATTGTCATTCATGGTTTATAGAAATAATAACTAGAAATCGATTTGTATGCATATGTTTCATTTGTGGAGAACGATCCTCTAGCTAGCCTTTCACCTATATCTTGTACAAGACCTAGTTCGTTTGCTGCAATTTACTTTATTTTTGTTAAAATTGGTCCAAAAACCCCCTCAATTCTTATTTTGTGTTAGTCTAGCTTAGTTTTCAGTTTTAAGTTTAATTTGTGTTGATTAGCATCCCTCCTAATCCCCGACCTAGAACGATCCCTACTTGCTCATACTACAATCATCTAAATTATAGGGTTTAATTTGAGTGTTAGTTTCTACTACATCACACTATACTAGTTTATAGTTCCTTCTACAAACTAGAACTAGTTTCTAGTTTATAGTATATTCTACAAACCTCTAGCTTAATTCCAGACTAGTCACAAAATTGTAGCTTATAGATCTTTCCATTTGCAACCAAGGAAGCTAGTACTTTCTAGCTTCTTCCACCAACTTAATAACTTGCTAGAATTGTCTAGCATGCTCTAGCCACCTCACTTGCTTACTAGAATAATCTAGAACATTCATCATGGGTTGGACCATATACCAACAATCTCCCCCTCCAATCTATGAGGGAGGAATTCCGATCATGACTCCAAGTTACTTGGAGTTCATCCTAGTAGCCTTAATGCAGAATTCCAACTTTGATTTTGTGACTACCTTTGTCAACATGTCTGAAGAATTATTATCAGTATGAATCTTCTTCAGCTGTAGCAACTTGTTCTCAATAGCATCTCTAATCCAGTGATAACGAATATCAATGTGCTTGGTGCGTGAATGATATGCAGTGTTCTTGCTCAAATCCAGAGCACTTTAACTATCACAATAAATGCCATAATCATTTTGCTTCAAACCCAACTCTTGGAGAAACCGCTTCAGCCACAACAACTCCTTGCATGCTTCTGTAATGGCTATATATTCAGCCTCGGTTGTGGACAAAGAAACACACTTTTGCAGATTGGATTGCCATGAGACGGCTCCCTCTGCAAAAGTAAACAAGTACCCAGACGTAGATTTTCTACCATCCAGGTCACTTCCCATGTTAGCATCTGTAAATCCTTCCAAGATTGGTTTGGAACCGCCAAAGCACAAGCACATCTTAGAAGTCCCCTTCAAATATCTGAGAATCCACTTAACAGCTTCCCAGTGGTCCTTCCCTGGATTAGAGAGAAACCTGCTCACCACACCTACTGCATGAGCAATATCTGGATGTGTGCACACGATTGCATACATAATACTTCATACCGCTGAAGAGTAGGAACAACTGCCATTTTCTCATTTTCTTCATATGTTTTTTGATACGACTCTTTGCTCAACTTGATATGATTGGCTAAAGGTGAGCTTACCGGTTTAGTTGCTTTCATGTTAAACATTTCAAATATCTGAGAATCCACTTAATAGCTCCCAGTGGTCCTTCCCTGGATTAGAGAGAAACCTGCTCACCACACCTACTGCATGAGCAATATCTGGCTGTGTGCACATGATTGCATACATAATACTTCATACCGCTGAAGAGTAGGAACAACTGCCATTTTCTCCTTTTCTTCATATGTTTTTGGATACGACTCTTTGCTCAACTTGATATGATTGGCTAAAGGTGAGCTTACCGGTTTAGTTGCTTTCATGTTAAACATTTCAAGCACCCGTTCAACAAACTTTTCTTATGACAACCACAACTTCTTTGATTTTCTGTCACGAATTATCTCCATGCCCAAAATCTGCTTGGCTAGCCCTAAGTCCTTCATGTCAAAGGACTTAGATAACTCTTCTTTGAGCTTTTTAATCATAGAAGTATCTTAACCGACAATCAACATGTCATCAACATAAAGCAATAAAATGATGAATTTACCTCTAAAAAATTGTTTGATATAGACACAAGAGTCAGCATGAGTTCTCTTGTACCCATTACTCACCATGAATGACATGAACTTCTTATTCCACTGTCTCGGAGCCTGCTTAAGACCATATAAGATTTTCTTTAGCTTGTACACCAAATTTTCTTTACCTTTGACTTCAAAGCCTTTGGGTTGGTCCATGTATATCTCCTCTTCTAAATTGCCATGGAGAAATGCAGTTTTAACATCTAACTATTCAAGCTCTAGATCCATGCTTACTGCCATACCAAGGATAACTCGAATGGAAGTCATCTTCACCATCGGTGAGAAAATCTCATCAAAGTCAACTCCTTTCTTTTGACCAAAACCTTTGACAACCAAACGAGCCTTGTACCTTGTCATGTTGTCGTCTCTTTTCACTTTGAACACCCACTTGTTTTTCAATGCTTTTTTGCCTTTTGGAAGCTCCACCAGCTCATAGGTATCATTCTTTAATAAGGAATCCATCTCTGACTCCATTACCTTCATCCATCTGTTATTGTCATTATGAGCTTTGACCTTCTCATAAGTTTCGGGCTCTCCATAATTTGTCAACATGATATACTCTGATGAAGAATACTTAGTAGACAGTCTTTGACTTCTGCTGGATCTTCTGACTTAGTCATCATTCTCTTGCGAGGCTGGAGGCTCTCCCTAATGTAGTTCTCTTTGATTTTACTCTTCTAGACTAGGCTTCCCCTAATTAGAAATTTCATGGTCTGGCTCATCTTCATCAAGCTCCCCCGGATCAGCATTATTTGGTTCTGCAGGCACTTCATTGGCAGCTGCTTCAGGGATGTCACCGTGAATTTCTTCATCTGAAGCTAATGGATCAACTCCTCTAACTACGTCATCTACTTGTGCCTCTTTATCCGAATCCCCAATTGTTTGATCTTCATAAAAGACCATGTCTCTATTTCTGATAAACTTCTTCTGGTATGGGTCCCATAATCTATAACCAAAATCTTCACCGCCATAACCAAGAAAGATGCACAATGTAGCTTGTAGTCTAACTTCAATCTATGCTCTTTGGGCACATGTACAAAAGCTTTGCAACTAAACACCTTCAGATTAGAGTAAAACACATCATTACCAGTCCATACTCTCTCTGGAACATCAAGACCTAATGGTACTGATGGAGATCGGTTGATCAATTAGCAGGTTGTCCTTACAGCTTCACCCCAAAACTACTTAGATAACTTTGCAGTCCTCAGCATACACCTTACTTTCTCCATGATGGTTCAGTTCATTCTTTCAGCAACACCGTTATGTTGTGGAGTTCCAAGAATTATCTTCTCATGACGTATGCCATGTTTCACACAATACTCTCTAAACTAGTGAGATGTGTACTCCCCGCCGTTGTCGCTACGAAGGCACTTGAGAGGTTTCCCAATTTCCCTCTCCACCATGGCATGGAACTCCTCGAAAGTCTAAAACACCTGGTCTTTGGATTTCAACAAAAACACCCAGACCCTTCGTGAAGAATCATCAATATGAGTAACAAAATATTTATTTCTTCCAAGTGACTCGACTTCCATGGGACCATACACATCTGAATAAACAAGATCTAACAAATTTCCATTCTTTGTAGATGGAACAGAAAAACTAACTCTTCTTTGTTTTCCGAATAAACAATGCTCACAAAAGTTTAACGACGTACCTTTGGTAAATATCAACTAGCAGCTGAGATTAGTTCTTAGGCAAATATCACCAATTCCAAAAATTTTGGAATAGCTTTCATTCCCTATCTTCATTATGCCAAAGTCACCTTCTTTGTATGTACTTAAGAACTCCTGTTTGGATGTAACATGGAAGGAAGCTCCATTGTCAAAGATCCATTCAATGTCTCTGTCAGAATCACCCATATGCAGACATTCACCAACAGACAATATTTCTGGTACATCACCACATATGACAGCGGTGGTATTGCCAGTATCATCTTTCTTCTGATTGTTTCCTTCCATTTGCTCTCTCTTCCAAACTCGACAAGTTTTCTTCATATGGCCTTCTTTGCCACAATGGCGTCATGCACCCCTGAACCTTGATTTGGATCGGCTAGGACTACTGCCATGACCTCTAGGCCATCTACTCTTGCTTCTTCCGTGGTTCTATTTGACAAATACTTAGCTGCTAGTTGTGCCAGAAGTATTTTTCCTTGTTTCTTCATTAAGCATGTTATTTTTAACATTATCAAGAGTAAGAACACCATTAGGAGCAGAGTTACTTACATTCACCACAATGGTCTCCCAACTGTCTGGCAAGGATCCAAGTAACAAGAGCGCTTGCAGCTCGTCCTCAATTGTCATGTTCATAGTAGCCAACTGGTTGATGATATTCTGGAAATTGTTCAAGTGTTCTGCTACACTTAAACCATCATTGTTCTTCACATTGATGAGCTATTTGATCAAGAAGGCTTTCTTGGCTGGGGTCTTCTTCTCGAACAAGGACTCAAGCTTCGTCCAAAACTCGTGGGCATTGGTTTCATTATACACATGGTGAAAAACACTATCGTCCACCCATTGTCTAATTGTGCTAATTGCCTTGTGTTTCATCTTCTTCCACTCGACATTGGACATGCTATCGGGCTTAGCGGCATCTCCTTCAATTGGCTCATACAGATCCTTGCAATAGAGAATATCCTTCATCCTTGGCTTCCATGTTACCCAATTGGAGTTGGTGAGTTTAATCATAGTGCCATTTCCTTCCATCTCGTAGTACGAGCCAACCGGGCTCTAATACCACTTGTTCGGAATGTCGGTACTACAAGATAGAGAATGCACACAGTAAAGTAGAAAATGGACACCAAGAATTTATGTGGTTCGACAATTTATGCCTATGTCCACAAGACAAGGATCAATCTTCACTATATGAAAAAGATGAGTACAAGAAGAGTAGTCTTACCAAGCCAAAGACAAGGCTTGATGGATACAAGAAAGTATAACACACTTCCTATCACTCTAAACTTCACTCACAATGTGTAGTGGAACACTCTCACTCTCACTCTTGGAGTGGAACTCTAGCTTTGGACTTGAACCTTTGCTACTCACTTCTTTCTTGATTGGTTGCATCACTACAACACCACACCCATATTTATAGGTGAGGACTTGGCACTCTACTAGTTTTTAGTTTCTTCTACAAACTAAAACTAGTTTCTAGTATATTCTACAAACCTCTAGCTTAATTCTAGACTAGTCACAAAATTGTAGCTTCAAGATCTTTCCATTTGCAACCAAGAAAGCTAGTACTTTCTAGCTTCTTCCACCAACTTAATAACTTGCTAGAATTGTCTAGCATGCTCCAACCACCTCACTTGCTTACTAGAATAATCTAGAACATTCATCATGGGTTGGACCATATACCAACACATTGAAGTATATGAATCACCTTGTTTCCCTTCACAACATTTCAAAATTTGAACTTTACGACAACACTGACTGGTGACAACCGGTAGTCAGTCGTCAACAAATGCTCTTTATGCAACTTGCATCGTGCATCCAGACTGTTCGAAGCATTGTGACGACTTGAGATGGCAAATTAACTTATTGGGTTGTTAATGGGTACCCATTAAGACTCTATATTATGGTGATCTCAAATTAAAAGAATCTTAACGGGCACCCATTAACAACCAAATGGGTTGATTTGCCACCTCTAATGACGACTGATCGTCCCTTTTACTTTTTTTTTCAAACATATCCACAAACAAGAGCAACTTAATATAGTAAAATCATTATTTTCTTGTACTTAGATTAATATATGCTATATGGAGGTTAATAGATCATGTTGGAACCAACTTGACTCACCACCGTGTAGGGAAGCAATGCACAAACTCGATTACTTGTAAAATAGAGAACAACTGTGAGTAAGCCTAACACCGGAGGGGGGTGTGCCGACCAAAGGTTCTCTGATGGTCAAGTTAGTGAATTTATTTAGACTCAATAAGTGGGCAAGAGAATTGAAGTATTAAGATTGCGTTACCATAAAGGAACCTTAGAAGGGTGTATTTATACCACTAGGAGAGAGACATTTTTAGGATAGAATCATCGTCCTACGTCGGAAGAATCCTAGATGATATCTAGAAGTAGATAATTGCACCTTCTTAGGAGTTGTGATTACTTGCGGTGCATGCCAATTCCTAGATTATAGGAACTCCAAGATTATAAGGATTCAATTGGGTCCTATTTGAATCAGATCGCGTATCTTGCGGGACAAGCATGGTTATCCAGCGGAGTCCCTAAGACCCTGTCTATTGCCTCAAAGCTGGGTGATGGTGGCACCACTACTTCATCTGACCCAGCTCCGCTTGGAGCTTGTGAGTCCATGACTGGACTTCTGAGGTAGCTGTATTTGAATCAGCCTTACTCCGGTCCTAGAAAATCATGGTCTCACAATTGCCCCTAACTATGCATCTGAAAAGTAACTTGTTCCTCTTAAGGATGGATAGTTATCCAAAGACCATGCCTTTAGGAATAAGCTGGAATACGTGTCGTTTATTCTTCCATCTTCATGTGTTAAACCGAGCCTTGGCGTTAAAGTAGAGTAGTTGAGCCGCTTCATTTTTTGTCATGCGACCTCAGAAGCCGCGCAACAGTAGCTGCAATGATGACGGACTTCTCCATTTTGTGCGCACAATTTACAATAATCAATTGCTTATTTCTTTATGCGACTTCCATCCTTGTACGTGTTAATCTTAAGACAAAAGACTTTTTACATTCAATGGTAAGATCCTCCAATGACTTGCCTTTAAATAGATGTTTCTTCTTTGAAGTTTCTACAGTCACTTATCCTTTCATTATCACAGCATAAAATCTCTGCATTTGAACCAAAGTCATCTTTCCACACCTGGTTTTCTCTTTGATCATTCCATGTCCAGAATCCTCAAACCAAAAACTTACTTTTGTCACACCAATCTCTGCCAAACGAAACTAAGCAATACCCAATTCAGCCATAATATCATAATAATGTCTCTCACTTATTGCAATTTGTTCCATAACATTCATCACTTCGTTGCACCCTTCATGCAGTCTTTGCATATGGGTTCAATCTTAGCAAAGTGTTGAGATTCTTTAGAGGGTTCTTCGTTGCCGCTTGCTTTCTCACATTTTGGGAGTGGACAACGATGGTGGCGGAACCTCATCGGAATTGGTGGTTCTGACTAAGTGCACTTCATAATCTTCATAGGAAGTCTTTTTAGCCTAGGGGTGAGGGCTTATCTCCCCAGCTGTTGTACCATGCCGTGCCCTTATTCTACGACTTCAATAATAAACATGCGTTGCTTTGACCCAAATTATCTTTATACCATGTTTCCTTATTGAAAGAAAGATCTTAATCCTATAAATGCTTGCAAAGTAAACGAAATTTCAGAAAAAACAAGTAACAGAGTATAACATGAGTAAGTTTGTAGGCTCAAGACAAAGCTCAAAAGCCCCATTTGGCAATGTTGATTCGGAAAAACATTACCTCCTAAACTTAGCATCCATAAAGCTCCCCATCGCGATATCTGGAATACCACCTTATTCTGGTACCATGAATTAAACATTAAACGCATGATGAAACTTTTGCCCTATAATTGTTCAAACGCATTTATCGGATTGAACACAAAAAATCCTGCACTATACCTGATATAAAAATGAGCCAACCTTTTACCTTGCCCCAATTTTTACCAAGGACTTTAATACTTGCAACGTGATGCTAAGTTAGGGCTCTTCCTTTAGCTCGAAATTCTTATACATCTCCAGTGAATCTTAAACAAAAGTTTGTTGAAGACTTGGTCGTCAGCATGCGAGTCGGAAACACTTTTTGAATTCTTTTGTCAAACCCTATACGTCAGACCTGAGCGTTTCAGATCAGACTACCTTGATGAGTTTGATCAAAGCACTTCCGCATATCGGAGCTCCATTAGAATAAAATTCCTCTTGGGGATTACCTAGTATGGATGCTTCCTTCGGACCTGCTATACACATGGTGTTGCAGAACATACTTATTGTAGTAATTTGGTCTGCAATATAAATAGTCATACTCAAGGTGGGAGTTCAGAGCACCCTCGGATAACTTCCGGATCGCCATATCAACTATTCCCTCGAATGGCGTAGAGTCCGAGTTTAAATGTTATAAACCATAATTTTGCTTATTGTATAGACTTTTTGGAGTTCGGATGGTGCAATGGACTTATGGGTTAGGGCACCATGCAATCGCACTTGTTACGATTCAAATCTCCCAAGCTGTTAACCATTCAGGATAGGATGGGCTAAGAGAGACTCCTCTGACAATACTACTTTGAAGTTTTGAACTTTTAGACTTGCATTCAAGAGAAGTTTTCAGAGTTTATGCTTTATTTGAAATAAGTGAGGTATTCTCTGCATTGCCAAATAAAAAGAGGCAAATATTGGTAGCAAGACAAATAAAATTTCCTTATTGTTGTAAGAAATAGAATTCATTAGTAAGGGAATGTGATTGAATCTAGAAAGTATTGCATACATATCTCCAGAAAGAAAAATCAAATCACATGTGTAGTTCTAAGAAAAACAATGATATAATGTAAAAATTACATCAGGGATTACTTTTGACGATAAGGTTGTGGTGGGGTGTTGGGAGATGAGTTCTCCATAGACTTGTCTTCATGCAGACGGCAGTGTTGCGATTGAGTCCAAAGTGGACTGCCTACATATCTTGGGAAGGGATCAAACCGCATGTAGTTCGGATGGTACTGCATCTAATTATAACATCGCCTGAGTTTAGCGATGTTCCACTTCTTAGTAATCATGGTCTCATCCATGCACTCCAGATAATAGGTTCCTTTGCCCCCTATTTCGATGACATTATACGGAACTTCCCAATTTGCCACGAGTTTTCCTTCTCTCGAATCTTGGTATTCTCGAAAACTTCTCTTAAGACCAAGTCCCTAACTTGCAAGCTCCTATGCTTTACACCTTTGTTGTAATATGACTGGACTTGCTGCTGGTAGGTTGCTAGTCGGACTTGAGTACATGACTTGGACCAGACTTGAGGATTCTCGCGTTTTCTAAAGTAGTCTGCTTTGTATCGTGCAGGTTTAAAATTGTCATGACTTGGACCAGGATGACAACTTCTATCCCATAAGCCATGGAGAATGGTGTTTCCCTTGTACCTTTCCGAATTTTTTGTGCAATATGCCCATAAGACTCCAGATAGCTTTTCCGGCCACTTACTCTTCTTTTCAAGCATCTTCCTCAAACACTTCAAAATAGCCTTGTTTGAAGCTTATGTCTGCCCATTACTTTGTGGATATCTCAGAGTGGAATTGAGGTGATGGATTCTTAGTTTTTGTACCAATATGTGACTTCGGAGTTAGCGAACTATAGTCTGTTGTCAATGAGTATTGCATGTGGATGCCGAATCGGCAAAGGATGTTCTTCCAAACAACAGACTTTACAACGACTCTGGTGATTCTAGTCAGCGGTTCTGCCTTTATCCACTTTGGGAAGTAATCTGTGGTCACTATCAAGTACTCCCTGCTTCCTCGAGCCTCCTTAAGGGCCCCAGCTAAGTCGATGCCCAATTGTATAAAAGCCATAATCCTGCTAAAGTATTAAGTTCTTCTGCATGTTGATGGTTTATAAGTGCATACCTTCGACATTTGTCGCATCTTTGGGCATAAATAATGGCGTCTTGTAGCATAGTGGGTCAGTAACATCCAGCAGTTAATGCCTTCTAGGCCAGCGACCTTATTCCTGCATGATTTCCACATAGGATGTCACTTAGGATCTATAGGCCTAGATTTAGAGTGACAGATAAGGGGTGGAGTCCAGATTAGAAGCGTCGGTACAGCATTCCACGGATGATCGTGTATCTCGACGCCTTTTGGACTAATTTTATGGCGAAGTTGCAATCTTCTGGTGATTTTCTGTCTCGTATGTAGTCAATGATTTTGTACATCCAATTTTCTCGGGTGTCAATGACGACTATTACTTCCAGCTTTAGCTTGTGAGTGCTTGGAACAGCTACTCAAAATGGATCGTTTGCTGGAAGGAATAGTCGATAGTTGAAGCTATGTTTGCCAGTGTGTCAGCATGGTTGTTTTCTTCTCTTGGGATCTGCGTGATTTCATACTTCAGGAATCTCTCGAGTAGCTTCTTGACTTTATTTGGGTAAAGTCCCATCGTGGGATGGTGAACCACGTAGTCTCCTGTAACTTGGTTAACTATGAGCATTAAGTCACAGTGAATTGACAATTCCTTTACCTAGAGTTCTTCTGCTACCCTGAGTCCTGTTAGAAGTGCTTCATATTCTGCTTCGTTATTGCTCGCCTTCAATTTGAGTTTCAAAGATTGTTCGAGTATAGTGTTATCTGATGTCATTAAATCAGCGTCACCTCACCAAATTCATCTTTCACCTCCGAATACCCACTAAAACTTCCACCATTCGCTCACATACAAGCCTATAAGGTAAGAAATTTCACCCTGACTCGGAATTATTTTGTCTTTTATTTTTATTTTTTTATAATGAACTACTTAGGGATTTTGAAATCAAATTAGATTTTCGATTTAGGGATTTTAAAATTGAAGTAGGGTTTTCGATTTTCAATTTGGGTTTAATTTGGTCTTCTGTTTCTTGATTGCAGTTGTTGGCTATTCATGATGTTTGAATCCTTGTGCAGCTTGAGGCACTTTTATAACCAAGGAATTTTATGGCCTGTTTGGTACTCTACTTGAATCCAACTTTTTAAACTCAGAAACAATTTTCAAGTTTTATGCCTTAAAAACTTGTTTGGTAGGACTATTTTAAAAAACTGAACTTAAGACTAACTCAAAAATATAGTTTATTCTCTAAAAACATAAAAAGTGAGATTTTAGAGTTTTTAGACTTAAACTCACTCATTTCTTTTCTCTCCCTCCTCCCTACTCACTCCAAATCTATCTCTCTCTCTCTCTTTTCTTCTTTCTCTTTCCTTTTTTTTTTACCTTGTTTGTCTCTCCTCCAATCCTCTTCATTCTTTCGGTTCTTTCTCTCACTCATTTTCCTCTCTATCTCGTCTGATCCTCTCCCTTCTTTCTCTTTCCTTCAATCATCTCTTACTTTCTTTCCTCCTCTCTTCTCTTTCTCCCTCTCCTGCGATTCCCTCTTTTTAAATCTCTTTGTCTAGTTTAAGTCGTAAGATTTAAAATTTTTAATCGCAAACCAATCAAGTTTTTTAGTCTTAAAGAAAATTGTTTTCAAGAAATGTTCTTAAGAAATGTTTTGAGAAATGATAAAAAATTTCAAATAAGATAGTAAACAAACCCTTAGTTTTTCGTAAAAAATTAAAAATTAAAAAAAAACGTTTTGAAATTATAGATTTTCAATCATTTTATTCGGAATTTTTTTCTTTTCTACTTCCCGATATTTTCGGTTCAGTTACCTAACTGAAGTAAACCCCGTGCCAAGGTTTTACTCTTAAAGTCGGCCATCTGACACATAAGCCGACATTTTGTCGACGCAAAGACAGCGCTGTGTATAGCCTGTAACGCATGCACAGCCGAGAAACAAATAATAAGAAACATACAACCACGTGGGATATTAAACGAGTGACTATGATCATGACTTCCGAGCCTCGAGCCCCAGTTGTTATTTTGCGCACGCGTTTCTCATGCCGTTTTTCCCTCTTGTGCGCGCCTATCGTTTTGTCACAACACACTTAATGTATAAAAACAAACACACCCCAACTTTTGCCCTACTCAAATATTTTCCAATATATAAACACCCCCTCCTTAGCTCCCTTCCTTACTCATTTCCTCTCCACCTGCCTCTCTCTACTCTCTCTCTCTCTCTCTCAAAATATGACTACTTTGGAGTCCATGTGCAGCACCTTCTCCTTTGTCTTCTTTTCTTTCACATCCTTGTTTTCTTTGTTTTCGTTGCTGATCTTCATCATCAGGCTCCGGCCATGGTGCAACTGCCACATATGTCGAAGCTTTCTGACCTCAAGCTGGTCAGGAAGCTTCGACAATCTATGTGACTGGTACACTCACCTTCTCAAAAAGTCGCTCTCCGGAA
This sequence comes from Malus fusca, assembly GCA_035220775.1. Taxonomy (NCBI): domain Eukaryota; kingdom Viridiplantae; phylum Streptophyta; class Magnoliopsida; order Rosales; family Rosaceae; genus Malus; species Malus fusca. The sequence goes on along the minus strand of CM069061.1, from coordinate 13,522,929 downwards.
CCATCCACGTCCACGTCCTCGGCAACATAATCACCGCCAACCCGGAAAACGTCGAGCATATCATCAATACCAACTTCCACAACTACCCGAAAGGTAAACTCTTCACCACCATTCTTGGCGACCTTTTGGGCCGCGGAATCTTTAACGTCGACGGCAACGGGTGGCGGTTCCAGCGTAAGATGGCGAGTTTAGAGCTCGGCAGTGTCTCGGTCCGCTCCTACGCGCTAGAAATCGTGAGCGCCGAAATCCAATCCAGACTGATTCCATTATTAGCCTCGGTTGCGGGTAACGAAGGCGAAAATGGCGTCGTTGACTTACAGGACCTGTTTCGACGCTTTTCCTTCGACAACATATGCAAATTCTCTTTCGGATTGGACCCTGGCTGTCTCCAGCTATCCCTTCCGATATCTGACTTTGCGGTGGCCTTCGACTTGGCGTCAAAGCTCTCCGCCGAGCGGGCAATGACGTCATCGCCTATCGTGTGGAAGATAAAGAGATTTTTCAACCTTGGATCGGAGAGGCAGCTGAAGGAAGCCGTTAAAATGGTGGACAACTTGGCCAAGAGCATGATCAAACAACGTCGCGAAATGGGTACTTTTTCGACGCAGAAGGACCTTCTCTCTCGATTCATGGCCAACATGGACGACGATCAGTACCTCAGAGACATTGTTGTGAGCTTTCTGTTGGCGGGCCGTGACACCATCTCTTCCGGGTTGACCAGCTTGTTTTATTTACTCTCAAAACACCCGGAAGTGAAGCGGGAGATCCGGGAGGAATTGGATCAGGTCATGGGTCCGACTAGAGAAGGACTTGCGACTGCGAGTTTTGATCAAATGCGGGAAATGCACTACTTGCATGCGGTGCTTTATGAGACAATGAGGTTGTACCCGCCGATACAATTCGATTCCAAGTTCTGTCAGGAGGATGATGTGTTACCCGATGGTACTTTTGTACGGAGTGGGACTAGAGTTACGTACCATCAATACGCAATGGGCCGGATGGAGAGCATTTGGGGTTCGGATTGTCTCGATTTCAAGCCCGATAGGTGGTTGAAGAAGGGGCTTTTTTCGCCCGAGAGTCCGTACAAGTACCCGATTTTTCAAGGCGGGGAGAGGGTTTGTTTGGGGAAGGAATTGGCGGTGATGGAAATGAAATGTGTCGCGGTCGCACTTGTGCGGAGGTTTGATATTCAGATTCTGGAACCTGAAAGGAGACCGCAGTTTGTCCCCGGCCTCACTGCCACCGTGAGGGGCGGCCTGCCGGTTCGAATTGAAGAAAGGGAAGGCTGATGAGCAGATAAAGATTTTGGTGGTTTCATGCATGCATATATACGTACTATAGGTCTCTATATATAGTTTGCCTTTCTGCTGCTGGGGAACGTTGGAAGTGGTTGGCACTTGGGAGTAGAATAAATGCTAACTTATTCGACTAACCCATAAGGTTGAATTCATGAGCAGAAGTCACAAATTTGATGTATATATATGGTTTAATAGTTCAAAAGGAAAATGGGTTAATTTGTGGTTCATATTGTCATGGTTCTTCCTATCACTGGGTCACTTTATCATACTGTAAATGAGGCAAAATATTATTAGGTACTAGATATATGGTATAATGGTACAAAGAACATCCATGAACTAAATGAGTGTATGCAGTGGCTAGGCTGCTAGCTATAGTAGCCTAGACGACCAGTTTATTCCCATCTATATATAAACAGTAGTTTGTCTTCTATATCTGTACTACTCTTGGCCTACAGAATGAAACTGCGAAGTATAGAGTTGTACTGTATTACTTTATATTTATATGTTATCTTGATGTATTGTTGGTCCATATATTCTTCCGGTTTGAGTAATAGTAAGTAATTGGTTCATTTTCTAGAGACAGCCTTGTAGCTCCATTGATTGAAAGGAAAACCTCTCAGCTGCAATCAAGGCAACGAGAGCAATTCTTCGATGCAACGAGTACTACGAAATTTTGCTACATCACACTATTTAACTCATCATAGAAATGAAAGACAAATACATAACTGTGTACAGTTGGTGGTAAAAAAAAATATTTCAAAAGTAATGACTACATTGCAAAGATGAAGAATTGGTACATAGGAAGAGAAAGAAATGGTAGAGAGAAACAGACAAGATTGTATTGATTGATTAGAGAAAATGTATACAAATGTATACAAATGAACTTAATGAAAATAATAGTTATACAATCCCTTATATAGCCATATATCCCAATTACAATAATACCCTTCTCACTATACTAGCAAACGCCACTACTGCAATAGTGCCATGTGGCATTTCTGTTATTACTAAACATTTCTGTTATTACTCCCCCCTCAAACTGAACTTGGTGTAGCCAAGTGAAGTTTGAACTAGCTAGAGCTCTGATACCATAATAACTACATTGCAAAGATGAAGAATTAGTACAGAGGAAGAGAAAGAAATGGTAGAGAGAAACAAACAAGATTGTATTGATTGATTAGAGAAAATGTATACAAATGAACTTAATGAAAATAATAGCTATACAATCCCTTATATAGCCATATATCCCAATTACAATAATACCCTTCTAACTATACTAACAAACTCCACTACTGAAATAGTGCCATGTGGCATTTTTGTTATTACTAAACATTTATGTTATTAAAAAGAACACGTAGAAAAAGAAACCAACTATTATTATAAATATGTATGGAATGTATTAACGCTAAAATTGGCGAAGCCAATAAAGGTAGAATTGGTCAAGTGTTGCCTTTGATGGACTTGGGTTTTGCAAACGATAAAGAAAAGACAAAGGATTTAAGTGGTTCACCCCTCAAAACTGGACTACATCCACTAAGTCTCTTAGATAAATGGCCAACCCGATTACAAGTAGCTGTCGGCCAGCATGGTACCAATCAATTCGTTCGACCCCCTCTAAGGATTACTCATCCTCCTTATATAGGCCATTCTCTGAGTCTTCAGCCTATGGGCTCAAGTTTATCACTTCTTTTCTATTTAATGGGCCAAATGCATATACTAGACTTGCTAGTTGTCCTTCTGTTCTTTGGCTGACACATAGCATAGGGGTGACACTTGCGCAAGTCAACTTGTGTCCTCTTTTGGGATGGCGTAGCAGACCACCTTGCTTGGCCCTAGAGTTGGTCGGGACTCATACTTGAGCGCTCTACTTGTCAGCCTTTATGTCCCTTCATAGGCCTCTGTTCCCTCGTCTAGTTGCCACATGGCTTATAGTTAACATTTGAGTAGGCATGCTCTTTCTGCTCCTAGGACCTTGTGCCTTAAAGTTGTCAATGGCCATCTTGCCATCTTGTGCTCGGATTGATTGCTGATTAAACGCTAGAGGCCAAGACTTCTTAAAGCACTTGGCTTCATCTTTCCACGTTCATTGGACCTTGATTTTTCTTTGCGCCTATCGCGGTCGGAAATGACTCTACGTTAACAAGTCCGCCAACTCCTTGTCCAAGGGTTCTTTCTTGGGTAGGGAGTTGCAAGGGTTGGTCGATACTTAGGGGTGGCACTTAGGTGTTGTGTTGCAGGCCCATAATGGTGTGCCTTTGGCGATCAACTCTTTCTTCTTTGGGCGCTCGGCTCAGAATCTTATCAATCACTAGACTCTTGAGTTAGGAGCTAGTGATGTCAGGAACATGTACTTGTTGAGCATATGTTCGTCGTAGGTTGGTGGTGGAATCAAGGGGCCTCCCTATTGAAGGTGTAACAGGCAAGTGTAACTTCGTGGCCCGTGAAGTGGTTTTACGTCCCCTCTGCATCAGAGATTGAGCAAGTGGGTTGCCACGTGTCACGATATGGTCGATTTGGCGCTCTTTACCAATGACTAAGATCAAGTGCTCGGGGCTGTATAACTCATGACCATCTTTAGTGACTTAAGTTTTACCAATCACGAGTCTTAGGCCTTTCCCTTCCAATTCTCTCAAGTTGGCTTCTTGTGCTAATATCTTTCTTTTGTTTTCCTTTGTACATTTCACAATAGTTTCGATATTACTCTGACTTTTATGTTGTGGGTTGCCACCGATGTCAAACAACGCCAGCAAGGACCAAATTTGGCTAGTCTAGTTGGTAGAGTGGAGTAGGGCATTCTTTATGACTTAGTAGGCCAGGTAGATCTATAGCGTTGACTTTCCTTAGCACTTAGGATCTAACTTTGCAAGTAGTTTACTTCGCATTTCTGAGACCCCAAAATATATGTAGATACCGAGCACGCCTATTATCAATCATTTCTTACTTCGAAAACGACGGCCGAGAGGACTACCCTGGTAGATCAAGCATCACTCTTATTCGCGGAGGTGCCGATCATAGTTAGGGGACTCTTCATTGGCCGCCCATGGGGACGAGTCCAATTCTATCTGGGGACAAGTCCAATTCTATCTGTGAGGGCGACTACTGGAAATGAGCCACAAACCGAGCCATGGGGTTATCGGTACCCCAAGTAGACATTATTGACTTGGATGATCAAGGAAACCTTATGTCTGTGAATTCTAAGATGGGGTATGGGGACCTTTCGTGCACCTATAGGGTCAGGGTGCCTATCGACCCTTATTATTATAATGCTCAGGATCATATAGCTGGTTATATCGTCAGTATTATGAACTCGACTTGGTTGGAGGAATCGGGGAATCGGTACTAGATTTTTGTTATACCATCCTCCGAGCGCCTACAAAAAGGCAAAGGTCTAGCCAATCGCCACGCGGTTGGGTGGCCTTTTTTACTAAATTTTTCAAGTCAGGTGTCCAGTTGGCCCTCCATCATTTCCTTCACGGAGTTCTAGCTCACATAGGTTTAACTCCTCACCAGCTTATCCCGAACGCCATTCGGTTCTTCCTTAGAATTTTTTTTTTTTTTTTTTAAGCTTTGTTAACCTTATCCTCGTCGTTTTGAGTTATTTTGCAGGATTTGGATGGTCGGAGAAGCTTCAAACCGCGATTTTTTTTCTATTTTTAATATTTCTCCACAACAGTATAAACCTTTAATTCAAAGATTAATTGGTATTTAAAACTACAAATCGATTTAGATATGGTAATAGTTGTGACCTTTCCTATAGAGATAAGCAAGTCTAGAGAATAAGCACTTGATGATACTGGTACCATATCGACCATCGTTAGCCAAACATAAACTTTTATTTGCCTTGCACAAGAAAACCCGTTTGACCAAAAAGAAGCCAAACCCGCTGCCTTCTGTTGAAAACCACTTGCCGCCTACTTTTTAGGCGCATCATGTTGCTCACTGCCACCCAGCTCAAGGTTGGGCATATGTTGCTCGAGCTTGTGAGAAGACTTCATATGGCCCACCCCTTGCAATCTTATTCTAAGACCGCTGGAAGTAATTTTTGGGGGGAGAGGATCCGATCTTTTTTTTTTTTTGGGGGGGGGGGATCCAATCCCACAGGATCCTCCTTCTTCTTCATTATTCTCAGCAGTTTTTCTTCTGCTTCCTCATCTCTTTCGATTCTTCTTCATCAATTCTAAGTCTTCTTCTTCACTCTTTTTGTTTGTTTATGGGAAACTTTAGTACGGCGAATCGTCGACGACTATTACAGCATTGTCGACAACAAGCTCCAAGGAGGCCACGAAGCCGACTCAAGGGAAGCCACGACACCGACTCGGCTCTTAAAGAAGATGGATTCGAAGGATCCGGTGGGATTGGGTCCGGAGAGGATCCTTTCCCGGTTGGGGCATATGTTTAGAGCCCTTGCCTTTGCCTTTCACCAATGGATGGAGATTTTCTTAGTAAACCTGACGATGTTTTGCACGACCTGATGACCCGACACAAAATGACACTAAAATAATGGGTTTTCAGTCAACACGTTAACTAATTGGGTTGCTATCGGCTCACCATTAACGGATTCTTAACAAGTTTATATACGGGTAACTTGTTTCAACACCTTAAGAAAAAAATTAGTTTGATAGTTTTAAACTACTACAAAAAACTTACTAGTTACAACAATAGCCATAAGATTTAAAATCACATAAGTGAAATTACAAAATTCCAAAGCACATTAAAAATACCAAAGCAATTTATGAAGGAAAAAATTTGTCCTAGTTAAGAACATATGAGAATATTTGAACACATATGCAAACTATTAACACATTAAAGTAGGCATGCATTCAAAAACAATTCTAAAACCCATGACTTTCAAAGCCTAGTGAATGGTGAACCAACAAACTCTTTAACAACATTAAAGAGAATAAAGGCTTTAGAGATTCTTTACCCTTGAAGCTCATCCTTGATTACACAAGGGATTCACCCAAGTGGAGGGCCTTCAAGTCACCTCCTTGCTCCTTGGATCTTCCTTGTGATTTTCTTCCTTTTAGTGCTCTTTTGCTTCTTTGAGGATTTGATGATATGTTCTCCAAAACACCAAAAGCTTGATGTCTCTAAGTCTCTTCACCAAGGATGTATTGTGAAGATGAAATGGATGACTTAGAGAAGAATAGATTGCTAGCTAAAACTTCTCTAAGTGGCCGGCCTCTTTAGAGAAAAAGAGAGAATAGGTTTCACCTCTTTTCATCAAGAAAACCCTAATGAGAAATAAAGCTATAAAGTTGATTTTATATTTCATTTCAAGTGAGTGGCAAACTTGTAATTAATCCAAGTTTGCAACCATCATCCTTATGGCCGGCCTTACCTTTGTTATTGGGCTAATTGCCCATTTTGTTTTAGTTGTCATACAACTTAAACATAATGGGACTTGTGGACCAAAACGCTTTTGGGCCCCGAAACCCAAAACCAACTTATAAGCCCAATACGAACGTTTCATAAAATTAATTAACTAATTAATTAATCTTGACCATATATCAATTAAACCATTTAATTGCTTATCCATATCATTTATATTTCTTCACTTTCATCCTTACTCGGTGTACGATCCATTAGGTTCCAATTAGCGAGGCAGTGGGCGATTGTTACTCTTAACGATCGATTGTGAATTGAAACAACATTTCAATTCTCCCTTTGTTGAAGATTAGTGTTTGCTAATCATTAGGGCTTCCACAAACCATGAGTGACACCTAGCAGTATGTCATGGTTACCCAAGCTAAGTAGAATTGGTTGGAGAACCTATCCAGTTACAACTACAATGCAATACGGTCCTTCTCTAATACAATACTCTTAATCACATTGTTTAAGTGATAGTTTGTTTCATGTCTACTATCCAATGTGATACTTCTTCATATGATTCTATTGAATAAGATTTGGAACAAACTTCCTAAGTCATATTCATATGCTTTGGCCAAAGACTCTTGAATCATATCTTAGAGTATTCTCCTTCCACCATGGAAGGTTAGAGATCCCTTGTTGTGCATTCATATGCCTACATGACTAGATAGTTTGACCCTAACAATGTCGTGGACACTCCAATGGAATGCCTTTGACATGATCAAAGGTCAAGGACCTAACCATTAGACATCTATGATGCCTCAGGTCAAAGGACTACTTTGCATATTGCAACTATCGAGTTAACTCTGTTTTGATCGTAGTTCAGTGTACTCGATTACTCTTTCGAGCACCTATGTGTTTGTCTTAGTGTCCAACACCAAATGACTTGAGACTAGTCATACTCACGCTTGAGTCGACATAACACATACTAACCTTAGCGGATTGTCAATGCCCAATTGGCAATCCTATGGCTAGGAACGTTTTTGGAATGAACATAAGAGAAATGTCTCGTTAATCTAACTTACTTAAATCACTTCTCTCTTAGATCAAATACATTCCTTGGATTCCCTTATTGCTTAAACACATGATACAATAAACAGTGATTAACAATAAGTTTTGCCCTGCATTAAACATATAATAGTTTAATACATTAAGTATTCCAAAAGCTATTACATCAAATGAGTGGCTTTGTGGGCATACTTCCAACAATTTAAAGATACCAATGCACGTTAAAAATTCATAATAATTAACTACAAGTGTGAAAATGTGAAAAAAATATGCAAAAGCTCATGATCACATCATCTACGCTTTGAGATGGGTACATCGTCATTTGGATTTTTAAAACTCTGCAAACCCTCATGAATAGTGTTTTTAGGGGAAGTTCAAAATAAATAAAAATTCATGATAACTAATGTAAAAGTGTGAAAAAAGTGAAAAGAATATACAAACGTTCGCGATTGTATCCTCTACGCTTAGACAATGGTTGCAACGTCGCTTAGGCGATAGTATCTTTTTTTTTTCAGTGCAGAATTAATAAAATTCATAATAATTAATGTAGAAAGGGTGAAAATGTATAAAAAAAATATACAATCGCTCGTAGTGACAAGCTTTACAACTTTCGTGAAATGGTCAACTCTCAAATTCAACACCACATTCATACTTACCCGTCGATTGTCGTTTGCGCTCTATTCTTCTCGCCGAATTTTGTTTTTCAGGATTAGTTTTTTGAAAACTTGATCTTTTAGCAGATGCAGAAAAATGAATGGTTCAGTTCGTTGATATCATGTCCAATGTTTATAGTTAACTGGAAAATGAGTTGATGTTATATAGTTTCTAGAGACTTTATAAGCGTTGAGCAATATTTTCACTAACCATAAAAAATTGAATGTGATATCAACGATCCGAACCATTCATCTTTCTGTATCAACTAAATTATCATGTTTTCAGAAGAGAAAATCTATAAAAAAAAATGAATTTCGATGAGAAGAATGGAGCGTGAACAACAATCAACAGTTAAATTTAAATATGGTTTATGGGAATATGGTGGCGAATTTCGGAGTTGTCCTCTTCACAAAAGTTGTAGTGCTTGTCATTACGAGCGTTTGTAACTTTTATATTTTTCACCCATCTACATTAATTAAAATACTATTAAAGAAACCTTACTACGCCAATAGCCTTGAAAAAATACTACCCTCATTTTGCATATCCTTGAACATTTGATATTTGTAGTAATGTACTAATGTTTTTTTTTCGTTTGCCTCTTATTTTGGGGTATGTCATACTTGTAAGTCAAATATATTTTTATATTTTGAAGTAATATTTATGTGACAATGTGGTATGTAGACATTAATTTAGTATTACGTTTTTCATTTGATTATTTATTGAAGTGAAATATATTTTCTTTAACGGATAACACTATTACGCATTAATATTACCAATTCATTTTAACGAGTGTTACGTGACACGACCCATCAAAACATCAGGTATGTCAAGAAAATGACACGAACACGAGAAACACGACACGAATGACATGTCTAGTTATTAGCACTCTAAAAATTCCACTATGCATTCCTCACAAGTGTATTTATTTTTAAATATAGAAAGCTTAGAGCATCTCCAAAGAAAATACCAAATTTAAAACATCACAATGATATTTGATGACTTATGTGGCAATTTGACATTTTGAATAACTTTTTTCTCCACCCGATATGTTAAATAATAATGTCATTCTATAACTTTTTTTTTATCTCTTTGTGAGATACAATTATTGAGATTACCAATCAAATACTTTGGACACAGGATAACATTTATTATATATTGCATTACATCCATTAAAATTTTATTAAGTAAATTTGACACCTACTGTCAAATTTGACAACAGAAGGCTTTGCCTTCAACATCTTATTTGAAGATGCTCTTAAAGTGTACTAAGAATTTCAGAATGTCAACAACAATCGTCTACATACAATGTGATATCAATAATTTTTTTTTTTTTTTTTTTTTTTTTTTTTACTATGGAACACGCTTACTTGCAAAGACATAAAAGAAAAACTACACCGATCGAGAAGTGTAGAAGGACCATTTATAGTGCACTGCTATTAAGTACATAAAAAACTGAAAAATTACATTAATGTCAATTGGGAACAACCGGTGCTGAGGTTTTCTGTTAGAGTTGAGTAATGCTACATTTAACATTTAATTGTATCATCATTTTGTATTATCTTTCTATTAAAGGTAAGTTCTGCCAAGTCTCATCTCTATTAGAAAGATGATACAAATACATATTGGCACTTGTTAATTTGAACGATAGTAGTGTAATGCGATAGAAAACATTCTCAAGAACAATATTATTAAGAAGAAGAAGAAGAAGACGATTTAAGAAGAAAACATTCAAGAGACCACAACCACCTAACTCGACACCAAGGTGGACCTCAAGTTCCGGAGGTTTAAAAAGTTTCTGTCGAATTAAGAGTAGGTCATTTTATATTTAACTTTGGATATTGTCACATTCTCTAATGTGGGGTTCTCTTCTGCTTGACTTGTATCGATCATGTTGAAGCACACGTCCCACATTAGAAACTTCATCAAGTTAAATCGCTAACCGGTTCTACTCCTAGTAGTCTAGTTGCATCAGATCATTATTTACCTCCACACTTATTAAATTGTGCATGTAATTACGTTAGAGATAAGATCAATGTGTTTAGCAGTAAGAAACTACATACTCTTTTAAGTCTCGGTCACAACCAACTTTACACCAACCCTTCAAATTTATGCTGCAATTTAGGTCTATTACATATAGAACACAATAAAAAAGGATAATGATAAAGAAACCAAATTTTAAATTAAATTTGCAAACCAAATGATGCGTCATCAACAAGAAATAAGTACATTAATCAACGCTTAAGTAATAATCTAATCATTTCCATCCACATCATTTGATTTACAAAATTTGGTTAGAATTTGCCATAGAAAAAATGATAAAGCTATGGAGATAAAATCTTTGAACTAAATTTGCAAACCAAATGATGTGTCACCAATAAGAAATAAGCACATTAATCAACACTTAAATAGATTTGGATTCCATTTGAATCCTCTTGATGAGGATTCTAGCATCCTACTCATTCATTATACATATTATGCAGTCATAAATCATTTTGAATTTTTTTTATTTAAAATTAAACACAAATAGTATCTAACGAAAGTTAGCCGCACGATGTACGATGAACGGATAGGATGTAAGGATCCTAGGATCCTCACAAAAAAGATACGAGAGGATCCTCATCCCACTTAAATAATATCCATTCATCAACATCAACATAATTTACAAGATCTGTATCCCTAGCATTAGCCAAAAAAATATTACAAGATTTGTATTTGAGAAAGTTTGCCTAAATAATAAAGACGGATTTGGAGTGCAGGAGTTTGGTGCAGTTTACTTTGCCATCAATTTTATAGAGCTCAAACTTACAACATGTTCCTTATTCACCATGAGAGCGGCTATATATCCATGGAAGCAAAGGTCAAAGGGAGTTTACAGCCTGCAGAAGTTAAAGTTACCAAATTCCCATATGCCATGGATAAGGTGGGCTACCGACAACAGCCACCAACCGCCTACCGCCCCACGATTTGCATTATTAAATCAATTCCTTCGACAGGTACCATGCACGTTATTGATATTATCTTGGACTTCATCAAATGTTATCTTTTTCTTATCGGTTGAGAACATATGAATATCTGTCTGTAGTTGGTGGTTTCTATGAATCTATACCAACTTTTCCCATATCAGATTGATATCCCAACTTATGCTTCCCTCTCGACCCAGATGATCATGGATTTAGGTAAAACCATCGTTTTAGTTATGCTGAGCTGCATTTACTGCTCATAAATTTTGGGTTACTTTCCTATTGGTGTATTATTCTCTAGAAAATAATCCTGAGTCGGTTTAAAAAAAAAATAAAAAAAACCTAGGAAGCATTAAACAAAAAAAGTGGAAGGTCTATAAATAGAAGTGAATGACTTAGATGAAATGACTCTAAGACCATCTCCAAAGGAAACGTTAAACTATAAGAGTCAAATTACAATTAATGGTTGATGTGGCAATCTAAAGTCTTGTGTCAAATTTTGTACTTCTCCAACCGAATTGTCAAATGTTATTTTATTATTTAAATAGAGCTTTAAATGGTTGTAATTATTAAAAGAAGGTTGAAACAAAATTTTTATCGGTTAAAAGTGGAATAAGGAACCCATCATTAAAATGAACTAAAAATAAATTTGACATTGATGTCAAATTTTACTTCAAATCATCAAGCCTTCAAATCCAGCAAATAGCACTTCAGTTGAAGAGACTTTTGATGTCAAATATGCACAGTGGCATTCCACTTAGGATTTTGATATCTCGTTTGAAAATGCTCTAATCATTCAACAAAACAGACTACAGACTTTCAAACCAAAGCTACCTTTACTTGTTTCATTCCTTTTGCCTTACTCAAAAGACTACTTAAAACCAAGACCACAGACCTTTAGATTTTAAGACCAATTAGAATTTGTTGTGCAACCATCTCTTTATTAACCCAATTCGATGGCCTCATATCTTATCTGATAAGAGTTCTATGGTTAACCATTTTCAGTTTTGTTTTAATGGATGGTTTTCTCACAGTTAGGGATGCCGATATCTAATAATTTTGATACATAAATGATTTCCAAAAATGTATTGTTAACTTATTTTTCGTGTTTATCTTTTGATTTACTCAGTTCGAAGGCCGAAAATCAATACGAGTGTACAAAGAAAGAAATGCAGAATTATGTGCTACTAGTTTTGAGGAAGGCCGGCCTATAAGTCTTTTGAAGTGGGGTTGAAGCTCGACATGAATAAAGCGTATGATCAGGTCGTGTGGAACTTTTAAGAGGAGGTTATGTGGATTATGGCGTTTGACCATAGATTGCAGGCACCCGAGTCGAAAGTTCAAGCCTTGGAGAGGAATTCGGCAAAGGGGACCCAATTTCCCACCTTGTCCAGCAGGCCTTCACTTCTAAATTCCTCAATGACAGAATCCGTAAGGATGGCACAATGTCATCACATTCATTATCTTCTCTGCAGGAGGACTTGCATACAACAAGTTCAACACCACCGTGGCGTTCCAAACCAATAATACAATACATGTGTAAGTTTCTCTCCACACGACATTGCAATATTGGATCGAAACGCCATGACGGCAGTAAACACATTTCATGTAACTTGCTCTCCTCTATGGCGCTAGAACTTGCATGCTGTGAATCCCTTTTCACAATTTCTTGAGGTATAGCATAAGCCATTCTAAATTCCAAATGCTGCTACTAATATTCATACAACATTAAATGTAAACGCCAAATTAGTTTTCGGTGCATATTTCCTACAGATTATAGAACAGAAAACATGATTCATGGATCACAAATCTCATGATTTACCAATTCAATTTCAATAGAGAACAATCCATGATTTCCTAGAACTTCAATAAGTGATCCAACAAGGAATTCTGTTGCAACATTCGGAGCTAGGGCGTAGCTTCAGAAATCGAATCAAGAGTGAAAACACAACCTCATTCTCATTAAATTACGTAAAACAACTAACACCATAAAAATCGTAAAAAACTATAGAACCATTTGACACCAAATTCTCTACAAATCAGTTAAGAAATCATCATATGGCAGCAAGGACAAATTGTTGATGAGAATGCATGAGACTGAATAATAACACGAAGTTCCCAGTCCAATTAGGAGATATTTGCGTTTTTCAGAGATGTTGAGGTTACCAGACCTGCAGATGTCCGCATTACATGCTCCCCAAGTAAAGCAATACAAGAATCGTCGGTCTTCAAATGAGGTTGCACCAATTCCCATATCCTTTTCTTTTGAATCTGCAGAAAGTGATCAACAAGAACCATAAATGCAAAACAAAAGTATATGATAGATGAAGCAAAACTTGACCCAACTCTTCCATGACAATCTAATGCCTCTAGCCTGAAGCATATATATGTTTTCTATTATTATTTTTTGTCGATCCAATGGAGATTCTGTTATACAGACAGCAAGAGACAAACAACCACCAAACACTAGAAAGAAACTAAGAACCCCCAATCCGTAAACACAATGGCATTGTCTCATAAGGTACCCCTAGTAAGCCATGACTTATCAAAATCAGAACAAGAGAGAACGTGGGTGGCTAAACCCAACTTTCTGTGCACATCCCCTGTTTACCTTGACCAGCAACCCAATGATGCAAAGAAAATTATTGACTCTCCACGATGTAGCTGTTCAAACCCCTGGTACAACATTTGATCCTGCTATCATCCCTCCAGGTTCCCATGCATCATCAGAGTAGATTTTAACCTCGTATTCATTCAGAGGCTCCTACAAGGTAGAATCCTGAGAGTATGTCGAAACAAAGTTACTGCATTTGCTCACAATTTGCAATGACATACTCAGATGCTTTATGACAACAGCGGACACATTGTAAATAACTCACAGGGTCCAGCAGGTTATGTTCAAAGAGACACTCACATCTGGTTTTCAGATGTACCACAAGGTGTAAGCAATTTAACTCTGTTGCTTGCAGGAACGCACATGCACATTCGTTTAACTAAAAACTCTGAAATGGCAGGTAGAATTGTTCATTAATCCACCTTGCACCCAAAGGTAACCCAAACCAACCCCCAGAGTCCAAGGACAGAGTAATAAGAATATTCGATTGACTCTAGATACTCATTGCCAATAGGACATGGAGGAGTAGTCTCAATTTTCTCCCATAGCTATTTTTTGCAGGAATGGAGTTGGGGAAGATTCTACAGAGGAACTGGCAAATTTAAGAAAGGGTATAAACATTTCATATCAACCTCGTGTCCAATTGATGTGAGGATTGCATGGGTTATGTTATCTGTCCAGACTGAGCTTAGACCTTTTGTTATCTGTCCATATACTCAGACTTTTCCCGAGATAGATACTCCTGAATAGGGCTCAACACCCAGGTTCGGGTTCCCCAATTAATGAGATCTGCCACCGTTTGGACCAGGCATATTCAATAACCGAAGAATCATGAACTTAGAAGTTTCCTATTGCATGAAAAAAATAATCTTGATTTCTGTACTCCTTATCAAACTTAATCTGGTTCACAATAAAATTCAGCATCCCATAAATTTCTTCTGATTCAGGATATGATTTATCATGCGCTATAAATTTGTGAAGGGTTCCAAATATCTCCACAAAACTAAAACCAGGGGACTTCTTCACCCCTCTCCTCTCCATGGCTTCTCGCAGGCTTCTTGCATCATCCCAGCGTCTGGAAACAGCATAAACATTTGATAAACCAACATATCTACCATCATGATCTGGCTGTATCTCTATAAGCTTCTTTCCAACAATTTCTGCTAGATCTAATTTTCCATGGTTCATGCACCCGCTAAGTAGAGCACCCAACATTGAAGTTGTTGGCTCCTTGGACATTTGACATATAAATTGGTATGCCTCCACTACCTGGCCTCCACGTGCTAAAACATCCACCATGCAAGCATAATGCTCACACTTGGGTGTCATACCATGTTTACCAAGACATTCAAAGAAATGCCAAGCTTCCTTCACTAATCCCCGATGGGCACAAGCACTCAACAAGCACAAGTACGTTATCTCATCCGGAGCAATCCCAATTATTTGCATTTCGCTAAAAATTTCGAGTGCCTGTTGGACTAACCCATGCATTGCAAGTCCTCCAATCATTGCATTCCATATCAACACATCAGATTGATGCAGTGAACCCCCACGAAACACACCTAAAGCCTCCTCTATTGCCCCACATTTTGCATACATGTCCACAAGTGATGTTTGCAACGCCAAAGTTAACGGCAATTTATTCTCGACCATATAACGATGCATCACCTTCCCTTGTTCAAGCGCACCTAGGTGCGTGCATGCGCTCAAAACACTCACCATTGTTACCTCGTTTGCTTTAGGCCCCACAACGCACATTCTCTCAAATACTGCCAAAGCCTCGCTAAACTCCCCAGCCTTAACATACCCATCAATCAAAGAACTCCAGGACACAACATTATGCTCTGGCATCAACTCAAATACTTCCTGTGCTGAATTCACATCCCCACACTTTGCATACCCATCCAACATCGAATTCCAGGAAACCGAGTTTCTCACAGGGATTCCATCAAACACCTTACGTGCATACATGATATCTCGACAAGTAGCATACATATGGATCAAGGAATTGCTTATGAACCTATCAGACTCAAAACCATTTTTAGCAATATGGGCATGCACAGCCATACCCAGTTCTCGCTTCAATAAACGAGCTGACGCTTTTACAAGGAAAGGATAGGTTAAATAATCCGGAGAGACCCCATCACGCAACATTTTGACAAAAACTGATAGGGAGCGATTCGGGTTTTTGCTGTTGGAGTAACCTCTAATAACTGTGTTCCAATTAAAAATTGTTGGGTGAGAGAGCTGTGAGAAAACTCGATATGAGTATTCAATATTACCCAAATTGGATAGCGCCGAGAAAGAAAGGATTTTGGAAGTCAGCGAGTGGTGTTGGGAGAGGCCTAAAGTGAGGAGCAGAGCATGTATTTGCTTGAGCTCAAACATCGATTTGCAATTTTCATGGAGTGCGACTAGCTTTTGAATTATACTAGCATGCTTGCTTGGAAATGACACATTCGACAGTTGAGGATTAGACACAGAGAGTACCTGGTTAGGCGAGGCAGGAGGAGGCTGATTTTGATGATCCTCTTCAGAGCCAAACCATACTCTTTGGCCAGGGAGTGAACCCTCAGGCGGCACAAGAAGCTCAACATTCTCATGGGAAGCATCCGAAGCTGCCATAAGCATTCCATTAGACTTCACACCGCGCATGTTCCTCGGCTTCAGATTAGCAAGCACAACTACATTTCTGTCCTGCATCCAACAAACACAAAATCACATTGCACACAATTGTCAATCTGATCATTCTCGTTTCTGTAACGCAAGAATCGATGAACTTTTTAGGCCAACATAACCGAGATAATAGGTGTGAAGTTTTATCACAGAAGTCCTCGGTCAGATTGGTAGTAAACCTCCCACATATAAATTGTATATTATTTAATTATACATTCAACATGAGACTTTCTCCAACAAGAATCAAATATACATACATATATATACATACATACGGTCCAAATTCACATTATGTTTTGAAATCCACATGGGTAATATGCAAGCTAAAGAATTTCTTACTAATTAAGAGTTTAGGTACCTGAAGGTGATCAAGAGGCACATATTTGACAAGGCCACTGCAGATGGTTCTGGGTTCGGGCTCGCCGACGTCAACTTCCTCCACATAAAGAGAATCAGCCTCCTCATGCCTCCACGCCTTAACAACTCGGCCAACCCTTATGTCGAGCACGTCGGCTGCATCCTTTATCTTCTTCTGTTCATCGACAACCTCGCTCACCGGCGCCGCCTCGTCGACCACAGCGGCATCCCTCACTGCCTCAGAAGAAGCAGTAGCAGCAGTTGCAGAAGCGTCGTCGGCCGAGGCGGCGGTGCAGAAGGAAGAAGATGAGTGCCACAAGGCAGCGAGTCTTGGTGGTGGTGATAGTGTGGGTTTTCTGCCGCGAATGCGGATGTGATAGTAATTTTGATTGACGGCGGAATTGATTTGGTGGAGATTGAGAGGGCGGTGCGCGTGGGCGAAGGTGAAGAGACGATGGACGCTGATGCTGGTGCAGCTTCCTTTCAAAAGGGTCGTTGCAGCCATTCCTTTCCCTCTCTTCCCTATCCTCAATTGTAACTCACTAGCTTTGGATATCCCATCTTTTATTTTACTAATGCTATCCAATAACAAGACCATCCCTATAAGTACTTATTTGGCACTGAAGGGCTTTTATAAAAAGTGGATATAAAAAAAAGTTGAGGTCAAAAATATGTTTGGTAAACACTTAAAAACAGCTTATTTTCACACTTTGGGGTGAAAAAAAATAAACTAAAACTGAAGCAGCAAAAATGAGCTTATTCTCACAGCATAGTAGAAGCAGTTTTTTTTCAAAGCACAGCAATACCAAACAAGTCTTAAAGGGGGCGAGGGTTACTTTAAAGAGCAATTTATTTGCCGCTTAATACTACATTCTAGTAGTATTCCTCTTCATGTGTCATTATACTTTAATAATATCCGCTCAAATTTTTGCTAAGATTTTTTTCATTCATGTAGTGTTGTGACAATCCGTCCCTAATTTTACATTTTTATAAATTTTGATTGAGTGGATTGACAAAAATGCCCTTAGAGACAAGGATTTTGATTTTCGTTGACCATCATTTAGAGAGACGTACGACTTATTCCTTTAGCGTATTTGCATAGTACACGAAGATACGAGTGCGTGAGCGTAAACAGAAAGTAATTTGAAGTTATAACGAATGAGTTATTAACGTTTAAATTTGGGGGCATTTTACTAAATTTAACCTTCACTCTAGAAGGCTCCAGATTTTCTGGAGCAATCTGATTGAGCCACATGGATGGTTGTGATGAAGAGTGGAGGGAGAAGGGACGGATGAGAAGAGAGAAAAAAAAAAAAAAAAAAAAAAAAAAAGAGGCGGCGGGAGTGACGAAAGGGAAGGGGGAAAATGGACGGAAGAGAATGGGAGAAAAGGAGGAAAAAAGAGGGAGGTTAGGCCAATAGAGTGGAGAAAGAGAAAAGGAAGGGACAAATCAGAAAAAAGAACAAGAGGGAAATGAGAGAATAAGAACAGGAGGGAACCTAAACCGGGTTGACTCGTGTCTCCCCCACCGGACCCGCGCAACTCGATGACTTTCCCGTCGCTTTCCCGTAGCTTTTTCGTCGCTTTTCCGACGACTTGAACCTCACCACCACCTGCAAATGAACCATCATCTTACCCTCTTCCATTTCCAACCAATTTTTATTGAGTTTAGCCTTGAATTCGTGAAGAACGAAACCCGTCAGTTCCGGGGGTGCCACAGCGGAAATCCACCGATCGGGAAAGCCAGGTCGACCACCACCACCACCAAAACACTCTTCTTGAGGCCTGGAACAAAGCCCAAACAATTGTAGGGGAGGCGGAGCACCATAGGTGACAGATCGAAGCCACCCATTTCTAGGTTTCTGGCGAGTTCGAGGGAAATTGGAGCTTTTCCCGGCTAAATTGGACTTGGCCACAAGTATAAAACTTGTTTGTACTCATTGATATTATGTGAAATTTGGCTATTTTTGGAAATAGTTGATTTTTCCGGCGAGTCGGGATGGCCGACCGTCTCATAGGCCGAGTCTCCACCTGATCATCCTAGGCTAATTTTGATGCCCCGATTCCATCCATTTAGTAAAATTCCAAAGTTTTAACGTCGTTGACCACTAGGGCGTCTCGGTTGACTTTTAGGGTTAACAATTGACTTTTTGTAAAATATGTCGGGGACCCTCCTTAGTGTATTTCGACGCGCTAATTTCGAATCCGTTGTTCATTTTTTGAAATTTGACCATTTTAAGATTGTTCCTTTATTAGCCACACTTTGTACGAATACGCGTTTGTACGTTGGTACATTACGTATTTACATAAATGGTTTCATTTCTAGGCAAAACACCATTCCAAGGACTCTCGACGCTACGAGGCGGGTTCGACTCGACGACATGATCTGTGAATGGGTCTTTTCTTTATATATATATATATATATTGGTTAGTTTCCATATATACAATCATTAATAAATTCCCTATTCAATTGCCATGATTAAATTAACGTTTATAAGAAATACCTTAATGTTGGGAAATGATGAAATAATCCTACGGAATGCACCGGTAAGCATACTATAAAGGGATGCCTGTTGGAACTTTACAATTAGCAAGAACCCTAAATCACAATCCACATACATGTTTACAAGAGTTTGGTTATCAATTCAACCCAAATGCATTTGATGGAAAGAAATAAATAACTTCTCACCTTTGGGTTGGTATGCTTTATCGTAATGGACATTGACATAATGATCAAGCACTATCACATTGAGGGACAAGTTCAGAACTCAAGAAACAACACTGGGCATCTTCATTGGGTAGACTTGGATGGGCATGCCAGATAAAGCCATGGAACCGGTGAACAAGGAATAATCTTTTACTCAATGGGGACCTTATGTTCTCACTAGAATAGGGCTAGTTTCTGTATAGAACATTTTCCTCTTGAGCAGGGACCATTCCATATATAGATGCTGATCCAAACTACCTTCCACCTATTATGGACAACAGTTGGTAACCGACAGCACTACTCAATCCTTATAGATGTGGGGCTTTCCATCACTTCATCATGTTTGCCTTACGGTCCTACTTTAAAGGAAGTTAACCTAATAATTAACGCTAACTGAATATAATTATAATGTGACAATTCCTTATCATGATTTGTAGAGTCCAAATAAGATTCCAACATTCTCCCACTTTGGACTTTACTAATCATGTTTATTCATCAACATTACAACGAGAATCAGTTCCTTAGTGATCACTTGAGTTAATTAACCATTCCTCGCACATCTATCATGGCTAATTTAGAAGGTCGAACTCCAGAAAACTTTGCACAACAATTAGTGCAGGCACTCTGGAATCACAATCTTCTTCACTAACCACACATGATGCTATAAAACATGTCAGTGAAACCGAGAGTTTTGCCATTATACTCCCGCAAAACAGCCCTGTCTTTCGTGATGAAGCTGTCATTCATCCGCTTCATCAACCACTACCTTAAGGTTGCTGCAGTTTTAACAAGCCACCCTCAGCTATCTTGCAAGCTGAAAAAGAGTTAAAACCACTTGAAATTTTTAAACAAGCAACCAACGCCACAAGGGAGTGATACAATGCCTAAACATTCCCATAGCCAAAACTTATCAATAAACAATAATTCATGTCAATACAATACATGGAATTAAACACCAAGTTCCATTTATTGGCAGCAAACAATTATAAAGTAAACAAACAAGATTGGAAGTTCACTCCCACATATTTACTAAATCAAATGATTCTTGTACTCCCATCATATTTGCAATGTGGTTTTTAAACACTGCTACTTTGGTCCTTTATCAAACTCCAATGAGTTTGCCAATATACTTCTAGTGAAGCATAAATTCTTCCATATGCAATTAAACTAGTTATTCAACGAATAACCATGACATGCAACTATGAATTCAATTGAAAACACAATAGTCTTAATCAGAAATAGTGCGAACAATACTCCCACTAATTGAGCATATCAACAACTTAATGTCTAAAAGACTTTCTTATAGTAGCGGAATGAGCCAATTTCTAACAGGTTAGCCACAATGATTCTTTATTGCACGTATCCCTTAAATAAACCAAAGGAATCTTTACAACATAAGTGTACATTAGATTAATGTGCAAGATATAATGCAAAACAATCTTAATCTACAATATCATAACTTTATTGCAAAACAACACTTTTGATAAAATTTTGAATTATGCACGCTTTAGTAGCAAATTTACTACGTCAATCAGTTTATACATAAGCATATTACCATAAAATTTCCTTAGCATGCAAATTAAGCACAATCTCAATGAAAGAATGTCACAATCTTTCCTCCACAAGATATCCCTTCCATTCTCTAGCATGCATCATTTAAACATGTATGATGGATACTCAAAATCATACCAAAAATAATCCAACAGTAAGAGCTAATAAGACCAATAGAGATATAATTTATGGTTTTGCTTTTTCGAAATGCAACCTTGACTACAACTTTTATAATCACTCGAAAGGCTAGCTGTTGCCATCATGCATTGTTTAATATGCATGTATAAATGACTTGCTAGTTACATTTGCACAGAACAAAACCAATTCATGCAATTGTCTCTAAAGTAATGTCAAGTATAGAACTTGGTTACAAAAAGTTATTATGCACATTTCAGGAGATGTATCAATAATTTTAGGTCTTATTGCCTGCAAAATCATTATAATGATCAACATGTAATCATCCAAGTGCATTCTTAATCATATTGTCATCATAGAAGAGAAAACAAAATACATATGCATTCAAAAACTTTAATACACTTTCAACTTGACTAGGACAATACAAGAACAACTCCCACATACATTTAGAACACAATGCCTATGGAACAATTTAATGAGTATGTAGCCCAAAACTTTTTCTTTTATTCTCCCACTTGGGAAAACACTCATTCACCAAAATTACTCATAAAATACATATTCAACAGATACTAAATTATCAGAAAATAGCAGGAAGTACGGTGCTGGAAAAACTTGCACCAGTGGTAACACATAGTCGAGAGCTGCACTGAGTTTTGGAAGAGCTTGTGCCCAAATGGAAAAGGAGTGTGGAGTTCTACTGAAAACTCTTGGCACACGGTCAAAACATATTATTACCATGACTCATTTAAGTGAAAACTGAATGCAAACATATTTCAGGGGCCGGTATCTAGTATCATACCAAATACAGTTTCTATGTCATGCTTCCAATAAAATTGATCACCAAAGCAGCGGAATCATTGATACAAAAAAAACATACCAAAAACTATGAACTTCGCCTTCTTCATCTGCTCCACTATATTAATTTTCATTATTCATGCATGATTATGTTACACCTTTGGGTAAGAAACATAAACATCCATAATTCAATAATAGATTATGTAACCTTATTGTATAACAGTCATGTAAAAGATTAAGAAAACAACCAAGATTTCAAGTCTTTGGACAAGAAAAGAGTCAACTTAATTCTCTTAAAAATGTTATACCCATCTCAACACATTCATACATTCCTCTCTTTGGAAAAGAATATTGACATGTTATGAGTTTTTTTTTTAAACCATAATTTACATAATCCAATTCCTGAAGTCTTTTCACTTTGGTGAAAAACATATGTACACAAGTTTGCATTGTGAAACCTTGCTCATATATATTTTTCCTGAAGAAGTAGAGGTTAGTGCAGAAAATATTATCATAGAAGACTTTATATTTATACAATTAACATTGATGTATTAATCCGTTAAGAATAAAAACATCAACCCTCCATGCAAGTTTTATTTTTCAGCCTAAGAACTAACGTTGATTCTTTCTACAGTACTATAGGACACATAAAAAATTCATTTACAATCTCAATTTCATTCTTTAAACATAAAGATAAATATTAATGCCCAGTTTCTGTTATTTTGCAAGTTCCGTATGTATCAAAAAACTTTGTGGCTTTCTAATTAAACCTTTTTACCAAGCTTCCACTAAAACAACAAAAGCCAATTGTATAATGATTATCCCCAACCGAAGCATTGTAAGAAGATATATACGACTCAATACAGTCATAAGTCAATTTAACGGTACTTAGGATTAGCCACATATATAGATAATAGACTACAACTCAACATAACTGCAAGTTTTTTGGAACAAACAGCAAAGAGCAAACCTGATGAAGCCGGAGAGTTGATAAATAATCAATTGACACAGCAATGTAACACCTTTGGGCACGATACACAACTGCAATTTATGCATACCATATTGATATGCACACTTATTATGTAGCCTTTTTAATCAAAGCTCAAGTTTCAACTAATACTCTAATCTTTGGAAAAGAATATAGTTCGCTCAAAATTCATTAAAAAACCCTTATGATAATTTATAAAACCAACCGGCCAACATATTTACCCATTGTGGATTATGAACCACAATTCCGTGCAACCTCCTTAATAAACAAAATTTCCTTAAAACCCCACTTTGGTGAACGTTCTACAAACATTTGTTTAATGGTTTAATAGCATGATTATTTGTCTAGTTAGACATGTTGCAGCCTTGGCATCATTCTTGTTGGAGTTTGATTCCTTTTTCTCTCTGCCTTCTTTTATGTCATCTCTGCTTTTCTTGAAATTCCACTGAAAGGAAAGCTCCACAGAAACTCTAACAATTCCTGAATAAGACTTACCAAGGAAAAGCATTAATGTGAACAATTATAATAATAAAAAAAACAATTATAATCAAAACCAAAGAAAACTTTAACAAGAAAACCATTAAAGCCATGTACATTAGTCCACCAAGCTTGTGCCATTCGTGATATCATAGGCAACCAAGCAATCTTCCAAACCAACCCCATTGCTGATCGGCTTTTGCTGAGTTTTCTTCCTCCTTCGCGATGCCCTTAACGATGTCGTTGTTGTGCCTTGGCTCCCAAATTGAAGGCTTTAGTTTCCTTTATGATTAAAGGATAACCACTTGGCATGCCTTCCCTCATTCTCTCCATTTAGTCAAAACAACCATCTGACTTTTCCTTTTATTAATCCACAAAGTCACACATGCATAATTCCATGTGTTTATGTGATTAACGTTGCTGATTCTTTCCTGCTTTCGACTTGCTTCTGGAACCCTTTTACTTTGCACGCCTACCACTCTAATCAATTTGGTATTCGGTCTTTAATTGTTGCCAACTCAATTATATGAGCCAATTAATCACAACATGCCGCCCCTCTTCTTCGATAGTTGACTTGCGCCAATGACGATTGCGTGGCCTGGAGCGTTTAGGTGTATGCGACCTTTTGATACGGACACGGTCACGGTTTCTGTACCAGATTCTTTTACGATTCCAGTCTCTGTCTCTTTCTCAAAGGGTTCATGTTTTTAAGGAGAGGCCCAAGTTGATTCCAGTGTTTTCACCATAGTATCAAACGTAATCACCGTACCCAAAAAAAAAAACCAACAAACATTAATCGAAGAATTATAGTGCCCATGATCAAAATATAATCAATGACAATAGTAATTAAAAGAATTGAATTTAGGGTGAGCTAATACATGCTCTGATACCAAATGTTGGAACTTTACAATTAGCAAGAACCCTAAATCACAATCCACATACATGTATACAAGAGTTTGGTTATCAATTCAACCCAAATGCATTTTATGGAAAGAAATAAATAACTTCTCACCTTTGGGTTGGTATGCTTTGTCGTTATGGACATTAACGTAATGATCAAGCACTATCACATTGAGGGACAAGTTCAGAACTCAAGAAACAACACTGGGCATCTTCATTGGGTAGACTTGGATGGGCATGCCAGATAAATCCATGGAACCGGTGAATAAGGAAGAATCTTCTACTCAATGGGGACCTTATGTTCTCACTAGAATAGGGCTAGTTTCTGTATAGAACATTTTCCTCTTGAGCAGGGACCATTCCATATATAGATGCTGATCCAAACTACCTTCCACCTATTATGGACAGCAGTTGGTAACTGACAGCACTACTCAATCCTTATAGACGTGGGGCTTTCCATCACTTCAACATGTTTGCCTTACGGTCCTACTTTAAAGGAAGTTAACCTAATAATTAACTCTAACTGAATATAATTATAATGTGACAATTCCTTATCATGATTTGTAGAGTCCAAATAAGATTCCAACAATGCCTTGATTATATTTATGGTCATGAATAGTATGATATTGACTACAATTGTTGAATGGTTGTGACATGACTATATTTATGGTATTTGCTCATAGTTTGCTGCACTGGTGTTAGTACTCGCCCGGGCCAGGGCCAGGGCCAAGGTTAATCTTTCACGTGTATGTGCACATCGCACCGTACGCTCACTTTGGATCCATTGTAAGTGCCAGTTCTATCGTACAGGTAGCCATAGGCAACTCTGACTCGTATGTGTTGCGCATATCGCCAGTCTTCACGTGATTGTAGTACTATAGCATATATCATTATTACACCCAATCCTGTTAATGTCAGAATATCTCTACATGAACTCGTGTATGCTGATGTGTCGATGAGCACTCAATATGACAATTTTTTTTTATGCGAGATTATATGATATTGGTTGTTATGTGTTTATTTACGCAATATTGCGACGTATGACATTCTGTGATTTTGCAGGCTATGGTAAGTATTTTCATACTATACGTAGTATGTATATTTTGAAAACTATAATTGTTTTACGGCAAGGGGTTATAACGTTTTAAAAAAGGTTTTTATAAAACTTTATTTTTAGGCCCACTCATCCTTATTTTTCGCCCCTCCAGGTTTTAGTAGCTGAGCTTACGTATCGACGAGGATTCTTGGCAAATCTCAGTATAAGTGGCTACCTTTGATGGTATAATCATTATTTTACCTTACTGTACTTTACTTATGCTCTATCATCACGTGTGAAATGAGTTCATTCTCGATCACAAGCGCACTCTTGTATTTAGCCACTTTAGGTTTAAATTTATTCACATTTACCACATCAATACACTTTTTGCCAAGTTTATGAAATTTTAAAAATTTTTAAGACTTTTTAATGTTGGATTAATCTAAGCTGTTGATTTTTTTTAAGTCAAAAGGCATAGATTGGAAATCCAACGGTCCAGATGAAAAGACAGTTGGATTTCGAACGGCTGTTAGCCCAGGAAAAAGGAGCTGTTGGCTCAGTTGGGCGCATGTGAGTGGGGCCCGACCTTCTACTGCGTGACGTCATTGCCAACATCAGCTACGGCCAGCGGGCTCAAGGTCCGACACTTTTTGTCCGAGCGGTCCAACGAGCTGCTTTCCTTGGTCCAACTGCCTTTCCCTGTTTGGAACATGGGAGATGAAATTGTTGGGTTTAGGGCAATTCAATCCAAATGACGGGCATAAAAAGGTCTAGTGGACATGCCCTAATGTTTGAAAATGTGTTGCAAGTGAGGATTGCTTGGTAGCTAGGGCTTTTTTATTCTTAATTTACTGTATTTTGGATTTCGAAACCTTTTCTTCCCCGAATATTGTTTCTACTAAAAATTGTGCTATTTGGCCAACTTAATATGTCAAATACTGCTACTCAGTACTACAATCTGATGATATTCCTCTTCATTTTGGAGTGAAAGGTCTTAGGTTCGAATCTCGTGGATGATGATTTTGATATTAAATTAGGTTACTCATTATGTGGTTTTGCCGAACTCCTCCTCCCCTCAGTGTAAAAATATCAATGTACTCAAATAAAAAAATGCCAAATACTGGGTTATTTTTATCCATCCAAGTAGGAAAAAAAAACATGATATTTGATGAATTTGGCAGTTAGAGAACTTTTTCTTCAGTGGTACCTAACATCGAGTGGTACAAACAATAAATGAATGAGACTGAATATAGAAATCTACCAATTGTGGAAATAAATTTAATGGCTAAAATACTTGTAGCGCTACATAGCATTGAAGCCACACCCCAGTTAGAAATGAAATAGCATTTTTGAAAGATAGGAGCATGGCCACTTAACACTCTAGTTTAATGATATTCCTCTTTTTACTTGTAAGTGAGAAGTTTTAAATTCGACTATGTGAATGACAAGTTTGAATCAAATTATTATGACTGATCACTTTGTGTGGATTACAAGTCCGAATGAAGGTAATTAGTTTGTTTATCTTGCGTTCAACTCCTTACTTCAATTACTTACAAAAAGAATAACAAATTGACAATTTTTTAAACAATAAAAAATGGGCATTCAGAAGTAAACAAAAAAATGCCAATAAGAATTATGCTACTTTCTTTGCCCCTATACATTCCAAAGAACCATAAGTGATCCTGCATTTTGATCAATGTATTAAAAGCGTGAGGCGTGGGCGAGGCGTCCGAGGGGAAGCCCGGCCTAGGCGTGAGGCGAAGCCTCATGGAACCTAAAATTTAAATATATATTATATGTAAGTATATTTATAACAATATAATACTTTGTAAAAACAAATATAACTATAACTAAATCAAAGATAATATCATCTTCTTTATTACTAAGTCTAGTTGTACTTGAAAACTATGTCATATAGTGTCAAAATGTTAAAATTATTTATTTTATTGTAAGCAATTACAGAGAACTTCAAGGAAAATAAGATTGAATGGTCACAATTATAGGAAAATTTCAAGCAAAATAAAGGCTTAATGTTGCAATTATAAGTAATTTAAAAGGAAATAAAGGCTGAGTGGAGTATTTATAGGGTATTTAAAATGATATAAAGCAATAATTATGGGAATTTAAGGAAAATAAAGGGTTGAGTGGAGTATTTATAGGGTATTTAAAATGAAATAAATGGGGTGGAGTATTTATAAGATATTTAAAATGAAATAAATGACGAAAATAAAGAGTGGAGTGGAGTATTTATAGGGTATTTAAAGACAAAAATTAAAAAACAAACTCAGCCTAAAAAACCCTAGCCGCTGTCTTCATCTCCATCTCCATCTCCTTCGCCAGTTTCTAGGTCTGCAACTCAAAAACAGCCCTGCAACTAAAAGAAATCCAGATTTCTGCAACCTAAAAAAGTAAAAGGGACGCCCAGTTGACGCCTCAGGCACGCCTCAGGCACGCCTCAGGCGCCTAGGCGCGCCCCGACAAGCCTAGGCGAGTATTTCACCCACTCCCACAAAACAGAGGCGAAAATGGTGAAACCCCGCCTCCAAGGGCGCCTAGGCGCGCCCCGAGGCGAGTTTTTTAAAACATTGATTTTGATCAAGGTTATATTTTCTTTTCAGGAGGCAAAAACTGCTGGGGATTTAGGTTGCTAGGACAGAGCTTCTTTTCACTTGTCTTACGTTGTCCTTTCCGGGACATCCGATAAAATTAGAACGATACAAAGAGATGTTCAAGGTTTAGGAATGTTCTAAAAAGTTCATAAATGATCTCTCGCAAATAAAACTATCAAATCAGTATCAAAATAATTTACATCATCTTTGTAGGTGAAAAGGATCAAGTAAATCCAAAAGCTCGCTTTGCGGAGTCAAGGATGTTGGAGAGGAGCATTGAGATTACAACAGGTCCGACCCCTCCTGGCACGGGTGTTATGGCCGACACCACTTTAACTGCCTCCTCATAGCACACATCTCCAGTGATACGGAAACCTCGCCTGCTACTAGGATCCTGCATAGTATGACCAACCACATCCAATCACATTATCATCATGAGCGAGCAAACCAAAGGATTCAACTAATTACGCATACAAGTCTCTGTAGTGAAACAAAAACATGTTCATATATTTGAAATACGATGCGGTGGTGAAAGTTAATGACTAAAAAATGAAGTGCGTTGGCTTCCCCCAAGTCTGTTGTAGTCGGTTAATGACTATCATTCACTATCATTATAAAACTAACGAACATGGTAAAGACTATCATTCTTGAGATCATAATAATCCTAGTCTTTCAAACACAACTATGCTGTAATCTTTGATCAAAATTTATTTACTACAAAAATAAGAAATCATGATCTTATCTATAGATTAAACCCCTAGATAACAATATACCCTAGTTCTTAGAAAACAAACTAATCACGAGGATCCGTTAAGCCCTATTAAACCACAAGCAAACACCCATGATGCAATTAAACCACAAGCAAACAATAGCATCGCTGAAATAACACTATCAATTCCTTGAAAAAACAAGGATAAAAAGCAAGTCTACAATCGATCAAGAACAACCCCTAAATGACCAATTCCATTAAGTTAGAAGCTTTGTCCAGAGCTTCTGGAAAGGGTTTTTTTTTTTTTTTTCTCTAACCAAGTTATGGCTGCTGTTCTCTATGGTACTCATGCAGTATTGGATGAAATGAGAAGGTAAGTAAGAAGGAAGAAAAATAGTGTACAACTAAAATTTTAGTTTCAACCTTCTCACCTACCTTTTCATTTCAACCTTCTGACTTCTACTCATGCCACGTGTATTCCACCAGCACGCAAAATTAAAAATTTGATTACTTTTTAGTTGACAAACTAAAATGTTAATTATACTAACAAAGGGAGAAAAATAGTGTATAATTAAAATTTTAGTTTGAGTGCTAGTGGAGTACACGTGACATGAGAAGAAGTGAGATGTTTGAAATGAGATGCGGAGAAGGTAAGTGGAAGGTTGCTAGCATTTCTCTTACATGTTAATCGATGTTCAGCTATACATTAACTAGTGACGGTGTGGTCAATAATACCAGTAACAAATATATGGTCCTAGGTCCGAGTAGTAATGATGCAACAGAAATTTCATGAAAATTTCTTTGTAATAGGCGGATGAGTAACCTTTTAAACTATACTATTAGTAAGGATGTGCAGAAGCGTTCAAGGATCCCTCATTGTTCTTAAGTTGCCTCAGGGACTAATTTCTACCCTAGACGTGTTTAAATTTAGTCCGCCATCAGGCCTATTAAATACTAAGGATGTTATAACTTATAAATATCCTTACGATTTTCTATGGTCAGGACTCGTATGATCCTAAGCACTTCAATCTTCCTTTGTGATCACAAATGAATAAAGAGAGTAAATATACAAAATTCAAGTTTTTGTGATCCTACAAATCTAGTTTCGCTAGAAAATCATATGGAATGGTTCGCATAATAACTCTAAAGGAGCCAAGTTATGGAAATCCTATATCAAAAATGCATTTTAGGGTTGCAGGCGGGGACATTAAACTACTAATTTCCTTGTACACAATCATAAAGCCAGGAAACATAGATATTTTTCTTTAGAAGAAACAGATGAATGTACATTGATGTATTCAACCATAGATAAAAACATGAGAATTCACCTCTACTGAATTTGTCCCCATATCGACTACAACTGCCCCCGGCATTAGCCAATCGCATCCGACTATATTTGGAATGCCAACATCTGAGACAACAATATCAGCTCGACGAGTAATTTGTTCTGGGTTGTTAGTGAACGAATGGACAGTGCAAACGGTTGCATGGTGCCTCTGTCAAGGACTAAGGCAGCATCATTGAACAATTATTCAAACATTCCGATTTTCTATACAGTAGAGAACAAAAGTTATGTGTCACCTGCAATAGCAATGAAGTGGATAATCCCGCAATCTTGCTTCTCCCAATTACCACCGCATTCTTCCCAACGATCTCAACTCCATACCGGAGCAACAACTCTATGCAAGCCTTAGGAGCACAAGGAATGAATAACGGCTCCTTTCCCCGCAATGCAAGGTTCCCCATATTAAGGGGATGAAAGCCATCCACATCTTTTTCCGGACTAACGAAATTGATAACCCTTTCCTCGTCCAAATGCTGAACCAAATACCAAATTAACAACACTAAACTTAATTCAAAGCAAAAGTTGTAAATAAATTTCAAATTCAAACAATTTGGTACCTGTGGCAGAGGGAGTTGAACAATTATACCGTGCACAGACGGGTTCTTGTTAAAACCCGAAACTACATCAATAAGCCGATTTTGAGTACAATCTTGGGGCAACTGCACAATGGAAGTTTCAATTCCAACTTCATTACAAGCCTTTAACTTTATATTCACAAAAGCTTGGGAGTCCTCTCTGTTGCCCACCGAAACCACAGCCAACCCAGGAACGCTTCCAATGGCCGCTTTCATTCTACTTATTTCAGAAGCTACTTTTGATATTATGTCCTTTGCAATCGGCTTTCCGCTCATAATTTCAGCACTTCTCGTACCTGCTGCGTTTGCAGCGTTGCATACAAATTACAATCACAACAGCTAAACTCAAGGAAATAAGAGAGAGACCCATGATTGGGAATGCGCTGAAAATGTAAAAGTGTGGTGGGGAAAAGCACTTACGGTGGACGCCGCTGGAGAGGAGACGGTGGGCGGTTTGGGTGGGTATCCGGACGGGAGGGAGAATGAGAGGGCTTGAACACGACGGTGAGAGCTTCGCTGAAAACAAGGCTCTGGGTTTGGTACGAAATCTGCGGCAGACGCCCACCATAACGTCGCTACCTTCTATCCTTGATTATCGTACTATGCTCTCTACTGCTTTATTCGGTATCCAATCGTTCAGCGAAGCAAAAACCAAAGCGTAAATTCATTTTGCAAGTAAGGAAGAATACCATGCAGTACTAAAAAAAGAAGATATTGTTATTGACACTTCAAAAATTTTATTCTACACTTTTCACAATTGTATTTTTTTTTCTTAATGTTTGAAGTGTAGAATGAGATTTTTAGAGTGTTAATACAATTCCTGAAAGTAGAAAAATTGCTGGACATATCGGAAGGTTTTTTAGACCAAGTGATTTTTGCTATATTTTCTCTTTGGTTTTCGACAAGACTGAAATGAATTATTTTTTAATTACTTAAGACGGAATCAGACTATGTCCACCCCTTAATTTGACCTTGAACGTTTTGTTTTGGGATGTGCTATCCACACACCCTTTTTTACTTCTCCCACACTCCTTATTAATTTCTATCATTTGATCTTTTTCAATTCATCCGATCTAACGGCCGAAAATTAAAAATGTGTGAGAGAAGTAAAAAAAGGTGTGAATATCACATCCCTTTGTTTTTTGTTTTTATTTTTTTTATTTTTTGTTTTTTTTGTATTTTTATCAAATGAAATGATTTTATTAGATTCGAATTTAACCTTGAACGACTGACTTGAACCAATTTTATCAAATTTTTTATTTTTTAACGTCAAGTGAAAGGCATGTGACTCACTTTTGAAGGCATGAAGTCACACTGAAATTGTCCCCCATAAATTTTTCCTTTTTAGCTCTCCTGAATAGACCTATAAAGATGTATATTGCTCCTCAACACTCTTTTAAGCGGTGGCGTGATGAATTTACCTTTATAAATTTGTCATATTAGAGCAACTACAGCGTTGCAAAGGCCTTCTATGACAACTCATTATTGAATAGTCTCTAGTGAACAGTAACTGCCTTTTGCATCTCCACCCCTAAACTGAATAGCTATGGCAATTGTAATAAAATATTAGTATTTTTTATTTTATAAAATAATACAAAATAATTTTATTTGTAATTTCGAATAAAATTTTTAATCGTTCTCGTTGCGCCACATGTCATTATTCGAAAAGACAATTTTTAGTGATAAGATATTTATTCAATAGCGTCGTGCCACGTGTTGTTGCCTTTTCAGAATCGTTGATGATAGATTTCCGATAAGATTTTTAACCAATCGCGTCGCGTCACGTGTCACAATCTGTTTACAATCTTTGAGGATAGATTTCGATCAAAATTTTAACGAATGACAACATGCCACTTGCATTATCTACAACATAATCCTTTCTTTTTCCTCCATATAACTCACCATCCATCCTAAGAAATCACACACCAAAATCAAATCTCTATCATTATTCATAGTTTCTGCTTCCTTCTTACAATGTCTTCTTCAAGGACGTTGTGGGAAATTGATGAGCAAGAGAAAAAATTGTTTAAGCAAGGGGAAGAAATGTTCAATCTCCAGGTGGGAAAAAATGTGATGGAAGAGGAAGATGATGAGAAGCGTAGAAGGAGAGATGACGAAGCAAGAAGCCAAAGAGCCTCACATTTTCGTCGAGTCATCCAAGCTGTGGCTTAGACCTGCATGCCCAACAGTTTCGCAAACATTGACAGAAGCAGGCAACGACGAGTTTGGGTTAAAAGGACAAAATTACCCTCGAGACACATTGGGATTTCCATGCGCATGCAACGGACAATAACGGCTCAATCAAGGAAGAGTCAAAGGTGATCAAAATGGTACGTTTTCAAATACCTCTCATCACTCTTCATCAAATCCTTATTAAAAAGGTAACTCCCCAATTTCCTATTTAATTTAGGATTAATTGCCATGTTGATTGCAAGATATTATTTAGCATAATATCTTGCAATTAT
Source organism: Malus fusca (assembly GCA_035220775.1). Taxonomy (NCBI): domain Eukaryota; kingdom Viridiplantae; phylum Streptophyta; class Magnoliopsida; order Rosales; family Rosaceae; genus Malus; species Malus fusca. The sequence continues at coordinate 13,489,700 of CM069061.1, read as the reverse complement.
TCACCCAATTACACCATATATTGCCGGCCACTATTCTTCAAATAGGGCCGGCCACTCCCCCATAAATAGCCCTATTATCTCACTAAAATGCCAAGGCATTTGCTACCCACAAACTCCTAAACACATTCTTTTCAGAATTCTAACTTTAGCATCAGAGATTCTTCAGTCAAAGCCCCCCATTCATCGTGGGCGCGTGAGGCTTTTGGCCTTAATCTTAGGTGTTATTATTTTGCAGGTGCATTTTCATCAAAGGAGAAGATGGCGGAATTTTGCATCCACAAAATGATGCTTTCATTGAGAGTTTGATTTACACACTCGAAGAAGACTCTTTCATTCAAAGTTTCTCATTTCTTGTTCATTCGTAGATTTTTCATACGTTCTTATTCCTAGATTTTTTCTTATAAAGTTTTTTGAATAAACGTAAAAGAAAAGTACAATGACTAGAAATTCGAAAACCATGACGAACGGAACTTCTTACGTTCAAAGATCCGGATCAAATGATGGAGGACTCGATGTAGCCCCACCATGATGATCCACGAGGCTCAACGCGATGACAAGAGGAGCGGTAACGCCCCCACGGGGCACCACCGTGGCTATGCCAACGGCAGCCACCACAGCAAGAGCCACTGTGGCAGCATGCGACAAGACCTCAGCCCACGGTGAAAGCGCCACCTTGCAGCCGCAAGCCCAGACCCATGCTATCTTGTAGTAATGAGCCCAGGCTCGCACCACAAGGGAGCCCAACACAGCCCAAAAGGCGCAAGTAGCCTAGCTTGTTGCCACTGCAGCAGCCTAGGCCCAGACGCCAGTAACTGTATCCGTGCATGCCCAGGCCCACAAGACAAAGCATCACCAATCCCAGGCCCGTGCCACATAGCAGCAGGCCCAAGTTGCTTTGAGAGATGAGGAGGCCTAACTTACGCGCCCTCCAGTGACCCAGCCCACTCTAGCGGTCCAACCATTTCTGGTGACCCCTAATCTTTCCCGTGGTCCATTTAGCGGCCCAAACCAGTCCAATACTAGTTCAACCGTCCCGACTTCAGATTTCTAGATCGACGATTGAACCGGGGGTATTTTCACGCCATTTCTCTGCAAATTTGACATATCCTAACTTAAATCTCGCGTTCAGAGTCTATTACCTTCCAAGCTCTTCCACCCTACATGGTGAACAACACTTATCTCGACAAGTTATAGAGTTTACAAGTGCCCTTGCGCAATAGACGACTTTGGTGAATCAACTTTTGCAGTGTACCGAGATGCAGCGTGCCTTAGACGAGGTGTCCCAAAGTAAGATAAGGGCAGACGATGAACCTCTCAAGTAGCGTCCTGGCAAGTAGTCTCTCGACTAGCCACGAACCAAGTGTTCTAGCAGTATACACGCCTAACTAGGCCTCCGAGATAGCGTATACTCTCGTCTTAGCGGGCAGAGAAGCGTGCACTCTCGGTTAGGCCCACGGACGAGCATACATTCATGATTAGGGCCACACTCCGATAATCAACATGAGCAAGCTTCCAGGCGAAGTGTTTATTCGCGACTAGGCTCGCAAGAAGCATCATCCACCTCACATCGGAGTAGGCAGCATGATGGATGAAGAGAATGAGTCGCTCAATCTTACTTAAGTTCAACCGGTAGCTTACGAGTAATTCGCTCGCCTGCTAGGAGCGTACCACATTGGTAGGCATAAAAGCACACCACAAAGTAGCACACAAATATCCTATTAATTTTCCTTATTAACACTAAGATTTGTCAATTGTAGCATATGAAAATAAGGGTCTTTCCCGCAGAAGATTGTTTTATCTAACTACTTAAAATGTCACAAAAACTGGTTGTTGTCCCTAATGACCAGCCACCGAAATAATTATTAGACTGACTTACACCGGTCTAAAGTCTATGAAATTTTATATGCAAACACTAGATACACAGCACGACACTCACACAAAGTTTTGGGATTTTTGGAGTTGATTTCCTATTTAAATTAAATCGTACAAAAACAGTACAAAAACAGATTTTGAGTAGTTCACAAGTTAAGAAAAACGAGTTAGGGGAATTGCTATCCACCACCAAATAATCATGCAAACATGTTATGTTTCATTCAAATTCCTTTTATTTCCGGATGAAGATATATAAAGAATTCATAGAAAACATATAAAGAATTCATCACTGACATAAGTAGTAAACCAATTTTCATCCATTCATAAAAGCAATTCAACGAAATGTCATAACAAACTTGCAATCATATTCGGGGCTTCAAAACAGCCCCTAACTACTTAAAATTTAGTTACACATAATTCTCAAATTAAACCAAAAGTAAAACATGGGTTTGAGAAGATAAAACCAAGATAAATTGAGTGAAGCCTCTTCTTCTTTCCTTCCTCCTTTTCTGTTTGCTCTCTGCCGTATGTTTTTCCTTCCTTGGTCTTTTGCTGTGTGTTCTTCTTCTCTCATCCTCTGCCGTGCCTTTGTTGATGTCTTATATGATTCTTTTTCTTTGCCAAAGCCACAAAAAACCAAGTGGAAGACCAGCTAATTCCATATTCTCCACCCATTTGTGTTCATGATTGTTGTTGGAATTTGCTGACAAAGGAAAAGTTCCACTTTTTCCTTTGTTTTCTGTTGCATCGTTGGCTGCCAACTATTTCCACTTAATCCTCTTTTCTAGCTGTGCATTTCCACTTGCTCCAAAGGCAAATGAGTGCAATCATAACCCCATTTGCTGCTGAGTGTTGATGACAAAGCAAAACACAAAACATGTGCCTTTACTTTCTCATTTTATAAGCCAAATCTGCTTAGCTCTTTTCTGAACCTTTTAGTGTTACAATGCCCATAACTTCTTCTAGAAAAATGATATTAACAATCCGTGAATTGCTCTAGAAAATAGACATCCGTAGCTTTCCAAGCATATAAGGCTCATTCTCTCATTCATTCTGAGCTGTTTGCAACTTGCTTCCAAAGTCAACTAATCTGCACAGGCAGTTTTGACGAATTTGTTACTTAATATCCCACTTGTGCTATTTTTCTTTTCTTTGCTTATCAAATCACACAAAACACAAAAACAAAGTAAATAGCTCGAAAATATAAGGAACTAACTAAGAAAAGACAAGTGAATTTGATGAAAAATATATATAAATATGAGCTTATCACACATGTACCTCAACCGTGGCATAGATGAGTTGAGCACATGGAAGAGCAGCCTAAACCAGCAGGTCACGACCGAGGGCAGCTGAGAGCTCCGCTACCCCCAACAAAGGTAAATTCAGGAAGAAGTAGAAAGACTCTTGACATACCGATTGCGCGATTTCCAGTGCAACAAAGTCACTTACGAGGCATTCTGAAGAGACATGACCAGCATAAGCAGGTCACCCTTCACGGACGAGATTAAGCAGGCAAAGCCTCCACGCAAGTTCAACATACCACATTTCACATCCTTCAAATGAGAGGCACCTAAAGCACTACTGCAGCGCAATGATCATTTATCGGAACAACGACGCCCTCATGTGTAAGATATTTGCAACCACTCTACAAGGCGAGGTGCAAGATTGGTTCCACACCCTACCACCATAATCTATTCGGAGTTTCGATAAGCTTTCTTTGGTTTTCACGAAAGAATATTCATCTTATCGCTTGATTAAGAAGAAGTCCGACCACTTGTTCAACATCAAGAAGAACCCAAAGCAGTCGCTCCGCGACTATGTGAAGAGGTTCAAAGTAGAGAAAGCGAAGGTAATCGGTTGCAATGACTCGATAGCTAGAGCCTTCCAAAAAGAACTCCTAGCAGACCACTCATTATTCAGAAAATTGATCATGAAAGAAGATCTAGCTCTGGCAGACTCATTCGCTATTGTAAATAAGCATGGACTTTGGGATGAGGCTCGGCAAGTAGATAAGGCATCCGAGCAGCCTTGAAAAGAATTGGCAGTAGCTCAAAACAAGGACAAGAAGCAATACAACAACAAAACCAGGCAGGAGGCCCGACACTGAATAACTATTCTATGTTCTTTATCCCAATTCACCAAATCCTCTGTGACATTAAGAGCGAACCATGGTTTAAATTGCCGAAGCCATCAAAAGGAGATAAGTTGTACCACACCTAGTACTGCGCATTTCACTAAGGTCCCGGTTGAAGGAAAAATTTTGTCCTAGCTAAGAACATGTAAGAACATTTGAATACATATGCTAACAATTAACTCTTTAAAGTAGGCATGCATCCAAAAACAATTCATAAAACCCATGACTTTCAAAGCCTAGTATATGGTGAACCAAAAGACTCTTTAACAACATTAAAGATAATTAAGAATTTAGAGATTCTTTACCCTTGAAGCTCATCCTTGATTACACAAGGGATTCACCCAAGTGGAGGGCCTTCAAGTCACCTCCTTGCTCCTTGGATCTTCCTTGTGATTTTCCTCCTTTTAGTGCTCCTTTGCTTCTTTGAGGATTTGAGGATTAGTTCTCCAAAACACCAAAAGTTTGATGTCTCTATGTCTCTTCACCAAGGATGTAATTTGTGAGAATGAAAATGGATCACTTAGGGAAGTAAATTTGCTAGATAACTATCCCCAAGTAGCTTAGAAAACCCTAATTGAAAACAAAGCTATAAAGATGAATTTATACTTCATTTCTTAGGTGAGTGGCAAACTTGCAATTAAGCAAACTTGCATACCCTCACCCTAAATGGTTGGCCTATATGGTTATTGGGCTTATTGCCCATTTTGTTTTAGTTGTCATACAACTTAAACATAATGGGCCTTGTGGACCAAAACACTTTTGGGCCCCGAAGCCCTAAAACCAACTTAAAAGCCCAATACGAACATTTCGTATAATTAATTAACTAATTAATTAATCTTGACCATTCTTCAATTAAACCATTTAATTGCTTATCCATTTCATTTAATTGCTTCACATATATCCTTATTTGGTGTGCGATCCATTAGGTTCCAATTAGCGAGGCAGTGGGCGATGTTACTCTTAACTATCGATTGTGAATTGAAACCACATTTCAATTCTCCCTTTTTGATGATTAGTGTTTGCTAATCAATAGGGCTTCCACAAACCATGAGTGACACCTAGCAGTATGTCATGGTTACCCAAGCTAAGTAGAATTGGTTGAAGAACCTATCCAGTTACAATTACAATGCAATACGGTCCTTCTCTAATACAATACTCTTAACCACATTGTTTTAAGTGATAGTTTGTTTCATGTCTACTATCCAATGTGATACTTTCTTATATGATTCCCTTGAATATGATTTGGAACATCTTCCTTAGTCATATTCATTTGCTTTGGCCAAAGACTTTAGAATCATATTTTAGAGTATTCTCCTTCCACCATGGAAGGTTAGAGATCCCTTGTTGTGCATTCATATGCCTACATGACTAGATCACATGACCCCAACAATGCCGTGGACAATCCGAGGGAATGCCTTTGTCATGATCAAAGATCAAGGACCTAACCATTAGACATCTATGATGCCTCAGGTCTAAGGACTACTTTGCATATTGTAACCTTAGAGTTCGTACATGACATGTATGTTTGAACTCTCATTAATCGCAGTTCAGTGTACTCGATTACTCTTTCGAGCACCTATGTGTTTGTCTTAGTGTCCAACACCAAATGACTTGAGACTAGTTCATACTCACGTTTGAGTCAACATAACACATACTAACCTTAGCGGATTGTCAATGCCCAATTGGCAATCCTATGGCTAGGAACGTTTTAGGAATGAACATAAGAGAAAGGTCTCCTTAATCTAACTCATTAGATCACTTATCTCTTATGTCAAATACATCCCTTGGATTCTCTTATTGATTAAACACATGATTCAATAAATAGTGATTAACAATAAGTATTGCCCTTCCGTTAAACATATAAAAGTTTAACATATTAAGTATTCCAAAAAGCTATTACATCAAATGAGTGGCTTTGTGGGCATACTTCCAACAATCTCCCACTTGCACTCAAAGCCATCCTCCCATGTATCTAATACTCATCTTATCCATATGACGATCAAGCTGGATTTGAGTCATTGGCTTTGTCAGTGGATCTGCTACATTATCGGCTGAAGCAACTTTGAGGATGTTGACTTTCCCCTCGGCAGCATATCATCTTATGATATTAAAGCGCCTATCAAAATGCTTGTTCTTTTGATGAGCCCTGGGTTCCTTGGCTTGAGCTATCGCCCCACTATTATCACAGTACAAAGTTACTGGTGATGTGATGGTTGGAACCACTCCAAGTTCAGTAATGAACTTCTTCATCCAGAACGCTTCTTTGCCGGCTTCAGCTGCAGCGACATATTCAGCCTCTATCGTGGAATCAGCAATTACACTTTGTTTCTTGCTTTTCCAACTGACAGCCCCACCATTCAGAGTGAATACATATCCGGAGTTGGAACTTCTATCATCGACGTCAGATTGGAAATCTGCGTCTGTATAAGCTTCCACTCGCAACTCTGATGCTCCTCCATAAACGAGGAACATGTCCTTAGTTCTTCTTAAGTACTTAAGGACCGCCTTGACAGCTGCCCAGTGTTCTGATCCTGGGTTAGATTGATATCGACTAGTAATGTTCACAGCATATGCAATATCAGGCCTTGTGCATATCATGGCATACATGAGACTCCCTATGGCGGAAGCATAAGGAATTTCATTCATTAGCCGTATCTCTTCAGGAGTCTTAGGTCCCATGGACTTAGAAAGGTGAATTCCATGTCTCACAGGAAGAAAACCTTTCTTAGATTGTTCCATCTGGAACCTACTTAGCACCTTATCAATGTACATCGATTGGGATAATCCAATTAATTTTCTGGATCTATCACGATAGAGCTTTATCCCAAGTACATAAGATGCATCTCCTAAATCTTTCATGTGGAAGGTTTTAGACAACCACACTTTTACAGAAGAAAGTACTGCAGTGTCATTCCCGAATAGTAATATGTCATCTACATATAACACTAGGAATACTACTGCATCCCCAACGACTTTTTGATAAACACAATTGTCGTCTTCGTTTTGAGTAAAACCAAACGTTTTGATTTCAGTATCGAAACGAATGTTCCAGCTCCTGGAGGCTTGCTTAAGTCCATAAATGGACCTTTGAAGCTTGCATGCCTTAGTCTCTTCAGACTCGGACACGAAACCTTCGGGTTGAGTCATATAGAGCTCTTCCTGTAGGTAGCCATTCAGAAAGGCCGTCTTCACGTCCATTTGCCATCTCTTTGAATCAATGTCGGACATTGCTTCAGTGTAGTCCCTAGGGTCCTCCTTTGTTTCATTGTCACCTAAAAGGTACAATTCATCAAAGTCATTATTTAAGCCAAACCTCATAGGTGGCTTACTAACCCGTTCAGATCTACGTGGAGCTAGGGGTTCAGGAACAGGGTTGTCAATATGTCGAGTGCTTGTTTGTGGTTCATTATTAATCTCATTAATTTCCATCTGTTTGCTTATAGTTCCTTTGAGAACAAATTCGTCCTCTAGAAACTTAGCAGTTCTGGCGACAAAGACTTTCTGGTCGTCAGGATGGTAGAACTCATATCCCATAGTTTCTTTAGGATATCCCACAAAATAGCATCTTACTGATCTCGCTTCAAGCTTAGTAGCCTCAAGCTTCTTGACATATGCTTCACAACCCCAAATCTTAATATGATTAAGACTTGGCTTTCTTCCATGCCATATCTCATAGGGTGTTTGTGAAACTGATTTGGAAGGTACTCTATTAAGCAAGTAAGCTGCTGTATATAGAGCGTATCCCCAGAATGTTACTGGTAGATCAGCGGAACTCATCATAGAACGAACCATGTTCATCAAGGTTCGATTTCTCCGTTCAGAAACTCCGTTATGCTGAGGAGTTCCTGGTGGAGTCCACTGTGATACTATTCCACACTCTTTGAGATAATCTAGGAAATCATTACTCAGATATTCACCCCCTCGATCCGATCTTAGGATTTTTATCTGTTTCCCAGTTTGCTTCTCAACTTCATTCTTGAATTCTTTGAACCTTTCAAAGGATTCTGACTTGTACTTCATAAGATATACATAGCCAAACCGAGAGTGATCGTCGGTGAATGTGATATAGTATGAGAAGCCTTCTCTCGACGTAGTAGACATAGGTCCACATACATCAGTGTGGATTAACCCTAGAATTTCAGTGGCACGCTTTCCTTTTCCAGTAAATGGAGATTTGGTCATCTTCCCTTTCAAGCAACTTTCACAAGTACCCATCCGGTCATTACCTAATGGGCGGAAATATCCGTCTTTCGACATCTTGCGAGTCTTATCAAGGTTCACATGTCTAAGTTTAAGATGCCACATCTTTTCTTGGTTAACTTCTTCTCTAGCCCTTTTGGGTTTTGAGGTATTCCCGCTTTCAATACAGTGCATCCCACTATTCGTCTCTAGGTGAAAAAGTCCCTCTATCATATTACCATGAGAGATAATACGACCGTTCAAGTATAAAGTGCAACTCATTTTGTCAAACAACACTGAGTGCCCATCTCGTAAAAGCTTAGAGATGGAAATCAAATTCTTTATACATGAAGGAAAATATAAACAATTTTTAAGTTCCAGGACTTCCCCAGAGGGTAGGTTAAGCATATAGGTGCCTATTGCTTTTGCAGAGATTTTAGTGCCGTTCCCAACTCGCACAACCATCTCCTCATTGCGCAGTGACCTGCTCCCTGTTAGTCACTGCAACGTATTACAGATATGTTGACTAGCGCCTGAATCAAATATCCAGGAATTGGAGCCCACTGTAAAAACACTCTCTATGACAGAAATAGTCTCTTCAAAAGTCCTTGTCATAAGGCTCGCAATGCGCACCCTGTATTTCTTCTTCCAACGTTCATCATTTCCACAATGAAAGCATGTTCCTTTGGATTTCTTTGCCTTCTTCTTATGTAACCTTTTCCTTATCATTGCATTCTCACTCCCACTGTCCTTTTTGAAACCTTTTTCAAATTTACAGCACATGTCAATCATCTCTTTCAAAGAATGATCGAATCTATTCACTTTATAGTTTACGATAAACTTAGTGAAATCATCCGAGAGAGATGCAAGGAAAAAGTCTTGGGCCATTTTCCCATCGATGGAAGTTCCTAAACTTTGAAGATCTTGAAAGATCATTTCCATCTTTTGTCCATGTTTATGGACCGATGTCCCCTTTGCCATTTTGGCATTCATTAGACTACAAATATTTGAGAATCGTACATTACTAGTCTCAATGTCATGCATCTTATGCAAACTTTCAACCATGGCACAAGAAGTGTCCATGTGCTTATGTAGCTTCATAAGCTCCTCACTAAGTGAAGTGAGGATTAAGCATTTGGCTTGTTAGTCATCCTCATAGTGTCTAACATAATTTTGACACTCCTCCTTTGAAGCTAGTTTCGTAGGAGGTACATGAGGAGGGGATTGCTTAAGTACATACAATATGTCTTTCACCTTTGAGACATTCTCAATGTGGCGATACCAAGCAAGGAAATGTTGGCCCTTTAGGCCCTTTTTGTCAAGTATAATGGTGGGTATAATTTTAGGCATGTCGTTCACTACATAACATAACAGAAATCGAATTAGCATTGTTGTTTAAAACTATTTTGATTGGGTCTTTTAATCAAATAGTATCACCCACCATTTTTGGCAAATTCCACATCCCTCAATAGAATTCGAGAGTTATATTGAACTCTTAGTGGGTTATGGGAGACTCACCATTACCAAGCCCACCTCACGATGATACGATGTTGGCTAGCAAAAATAATGATGAGAGAATAACGCATTATTCATTTACAACCTTTTGTAATTACCCATCTCGTTTGGCCTCTAGAGAATGTTGCCTCACGATGATACGATGTTGGCACCATTGCACTTAGTTTAAGTTATTCCCACCATGCTTAGTTCGTGAAGGGGTTCAAGAATAGCCTCACGATGATACGATGTTGGCTATCCTCGTTGCCTACACTCACCTCATCATATGTATATGGATTCCTCCTGGATATAAGCACATGCTTTGTACTCCCCCATGATAGGGTGAAGCCGGTGCATGAGTCACAAACGCTTGGAACCCACCACGGTGGAAGGCCTACGAAGAGATATTCTAAACATCTCTCGCTTATCAACTTAAATATTTGTTTGAGGGAATAGCGTTGGGCTACATCAAAACATTTTAATCACATTAAAAGAACTTGGGCCTATCACAACCATTGGTCCAAGTTTATATGAATTAGTAGTATATAATACTCCCACTGTTTCGTTGAAACAAGCGAGACTATATGGAACTACTAACGAACGCTTTGCATCCTCATATGGACTATATAGTCATATTAGGTTTTAGGATGATTATGAACCGTTTGATTTGATCCAACACGAGCCTTGTGTTGGACCTTGGGTCTAAGGTATGTAGTTGTTGATTTTAGTTACGCGTTTAATCCAATTAAACCGTTATTTCCTATTGGGCGTTGGACCCAACTATTCCATTTTGCATACATTTAAACAAAAGGAATACATGAAATAATAATAAGGGCTTATGCCCTTTTACAACACAAATGATGGACTTATGTCCATTTACAACAATCTTGAACTAATCAAATTACATTCAAATCTACACTACCAAGCCCAAACATTCATAATGTAAAGCGGCCAATCACATAGCTCAATTATCGAGGCATTTGGTTCATAATCATCCTTCTCTTAATCAAACACATTTAATTAAGAAAACAACTTTAAAACAATTGGTTTTTGGATCCATAGAATTGATTTAAATGAAACTAAATAAAATGAAAATCCAATTCTCATTTAAAGAGACAAACCATTTTGTTCTCATCTAATTTGGGCCATTTTCTAAAAACAAAAACTTTTGGGGTCACTTTGTAAAAACACAAGAGTCCACAACTTCATGTAATTACAACTTAGAACCCAAACATTTTTAATAATGTCAAAAACATCATTAAAGGAGCAAAACAATTTGTCCTTTAATGTTTTTTGGACCTTAACGTAAAAACGTAAACTTTTGGGCCAAAATGCAAATACACAAAAGTATCAAAACTTTATGTAAGTGCACAAAACACCCAAAAATACCCTATTTAATAGGGTGGCCTGCCATAAGTGGTTTTTATTGGTAAAATTCAAATTTTATACAAAGTTTTGTAAGTGGGTTATGTTAGGTGAGGTAAAGATGAAATAAAATTTTGTATGAAATGATTTATGTCATTCTTTAAAACAAAGTTTGTCTCCCATTAAAATTACTTAATCATTAACCATCACCCACTAAAATTAAATCAAAACTTTATGTAAAAACATAAAACTTTTTGAATCAAAACTTCAAAACTTTTTGTTCTTGGCAAGAACTCCAAGAACATTGAAGAACACTTATGAAAACTCAAAATACATGGCACCAAATTTTTAGTTCCAATATTCATGCTTAAATGAAATACATCTACAACATTTGAGATGCTAAATTTTCTAGCAAAATTTATATTCAAAGCAAGAACAAAGCTTGTAACATTTACAACATTTAAATCATAAAACATGAAAATCACAAAACCCAAAAGGATTCACCATACACTAGACCTAGGCTCTGATACCACTTGAAGGAAAAATTTTGTCCTAGCTAAGAACATGTATGAACATTTGAATACATATGCTAACAATTAACTCTTTAAAGTAGGCATGCATCCAAAAACAATTCATGAAACCCATGACTTTCAAAGCCTAGTATATGGTGAACCAAAAGACTCTTTAACAACATTAAAGATAATTAAGAATTTAGAGATTCTTTACCCTTGAAGCTCATCCTTGATTACACAAGGGATTCACCCAAGTGGAGGGCCTTCAAGTCACCTCCTTGCTCCTTGGATCTTCCTTGTGATTTTCCTCCTTTTAGTGCTCCTTTGCTTCTTTGAGGATTTGAGGATTAGTTCTCCAAAACACCAAAAGTTTGATGTCTCTATGTCTCTTCACCAAGGATGTAATTTGTGAGAATGAAAATGGATCACTTAGGGAAGTAAATTTGCTAGATAACTATCCCCAAGTAGCTTAGAAAACCCTAATTGAAAACAAAGCTATAAAGATGAATTTATACTTCATTTCTTAGGTGAGTGGCAAACTTGCAATTAAGCAAACTTGCATACCCTCACCCTAAATGGTTGGCCTATATGGTTATTGGGCTTATTGCCCATTTTGTTTTAGTTGTCATACAACTTAAACATAATGGGCCTTGTGGACCAAAACACTTTTGGGCCCCGAAGCCCTAAAACCAACTTAAAAGCCCAATACGAACATTTCGTATAATTAATTAACTAATTAATTAATCTTGACCATTCTTCAATTAAACCATTTAATTGCTTATCCATTTCATTTAATTGCTTCACATATATCCTTATTTGGTGTGCGATCCATTAGGTTCCAATTAGCGAGGCAGTGGGCGATGTTACTCTTAACTATCGATTGTGAATTGAAACCACATTTCAATTCTCCCTTTTTGATGATTAGTGTTTGCTAATCAATAGGGCTTCCACAAACCATGAGTGACACCTAGCAGTATGTCATGGTTACCCAAGCTAAGTAGAATTGGTTGAAGAACCTATCCAGTTACAATTACAATGCAATACGGTCCTTCTCTAATACAATACTCTTAACCACATTGTTTTAAGTGATAGTTTGTTTCATGTCTACTATCCAATGTGATACTTTCTTATATGATTCCCTTGAATATGATTTGGAACATCTTCCTTAGTCATATTCATTTGCTTTGGCCAAAGACTTTAGAATCATATTTTAGAGTATTCTCCTTCCACCATGGAAGGTTAGAGATCCCTTGTTGTGCATTCATATGCCTACATGACTAGATCACATGACCCCAACAATGCCGTGGACAATCCGAGGGAATGCCTTTGTCATGATCAAAGATCAAGGACCTAACCATTAGACATCTATGATGCCTCAGGTCTAAGGACTACTTTGCATATTGTAACCTTAGAGTTCGTACATGACATGTATGTTTGAACTCTCATTAATCGCAGTTCAGTGTACTCGATTACTCTTTCGAGCACCTATGTGTTTGTCTTAGTGTCCAACACCAAATGACTTGAGACTAGTTCATACTCACGTTTGAGTCAACATAACACATACTAACCTTAGCGGATTGTCAATGCCCAATTGGCAATCCTATGGCTAGGAACGTTTTAGGAATGAACATAAGAGAAAGGTCTCCTTAATCTAACTCATTAGATCACTTATCTCTTATGTCAAATACATCCCTTGGATTCTCTTATTGATTAAACACATGATTCAATAAATAGTGATTAACAATAAGTATTGCCCTTCCGTTAAACATATAAAAGTTTAACATATTAAGTATTCCAAAAAGCTATTACATCAAATGAGTGGCTTTGTGGGCATACTTCCAACACCGGTCACACAACCGACGACTGCTACATTTGAAGAAACTACCTAGAGAAGTTGGTGAAAGAAGGCAAGGTCGACATATACTTGGACAAACTAGCTGCGCAACCTATAAGGAACACAAAGGCCGACGAAGAGCCATTGACCAAGATAATTCAGATCAATGGTATTTTGCCTGAGTCCTAGCATTTGGGGGTCACCAACAACTTCAAGAAGAGGAAGATTGAGCAAGCTCTATTAGTCTCACATGTCCAGGTAGTCAACACCTAACCTGGACCCATCGTTGGCTTCACCAAGCAGGATGCCGAAGGTGTCGACTTCTTACATGACGACGCACTAGTAGTATCTATCTAACTAGCCCACGCTATAGTCGGCAGAATGATGGTTGACAACGGAAGTGCGGTCAACCTACTTCTGCTCTCAGTAATTTAGAAGATAAGCCTGGAAAGCATAATCGTACGCCGAGCATAAGTACTCATCGAATTCAATGGACACACCTCGACTGCCATCTGCAACATTACGTTAGACGTGGGAACACTGCCAGTTGTCCGAAAGTAGATGTTCACAATAGTAAGCAACCCGTCTCCCTAAAATGGGATTCTAGGGCGACCTTGGCTTTTAAATTGGATGCCGTAACCTCCGTCAAGTATCAAAAAATTTGATTTTGCATCCCGGGATGAGGAGTCGGAGAAATCGTCTGACCAGGCCGCATCTCGACGATGTATTGTGCAAGTACTGAAGGAGTCGAAGAAAAATACCTTTACCCTTGTAGAGGCTACCAAGGTCCAAAGGGACAACGAAGTTACTAAATGAGCAGACAGATTAAGAAGATGGTGTCCAAATTAACGCGCCAGCAAACGAGACGGGATGGAAACCCCAAAAGGATGCTGGGCACATCATTCTTGATCCCTAGCAGTCTGAGAAGACTGCTAGAATCTGCTCACATCTGAGTCCGAAGGAACAAGAGGAACTTACGACTTTACTTAGGGAAAATCATGACATCTTTGCATGGTCACATTCCGATATGCTCGACATTGACCCCAAGATAACTTGCCACAAGCTACATGTCGACCCCGATGCCAAATTGGTGATCCAAAAGAAAATACATTTCGTACCCGAATGAGTGACGATCATTGAAGATAAATTGACAAGCTACTAGAGGCTAGGTTCATAGAAGAGGTAGCACACTCAACATGGCTTGCTAACGTCGTACTAGTAATGAAGAAAGAGAAGGGTAAATAGAGGGTTTTCATAGACTACACCGACCTCAACAAAGCATGCCCGAATGATTCTTATCTAGTTCCCCGAATCGATCTACTAGTAGATTCAACTTCCAGGAACTAGTTGCTCAGTTTCTTGGATGTATACTCCGGCTACAACCAAACAGCCATGCATGTGCCCGAGAAGGAGAAAACCACATTCATGATCGAGCGAGGCACTTACTGCTACAAAGTCATGCTTTTTGGCGTCAAGAATGTGGGAGCTACTTACCAACGACTAGTAAACATGATGTTCAACAAGCAGATTGGAGTAACCATGGAGGTCTACATCGATGACATCATGATGAAGGGCAAACAACGATCAGACCACATCTGTAACTTGGCGGAAACTTTCGATAGCCTTAGAAAGTACAAGATGAATGATAGGATTAAAAGTACACCACAAAGTAGCACACAAATGTCCTATTGATTTTCCTTATTAACACTAAGATTTGTCAATTGTAGCATATGAAAATAAGGGTCTTTCCCGCAGAAGATTGTTTTATCTAACTACTTAAAATGTCACAAAAACTGGGCTGTTGTCCCTACTGGCCAGTCACCGAAAAATAATTATTAGACCAACTTACACTTATCTAAATTCTACGAAATTTTATATGAAGACACTAGACACACAGAGCTATGCTCACAAAAAAGTTTGGGATTTTTGGAGTTGATTTGCTATTTAAATTAAATTGAACAAAAACAGGACAGAAACAAATTTTAAATAGTTCACAAATTAAGAAAAACGAGTTAAGGGAATTGCTATCCACCACCAAATAATCATGCAAACATGTTATGTTTCATTCAAATTCCTTTTATTTCCGGATGAAGATGCTTAAGTTGGCTCAATGTTAGAACTCAACCTATTACTCTTTCTTATGTAGTATGTTAAGAGAATGACGTTTTCAACTTAACTTAGTCCCTAGCATGCAATCTAGAATGGCGTGTTCATAGATTTAACAAGTAGAAATCATTAAGAACGAAAAGAGTTTGAGTCATCACAAGGCATCGTAAGTACTGGCGTTGTCTTACTTATCCTAGAAATTGGTTCACATGTTAATCGCAATTAACAAGTACTACTCTAGAACATATGTAGGTCCTCATTCGACAAGGGCAGACACACACATATTCATAGCTTTAGAATCCTAGATATGCTTACTAAGTATGCATCCGTAGAAAACAAATAAAGAATTCATCAATGAGACAAGTAGTGAACCAATTTTCATCCATTCATAAAAGTAATTCAAATGAAATGTCATAACAAACTTGCAATCATATTCGGGGCTTCAAAACAGCCCCTAACTACTAAAAATTTAGTTACACAATCCTTAAGTTAAAACAAAAGATAGACATGAGTTTGAGAAGATAGAACCGAAAGAAATCGACCGAGGCCTCCTCCTCTCTTCCTTCCTTCCCCAATGTTGCTTTTAAACCAATTCTTGCTGCATTATTTTCTTCTTCTTAACTCACGCACTAATAGCCATTTAGTGATGACAATAAGTGAGAGGAAATGTGGCAAAACAATTGTAACACTTTAGGTAGCCTTTATGCCAATTACTCCCTCTTAATCCTCATTTTTAATTCCATTTCCTCTGATATTTGAATAGGTGTTAGCTAACTTGTTCTTGGCTGCATCAGTTTTGGCTGCTAGATTTATTGGGCTTATTGCTTTCATTGCAGTTACAAACTGCTCAGCCTCTTGGTAACCTTTAAGTGTTTAAACAGCCATAACTTCTTCTAGAAAAATGATATTAGCAATCCGCGAAATGCTCCAGAAAATAGACATCCGTAGCTTTCCAAGAATATAAGGCTCATTCTCTAATTCATTCTGAGCTGTTCGAAACTTGCTTCCAAAGTCAGCTGATTTGCACAGGCAGTTTTGACGAATTTGTCACTTAAAATCCCACTTGTGCTATTTTTCTTTTCTTTGCTTGACAAATCCCACAAAACATAAAAACAAAGTAAATAGCTCAAAAATACAAGGAACTAACTAAGAAAAGAGAAGTGAAATTGATTTAAAATATATATAAATATGAGCTTATCAATGAAGCTCAATCTCATAAAATGCACATTCAGAGTATCTTCAGGCAGATTCTTAGGGTACCTAGTAACCTAACTAGGAATCGAAGCACATCCTAAGCAGATCCGAGCAATCTTGGAGATGAAGTCTCCAACTACCTTGAAAGAGATCCAAAGCTTGATCGGTCGAGCAACCACGCTCAACCGCTTTCTTTCGCTATCCACTTATTGATGCAAGCCTTTTTTCAAAGCAATCAAAAGGGCATAGCGAGACAAATGGGATGATGAGTATGAAAGAGCTTTCCAAGACATGAAGAAGTATCTCACATCACCTCCCTTACTATCCAAGCCAAAAGTAGCGAATGACTTATACATCTACTTGGCAGTTTCAGAAGTAGCCGAAGCTCTGCCCTTATACGAGAAGAGTTGGGGGCCTACTGCCGATATTCTACACTTCTAAAGATCTTCTCGATGTGGAACCTACATATCCAAAGATCGAGAAATTGATTTTGGCGCTAGTTGTTGCGACTCAGAAGCTCAGACCATATTTTCAAGCTCATACAGTCATCGTCATGACTCAGTATCCTCTACGATTAATCCTACATGGTCTAGATGCTTCTCACCGAGTAATGAAATGGGCGTTGAAACTTGGCTAATACGACTTAGTTTACCGACCCCGCACGGCGATAAAGGCCTAAGCCTTGACGGACTTCATAGCAGAATTTGATTTGGTTTTTAATTGGTTTGGTCTTTTTCAGTTTCAGTTTAATGTTCGATGTTTTTTTTTTTGGGGTTTCCAAGCCCACCCCTAGATGATATAGCATTTCTTTTGTTCAAGCATCCCACGGCAAAAAAATATGCAATAGATCCAGAAACAAATGAGGGAGACCTAGACAACCATTAGGTTGTTAACGAAAAAAAAATTGAAACCGTTAATTTGATTTAATCATAATATGATGATGAGAGTGATAGTAAAGATGATGGCGTAATACCTCATTATGGTGAAATCAAACTAAATAAATCTTAAATTGTTTCTCATTAACACTCAATGAGTTGATTTTGCCAATCTATTTAGCTAGCTATTCTAGAAGTCCTTGAAAGTCTTGAGAGAAACATCCCACGTGTCAAGATACATGTGGGAAATAAGTTCAGGATTTCAACAAAAATTTCAACTGGCCACTGTGGTTCCACTACACAATAATTGACGATATATCTAACTCTTTAAGCACATGCAAATTCTCCTTTTTATCTAATGTAGCATCAATACTCTCAACAGTTGTGTTATTTATTTGTTTCTTCAAAAAAAAGAGCACTAGTGTTAAGTTTGATCATTGTTTATAGAAGCATATAATCCACATGTTATGCTTTGTTATTAATTAAGTCATGTATAATTTTGGTAAGGTTAGCTGGAAAGAGACATAATTGTAAGAGTAATGCTACTGTAGACATCAAAATTTCAGTGAAATAAATGTTCACCAACACATTAAAGTTTCAACATGTTAGGGCATACGTGGCATGCGCCATGTGTCTCACAAATCGTACACATGGATGTGACTCATCAAAATCAGACAAGTCATCAAGAAGGATACGTGTCAACACTTGGTGAAAAGAAATTATTTGGTTTTAATATAATTAAATGAAATATTAATTGGAGTCAAATCATGAACCGGCTCACAAATCGAGTCTTGGTTCTTTCGTCAATTAATCAAGCCCACAATCAAGGCCAAATCCATCCGTAGGCAAAGCTTGGAGAGTCTATAAAAATAGGAGGCTCCATAACAAAGAAAAGGGTCCAGAAAATCATTTACGCCCAGAAGCTGAAGTTTTGAAACTCTAAAGCTCTCAAGCATCCAAATTTCCAAATACTCAGAAGAATTCAGAAAGCCCTTTATGTTCTTTGCCAACACCTTTGAAGAATCATCAAGCATCACCAAACGTGCCAATTCTTCCCTCGCCACAAGTCAAATCCTTGAGGCAATCGTTCATCCAAGATTAAGTCATCGCGAACCTTGGTTCAATAACCCCTACATACACACTTTACATGTTCGGAGATCGAATTAGAGGATTCAATCGTAAAGAGATTGTAACCCTAAATTTACATTAATACAAATATTCTTTGTACACGTGTTCTTGTTTGATTTGCTATACGAAATTTGTGTTTACAGCTACACTTACAACATTTTTTATATCATATTTATACCACCTCTCTAACAAAGGTAGGACTCACCAACACATGTAAGTCTCATCTCTATTAGACTCTATTAGAGAGATGGTACAAATGTTGTATGGAAAATGTGGTAAGAGTGCCATTTTTAGAATTTTAGTGGTAATTTCCAAAACAAAATTACTACTCTTTAATAGAGGTGGGACCCAAGGTTAGCTGGAAACAGTGGCGAAGCCACGTGAGGACGATGAGTGGCGACCTCCCCTCCCCTTGCCGGAAAACACAGCTGAAGTCGAGGTTTTGCCCCTCCCCTCACCGGAAAACCCAGCCCCTCCCTGTCTGTTTTGGCACCGGTGAACTGGTTCTGCTGCGTGCAACAGCAGACTGGGTTCTTTTTTTTCTTTTTAAATCCAGGCCAAAACGACGTCGTTTTGGTCCTAGTAAAAAAAATTAATAAAAAATTTAAAGTCTGGCCCACATGTCCCAAAGTCAGGCCCCTCCATGTCTCATGTCTGTTTCAAATTAGTCAGGCCCCTCCACTTGAAACTTTCAATGTTTGAAAAAAAACCAAAAAAAAATATATGTATTGGGGGGACCGCGTGGCGTGTCCCCCATTCATTCACTCAGTCAGCCCGCGTGTCGTGTTTTACCATTCCAAATTTATCCCTTCGCAAATCAGAGACAGAGAGAGTGCAAAACTGCTCCCAAAATCCCAGCAGCGTGAGCCTGCAGCCAACGCCCAACCCCAACGGAACGGAAAATAAATCCCCATTGGCTGATTTCTGTTGGCTTTTTGCTGCTAACACCAGCCACTCCAGCCGCTAAGCTGACTTCAAGCCTTCAATTTCAAAGGTAATTTTCTTAATTCCTAAATTTATAATCCCTAACCCTAATTAATTATTTAATACGAATTTTGTTTAATTAGTATAGAATCATATGGTAATGCACTAATATGGTTATTGGTTATTGATTATTGATATGATTATATGATTATTGATTGATATGAAATTATGAAATTATTTTTTAGGGTGAAAATTAAAATTTGAATTTTTTGATTAGTTGTATTCATATGATCAGCTGAATGAATTTTTTATTTATTGAATAATTTATATGCTTATTGGTATTGATTAATTGAATTGTTGGTTGGGTTATTATGCATATTAGTATAGTCTACTCTAGGATTAAGAGTCTAAGAATTGTTTTTCTTTCCATTTTACAGTTACTTAATGGAACGATACTATAAGAAACAATGCTTAAATCCTCCTTCAAACATTTCGGGTAGTCCTTCTCCTTCAAATATTCCAAGTAGTCATCCTCCTCCTCCTTCAAATATTCCAAGAAGTCCTCCTTCGAATATTCCAAGTAGTTCACAACAAAGTGAGCCCATTGAGTTGGATGAAATATTGGCTAATCTTCATGCAGACCCTGGATATAAACGTCGAATGCTTGATTATCCACCTAATTATCGTGAAGCAATTCGTAGACACTATCTCCAAAATGATCCTTGTCAACCTAGAGACCACATTATGCCAAGAAAAGTTAGCAACAAAAGATGTTTTATCACCGGTTGGTTTGATAGGTTTAAGTGGTTGGAGTATAGTATATCAAAAGATGCTGCATTTTGTCGTTATTGCTATCTTTTCAAATGTGATTTCGATCAAATGGGTAGCACTGGAAGTGATGTCTTCACTGAGAAAGGGTTTACAAATTGGAGGAAAGGACCCGAAAATCTTCGAGCCCATGAGGGAGGTGTTGGAAGTCTTCATAATAAAGCTGTACAACAAGCTAGAGATTTGATGACACAAAAACAACACATTGAAACATTTTTGATTAAGCAAACCGATGAAGCTCGTAATAATTATCATACTTTATTGAGTGCCTCACTTGAGTGCACAAGATGGTTGTTGGGACAAGGTTTGCCTTTTCGTGGTCACGATGAATCGTTGAAATCAAGCAATAGAGGTAATTATTTGGAGCTTATGCAATTTCTTTCCAAGCATAATGAGCAAGTTAGGAAGGTTGTGTTTTAGAATGCTCCCAAGAATCTTAAGTATACTTCTTCTGATATTCAAAAAGATCTTGTCCATGCTTGTGCCATTGAAACTATAAATGCAATCACTAAAGATATGGAAGGTGATTTTTTTTCTCTTTTGGTTGATGGATCACGTGATTCTTCAACTAAAGAGCAAATGACGGTGGTATTGCATTATGTGAACAAAAAAGGAGAAGCAATTAAAAAGTTTTTGGGTGTGCAACATGTCTCCTCTACAACTAGTAGCTTGCTTGAAGAGGCTATTGAAAGATTCTTTGCTACAACAAATTTGAGTATGTCCAAGTTATGAGGACAGGGCTACGATGGAGCTAGTAATATGAAAGGTGAGCTAAATGGCCTTAAAACAAAGATTTTGAACAAGTATCCTCAAGCATTTTATGTTCATTGTTTTGCACACCAACTTCAACTAGCTCTTGTAGCCGTTACAAAGGGAATTGAGGGTGTTGCCATTTTCTTCAACAATGCTAGTATTTTGGTCCATACAATTGGATCATCGTGTAAGTGTCGTGATGCATTTAGAGAGAAACAACAAGAACAAAATAAGAAAGCTCTTGATATTGGTGATCTTGAAACGGGTAGAGGGTTAAATCAAGAGAGTAGTCTCATGCGTCCTTGTGATACACGTTGGAACTCACATTATGGTACTATAGTTAGTATTATTGTCATGTTTGAAGCCGTGGTGGAGGTGCTTGAATGGATTAAAGATGATACCAACCAAGACAATTTTGGTGAAACAAGTCAGTTATTCCATAACATACAAACTTTTGATTCTGTGTTTCACCTTTGTTTTTATGAGACTCATATTGGGAGTTACAAATGAGTTATCACAAGCATTACAAAAGAAAGATCAAGATATTGTGAATGCAATGGCGTTAGTGGAAGTATGCAAGCAAAGACTACAATCCTTGAGAAATGATGACTTTGGGGACTTGCTTGATGATGTACAAAAGTTTTGTCAAGAGCATGATATTGTCGTTCTTAACATGGAGGATTTGCATTTTGTATCTGGAAAATCAAGGCGTAAAGCTCCAAGACTCACAAACTTCCATTACTATCATGTGGACCTCTATTTTCAAGTCCTTGATACACAATTAAAGGAATTGAATGATCGCTTCAACGAGGTAAACACCAAGTTGCTTCTTTGTATGGCATGTTTGAGTCTAGTGAATAATTTTGCATCTTTTGACAAAGCAAAAATTGTTCGTCTAGCTCAACTTTATCCTCAAGATTTTGATCGTATGGACCTCATGAATCTTCCAATTCAACTTGACAATTACATTCACGATATGAAGATGCATAGTGAGTTTTCATCATTGAGAAGAATTGGTGATCTTGCAAAGGAGTTGGTGAAGACCGGGAGGTGTGCAAGCTACATATTAGTGTATAAGCTTCTTACATTGGCTTTGGTGTTACCGGTTGCAACCACTTCGGTGGAGAGAGCATTTTCTGCTATGAAGATTGTGAAAACACCATTGCGTAACAAAATGGGAGATCAATGGTTGAGTGATAGCATGCTTGTTTACATAGAGAGAGATGTATTTGCTTTTATTGATAATGAGCCTATTATGCGACGTTTTCATGATATGAAACCTCGTCAGCAACAATTGTATTTTGTTTATATTGATAAATTATGGAAGACATTACTATAGAAAATGATTTGGTTGTTGCTATTCTTTTGAACCTTGCACTCTTTTAACTTCGCCCCTCCCCCTATCAATTCCTGGCTTCGCCACTGGCTGGAAAGTAAGCAAACACATTCTATTTTAAGATATATATATATATATATGTTGTAGGCATAATTTACTGAACAATTATGGAGGCCAGAGAGAGAGGGAAGGTGCGGCATAGAGAGAAGAAACGAAAGATGTCTAATTGTGGGTGTGTGTTATTCCACCCATTGTGCCTTTATTTATAGTATTTGGAAAGGTTAATTCCTTACCCTTTAGGATTACAACATTTAATAGGTAATCTACTCCTAATAGGAATATAAGATACATTCCCATATCTACTAGGATTTACACAATCACATTCATATTCTAATAGAACTGCAACACTCCCCCTTGAGTGTGTAAATACTCAAGTAAATGGCGCATCAGGTCTTCAATGATGAAGTAAGTACATTTGTTGAAGTCGTCAGCACAATGAGTGAATGCGAGTCTCATATAAACGGAAGAATGCATAAAAAAATAAAACTCACAAAACCTCGCTATGGTAATACCCAAGGTGGGGGAAAACCCATAGTCTAAGGAGAAACGTGAGAAGTTGCATTAAGTCAAAACTATACGTCTTTTGGATGCAAGTAGAAGAGCTCACAAGGGTATGATCAGCCCAGGATGGGTGCCTCGTTAAAACCTAGTTAGGTAGCAAAAACCCAGTGGGAAAAATGATCCTAATCGTAGGGAAAAATAGTACATTAAGATCAAGTGAGTATACTTCTGGATACTCCCTCTGAGTTTGACATAACTTCCAAATGAGAACTACAAGCATTGTATATGATAGTTAGGCATACCAATTCCTCGGACAAGTTTCTGGAAGGTTGACTTCGGCAGTGACGTCGTGTAGAGGTCGGCAAGGTTGTCGGGATCGGCTTGCATGACTTCAATATCTTGATGCTTTGCTGATGTAGATTTGGACACAATATGTATTGGTGTTGACTTCGTTGATCTATCATGGCTTGGTCTGGTTGATACATGTGGCATAATCTTCATGGATCATCGTTGGAACTCAACGATGGATGAAAACAACAAGTACTTCGAGAAATGCTTAACAAGAACTCCTAACCATGTCTCACTTGTGGCGTAGTGAAGTGAGGTGGGTCTTGGAACGATTCGAAGGTTTCGCAACTAAGGTCATATCATGGACCTTCCAAGATATTGCGATATCCCTAATGGTAAAGACATAACCATTTGGGGATTTTACCTTGTGCGGGTTTGATAAGTAACTAGCGTCATCATAACAAACAAGGCAAACATCATTCCGAGGATCAGGGGTTTCGATCTGCTCGAGATGCGTCGGGATTTGCCTATGTAGTACCTTCAGGGTACGTCTTTAATACCAATTCAGTGGTTGCATGTAGGCGCGATGCTGCATCTTTACCAAGATCAATAACGAATGAGATGTCTTGTCTAAATACAATGAGCTAAGTACAACGAAGCGCAAAGTTGAACTTAAATATGGAATTTCGGATTCCATAAACTCTTCAAGGGTTTCATTTTCATATAACATATGGACGATCAAAGGTATACTCAAAGGTGACACATTCGGGGTGTAATTCAACTGGTAGACCAAAATACCGTCAGAAAAATGCTTTAACTTCAGGTCAAGGCATAATTGAGTTTCCCAACATCCTTCATCTCAAATTCCATCTTCAAGTGAGAGTCAGTTTTCTCAAGCTCTTCCAGAGTCTTAGTGAGATTCGTGTTTAACGACATAAACTGTAACTCTAGCAATTCGGAATAAAACTTCATAGTTTAACACACAAGGGCATAACTCATTCCTGACTGATCAAATAATCACGTAGACGGGTATACCACATCCGTCGGATTTTTCAATTCATAAGTGAACGCCTCAAAACGAGTTAAGAGGGTGTTCCGTGGCTTGGAACTATTTGAACCAGTTCATGTAATTCTTTGGGAACTTACATGTAAATCTCCGTATTTATATCCCCATGGAGAAAACACTAACTACATTTCATAATGCTGCTATCAATCACAGGAAGTTTGAGAGAAACCTTGCGCCATAAGGCATGCATCATAACGCACTATTGTATTCATCTCATAACGCTTCCTTTCCCACTTGTAATACAACAGGGTTACCTTGGGCAGTGTAGGAACGACATATCGAAAACACACTTTGGTAAGGAATTTGACCTGGATTGTAACTTTAAATGTCCAATCAGTTCTACGTTGTCACTTAATTAACGAAACACGGTTCGATATCGTCGCTTTTCATTTATGTCGGTAGCTACCATATAAGTGAAAACATCATCGATGGTAATCTCATTTCAATTCCATTTGCTCATCCAAACTAGTATACTGGACCAAGTACTTTAAGTATCGGGAGAAATCCGGATTAATCTCATGAGATGGAAATGATTTGAGATAGCGATCAAGTTTAGAATTATTGTTGTGCCGTGTCTTCCTCTTCCAGGGAAGTGAATCCTACTAACCGAGTGGTCTGTCGTGCTCTAGGCCAAGACAGAATGATTGGCTATTCGCCGGTGTACCGGATCGTCCAGCAGGGGCGTCTAAACCGTCCAACAGGGGCGGTACACCCTCTAGGGATGTTGACTCGACTTCCGTTATGTACGTCTATCCTTGCAGGCATGTTTTCAGTTGGTATATGATCTCATCACTTTAACTAGATCAGAGGAATGCGTCTGGAGCAACATTCTGAAAGCTAGAATTCATCGCACTTGCTTATCACACTTGTGCGGTATGGGTATCAAGATGAGACGTAGTGGGCAACGTCCACACAAATTCACGCCGTTCTACAGGAACGTTGACGTTCTTATCTCCCCCTAACGGCGGGAAGACTGTCTCATTAAAGTGACAACTCGTAAATAAGCGGTAAAGAGATCGCGTGCAAGGGCTCGAAGAGAGCTAGTGTGAAGGAGAGTCATGATCAACAAAAGATACACATCCTTCTTTGAGGGCCCATGGTGGTATGTTGCGGCGACGCAACTTGGCACATGGAATGCACACCCAAATGCATAAATACGAAAATCGTCAGGTTCGTACCTAGTAACCAACTGTAACGTCATATAGGTTAGGTGGCAATGGGCCTCAAGGTGGACCAACATAATTGCGTACAAGGATTGCATAGCCCTAGGCAGAAATAAAAAACTTGGTACATTTACCAAAATTCGGGCGATCATTTAAATTGCGCTTTATGATCGTAAAGCGAGGCTCTTTGGGGGTGAACATGGGAATTCAATGTTCAATTATAAACCCAAAATACATGTAATACTTTATAAAAAACCATCGATATAAACTCTTCGACATTATCTGGTCTCCCGGACCTTAAGGGATAAGTAGGGTGGTAGACCCTTAATCGGCCAGGAGGTTTAGCAGCAATGTGGGTGGACAAACATGTGACTAGTTTGTAAGTATTTATATGGTCCATGTTTTGGTTGGATTAGTCCACATATATTCCCTTGAATCCATTGTGAAAAAAAAGAAGGTGATTTCGTATCTTTGCGAGAAATGATATAGAAAATCAATTTCCCTAATGAGCAGGCTTGGCAAAGTGTGCTTGTAGGCATAAGATCTTTACTTTGGGTAAGAAAATGTGTCATAGCATCATTGTTCGACCTAAGTGTCCCAAAAGGTCGTGCCAAAACAAGTAAACTACTCAATCACCCAGCTCCAGGCCATGTGGTGTATTCCCAGTTGGGAGACAACCCATTGGCCCCAAATCAAAGCTTCAGGCTCATTTTTGGAAGTGGTGCAAAGATATTTCACTCTATTTTCTTCAGTGATTTCATTTATGATCAT
Organism: Malus fusca; assembly: GCA_035220775.1. Classification (NCBI taxonomy): domain Eukaryota; kingdom Viridiplantae; phylum Streptophyta; class Magnoliopsida; order Rosales; family Rosaceae; genus Malus; species Malus fusca. The sequence continues at coordinate 13,463,317 of CM069061.1, read as the reverse complement.
TGTCATCTCGAATATCCTTAAAAACTCAACGTCAGGGAGAATTTAAGGTCCCTTAAATGGTGGTTCAGTACCATTTATACCGCGAGGAGAGTGCCAATGCTCTTAATCAGGTTGGATAGACCTGAAGTCGTTGTTAGAGATGTGATTTAGGTGTAAAGTTAGTGTGCGTAGTACGCATTCATCCAGACAACTAACTTTTCCCGCATTCCTACCTAATCACGTGTTTAATTCAATCGATCACATGTATTAAGAAACATGATTCAATTAACTCATATTGGAGGACAATATCAATAAGATTATCCATAAGTAAAACATACACCAAACGTGAATCCAAGAACATGGAAAAATGTTCACAAAGTAAATGGTTTACTAAGGGGATTCGGCCAAGAAGGCCATCCATGTCAAAATTCTGCTCTTCCAATGATGTTTGGTGGAGCAAAATTAGTCTCACATTTTGACTACGAGAATGGTACTTCTTAACAACATTGATAGGGGTATAAACAGGTGCATAACCAATGATCTATTCCATCAAGACGGAAGTAGATTCTACAGGGTTAAGGTTTGGGAATATTATCCCTTATTCTTGAAGTTTTAGGTCTTAGGTACCAAGGATCATGTTTCGGGCATGATACCACACCTTGGCAGGCCCTGATTCTACCATATGTTGTAAAAACAAACTCGAAATTGGATTGTGAGAGAATATGCCATTTGGTGTATCCCTGCCGAAGCAGTGCATCACCATTCGGTAGGCTTTGACCAAACTGGGTTGAGCTATTCGGTAGACTCCAGCCGAACTGGGTCCATACCATTCTCGCACATTTGTGGTAGTAATCAGATTTGAGAATTTGGTAAACTTCTGCTATCTACACTGCTGCTTCATGGGTGAGTTAGAAACAAGGAAGGACGAGAAAAGTAATTTTCCAGTCAAAATTCGATCAGATTTATAAACTTCAGAATTGTACTCATTCATGGACATAATCATGGTGTGCTTCAGGCAATATTTTTCATGATTAGACAATCCGTAGAAGCGAGCCAAAGAGCCATGGAATCCTCGATCGGGAGGTATTTCCATTTGTAATGCTTTAAGCATAAGTCTTCAAATGAAGATCATGGCGGAGGCTTATTCAGCTCTTCCATGCCATTGTTGGCCTCAATGGTTTCTCAGATTCTTGATAGTCAAGTGGAGATTCACGTCTTGTACCCCACATAAAGTGGTTTCTATTAGAAACGTCCAAATCAGGAAAATCGAACTTGTAATGGTTCGACAATCCACTGAATTGGAGGGAACAAGATTGTGATTGGTGTTATGGGAATGAATCATCCATAAGCATCAAAGTTAGAACATTCGAGTTCTAAGACATGGTTTTCTTGACAAATGTTGGGTTTTCATGGGTGTATTGTTTTATGAAAACTTCGGGTTTCAAAGGCACTAAATTTGAAACTACATGTTCAATTTAGTTTATGAACGTTTAGTTCATAAAAGAGAGGTTCCTACAAGAACACATAATGCAATATACAACTAAGTGTAGTGGATTTGGGTTTCTTCAGGAACTCAAGTGTGAGTGCTTCGGGACTACGAAAGTATGTCAACGGTTCAATGTATAAAAATAAATTATTGAATCGTTAATGTCCAAAAGTGATCTTCAGGTCAATAATTTTGGATACATTATCAGATTAATGGACTGCGGGTCACTTTTAATTAATTCAATAAATCAGGACCAAACAGGGTCGATCGTAGAAGCAAAAAATAATTTTAACATTCGGGTAAAAATTATTTAAAATGCCAAAAAAATAGCATTGGGTCGAAAAAGAATGCAGCCCAACACACTTTGGTTGGTTGCAATACACGGCCCTGCAAAAATTGCAGGCCTTGGGTTACATTACACGGCTGCACAACAACCCAATTTGATTGCAGATCAGCGGGCCAGGAGACAGAGCCCAGCAGTATAAGGGCTGCAGGAAGTGTGGCATAAGGTGTGGGCAAAAGCCTAGCTTGGGCTGGCTTTTGGGTTAGAGGTCGCGGGCCCGAAGCCCAGCATCAAGGAACCTAGTCAGTCGGGCCTGGTCCAATACTCGAGTAGCAAGCCCAGTCAGCTTCTAGCTGATGGAAGGTGGGCCAAGACAAAAGGTAAGGCTTAGCAAGCACCAGGCTTGCGAGAGTGGGCCAAACAGGCTCAAAACCTAGGTCAGAGGCATGGTCAACGCATGCAACAAAGCCCAAAGTGCTGTTGCCTTATAGTTCTAGCGCCTAAGGCTCGACCTGCAGGCTGGGCTTGGGGTGAGTCTGGCGTGACGGCACGCGGCTCAACCGCAAATTGTTTTTTTTTTTTTTTTTTCTGACATAGTTAGGGTTTGACAAACCCTAAATTGCTTCTAATTTATTTATAATTGCGTATTGCATGAACAAATATATGAACATATACAATATATATATCAGAAGAAAAATATAAACATAGGGGGGTTCACGCATCATGGGGGGTGTTTTCATGCTTCATGGTCGTTTCAAGTATCTTACTTTATTTTAAGCGTACCCGATTGGCAGAAAACTACAAAAGTCTTTGAATTTGTGGAAGATCCATCTCGGAAAGCCGGAATTGCATCTCCAATGCGTTGTATCACGTTCAACACAGAAAAATTAAATTGAACCAATAGCATGAAGATCAATTCAATTAAATAATAAATTAATCATAAAAAGAATGATTAAAACGTAATACTCCCCTGATGGAAGATAAAACTCTTTTGTTAGCGCAGCGTCAAGAGTGTGCTGATAACATGTTGTAGGCATAATTGACTGAACAATTATGGAGGCCAAAGAGAGAAGGAAGGTGCGACATAGAGAGAAGAAGAGAAAGATGTGTAATTGTGGGTGTGTGTTATTCCACCCCATTGTGCCTTTATTTATAGTAGTAGGAAAGGTTAATTCCTTACCCTTTAGGATTACAACATTTAATAGGTAATCTACTCCTAATAGGAATATAAGTTACATTCTCATATCTACTAGGATTTACACAATCACATTCCTATTCTAATAGGACTGCAACAATATATATATATATATATATATATATATTTTGGTTCTTTTTATATTTACAAATGATAGCGCTAGGAGGTTAAGTTGTTAGTTGTTAAGGGGGAGGGTATCATTGGGAATCAAACTCGCACCCAAAATGCATAGGCATTATTGTTTTCTGCCACTGCAATAAAGCACCATCTGCTAGACATTTGTTTGCGGCCTACAAAATAAAAAACTTTAAATAGGAAGTATTTTAAAACCACTTGAAAGTTGAGATACGAGTATTATCAAATATAGCAAAAAATTAGCCTTTAATTTAAAAAATGTCAGTTTTTATAAAAACTTTACATCCAATTTCCACTTATATAGACATAAATACCCTCAGTTTACATGAATAACTTTTTATTTTTATTTTTAAAATAAACGATATTATCTACACTAACTAAAAGACTTCTTGTGCAATAATCAAGAGTTGCTCTCACTAATATTTTTTTCTTTGCTTTTCATTTCCTTTCTAAACGAAGGAAAAATGTTTCTCTCAATTTTATTTTTTAAGAAATAATAATAAAAAAAAGCCTTTCTTTCTCGCATGGTTCCTACAAAACACTTTAGTGAGAGCTCTTGTTGCTACCATTATTGCAGCAATATCTTACTTTGTGCTTAATTTGTTTACTCTTTACAATGTTCTTAATCCTCTCTTTGTGGTAAAACCTAATTAATTAGGATGAGAATTTTGTTGGTTAATTTCCTTAAATTTGGTCTTGCTCAACATTTCTACTTTTCTCAATACTATAAAAAGCTAGTACAATATGTAATACCATAATCGAAGGGCAGCTTGGAATTATGAGAAAGTCCTTTTCGTATTTATTTTTTCGTGCTATATTACATATATAAAGAAAGATTTAAGGATCACAAGGTTTCTTTGATTATTTTGTTAAAATATAAAATTGAGAGAAACCTTTGTTCTTCATTTGGAAAAGAAACGAAAAAAGAAGATATTAGTGAGAGCAACCCTTGATTATAGTACAAGAACTCTTTTAGTTAATAATTAGTTATTCATATAAATTGAGGGTATCTGTGTCTATTTAAGTGGAATTTTGAATATATAAGAAAGTTTTTATAAAACTGACATTTTTGAAATTAAGGATTAATTTTTTGTTATATTTGATAAATTATATTGAGATACTTGGTACCAATTTCTCAGTTCTCATTGATAGCTCTATAAATGGAAGGTATGGAACATTTCTTTCATCCTCCTATTTCCTCTTGTTCTATGTATTTGATAAGTTGATATTATACTATATATTTTACCATATTCTTAGTATTAATTTATTGATTATTTTTAAGGTTGGTTTGGTATGGGATACTGAACCGAAAATGGCATATCAAGTCCCAAACCGTTTATTTTCGAGATGAAAATCTGAGGACCGATCCCAAACCAAAATTTCGGTATTCCCGAAATATTTTCGGTATTTCACGATTTTCCGAAACCAAACCGATCCTACATCAAAATTTAAAACCCCAATTTAAAATCAGAGATTCATGGACCTCTCACTCCCCTGCAAGCCCACACGGCCACACCTCGTCCCAGATTCGTCGACCTCCCCACCCCCATCTCCATCCCTCTCATTCCTGTGTTTGTCTTTGCTGCCTTCGGGAGTTGGGGAGCTTTGCGACATGCATCGAACAGAATCAGGTACCCATCCTCGTCGATGTGTGAGCTTTTCCATGTTTTGCCGAACGAAATCACCATCGGAGGGCTACTCTGCTTTGCAGCGATGGCGCTGCTTCGGAGAATTCTGATGCCATGACATCGATGTGTGGTTGTTTCCAATGTTAGAGTATGAGTGTGATTCTCACAGTTTAGTAATAATCATTGTTATTTCAGATTGGTATAAAGAGGTCTTAATGTGTTTATAAGAGTTAATTCGACTTTGGTTTGGATTGGAACTCTATTGTTGGCTTGAGAATAGAACTCATACTTGTACAAGGATTTGGTCTTGTATTCCTTGTAGGATTGTAATAGGGCAATCTATGTTTAGTATAAAAACATAAGCCACTGCTCTCACAAAACATACGCTCAATATTGAACTAAGACCTATTGTTAGTTTGAGTACTTTTGGTTTTGCAAGAGAGGAGAAGGTGCACTGTTTAGAAGTTTGCTTTGGCTTCCACTGTTTTTTACGGTCTTACAATACAACCACCACATTACGGCATTCACCACAACAAGGATCAGACAGTGGAGGAGCTGTTCTACCATCATGAGCATAATGAGCTTTTGAAGTCGGTCCAAGAATGGATAAAAGAAACGGCAGAGTCATGCTCAACCGTAGCGGTGCTAGTGGCCACTGTGGACTTTGCGATCGCCTACGCTATCCTACGGGTTAGTTTGTTATTGTGTTTATCGAATTGTGATTTTAATACTTGTATAAATTTGTGGTTCATGAGTTTAATCTCTTAACTTATAAATTGGATAAGTTTAGTCTTACATGTGGTATCAGAGCCTAAGGTTTTTGCTCTTGAATTCAAATTGACGGTATTAAAATCAATGCAATAATAGGCGTGATGGTTTAGCCGGAATTGATCTTGGTTTGCAAAGAAATTTCTAGGGTTGCTGTAAGGGCCGAATTATTTAGTCGGTCAATATTGTCTCTTTTAAAAATCTCCGGATGGTACCCATCTTTGGACATTGATCTGGCCACAAAACCACCCGACACATTTATAATGTTTTTGTGAAGATTAATCTTGTATTGCTGATACATGTCCTTGGGATCAAAACGTTGCGGTAGTACATCGTTTGTGCAGCTGTCGAAGCAGCATGTTTCCATGTCCATGGAATCCTCGTTTGCACTTGTGTACCCTTCCCTGCAAAACAAATCATGCTACATGTACGGTGTACCCTTAAAAATCTGCAATGTTGCAGCAAACTAAGTCTTTTATATCAAGTCTGTCTATTTGGTTTTCGAAGAACAACTAATACGACATCGTTTGTAGCATATCCCTTAAGTTTAATTTTATGCCCATTGGCTGCTTAAAAGACAAAGAATAGGGTTTTGTCTTTTCAAATTTTTGACCGTTAGCAGTCTGAACAAGGTGAGAACTTGTGATTCTCGATCTGGGTTGGATATTTTCTTCCCACACCTGCATAATTGAAGATATATGTATCAAATTAATTAGTTATATCTCTATTTAAACATCATAATTTTGATTTTGAATACATTGTTTCCGCTGCAGTTGGTTATGATGTTTGTAGATTGAGATAAATTTTGGTTTATTAATCCTCCTTGTATTATTAGCATAATGAATAAACTTGTATTCTGATATACTAATTGTGTTATTGAACAAAGATCATGTTATCTGCATATTGAGATTATATTATTATTTTGGTTCTTCATGTTGACGTTAACTCGTTTGTCATTCTATTGTTGCAATGGTACGAGGTCCATGGGAATTGGGAATGATGGCAATCCGTATGGATGGGTCTTGAGCATTGATGGATAATTTGTTTCGTTGATTTGGAGCCGAGGAATTGCAATCGGGTTGTCGAATACGAGTCCAATGATGCATTCAGGTAACTCAGTTCACTGTTTCATGCATAATTAATTGTTATCCTATATGCGTGATTATAGTACGATGAGTTGGAGCATAATGAATTAGGGCTTTTGCTATTCCGAGTATGCTTGTTTATTTTGTGAAGGCACAATTAAACTCGAAATCCCTATAAATGCCAACTTATGATTTATGTGAGATGACTCGAATCATTCTTTCTGCATAAAGATTCATTACACTAATATTTGGTATACACATTGCTCTTCTATTTGTGAGTTAGAGCATGTGTAATTAGATTGGGTGGAAAATATTGTTTTGTTGCTATTTTGTAGTCTCAAGCAGATGTAAGATTTCTCATTAAGTTGCTTGAAACTTGGAAGCTTGCATCATGATTTTTCATTATGAATTATGATAATAGAATTTGACTTATTGTTGCTACCAAATACCTGTGGCTTTTATGTGGGTCTGATTGGTTTGAATTATTCTAGAAAAGCAAAATTGGATTATACGAGTATCCATAATGACGTTTTTAAAATTATGAGTGTAATTCATATCCCAATTTTGGTTAGACTATATATAATAGGTTTTGGGGGTGTTGCCATATATGTGAATGATGTAGTTCGGAATTTTTGGGTTCGTTAATGCCAATATGTGCACTGTATAACCAAAAACATGTGAAGGCTCTTGTGTTAGTACCTGTATGAAATGATATAAATTGTTTAGTGAAACCTTGTTGGCAAGAATGTATTCTGAAACTCATCTCACTTGATATATTGTAAGTGTAAGAGATTTGATATTATGTATTAAATCTATAAGTACACTAAATTTTATTGGATGTTCATCTTGATTATCTTGTTTTAATCAAGATGACTTGTGCCTTTATATCCAAACATTATCAAATTTTAGTTGATCTTGCTCAATGGGTATTGAACTAGTTAGGATCAAATTGAATGCAAGAATGTTGTGCTTGCTATTCTGATTTTGATTATTGTTGAAAGTGGTGATTTTGGGTTTATGTGAGATAAGTTTTTCCGAATGGATTGTGACTATCTTTTGATACATAGACTGTTTGCATAATGGTTTAGGTGTATTTGACTAAACTGAGATTATGCAATTGGTAAGGAATCGGGAATCAATTGGTTCATATCTCCGGTTTCTTTATTGGCTGTGCAGTACATTCTGCTTATGCTTAAGTGGGAGAATCATATGTTCGAATGTAAGCATTATTTAGGCCGGCCATTATAATTCTTATGGATGCTTGAAAACCATATTATGGTTTTATTGAAGCAATTGGTAATTATTTATGTTACTTAATTTGTTTAAGTAATGAGAAGTTTAGTGCTATTTGCTGGAACTAAACTTAACTTGATATAGTGGGAGCAAATCAATTTATGTGTTTGTTCTGGTCAAGTAAAATCACATTGTTGTAAATATAAATTGGATGAATGTGATCATGGAATTTGTTTGCATATTGGTTGCGGCAATTGATCACATTGATAAGACATTCAGTGTATTGCAATGACTGTTAGTTAATACAGTTGATATTAACTTATAATTAACTTGTTTGTGTTAAGTATAGCCTAGATAAGTGGGAGCAAATTGGTTTGGTTTTTGCTATATTGGTTCACATAATTACAAAGTGCAAATTAAGTATGTTGTGACTTTTGAGTTAATTCTGCGATGTAACAGAAAAAATTCTTAAGTTCAATACTTTAAAATGCATGGGTAAGTTGTATGTGAGGTTAAGCTTTTGTTATCCAAAAGATTTGGTGGCTATATGAGTGGGAGTAGACGTCTTGGTTTACTTTTGAGCTTAGATACATTGATATGAACATGAACTGGACATTGTGATTTATAAGTTAAATCTGTATTTTGTGTTGCAGAGGCAATTATAAATTCATTGTTTTGGTTTATGTAAGCTGGTTGTATCTATGTACTAATGTGTTGATAAATGACTTATGTGATCACCTTTATATTGAATTTGAGATGATTATTTACTGTTGTGAATCATACTCAAGTGGGAGAATGTTAGAGTATGAGTGTGATTCTCACAGTTTAGTAATAATCATTGTTATTTCAGATTGGTATAAAGAGGTCTTAATGTGTTTATAAGAGTTAATTCGACTTTGGTTTGGATTGGAACTCTATTGTTGGCTTGAGAATAGAACTCATACTTGTACAAGGATTTGGTCTTGTATTCCTTGTAGGATTGTAATAGGGCAATCTATGTTTAGTATAAAAACATAAGCCACTGCTCTCACAAAACATACGCTCAATATTGAACTAAGACCTATTGTTAGTTTGAGTACTTTTGGTTTTGCAAGAGAGGAGAAGGTGCACTGTTTAGAAGTTTGCTTTGGCTTCCACTGTTTTTTACGGTCTTACAATACAACCACCACATTACGGCATTCACCACAACAAGGATCAGACAGTGGAGGAGCTGTTCTACCATCATGAGCATAATGAGCTTTTGAAGTCGGTCCAAGAATGGATAAAAGAAACGACAGAGTCATGCTCAACCGTAGCGGTGCTAGTGGCCACTGTGGACTTTGCGATCGCCTACGCTATCCTACGGGTTAGTTTGTTATTGTGTTTATCGAATTGTGATTTTAATACTTGTATAAATTTGTGGTTCATGAGCTTAATCTCTTAACTTATAAATTGGATAAGTTTAGTCTTACATCCAAATCCTAAATTCGTGAAGCTTTCTGGATCTGAAACTAGAAAAAAGAAAAAGAAAGAGAAGCTACAGAGTAACACTCACTTTTTTTTTAAAGATTGATAAATGATTTGGAGGCCTTGGGCTTGCTTCCTTCTGTGCATTTGAGGGAGTCGGTGGAGGGAGAGAAGAGATAGAGGATGGCTGTCAGTGGGAGTGGGAAGATGGCAGACAATGATGCTATCAAGAAATAAAAAAAGAAAAGGAAATGAATGGTAGGTGAAGATGGCAGACAAAAGGAGAATAAAAAATGAAAAAGGTGAAGAAGAAAGATAGCTATTGCTAGAGGAATGGACCGAAAGCCAAAAACCCTCAAAACAAACAAAAGGTTTCGGGATTTCGGGAATACCGAAAAAATAAGATTTGAAAAACCAATCCCATACCGAACTTCATGATGGTTTTGGTTTGGGATTTTTCGGTTTGGGTTCAGGACTTTTTCGGTTTGGTTTGGGAATTTTGGGAATTTTTCCAGCCCAAATTATTTTGGTAGAACTTTGATACTTTGTTATATATTTTCAATGTAGGACATTCGACTTCCTTTGGAGCAAAATGTAACCAAATAGATGAATTTTGGAGTGATTCTAATTGGAGGATGTTCGTGAGTCTTTCAAGATGATTGTGTCAAAATTCCAGATTTTTCTACTAAGCCGTTTGACCGTGGTGAAGAAATAAAGGCCCAGCATGCAGCTTTCCCAGATTGACATTTATGGACGTTTTGGGTATTTTGAAGGTCAAGATGACATATTTTGAGGAAGATTCCTTCTGAATATTTGCAGGGGACGTCGCCAGCTTTCAAAAGAGACCTTTTGGGACCAAATTGGAGTTGATTTGGTTGGTCAAAAGTCTGATTGTCTGAGAACTCCGAATTCTAGTTCAAATAGGAAACCTTTTATTTTCTCTTTTATTATTTTATTATGTTTCCTAGTTTTATTCTAAGACCTTTTAGGGTTTTATTTTGAAATAAGATATTTAGCCATTAAGGAGATAAGGAGAGAGAACGCAAGCATTTTGGCTTTAGAGAGCTTTTGACGATTCAAGTTTATTTTTCAAGATGTTTTCTATCCATGTTTTTAATAATATTTTGTTTTATGATTGTTCGTAACTAGTTTCGTTTGATAGGGCGAGGGCACGAGATTTAGCAAGAATATGTAGTTTCTTTTCAATTTACTTATGATATTATGCATACAAGTTTTGAATTATTAATCACTATGCTTTAAACTATCTAATTATCTTGATGATTGGCCACCATTAGGATATTTAGAAAAGTAATTTGATGCAATTTTGGCGGAAGGCTGTCCCTGAAATTGGCGCTGGCTTCTTGTGGTTAATATGTGTAACCTTTTAGGATGGATGACACGTCTCAAGGGTTATATGGTTTTTCAAAAGGTTTTCATAAAACTTAATGAGTCTTGCATGTTCACATTCAATATGGACGCCACTGACGGGTTGCATGTTAGATATAAGTTCTATGTTGGAGGTTCCAAGTAGGATATACTTTAGGAAAACCTAACCTTCATATATGCATGTGTATATCATAAGTAACTGAAAGAACTACATATGATTGTTAAGATGACGACGGAACCCTAGTGCTTAAATAGATTGCAAAATTATTTTCTTTTGGTTTTCTTCACTTTCTCAATTTATTTAATTGTTTTTAATTAAATTCGTTTTTAATATTTTAGGTCATTAAATCACCTTTTTCTAAACTTTGTTTTCAAATAATTAATTAAGATATGATTTTAACATAAATTATTCATTCAATTCCTGCGGAAAACGACATTGCTTAAGCTGATATACTACAACAACTTTGTACTCTTGCAAGTATTTTTAAGTGTTTTTATCCCTATTTTTGCAGGTGGTAAAAATTCTTATCAAGAAATTGGTGCTGTTGCCGGGGATTGATTCAAATAATTTGTAACAATTTGTTGATTTTGAGAGCATTGTAACAATGGATTGGTTTGGTTCCTCACAAGGAGCACCTACAGTTTGTGCTCTTTGCAATTTGAATACCCATGATATTATGTATTGTCCTCAAAGGCAGTATTTTCCAGAGTTTGTGCAGCACCATATTAATACGAGGAACAATCTTCAAAGGCCTAGGTGCAATCCCTACTCAAAATTTTATAATCCATCATGGCCAGAGCATCAAAATTCTATGTGGGAACCTAGTCATCAACGTTTTGGACAGCCTATTGTGCCAACAAAAGCTGATTGGAAGATTGCAATCGAAAACATGGCTAAATCCTCTGAAAGCAACCTCCGTGAGATTCAAGATACCCACCGTATGATTCAAGATACACATGCTTCATTAGATAATTTGGTGTAACAAGTTGGGCAGCTCATGCATCAATGGGACGAACACGAGGAAGACGAGTTTCCTTGTCAACAAATTGATGGCCCCCAAGATTTAGAGGAATGGTGTGTAATTCAAACACCCCAATGTGTAGAGAGTTATAACTACATGCAAGAAGACACCATAATTGAAGAGCCCTCAGGCGAGGACTATAGCCTAATGGAGGAAACTACTAATCTTGTAATTCCACCAGAACATGCTGATCCGAACATATCCCCAGAACTCATTCCTACCGAGACCTATATGCCACACATACAATATCCCGAGGCTGCAAGGCAACCAACAAAGATGCATGAATGCATTGGAACCGACATGTTCGAATGGGTTATTCATATAAATTTAGAAGCTGATCCAACACACGACCAGCACTTGACACATCTGCCAGATTTAGATACAGGGCAAACAGCTCAAGATAAAATAATTTTTGTTGCTGTAACAGATAGTGAACCAGCAAAGCCTATCATAATTGCAGAAATTGAGGGCAGGTCCATCGAGAAGGCTAAGACATACAAGGAAAAGAAGAAGTTCTGTGTTGTAGACGTTAAAAGAACAAATCATGTGATCACCAATTTCATTCCAATCTGTCTAGTTGTAGACGTTAACTAAAGCGCTAATTGGGAGATAACCCAATTTTCTAACTCTTTTCTTTTTATTTTCGTTTATTTAAGTTTCTTGCTTTTATTTCAATTACACAAATCATGAAAAAAAGAAGTCAAAAAATTGAAAAAATAAAATAAAATAAATTATTGTTATTTTTCTTAACTAATCTAATTACGTTTCTGATTTGTGAATGCAGGCTGCATTCGGAACTGATTTGGCCTAATCGCAACTACTCGTGGATTCATAGCATTCATCTAGTCACCTCAGTATCCATTCAACTATCCATTCATCACAACCTTGCATTCAACATCAACAGTACGGTGCAGAAATTTAAAAGGAAAGCCAACTGGAGTTTGAGGAACGTTACAGTGGGTTTGCAAAGAAGACTTTGTACTACTTAGACCCACTTTACTCATTCGCTCTCACATTTCAATTAAAAAAATTAAAAAAATTAAAAAAAAAAACTTCAGTACAAGTTTTGGGGTGGATCAAGTAGCACAGAGGAGACTAGTAACTAAGTTCAAATCCAGATTTTTGCATGAATTTTCCTCGGCATTCATCATCAGGAGACATGTACAAGAAAGGGACAATTATGAGCATGCAAAGATATATTAAATCGTGGTTGAGAATTTTTACCTTCCATTCTACCTTAAGATCTGCAATTTGGGTTGTTTCCTGCTGTTGATTCGAGAGTCCTACACACGATATACACATGCATGAGGTACATCTCATCATTTTTACCTTGCATTGAGGACAAAGATTACAGTGATGGCTGTACTGAGATGGGATGGATCTGGTGGTTGAGCGAGGCGAGTTTGTTTCAAGTTTGGGGGTTGCAGGTTGTACTTCGAATATGAGCTCTAGTTATGGAAGCACGGCTAGAGAGCAACGGTTTTGTGTTAAGGTTTGAGAGAAATTAAGAGAGAGGAAGAGAGCTCTCATGACTCTGGGCTATAGATGGCTGAGACCTTGTCTTAGAAATGAAAGATGATGGAAATGGTTGTGTTTTCAGTTATATAGTGGAGCTTTAGGGTTTTAGTCCCACATGTGTATCGCACGTGTGCTAGGCGTGGGCTGGTTTTCACATCGGTGCATGGATTTTTGCAAGGCCCAGTTTCTTTTGGTTTCCAGGGTTGCCAATCGTGCTCCATGTTTCTTTGCATCAGGCCCTATATCCAATGCCAAGTCCAAATTTTTAAATCCAGGTGCATTCTTTTCTTTTCTTTCTTTCTTTATTTATGTTGTTTTTTTTTATTTTTCTTTTCTTTATTTCATTTAGTAAGGTTTCATTTAGTTAGGTTTCTTTATTGACTTTACTGTTTTTTTACATTTAGTTAGGTTTCTTTAGTGTCTTTGCTGTCATTTCCTTTTCTACACCTTGAGGACAATGTGTGATTTAAATTTGGGGGTGGGAAATAAGAAATTTTAGATTTTTAATTTTTAATTTTTGAGTCAAATAAAGTTAATATCCATAGATTATTTTAAACGTTAGAACAAATGGACATAGTAAAGGTTAATCCCACAGTAGAGTCTTTTCTATTTATCGTTGCTTAGATACTAATTCATGAGTTATACTTTGAAAATTTGCACATTCACATCAACATGGTTTGTGGGGAGTGAGATTGAAACACTTACTTTTAGTCTAAGTTTGATTTTAATTTTTGTTTTAAGTAAAGTTAGTTATTGTTATGAATAAAGTAATAGTTGTTCCACCCGAGGCTTTGCCTAGTAACCGGGCCAGTCCTGTCTGATCAACAGTGATTCTCGCGTCAAACAGTAGAGTCTTGGCATGGGGCATGGTGGTTAGTTGGTTTCGTAGCATTTTCAGCTCAAGTTAATAAGTCCTTAGGGGTTGTTCTACACCTAGTGCCCTAAAGCCTTTGTGGTTTGGGAGTCATTGACCTAAAGCTCGTTACATGGGTTGGATCAAAAGCTTAAGGGAATTGACATTGCACGACCACTACTGTTACTAAAAAAAAAAAGAGCAAAAATCGGAGAAAGAAAAAAAAATTATGTGAAGTTAGTATGTGTGAAATAAAAGGACAAGAGATAAGGATTTTAGTCGAGTCTCCTTAATTATGTTGGTTCACTTTACACCAAAGGAAGTTCATGAACTCTTTTCTAATTGATTCTAAATGGCTTAGACTCTGTGGTGGGATTAGTTGAAACTTTTGGAAAGATGTTCTAATTTTTAACGTTTTCTATGGATTGCAACTTGAAGGTGAAATTTTGTCCTAGTTGAGTTTTGATAAAGTTTGCTAGTTTGCTAGTTTTTATCTTTGTTTTTGAGTTTTGTTTTGCTTGAGGACAAGCAAAAGGCTAAGTTTGGGGGTATTTGATAAGTCGATATTATACTATATATTTTACCCTATTCTTAGTATTAATTTATTGTTTATTTTGGTAGAACTTTGATACTTTGTTATATATTTTCAATGTAGGACATTCGACTTCATTTAGAGCAAAAAGTAACCAAACAGATGAATTTTGGAGTGATTCCAATTGGAGGATGTTCGTGAGTCTTTCAAGATGATTGTGTCAAAAGTCCAGGTTTTTCTACCAAGCCGTTTGACCTTGGTGAAGAAATAAAGGCCCAGCGCGCAGCTTTCCCAGATTGACGTTTCTGGACGTTTTGGGTATTTTGAAGGTCAAGATGACATATTTTGAGGAAGATTCCTTCTGAATATTTGTAGGGGACGTCTCCAGCTTTCAAAAGAGACCTTTTGGGACCAAATCGGAGTTGATTTGGTTGGACAAAAGTCTGATTTTCTGAGAACTCCGAATTCTAGTTCAAATAGGAAACCTTTTATTTTCTCTTTTATTATTTTATTATGTTTCCTAGTTTTATTCTAAAATCTTTTAGGGTTTTATTTTGTATTAGTATAAATAAGATATTTAGACATTAGGGAGATAAGGAGGGAGAACGCAAACATTTTGGCTTTAGAGAGCTTTTGACGATTCAAGTTTATCTTCAAGGTGTTTTGTATCCATGTTTTCAATAATATTTTGTTTTATGATTGTTCGTAACTAGTTTCGTTTGCTAGGGCGAGGCCACGAGCCTTAGCAAGAATATGTAGTTTCTTTTCAATTTACTTATGATATTATGCATGCAAGTTTTGAATTATTAATCACTGTGCTTTAAACTATCTAATTGTCTTGATGATTGGCCACCGTTACAATATTTAGAAAAGTAATTTGATGCAATTTTGGCAGAGGGCTGTCCCTGAAATTGGCGCTGGCTTCTTGTGGTTAATATGTGTAATCTCTTAGGATGGACGACACATCTTAAGGGTTATATGGTTTTTCAAAAGGTTTTCATAAAACTTAATGAGTCTTGCATGTTCACATTCGATCTGGACGCCACGGACGGGTTGCATGTTAGATATAAGTTCTATGTTGGAGGTTCCAAGTAGGATATACTTCAGGAAAACATAACCTTCAAATATGCATGTGTAAATCATAAGTAATTGAAAGAATTACGTAGGATTGTTAAGGTGACGGCGGAACCCTAGTGCTTAAATAGATTGCAAAATTATTTTCTTTTGGTTTTCTTCACTTTCTCAATTTATTTAATTGTTTTTAATTAAATTCGTTTTGTAACACTTGGAAAAAAAAAATTATATATATATATATATATATATATATAAATTACAGGAGTAAGATTATGTTAGCTTTAAAAAAAAAGAAACAAACAAAGGATGATCTATACGTGTAGACATCCCAACTCTTCTTCTTCCCAACCATCACACGGTGGGGAACCAAGATAATCAGATTTTGTCCATAAATGTTGGGGGTGATGTGGGTAGGCTAGGGGGAGTGAGTAAGCATCCTAAAATAAAGATGAAATGATGGGATTAAAGGGAGTATTTCTAACTCTCACTGAAGAATTAGAGGAGAGTGAGAGATTTTGGAGAGGGAAAAGTAGGAAATCGGAAGAGGGGAGCTGAGAGGGTGTTGGTGTGATTTTCGATTGGTACAAAAGGTTAGCTTAAATTTGTTAATTTTTCTATTTTCTTACCACTGCAACTTTGATTTCTAGAAAACTGCAGTTTCGTGAGCCTCACTTTGGCTCTTGTTTTCTCTCAATCCATTACATGTTTTTAAAAAGTCTTCGCATATATTTGAAATTAGACATGACAAGGAACAAAGCCCAAATTATTTCATTGATTTTGGTTGAGATCTTCTATGGAAAAATATGATTTGAAAATGTGAAAAAATCTGGACATCTGCAGATTTTCTGCAGAAAAACTGTTTGTGAACTCAACTTTGGAGCTTGATTATTTTCTTCTCTTAAATCCGTTTTGGGAAACTCTTATTAGATTAGAAACTAGGTTTGTTAAGCTTTAAAACCCAAGTAATTTCATCCTTTTCCCTGGAGTTTTGAGGGATGAAAATGGGGTCACAATATAGGGATTTAAGCTTGGTTCATCAAGAGGTTGTGACAGGGGTATATTTGGGTAAACTATTGATAGGCTGAAATTGAATCTTTATTCCATCTTTAAGCTAACTTTTATTATTATTATTTATGTGATTTTAGGTCTGGGAGTGACTCCGGACACTTCGGAGGCTTAGAGAGGTATTCTAGTTAGCTGGACTTGAGGTAGGGGCTCTATTTCCCGATGATAGTTCTATATCATGTTTAATCTTTGTGATATTAGTAATTATACCTATTACAGTAGTAATGAAATGCTCGGATGGAATGGAAACATTTGATTGTCATGGTTGTGTTATGGGCTAATAGTTTCCTCTCTGGTGTATTTTATATATTGATTTTGTTAAATGTTATTATGTGTTGATGAGTGGTTGAGTTATGTAAAATTTCTAGATTGAATATGTTGAGGTTTACAATTGTGTCTGTGAAATTGAAATGCTCATGTTGCATTACATGTTTTAGAGTCAAGTGTTGGGTTGTGTCAAGTTGGTTAAACAAAGTATTGAAAACTTATATATGTTCAAGCGTAGGGTGAAGGGCTTGAACATGTAGTTGGGCGTCGGGGGAAGGGCCCATATTAATGAAACTGAAATTGCTAATAAAATTCGGGGTTAAGGGAGGAATGGGAGTTAACTTATATTTTATGGTGTTCGGAACCAAGTGGTATAAGCATGGTATGGGACGTGCGGGTTTGTATGCCATAAATATAAGTTAGCGGGATTAGAAGGGAGTGAGATCTGGTGTACTTCTTTGTCATATCATTTGTATTTTACCGTATTGTTTGATGCATGACACTTTGATTAACTATGATAAATGAACTTGAAGGGCATATGGTTCCTACTGGGCATGAAATGCTCACACCCTATTAGCTATTGCAGGTACTAGTATGGAGGAACTTGATGATGACCTGTCTCTAAATGGATAGCCATATCATGTGTGTGCTTTTTTCCTAGTTGTGCTTAGAATAAAGTGTCTTAATATCTTAAGAATATGTTGTAAGAGTTGAACTCTTTAAACTCATGATGTATTAAATAAACAGGTTTAAGTGAACTTTTAGATGGCTTTGGTTCCATCATACTTATGTTGTAATATTTAATTTTTTTTTCTAAGATACTATTCATGCCCTAATTCGATTATCATCCTTATTCTCGAATTTAGGGTGTGACACGTTTTTAATATTTTAGGTCATTAAATCACCTTTTTCTAAACTTTGTTTTCAAATAATTAATTAAGATTTGATTTTAACATAAATTATTCATTCAATCCCTACGGAAAACAACCTTACTTGAGTTGCTATACTACAACAACCTTGTACTCTTGCAAGTATTTTTAAGTGTTTTTATCCCTATTTTTGCAGGTGGTAAAAATCCTTATCAGTATTCATATTACTTAACATATACTGAGATAATAATGCTCTTCCAGTCTTTGAAGTTTGAAGTTATGGAGCCTGTTGCTGCTCAAACCATGGAAGTAACAAGTTTCAAATCACTTGCAGAATCTCCTGTTCTCAGCTCTGTTCTTTCTGCTTATGCCTTCAACATAAACCCTACTGAGGAGGCTGATCCAAACGATGCCGAATTTGCAATTCCCATAGTTGATACGGAGGCATGGCCTCCCATCCCCGAAACCCTCACTGAATGACAGCAAACGTAAACCCACCCCAATCCGTCTCAAACAAACAGGACAAAATTGCCCTTCCAACCCAGCCCCAATATCAGCCCAAACCTGACGGCTTTGTTGTAAATAGCGTGAAATCGAGTGGCTCCCTGATAAGCCATATGGACAAAATTACCCTCTGAAATTTTGAGAATTACCCTCCCAACCCACTCCCATTCAGCTGGTATTGTTGTAAATAAAGCAAAATCAAAACAAACGTGAATAGTGCCTGCCCTCCCCCCTACTTTAGTATAGATAATGTCTCTTCTCACATTGGGATCTCCTGATCAACGTTCCCAAATCATCCATGACCTCGTCAAAATTTGCCAAGAATGGGGCTTCTTCATTGTAAGTAGTTAAACTACCTAATAACTACTTCAGTTAATATATAAGAGAAATATTTGAGTGTGACGGTTGCTAGTGTTTGAGTTACTTGTAGCGATTAGATAAAGAAAAAAATAAAGCAAGCTAATTAATTAATCATGATCACGACGCTTGATTGCAGGAAATTAACCATGGAGAAAACACTTAAAAATACTTGCAAGAGAACAAGGTAGTTGTAGTATAAACGGCTCAAGTAAGGTCGTTTTCCGCAGGGATTAAATGAATAATTTATGTTAAAATCAAATCTTAATTAAGTATTTGAAAGCAAAATTTGGAAGAGGTTGATTTTATGACCTATAATATTAAAAACGAATTTTAAATTAAACAATTAAATAAATTGACAAAGTAAAGAAAACAAAAGAAAATAGTTTTGAAAACCAAATTGTAAAAGCCTAGGGTTCCGCCGTCCCCTTAACAATCCTATATAATTTTACTAATTACTTATAAATTAATAAAGGGGTCTTTTGGACCTATTTCAAAATTTCCCTATAAATTACCTATGCAACTTTGAAGGTTAGGTTTTCCTAATGCATATTCTACTCGTGGTATTCAAGCTAGAACGTATATCAAATATGCAATCAGTCTGTGGTATTCAGATCAAATATAAACATGCATGACTCATTATGCTTTGTGAAAACTCTTTGAAAAACCATGCAACCCTTAAGACGTAGTATTCATCCTAGGTGAAATTACAACTATCAACCACAATAAGCAATACTCAATCCCCCGGTGGTATTCCGACCGAATTGTATCCGATTACTTATCTAAACATCATAATGGTAGCTAAGCATTAAGATATATAGATAGTTTAAAGCACAATGATTAATAATTCAAAGCATGCATGCATAATATCATAAGCAATTAAATAAAAACTACATATTCATGCTAAGGCTCAAGGCATCGCCCTAGCAAATGAAAATTAGTTACGAACAACCATAAAACAAAATATTATTAAAAACATGAATAGAAAACACCTTGAAAATAAACTTGAATTGTCAAAAGCAATTCTCCAAATAGTGCGCGTGTTCTCCTTTTCTCCCCTAATGGCTAAAAAGTCTTATTTAAACTACTAGAAAATAAAACCCTACCTTGAAAAGGTCTTAGAATAAAACTAGGAAACATAATTAAATGATAAAACAGAAAATAAAAGGTTTCCTATTTAAACTACAATTCGGAGTTCTCAGAAAATCAGACTTTTGACTGACCAAATCAACTCCGATTTGGTCCCAAAATGTCTCTTTTGAAATCTGACAACGTCCCCTACAAATCCTCAGAATAAATCTTCCTTAAAATATGCCATCTTGATCTTCAAAATAACCAAAACATCTAGAAACGTCAATCTGGGAAAGCTGCCCGCTGGGCCTTTATTTCATCGCCACGGTCAAATGGCTTGGTAGAAAAATATGGAATTTTGACACAATCATCTTGAAAGACTCACGAACATCCTTCAATTGGAATCACTCCAAAATTCATCCGTTTGATTACTTTTTTCTCTAGAAGAAGTCGAATGTCCTACATTGGAAATATATAACAAAGTATCAAAATTCTACCAAAATAACCAATAAATTAATACTAAGAATAGGGTAAAATATATAGTATAATATCGCCTCATCAGAGTCCTAGAGAACTTAATGAAGGCTATGATTGACGCGTGCCATGGATTTTTCAGCCTCCCAGACGAAGAGAAGGATGAGTTCAAATATGGAAATGGTGTGCTAGAGATGTTCAAGTACGGAACCATCTACAATCTTGCATTAGACAAAGTCCTTCTCTAGAGGGACTTCTTCAAGGTGAGTGTACATCCCAAGTTCTACTCCCAGTAAGGTTTGAATGGAGTTCAGCAAGAGAACAAGAGAAGTGGCATTGGAGATAACACGCACAATCTCCGAAAGTTTGGGATTGGAGCCCAACTACATTCATGATGCGATGAACATGGATCGCAGCCTACAAATACTCGCCGCCAACTACTATCCGCCTTGCCCTCAGCTAGAACATGCAATTCGTATACCACATCACACTGATCATGGCCTTGTCACTCTCCTCATCCAGAATGAGATGAACGGCCTCCAAGTTGAACACAATGGCAAGTGGCTCACCGTCAATCACCCTGCCAACAGTTTCTTCGTCAACCTCGCTGACCAAATGCAAATTATTACCTATGGCAAATACAAGAGTGTGATGCATCAGGCAACTGTGAACAACAAAGCTACGCGGATATCTATTGCCATACCACATGGACCATCTGTTGATACAATTATAGCACCGGCACTGGAGTTGTTGGAAAAAGAAGGCCAAGCTCCGAAATACATTGGAATGAATTATAAGGAGTATATCCAGCTTCAACAAATCGGCAAGAACTACATGCAATCCACCTTTGATCACATACTAGCCTAACTAAGCTTTATACACAGGCCCATGGCTTGATCCTTGGCTTTGTTGGTGCATGAATCGACACATGTTTATTGGACTTGTTGATTCTCCTCAAGCTTGATGAAGAACATGAGTGTTTGGCGTTTTCTTTTCCAGAGAGCTTTCTGGTTTTCTCCAAAGGTTTGTTACTTACTTCCTTTCTCTAAAGACAAATTTCTTTCAAGAGTGGTGAACACTATCTTGAACCGGGCTTGTGATTTCTTCAAGGGTCATTAAGACTTGATCTTGAACAACTCGAAACCACTAGTAGTGTCACGTGGTGGGTGGTCTTCGGGTTTAGTGTGGATGAATCGGCACGTGTTTTTTATGCTTGGTGATTCTCCACGAGCTTGATGAAGAGCACGAGTGCGAGCCTTGAAATATGGTTCATGAATTGTGATTTAAAGTCACCCTCAAAGTGAGCGATTTCGTGCTTACTTAGGGTATCACCATTAATGTTAAATTAATGGAGAGGCATACTATGGCGAATTGAGATGGATAATATGTCACCGCTTGTTTTGATTGCCCTTTCTTTTGGCCAAGACTCAAACCCATTTACACAAAGGGAGCCGTAAAACTTTGGTAAACTTAGCTTTACCCTCGGGAATCTGGTGAGTTCTAGAGGGTGTAATGGCTCAACACTACCCCGGGAATATAGGAGAGCCTTAGGGAATGTAATGAAAGTGAATCAGACATAAAACGGAAAGCCTAAAATAAATTTCAAAACTTTAAAACGCAGTTTTGGGAGTCTAAACGACCTCGGATGATTGAAATCCACCTTATGGCACAACAAAGCAATGTTTTTAAACTTAGTTGTCGCACTCTTTTCAGAAAGGTATCGTGGGCCTAAACCAGAGCTCACATGACAATTATGAAAATTCCAGCTGCATCCTCTTTTGCGTTTTTTTCAAACATTCTTTTTCGAAATTTTTTTCGTTTTTCTTTCGTTTCCTTTTTTCCTGATTCGTCTTTGATAAGATTTTCCTTTACCAGATTCCCGTCAATTTTTTTCTTTCCCTAAATCCTTCGATTAATTCCCTTTGACTTGCTAGATGATTTTCTTTTCTCATATCATGCGAATTCGATCTACAGATTGCTTGAACTTCAAGCCACTGTGAGTCAATAAATTGTCCAAAATACCAAACCCTAAATGCAAAACTTTCTTTTATTCAGTTTCCCTGTTCTCGGACGATCAGTCTACTTTATGTCGTTCACTTGTTAAGGTACGTTTACAACCTCGACTAATCTTCGTTTTCTTTACAGATTGATCGATATCGACCGTGATACTCGCTGGCAGGGGCGGATCTATTAAGGGACCAAGGTGGTCCCGGGACCACCTGGAAGCTCAGATAAATAGCTGTGAGAATCTTCAAGGACCACCCAAGTCTGGGCAGTGGTGGAGAAGAACAGCAGCCATGGCGGATGAGCCTCCTTGTTCCAACGAAGAAGACGATGTAGAGCAACCTTTTGTCTCTGTTTGTAATCAATCTCCAATGAGGTTGCTCCACCTGGCGCACTCATTAATAAGAAATTCATGAAATAGGGCGTGGCTTCAATGCTGACAAAAGTAAGATAATATCAGGAGGTGTGGTGCCTTCAGATGTAAGACCTTTTGACTTCTTTTGCAATTGGTGGCCAATGAGGCTGCCCCACGTGGCCCCATAAATTAAAATAATAAACCAAATTTCTAATATAAGTATAACTTTTTTAGAGTGATATTATGTGCACCTCTTTGTTTTATCTTTTTACTCATCATATATTTACACTCACCTTTAAAAAAATAAAAAGAACATCCTAGTAGGATGGGATGTTCTTTTTATTTTTTTAATGGTGGATGTTCTTTTTATTTTTTTTAAGTTTGAGCTTGCTATCAAGATGAGTAATTGCAGGTTTAGCATCGTTCATGTTAGCTTCCTTGAGCAGGTCCAGGACATACTTTCGTTGATTGAGAAATAGTCCCTTGTGAAAAGTTGCCATCTTTATTCCAAGGAAATACTTCAATACCCCAAGGTCTTTAATTGTAAATCTCTGTTGAAGTGACTGTTTGAGTTTGGAGATCTCTTCAGCATTGTCCCTTATAATTATTAAGTCGTCAACATAGATCAACACAACCAATTTGCCCACAACTCCAGTGCGAACAAACAATGATGAATCAATATTGCTTCTTTTGAAACCAACACTTTTAAGAACTGAACTTAGCTTGGCATACCAAGCTCAAGGAGATTATTTTAGTCCATCAATTGATTTGTGCAATTTGCACACTAAATCAGGCTCACTGCTTTGAGGATGCCCTGGTGGCAATTTCATATAGACCTCTTCTTCGAGATCACCATGCAAAAAGGCATTCTTCACGTCCATTTGATACATGGACCATCCTTTATTGACAACAACAGACAATAGAACCCTAACTGAGTTCATTATCAATGGGTGCAAAGGTTTCTTTGTAATCCACCTCGAATGTTTGAGTGAATCCCCAATGATAAGCTCATATTTATACATATTTTACATCAAATTCACTCGTCTTTTCTTAGTTAGTTCCTTATATTTTTGAGCTATTTACGTTATTTTTGTGTTTATAGGATTTGTTATGCAAAGAAAATAAAAATGGCACAAACTTGTTATTTACTCACTAAATTTTGTCAGGTTGGAATCAGAGTTTGCACTGGGGTTTTTATTAAACTTAAAGATGTTTCAGGTGGAATGGTGAGTAACGCACAAAGAAAAGAAGCAGCAAGGCTGCCAAAAAGAAGAATAAAATAAAAGAGGAAAAGCAGCACTTGGCTGCCTGGGTGGAACAAAATAAAACAAAAGAATGAGTGGAGCACGAAGAAAAGAATAAATGAAAGCTGCTGAGTGCAGCGTGGTAGGTGGGCAGCAGGTGAATAAGAAAACAAAGCAGCGAGAGCCTCGGGGGGTTCAGACGCAAGCTGCCTGAGGCAGCTACAAAAAAATAAGAAGAGACGAACAGAAAAAAAGAAAAGCATCGGAAAAAAAAAAAGGAGAAGGCGCTGCCCTTAGGCAGCTGGCAAGAGTGAGACGCGAAAGCAGCAGAAGCTGCCTAGCTTGAGAACGGGCAGCGTGGGAACGTGACTGACACAAGGAGATCAGTGAAGGCAGGCCTCGGCAGAAGAGAAAATAAGAATAATAAGACACTGCCATTGGCAGCAAACGTGCGGGACTGTGCAGGAAGTCAGAAGGCCTTTGCAGCTGGCAGCAAGGGAGATTGGCGAGGCAGGAGGGAGAGACAGGCGCACGGATCCTTATACTGCCTCATTTGGTTTTATTTTTCTTAAACTCATGTTTAATTTAATTTGTTTTTCAATTATATTAAACATGTGTAATTAATTTCTGTTTAGTTAGAGGGGAATTTGAAACCATGGATAAATGTTTATTATGATTTGATTTACTCCAGTTATGAATTTATGAATGTTGGATGTGGTTTACTTTTCTGTGTTGATTAAGAACTTGTTTATGTATGTGGGTTGAGGGTCGACACTTAATTTACATGCTTAGACTTGATGCTAGGATATAAGGGAATTTCACCTAATCGTTATGAACTTATATTCATGAGTAGTAAAAATCGCTAGTCACGATTGTGTTTGGTAAACCCTAGGTTGGATTAACATGCGTATTCCATAGTTATGAATGCCTAGTCAATGCTTATGATTTTCATAGAACTTAATGATTCTTGCGTGTATCTCTATTATGCAATTCATGTAGGGAACTTGTAGGGAATGTTTTGGGTTGTCGTATGCAATCATCCAACCCAATAACTTGTGGAAAATCTGAAGGTTAATTTAAGCGGACCTAATTAACTTGGAGCGTTGTCATTTATTCGTTTGTTGAAATCATAACTGGGAATCAAATTACATGCATATGTTCATGTGTGGATAAGGAACCCTCTAACTAACGTCTCATCATTTTAATTCTATAAAATATATTTTCTTTGAAGTTTGTTTTTAAGTTTCTGTTTTAAATTCAATTTCGTAAAAAAATCAATCCCCCATTTATTTTAAAGTGTTAGATTTGTTAGAAATCAATTTAGTTTGTGTTTTCTTGAGTCTTGAATTATTTTGAGTCTTTTGATTTGTTTTAGAATATTTGTTAGTTTTATTTTGAGTTATTCTAGTTAAATGTTTTGAGTCTAGTTTAGTGTTTTAAATTTTGTTTTTACCTTTTTAATTTAATTTTACTTTGGTTAGCATCCCTAGTTAATCCCCGGCCTAGAACGATCCCTACTTACATCATTACTACAATTGTCACAAATAGGGTTTAATTTGTGCGTTAAGTTAATTTTCGCATCAAATTTTTGGCGCCGTTGCCGGGGATTAGCAAATTTGCTAATCCCTTGTTTATGTTTTTGTTTGTGTTTTATTTATTTATTTATTTTTTTTTTGTTGTGTTTATTTTATTTTATTTTTATGTCTTTTACTTTTGATATTTGATTTAGTTCTCTTTCTTTGATTTTAGGTACAAATGGAGCGAGACATGGCACTTGCATCCATCCAAGCTCAATTGGCGAATATCACGTCTCAATTAACTCAGAATGCCGGAAGGACCACAATGCCAAGTGTACCTACATTTGGTGCACCATATGGGCAAGGATATCAAACTCATCAATGTCCCCAATTTTCTGCAAATGAAGATGTTTTGGGATATCAAGGTCATAACCAATCAAGGGGCAACATGTTTTCCAACGCTTACAATTCGGATTGGAGAAATTATTCAGATCATAGTTGGGGAGAACCTCAACAGGTTCAACAAAGTGGATATTGGCAACAAGATGAGGAGTTTTATTCAAGATCTATGCAGCCACCACAACCTCTCCCACAGCAATTTCAATCGAATTCAAGTATGCCCATGAATTATAATGAAATTCTTGATGGACTCATTTCTTTGACGCAGGGCTCACAAAACGAAGAACAATTGCAGCCATCAGAGGAGTTCTATCAATGGCCATGTGCACCACCACAGCCTCCACCACAATCTCCCAACCAAATTCAGGTTCGTCGGTTGATAATGATAATATTATTCAATTAATCACCTCTTTGAACCAGGAAGTAGAAAATCGAGACAACAAGATGGATGCATTGGAGAAGCAAGTTGGGCAGATTATGGAGATCATGGCACAAATTCAAGATCAAAGTGAACTCTCCAACTCCACATTTGCAAATTCAAAGGGAGAAATGGAAATCAATGAAGCCATCACTTTGGGAAGTGATATGGAGGATGAAGTTGTCCCAGAACCATCCAAACATAGCCTGAATATGGATGAATTGCTGCTTCAAGAAGAAGATGAGGATGACGACTTGGGCAGTTTAGAAGAATTCTTGTCGCAAACCCCTCAAGTCCTTATGCCATCCAACTCAGGTAAGGAGGTTCTAAATTCAATTCATTCTAACCCCATTCCGCCAATTGTCCTTTTTCCTTGCAGGTTTTTAAATCCCAAGGAAGAAGTGAATGAAAAATACGTTGTGGAAGCTCTTCCGAAGGTGCAAAGTGATATCCAAATTCTTGGTGTACCAAATCATGTTCCCGATGATGTTGAAACATTCAAAGAGACTTGTACACCAAGAAGAACTATTCCAGAAAAGGAGGTGGCCGGAGAATATGTTGAACATATCAAAGAAGCTGTGCATGAGACAATCAAGCCCAAAGAAGTTGAGACTGATAACAAGGGCCATGTCACAATCATCACATGCAATCTGGCTAAGTGCAAAGTCCCTGAAACTTTCAAGGACATGGTGTTTGTGATTGAGTTTGAACGAGATAGTAAGCCATCTTCTCCATTTTTAATTTTATGTTATACTAACAATCTAATTTTGATGATTCAGGCACCGTCATTAGAACTTAGACCGTTGTCGGATCATTTCAAGTACCACCGTCCGTTCAAGGATAAGCCCATGCATTTGAATAATGAAGGGAGGCCTAGGAATCACCCACAATCAGATTTGTATTCCTAATCCCTTCTCTTTACTGCTTTCATTTTGTTTTGTTTATTTAGTTGTGATTTTTTTTTTTAGAAAGTTAAACATAGTCTTTTTACTTTGATTTACTTATTTTACATTGATATTTAAAAAAATATATATATATATAATAATAATAATAAACATCACATAATTTAAAAAAAAAAACAAAAATACTTATATTTATATATATAATTAAATAAACTTAAAAGCATAAATATTTGACAATAATGTGAACTAATAGCTTTCATTGGTCGTTGGTAGGTGGTGCCTCGGAGGTCGACGGAGCCCCAGAAAGACGAAGTGCCAGAGTTGGATCATTCGGAGCCTCAATACTTGGTGCAGCTCCCGAGGACGAAGGCAACATAAACCTCGGGAGTAACGCCATAAACCGTTGATGATCACTATGAATCCGCACTTCGGACTCCTGCAGCTGATCAAGCTTCCTCTTCATGCTTGTTGAGTAATTAGTTGCGAGCATGTGCAACTCCTTATTCTCATGCCTAAGCACTCTGACCTCTTGCCGAAGACTAGCCACTTCAGCCATCAACGACTCAACCTGACGAGTTCGAGCAAGAAGGCGCTGGCCCATGTTTGATACTGAGCCTGCGCATCGGACGCTGTAGGCCAGAGAGTCCTGAACAACCAGTTCGTCGGACCGCCTGGAAAGTATCCTAGTGTCTCTAGGAGTGAGCAGATTTCTGGCCACCACCGAAGCGGTTGTTTCATTCATCATCATGGAATCCCCAACTGTAAGAGGACCATTTGGGGATATGAAGGACGGCTGCCAAATGTTGGTTGGAGAAGACATATCAATATCTTCCCCAACATTCAAGTTAAGGCGACGGTCAGAAGGGCAAGACATATTTGAAGATGTAAAGAAAATGAAGAGTCGGACTGATCAAGATTAAACAAATGCATGAAGGGAGTGTTTACAGGAGGGAGCTCAAGTGTGTTGTGGAACAAAATTAGCGCCTCTATAAAGAGAAGAAATCAAAGAGGCGCTCATCAGAAATCAAAGTGGCGTCCTCTCGCAAATCGAAGAGTCGGGGTTCCTTTCTCAAAAGACGGACTCCGTCTCAAAAGTCGGACGCCGTTCTCAAAAGTCGGGCGCCTCTCTCAAAAGACGGAGCGGTCAGGAATCACGAGGCGAACAGTTTTCCAGAATTGTCGTCTCTCGTCACGCGCGCTGTCAGCTTTGCGCAAATTACGGGTAGCTTTTTCAGAAAGCGCGTAACCTGTACTGTTCATCCATCCACCGGCTGCCGACAGGGGTAAAGGAACAGTTCCGGTTGTGAAGAAAAGTCCTATAAGTTTCTACCTTCGCCTTCCACAGCAAAGGCGCACCCTTTCAGCACTTCTTCATCTCCGAAAATGCATTCCCAACGAAGCCTCTCGAGTTACTCTGTGTTTCTCATTCCCTGGGATACCTTTGCAAACAAGTCATCAAGAGCTAGAGTATTTCATATCATGAAGGTTGAAAGCAAGAGTATCTCATATCATGCTTTCTCCCTGTCCTTTTCCTTGTCTTTGTGACAAGGAGAAAACGAGCAATCAGCCAGCACTCGGTGTCAATCTTCCGATCTAAGAACCGACTGCCTGGAAATCCTTCCTGATTGCTTACCTAGCATTGCTCTCGAGTGCTCATCTTCAACCGCTGATGTACTTCCGAAGAAGACGCCACATCTGCCTGGAGAACAGATAAGGCAAGTGAAAATGATAACTTGAAGCATGTGGAGACAAGGTGCTGCTTCATCTTCAAGATCAAGTCTCATTTTCCTTGCTAAGAAGTTCCCCAGCCCAGTTCAAGAATACACCTGTGGAACGATACTTCTTCAAAAGCAAAAGTATCTCATATCATCAGAGTCAAAGGCAAAGATATCTCATGGCATGTTTTTCCTTTACCCTTGCTCTTGCCTGCGGGACAAGGAGAAAGAAGGAAATCGGTCGGCACTTTGACAGATTGAACAAAGAAACAGACCACCACCTCTTCCTCGTGCCTACCTGCCGTGCAGAAGAAACAAGCAGAGAAGAATGCAGCCTGCAGACTCAATCAACCCGGCAGAAGGAGTCCGAGTTGAAACCAAGAGCTCGAGAAGCTTCAACAACATATGGACGCATCAAATCATCACCACCAATCAAGTCTCATTTTCCTTGCTAAGAAGTTCCCGAGGCCAGTTCAAGTTCAAAGCTGTGGAAAATCAACGAGCACGACCAATGATCACTTATTAGTTCTATTCATTATCTTTTATCGTGATTTTCAATTTTTCGTTTGTATTTTCTACATTTTCTTGTGTTACTTAACTGAATTATTTCTTTTCTTTGCAGGAACTTTTGGTTATTTCCACCCTTGAAGTTGATTGCAGAATTTTAGCTTCGGGGTCATCGCTTGATTTTACTGCAAATTAGGGAAGTTTTCAGTCCTATTGCTTTATTTTGTTTCTTTATATTTATTTATTTTATTTTTATTTTTATTTGCATTTTATTATATTTTCTGACATTGGGGACAATGTCTAGTTTAAGTGTGGGGGTAAAGAGTAAAAATAACCAAATTGAAAATTTTTATACCTTCGACTTTGAACTGGTTTCATTTGTTTCCATGTTATTGCTTTGTTTTCTTAATTAGTTTTGTTTTATAAAAAATATAAAAAAAACAAATAACAAAAATCGGAAAATTTAAAAAATCCAAAAATATTTCCTTGTTTTCCTTATTGTTTTGAATTAGATTTTTGTTAGTTTCCCGACCCAATGATATAATTGGATAAAATTTGAACCATGATCATCAAGAACTTAGTTAACATGTGTTGTGTGAAATTCCTAATTCTCGTGTTAGTTTGTACATATTTGATCATCTTTGAAAAACTAAACGCACATAGCCTTGTTGATGTGAAACTAAAGCATGATTTAAAGCTCCATATGTGAATTTAGTGACCATATACATCCTATGTGAGTTTTTGAGCCTATTGAAAGTGTGTGCATTTTTCATACACTCTTATTCTTTCATGTGTGATGAACTTATGTGAGATACTTCTCTAGAACTTGCATAACGATCTTTCGAAATATTTGTCATTGATTGCATGAACTTGAAAATGATAGAGGCATTAGGTTTACCACCATGGCCCAAATAACCTTGTTTCCCAAAGAAAAATGATATCATTAGATTGCTAATTTGAGCCGTATTTGTTGAGCCTTTTATTTCTATTCACCAGATATGTCTACCCTTATACCTGAAATATTTTTCCTTACCCTTTCCAAGCGAGCTAATGAGTAATGTGAAATTGTCTTATGAGAAGTGTTTTTGAAGTACTCGGAGGGTGTTTGGCAAAAGAATAAGTGTGGGGGTTTTTCATATTTGTTTCTGCTTGAAAAAAAAAAAAAAAAAAAAAAAAAAAAAAAGAAAGTTTGTTTACGAAGAAAATAAAAAGTGTTTAAAGTTTCAGTTTAAGTTTGTGGTTGGAGGTGACTGGAAGAATCGTTGGAAAGCTTGAGTTTTATAAATCTAAACAAAAGAATTGCTTGCAATGTAGCTTGGAACTTGTGTTTACCTATTCTTTCGTTTCAATAACCCTCGCCCTAAACCTCATTACGTCCAATAAAAGTCCTCTTGATTTAAGTTTTGCAATTATGATTGTGGAGAAGTGATCTTTATGCAAGCTTATGGTAGAACTTTCACATTTGATTCTTTGAGCGAAACACATTAAGACTAAACACATGTGTGATTGAGTGTGTTTCCAGTGAGAAGGTTGCTAGTTTGCTTATGGTGATTTTAAAAATATTTTTTTTTTTGAAATTGCATTAACATGGCTATCTCACACACTACACTTCAAGGATGATTCAAATATTACTGCTAATATTTGAATAAGGAAAATGAACTTGGATTAGCTTGTTTGGTGTTAGCTATGGTTCTTGATGATTTGTGTTCTCGAATGAAGTTCTATGAGGGTCACATAGGGGGAAGCTAATAATTTTCATGTTATTACTTTTTCTGTTTTCTCTGTTTTGCTCGAGGACTAGCAAAAGCTAAGTGTGGGGTATTTGATAAGCTCATATTTATACATATTTTACATCAAATTCACTCGTCTTTTCTTAGTTAGTTCCTTATATTTTTGAGCTATTTACGTTATTTTTGTGTTTATAGGATTTGTTATGCAAAGAAAATAAAAATGGCACAAACTTGTTATTTACTCACTAAATTTTGTCAGGTTGGAATCAGAGTTTGCACTGGGGTTTTTATTAAACTTAAAGATGTTTCAGGTGGAATGGTGAGTAACGCACAAAGAAAAGAAGCAGCAAGGCTGCCAAAAAGAAGAATAAAATAAAAGAGGAAAAGCAGCACTTGGCTGCCTGGGTGGAACAAAATAAAACAAAAGAATGAGTGGAGCACGAAGAAAAGAATAAATGAAAGCTGTTGAGTGCAGCGTGGTAGGTGGGCAGCGGGTGAATAAGAAAACAAAGCAGCGAGAGCCTCGGGGGGTTCAGACGCAAGCTGCCTGAGGCAGCTACAAAAAAATAAGAAGAGACGAACAGAAAAAAAGAAAAGCATCGGAAAAAAAAAAAAAGAAGGCGCTGCCCTTAGGCAGCTGGCGAGAGTGAGACGCGAAAGCAGCAGAAGCTGCCTAGCTTGAGAACGGGCAGCGTGGGAACGTGACTGACACAAGGAGATCAGTGAAGGCAGGCCTCGGCATAAGAGAAAATAAGAATAATAAGACACTGCCATTGGCAGCAAACGTGCGGGACTGTGCAGGAAGTCAGAAGGCCTTTGCAGCTGGCAGCAAGGGAGATTGGCGAGGTAGGAGGGAGAGACAGGCGCACGGATCCTTATACTGCCTCATTTGGTTTTATTTTTCTTAAACTCATGTTTAATTTAATTTGTTTTTCAATTATATTAAACATGTGTAATTAATTTCTGTTTAGTTAGAGGGGAATTTGAAACCATGGATAAATGTTTATTATGATTTGATTTACTCCAGTTATGAATTTATGAATGTTGGATGTGGTTTACTTTTCTGTGTTGATTAAGAACTTGTTTATGTATGTGGGTTGAGGGTCGACACTTAATTTACATGCTTAGACTTGATGCTAGGATATAAGGGAATTTCACCTAATCGTTATGAACTTATATTCATGAGTAGTAAAAATCGCTAGTCACGATTGTGTTTGGTAAACCCTAGGTTGGATTAACATGCGTATTCCATAGTTATGAATGCCTAGTCGATGCTTATGATTTTCATAGAACTTAATGATTCTTGCGTGTATCTCTATTATGCAATTCATGTAGGGAACTTGTAGGGAATGTTTTGGGTTGTCGTATGCAATCATCCAACCCAATAACTTGTGGAAAATCTGAAGGTTAATTTAAGCGGACCTAATTAACTTGGAGCGTTGTCATTTATTCGTTTGTTGAAATCATAACTGGGAATCAAATTATATGCATATGTTCATGTGTGGATAAGGAACCCTCTAACTAACGTCTCATCATTTTAATTCTATAAAATATATTTTCTTTGAAGTTTGTTTTTAAGTTTCTGTTTTAAATTCAATTTCGTAAAAAAATCAATCCCCCATTTATTTTAAAGTGTTAGATTTGTTAGAAATCAATTTAGTTTGTGTTTTCTTGAGTCTTGAATTATTTTGAGTCTTTTGATTTGTTTTAGAATATTTGTTAGTTTTATTTTGAGTTATTCTAGTTAAATGTTTTGAGTCTAGTTTAGTGTTTTAAATTTTGTTTTTACCTTTTTAATTTAATTTTACTTTGGTTAGCATCCCTAGTTAATCCCCGGCCTAGAACGATCCCTACTTACATCATTACTACAATTGTCACAAATAGGGTTTAATTTGTGCGTTAAGTTAATTTTCGCATCACCCAAGCCACCAGCCTTGCTTTATGCCTCTCAATTGAACCATCTGAGTTAAATTTGATCTTATAAATCCATTTACAACCCACTGCCCTTTTTCCTTTTGGAAGTTTGGTGATGCTCCAGGTTTTGTGTTGGTCTGGAGCTTTAAGTTCTTCACGCATTGCCTCTTTCCACACATCCTTGTTGTTAGCCTCATGAAAATTTTGAGGCTCACTGTAACTTGAAATGGTGCTTAGGAATGCAGCATGAAAGGGAGTCACCTTTTGGTACAACACACAATTAGAGATTGGATGCTTTGATTTGTAGGTGACAAAATCTTGAAACCTTGTGGGAAGTTGTCTATCACAGATAGGATTACGTCATGGGGTTGTGAGAGTTGTCTCACACTCGTTCAATTCTTGAGCCACACTTTGAAGATTATTATGGTTGTCACCATCATCATGCATTGTACCATCAGGATGAGTACCTTCATTAGCACTTTCAGTGAGTGGTGCATCATTGTTGACATGGCTGAGACCTCTATTTGTTGAAGCATCATGAGTATTGAGCTCGATTCTTGGTAGAGCAAACAAATCCAAGATACACTCCCCTTGACTTGTGGTTTCATGTGACTTGCTATAAAAATGATTAGTTTCATGGAATCGAGCATCTTTAGACACAATCAATTTCTCAGTTGGGGATTATAGCACTTATATCCCTTTTGTGTTGATGAATAACCAAGAAAAATGCATTTAACGGCTCTATGGTCCAATTTATCTCAGTGACGAGGTTGTACATGAACAAAACAAATGAAACCAAAGACTTTAAGGTGTGAAAGGTCAATTTTTCTTCTTTTGATGACCTCTATGGGAGATTTAAAATCCAAGACTCGGCTAGGTAGTCTATTGATGATGTAGGCAGCTGCCATGACTCCTTGGGACCAAAATCTCTTTGGTACATTCATTTGTAGCATTAATGCTCTAGTTTTTTCAAGTAGGTCACGATTTTTCCTTTCGGCTATACCATTTTGTTGAGGTGTGCCAACACAACTTGTTTGATACATGATGCCATGATTGCTCAAATATTGTGTCTTGATATGGACATGTATTCGGTGCCATTGTCAGACCTTAAGGTTTGAATTTGAGAAGAGAAATGGTTATTAACAAGATTATGAAAATCCTTAAACACTTCCATAACTTCATTCTTAGACTTTAAAAGGTACAACCATGTGGCTCTAGAGAAATCATCAACAAAGATTACAAAATACTTATAACCATCAAAAGATTCACCAATTGGTCCCCATACATCCGAATGAACAAGTTCAAAAATCTTGCTAGCCCTAGATAAAGACAAGTTAAAAGGTAATCTAGTGGCCTTAGACAAGTAGCAGGTTTCACATGGAATTAAATCCTTCCTTAAGTTTGGGAATAAAGTTGACAAAATAGGTTGAGAAGGATGAGCTAAACGTTCATGCCACAATTGGTTATCTTGGATTGAGTTGGACTTGGCTTGAAACCCTTTGGGGTTGCTCTTTGATATGTAATAGAGGCCATCTAGATAAAACCCTTCACCAATTGTCTTCTTGGTGACACAATCTTGAAAAATGATATTGTGGGGAGAGAAGAAGGCTAAACAATTCAAGGTATTGGTGATTTTTCCCACATATAGGAGTTAGAATGGAAAGGAAGGAACATATAAAGCCACTAACTCAATTTTATCTGACATTATGTTGATTTTTCCCTTTCCTAAAACCTTGGCACCCTTACCATTTGCAACTGAAACTTGAGAAGGTTTTGATAATGTTTCAAACTTATGAAACTTAGAAACATGGTTGGTTACATGATCTGTGCCACCCAATCAACAACCCAAAAATCATGCAACATATTTACATTAAGAGCAGTTTTGAAAGCATTCATGATACCTTGCATGTCTTGCTGGGGTATGTGTTTAGTGTCTGCCAGAAAACCAGCAAACTTGCCTAGCAAAGCTGTGGAGTTTCCATCTTCAATACTGACTGTTTGGTCAGTTCCAGCCCCTCATTTCTTGCTTTGAGGATACGATGCAAACTCATTTATGATTGCAACTGGATTTGCCGTGAAATTCTTAAATGTATCAGACCCATTGAAGGTGGAGACTGATGCATGGTTGGCTCTGTGTGCAACATGGTTCAACCTCTGTGAAACCTTATTGTCCTTCATGAAATCAGGCTTTAATTTTGGATGCAAAATCCAGCATCTCTCCTTAATGCCCAATATAGTTGCAGTGTTGGCACTTCAAGTTTGGATGCTTCCCTTTGTACTTCCTCTCGTTGGTTAGATAGGCCCTTGCTTAAGATACATTGGCCTTTGTACCAAAGGTTATGACCTTCCTCCTTACTTCTCTACTTTGGATTGCTGCACATATATTGGTGAAGGAAGGAAGTTCAGTGTTCATGAAGATGTGGTTTCGTAGGTCTTCATATTCTGAGTCGAGACTAGACAAGAGTTGGAATATCTTGTCTTCTTCAACCCTCTTCAGTAGCTTAGACACATCAGTTGTATGATGGCGATATACTTCCATCTCATTCCACATGCTCTTCATGCTACCTAGAAGTTGTACAAAGGGTTTTCCTTTTTGTTGTAGGTTGGAGATGTCCTTCTTTAATTGGAAAACATGTGCAGCGTTGTTCTGACTGCCATACATTTCCTTGACAGTCTCCCATAGCTGGAGTCATGACTCAGAGTAACTAAATATTTTAGCTAGTTTACGTTCCATGGAATTTAGGAGCCACGACATAACCAACTGATC
This sequence comes from Malus fusca, assembly GCA_035220775.1. Lineage (NCBI taxonomy): Eukaryota > Viridiplantae > Streptophyta > Magnoliopsida > Rosales > Rosaceae > Malus > Malus fusca. Next base: position 13,427,615 of record CM069061.1, on the reverse strand, counting down.
CTTGCTAAGCCAGGATTCATAGGTTGGTGAGGAAGCATTAGGAACTTTGATGCTTCCATTTATGAACCCTAACTTTGACCTCCACCACGAGCAAGAGATACTGCTCTCAACCAAGGCAAGTAATTAAACTCATTCAACAAGATTGAGCTTAATCTTTGATTTGGGTTGACATCCACCTCAGACATATTCAATGAGGAAAGAACCTGTGAACTTTCAACCTTAGACCCAAAAGGATTATCTTCAGCCATTTTGAAGGTTGAAGAAAGATCAAATAGTAGTAAAGCAGAAGCAGGTTATTTTCCCTGCTCTGATACCATATTGATTTTCAAAGAGTTTGTATTGTATTTCATTCATCTATGCATTACAATTGTACAGAAATATATAAGGAGACTAACCCTCATTGATTTACGCCACAACAGATGGCTTAGGGAAGATAAAAAAAACAGCTCATTGAATTAAGGAGTTGACAACCAAGATGAGACTCCTATACAAAGTATTACTAATCACAAGAAAAGTGTAGCCAGCTATTAACCACTTAGGGAACAACAATACCTGGAAGAAACATACTTGAGTAGTTGACCAACCCTCATTGCCCAGTTTTACAGTGAAGCCTTAATATTCAGGGGACCCTAATAAACCACTGGACTTTCAATACATATGATGATTTTAAAAAGCTTGGAATTGCATTGACATGGCTATTACACACACTACATTGTAAGGATGTTCGTAAGGTTTTTGCTAACACTTGGAATATGATTGATTCGCTTACTTTGTAATTGCGAAAGATCTTAGTTATTATATACTCTTGATTGAGATTCTTTGAGGATTACGTAGGGCGAAGCTTAGGTTTTCCATGCTATTAGTTTTTTCATGTCTTTCTTTCTTTTGCTCGAGGACTAGCTAAATGTAAGTTTGGGGGTATTTGATGAGCGCAAATTGTACTACTTATTTTATCCCGAAAGTTATATTTTCTTGTGATAGGTTGAATTTAAATGAAAGGAGTTGTATGTTCTTTGTGTTTTGGGGCTAGATTAATGATGTGGAAAAATTCATATTAAGTTTCTTCAAATTCTAGTCAAGTGAATCTTGAAAATGTTTTGGCATCTTAAGAGTTGACTTATGTGCCATTAGATTATGGGATACATTTCTACCATTTGAATTTTATGCAGGATGATAAAGAGAGAAGAACAGAATTCATAAAGAGCTTTGCCCTCATCCTTCCATTAGTCACGTGACTATTTATTAAAAATGAGAAGGACACTATGTTCAATCCAGTGCAGCCAATATAAAACATTAGTCATGCTTTTCTCTCCCAAAGACCAGGAAAGGAACCCGCGACATACTGCAACGAGTAAACCCAAGAGGCACAAGATTAGAAATAAATGGGCATCAAGGTTAAGTATTCGTCGGTTACGGAGAATGAAAGGAGGAAGAAGGGGAAAAACAAAGAAGCAAAAATGAATGGCTGGAATTTTTTTGGCATTAATAATCAATACTGGGGCATATCATTATTCATCATTCAAGAAAGGGACAAAAGGGATAAGCAAGCTGATCTCCTAAAACACAAAACAGGGGGAGCCACGACTCCATCTCCTGATGAGCAATCTCCATCTCTTACCCTCAACCTAAGACCCCATGGTCAATCCAACTCCCATATTCGCCCTCTTAGCCTAAACCCCAAGGTCGGCGTTCCTAATCACCCCAATCATCTTCCTTATACTACACCACTTTGCTTGCTTTGAGAAATTCTAGTTCCCATTTGGGTAATCCCCAATATAGCTCTGGACTTGTGAATGGGATATTTCTTCATCAACAAGCTGCACCGGATTGCCCATCTATTCCTCAAACTCAAGGTCTGGGCTTGGTGGTTAACGGTGGTCTGCCGTGTTCTAATTGAATGGTCTCTCCTGATGTGGGCTACCCACATGATATTTTTTTTAGTTCTAGTTTGAATTTGCACCCCCTCCCAAATATGGGTCCCCTTATTTCGACTAAGTTGCCCACCGGATCCCATCTATTGCAAAAGGTGCAGAGCTATCCTCTTTTGCAACAGGATAATTCCCATTCCCTTACTGGTATCTGTACCTCGGTCTCAAGGCCTCAAAACCCCATTTTTCAAGAGCCTGGTCGTGTTACTAGTCCGATTACGACTCTTCATGCCTTGGTAGTGAGTCCCAAAGGAAGGTATTCGGATGCCGTTTGTGGTAACGGAAATCGTCAAGCGAGGCCTCTCAACCTCCATTACTGTCAACCAAAAAGTTGTGGGAAATCGGAAAGTGGTTTGCCCTTTCATCACTTTTGCAGCTGAAGCGGCAAAAGAACGGCGTCACTGTCTTGTTGGGTATTTTATTGATAAGAAACTCCCATTCTCTGCTGTTTGCATTTTGGCTAAAAAGTTGTGGGCAAACAAGGGTCTAGTGGATGTTCTTGCCAATGATAGTGGCTTTTTTTTCTTCAAATTTAGGGATGATTTAAGTTATGTCAGTGTGCTTGAATTTGGTCGTTGGCACCTTTTAGGGAGAATGTTGTTTAATACTCGGTGGAGACCTGACATGGTGCTCTCCAAGGCCTTACATGTTACAGTCCCTATTTGGGTTAAGTTTTTCAATGTTCCTCTTGAACACTGGAATCATGAAGGTTTTTGTCATATTGCAAGTGATGTAGGCAAACCCCTCCATGTGGATTCTCTCACTGAATCGAAGAAGCGAATCTTTTTCATGAGAATTTATGTGGAAGTTGATGACTCTGAGCCTCTTATTGAATCATTTGATCTTGTGGTCCAACTTGAGGAGGAAGAGGAAATTCCCGTTTCTGTGGAAGTTAATGTTGAGTACCAATGTAGACCTCGTTTATGTCTTCATTGTAAAACTTTTGGCCATTATGAATCCGCTTGCCCCTTACACACCTAAACCTGCCACAACTGAAACATCCACCAAACCCACCTCAGAAATTCCTCCGCCTTTCCCCAGAGAACCTCCTCTGCTTCTTGATTGCTCTAATACTTTTAAAACTCCTAAAAAGAAAGGGCATAACAAGGAGATGGCTTTATTGCCTACCACTACCTCTGTTACTCAACCACAACCACTTCCTTCTAGTCCCAAGGCTACTTCTCTCCCTTCCGAGGATGATATGGCGGTGTCAAACACTTTTGAGGCTCTTGAACGTCTTGATATTACCTCTGACTCTGAAATTCAGGCAACTACTGCTCCTGATATGTCGAGATGGCTGAATCGTATCTTGGGTAGGTACGTTAATGTTCTCCCTTCCAGGGGGTTTCGCCAAAAGAAGAAAAAGAAAAAGAACAACAAGAACAAAGGTGCAACTATTAAGTTATTGGTAAGGGTATTAGTTCCCATGCCTCGTCTCTGTCAAACCGAAATGATTAATCTAGCTTTCTGGAATGTTAGGGGGCTTAACGGGCTTCCTAAGCAACTGGAGGTTCGTAAGTTCATCGATACAAATAAACTTTGTCTGGTTAGCCTCATTGAGACTAGAGTCCATGTGAATAATTTTGATGCTGCTACTTTATCTGTCTTTCGTAATTGGAAGGTCCTCAACAATTACAATTGTCATGTTAATGGCCGGTTATGGGTGGGTTGGAATCCTACTATACTTCAAGTTTCTCTCTTGGTCAGATAGATCAAGTTATTCATTGTTAGATTCAAGTTATTGATACCGGTCATAGTTTCTTTGCCTCTTTTGTTTACGGCTCAAATGACGACACTCTCGTAGGTCTCTTTGGGCAAAACCTTTGCTCCTTTGGGCACTCCATTGGTGATAGTCCTTGGATTGTTCTTGGTGACTTTAATGTTGTTCGGTTCACTGGTGAAATTGATGAGGGCTTAAATATTAGGTCTAATGCTATCATTGAGTTCAGTGAATGTTTACTTGATGTTGGCCTTGACTATTTGAGATACTCTGGCCAGTTCCTTACTTTGTGCAATAGGCAGTTTAATGGCATGGTTATCGACCGCAAAGTGGATCGTGTCCTTGTAAACAGTGCTTAGTTATCTTTATACCCCGACAGCTCTACCGTGTTTCTTCCTCCTGGTGCCTCTGATCACTGCCATGGGGTGGTCTCTGTGGGTATCTCCCAAACTCATAGGAAGTCTCCTTTAAAATTTTTCAATTTCTATGCTGACCATGATAATTTTCTACATATTGTTGCCCATGCACTTAACACTTCTATACAAGGTTGTCATCAATTCTAGGTTGCTAAAAAGCTTAAGCTTGTTAAGGTTGAGTTGAAAGGGCTCAATTGTGACCCTTCCCATCATGCTTCCCATGCGGTTAAAATGCTAAGGCTACCCTTGATGATTGCCAAGCAAATTTAGCTTCTACGCCTACCAACTTGTCATTGGTAGATCTAGAGCAAAGCTTATTGAAGAACTACTCTGACTGCCTTGTTAGGGATGAGAGCTTTGTCAAGCAAAAATCTCGTGTTCATTGGATGGCTTGTGGCGATAGGAACACTGCTTTTTTTTTTTTTTTTTTTTTTTTTTTTACACAATTCTATTAAGAAACGTGCTAACCGAAACCGTATTGCCTCCATTTGCAAAAGTGAAGGGTCTGTTACATCTATAGAAAATGAGATAAAACATGAAGCTGTGGGGTTCTTTCAGAGCCTTCTTGGCAGTGATTTTGCTCATCCCTCCTCTGAAGTTAATCTTGTTGACCTCATCATCAATCATATTTCTACTGAAGCGGCTACTGCGATGGTAAGGGAGGTTTCTGGTGATGAAATCCACAAAGTTTGTTTCAGTTTGAAGGCAAATAAGGCTCCAGGCCCGAATGGTTTCAATGCCATTTTCTTTCAACAAGCTTGGCCCATAATTGGTGATCAAATTATTCTAGCTATTCAAGAATTTTTTAATTCCACCCCGTTACTTCGTGAGCTAAACACCACTATAATTACCCTTGTGCCTAAAGTTCATAATCCTTATTCTATAGGGGATTTCTTGCCTATTTCTTGCTGCAACACCCTTTATAAAATCAACTCCAAAATTATGGCTAATAGAATCAAAGTTGTTCTTCCTAACATTATTAGTGATGCTCAGTTTGCATTTGTTGGAGGGCGGCGTATTGGGGATAATATTTTGCTTGTACAAGAGCTTGTTCGAGGTTATCATCTGAACAATGGTACTCCTTGGTGCGCGATCAAGGTGGATTGCCTATGACACTTCGGATTGGAATTTTCTACTTGGAGTGCTTTCAGCTTTTAATTTTCATCCGAGATTTGTTCAATGGATTCGGTATTGTATATCTAGCCCTTTTTTCTCGGGAAGCGTGGTCTTAGGCAAGGAGATCCTCTTTCTCCTTACCTTTTCGTTCTTGCCATGGAGATTTTTTCCTTAACTATGCATGCTAGAGTCGCTGCTTCCCCTTGTTTTCGTTTTCACTGGAAATGTGACAGGTTAGGCTCAATCATATGGCCCTTACTGATGATTTGCTTCTTTTTTGTCATGGTGACTCTTTATCTGCCAAGGTTATCAAAGAGGCTTTGGATTATTTTTCTATCCTTTATGGTTTTTTTTTCCTAATGCCTCTGAGAGTAACCTTTTCTTTACTGGGTCAAAATCAGAATTCTAGAGTGCGTTGGGTTTCAAGAGGGGTTTCTTCCTTTCAAGTATCTTGGATTTCCTTGATCACTTCGAAATTGAATTATACAGATTGTGTGCCTTTACTTGAGAAAGTCGATAATCATATTCGAAATTGGGAGCATAGAACTTTATCCTTTGTTGGGCGTTTACAACTGGTGACCTTAATTTTATGTAGCCTCCAAGTCTATTGGGCTTCTCACATTTTCCTTCCAAAAAACATAACAAAAGACATCAAGGAAAAGTTTCGCAGGTTTCTTTGGTTTGGTAAGGTATCAAGTTCTTATTTTGCTAAAGTTTATTGGAAGGAGATCTGTTGCCCTAAAGATGAAGGGGGTTTGGGGATTAAAAATCTCCACTCTTGGAATTTATCTCTTATGGCCTGCCATATTTTGGATTTTGGTTTGTGTTAAGAGCAGGGAAACAGGTGGGAATTTGTGGTCTAAGTGGGTTAAAGCCTATTTTCTTGAGGACAATAGTTTTTGGAGCCTAACTGTGCCTTCTATTTGCTCCTAGAATTGGAGAAAACTTTTAAAGCTTCGTGAGCTAATTAAGCCTTTTATTTATGTCTTAGTCAGGGGTGGATCTTCAACTTTTTTGTGGTATGATAATTGGCATCCGCATGGCCTTCTCTTAGAAGTTTGGGGTAATGAGGTAGTGTTGGCTTCTGGTCTCCACTTAAATACTAAACTTTCTTCTGTGATTATGGCCTCTGAGTGGTGTTGTACTACTAACCCGGCTTTCCATTCCATTCAATCAAATTCCCATAATATTGTGCCTTCTTCTCAGAGTTTGGAGTCCTCATTTTGGTTCCCTAGCAACAACAGTATTTTCTCTTCGGCTTCTATGTAGAATTGCATTTGTTCTGTGGCTCTGAAAATTCCTTGGGATCATTTTGTGTGGCATAATGCTTCTATTCTGTGTGTGAGTTTTGTGTTGTGGTTAGCCACCAAGAATAAGCTAATTACGCTTGATCGCATTGGTCAGTTTTCCTCTCGTGCCAATCTCAACTATGTGCTTTGTGACTCTGACTTGGAATCTCATTTCCACCTCTTCTTTGATTGTCCCTTTACTGAAAGTCTATGGCAACATGTGTTGATGAGGTGTGGGGTTCCTTGGCTTCATCCTCGATGGCCTTCTTTTGTGGACTATGTGGCAGCCCATTGGCAGGGGAAATCCCTTCCCGTGGTGGTTAAAAAGCTCTCTCTTGCAGTCACAGTCTATTGCATATGGTGTGAACGGAATAACCGCATGTTCTACAACCCCTGCTGCTCTTCTTCAGTCAATCACTAATATGATCTGGTGTCAGTTGTGTACTTTGCATGCTAATCTCTCAACCATTAACATGACGGTCCTCCTGTTTGGATCAAAACTTGAACTTTGGGCTCAGGAAAGGGGCTAGCCCAAAAGGATGCCTGAAGGAAGAGTCGGCCGAAGCCCAGCCAAAACCCAGAAAGCAGAAAATGGGCTTTTCTGACTTGGTGCAGCTCATGAATACCACTTGCTCACCTACCCAAAGGCCAAGTGGTATAGACTGACCAGCTATACAACCCATAAAGTACTTTATAATGGCAGAACAAGTAAAATAGCTGATGAGTCACTGCCCCTCAAGTTGCATTCGGGCAAGGCTGCTGCTACAAGAGGCCAAGCTGAGTTGTCTATAAAAGAAGAAAGAGAAATCAGGAATAAGGACACTCAATCAAACAAACAAATGCAAGCACAAACTCTGCTCAAAGCCAGATTTGCCTTCAAAACGAAGCTGTAGTCAGCCCAAGCCTTCATCCCTCTCGGGACAAGCCTTCACTCAAACCTTTGTAATAGCTCTGCTACCCTGTTCAACCTTGCTGTAGTATCGATTTCTCTTTGTAAACTCCTCTCCTTACCTCTCTCTAAAGCTCCCAGACCCTTGATAAGCCACAAAGATAAGGACCTGCAAGACGATCAGGCTTGCCCGACAAGGTTAAACCTTGCACAACCTTCTTTGTTTTTGTCTTTTCATTCATTAGCCTAGCAATATGTTGTATACTTCCAGTTGTATTCAAGTTATTTCTAGTAAGATGACTATTAAAAGAATCTCTCATCACTTGGATCCGATTTGAATATATCTTCATTGTTCAAACCAGATCTAAGTTCTAAGCCCTCGGGCATATAAATTTGATCAGTTGAAAGTCCTTGGCCTCAAGGCATAAAAAAGAACCTTATGTGGACTTAACCCATCCACGATAATCCTTGATAAACAAGAAGTCCGAAGTTACTTGGGGCGCAAGTAATCGACCTACCCCTTAGTTTTATTTCTATTATATTATGATTATCATAGAACGCTTAAGCATGTAATGGATTCTGATAGGAAGCCTCAAGGCCTACACCTAAGGCCCCACAAAGGCACATATTTGGATTCATTCCGTTCTGCGGTCTAGAGCGTTTGAGTATAAAGAACGAATTCTGATGGGAAGCCTCAAGGCCTACACCTAAGGCCCCACAAAGGCACTTATTTGGGTTCGTTCTATCTCTCGGATTCGGGTAATCAGAAGTATAATAGTTGTAAGACTCCTACAATCAATGGAACAAATGTTATGTGTTCGAGCACTAGTTTAGTTATTAATGGGAAGCCTCAAGGCCTACACCTAAGGCCCCACAAAGGCACTTGTCATAACTAACACGGTTTCTCGGGCATATATACGTATATAACTAAAACTCGACATCCATTTTACATCTGCCATGCTAAAGATGGCAGTGGCACGCCTGAGTACTTAGAAGTTAATCTTGATTGTGAGTCTCAAGGCCTACACCTAAGGCCCCACAAAGGCACCTCTCAAAGTTAACGTTGTCCTTCTCTTCCAGCCTTGCCCGACGAGTCTTGCCCGATAAGTCTTGCCCGACGAGCCTTGCCCGACCAAGCCCGACAGTGAAGCAGAAGCCCGACAACAGCCCTCAACCGGCGCCAACCTCCCGGGGAGCTGTGCGCTCGTCGGCCAGGAAACATCCCCGACGGAAATTCCTGACGCGAACACCTCCATAATAGGAATGTTGTTGATCCTTATACTCTAGGCTTTCTTGTCGTCTTTCCCTGTGTCGGTTAATCTTTGCTTTGGGGCTGTTTCCTCTTTGTTTGTTGGTGCTTTGAGAGTTTCTCTCTACTTGTTCCATGTTCTCTTTGGGCCTTGCCCGATTAATATTACTCTTTATTTAACAAAAAAAAAAGAAGCTAATCATTGAAAAAAGAAAGAGAAGGTTACGGCAAGAAGGCTACGGTAGAGCAAGGGGACCTTTCAGGGATTTTTCTGAACTTAGTTTTCTTCTTAATTTTATAGATGCAATATTATTTTCAATTATGCTTCTGAACTAATTTCTTTTCACTAGGACTACAATGTAGCCTAACGATGAATTCTTTAAACTTCAGCTTAATTATTTATGAATTTCCTTCACTTCGAGTATCATTTTGTTGTGCTTATGAGCTTGATTTTAATCTTGGTGATTGGCCACCACTTTGGTTTGAATTGAGTATATGTGATGTGAGTTAACGCATATGTCATGTTGTTAATTCGATTTTAGGGTTCTGCAAATAGTACCATGAATTCCTTGATGTAGATGTCATGCGGTCTCTTAGTAGTTCCCAATGGAGAGAATATTGAATTAGTTCAGAATTTAAAGCAAGAAATAACAAAGTTTAAACCATTAACTTTGCCAGTAGATGAGAGTTATAAAATGGTTGAAGCAGGTGCATCATCATTAGGATGAGCAAGAATAATATACCAAAAAAAGCAAAAGGAATCACCAAAGCCTAATGAACAAGTTTGTAGATATGCCTTAGATAGATTTAGTGACATACAGTCAAGATTACCAGCAACAAATTTAGAAATTTTAGGAATAATTAATTCACTTGAATCATTTTCTTTATTTTTACATAATGAAGTATTTACAATAAGGACAGATTGTCAAAACATCTTTTCTCAAAACATAAAATACATACTAACAAGCAAGCAACGCAAAGATTGGTCAATTTTATTGATTCAATTACAGTAAATGGTTTATACCAGTTTTCAAACATATTATAGGTAGTGTCAATACATTAGGTGATATCCTATCAAAACTTATTCATTGGCCATGATCCTCAAATACAGAAAGACCATAAGGCAGAAGAGCACCTTTTAGTAGCATTATGATGCACCATGAACCTCTACCATTCAGTGGATTACAAAATAGTATGAATGGACCAACATCGTCACCATAGCCCACTTTTAACTTTAATGTCACTAAATTAGAAGAAATAAAATAAAAAATCCACTCTGAAATATAGGCCACGAGTACCTGGACTCACTGATGGGCAACAAGTACTTTTGGACAATTTTTAGAACATCCAGATTAAACAGCCAAGCAGGAGATTAGGACATGAAAAAATCGTTATAGCCTTAGAACAAGAATTTGATAGTTTTAATTTTAATTTCTATTAAAGCCAACATCACATTCATTCACTTCAAAGTAGCCTCCAATCATTTTCTAGAGACCTTCAAGCATTGACTACCCAATTCACCAAAATGAATCAAAAACTCTAAACACTTAAAATGCAACAAATGGCAAGTAATACCCTGAAACATAAATAAGAATTGGCCGAGAATATGATCAACATAAGAACAAAGAAAAAAAAAAAAAAAAGATTACAGAGCCCACTAATAAGGAACAAGAGGCTAATGAGCCCATTGAAGATAGAGAGATTACTATTGAGCTTCTATAAGATACTGATATGGAGCAACACCAGATTGAAGAAGTTAAAATTAACACAAAACAACAAAAGTTGGAAAATTTATTAGTACTGCACCATTAGATATAATAACTGAAAAAATCTTGTTAGAAGAAATCTCAAAAGCCAAATTAAGAATATTGCCAATAAACAAGCTTTATGAGAGCTTCACAGTCCATGCAGGGATCACAATTACAGTCACAAATTGCTTTGTACCAGTCCATCTTTGACCTAAAACCAGGGAGTGATGTTATTACAAAAATACATCCACCATGTCTTTGTGGTAATACACAGAGTTGTAATTGTAAACCAAAAGTTAGCATAGTTTTGGCTAGTATTAATATGAGAGATTTGTAACGATGGCACTTTAGTTATGAGCATAATAAAGTAAAAGTAACTTGAACCTTATTATTAGATTTTGGTTATCTTGATAAAATATTTTTTTAACCATAGTTCTCTAGATTGTAACAAACACATGCATAAAGAAGTGGCAAGACACTTGCTATGATAAATGAAGAATCTTTTAGAAAATATGCATAAGTTATATCAGTAGTTCTATAGATTGGTACAAATACATGCATAAGGAAGAGGCAAGACACAATAGTTATGATAAATGAAAATCTTTCAGATTATCCTTTACATTACCCCATAGATGGGCTCCTACACAATAATTTATTTTGAGATATCGTGGAACCCAAATGTTAGCCAAGGAGGAATTTGAAGATTTTATTTATGACATGTTATTAGTAACAGAAGCTAATGAGATGTATATTTATAGCAAAAGCAATATTCGTCATTAGCCCTACTAGAAGCCACAAAATTTCATGGAATAAACTACAACAACCTATTACAAGATAAAATAAGATAATGAAAAAGAAGCAGAGCTAGAAGAAGGAGATGATCAATATTGGAACAATATAACAAAAGAAGAACTGCACAACAAAGACAACATGATGGAAGCCTAGAAGAGCTGAAAGCAGATAAGCAAAAGTTGAAAGAGCAAAACAATAATGAAATAAATGGGGAATATGTCACAATAGCACTGTGCAGAGTTACGTACAATAAATCAAGCATCAGACAAAAATATAAATATCACTGTGGGGCCCGTCTTAATAAATAGAATAATGGCATAAGAGTAAATAAAAAATGTTTGATCCATTATGGACATTTTTCACCAAAAGTTCACTTTTAATTAAAAATTAAAATTGAAAAGAGCTTTCATTAAATCCCCTTTTTGTATACGGTGAATAAAATACTTTGTAGATTCCATATTTAATTTTAATTTCAATTTGAGAAATGCTAAGGGGACTCTCTCAAAATGAGATTCTTCATGGACTAACCGCCACCTCACAATTTAACATTTATTAGCGTGCCAACATTATAAAACATTGTGCCAAAAACATGAGGTGACAAATAGTCCATAGAGAGTCCACCTTTTCAAAGAGTCTCCTTAGCATTTCTCAAATTGAGAAATGCTAAAGAGACTCTTTCAAAGTGTGCTAAGGAGACTCTCTCAAAATGAGACTCTTCATGGACTCACTGCCACCTCACAGTTTAACATTTCTCCTCATGCCAACATTATTATTATTATTATTATTTGAAGAAACGATATTATATACACTAAGGGGAGGGAGTGGGCTTAGCCTCACAATGGGCTAGAAATAATATGGTTCAAATTCGCCTTTGGTAAGAATCAAACCTAAGACCTCTCACTTACCAATGAAGAGGAATACCAGTAGACCGTAGTCCGTAGTACAAAGTGGCTCGTGCCAACATTATTAAACATTGTGCCAAAAACATGAGGTGGCCAAGGTTCTAAAAGACATTAGGCGCTAATTGGGCGGGGGACTAGGGCCTAGTGCCTAGACATGGCCTAGGCAGATTTATGTAAAATCGTATAAATAAGTGCCTATTTTTAATTTAAAAAAATACATAATTGGGCTGAGATACATAAATTGCAAAATAAAATGACATATAGATTATTTTAAGGAAATTCATTATATATATATATATATATACACTAATAATAATAATAATAAAAGATGACTTATGTGCAAAAGTTGAGGAATATTTCTCTTGATTTTGTAACATTTTATCTAAGCCTAATATGTTTTAATCATTGTTGGGCCTAACTTTTCATTAAAAGAGGATTGGGTCTTGTTTTCACATTCAATAAATAAATAATTTATTCCCTAATTTTAAAAGAACTATCAGCCAACTTTAAAATCCCTAACTCTAACCCTAGCCAACATAAACTATGTGCCGACTCACTTCTTATCTACAATTGCAGATTTTACAGAGCTCCTTCTCTCTCTCCCTCTCTCTCCCTCTCTTCCTTTCTTGTCAAATGTTTTATGCCGACTCCTCTTCTACGCACGTAGAGAAGGAAAAAGGCACATCAACACGATGAAATTGCAGCTAGATGGCAGAGATTCACCACATGTACAACATATTTTTTTTTTTGAGTTAAACAACCACCCGGTAGTCGCCGAGGCTGCCTAGCCCTCCCAGCAGCCGTCTAGGCGCTGCCTAGTAGTATAGCCGACTTGTTGAAGGATTTTGGTGAATTTATGGCAGTGGGCCACCGTTGAGCTCCTAGGCAGTTTTTTAGAAAACTGGAGGTGGCAGAGAGTTACACTTTTGAGTCTATTTAGTATTTCTCTTATAGTTTTTGGAAAGAATTATTTTTTAGGTACAAATTTCTAGAAAGATATTTTTTGGATAGTGCTATCCAAATGTATTTTTTTACTTCTTACATACCCTTCTCAATTTCTTGTCATCGGATCAAATGAATTGAAAAAGATCAATTGCAAAAAATTAACAAGAGTTTGTTTGAGGTAAAATGTGTGTGTGAATACTACTTAATATATATATATATATATATATATTATATATAGGAAAGAGCTATATCCATACTCTTTTTTATTTTCTACACACCTTTACTAATTTTTTATCATTAATTTCATTCAATTCAACAGCCGGAAATTAAAAGAGTGAGTAAAAAATACAAATGAGTGTGTAGATAGTGAAGAGAAAGCTGTTTCTATATTTCTTAATTAATAAGATTACATTCTGGTGTGTGTGTGTGTGTATATATATATACAGGTAAGATAGATCCTTCTAGCTAATGACAGCTCATCTAACTAATTATAGTTAGGAAAACTAATAGAAACTAACAAAAAATTATCAACTTGGTTTTACAATGCTACACTTAATATCCCTCCTCAAACTGAACTGAGGAGTACGAAGTGAAAGTTTGTCTCGGAAAAGATGAAATCGAGCCTTTGGGAAAGACTTGGTGCATATATCAGCAATTTGGTCCTAAGTGCAGATAAAATGAACCGAAATAGCTTTAGATAGAACCTTTTTCTGAATGTAGTGATAGTCAATCTCGACGTGCTTTGTCGGTGCATGGAAAATAAGATTCTTAGCAAGTGAGATAGCCCATATGTTATCACACCAAAGCTTGGGAGAACATGGTAGTTGCAGACCAACATCAACTAACAGTTTGCAAATCCATGTAATTTCAGCTGTTGTGGTTGCCAAGGATCGATATTCAGCTTCAGTAGAGGATATGGCCACGGTTGGTTGCTTTTTAGCACTCCAACTTATGATAGAGTCACCCAGAAATATGCAAAAACCACTTATGGATCTCCTATCAATATGGCAACCTGCCCAATCAGCATATGAGAAGGCATTGATGCTGAGAGAGTTGGAAGATGTTGGAAACCAAAGTCCAAGTTCCAGAGTGCCTTTAAGGTATCTCAAAATTCTTTTGACAGCTTGTAGATGAGCTTTTCTAGGTTGATGCATAAATTGGCATACTAAGTTGATGGCAAATGAGAGATCTGACCGTGACCAGGTGAGGTATTGTAACCCAACTAAGGATCGATACTTTGAAGGATTTGATAATAATAAAGACTGATGATCCCAAGCAGAGGTACTAAGTGGAGTAGCACACGGTTTTGCCTCAATCATATTGGACTTCTGAAGGAGATCAAGGATGTACTTTGTTTGGAGTAGCACATACACCTAGTTGAAATAGCACGCACTTTGCTTGCAGCTTCAAATGTTCCACATGAATTCTTGGTTGATGCATTTGCCACAGCTCTATATCTCGTCAACAGGCTTCCCATTGCTAAAAAATGCTCTCCTTGGGAGTCTCTTTTTCACAAACCACCAGATTACAATTCTCTCAGGGTGTTTGGCTGCAAATGTTTCCTGTGGCTAAAGCCATATATCAACTCCAAACTTGATCCCAAGAGCCAACCTTGTGTTTTTCTAGGATACAGCTTGCAACACAAAGGTTACAAGTGTATGGATCTTGTCACTAGGACAGTTTATATTTCAAGGCATGTGCTCTTTGATGAAACTCAATTTTGCATTTCATTATCCTTCAAGTTCTCCAGTTATGCCACAATTACCTAGTTCTACATTCAACCCTATACCTACTTCATTAACTTTTCCTCCACCTATATCCACTACAACCACTATACCTCCCTCAATCACTACAAATTCCCCTACTCCTACACCTCATACAATCCCTTCATCTCCCTCCCTTCACAGTCAACAAGCCATTACCACTTCTCATTCACCTCTACCAACCTCATTACCTATTAACACTCACCTTATGCAAACCAGGTCAAAATCTAGAATTGTTAAACCTAAGACCTATACTGCCACAAAACATCCTCTTCCTACTCACATTAACCTAGCTCTGATACCATAAAGAGAAAGCTGTTTCTGTATTTCTTAATCAATAAGATTACATTCTGGTGTGTATATATATATACAGGTAAGATAGATCCTTCTAGCTAATGACATCTCATCTAACTAATGATAGTTAGGAAAACTAATAGAAACTAACAGAAAATTATCAACTTGGTTTTACAATGCTACCCTTAATAGATAGCACTACCTTATAATGATAGTGTTGAAGGACGTAACCATGTGCTTGCATATTTGCTTTGTTTTATAGAGTTGAAGGACGTAACCATGTGCTTGCCAAATTTGCTTTGTTAGTAATTTGCCTCATATATAGTCCAATGTTGGTTTTCGAGTAAAAAAAAAAAAAAACATTCCAATGTAGGGGTGGGCACGGGCCGGGCCGGGCCCAAAATTGGAGGGACCGGACCGGACCGCTTGAAAATACAACGGGCCGGGGCGGGGCGGGTTTGGCTATTTTGAAATTGAGAACCGAACCTAACCCGGCCCATATAAAACGGGTCGGTTCCTACGGGTCCAACGGGTACCCTTTTTTTTTCTCTCTCTCTCTAATTTTCAGCATCCCACCTAGATTCCAGTCGAAGAGCAGCCGAAGACAAATCAGAAAACTGGATCCATCAGTAACCACGGCCTGGAATTATTCAAGAACAACAAAATAAGTAGACTAAATCTAAAAGTATACATCCGCGGGATTATGAATCGCATGCATTTAAATCGAAAAACCTCGAAAATTAAGCAGAAAAAGAAGAAGAAAATCAACGATTGAGTAGTTAAAATAGCCCTACATATTTCTTCTTCAATTTTTCCTTGCTTTAACAAATTAACCTGCAACTCCCAAATATAACTATCAGTCAGTCTCATCCCCTCAAAATTCCCACAACAGTTGCACTAGCCCTATAAACCCAGCCAAGCCTCCACCAACCACCCCAAACACTCAGCCCAACCGTACCACCACCCCCAAAAGTGAGTACTTTGTGAATGACGACGGTGAGGTTGGCGGTGTTGGTGATGATGTTTTGGCCGTGCGCTCGTCCAATCCGACTTTGACGAAGAGCTTGAGGTTCTTTTCCTTCTCGGAGGAGCGTCGTCCTTCCCTGCCATGGCTGAACACAGGAACGGAATCTGAAGACCGACAGACCCTTGATGACTGGAGGCGTCGAGATCTGGATTCTGGAGGCTGGAAATGGTTGTTGAAACAAAGAATTCGAGGTCGAGATCGAGGTCGAGGTCGAGGTCGAAATCAATGTCAAGATCGAGGTTGAGGTACAGATCAAGGTCGAGGTCAAGATTGAGGTCGAGAGGAGTCGGGGACTCGAAATGAGTGGGGATTCGGGAGGACTCTGGAGTCTGGATCTGGAGAATTCGATATAACCCATGTGGCTGTGTTAGAAATAAATGGTGGAGATTTATTCTCCCTATAATCAACGGTGGAAAAGGTTAGGGCCGGGGGCCAAATCCACGTGTCGCCTCTTGATTATTTTTGGTTCCTCGGGCCTAGTCGAGAGTGCACGCTCCTCCGCGCGCTAAGACGGGAGTATACGCTATCTCGGGGGCCTAATCGGGAATGTACACTGCCTGAACGCTCGGCTCGTGGCTGCTTGCTGGGACGCTGTTGGAAAGGTTTATCTGCCCTTATCCTACTTCGGGACACCTCGTCTGGGGCAAGTTGGATCTCGATGTGTTGCAAAAGTTGATTCATCAAGGTCGTCTGTTGTGCAAGGGCTCTCGTCAACTCTATGACTTGTCGAGACAAGTGTTGTTCGCCATTTATATTGGAAGAGCTTGGAAGGAATGTGCCTCATTGAGCAGTGGAAGTGTGGTAGGCTCTGGGCGCGAGATTTGAATTGGGAAATGTCAAATCCGTGGAGAAACGTGGTGGAAATACCCCCGGCTCGATGGTTGGTTTGGATGGTTGAGATAGTCTTGGGCCGATTTGGGCTGCTTGGAATGCCACGGAAGCAGGCTGAGCCGCGGGAGCAGACTGGGCCACGAGAGTGGGCTGCTCGGCGGGAGCAGGCTGGGCCACAAGAGTAGGCTGCTCAGTGAGAGCAGGCTGGGTTGCAGGAGCAGGCTGGGCCACGAGAGTAGGCTGCTCGACGCCTGATGCTCGTGAATGCGAGGCTTGGGCTCGGCTTGGCAACGCATTGGGCTCGTGTTGGGCATGGAGTGACATGGCTCGGGCCGTGGCTTTGGTGGCATGGGCCTTGGATAGCATGGCTTGGGCTGTGGTGGTGGAGCCATAGACCTTGCCGCGGGTGATTGCCGTGGTGGCCACCCCGGTGGTTGCCATGGTGGAGCCTTGTGGTGGTGGTGCCGATCCCTCTAAGATCGCATTTAGTCTCGTGGATTGCCGATGTCCCATTTCTTGAATATTGGAATTTTCACTTGTGGAATTTTCTAAATTTCTAGCCATTGTATTTCTCTTTTACGTTTTATCAAAAAATCTTTGCAAATAAAAAATTCTAATAATAAGAACGTACGAAAAATACAAGTGGACTAGAAAATAGAGAAAATAGAGAAAAAACCTTTTTGCGCGAGAGTCTTCTATGAGTATGAATCTCAACTCTCAATGAAAGCACCAATTTGTGGATGCAAATTTCTTCCTCCTTGATCTTGGACAAAATTGCACCTACAAAACAATTAACACCTTAGGTCAAGGCCAAGAACCTCATGCACCCACGATGAATGGGGGGGCTTTGGCCGAAGAACCTCCGATGCCAAAGTTAGAATTTAGAGAGAAAAGTGTTTGAGAATTCTAGAGAATTTTAGCATGAGTTGGAAGTCCTTTTTGGGAGAGAATGGAGAGCTTTTTATTGGTGAATGGTGATTAATTTGGTGATTAATGGATTAATTAGGAATTAATCCATTAATTAGCCTAATTAATTTAATTTATATGGAAGGTTTTGAAGGTTATGGAATGACTTCCTTGTAGAGGATATGGAGTAAAGATGGATGAGATAAATTTGAACTTGTTACCTATTTCGGGCACTCTTGACTTGGTTGATGGATGATTCTCCACTGCTCGCTTGTAGGAAACCCGGTGTGTCTCGAGGGTAATTTTGTCCTCTTCACCTAAAAATCCACGTGTCGCCTCTTGATTATTTTTGGCTCCACAAGTCTCCTTAGTTGATTTGGTGCCAGTCTCTGTAAAGTTTAGTTAGTTCAAAATATTTTTCCTCAAACTCCTCTATAGATGACAAAGACTTCAACATATTAGGATTAGAAACTGTATTGTGCAGAGCATTTTTCAGCAGCAACATACATTTCAGCGAGCCTCATGGGTTGATCAATTGAGCTCTCAAGGATAAAAGCATGCCTATATGGCTTTCAAGAAGTGGTTTCCTCGCTTCTTACAATGTCTGCCAAAGCCCACGGTTGGAGAATATGCTCTCTCCTCTCTGAAAAATGATTTCAGGGCTTTTGTTGGCTTAGAACTCGATCATTCGTGCATTGGCTTCTCTAAGCTCTGACTTCATCAAATCTTTCTCCAACTTATGTAGCATTAAGCATGTCCCTATTGGAAAACTCGGATCTCTCAGTCACATGGTCCTCCTACCAAAATCCCAAGCTTCACCACAACCTTTGTCATGAATTCAAAACATCTTGCAGTTCCAGATCAATTTTAGAGTTCTAGCTAGTTCAAACTTCACTGGGCTACACCAAGTTCAGTTTGAGGGGGGAGTAATAACAGAAATGCCACATGGCACTATTTCAGTAGTGGAGTTTGTTAGTATAGTTAGAAGAGTATTATTGTAATTGGGATATATGGCTATATAAGGGATTGTATAGCTATTATTTCATTAAGTTCATTTTGTATACATTTTCTCTAATCAATCAATACAATCTTTCTTGTTTCTCTCTACCAATTCTTTCTCTTCCTCTGTACCAATTTCATCTTTTGCAATGTAGTTAACACCGAGTTCTACTCCCTCTACAAACCGGCTTGCTTCAGTGAGCTTTCAATGGAGTTTAGCAATCGAACAAGAGAAGTAGCATTGAAGATAACACGCTTAATCTCCGAAAGTTTGGGATTGGAGCCTAACTACGTACATGATGCGATGAACATGGATCACGGCCTACAAATGCTCGCCGCCAACTACTATCCGCCTTGCCCTCAACCAGAACATGCGATTGGTATACCACATCACACTGATCATGGCCATGTCACTCTCCTTATCCAGAATGAGATGAATGGCCTCCAAGTTGAACATAACGGCAAGTGGTGAGTAGCTCACCGTCAATGGCCCTGCCAACGGTTTCTTTGTCAACCTCCCTGACCAAATGTAAGTTCTTACTAATGGAAAATACAAGAGTGTGCTGCATCGGGCAACTGTCAACCAAAAAACTACGAGGATATCTATTGCCATATCACATGGACCATCTGTTGATACAATTATCGCACTGGCACGTGCACCGGTTTTGATGAGTCACGTGTTAGGTGTACGATTTGTGTGACACACAGTGCATGCCATGTAAGCCCAGGCATGTTGAAATTGTAATGTGTTGGTGAATATTTATTTCACCGAAATTTCGATGTCTACAAATGCCCCCATTTCAAGGTGCTGAGTATACATGTGCTTGTCACGTGTAGAAGGTGCGTTTTGAAGTCCCTCCACATAGTAACTATACTTTTACCACTGTGCTTTGAAGTCCTTCTGTATAGGACTCGATTCAACGGTGATGAATACTTGATCTTGAGTTGGGCTGAAAGTTTCTTCAGGGGCCATCAATGCTTGATCTTGAACGAAACAGGACCACGAGGGGTTTCACGTGGTGGGTGATTTTTCGCTTTGATGGCGGATGAATCAGCACATGTTTGTTGCATTTGTTGATTCTCCACGAGCTTGATGAAGAACATAAGTGTGTGTTGTTTGCTTTCTAGAGAGCTTTCTGGTTTTTCCAAAGGTTTGGACTTACTTCCTTTCTTTAAAGACTAATTTGATTCAAGAATGTGAAACCTATCTTGAGTCAGGCTTGTGATTTCTTCAAGGGTCATTGAGACTTGATCTTGGACAACTGGGGACCACTAGTAGTGTCAAGTGGTGGGTGGTCTTTGGCTTTAGTGTGGATGAATCCATACTTGTTTTTTGTGCTTAATGATTGTCCACAAGCTTGATGAATAGCACAAGTGTGAGCCTTGAAACATGGTTCATGAATTGTGATTTAATGTCAACCTCTAAGTGAGCGATTTTACTTAGGGTACCACCATTAATTTGAAATTAATAGAAGGGCATATTAGGGCGAATCTGAGATGGATAAGATGCAACCGCTTGCTTTGATTCCGCTTTCTTTTGGCCAAGACTCGCACCCATTACATAATTGGAGCCATAAAACTTCAGTAGACTTAGCTTTACCCTCGGGAATGGGGTGAGTTCTAGAGGGTGTAATGGCTCAACACTACCCCAGAAATATAGGAGAGCCTTACGGAATGTAATGAGAGTGAAACAGACGTAAAACGGAAAGTCCGAAAAAAATTTCAAACTCTAAAACACAGTTTTGGGAATCTAAACGACATCGGATGATCGAAATCCACCTTATGGCACGACAAAGCTGTGTTTTTGAACCAAGGCATTGCGCTTTTTTTATAAAGGTATCATGGGCCTAAACGGAGCTCAGACGATAATTCTCAAATTCCAACTGCGTCCTATTTTGCGAATTTTCGAAGAATTTTTTTAGGAAATCTTTTCAATTTTTTTTCTTTCCCTTTTTTGCTGATTCGTCTCTGATCAGATTTTCCTTTTCTTGATTCCCCTCAATTCTTTCTTTCTCTAATTCCCTTTAACTTGCTAGAGGATTTTCTTTCCTCATATTGTGCGGATTCGATTGAGTCAATATATTGGCCAAAATACCAAACCCTAAATAACAAGACTTTCATTTATTGCATTTCCCTGTTCGCGGACGATCAGTTTACTTTCTGCCATTCACTTGTGAAGGTACGTTTACAACCTGGACTAATCTTCGGTTTCTTTATAGATTGATCGAGATATCAACCGTGAGACTCGCTGACATATATTTTACCACAGGTACCAACATTTGTGGATTTACGCGTTGTTTCTCCGCATCATCCTCGGTTTCTACCTTCTGCGATTCGAACCCCCGTATTGTCAACGTCTGCGTTTTAATGCCATTAGTGGTGGCTCCCTGCTTTTTGTGTTTTGCCGCTGCTTTCTGCGCCTTTCTGCTAGCGCCTGCTGATGTGTTGCTCGCAAGCTGCTGCTGCTGCAATTATGCTGCTTCTGGATTCCACTGCATTGTTTATGCCCGTTGTCTGCACTGTTTCTGCCCCCTGCAACTATTGTTGTAGTGACTTTGTGTTGCATTACCGCTGCGACGACAAACTGCACTGCCGCTATGACGCCAAATTGCACTACTGCTGCAACTTCTCACTATATAGCCGCTGTGACTTCTTGTCGTACTACCACTACCACCATCAACCTGTTCCAGAGCAGTTGGCAAAGTTCGAGCGACTTTGCTGAGAATGACCATGTTTGTTTTGCAAGACACGGGATCTGATATAGCCCGAAATCAGCCATATTTTCTTTATGTCTTGGAGTACCTACAATCTAGGAATTAGCGTGTGCCGCAAGTAATCACACTCCTAAAGAGGATGCAATATCTACCTTTAGATATCTTCTAGGATTTTCCCGGCTTAGCACAAGGATTTATCCTAAAAAGATCTCTCCGGACTGGTATAAATACACCCATATAGGGTTCATCTCTAGTAATCCAATCATCGCACTCTAATACTCTTGCCCACTACTTGACTCTCATAATTCCTTACTAACTTGACCATCAGTGAGCCTTTGGCTGACTTACCCCTCCACCCTCTCGGTCTCAGGCATTGCTTACGGTTGTTTGTTGTTTAACAAGTTACTTGAATTTGTGTCTTTACCATCCACGGTGGTACTTGAATTTAGTTCCAACAATTGGTTCTTTCATTGAGAGTAAACTCATATTCCTCTCAACCAAATCACTCTACTGCAAACATGACTGCTAAAGAAAGCTCTGTTAACGTCAATGTCAACCCTATCATCGGAGATAACCCGCTCTCTGCTGTCCAAAACAGTGCTAACCTGCTTCCCAATGCCTCCACCACTCCCAGAGCAAGTAACAACCCTTTAAAGATGAAGACCACGTCTGAAAACAACGAGAACCCAATCAACAAGCCCTCATTCCCTGGAAGATTTGGGAAGCCTTGATGAAGATCAATGCCTCTGTTGATAAGCTACAGAAAACTCAAATGTAAGCTCTAGCCAGAAGATTATACTCGCACCACCAAGTATCTGTTGTCTTCTGCAGTTTAAATGTCTTTAGTGGAGTTGACTCACTTGTGTCACCTGTCTGGGTTTCAAAGTACTCTTCGTCGTAGAACCTTTCATTAAAATCGAGCCGTCGCCAAACGGGAGGTTTCTGATTCCCATAGCGTGGCCCAAGACAATCGAAAACGCTTATTAAAGCTTGCGCTAAACCTCGATCAGATGGTTCAAACGTTCTAGGATTTTGAGGGGATCCAAAACGAATGAGACCAATCGATCAAATGATTAGTTATTGGCTCTACTGAGTGACTTCTGATTGACATCTGCTGGATAACACTATAGGTTCATCTGGTTCCGGAAGTCGAGCTGACAGAACTAGTAATGGTCTGAAAAGTCGGCCTAGGCTGGAGTGTAGAAACATTATGGTGATCCAAGTCGATTTTCAACCTTGGTCGAGGACTTTGCCTAGGCACATAGGCCACCGCTGGAGAAGGATTGTCGTCAACCGTCACCCATTGTCGCCCATTTTGTTTAGTCACATAAGCATTTACCATATTTACTGTTGTCGTGGAAAATGGGTTGGTGTCGACTAACATTTGTGCCTTCTCTGAAAATTTGAACTTGCCGCTATCTATCCAGTCCTGGATAGCATATCGAATATCATGCATTCTGTTGGTTGCATGTTTGTTGGAATCGTGGAATTTCTTAACCACATCATCCTAGGTTTGCACCAAGTTCGACGATAGGTTAATGTACCACAAAATATGATCAAAGTCAATGCACAATTGAATAGTCTCAACTTGTGGAAGTCATAGATGGCATCTCCACATTGGGCTATGAATTGAGTAATGTTTTCTAGGGAGTATAAATTCGACTTGTCGGAGAACAAACTAAGATCAGGGATCTTGAAACCCCGTTGATACTCGAATTTTTGAACTGCCGAAGGAGAAGGATGTATAAATCGTGGGATCAATGACCCCTTTTTCACGGATGAGTCGAATCATTCGTCGGATCTCTTCCATGTCAACTATCGTTGGGTCTCCTCTTTCTTCATTCCTAGCAATGCCACTGAAAGGTAACGACCCATAAGGAGAATCCTGGCCGACCCTATTTCGACTCGTATGGCCTCAAGTTGTTGCGTCTGGAGTGTCCTATCATTTCAAGAGACACTTTCTTTCTCAGTTGTGCAACACTCGCCACCTGTTTTTCGACAGTGTTGTTCATCCTAGACTGGTGAAATTTGGTGAAATAAAGCAGTCAACAAACGATTCGTTTCCTCATGACACCTCTGTATCCATTCATGGTACTGATTCATTTTGTCCTGCGTGAGCTTGCGTTGGCCAAAATCACTCTCTAAAGTGTACTGTAAATGTATAGTGGGTTCGACGAGTCTATGTCGAAGAAAAGTTATGAAGGGCATGTATAATGCTTCATCGCCTTCTTCATCTTCCTCTTCGATCATGCCCTCCTGAGGTTCAAAATCAGCAGGTCATTTTTGTCTGTTCTATAAACATCACCAATAACTTTTGGTTGTAGTGTCTGGTGTGACGGCAAATAGAATGATCATGTGCCAATTCTCACCGATAAGCACAATTGCTTGGTTTGCAAACGTCTGATTTATAGATGACTGATATGCAGATAATTTCACCATAGCTGTTTTCTTCTTGACAGAGCAAGTTTCAATGGTCATGAACTTCATAGTTATCCTAGCACTGGTCCCATCCGACATGCCAAATTATTGACCATAAAATTTACAATGCCTACGTGGCACGCTTGCCAAGTAATTACGAGCTTACTACGTCCTTCTTGTGAATGCGGGTGTGCCAATTCACAACCAAGCTCGATCAGGAAAGTAGAATAGATGTGGTCGTGGTGTCGAATGCGCTGCTGACTTCTGTACTCGAGCGATTACGGTTGAGGAAGGAATACATCTCGGCTTTGGGTTTTAGAACCTAAAGACAAGGTTACTAGATCAATGCAAAGTTCAATAATTGGTACGGTTTTCACTATGCCAAAAAGGGGTAACTTGGTAACACCTCACTTCACCGAGAAGCTAATGAGATTACCCTTTTGGGCAATTTTTTGTCTACCAAGACTTGAATAGATAACCAACTAGCCAAAAGCAATGAAGTTTACTTGGTTCTACGGGTATAGTGCGGTTCACTTATCCGAACTGAAGGTGTCACGGATTTGTTAACACAATGCTTTTCACTTATCCGAAGTAAAGATGTGTTGATGGGAGGATTATGATAGTTAGCATTTTTCTCAAAAGGTGTGAGAAGGGTTTTGCGTAGAACGGTGGTTTTGATGTAGATCATTTGAGTTGTTAGTTGAGTTGAAGGGGCTTTCTATGTTGCATAGCCTCCTCTATTTATAGGCAACACTTCCATAATAAACAAGCATGCCAAAGCAGAGTCCTAATGGGACTGTGTTTGCTCAGCATTTGCTTGAATTTTCCTTTTATCCCCTTTAGCAGAAACTTCATCGCCATGCAGTCTTGGCCTCTTTGATTCTCACCAGGACTCTAAACCTAATCCCATTATGAGATTCATTTATCTTTATATGATCACGTAGTCATTATGATCCCTGGGATAATTCATATTTATCCAAGGATCAGAGTCTTGGCCTCTTTGATTCTCACCAGGACTCTAAACCTAATCCCATTATGAGATCCATTTATCTTTATATGATCACATAGTCATTATGATCCCTGGGATAATTCATATAATGATCCTTGGCAAGTGTAGGACTAGATTGTCCATCCTAATACTTAATCCTTTCACAGTCCTACTCTCATGAGGACTAGGTCGAACAGATCATTTTCTTGGGATAAAAGGAATAACTGATTCTAAAGTATTATCCTTTCAAACATATAGGTCTCTAATCTCTATATATGTATGCACACAAATAGTTATTTGGCATATAGTGATAGACTTATAGACAGGTTTATATGCATGTATGCAGACAAATATATAATTTTAGTATCATACTCGTCATAGGATTTTAGTATCATACTACTTAATTCTCGTGGACTCCTCATTTTAATATTATTTTTTCTCTGGATAGGGATGAGATTGTTGGCCACCCCGCACCAAATTAATTAGTGATTCTTAAAGTTTAATTCCCACCAAATTTAATTTGCAAATTTGGTTTAAAACATTTGTCTCTCTATCATTACTCTTAATTTACTCTTGGGCAGGACATTAAACAAAAGGTAACTAGAAGGTACTTTTATATATATATGTTTTTTCCTCACACCTTCGAAATGCACGTTGATTTTAATGCGACAAATTATGACCAGGCGAAAGTTGATGACATACCTTCTAGCTTCTCAGTGTTTTAGAAGTGCATAACCGTAGCTTACCACCGGTTGTCCCTTTTTAAAAAATAAAAAATAAAAATTATTGTGTCATGGAATATTAATTTTTTCAACAGGTATCAAAATGCATACAAAGGATCAAAGGTGGTTTTGTTTTGTATAATACTCCAATGTGCATCGTTTATGCATGAAGATTGAATAAAGGATGTGAAGAAGAATATATAAATTGAATTTGAAATTTTGAGGAGATCTGGGAAGATCAAGCTTTGGAAATACAGTTTTACCTATATCAACCTTCAAATCAATCAGTCGGTTGTGGGTATGCATCTCTACTGGGTTGGTCTAGTGGAAAGCGAGTAAAGATTTGGAACTTGGTCTAGTGGAAAGGGAGTAAAGATCTGAAACTCTCAATTTGAGTTCGAACTCCTATAAATTCATTTCTATTTTGACATATCATTTGACCTAGGAGCTAATAGTACGCTATCACGCTCTTCATGTAGTACTAAGACTGCATGAAGATAAAAATTACTCTTTCATTAATGTGTGGTGGAAAACCTCCAATTTTTCCTAAAAAAAGTGTAACATTTTCTTTTATTAAGATGCATACCTAATCATTCGCAAAACTAAAAAATTAAAATTAAAAAAAAAAAACCTAATTAGGTGACCAATGCAAGTAACTAATTAATGATGACCTTTTTATCTATGTTCAATTCCATATTAATTCAAGCTAAGTTGGTCAATAACCTTAGAATCAGCAATGCAGTTCAACAAACACAGTGGCTAGTTGAAAATTTTGTTGAAAGCCTGAACTTATTTGGGAAACTTAGAATATAGCCATTTTAGAGATTACCTTTTGAAATATAACCTACATTTTCATTTATTATAAAATTAACCAAAATTGAAGTTAAAAAGACTTATTGCCCTTAGTTTAAAACCTTCCCTGCATCTAGAATCGTGGTGTTTCTCAAACCGCACCAAACTAGTCTTGAATAAAATATAAACAGTCCAAACACGACCAATATAGATAAAGCCGAAAATGTAATCTCATCACTTGTCTGCATTAGAGACGTTTGCAGCAACTTGTCCTTTGAGACCACCAGTCCCCCTAGCAGCAATGAAACCAACCTTCTTCCCAGGATAAGCGTTACGCCATACTCTTGTAGCCTGTCCAATATGTAGTGATGACCTCTTCCGTGAGGATGCTAGACTGGCTCGTCCATTACCAATTTTTTCGAAAAATGGGTGATCTGCTGGGAGCCATTTTGGAAAGCTGAGCATGCAATGCTATCATCGCATCCGACAATCTTCGCCTTCTCCGCCTTGAATCTCTTGACATAAGTGCAGAGTAACTCCTTCGGGTCATTCATGTTGAAGAGGTGGTCAAACTTCTTCTTGATCGAGCAGTAGGACGAATATTCCTTAATGAAAACCAAGGAAAGTTCGTTGAAGTTCCTGATTGAACGTGGCGGCAGGGTGTGGAACCAGTCTTACTCCTCGTCCTGGAGCGTCGTGGAAAATATCTTGCGCATAAGAGCGTCATTGTTGGCATAGAGGATCATGACACTTCAGTAGTGCATCAAGTGTCTATCCGGATCTTCATCTCATTTGAACAAGGTAAAATGTGGCGGGCTGAACTTCCACGATGGCTCCGTCTGCTCGATCTAGTCTACAAATGGTGACCTGCTTAGGTTAGGCACGTCTCTTTGAAGGGCATCGTCGGTAGTGTCAATGCGCTGGAAGCCGCACAGCTGCTCTGCTACAAGCCTTTGTACTTCTTCCTGGATTTGTGCCTGGTAAGGCAGTGGAGCCTCCAGCTGCCCCTGGTGTTGACCTGCTAGTCTATGTTGCTCTTCGGCATGTCCTGCTCGTTTGAGCAGCGGTTGCGGTACACGTGGTTCGTCATGCGCTTCTCGTCGTCGCTCTTGGTGAGGGCTGCTAGTGGAACTTGAGTTGGACTGCTCTCGTACTCTTCTCTGGGCGTCATGCAGTTGCCTACTCCGTTGCCTCGTTGGAGGATCTTCTTGTGGGCCTAGCTTCATATGGACACTTCACCTGGAATGTCCTAAGTGCTCGTCGGATTACAAACCCAACCTTGAATGCACATTGACTAGTGAATCGAGTCGGGAATGAACGCTTCTCTATGCATTTAGGCAGGAGAAGATGTTTCCCCGAGGGCCCAAACGAAAGTGCATACTACCTGAACGCACGGTTCGTGACGGGCTGAGTGGCTCTTTGTTGTTGGAATGAGTCATGTTCTTCCGCCCTTGTCCTACTTCGGGGCACCTCGTCTGAGGCGCGCTGCGTCTCAATGCACTCGAGGAGTTAGTTCACCAAGATGGTCTACTGCGCGAGGGCGTTAATCAAATTGGCAACCTGCTAGGGCAGGTTGTGCTCGCAATTTGGATTTGGAGAGTCTGGATAATGGGCGTCTCCATGTGTGGTGGAAGTATAGTGGACTGCAGGTACAAAGTTTGAGCCCAAAGTGGGCATTCTTGCAGAAAAGTAGGGTATAGGTAATCCTGAATCGATTGCGGGACCTGTGATCAGAATCTGGATCACAGGAGGTGGCCTTGGAATGGATTGGGTCTCGGGCGGGGTCGTCGGAGCGGGATGCGGGGCGCATTGGACCGGCGCCTGCTCGCCTTGGGTCTGCATGGCCATAAGTCATCTTGGACGTTGGGCTGCCACATCATGGCTGCAGGCTAAGTGGCTTGGGTTTAGGCCCATTGAGCTGCCTGGCTGGCAGCAGCTGCCAAGTTTTGGGCCTCCTGCCCGTGGGCTTAGAAATGGACCCGGGTCTCATGCTTGAGAATAGCGTCGTTGCTTGATGGCCTTGTCGTGGCTGCTAGGTCACGGTGGTGATGGTGGTGGCGCGGCTCTGCGGCGGTGGGGTTCTTCCTACTGCCGTGTTGAGCCTTGAGGACATCTGTTGTAGGGCTATGTCCTCATCTCCACTCTCCGGTCCAAATCCTTGCACGTAGGAGGTTCCGTTCGTCGTAGTTTCTAAATTTCCTGCCATTGTATCCTTTCTCCAGGGATTGATCAAGAAACTTTTCTAGGAAAAATTAATTGATACGATGTGTGAGAAATTCAACGTAACAGAAAATTCACGAAACTAATGCAAGAGGCTTCTTCGAGTAATTTGAATCAGCTCTCAATGAAAGCACCAATTTCTCGATGCAAATTTCCGCCGTCTTCAGTCTTGACGAAAATGCACCTGCAAAACAATCAACACCTTTAATCAAAGGCCTAAGCCTCACACACCCACGAGGTATGGGGTTTAGGTCAACGGATCTTCGATGCCTAAGTTAGTTACTCTGAGAGAGTAAAGTATTTAGGGCTTTTTTAGGGTTGCAAAAGCTCTCCAAAATTGGTAGAATATGGGGTATTTATAGGGCTAGGGCAAGCCATATAGTGTTTAATGGAGAGATATTCTCTAAATATTCCCAAGATATTTAATAGAAAATAATATCTTGAGATAATGGGGTAATTATGTGAGGACCCGTCCCAAATTTTATGTTTTTACAAATTTTAAAAGTGTGAATTTACAAAAATGCCCTTAGAGGTGAGGGTATTGATTTTCGTTGACCAACGTTTAGTGAGATGTATGAAATATTCCTTTAGCGTATTCCTGTAGTACTCGACAATACGGCCGCGTAGGTGCAAGCAGAAGATGATTGGAGTATTGATATTACCATGTATTATTTTATTATTTTCATAAGTACCATGATATTATTTTAAGACTATCTTTGGTAAGAAATGAGAGAATGAAAAGAAGAAACGAAATGAGAAGGGAAAAAAGAAGAAAGGGTGTTGGCTGCCCAATCAGAGAGGAAAGGAGAGAGCTTTAGCCAAGGGAAGGAAGAGAAAGAGTGAAGGTGACCAACCAGATAGAAGGAAATGACGGGAAAGGATGGAGGTGCGAAGCACCTAACCAAGCAAACCCGTGTACCCACGACACCCGATTTGGAACTAGTGAAAATTCTAGCGATTCTCACCCATTTTTCAGGCGACTTTCAATCATTCACCACCACCAAACCTCATCACTATATCTTAACATCCAATTCTAGCCAAAATTGACCCGAAATGGTGGAGATTTCACGAAGAACACCCATGGGTGCCGCGAGGAAACTTGCTAGTGATTTACCAATTGTGAAACCATCTCCTCCAATTACCACCACTAGAGCACTCCCCTAGAACCCAGGAACAAAGCCCAGGCAGTGGTGGAGGCGTCAGAGCAAGTTTGGAGGTCGAATCGAGCACACCTAAGTATAGGGTTTTTGACGGATTTTAATGAAATTGAAGCTCTTCCCGGCCTATTTGACCTTGGTCATAGGTATGAAAGTTACTCTACTCATTTAGATCTTCATTCCTGTAAATTTTGGTAATTTTTTGAAATAGTTGGATTTTCCGGAGAGTCAGGGCGGCTGACCACCACCAGCTGTGGCATGTGGCCAGGGGACCGTCGATGTTATTCTTAGGCTAAATTAGATGTCTTGAGTTCAATTTTGGTAATTGTATAACGTAGGTTGATCGTTTGGACCTAAATTCATTAAGATATGTTACTTGGTAAAGATGTGAATCGATGATCCAACCTTTGGATCATCACCAAACTTTAATACATTATAGTACATAATATTTAAGAACCATAGAAACTTACGGATCGGGAATCCGATGTACGGATCTTCCCGAATTGGATTTGTAAGTTCTTAAAGTAAAATGTTAACCGCCACTTGGTTTTGGCAATTGGCAGAGATCCGACCGTTGGATCGTAATGGAACTTTAGGATGTTGTTCTAGAAGTATAATGTGGATCTTTGGAAGTAAGGGATCGGAAATCCGTGATGCAGATCTTCCGAATCGAACTACGTAGGGATGTGTTTTATATAAATTATGTATTCTATCGGTAAGAACTCTGAGACGTGATTTGATAATTGTTCTAGGCGACGATGGTTCGTGACGTCTCGATATTCATGCTAGGGAGTCATAGCGCGGACCTTAGGTAAGTGGGTCTTTTCCTTTCTATCGTATATATATATATACACACATACATATACATACATACATATATGATTGATAATTCCACAAACGGTTATAAATTGATTATTTCATATAATTACTGTGAATGCTTTAAAGTACTAATGCGAACTACGAATGGCTTGATCCCTGTTTAGGGTACGTAAGCAGTCTAACAAGACGTTAGATGCAGCCATACCATAAACGAGACTAAATAATTGAGACAATAGCCTTGTTTGAGAAATTGTGCAATGTGAGGGACATTGGTGGAAAATGTGAGATTTAACCTTATGATTTAGTGATTGGATGTCGGTCATAAATCATTGTGTGAAGGTTCGAGAAATTGAAGTAAAGAATCGTAAGTATTGATAGTTAGTTAAACTAGTGTTTAGTTGAGCCTGTCACCGATAATTATTCCCGAAAATTAATAGTTCGGGAGTAGGCCGTTATAGATTATGCATTTTACGCCACATTATTGATATATATATATATATATATTAGGAAGCACTACGATATGGTTAAGTTTTGGATTGCATTAGGGCATGTCCATAAGTATATTATTGCGCATAATTATTGTGAATGTTTTAAAGTACGAAGGTGAACGCAGGACGCACAGATAAGCTCAGGTGAGTATATGTTGTGAAATGTGGGATGCATGGTTATGATTACCTTTTTATTTGGAACAATTGAGTGATGGCATGACTATATTTATGCAATAGAGGCAACTCCGACATTGTCGTACAGGTTGTCTATAAGTCGTACATGTCATATTAGATGCATTTAGAGCTCATAACCCTACACCCCGGTGTTAGTGCTCTCACCCGAGGACAGGGTCTAACCTTCACGTGATCGTTCACCTCCCGCACCACATGCTCACCTTGGATTCAAGGTAGGTGCCAGCCTGTCGTACAAACCACTAGAGGTGGTTCCGACTTGTAGGTGACTTGCGATACTTCTCACAACCTTTACATGATCATAGCACTTGAGCGTAATTATTTACACCCAGCCTGTCGTACAGACCACTAGAGGTGGTTCCGACTCGTGTGCAGGGATATGTGATGAGCTATGGGTTTAGCCGTACATGCCACAAGAGGTGGATCCAGCTGACATATTACTGGGATATTGATTGATGAGATATGGATAAGTCATACAGGTCATTATAGGTGACTCCAACTTATGAGCTAGCATTCATTGATGAGATATGGATAAGTCGTACAGGTCACTATAGGTGACTCCGACTTATGAGCTAGCATTGAATGATGAGATATGGATAAGTCGTACAGGTTACTATAGGTGACTCCGACTTATGTACTAGCATTGATTGATGAAATATAGTTGTAGTCGTACCGGTCACCATAGAGGACTCCGACGGGCGTGCTAGTGTGGGTTATTAAGCACATGATTATTTATATTGCTAATGAGATGCTGTGTCGTGGTATACTTATGGATTTACTGTTAGTATACTTTTGAATTCATACTTATACGTAGTATGATTTTCTGGAAACTATACAGGGTTTACGGCGAGGGGTTACTACCTTTGATAATTGAAATGATTTTGAAATTCTTTGTTTTGCTCACTCACACTTTTTATTTTGCACCCTTCCAGGTCCTAGTAGCAAGGTTCTGTATCAACGAGGACTTGTGGCACTCCCAGTTCAGGTGGCTCCTTTAGATGGTATACTTATTATCTTCCCTCACTGTACTTTACTTATGTATCACGTGTGAGATGGGTCCATACCCGTTCACCGCGCACTCTGGTATTTAGGCACTCTTAGGTTTAAATTTATTCACATTTTTCCACATTATCACACTTTATGGCTTCGTCACCTTCCAGGTATCTGCCATCACAACTCGATTCAGAATCCTAATGGACATTCCGGGTCAGGGTGTTTCAAATTATCCTTAATTGATTTAAATTAGGATTACTTACTTGATTGGAGTCAATCTTCCTTATCTTTAATTTCTTGCCAAGAGTAGGTGAGCTGTGGGCAGTTGTGTTCAGCTGCTGAGACCTCCAGGGGTGTGAGCTGCGCATGGGAGCATCTGAGAAGCCTTCCCATTTATTGAGGGCAATCTTGTCTTTCTTGAATAAAAGTTCACGTGTCGCCTCTAGAATTTTTGGGATTATTTTAGGCTTCACAATATATATGGATTTTCATTATAGATTTCAATGGATTTGTGTAGATTTTGATTATGGATTTCATAAGATTTCTAAGCATCATCAAACCAATACAAACATGACCAAATCAATATAAATTGAATTTCTTTGAGATATTTCAGAAAGAAGTTAATTATCATCATATCCAACACAAGCCCATGGTCTTTCAAGGCCTTCTTCTTCTTCTCACTCCCTGCTCCTCCACACTGCAGCTTATTCTGTCCCATTCTTCCACTCCAAAAAACCCAAAAACCCTCTTACGCTTTTTATCAAACACTTGGAGGACCCAATTCACCACAACTAAACAAACCCCGCTGCTCTTTTTTCAAATACCCACCACCCACCAACCCAATTCACCTCTTCATCCAATTCCCAGAACCCAAGTCATAAAAATCAAATCTATGGACGACAAGAGTTCCATGAGATTCTGTTACGATCCGCTAGGGTTTTGGAAAGTAGTGAGAGAGGAAAGAAGGGAGTGATAAAATGTGAATAAGCTGGATTGAAAATCCTAAGGGTTAAGGTGGGATTCTTTTTTCTCTTGGTTATGTATATTTGTGCTCACAAATACAACAAAATCCACAACTTAAAGAAATACTGCCAAATCCTTGATTTTTTTAATACATCTAGATTTATAATCACTTTAAAAATCGCTATCAAAATCTAAATTGACTACCCATAGAGTTGGATGTATTTTTTAAATCCTCTCAAATCCTGATTACACTATGATTTCAAAGTCTTTTAAAATTCTCTTTTAAATTCTTGATTGACTGCACTCTGATTTTAAAGTCTATTAAAATCTTGTGAAATCTTATCAATTCCTAATTTGACTACACCCCCCTTAGAATCAGCAATGCAGTTCAACAAACAGTGGTCAGTTTGAACTTTTTGTTGAAAGCCTAAACTTATTTGGGAAACTTGGAAATATAGCCAATTTAGAGATCACCTATTGAAATATAACCTACATTTTTCATTTAATATCAAACTAACCAAAATTGAAGTTAAAAAGACTTATTGCCTTTTGTTTAAAAAGGGGAAAAACTGGTGTCAAGCCATGATTATCCACCCCTCTTGGGGGTCGGGAAGACTCACAGAGGCATTTCAGCCTCTCATTGACCACATGTTTGGCTTCCACACCAGCAGCGGGTTTCGAATCCGAGACCTCCAGTTTTTAGTTTTAAAGAAGCCTCATAATCCGTCATTTACCACTGGGTTTCGAACCGACGATTCCAGAAGTCCGCGCAAGTCTTGAGAGCGCTACCGACACCACCCATATTTTATGCAAGTCAAAATATCAACCATATTTTATGCAAAAATGTTATTCGCATCATCTAGTTGTATCATTACTTGTACCACCTCTCTAATAGAGATGTGACGCACATGAGTTGGCAGACCCACCTCTATTAGAGATATGATACAGGTGTTGATACAACAAGATGATAAGTGTAGCATTACCCATATGATCTTTCTTCCATGACATGATGGCTTATAACTTAAAATATAGCCATAAATCAACGTGTATGTTGTCCAGTCCACCTTTTATGAAAATTATGTATGGCAATATTTTACGCTCTCAAGACTTGCAAGGACTTCTGGAATCGTGGGATTCCTGCGGGTACACGACGAGGGCAGGAAATTAAGCAAGAAAGCATAGTCAAAAGTTATCAGCCCACCAACATTGGAATGTTTTTTGTTTTTTTTTTTACTCGAAAACCAACATGGG
The DNA here is from genome assembly GCA_035220775.1 of Malus fusca. Taxonomy (NCBI): domain Eukaryota; kingdom Viridiplantae; phylum Streptophyta; class Magnoliopsida; order Rosales; family Rosaceae; genus Malus; species Malus fusca. The sequence goes on along the minus strand of CM069061.1, from coordinate 13,393,084 downwards.
AATATATATGAGACTATTTAAACTAACAAAGCAAATTTGGCAAGCACATGGTTACGTCCTTCAACACTATAAAACAAAGCAAAACTGGCAAGCAAGTGGTTTCAATCGAAACCAGCTGCTAGTCTGCGATGTTTAATATTATTGAACTACAAGGCTGTTTGGTGCTAATAACACATCAAGCCAACTCCGATATGACATGATCATTGAAACAAAAGAAGAGAAATTTAGACTAAAAACAGTTCGAAGAAAAAGAAATCAAAAGGAAGCTGCAGCTCTTTCAATATGGTTGAGATCGTTTGAAGTGTGACCAAGCAATGGGACTCTGTATAAAGCTCAGTTACGCTAGTATGTGATCAAAGGTGGATTTCATGTAGTTCTTGCCGCTCTGTTGAAGCTGGATATACTCCTTATAATTCATTCCAATATATTTCGGAGCTTGGCCTTCTTTTTCCAATAACTCCGGTGCCGGTGCGATAAGTGTATCAACAGATGGTCCATGTGGTATGGCAATAGATATCCTCGTAGCTTTGTTGTTCACAGTTGCCCGATGCATCACACTCTTGTATTTGCCATTAGTAAGAATTTGCATTTGGTCAGCGAGGTTGACAAAGAAACCGTTGGCAGGGCCACTGACGGTGAGCCACTTGCCGTTATGTTCAACTTGGAGGCCATTCATCTCATTCTGGATGAGGAGGGTGACAAGGCCATGATCAGTGTGATGTGGTATACCAATTGCATGTTCTGGCTGAGGGCAAGGCGGATAGTAGTTGGCGGCGAGCATTTGTAGGCCGCGATCCATGTTCATCGCATCATGTATGTAATTGGGCTCCAGTCCCAAACTTTCGGAGATTGCGCGTGTTATCTCCAATGCTACTTCTCTTGTTCTCTTGCTGAACTCCATTGAAACCTCACTGAAGCAAGCCGGTTTGTAGAGGGAGTAGAACTCAGGATGTACTCTCACCTTGAAGAAGTCCCTCCAGAGAAGGACTTCGTCTAATGCAAGATTGTAGCTGGTTCCGTACTTGAACATCTCCAGCACATCATTTCCGGATTTGAACTCCTCCTTCTCTTCGTCTGGGAGGCTGAAAAATCCATGGCAAGCGTCAATCATCCCCTTCATTAGACTCTCTGGGACTCCATGGTTAATTGCCTGTAATGAATACATCGTGACCAAGATTAATTAGCTTGCTTTTTTTTCAAGTAATGCTACACTTACTACATTTTTCGTACCACATTTATCCCACCTCTCTAATAGAGGCGCATGTGAGACTCATCTCTATTAGAGAGACGATACAAATGTTTTATCGAAAAATGTGACAAAAGTATCATTTTTGTTGTTTTCTTTATCAAATTGATACAAGTAACTCTGAAACACTAGCAACCGTCACTCAAATATTTCTCCTAAAAAATAACTGAAGTAGTTAGTACTTAGTTAAACTACTTACAATGAAGAAGCCCCATTCTTTGCAAATTTTGACGAGGTCGTGGATTATTTTGGACCGTTGATCAGGAGATCCCGAGGTGAGAAGAGACATATCAACTATGGGGATTGCAAATTCGGGATCGTTTGGATCTGCTTCATCATTGGGGTTTATGTTGAAGGCATAAGCAGAAGGAACAGAGCTGAGAGCGGGTGATTCCGCAAGCGATTTGATGCTCTTTACATCCATGGTTTGAGTAGCAACTGGAGCCATATCTTCAAATTTCAAAGACTCAGAGAATATTATGTATATCAGAAGAGGATGAGTAAAAAGAATTATAAGTAAGTCGATCGAGATGAAACTTTTGTGATGATCAATGAAGGAAATGGTTCCATTTTATAGAGCTAGCTAGACACTGAGAAGCTGGGACGTATGTCATTAACTTTCTCGTGTTCATAATCTGTATTATAAATCAACGTGTTCGTTGTCCAGCCCACCTTTTATGAAAGTTATGTATGGCTATATTTTGTGGTGAGAAGTAAGGGATGAGGATTTTCTCCGGATTCTGTTTGTGATGATCCTTATATTTTATCCGTTTATCGTACATCATACGATCAATTTTTGTTAGACATTATTTGTTTTTAATTTTAAATAAAATAATTTAAAATAATTTAAAATAATTTATAACTGTATGTTGAACGATTATCGGATAAGATTTGATTCTTAGGATCATGACAAAAATAATGCAGATGGGGTCCAAATCCTGAAGTAAGCTTTAGGAATCACTAATTAATTTGGTGTCGGTGGCCAACCTTCTCATACGTATCGAGATAAAAAAAAAAAAAAAAACATTGAAATGACCAGTCTACAAGAATAAAGTAGGTTTTTTTTTTTTTTTGAGAAATTAGCTATCTAATTATTCTACAATATATTTAAGTACTAAACTAATCAATTTCAAAATGAAGTTTCTGAGATGAAATGATGAGTCTATAAGAGTTATATAATAGGTCTATGATGAGTCTATAAGAGTATCCAATCAATTTGATAATCAAAGATCAGTTCTTCCTTTTCAACAATGTTTTTTTTATTTTTAAAAATGAGTAAAACTAATGATAAGTCACGGCTATCCATATCTTTTTAGAGTTGGAAAAACTCACAGATGCATTTCAGCCTCCTTTTAGCCACAAGTCTGGCTTCCACACCAGCAGTGGCGAATCCAGGAATTTAAACTCGGGGGGTCCCAATAAGCTTGAGATTTCCCGGAGCATTTTCCAACACAACTTCCTTTATTTTCTCATCATGATCCGCAAGGAATTGCAAGATCTCTAAATAATTCCCTCTATTATTCGAAGTGTCATTTTCATCGTGGCCACGAAAAGGAAGGCCTTGTCGCAACTAGAACTTAATGCAATCTATTGATGCATTCAAGCAAAGACGATATTTCATACACTCTTCTTCTGACTGTTTGATCACAACTGCTTCAATATGTGTTTTTTGGTTCATTAGATAACTAGTCACTTCTCTAGCTTTATTGTGGAAACTACCAAAAGGACCAACATGTTTGTCAAAACATTCTCTTGCATTCTTCTATTTCTTAAAGCCTACCCCAGTGAAGGCATCGCTTCCTAATTGTGAAAAGTTGATTTTAAAGAGATAGCAATGAAGCAAAATGCCGCATCTTTAGATATACTATACTCCAACCAATCATATTCTTCAAACCACGAAACAACAAATCATCGCTTTTTCTTTGCATGCAAAGTGTATGGGAACTCATACTTTGTAGGCCTACAAGGTCCCATTTGCAAATATGCTCTTTGGACCTCATTTTGAATATTACAAGGATAGTCCTTCATTCAAATTCTTTTTCCCAGGTCTCTCTCAAGATTATTAAAATCAATGTCACACTCATTTTGTCTTGAGCTCGAACTACCCGAACAAGTAGATGGTGCTATTGGCTTTGGCTTGAAAAATCTTTCCATATTTTTTATTTCTAAACTACACATTTAACCAAAAACACAAAACATATACCAATCAACCAATAAACAAAAATTCCATCTATATTTCAATGATAAAATGAGTATACAAACTTAAAACATATCAACAATCATATCAATAATAGACTAAAAATCGCCACCAATATCTAATATAATTTAATTGAGATTAGATTAGAATACCAAAAAAATTACTTGAATTTTGAACCAAATAGTGATGGCTTGGAGAATTGAAACAAGTGGAGATATGATATTGGAGTAATGTAATTATAATATGGGATTGGGTGGGATTAGAAATTTAGGGTTTGGGGTGAATATAAGAAAGATGGGGGTATTAGGGGGAAAAGCAGAGGAACGGGGAAAGGAAAAGGGACTCTCGGGAAAGATGGCCCATGTGGGGCTAGGCTTTAAAAGAATATGGAATCATGGACAAACGGCACCGTTTGTCTCATTGGCTTTAAAAAAATAAAATAAAAAACAAATTGGCCAAAACACTGCGTTTTGGACCAATTTTTAAAAAGACCCTCTTTTCCTTCTTCTCCCCCGCTGTCTTCTTCTCCGTTGCAACCTGCAGCACAGACCTCGTGTTCGAGTACGAGGGGTCCTCGGAAAATTTCTAGCTGCATTTTAGGATCGCCGAGGGGTCCTGGGACCTCCCAGGTCCCTCTGTAGATCCGTTACTGCACACCAGCAGCGGATTTCAAACCCAAAACCTCCAGTTTTTAGTTTTAAAAAAGTTTCGTAATCCGTCATTTACCACTGGATTTTGAACCCACGATTCCAGAAGTCCTCGCAAGTATTGAGAGCGCTATCGGCACCACCCATATTTTTTGCAAGTCAAAATATCAACCATATTTTATGCAAAAATGTTATTCTCATCATCTAGTTGTATCATCACTTGTATCATCTCTCTAATAGAGATGAGACTCACATGCGTTGGCAAATCCACCTCTATTAGAGATATGATATAAGTGATAGTACATCATAATAGTAAGTGTAGCATTACCCGTATGGTCTTTCTTCCATCACATGATGGCTATATTTTGCACTCTCAAGCCTTGCGAGGACTTCTGGAATCGTGGGATTCCCGCGGGTACACGACGAGGGCAGGAAATTAAGCAAGAAAGCATAGTCAAAACTTATCAGCCCACCAACATTGGAATGTTTTTTGTTTTATTTTTACTCGAAAACCAACATTGGAATATATGAGACTATTTAAACTAACAAAGCGAATTTGAAAAGCACATGGTTACGTCCTTCAACTCCATAAAACAAAGCAAAACTGGCAAGCAAATGGTTACGTCCTTTAATGCTACAAATATAAGGTAGCGCTATCCACACACTCATTCGTATTTTTTATACATTTTTCTTAATTTTCGACCGTTGAATTGAATGAGTTAAGGAAAATTAATGACAAAAAATTAGTAAGGATGTGTAAAAAGTGAAAAATAGTGTATGAATATAGCACTTCCTAAATATAATAACATATAAAAATTCATCCCACTTACCGAATCCAAGCTACTTTGGGAGTTTTTTTTTCTTAAAAAAAAAATAAAATAAGTAGTGCTATTCACCCACACATTTTACCTCTCACAAACCCTTGCTAATTTTTTGCGATTGATCTTCTTCAATTCATTTGATCCGACAGTAGAAAATTAAGAGGGGTGTGTGAGAAATAGAAATATGTGTGTGGATAGCACTCTCCGAAAAATATCTTTCAAGAAATTTGTACCCAAAAATTAATTGTTTCCAAAAATTATAAGAGAAATGCTAACGAGACTCTAAAAAGTGAGACTCTTTATAGACTCTCTGTCATCTCCAGTATTCTAAAAATCGACCCAGGCACTCGACGGAGACTGATTGTCGTCAATTCACCAAAATCATTCAACAAGTCGGCTGGACTATTAGGCGGCGCCTAGACGGCCCCCTAGGAGAGCTAGGCGGCCTCAGCGACCCCCGGGCGGTTCTTTAACTCAAGAAAAAATATCGTTGCAAAGGTAGTCATCATGTTGCTGCTCCTTTTCCCTTCTCTACGTGCGTTGAAGAGAAGTCGGCCTAAAACATATAACAAGAGAGGAAGAGACAGAGGGAGAGAGGGAGCTCTGTAAAATCTGCAACTGCAGAGAAGAAGAAGTGCGACAACGCAGAGTTTATGTTGGCTAGGGCTAGAGTTAGAGATTTTAAAGTTGGCTGGTAATTCTTTTAAAATTAGGGAATAAAATTTTATTTATTTATTTAATGTGAAAACAAGCTCAATACTTTTTTAATGAAAAGTAAGGCCCAACAATGATTAAAACATATTAGGCTAAGAAAAAATGTTACAAAACCAAAAGAAATATTCCTCAACTTATGCACATAAGTCATATTTTATTATTATTATTATTATTATTATTATTATTATTATTATTATATATACATATATGTAATAAATTTACTTAAAATAATCTATATGTTATTTTATTTTGTAATCTATGTATCTCAGTACAATTATGTATTTTTTAAGTATAAATAGGCACTTATTTATACGATTTTACATAAATCCTCCTAGGCCCCGTCTAGCGCTAGGCTCTAGGCTGCCACCCGACTAGAGTCTAACGTCTTTTAGAACCTTGGCCATCTCATGTTTTTGGTACAATGTTTAATAATGTTGGCACGAGAATAAATGTTAAACTGTGAGGTGGCAGTGAGTCCATGAAAAGACTCACTTTGAAAGAGTCTCTTTAGCATTTTTCAATTTGAGAAATGCTAAGGAGGCCTTCTCAAAAGGTGGAGTCTCTAGGGACTTTTTGCTACCGCATGTTTTTTGCACAATGTTTTATAATATTGGCACAAGAATAAATGTTAAATTATAAGGTGGCAGTGAGTCCATGGATAGTCTCACTCTGAGAGAGTCCCATTAACATTTCTCAAATTAAAATTAAAATTAAAATATGGAATCTACAAAGTATTTTATTCATCGTTTACAAAAAGGGAATTTAATGAAAACTCCTTTCAATTTTATTTTTAATTAAAAGGGAATTTTTTGTGGCAAAATTTCCATAATGGATCAAGCATTTTTTTTATTTACTCTTATGCCATTATTTTATTTATTATGACGGGTCCCATATTGATGTTTATATTTTTGCCTGATGCTAGACTTATTGTATGTAACTTTGCACAGTGCTATTGTGACGTATTCCCCACTTATTGCATTATTATTTTGCTCTTTCAACTTTTGCTTATCTGCTTTCAACTCTTCTAGGCTTCCATCATGTTGTCTTTGTTGTGTAGTTCTTCTTCTGTTATATTGTTCTAGTATCGTTCGTCTCCTTCTTCTAGCTCTGCTTCTTTTTCATTATCTTCTTTTATCTTATAATAGATATCTAATCATTCGCAAAGTTTTAAAAAAGGAAAAAAGAACCTAATTAGGTGACGAATGCAAGTAATTAATTAATCATGACCACTTTTTTTTTATCTATAAGTTGCTCGTTTTGTATGGTCAATTCAATAACCTTAGAATCAGCAATGCAGTTCAACAAACACGGTGGCCAGTTGAAATTTTTGTTGAAAGCCTGAACTTATTTCCCACATGTATCTTGACACGTGGGGTGTTGCTCTCAAGACTTTCAAGAACTTCTAGAATAGCTAGCTAAATTGATTAACAAATCAACTCATTAAGTCTTAATAGGAAACAATTAAGATTCATTTAGTTTGATTTCACCGTAATAAGGTATTATGCCATCATCTCCACGACTAATCTCACCATCATATTATGATTAGGGAACTGTTATTAGCATTCCAAAAATCTCATTCTACACTCCTCGCAAGTGTATTTTTCGTTCTTATTATAGAAAATTTGGAGTATGAAATGAGATTTTTGAAGTGCTAATAACAATCCTTTAGATTAAATCAAACGGTCTAAATATTTTTCTGTTAACAACCTAATGGTTCTCTAGGTCTCTCTCATTTGTTTCTAGATCTATTGCATATTTTTTGCCGTGGGATGCTTGAACAAGAGTAATGTTACACTTATTATCTATTTGTATCATCTATTTAATAAAAATAAGACTCGCCAGCGTATATGGGTCATATCTTTATTAGAAATATGGCACAAATAAATAAGAGTACCATTTTTGGACAACCAATGACAAAAGGAAATGAACGCAACCTTTTTGTCGTTTAGAGAAAGATACCTCTACATTATTAAGATGTTTTGTTGTACATATATATATTTGGAAAATAAGACGGTTTATATGTGTAACTTAATCTAAGGGGTGGGCCTAGAAAACCGAAAAGAAAAAAACAAAAAGATCGAACACTAAACTGAAACTAGAAGACCAAACCAATTAAAAACCAAATTGAAACTAGAAAACCAAACCGAACCAAACTAAAAATTATTGGTTCGGTTTCAATTTTGGTGGTACAAAAATTGAAATGAATTGAACTAAATAATATATAAATTCTCAGAAGAAAAAAATATAAATTAATATTTTATTTATTTATTTATATGGAGAGTTCATTTTTTAAACTCAATATCAATCATTAGCTGCCACTCAGTATTACGATCTGGTGGTATTCCTCTTCACTTGAAAGTGAGAGGTCTTAAGAACGAATCTCGTGGATGGCGAATTCGATACTAAATTAGGCTGCTCATTGTGTGGTTTTGCCGAACTACCCCTCCCCTTAGTGTAAAAATATTGAAGTAGTCAAAAAAGAAAATGAATCATTAGCTTAATTTCAACGCAAAACTATGTAAATTCAACTTAAAAGTCCAAATATATTGAAAACCTCGTCCGCTAAAACCAAGCCTATTTTCCCTCTTATTTCTCTTTTTATTTTTTGAAGCTTTAATTAAAAGAGTTTGGGCTAAGTTTATTTTAATAAAAACAAATCATCCTATAACTTTATTTAATGTAAAGGACTTGAGATTTAATAAAAATGGTAAATTACATAATACCCCCTCAGGTTTGAGGTCTATTACAACCCCATACAACATCTTTAAAACATTTCACTTTCATACCTCACGTACTATTTTATTCCAAAATAATACCTCCGTTAGATTTTCCATCTATTGGTCTGTTAAATGTTGACGTGGCTGCCACATTTGTGCTGATGTGGCTTCCACAAGGCAAAAAAAATTTATACTTTAAAAATATTATAATATTAACCCTATTTAAAAAAAATAAAAAATAAATAAAATAAAAAAATCAGAAAAATCAGAAAAACCCAAACCCAATTCCCCTTCCTTCCCCCTCACATCTCTGCAACTCCCATTTACAAAATCCACCGTTCAACTCGCGGTTCAACCCCATTGAAGAACTTCCATACCTAATTCTACCCACCAACCAACCCATTTACAAAATCTCCACTATGAAACCCTAATAACCTAACCCCCAAACTCGTAGAGAGTCTTACCTAGGCTATCGAAAAAGTCAAAGTCGATGGAGAAGCTCTGAAGGTGGGCAGCAATAGCGGTGAAATCGGAGGAAACGATGGGCTTGGGGGTCGAGGAGAAGGGGTTGGATGGTTGGCCCCCCGAGGAGTCGTCATACTCAAGAAACATGGTAGGAGGTTGGGGGAGGCGAGGCAGGAGAGGTCGAGGTTGGAAGGGTAAAAAAGGAAGAGGTCGTCGAAGTTAGGATGCACGGACGGGAAGGAAGAGATGGGTAAGGGGGGTGGGGGTGGGGGTGGGATGTGGGGTTGCGAGGAAGGATTTCTGGGAGAGAGAGAAAGGGAGGGAGAGAGAGAGAAAGAGAGAGGTCGAGGTGGGACCCGCGCTAAGTGGTGCTCAGGTAAAAGGGATGGAGGGGTGGAGAAGATGGACGGACGGGAAGGAAAAGATGGGTAAGGGGATGAGGGTGGGATGTGAGGTTGCGGGGAAGGATTTCTGGGAGAGAGAGGAAGGGAGAGAGAGATCGAGAGGTTAAGGTAAGACCCATGCTGAGGGGTGCTCGAGTGAAGATGATGGATGGAGAGGTGGAGGGGATGGACGGACGGGAAGGAAGAGATGGGTAAGGGGGTGCGGTGGGATGTGGGGTTGTGGGGAAGGATTTATGGGTTTGGGTTTTTCTGGTTTTTTTTTTTTTAATAAGGTTAATATTATAATATTTTTAATGTATAAAAAATTATTATTTTTTGCCACATGGCAGCCACATCAGCATAAATGTGGCAGCCACATCAACATAAATGTGGCAGCCACGTCAGCATTTAACAGACGAATGGATGGAAAATCTAACGGAGGTATTATTTTGAAATAAAATAGTACGTGAGGTATGAAAGTGAAATGTTTTAAAGATGAACCTCAAACCTAAGAGGGTATTATGTAATTTACCCTAATAAAAATGACATAATACAATATAATAAGGAAAAAAATTTAAATTCTCATAACTAAAATGCAGGCGCATGTGCAAAACCAAAACTTTATTTTCCAGCCTTGCCCCTGACGGAAGCTCATCCCATCAATTAACCCACTATCTCATTAAACACGAACGTGATGAAGCTTCCAGTGCTCCACCATCCCAACAAAACTTTGCCTCTGTTTAAAGGAAACTCTCCTTTTCTTTGTGTGGGCCCTAACCAAGGTTATGACAAAATTTATTGCGTAAATTACACTTTACCACCTCATGTTTGAGGTCTATTACAACCTCATACAATATCTTCAAAACATTTCACTTTCATACCTCAAGTACTATTTTATTTCAACATAATACATCTGTTACATTTTCCATCCATTGAACCATTAAGAGCTGATGTGGCTGCTACATTTGTGCTACTTGGCTGCCAAATTTGTGCATGGCAAAAAAATAATTTTTTAATCCAAAAAAAAAAAAAAAAAAAACCTGAATCCCCAAAACCCCACCTCCCTGCAACCCCCGTACCCCTCTTCTCCCTCCCGAGCCTCCCAACTTCATGTCTTTCTTTCTCCATCACCACCACTCATCTCATACAACCACCATGTCGATCCTCTCATCCCACCGGAGTAACCACCTCCATCTCTTTCATCCTCACAGGCAAACATTCATCGCTGATGACTTCGATAATAGGGCCTAGTGTGACTGGCGGAGGGACTCGAGCTCGGTGATAAGATCATCACCAGATTCGAGGTTTCTGGGCTGTTCGGCACATATAGGTCGTTGACTGGTTGTCGAGGTCCAGATCTAGGGATCGCTTGGGGTGAGGTGGGGTAGGGGGTCGCGGGGGAGGTGAGTGTGGGGTGAGATGGGGGGTTTGGGTTGCGGGGAAGAGGAAGGGGTCGGTTAAACCGGAGGAAGCGATGGGCTTGGGGGTCGAGGAGAAGGGGTTTGGTGGTTGGCCCCCCGAGGAGTCGTTGGACTCAAGAAACATGGTAGGAGGTTGGGGGAGGCGAGGCAGGAGAGGTCGAGGTTGGAAGGGTCGAAGTTGGGATGGACGGACGGGAAGAAAAAGATGGGTAAGGGGGTGGGGGTGGGATGTGGGGTTGTGGGGAAGGATTTCTGGGAGAGAGATGGAGGCAGAGAGAGAGAAAGAGAGATGTCGAGGTGGGACACACGCTGATGGGTGCTCAAGTAAAGGGGATGGAGGGGTGGAAGGGATGGATGGAGGGGTGGAGAAGATGGACGGACGGGAAGGAAGAGATGGGTAAGGGGGTGGGGGTGGGATGTGAAGTTGCGGGGAATGATTTCTGGGGAGATAGGGAGGGAGAGAGATATCGAAAGGTCAAGGTGGGACCCACGCTGAGGGGTGCTCGGGTGGAGGGGATAGAGGGGATAGAGGGGATGGATGGAGAGGTGGAAGGGATGGACAGACGAGAAGGAAGATATGGGTAAAGGGTGGGGGTGGGATGTGGGGTTGTGGGGAAGGATTTCTGGGTTTCGGTTTTTCTAGTTTTTTTTTAATAGGGTTAATATTATAATATTTTTAATATATAAAAAAATATTATTTTTGCCACGTGGCAGCCACATCAGCATAAATGTGGCAGCCACGTCAGCATTCAACAGACGAATGGATGGAAAATCTAACGAATGTATTATTTTGAAATAAAATAGACGTGAGGTATTAAAGTGAAATGTTTTAAAGATGTTGTATGGAGTTGTAATAGATCTCAAACCTGAGAGGGTATTATGTAATTTACCTTAATAAAAATGACATAATACAATATAATAAGGAAAAAAATTTTAATTCTCATAACTAGAATGTAGGCGCATGTGCAGAACCAAAACTTTATTTTCTAGCCTTGCCCCTGACGGAAGCTCATCCCATCAGTTAACCCACTATCTCATTAAACACGAACATGATGAAGCTTACAGTGCTCCACCATCCCAACAAAACATTTCTTCAAAACATTTCACTTTCATACCTCATACAATATCTTCAAAACATTTCACTTTCATACCTCAAGTACTATTTTATTTCAACATAATACATCCATTACATTTTCCATTCATTGATCCGTTAAGAGCTGACGTGGCTGCTACATTTGTGCCACTTGGATGCCAAATTTGTGCATGGCAAAAATAATAATTTTTTAATCGAAAAAAAAAAAAAAAACCTTAATCCCCAAAACCCCACCCCCACCTCCCTGCAACCCCCCCACCCCTCTTCTCCCTCCCGAGCCTCCCAACTTCATGTCTTTCTTTCTCCATCACCACCACTCATCTCATACAACCACCATGTCAATCATCTCCTCCCACCAGAGCAACCACCTCCATCTCCTTCATCCTCACAGCCAAACATTCATCGCCGACGACTTCGATAATAGGGCCTGGTGTGACTGGCCAAGGGACTCGAGCTCGACGAGAAGACCATCACCGAATTCGAGGTTTTTAGGTTGTTCGGCGCATATGGGTCGTTGACTAGTTGTTGAGGTCCAAATCTAGGGATCGCTTGGGGTGAGGTGGGCTGGGGGGTTGCAGGGGAGGTGGGTGTGGGGTGAGATGGGGGGGGGTTTGGGTTGCGGGGAAGGGGAAGGGGTCGGGAAAGATGATAAGTAATGGAGAGAAGGGAATGTGGGTGCGAGTTGTAGAGGAGAGAAAGGTGGGTAGTGTTGCAGATGAGAGAATGGAGAAAGGGGGTGAATATGAGAAAAGGCTCGAGGAAGGTGGGGTGGGGGTTGCGGGGGAGGTAGGGGTGGGGTGGGATGGGGTGGGTTTTTGGATGGGAGGGGAGGTGAAGAGAGTGGAAGGAGAGGGAGGTGGTCAGGGGGAATGGGTTTCTGGGTTTTTAGGTTTTTTTTTTATTATTAAAAAATTATTTTTTTGCCACTTGGCACAAATGCGGCAACCACGTCAGCTCTTAAGGGATCAATGGATGGAAAATGGAACGGATGTATATATTGAAATAAAATAGTACTTGAGGTATGAAAGTGAAATGTTTTAAAGATATTGTATGAGGTTGCAATAGACCTCAAACATGAGGTGGTAAAGTGTAATACCCAAATTTATTTATATATTTTATATTCATATATGGGGATTCCATATTTAATTTATTATGTATATGTGTGAACATGAATGTCAACATATACTGTCTATGTCCATTCATGGCAGACAGAAGATTGTGCAGAATCCCAAAAGGGCCATGAATACAAAAAAACAAAAAAACAAAAACATATTTATCAAAATATTTTATGTTTTCTGAAACAAAAATAACAACCATGATTTTGCATGAGAGAGAGGAGAGAGGAGAGAGGACTGAAAACTTCATGCAATTCTCCCTGATATTATTCATGAAGTTGAATTTCATGTTGTTATATATAAAAGCCAAATCGAAAGTAATTCATCTATAGATTCTACCATTAAATAGCAACATATAAGACTACCATTGTGTAGAGAACGACGGGCAAACGATTTTCAAGAATCAAGATTGGGTTATTTTGTCAAAACTCTCTTTATTTTGTTCATTTTCAGAAATAGTGTTGGTTAGTTTGTAGTAGTTTCTGAAATAGTGTGTGTTATTTTGCTGTTGTCTCAGAAATAATGTTAATTTTTTTAAACCAGAAATAGTATGAGTTATTTTGATTCAGTTTAAAAAATAGTGTGGGTTATTTTGTTATAGTTCCATAAATGGTATGAATTATTTTGGGTAAATTACATAGTAGCCCCTCAGGTTTGAGCAGGGCCGGCCCAGGCCCAGTGAAAACAGGGCAACCGTCCGGGGCCCAAAAAAATTAGGGGCACCAAAATTATTAGGGTGGTATATTTATATATGTTTTTATAAGAGTATAAATTTATAAAATTTGGTTCAAAGACATAGAAATTTAACTAGAAGTGGTGGTTTGTCATTTGAAAATAATGAGGAGGTCTTGGGTTCAAAACACCATGTGTACTTATTTACTTCCCATTTTTTACAAATTTCTTTTCATAAGAGTATAAATTTATAAAATTTGGTTAAAGGATCAAGAAGTTTAATTATAAACAATGATTTTTGATGTTTAAAATTAACAAGAGGTCCTAAGTTCGAAATGCAATGTGCATGTTTATTCTTTTCAATTTTTACAAATTTTTGTTTGGTTGTTAATTTATTTTTAGTTACTATCTAGTAGCTATGTGGGTTGTTATTTTTAAATATTCGTTTTTGTTGGAAATGTGCCCTAAAGCCAATCATATAATGATACTTTACGGACATTTCACATGTTAAACTAATCTAGTTTACATATAAAAGGCAAACATTATTGTTTGAGGCGTCTCATATAAATGTTATATGCTTAAACGATAAAGTCCAAGGAATATGTGATTGGGAGAATGCAATCTAATGAAGTTAGATTAATGAGACCATTCTTTCGTAGACACATCCTAAACGTTCCTGATCATAGGATTGCCAATTGGGCATTGAAAGTCCGATAAGATCAGTACGTGCTATGTCTTCTCTCAGGGAGAGTGACTAGTCTCGAGTCATTGGTGTGTGTGACATCAAGACAAGTACGTAGGTGCTCAATAGAGAATGAGTCCACTGAACACGATCAACGAGGAGTTCTCATACTCATGTCACATGAGAACTCATGGTTGGGATAATGCAAATTAGTCCTTTGACCTGAGGCATCACAGTTGTTGTCTTGTGGTTAAGTCCTTGATCTTTGATTATGTCAAAGTCACCCCATCGGGGTGTCCACGACATCATTGGGGTTAAGCCACTTAGTCATGGAGACAAGTGAATGTGCAACAAGGGATCTCTAACCTTCAAAATGGTTTGAGGGAGAATACTCTATGATATGATTAAAATCTCTGGCCAGAGTATGAATGAGATTTGGGAATGCGTTCCAATTCACATTCAAGGTAATCATATAAGCAAACGAATCACATTGGATAGTAGACATGAATAAATAAACTATCAAACCAAACAATGTGGTCAAGAGTATTAGATTAGAGAAAGACCGTATTGCATTTGTAATCCTAAACTGAATAGGTTCTCTACCTCTTCTGATTAGCTTGGGTAGCCATGATATGCTGCTAGGTGTCACTCATGGTTTGTGGAAGCCCTAAACGTGTGTAATCACTAAAGGGAGAATTGAAAGTAAGTTTCAATTCACAATCGATGTAAAATGGTTTTAATCGCCCACTGCCTCGCTAAAAGGAACCTAATGTATCGTAAACCGTGTAAGGTGGAGATTGAAGAAACAAAGGAGATGAATAAGAATAATTAAATGGTTTAATTATTTATGGCAATGATTAATTAATATGTTAATTAATCAAACGAATAAGTTCGTTAAAGACCTCGGGATAGTTTTGGACCTTAAGGCCCAATGGGCTTCGAACGTCAAAGCCCATTGACTTAAGTTGTATGACAACTTAATGAATAAAGATTCACAAAGGCCCAAAAACCCATATCCATTTAGTGTTGAATTAGGGTTTTTGGTTCTTTAGGTCATTTAAAGAAGTGACTATATAAAGAACTTTATAACCTAAAATTCAAAAAGTTGTTGATTTTAGAGAAAATTGGTGAGAACACAAAGCTTCCATTTCTCTCTAAGAGGCCAACCACCTTGGGGGATATTGTCTAGCAATTCTACTTCCTCAAGGTCACTCATTTCCTCTCCAATCCAACATTGGTGTAGAATCTTTAGAGGTTCTCTATTTTGGGAACTTGGAGAATCCTATTCTTTCAACCAAATCCATGGAGCTAAGAAGCAAGGAATGAAGACCCTATCTCTTGGGTGATTATCCTTTGCATATGCAAAGAGGAATCTACAAAGGTAAATATTTCTCAACTAATAAATGTTGATTTAAAAGTTGAGTCAAGGTTCACCAATCTACTAGGCTTTGAATTTCATGGTTGATGTTTTGTTTTTGAGTGCATGCAAGCATGATTCCGCCTTTAATTTGTTAATTGCATGCTATTGATGTTGCTCAAATAAACATATTTTTCACAAAATTTCCTTCAAGTGGTATCAAGAGCCTAGGTCTAGTAGTTGGTGAATCATTTTGGGTTTTGTAGTTCATAGTTTTTTATTTAAAAGTTGTAATATGTTACAAGCTTTATTCTTGTTTCTTTGAATGTAAATTTTGTTAGAAAATTTGCCATCTCAAATGTTGTAGATGTAGTTCATATGAGCATGAATTTTGGAGCTAAAATTTGGTGCCATGTTTTTTTGGGAAATTCGGCCAAATCCAAAGGGTGATTTTTTGGGTTCATGTTTGTCTTGTTAAAATGGTTTTAAAGTGACTTTTGGAACCCCTAAGTACCCTAGGATGTTAACCCTCTTTTGAGTGATGAAAATTTGAGTTTTGGTGAGTGAAAACATTCATGGAGCTATTATGAGTTTTCATGAGTGTTCTTCAAGTGAGTCCTTGAGTGAAAACATTCATGGAGCTATAATGGTAGACAAACTTTTTTAAAAGTTTAACATAAATTCAAAATATTTCATCTTTACCTCACCTAACAAAACCCACTTACAAAAACTTTGTAAAAACCTTATTTTTTTTATCATGGCCGGCCACCCTAATTAAATAGGGTATTTTTGGGTCTTTTATTCAATTACATAAAGTTTTGATACTTTTGTGTATTTGCACTTTGGCCCAAAAGTTTACGTTTTTACGTTAAGGCCCAAAAACGCAAAAGGACAAATTGTTTTGCTCCTTTAATGAAGTTTTTTTTTGTATTTGTTGAAATTTTTGGGTTCTAGTTGTAATTACATGAAGTAGTGGACTTTTGTGTTTTTACAAAGTGACCCCAAAAGTTTGTGTTTCGCAATATAGCCCAAAAAGTTGTGGTTATTGCATGATGGCCCAAATTAAGTAGGGAACAAAAATTGTTTTGTCTCTTTAAATGAGAATTGGATTTTCATTTTATTTAGCTCCATTTAAATCAATTTTATGGATACAAAAACCAAATGAAAATGTTGCATTCAATTTAATTAGTTAAAATGTTAATTAATTAAAGGGTGATTATGAACCTAAGCCTACGATAATTGAGCTATGTGAATTAAAATGTCAATTTAATTAATTAATTAAATTGTTAATTAAAATGTCAATTAAAATGTCAATTTAATTAATTAAATGTTGCATTCAATTTAACATAAATTCAAAATATTTCATCTTTACCTCACCTAACAAAACCCACTTACAAAAACTTTGTAAAAACCTTATTTTTTTTATCATGGCCGGCCACCCTAATTAAATAGGGTATTTTTGGGTCTTTTATTCAATTACATAAAGTTTTGATACTTTTGTGTATTTGCACTTTGGCCCAAAAGTTTACGTTTTTACGTTAAGGCCCAAAAACGCTAAAGGACAAATTGTTTTGCTCCTTTAATGAAGTTTTTTTTTGTATTTGTTGAAATTTTTGGGTTCTAGTTGTAATTACATGAAGTAGTGGACTTTTGTGTTTTTACAAAGTGACCCCAAAAGTTTGTGTTTCGCAATATAGCCCAAAAAGTTGTGGTTATTGCATGATGGCCCAAATTAAGTAGGGAACAAAAATTGTTTTGTCTCTTTAAATGAGAATTGGATTTTCATTTTATTTAGCTCCATTTAAATCAATTTTATGGATACAAAAACCAAATGAAAATGTTGCATTCAATTTAATTAGTTAAAATGTTAATTAATTAAAAGGTGATTATGAACCTAAGCCTACGATAATTGAGCTATGTGAAAGGCCGTTTCAAATTTGATTGAACCATGGGAATGTGTAGATTAATTTTGGTTGTAATTTGATTTGATCAAATGTTGTAAAAGAGCATAAGCTCTTCTTTACTTTAAAGTAATTTTAATTATGCAAATGTTGTAATGAGCATAAGCTCACCTTTACTTTGAAGTACTTCTTTCTTGCTTTATTTGATATGCATGAAAATGGAGTAGAGGGTCCAACGCCCCTAAGACAACACGCCTTAATGTGATTAAACGCGTAACTAAAATCAATCTCCATCCCTAGTCCGAGATTCAACACTAGGCTCGTGTTGAATCTAAACAAAAGGTTCATAGTCATCCTAAGGCCCTAAGGCAACTATATAGTCCATCAAATGAATGCAAACCTTATGTTAGTAGTAGCATATACTCTTGCTTTAAAAACCGTTTTATAATTATAGTGGGAGTATTATATACAACTAAATTGAATCAAATGGACCAATAGTTGTAATAGGACCAAAATTGTTTTAATAAAGATTAAAATGAATATTTATATGTGATGAGACCTAAAACCCTCAACCAAACCATTATTAAGTTGATAAGCGTGAGAGTGCTTAGAACACTCTTTCGTGGCCTTCCACCGTGGTGGGATCCAATCGTTTATGACTTGTACACCGGCTTCACCCTATCATGGGGGAGTACAAAGTGCATGCTTATACTCAGGAGGAATCCATAAACATATGATGAGGTTAGTGTAGGCAACGAGGATGGCCGACATCGTATCATCGTGAGGCTATTCTTGAACCCCTTCACGAACTAAGCATGGTGGGAATAACTTAACTAAGTGCAATGGCGCCAACATCGTATCATCGTGAGGCAACATTCTCTAGAGGCCAAATTGATGGGTACTTGCATTAGTTGCAAATGAGTAAGCGTACTCTCTCATTATTATTAATGCTAGCCAACATCATATCATTGTGAGGTGGGCTTGGTAGTAGTGAGTTTCCCATAACCTACTAAGAGTTTCCTCCAAAACTCTCGAATTCCAATGAGGGATATGGAATTTGCCAAAATAGTGGGTGGTGCTATTTGATTTAAAGACCTGAATCAAATGGCTTAAAATCAATTAATTTATATTCGTTATGTATTCGTTTACCAATATATTTGCAAACACTATCCAAAACTTGACAAAGAAAAGCCGAATGTTTTAGTTTCCGGACTTGGTAACACAATCCCAAAGATTGTCTTAAATGGATTGTGCATGTACCTAAGAAGTCTCATCCTCACAATCTTCCTATTGATAATATATCATTGGAAGAACATGTTAGAAATGTCTATCATGAAGAGAACAACACAAACAACCAATGCTTATTCCTTCGTTATATGAACAAAGGAACTTACGAAGATTAGCATAAAGACAAGGACACTTTTAGTGCCATGATTCTTCACTTACAAATTGTTGTATGAAGAAATAAGAGTTGCCTTGAACAACTCTTGAAAGTTTGTAATTATGTTTAGAACATAATGGTTGGTTGACAAAAATAGTCCATCAACATGGACTTATGATGATTTTGAATCATTGAGTGTTGAAGTGATAAACCACTTAACGAGACGGAAACTAAGCTAGGACTTCACCTTTATGTCCCTATCCTAAATGGTTCACTAAGTTTATTGTAAACTATGTAGTGAACAATAACCACACACTCTCCAAAATGTTTGATGTGTATAACACAATTGAAAAAGGTTTCAAGAGAGATAGTGGGAGTTTAGGGACCATGACTATTGTAGTCAAAGGAGAAGTCAAATGAAGAAGATAAAATTAACTCCAAGGGAACAAACTTTCTTTATGAAAGGATGGACATTGGAAGGGGTATTTGCAAGAAATGTCTTGCAAGTGTCAAGAACACACCTTTCGAAGGTGTTGTAAATTGTTCTTGAATAAATTCAAAACAGTTGGTTCTTCTACTTGAATGCTTGATTCCGTATTAGTAACTATGTTTTACAATAGTTGTAAAAGTGTGGCTAATAAGAAGTAGAAGATTAATGAGAGAAGAGAAAGTATTTCACATTCGGAACGTGAATAAAATATAGATCTATGCGAAAGCAGATGGTACTAACTTCCTCATATGAACTACCAAAGAAATTGGAAAACCCAAAGATTGTCTTTACATTCCAATTTTAAGGAACTTAATTCCGTCACTATAGTAGAGATGGATGAATGTTTTGTTTGACAAAACATTGTTCTTTATTAATCAATGATTGGATTATAGTAATCTAATTAATTGTCTCTATAGTAGAGATGATATGGTAAAGAATCACAAAGTTATTGAGGTTAATTCACTTAGATGTTAGTGGCACTTGTCCACAACATAATACTACTCATGTTGTTTGACATTCACCGAAGATCACTCTCGGTTGGACTATAGTTTATTATGAATAAACACAAGTCCGAATACTTTGCAAAAGGTTTCAAAGAATTCAAGAAATGTAAGTTGATGAGTAAGACGTCTAAAGTACTTACCTCCTTCGATTTGATCCAAGGAAAGGTAACACTTTAGATGAGTTTCCTTGAAAGATATCAAGGAAATTAGCATCATAAGATAATGATTTTCTCCATTAGGAGAAGAACGAACTTGAATAAGATTTAGTTCGTTGAATATTATCAATTACCCATATATATAGGATATATACTTCTAAAACAATATGATTGTCAATTAGGAGATCTTCCAAATTTTCATAACTCCATAGGATGTAGTTGGAAAGAAAGACAAATCTTAATCATGTTAAGATTTGGGGTTGTGTGCTAATGAGCAATATTTGTTTAAAAATTATCTTGTGGATATCCTTAAATTAACCTTTGGATATCACTTCTATAAACCAACCAACAAATGTTGTTTGTTGAGTAGTTCATTGTAATCCTACAATGAGATTTGCCTTAGAGCAAATGAACTAGGAATAGAACTCAAAAGAATGGGTTCTTTGAGAGACAAGATGATAATCAACAAATATAACAACCTAGTTCCTATACCACAAAGCTCCAAGGTAGTCAAAAAAAGGAATTTTAAACCGTCTCAGTTGAATGGTTTGAACTTTATGACTACATTGAGTGTATATACAATATATACTCAAGGAAATGGTAAAGTACCATTTGACCCGAAATAATGAAACCTTCATAGCTAATTGGTAGCTTAAGGTGACTACAATCAAAGAGAATGGTTGACTTTGAAGGAACCATCTTTGACGTAGTCTTAGTTTCAATTAATTCGAAGATTGCTAGCTACAACTAAATGGTGATTCAATGTTTGGACATGATATAGGTTTCCGAAACCATTATTAAGATAGTCTTGATAATTTATGTCTAAAACTATGAATCACAAGACATGTAATTTGTAGAGATCCATCCATCGTGGATCTTAGCAAGCTAGTGGGAGCCATAAGCGTCTTATGAGGGAAATATCAAATTGTTTGATTTCTCATATAGATGTAAATGAATCTTTTGTTTACTAGGTTTACAAAAGATTAGTGGGAGTTAATCATGTTCCTAAAATTTAGAATATATATATGATATATTAATTTTGGAAATGAAAAGAATACTTCATTGTTAAAGTTATGACTTTAAACTTTCTATAACGATAGAATGTATATGGGAGACATAGTCTATATACATGGGATGGAAATCTATAATGATAGATTTTAGGATATAATTGGATTATATCATGCCCTAATAATAGACAAAAGGATGCTAGGAAGTTTCTCATATGATGATAAACTTCAATAAGAAGAACAACTCTAGTGAGACTAGGAGGTAGCTCTTCTCAAAGGGAACGTACCCTTTGACTCCCATAGAAATAATGCATAAATATAATCCTTTATGCATAGGCAGAAAGGTGATTTACGTATTTCATATTGTATGAAAACGTTGATATGAATTGTACCTAGATCGGTACAAGACGATATCAGTGCAAGCCCAGGATCAGAACCATGGCAACTGTCAAGTGAGTCCTTGAGTATTTAAGAAATACTAAAGGATAAATTCCTCAAAGATCGAGGAAGAATTAGAGTAACGTAATGGAAGCGTAAATGTATTAGATTGTGAATCTAATCCATCATTGGATGTTTCTTCATTATGAATGAAGAGATAAACAGATATCTCTTTATTATGACTAAAGAGATATTTGGATGGAAACATTAAAGTAATGACTTTAGTGTGTTCCATTATGAATGCAAAATATATTGCCATATAGAAGTTTACAACAATGTTGTTTGGATGGGAAAGTTCATTTATGAACTCTCTATTCGGTTCCAACCAGAAAGTGTATCTAGTGTACTGACACTATGACACTAATGGGGCGATAGCTCAAGCCTGGGAATCAAGGTCTCATCAAGATCCGAACTCACATGAGAGACTGAACCACATGATTGGGAATCATGTATAATGGTGACGTCGATATTCTCAAGGTTGCTTCTATGGATAACATATAGATATCCATTGCCTAGGCCTACTACTCAGCCATTTATGAAATGACTAAAGAAGAGGAATCATAACAGATGACCAAGCTGATTGGCTCTAGTGCAAGTGGGAGATTGTTGGAAATGTGCCCTAAAGCCAATCATATAATGATACTTTACCGACATTTCACATGTTAAACTAATCTAGTTTACATATAAAAGGCAAACATTATTGTTTGAGGCGTCTCATATAAATGTTATATGCTTAAACGATAAAGTCCAAGGAATATGTGATTGGGAGAATGCAATATAATGAAGTTAGATTAATGAGACCATTCTTTCGTAGACACATCATAAACGTTCCTGATCATAGGATTGCCAATTGGGCATTGACAGTCCGATAAGATCAGTACGTGCTATGTCTTATCTCAGGGAGAGTGACTAGTCTCGAGTCATTGGTGTGTGTGACATCAAGACAAGTATGTAGGTGCTCAATAGAGAATGAGTCCACTGAACACGATCAACGAGGAGTTCTCATACTCATGTCACATGAGAACTCATGGTTGGGATAATGCAAATTAGTCCTTTGACCTAAGGCATCACAGTTGTTGTCTTGTGGTTAAGTCCTTGATCTTTGATTATGTCAAAGTCACCCCATCGGGGTGTCCACGACATCATTGGGGTTAAGCCACTTAGTCATGGAGACAAGTGAATGTGCAACAAGGGATCTCTAACCTTCAAAATGGTTTGAGGGAGAATACTCTATGATATGATTAAAATCTCTGGCCAGAGTATGAATGAGATTTGGGAATGCGTTCCAATTCACATTCAAGGTAATCATATAAGCAAACGAATCACATTGGATAGTAGACATGAATAAATAAACTATCAAACCAAACAATGTGGTCAAGAGTATTAGATTAGAGAAAGACCGTATTGCATTTGTAATCCTAAACTGAATAGGTTCTCTACCTCTTATGATTAGCTTGGGTAGCCATGATATGCTGCTAGGTGTCACTCATGGTTTGTGGAAGCCCTAAACGTGTGTAATCACTAAAGGGAGAATTGAAAGTAAGTTTCAATTCACAATCGATGTAAAATGGTTTTAATCGCCCACTGCCTCGCTAAAAGGAACCTAATGTATCGTAAACCGTGTAAGGTGGAGATTGAAGAAACAAAGGAGATGAATAAGAATAATTAAATGGTTTAATTATTTATGGCAATGATTAATTAATATGTTAATTAATCAAACGAATAAGTTCGTTAAAGACCTCGGGATAGTTTTGGACCTTAAGGCCCAATGGGCTTCGAACGTCAAAGCCCATTGACTTAAGTTGTATGACAACTTAATGAATAAAGATTCACAAAGGCCCAAAAACCCATATCCATTTAGTGTTGAATTAGGGTTTTTGGTTCTTTAGGTCATTTAAAGAAGTGACTATATAAAGAACTTTATAACCTAAAATTCAAAAAGTTGTTGATTTTAGAGAAAATTGGTGAGAACACAAAGCTTCCATTTCTCTCTAAGAGGCCAACCACCTTGGGGGATATTGTCTAGCAATTCTACTTCCTCAAGGTCACTCATTTCCTCTCCAATCCAACCTTGGTGTAGAATCTTTAGAGGTTCTCTATTTTGGGAACTTGGAGAATCCTATTCTTTCAACCAAATCCATGGAGCTAAGAGGCAAGGAATGAAGGCCCTATCTCTTGGGTGATTATCCTTTGCATATGCAAAGAGGAATCTACAAAGATAAATATTTCTCAACTAATAAATGTTGATTTAAAAGTTGAGTCAAGGTTCACCAATCTACTAGGCTTTGAATTTCATGGTTGATGTTTTGTTTTTGAGTGCATGCAAGCATGATTCCGCCTTTAATTTGTTAATTGCATGCTATTGATGTTGCTCAAATAAACATATTTTTCACAAAATTTCCTTCAGTTTTAATTCAAGTCTAATCTTCAACAAAGAATAATACGTAAACCAAATTTTCAAATTATATGACGTGTTATCAAAATGTGTAATTTAGTGCCCATTCATTAATAATACATATCAATTAAAGACTCGAAAATATCATTATTTTTTAGTCCCATATTGACAAGGTTAGTAAATAAGAAAAAAAAACACCTCACGATTTATTCAAAAACACATTCAAAGTTCAGATGGAAAACAAAACTCATCATCTATCTACTTGTAAGCCCGAAGCTTTTTTGTTTCCCTCTCTCAATACAAAATAAAGTAGTCTTTTTATGTTTCTAAATTATTGATGTGTGCTTATTTACTTTCCATTTTTTACAAATTTCTTTTCATAAGAGTATAAATTTATAAAATTTGGTTAAAGGATAAAGAAGTTTAATTATAAACAATGATTTTTTATGTTTAAAATTAACAAGAGGTTCTAAGTTCGAAATGATATGTGCATGTTTATTCTTTTCAATTTTTACAAATTTTTGTTTGGTTGTTAATTTATTTTTAGTTACTATCTAGTAGCTATGTGGGTTGTTATTTTTCAATATTCGTTTTAATTCAAGTCTAATCTTCAACAAAGAATAATACGTAGACCAAATTTGCAAATTATATGACGTGTTATCAAAATGTTTAATTTAGTGCCCATTCATTAATAATACATATCAATTAAAGACTCGAAAACATCATTATTTTTTAGTCCCATATTGACAAGGTTAGTAAATAAGAAAAAAAACACCTCACGATTTATTCAAAAACACATTCAAAGTTTAGATGGAAAACAAAACTCATCATCTATCTACTTGTAAGCCTGAAGTTTTTTTGTTTCCCTCTCTCAATACAAAATAAAGTAGTCTTTTTCTGTTTCTAAATTATTGAGTTTGAAGTGTTTTTCTAAGTATAATTTTATCGATGTCTTACGTGTAAAAATAAATAATTTTCTTACTTGAAGTTAGGGCACTTTTTTTGACGTCGCCCCGGGCCTCAAAAATCTCTGGACCGGCCCTGGGTTTGAGCTCTATTGCAATCTTATACAACATCTTTAAAACATTTCACTTTCATACCTCAAGTACTATTTTATTTCAATTTCATACAACCGTTAGATTTTCCATCCATGGATCTGTTAAATGCTGACGTGGCTGCCACATATATGACACGTGGCTGCCAAATGTCTGCCACGTGGCAAATAAAATAATTTTTAAAATTTTTTTAAAAAAAAACATATCTGCCACTTTTTTTTTTTGTTTTCTTCTTATTCTCTTTCTATTTCTTCTTCTTCTTCTCTTTCTCTTTCTTCTTCTTCTGGGTTCGGACCTTTTTTTTTTTTTTTTTTTTCTTCAGCTTCTCCCTCCTCCTCCTCTTTCTTCTTCTCTTCTTCTTCCTCCTCCTTCTTCTTCTGGGTTCGGTCCCTTTTTTTTTTTTTTTTTTTCTCTTTCTTCTTCTTCTCTTTCTCTTTCTTCTTCTTCTTCTCTTTCTTCTTCTTCTTCTCTTTCTCTTTCTTCTTCTTCTGGGTTCGGACCTTGTTTTTTTCTTCTTCTTCTTCTTCTCCCTCCTCCTCCTCTTTCTTCTTCTCTTCTTCTTCCTCCTTCTTCTTCTGGGTTCGGTCCATTTCTTCTTCTTTTTTTTTTTCTCTTTCTTCTTCTTCTCTTTCTCTTTCTTCTTCTTCTTCTCTTTCTCTTTCTTCTTCTTCTGGGTTCGGACATTTTTTTTTTTTCTTCTTCTTCTTCTTCTTCTTCTCCCTCCTCCTCCTCTTTCTTCTTCTCTTCTTCTTCTTCCTCCTTCTTCTTCTGGGTTCGGTCCCTTTCTTTTTTTTTTTTCTTCTTCTTTTTCTTCTTCTTCCTCATCCTCCTCCTCTTTCTTCTTCTCTTCTTCTTCTTCCTCCTTTTTCTGGGTTCGGTCCCTTTTTTTTTTTTTTTTTTTTTTCTTCTTCTTCTTCTTCTTCCTCCTCCTCCTCCTCCTCCTCCTCTTTCTTCTTCTTCCTCCTTCTTCTGGGTTCGGACCCCTTTCTTTTTTCTTTTTTTTTTCTTTTTCTTCTTTTTCTTTCTCCTCCCTCCTCTTTCTTCTTCTCTTCTTCTTCTTCCTCCTTCTCCTGGGTTCGGTCCCTTTCTTTTTTTTTTCTTCCAATTTCAGGTTTTTTTTTTTTAAAAAAAAAAATTATTTTATTTGCCACGTGGCAGACATTTGGCAGCCACGTGTCATATATGTGGCTGCCACGTCAGCATTTAACAGATCCATGGATGGAAAATCTAACGGTTGTATGAAATTGAAATAAAATAGTACTTGAGGTATGAAAGTGAAATGTTTATAAGATGTTGTATAAGATTGCAATAGAGCTCAAACCTGAGGGGCTACTATGTAATTTACCCAATTATTTTCGTTCAGTTTCAGAAATAATGTGAGTTATTTTGCTGTAGTTTTAGAAATTGTGTGGATTATTTTGGTTCAGTTTCTGAAATAGCTGAGTTATGTTGCTGTATTTCTAGAAATAGTTTTGATTATTTTGGTTCTATTTCATAAATAGTGTAAGTTATTTTACTATAGTTTCAGAAACAGTGTTTATTTCGTGCCGTTCCAGAAATAATGTGGAGTATTTTGGTATTGTTTTAGAAATAGTGTGGATTATTTTGGTTTTGTTTCAGAAATAGTGTGGGTTATTTTGTTGTTGTTCCAAAACTAGTGTGTATTTTTCTTCCTTTTAAAAAATAGTACGAGTTATTTTAGTTTAGTTTCAGAAATAGTATTTGTTATTTCGTTGTAATTCCAAAAATAGTGTGGATTATAAAGTCTTTAGATTCTTGCAAATTGCAATATCCACCATCATGTGCAACTCTTTTTTTTTCTTTACAACTTATGAAATTTATGCATCGTATACTAATAATAATAAGCTATACAACTTATCTTCCCCAATTATATCCAACTATATGCCTTGCCATTTTTTATTGATTATAAAATAATTTAATATTTTTTGTGGATTTTCAATGGCATTTCTGTTAATGGATTTGTGCTAAAAATTGTATCGATGAAGAGGAAAAGCAGACGGGCGGACATAATTTGATGCTATGTAGATTGTCTGCAATTTCCACTTATGTGGAATTGTCTCTGGGGATTATTTGTTATTAGTTTTGCAAAATATTTTCATATTTTTCTTTTTAAACTGAATTAAATTGAATTAGTAGTTAATAGTTTAATTATTTTGATTACGTGTTATTCTGTTGGTGCAGTGATGGTGTTGCTCTAATATATGTCTGGACATACGAGATTAAAACAGTGATATCATATGCAACCTTTCTGAGCTCCATTTGTAATTTGTCCTAAAAAAAATTATATCCAACAATTTCAAATTAGTCACAATTATTTATTTATTTAGTTTAAAAAATATATGCATTTGAATAGCATTTTTGACAAATATATTCGGTCATGACTATAATGATGTGAGAGAGACATGTGTGAGTAATGTGGGTCAGAAAATCAACTCTTATCCTTTTTTATTATTAAGGGTAAAGTACAAAAAACTCCCTCAACTATTGGTATCACGACACTTTCATACCTTATCTTTTAAAATTGACAATGTCATACCTCATCTTTAGAATTTGGTCCAATGTTATACCTTCCGTTACTTGGCCGTTTATTTTTCAGTTAAATGCTGACGTGGCTTGATCCAGATCCCATTTTCTATTAAAAAATTAAAAAATATTATTAAAAACTAAAAAAAATCATTTAATAATTTATAAATATTAAAATAATAAAAAAAAGTAAAAAAAAAAAAAACTTTTTTTCGTTCCCTCCCCCCCCCCCCCCGCGTTTCTCTCTCTTCTCTCCCATCTTCTTCTCCTTCTTCCTCCTTCTTTTGCAGATTTGGGCTTCTTTTTTTTTTCCTTCTTCTCTCCTCCTCCTTCTTATGTTCGTTCCCTCCCCCCCTTCTCTCTCTTCTCCCCATCTTCATCTTCTTCTCCCTTCCAGTTCCCTTCATGCAACCCAGAAAAAAATGAGGAAGAAGAAGAAAAGAAAAAAACAAAAAATACCGAAACCGAATCTGCAACGAAGAAAGAAGAAGAAGAAGATCCCCCATCTTCATCTTCTTCTCCCTTCCAGTCCTCTTCCTGCAACCCAGAAAAAAACTGAGGAAGAAGAAGAAGAAAAAAAAAAAAAACCGAAACCGAATCTGCAACGAAGAAAGAAGAAGAAGAAGATCTTCTTCTCCCTTCCAGCACCCCTCCTGCAACCCAGAAAAAAAAAGAGGAAGAAGAAGAAGAAAAAAAAAAAAAAACTGAAATAAAATACGAAACCGAATTTGCAACGAAGAAAGAAGAAGAAGAAGATCCCCCATCTTCATCTTCTTCTCCCTCCCAGACCCCTTCCTGCAACCCAGAAAAAAAAGGAGGTAGAAGAAGAAGAAGAGAAAAAAAAAAACGAAACCGATCTGCAACGAAGAAAGAAGAAGAAGAAGTCTTCTTCTTCCTTTCAGTCCCCTTCTTGCAACCCAGAAAAAAAAGGAGGAAGAAGAAGAAAAAAAAAAAAAAAAAAAAGAAACCAAATCTGCAACGAAAGAAGAAGAAGAAGGAGGAGGAGGAGGAGGGTGGGGAGGAGGGGGGAGGAGGAGGAGAGAAGAAGAAAAAATAAACAAAAAACCTAAATCTGCAAAAGGAGGAAGAAGAAGAAGAAGATGGGAGAGAAGAGAGAGAAACAGGGGGGAAGAAGAAGAAGAGAGAGAAACGGGGGGGAGAAAAGGGAAAGAAAATAAGTTTTTTTTTTAACATTTTTTTTATTATTTTAATATTTAGAAATTATTAAATGATTTTTTTTTAGTTTTTAATAATATTTTTTTAATTTTTTTAATAGAAAGTGGGATCTGGATCAAGCCACGTCAGCATTTAACTGAAAAATAAACGGCCAAGTAACAGAAGGTATAACATTGGACCAAATTCTAAAAATGAGGTATGATATTGTCAATTTTAAAAGATGAGGTATAAAAGTGTCGTGACACCAATAATTGAGGTAATTTTTTGTACTTTACCATATTATTAATGGAGGAATGCAGCAGAGGTAAGAGGAGGGAGGGGCTTTTATTGATTGCGGCCCAGGAAGCAGCCGGGATGCTCGGGAAAAAACAATAAAAATAAAAAATAAAAGAAAGAGGGAGGGACGGCATATGTTCATTTGCTGTTAGGGGTAAAATAGAAAACATATTACTTGAGTCATTTTAATTAGACTGATTTAGTGTTGAGCGTTATCCTAACCATTAAATAAAGTTATTAAAGAATTTTTAGTTAACATTCAAAATTTTAAAATCTTTTTCATTAGATTTTTTTTTTTCCTGCCGTCTCATCCTTCTCTCCCATATTCTCTCTTTCTCCTTTTTTGTATTCCCTGCCGCCTTCCTTATCTCCCACATTCTTTCTCTTTGCCTCTTCCTTCTCTCCCACCTTCTTTCTCCTTGCCTCTTCCTTCTTTCCCCTCTTCTTTCTATTTCTTTATCTTTATCTGTAACTCCGTCTCTTAAATGCAAAGGATTTATCCATCTGTTTGATATATTTCTTGTTGATTATGTCTTCCTCGGTGTCTGGGGCTGCTTATGGTGATTGTGGATTCCAAAAGTTGCACTTTATTTGATATTTCTTTCTCTTTCTTCTGTCTTATTTTAATGGGTTATATATTAAAACTGATGTGCTGATATTCTGCTCATGAACCTTGTTTTCTTTTTCACTTGATGACGGACCACTTGATTTGAATCCGTTATCTTTCTTTTTCACTCGAAACTGGCTGCTAGTCTAAGATTGTTTGATATGATTGAACTACGTACAAAGCTGTTTGCCGTTAATAACACATCAAGCCAACACCGTATATGACATGATCACTGAAACAAAAGAAGAGAAATTTTGACAAAAAACAGTTCGAAGAAAAGGAAGCTGCAGCTCTTTCAATGTGGTCGAGATCGCTTGAACTGTGACCAAGCCATTGGACTGTGTATAAAGCTTAGTTACGCTAGTATGTGATCAAAGGTGGATTTCATTTAGTTCTTGCAGCTTTGTTGTAGCTGGACATACTCCTTATAGTTCATTCCAATGTATTTTGAAGCTTGGCCTTCTTTTTCTAGCAACTCTGGCGCCGTACAATAATTTTATCAACAGATCGTCCATGTGGTATGGCTTAGGAGTGGATAACCGTAGCTTGCCACCAGTTGTCCCTTTTTTTAAGAAAATAAAAATTATTGTGTGGTGGAATATTAATTTTTTTCAACAGGTATCAAAATGCATATAAAGGATCAAAGGTGGTTTTGTTTTGTATAATACTCCAATGTGCATCGTTCATGCATGAAGATTGAATAAAGGATGTGAAGAAGAATATATAAATTGAATTTGAAATTTTGAGGAGATCTGGGAAGATCAAGCTTTGGAAATACAGTTTTACCAATATCAACCTTCAAATCAATCAGTCGGATGTGGGTATGCATCTCTACTGGGTTGGTCTAGCGGAAAGTGAGTAAATATTTGGAACTTGGTCTAGTGGAAAGCGAGTAAAGATCTGAAACTCTCAATTTGAGTTCGAACTCCTATAAATTCATTTCTATTTTGGCATATCATTTGACCTAGGAGCTAAAAGTACGCTATCACGCTCTTCATGTAGTACTGAGATTGCATGAAGATAAAAATTACTCTTATATTAATGTGTGGTGGAAAACCTCATATTTTTCCTAAACAAAGTGTAACATTTTCTTTTATTAAGATGCATACCTAATCATTTGCAAAATTAAAAAAAAAAATAATAATAATTTAAAAAAAAAACCTAATTAGGTGACCAATGCAAGTAACTAATTGATGATGACCTTTTTATCTATGTTCAATTCCATATTAATTCAAGCTAAGTTGGTCAATAACCTTAGAATCAGCAATATGCAGTTCAACAAACACAATGGTCAGTTGAAATTTTTGTTGAAAGCCTTAACTTACTTGGGAAACTTGGAAATATAGCCATTTTAGAGATCACCTGTTGGAATATAACCTACATTTTTCATTTATTATAAAACTAACCAAAATTGAAGTTAAAAAGTCTTATTGCCCTTAGTTTAAAACCTTCCCTGCTTCCAGAATCGTGGTGTTTCTTTTCTAAATCTTCGTCCCCGTTGTTTTTTTTTTTCTTAAACAAAATTTCCTCCACAAAACGCTCCAAACTAGTTTTGAATAAAAGAACCCAAAATATAAACAGTCCAAACACGGCAAATATAGAAAAAGTCGAAAATGTAATCTCATCACTTGTCTGCCTTAGAGACGTTTGCAGCAACTTGTCCTCTGAGACCACCAGTCCACCTAGCAGCAATGAAACCAACCTTCTTCCCAGGAGAAGCGTTACGCCATAATATTGTAGCCGATCCAATATGTGGTGATTACCTCCTCCGTGAGGATGCTCGACTGGGTTCATAGCCACACCACGAATAAGTTTTCAGAAAACTTTTGTTAGTTTTGACTGTTTCTTCATCTAGTATTGCAGTTACTGCTTGGCGGGATCACTTGGTTCAATCACATTTGGGTATAGAGAAGTTTGGTGGTGGTGTTTCAATGGAGATGAGGAGTCTAGAGACATCACAGGAGTGTTAATAGAAGGTTAAGGGTAATTATGTCTTTTTAATTGTAATTTTGGTTAGTTTTATAAAATTAGAAAATGTAGGTTATATTTCAACAAGTGATTTCAAAAATGGCTATATTTCCAAATGTCCCAACTTATTTCCCACATGTATCTTGACATGTGGGGTGTTACTCTCAACACTTTCAAGGACTTCTAGAATAGCTAGCTAAATAGATTGACAAATCAACTCATTGGACGTTAATGGAAACAATTAATACTCATTTAGTTTGATTTCACCATAATAAGATATTACACCATCATCTCCCCTATCAATCTTACCACCCTATTATGATAAAATCAAACCAAAAGAGTCCAAATGTTTATTTGTTAACAATCTAATAAGTTGATTTGTCACCCGATAGTTTGGGTCCCTCTCATATGGTTATGGATCTATTGCATATTTTCTTTGCCGTGGGATGCTTGGAAAGCAAAGGAAGTGTAGTCAAACCGAACAGCCCACCAATTTTTTTTTCCTTTTTTATTTTATTTTTTCTAAAAATGAGATAACTAGTGGCAAGCCACGGTTATCCATCACTTCCGAGCCCAGAGAGGCTATAGGGAATTTCACACTGCCCGTGACCATAGTCAAACAGACTCACCAACTCGGAACAACGAACCTGGAACCTCCCACTTTTTTTTTAATTAGGAAGCCACAGTTCGTGCCCTTACCACTGACCACTTGCTGTGGTTCACCAACATTTGAATTATGAGACAATCAATGACATAAGGAAATGAAAGCAATCGGGCAAGCACATTGTCACTTTTAATTGTACGCTCTTTAATTTTAACTAGATTTTATTCTATGATTTTAAGTCCTCGACATATATAATAATATACAAGGCAAGCACATGGTTAATTTTACAACAATTAATGTAAAACTAATGGAATTGATCATCTAATTAACAAAATGTACGTACGACATATCTAACCTCTAACGGAACTTGGTTACGGAGAAGCTGTACCAGAATCCGGTGATGGCCAAAAGCTAGTATCGATAAGTTTAATCGGAAAACTAAACAGTCCCGTTAAACTCTTTTCTCGTTTAGTGAAAGATAACTTAGGAAAGTGTATAAATTCAACTCTACATTATTAAGATGTTTTGTTGTACGTGTATATATATTTGGAATATCTGTGTAACTTAATCTATATCTTAGGAGTGGGCTTGGAAAACCGAAAACCGGCAAATAATGATTGAACACTGTACTGAAACTGGGAAAGACCAAATCAATTGAAAACCAAATCGAAATTAGAAAACCAAACCAAAAACTATTGGTTCAATTTCGATTTTGATTGTTCAAAACTGAATTGAACCAAATATATATAAATTAATATTTTATTTATTTATTTGTTTATATTGAATATGGGAACTTTAATGAAAAGCTCCCATGTACTGTTCACTTTAACGAAAAACCACATTTTTACACTAAAAAATCAATCCTGGTACTATTTATTTTATCCTTTATTTTGTCTTTATCGTTAAAACGCAAAGTTTTCACACCCTTTTCATTAGTTTTCCTTATTTAATCAATCATTGGCTTAAAAGACCAAATATATTGAAAGCCCCATCCCCTGAAAACCGAAGCCTATTTTCAATCGAAACTGGCTGCTAGTCTGCGATGTTTGATAATATAAATGTTAAGGAAAACTAACGAAAAGTCTAAAAAAACTTTTCTTTTAAAGAAAAATGACAAATAAAGGTGTAGTAAATAATACTAGAAAAATATAAAAATATGGTTTTTCGTTAAAAATAAACAATACCAGAAGTATTTCGTTAAAACTCCTTACATATTATTGAACTAAAGGCTGTTTGGTGCTAATAACACATCAAGCCAACTCCGATATGACATGATCATTGAAACAAAAGAAGAGAAATTTAGACTAAAAACAGTTCGAAGAAAAAGAAATCAAAAGGCAGCTGCAGATCTTTCAATATGGTTGAGATCGTTTGAAGTGTGACCAAGCCATGGGACTGAGTATAAAGCTCAGTTACGCTAGTATGTGATCAAAGGTGGATTTCATGTAGTTCTTGCCGCTCTGTTGAAGCTGGATATACTCCTTATAATTCATTCCAATGTATTTCGGAGCTTGGCCATCTTTTTCCAGTAACTCCGGTGCCGGTGCGATAAGTGTATCAACAGATGGTCCATGTGGTATGGCAATAGATATCCTCGTAGCTTTGCTGTTCACAGTTGCCCGATGCATCACACTCTTGTATTTGCCATTAGTAAGAATTTGCATTTGGTCAGCGAGGTTGACAAAGAAACCGTTGGCAGGGCCATTGACGGTGAGCCACTTGCCGTTATGTTCAACTTGGAGGCCATTCATCTCATTCTGGATGAGGAGGGTGACAAGGCCATGATCAGTGTGATGTGGTATACCAATTGCATGTTCTGGCTGAGGGCAAGGCGGATAGTAGTTGGCGGCGAGCATTTGTAGGCCGCGATCCATGTTCATCGCATCATGTATGTAATTGGGCTCCAGTCCCAAACTTTCGGAGATTGCGCGTGTTATCTCCAATGCTACTTCTCTTGTTCTCTTGCTGAACTCCATTGAAACCTCACTGAAGCAAGCCGGTTTGTAGAGGGAGTAGAACTCGGGATGTACTCTCACCTTGAAGAAGTCCCTCCAGAGAAAAAATTTGTCTAATGCAAGATTGTAGCTGGTTCCGTACTTGAACATCTCCAGCACATCATTTCCGGATTTGAACTCCTCCTTCTCTTCGTCAGGGAGGCTGAAAAATCCATGGCACGCGTCAATCATCCCCTTCATTAGACTCTCTGGGACTCCATGGTTAATTGCCTGCAATGAATACATCGTGATCATGATTAATTAGCTTGCTTTTTTTTTCGAGTAATGCTACACTTACTACGTTTTTTATATCATATTTATCCCACCTCTCTAATAGAGACATATGTGAGACTCATCTCTATTAGAGAGGATACAAATGTTTTATTGAAAATATGACATAAGTATCATTTTTGTTGTTTTCTTTATCAAATTGCTACAAGTAACTCTAAAACACTAGCAACCGTCACTTAAATATTTCTCCTAAAAAATAACTGAAGTAGTTAGTACTTAGTTAAACTACTTACAATGAAAAAGCCCCATTCTTGGCAAATTTTGACGAGGTTGTGGATTATTTTGGACCGTTGATCAGGAGATCCCGAGGTGAGAAGAGACATATCAACTATGGGGATTGCAAATTCGGGATCGTTCGGATCTGCTTCATCGTTGGGGTTTATGTTGAAGGCATAAGCAGAAGGAACAGAGCTGAGAGCGGGTGATTCCGAAAGCGATTTGATGCTCTTTGCATCCATGGTTTGAGTAGCAACTGAAGC
Source organism: Malus fusca (assembly GCA_035220775.1). Lineage (NCBI taxonomy): Eukaryota > Viridiplantae > Streptophyta > Magnoliopsida > Rosales > Rosaceae > Malus > Malus fusca. The sequence goes on along the minus strand of CM069061.1, from coordinate 13,358,290 downwards.
CATATCTTCAAATTTCAAGGACTCACAGAATATTATGTATACCAGAAGAGGATGAGTAAAAAGAATTATAAGTGTCGATAGAGATGAAACTTTTGTGATGATAAATGAAGGTCATGGTTCCTTTTTATAGAGCCAGCTAGAAACTGAGAAGCTGGGACGTATGTCATCAACTTTCTCGTGCTCATAATCCTTATTATAAATCAACGTGCATGTTGTCAAGCCCACCTTTTATGAAAGTTATGTATGGCTATATTTTGTGGTAAGAAGTAAGGGATGAGGATTTTCTCGGGATTCTGTTTGTGAGGATCTTCATATTTTATTCATTTATCATACATCATGCGATCAGTTTTTATCAAGCATTGTTTGTGTTTAATTTTAAATAAAAAATTCAAAATAATTTTTAACTGCATAATAAACGATTATCCAATAATATTTAATTCTTAAGATCATCACAAAAAGTATGCAGATGGGATCCAAATCCAGAAGTAAGCTTTAGGAATCACTAATTAATTTGGTGTCGGTGGCCAACCATCTCATACTTATCGAGATAAAAAAATAACATTGAAATGACCAGTCTACAAGAATTAAGTAGTATTTTTGTTTTTTTTTTATGAGAAATTATCTATCTAATTAGAGAATTGTTATTAGCACTTCAAAAATCTTATTTGGCATTCCAAATTTTCTATAATTGGAAAGAAAAATACATTTGTGAGGAATGTAAAATATGATTTTTGAAGTGATAATAACAATTCCCATCTAATTATTCTACAATATATTTAAGTACTAAACTAATCAATTTCAAAATGAAGTTTCTGAGATGAAATGATGAGTCTATAAGAGCAGTTCCACCGGAGGTGGATTTGCCCAGCACCCAGCCAAAAAATCAGGCTGGCCCTCAGTCCATTTGCTCCAGCCCGTGGAGTTCCCTGGTACCCAGCCCATGCCAGGCAACAGCCCAGCACGTTTTGGACTGACCCAAGAGCCGGCCTATTTGGCTGGCGCGTGGACAACACTCGCGCCCAGGGCGAGTAGCCGACAAGAATGCAGAGGGCTGTCAGCCCACTTGTGCGCCGAGTGACGCGGCACGCTCACAGCCGTTGGATTTCCAACGGCTAGTTTTTCTAGACCGTTGGATTTCCAACGGTAAAAAAAAATTAAATTTTACTTTTAAAATAGACCGTCCGATCACAGATCAACGGTCCACGTTAATTAACTAAATTAAAATTTATTAAAAAATACAGAAAAAATATTAAAAAATACAGAAAATTTAAAAAAAAAATATTTATTTATTTCTATAAATACCTAACTCTCATCTTCCACCTTACACCACATTTCAATATTTTCTACACTTTCTACCAAAGCTTTCATATACTTTTTGTGTGAAAAAAAAATACCAAAAAGCTTGTGGTTGAAGAATAAAGTGTATTTGATGAGTTTATGTAATTTCATTTTAGTGTGTTTTTTTTTTTATAGTTTATTTGATGAATTTATGTAATTTTATTTTAGTGTGTTTTTTTTTAAGTTTATTTGATGAGTATGTAATTTTATTTTTTAGTGTGTTTTTTTTTTAAGTTTATTTGAAATTTTATCTGAAATTGGTTAAAAATCTTATCCGAAATAAACTTAAAAAAAAAAAAAACATACCAAATAAATGCGCTGGGTGCCAGCGCATTTTTTTAGGGGTGGAGATGCCTTGGCCTATTACTGTTCACTCCAGTCTATTACTGTTCACTTAAGTGGATAAATGCGCTGGGTGCTGGCGCAAAGTCCTTAGGGGTGGACTTGCTCTAAGAGTTATATAATAGGTCAATAAAAGTGTCCAATCAGTTTGATAATAAAAAATCAGTTCTTCCTTTTCAACAATGTTTTTTTATTTAAAAAAAAATGAGTTTTAACGAAAAGCACACGGTACTGTTCATTTTAACGAAAAACCACATTTTTACACTAAAAAGTCAAACCTGGTACTATTCGCCTTACCCTTAATTTTGTCCTTATCGTTAAAACTCAAAGTTTTCAACCCCTTTTCATTAGTTTTCCTTTTAAAAAAAGGGAAAACCGATGGCAAGCCACGATTATCCATCATTTTCGGGGGTTGGGAAGACTCACAAAGGTATTTCAATCTTCCTTCGGCCACAAATATGGCTTCCACACCAGCAACGGGTTTTAAACCCGAGACCTCCAGTTTTTAGTTTTAAAGAAACCTCGTAATCCGTCATTTACCACTAGGTTTCGAACCCACGATTCCAGAAGTCCTTGCAAGTCTTGAAAGCGCCACTGGCACCACCCATATTTTATGCAGTCAAAATATCAACCATGTTTTATGCAAAAATGTTATTCTCATCATCTAATTGTATCATCACTTGTACCATCTCTCTAATAAAGGTGAGACTCACATGCGTTGGCAGACCCACCTCTATTAGATATATGATACTGATGGTACAACATGATGGTAAGTGTAGCATTACCAGTATGGTCTTTCCTCCATGACATGATGGCTTTTAATTTTAAAATATGTTGTCCAATCCACCTTTTTTGAAAATTGTGTAGGATAGAGATCCTAGCCGGATCTCCCCCACCAAGTTCTAAGGATTCGTCGATCCGGACCCTTAAAATTTAATCCAACGGCTATAATTATTATCACTTTTATAAGGATCTCCTTATTTGTAGCCGTTGGATCAAATTTCAAGGGTCCAGATCTCCGAATCCTTAAGATTTGATGGGGTGAAATCTGGCTGAGATCTCTATGTGTGGCTATATTTTGCGCTCTCAAGACTTGCAAGGACTTCTGGAATCGTGGGATTCCTGCTTGTACACGACGAGGGCAGGAAATTAAGCAAGAAAGCATGGTCAAAACTTATCAGCCCACCAACATTGGAATGTTTTTTGTTTTATTTTTACTCGAAAACCAACATGAGAATATATATGAGACTATTTAAACTAACAAAGCAAATTTGGCAAGCACATGGTTACGTCCTTCAACACTATAAAACAAAGCAAAACAGGCAAGCAAATGGTATCAATCGAAACCAGCTGCTAGTCTGCGATGTTTAATATTATTGAACTACAAGACTGTTTGGTGCTATAACACATCAAGCCAACACCGATATGACATGATCATTGAAACAAAAGAAGAGAAATTTAGACTAAAACAGTTCGAAGAAAAAGAAATCAAAAGGAAGCTGCAGCTCTTTCAATATGGTTGAGATCGTTTGAAGATTGACCAAGCCATGGGACTCTGTATAAATAGGTGCGTGGATAGCACTCTCCAAAAAATTTATTTCTAGAAATTTGTACCCAAAAAATAATTCTTTCCAAAAATTATAAGAGAAATGCTAAAGAGACTCCAAAAAGTGGGACTCTCTATAGATACTCTGCCACCTCTAGTGTTCTAAAAATTGACCTAGACGCTCGACGGCGGCTGTGAATTCACCAAAATTGTTCAACAAGTCGGCTAGACTATTAGGCGGTGCCAAGACGGCCTCCTGGGATGGCTAGGTGGCCTCGGCGACCCCCGGGCGTTTCCGTAACTCAAGAAAAATATATCACTGCAAAGGTAGTCATCATGTTACTGCGCCTTTTCCCTCCTCTACATGCGTAGAAGAGGAGTCGGCATAAAACATTTGTCAAGAGAGGAAGAGAGAGAGGGAAAGAGGGAAAGAGGGAGCTCTGTAAAATCTGCAATTGCATAGAAGAAGAAGTGCGATAGTGCAGAGTTTATGTTGGCTAGGGTTAGAGTTAGAGATTTTAAAGTTGGCTGATAGTTCTTTTAAAATTAGGGAATAAATTTTTATTTATTTATTTAATGTGAAAACAAGGCTCAATCCTTTTTTAATGAAAAGTAAGGCCCAACAATGATTAAAACATATTAGGCTAAGAAAAAAGGAAAGGGATCCTCCGGATCCCTTTCTCTTAATCCACCAAGTTCTGAAATCCGGGCCATTGAAATTTGATCTAATGGCTAAAGTTATTGTAACTTTTAAAGTGGGCCATTGTTTAGTCGTTGGATCAAATTTCAATGGCTCGGATCTCTGGACTTGGTGGATTTGGAGGAAGTGATCCGGAGAAGATCCATTTCCACGAAAAAATGTTACAAAACCAAAAGAAATATTCCTCAACTTTTGCATATAAGTCATATTTTATTATTATTACTATATATATACATATATGTAATAAATTTACTTAAAACAATCTATATGTTATTTTATTTTGTAATCTATGTATCTCAGTACAATTATATATATATTTTTAAGTATAAATTGGCATTTGTTTATACGATTTTACGTAAATCCTCCTAGGCCCCGTCTAGTGGTAGTCTCTAGGCCGCCGCCCGACTAGCGTCTAGCGTCTTTTGGAACCTTTGTCACCTCATGTTTTTGGTACGATGTTTAATAATGTTGTCACGAGAAGAAACGTTAAATTGTGAGGTGGCAGTCAAGGTATTAAATATCGGTAATATCGGAAATATCGATGGAAATATCGGGATAATATCGATATCGATAAAAATTACATGGAAACCACGAAAATTGTAAGAAAAACTTGGAAATTTTTATTGAAACTTTGCAGAATGTTTATTTAGTCAATTATCTATTAGTTTATCACAAAAAATTGGAAGGAAATGCATTGCATGATGGATTTAACATTATCAAGTTCATTATATAGCGAGCTGACAAACATTGTGAGTGTAGAAAATATGTAGTAATTAATGAAAGAAGTCTAAACACACCATAATCATTTATATATAATGAATTAGTACAATAGTTTACACTTTAGTACCACATAGAGTTCCTATGAGGTTCAAATTTTTCACTATCTTCATCATCTCTATGTGTAGAGTAAGTGTATTGTGAAGAGTAGTTATCAAATGATAAATCCCCAAAATAGTTTTGCATGTAATTGTTCACATGCCACCCATATGGATCCGAGATTGGTTGAGGTTGTCCATAAGCAAAATCATTTGAAGATTGAGTCTGGGATTGTTTCCATGAGTCGCTCGATTCCATCCCAACAGGAATGGGATATGAAGGGTAGGGAAATGGTTGGTTATGAGTATAACCATAGTTACTACTTCCCACTCCAATAGAGTCCGAAGTTCTAGATAACGAGTCATCTTCTTGACTTGCCAAAATCCCCTTGCATCTTTCTCTACGAGTATAGTCCTTCCCTATGGCACCAATTCCTGGTCCTGCCCGCCTACTGCCATGGTCATCATCATGTGTTGCATGCGTGAAGTTTGCCTCACCAGTGAAAGGGGTCATAAATCCGGGAGGTGGTCCATAATAGTTTCCATATCCACCATCACTACCTCCAACTCCACTACCTCCAGCTCCACTGTATCCTTCATCATTCCCACCTCCGGTGGTAGGTGAGTCTCCTGATCTTGTACTAGAGCTATCATTAGTATCAGCACGATGTTGTGGTTATGTAGGATTGGAAGAAGGTGGAATTCCAGTGTTTCTTAGTCTTGGGCGCAAAAGTTCTTCCAAAGAGTCAGTGCTGCTAGATCCCACATCCTCCTCTAATACTTTTTCTACATTTATCCCTTCATTACGTGCTTCTTCAGCAACTCTGGGAGCTGGGTTGCCTTCATCATCATCTAAATGAAGAAGTCTAATCCATTGATAAAGTTGGTTACCCTATGTATCATCATCTTCACCAACAATATCAAACACATCTAGTGGGTCACCACAGTCGACATGATCTATTTCTGCTTCCTTATCTCGAATTTGAAGCTTCATGTTGTAGTAGCAATAAACTAATTTTTCCAACCTACTATGAGCCAACCTATTTCTTTGCTTTGTGTGTATGAGTGCAAATGTGCTCCAATTTCTTTCACAAGCAGATGAGGAAGTTGTTTGTGATAATACTTTGATTGCTAACTTTCTCACAGTTGGTGCATCGGTCCCATACATGATCCACCATTCAGCTACAATGAAAAACAATGTTGATAAGCCTAATAACTCGAACAAATTCTATTATAAACTTATAGTGAAATATGTTTACACTCAATAGGAGACATTGTTGTTCGAGCAGCAATTGATGTTGGTTCTCCAAAAGTTCTTCTTGCATCTTTAAACCATGTTAGCTGAATTCAATAAATCGTGTTAGTTTAATACAACAAAGTAATTATTATAATTTAAGTAATTGTGTACCTCATTTCCAAATTGGCCAACTGTTGGTGATGCAGGGTCTAATTTAGAGCATACATTATGTACAGCACGTATAAGGGTACCATCATCTCTAACACCGGGTCTGTATTGGTATCGAGGATTCAAATAATATGTTGTTCAAAGAAACACATACTCTAATAAGAGAAATAATACTTATGCAACTAAAGAAATGAATTGCAAATTATGACATAATTTATACATGCTGCATGCAAATCGTGGTATAATGTTTTATACCATCGGTCTTCAATTATCTTTATGACCCACCTTGCACCATGTTTTCTTTCTAATTCATCCTTCACTACACGCATCAACTCATATACTGCCCCCATAATAGGATACACTTCTGTGTCAACGATCCGTAAAACTTTGTAAAGAGGTTCAAACACTTGGCACACATGTTCTGATGGAGTCCAAAAAGCATGATCAAGCACTATACTTTCCACCATACGACCTGTATTTGAGCGGCTGAAATTGTGGTTGGCCCAATCGTCACTAGTGAATAGTTGCTTCAACCCTGCTTTCTTCTTAAGTAGGCTGTCTAATGCAATATAGTTGGTGGCGAATCGAGTGGTAGCTGGACGAATAATTTCTCCTTTGCAAAATCCATGCATCTTTGCCAACAACCAATCGTGATTGTAAATAAAATTTGTGATCGTTCTAGCTCTTTTGACCACAGTAGCAACATTCTCTCTCTTCCCCATTGCCTCAAACATGAGATCAATACAATGTGATGCACATGATGTCCAAAACACATTATGATGCTTCATTAATTTTTTTCCAGCTTTGACAAATGCAGAACCGTTGTCGGTCACGACTTGGACAACATTATGCTCTCCCACCTCTATGATTACATCCCTCAATAATTTGTAAATATACTTGTAGTTCTTTATATGGTCTGAAGCATCAACAGACTTCAAAAAAAATTGTCTTTCCCTTGGAGTATACCATGAAGTTTATGATAAACAATCTGGTCGGACCAGTCCATCCGTCACACATGATTGTGCAACCATTAGTTTCCCATTTTGACCTCAACTTGTTAACATACTCGCCAATGTCTTTATACTCCATATCCAAATATTTGTTTCTTATCTCATAGGGAGTGGGAGGTTGTACTCCAACACCGGCCTGTTGACATCCCACTACCATATTTTTGAAATGATGTGATGATGTTTTCTCAGCAGGGACATTTTCATAGATAAAGAACTTGCTAATTAGACGCCCCATTCCCTCCTTCGCATTACCTCCAGTGAAATAACTCCAAACACTCTTTTGACGTGCTTTGGATGACTTATATAAACTTGGGGCTATTGGTGGTGTTGGTTGTGATTCTCTAAGACTGCCTCCCCGTCTCAGTTGTGCACCACCACTTGTCCCGGAACCTTGTGCTCTATTAGGAATTTTATGAAAGTGTTCTCTTTCCCATGCTGACTGTTTGGAGGCACGTAATGCTTGTTTCAAACTGCGTCGCTCTTCAGGTCCCATGTCATCATCACATTCGTTCTCATCGTCATCATCATCACTGTCAACCGCTTGGCCAATGACTTCTCCTCGTAGCCCAGCTCGAATATTTTCCATTCCATGTGTTATCTTTTCCTTCTGCTGTTTTTTATTTTTTAATAATGTGCTGATGAATGCCTTCACTTCTGGGGGGACATTATCGCATCGTTGGACATTTTTTGCTGGATCTAATCCACTAAGATGGTACTTAAGTCGTGTCACTCCGCCACTCTTCATTACCCGACCACAATATTTGCAAATTGTGCCATGTTTGTTTCCGTCTATTGGGTCTCCATGTTCCCAAGCTGGATCACGTTTAGTAACTCCACTGGACATCTTAAACGTACCTATATTTATTTTTCATGAAAATTAGACAATTATTTTTTGATAAAATAAGAGAACCTAAATAATAAAGTTATTCTACAGAAGAATTAAATACGAAGTAAAGAAAATGATTGTAAAAATTTAAGTAATTATACAAATAATATGGAATAATAAAACCTAATATTAATGAATAATAATCCAATTTAATGAATAATCCAATTTAATGAATAATCCAATTTGATAATAATCCAATTTAATGAATAATCCAATTTAATGAATAATCCAATTTGATAATAATCCAATTTAATGAATAATCCAATTTAATGAATAATCCAATTTAATGAAGAATAATCCAATTTGATAATAAAACCCAATATTAATGAATAATAATCCAATTTGATAATTAAAAAAAACCTAATATTAATGAATAATAATCCAATTTGATAAAAAAATAATCCTAATATAAAACATGGTGATGAATAATAATCCAATTTGATAATAATCCAATTTAATGAATAATCCAATTTAATGAAGAATAATCCAATTTGATAATAAAACCTAATATTAATGAATAATAATCCAATTTGATAATAAAAAAAACCTAATATTAATGAATAATAATCCAATTTGATAATAAAACCTAATATTAATGAATAATAATCCAATTTGATAAAAAATAATCCTAATATAAAACATGGTGATGAATAATAATCCAATTTGATAATAATCAAATTTAATGAATAATCCAATTTAATGAACAATCCAATTTAATGAAGAATAATCCAATTTTATAATAAAACCTAATATTAATGAATAATAATCCAATTTGATAATAAAAAAAAACCTAATATTAATGAATAATAATCCAATTTGGTAATAAAACCTAATATTAATAAAATAATAAATAACATTAAACATATTAAAATTATCCTAGGGAATAATTATACAACATTACTTAATTACTTAAAAAAATTAACATGTAATTGTTAACATTACTTAATTACTTACAAAAATTAACATGCAAGTATTAATTACTTAAAAAAATTAACATACGAGTCCACACAAATTTATTTGTTGTTGTATAAATTACAATAATATAAATTTAAGTTTGTAAACTTACCTTAAATATGGAACCGTTTGTGTTCAAGCTTTGGAATAGATCTGGAATGACTTTGAAAATGGTAAGGGAAGAAGAAGAAACAAATGCTCTGAATGCCTCTGATAGTGATACTCCACCTCTGATAAGGTGAAAGAATATAATAGACAATGGCACACTGTTCTGCATGTGAAATAATATCACGGACACGGTTTCATTATAAAAGTAGTATTATTTGATGTCCATGGTCTGAAACTGCAAAAAGTTATTGACATATTGTGAAATCAGTCAGGCATCTCGGATGAGATGACCCAACCACACACACACACCGACATGACACCACACACGCACACAACCCACGCACACTCACCTCACACGTATACAGCTCTCTCTCAGACTCTCGAACCTTCTCTCTTCTCTTCTCTGACTCTGAGCTCCCTTTTCCCCCTTCTCCATTCTCCCACGGGCCACAACAAACACAGATCTCCCACGTCTCTCGATCCTTCTCCCACACACACACACACGCACAGAGACCCAAGGTTTCTCGATCCTTCTCCCACTCCCACACACACGCACAGAGACGCACATCGGCAGATCGGCTTCTGCTTCTCCCTCGTCGCCGCCGTCGTCTCTCTCCTTTCTCTTTGCACCGAGGGTCCGAGACCCACATACACACACGCACACCCATCATCATCCGCAACCTCGTCTTTCTCCCTCTCCTTCTCGTCTCTGCAACTCGGCGAACTCCGGCGAGGCCGTGCGTGTCGACTCACTTTCCGAACACCTCCGACGGTTTCACGGCAAACTTCATATATAAAAACGTTCATCTCGTCTTCTATTTCATTTTCATACCTAGATCGGAGTCTAGGGTCCTGTTTTACAGTCGGCCGGAGCTTCTACAGCTCCGGCGTTCTTCTCCGAGCAGTCATGGTCCGATATTATCCCGAAAACCATTTGGATATTGAAAAAAAAATCGGTTCCCCTAAAAACAGATAATATCGGCGATATATCGCCGATATTATTGGCATTTCTGACCATGGTGGCAGTGAGTCCATGAAAAGTCTCACTTTGAGAGAGTCTCTTTAGCATTTCTCAATTTGATAAATGCTAAGGAGGCTCTCTCAAAAGGTGGAGTCTCTAGGGACTCTTTACCACCTCATATTTTTTACACAATATTTTATAATGTTGACACGATAATAAATGTTAAATTTTGAGGTGGCAGTGAGTCCATGGTTAGTTTGACTCTGAAAGAGTCCCATTAACATTTCTCAAATTAAAAATAAAATTAAAATGGAATCTACAAAGTATTTTATTCAACGTTTACAAAAAAGGGATTTAATGAAGGGAACTTTAACGAAAAACTCCCGGTACTGTTCTCTTTAACGAAAAACCACATTTTTACATTAAAAAGTCAATTCTGGTACTATTCACTTTACCCTTTATTTTGTCCTTATCATTAAAACTCAGTTTTCAAGTCATTTTCTTTAGTTTTCCTTTTAATGAAAGCTCTTTTCAGTTTTATTTTTAATTAAAAGGGAATTTTTGGTGGAAGATGTCCATAATGGATCAAACATTTTTTTATTTACTCTTATGTCATTATTCCATTTATTATGGTTGGTCCCACAGTGATGTTTATATTTTTGTCTGATGCTTGACATATTGTACGTAACTTTGCACAGTGCTATTGTGACATATTCCCCACCTGTTGCATTATTACTTTGCTCTTTCAACTTTTGCTTATCTGCTTTCAACTCTTCTAGGCTTCCATCATGTTGTCTTTGTTGTGTAGTTCTTCTTATGTTAAATTGTTCCAGTATCGATCATCTCCTTCTTCTAGCTCTGCTTCTTTTTCATAATCTTCTCTTATCTTGTAATAGATATCTAATCATTCGCAAAATTTAAAAAAAAAAAAAAAACCTAATTAAGTGACGAATGCAAGTAATTAATTAATCATGACCTTTTTTTTTATCTATGATTAGTTCCATATTAATTGAAGCTAAGTTGCTCGTTTTGTATGGTCAATTATAAGCCTGGCAAACGGGTCGTGTCTGTCGTGTTCGTGTTGTTTTCGTGTAACACCTATTATCTTAACGGGTCGTGTCGTGTCACACCCGTTATCTTAACGGGTCCTAGTAAAGTGATCCAACCCGTTATGACCCGTTAAGAAAAATATATTTTTTTCCTTAAATTTGCACATACCACACATTGCCACATAAATATTACTTCAAAACATTAAAACACATTTGTCGTTTAAGTACTACATCTACACTCGAAAATAAGAGTCTAATAAACAAACATTCATACACTACTAGTCTATTACAAAATATTAAATGTGCAAGGATATGCAAAATGAAAGAGTTTTTGTTTTCAAGGTTGTGAAGCCTTTCTCAAAAGTTTAAACCTTGTCAATGGAACTCAAAGCTTGCATGTTATTCCTTTTACAAAATCCTCAATTTTCATCAATCATAATGATGTAAGATTTTGTGGTATCCACTAGTGTAAATCGACACACCCCGACCCGAAATGTCCACTAGGACTCCGAATCGAGCTGCGCTGGCCGACACCTGGAAGGTGACGAAGCCATAAAGTGTGACGATGTGGAAAAATGTGAATAAATTTAAACCTAAGAGTGCCTAAATACCAGAGTGAGCTGGTGAGCTGGAAGGAACCCATTTCACACGTGACGTTAGAGCATAAGTAAGTACAGTAAAGTTGATTAAGAATCGTACCCTCGAAAGAATCTCCAATACTAAGAATCGCCACAAATCTTCGACGATAAGAAAGCTCAGCTAATAAAACCTGGAGGGTGAAAACAAAACAAGGGTGAGTGGCCCTAGAAATGAAATTTTAATAGAAACCATCTACAACATTATAACCCATTGCTGCAACACCTGAATAGTTTCCAAAAAATCATACCACGTATCAATGTGAAATCAAAAGTTTATCAACAGTAAACCATAAATATACCACAACACAACATCTCATCAGCAATATCAATAATCATGTGATTAATAACCCATACTAGCATGCAAGTCGGAGTCACCTTGGTGACCTGTATGACTGCACCCATATCTCATCAATCAATGCTAACTCATAAGTCGGAGTCACCTATAGTGACCTGTACTACTTATCCATATCTCATCACATATGCTAACTCATAAGTCGGGAGTCACCTCTAGTGACCTGTACGACTTATCCATATCTCATTACATATGATAGCTCATAAGTCGGGAGTCACCTCTAGTGACCTGTACGACTTATCCATATCTCATAAGTATACCTGCACACGAGTCGGGACCACCTAAGGTGGTCTGTACGATAGGACTGGGTGTAAATAACTACGCTCAAGTGCTACGAGTCGGAACCACCTATAGTGGTATGTACGACAGGTCTGTGCACCTACCTTGGATCCAAGGTGGGCGTAAGGTGCGAGAGGTGAACATCACGTGAAGGTGCCCTGACCACGGGCGGGAGCACTAACACCGGGGTGCAGGTTTATGAGCTCTAAATGCATCTCATGTGACATATACAACTCATAGGCAACTTGTACGACAATGTCAGAGTTGCCTAAAACATAATGTGATCATGCCATAACTCAATCATTTCAACTAATACCGTAACTCACCTGAACTTACATGTGGGTTCCGCGTTCATCTTCGCACTTCAAAGCATTCATAATAATTTTGTGCAGGTAGTATACACATGGATATGCCATAATGCAATCTAAAACTCAACCATATCATAGTATTTTCCAATATATATACATATATATAATGTGGCGTAAAATGCACAATCTATAACGCCCTACTCCCGAATTATTTATTTTCGAAAATAATTATCGGGGATAAGTCCAACTAAAATTAGTTTAATTAACTATCATTACTTACGTTTCCTTATTTCAGTTTCTTGATTCCTTCCACATTGATTTATGACCAACATCCAATCACTAAAAACATAAGGTTAAACCTCATATTTTCACCACTTTCCTTCACATTGCTCAATTCCCAAACAAGGTTTTTGTTTCAAATATTGTATGGCTGCATCTAACATCTCGTTAGACTGCCTACGTACCCTAAATAGGGATCAAGCCATTCGTAGTTCAGAATAGTATTTCAAAGCATTCACATTAATCATAAGCAATAATCGATTTATAAACATTTATGGATTTGTCAATCATATATATATATATATATATAATACACGATAGAATGGAAAAAACCCACTCACCTGAGGTCCATGCCACGACTCCCTAGCATGCACGTCGAGAAATCACGAACCATTGTCGCTTGCCACGAAGTCCAAAAGTGGACGGAAGATGGTCAATTTTGCCCACGAAGCTGGCGGGTGCCTAAAGCTTCCCGGTGTCGATTCGTCGTCTACAGTGGTCCAATGGGGTCAAGGTTGGTTGGGTTTTGCTCCTGGGATGATGGGCGACAAAGCCCAAGTGATGGCATCGGCCATCGCTTTGCCAATTCGCCGGAAAATTGAAAGGGGTCGCCGGAGCATTGTTGATTTTCGTCGACTTTCGTGGCCTCAAACCGCCACATACCGTGGTTAATCAAGGTGGTTCTTGGGTGGGTTTTGTAGAGGGGAATGAGAGCTTCAAGATGGCGGTGGTGGCGTCGAAAAATTCCACCATAGTTGGCCTTGGAAGTTGGGTGGTCGCGGTGGTCAAGGAGTGTAGCTGTAAAAAATCATCAAAATCAGAGTTAAAATAACCGTTAAATCATGATTTTTCGTTGATAACCGTCGAAACGTTTTGTCCCGTTACTTGATCTTTGAATGTTTGTTTTTTACAATTTTTGGCGTATACAATCTCGAAGCATATACAAACATGTTTGACGGTTGGATCGTTGAAACTAGTTTCGTAGAATGCATATCCCATCAAAACAATAGATTCACTAACACTTAGACTTTATTTATACTTTCATTAAGTATAGCATAAGATTTTGTGGTATCCACTAGTGTAAATATTTTAAATTGAAGAGCGAATTCATTCATTATATTCATATAGGGTCAAGGAGTGTAGCTGTAAAAAATCATCAAAATCGGAGTTAATTAAATCATGATTTTTCGTTGATAACCGTTGAAAAGTTTTGTCTTGTACTTGATCTCTGAATGTTTGTTTTTTACAATTTTTGGCATATGCGATCTCGAAGTATATACAAACATGTTTGACAGTTGGATCATTGAAACTAGTTTCGTAGAATGCGTATCCCATCAAAACAATAGATTCACTAACACTTAAGAGTTTATTCATACTTTCATCAAGTATAACATAAGATTTTGTGGTATCCACTAGTGTAAATATTTTAAATTGAAGATCGAGTTCACTCATTGTATTCCAAGGTTCTAAAAGACGCTAGGCGCTAGTCGGGCGGCGGGTTAGGGCCTAACGCCTAGGCGGCTAGGCGGGGTTTAGGCGGGCGCCTAGGCGGACTAGGCGGATTTAAGTAAATCCATTATATTTCGTGTAAATAAATATCTGTTTATACTTAAAAGATATATAATTTCATCATAAAATACAAAATAGAATAACATATGTATTATAAAGTATTGGAACATAATGAAAACATGGGGAATATATGTGTGCCCATTTAAGTATTCAACAAGTCTCTTACAATTTATTGAAAAAAATTAAATGCAAATTGAAAGTTATCTATTTTCTATCAAAGTGAGTCGCAACCTAGGCAGGTGCCTAGGCGGGTCTGGGCGGGCTAGGCGGTCTAGGCGGGCGCCTCAACTAGTCTAGGCGCCCTTTATTAATTTTCAAACACCTAGACATTAATCGGGGCGGTGACCAACCGCCTAGCGCCTAGGCGGGGCCTAGGCGGGGATTTTTAGAACAGTGTTGTATTCATATAGGGTCAAGGAGTGTAGTTGTAAAAAAACATCAAAATCAGAGTTAAAATAACCGTTAAATCGTGATTTTTCGTTGATAACCGTCGAAACGTTTTGTCCCATTACTTGATCTCTGAATGTTTTTTTTTTTGCGATTTTTAGCGTATGCGATCTCGAAGTATATACAAACATGTTTGACGGTTTGATCGTTGAAATTAGTTTCGTAGCATGCATATCCCATCAAAACAATAGATTCACTAACACTTAAGAGTTTATTCATACTTTCATTAAGTATAACATAAGATTTTGTGGTATCCACTAGTGTAAATATTTTAAATTGAAGATCGAGTTCATTCATTGTTTTCATATAGGGTCAAGGAGTGTAGTTGTAAAAAGTCATCAAAATCGGAGTTAAAACAACCGTTAAATCGTGATTTTTCGTTGATAACCGTAAAAAAGTTTTGTCCCGTTACTTGATCTCTAAATGTTTGTTTTTTACAATTTTTGGTATATGCGATCTCGAAGTATATACAAATATGTTTGACGGTTGGATCGTTGAAACTAGTTTCGTAGAATGCGTATCCCATCAAAACAATAGATTCACCAACACGTAAGAGTTTATTCATACTTCCATTAAGTATAACATAAGATTTTGTGGTATCCACTGGTGTAAATATTTTAAATTGAAGATCGAGTTCATTCATGGTATTCATATAGGATCAAGGAGTGTAGCTGTAAAGAATCATCAAAATCAGAGTTAAAATAATCGTTAAATCGTGATTTTTCGTTGATAATCATTGAAAAGTTTTGTCCTGTTACTTGAAGCATATACAAACAAGTTTGATGGTTGGATCATTGAAATTAGTTTCGTAGAATGCGTATTCCATCAAAACGATATATTCACTAACACTTAAGAGTTTATTCATACTTTCATTAAGTATAACATAAGATTTTGTATCTACTAGTGTAAATATTTAAAATTGAAGATCGAATTCATTCATTGTATTCATATAGGGTCAATGAGTGTAACTGTAAAAAAATCATCAAAATCAGAGTTAAAATAACCGTTAAATCGTGATTTTTCGTTGATAACCGTCGAAAAGTTTTGTCCCGTTACTTGATCTTTGAATGTTTGTTTTTTACAATTTTTGGCGTATACAATCTCGAAGCATATACAAACATGTTTGGCGGTTGGATCATTGAAACTAGTTTCGTAGAATGTGTATCCCATCAAAACAATAGATTCACTAACACTTAGACTTTATTTATACTTTCATTAAGTATAACATAAGATTTTGTGGTATCCACTAGTGTAAATATTTTAAATTGAAGATTGAATTCATTCATTGTATTCATATAGGGTCAAGGAGTGTAGCTGTAAAAAATCATCAAAATCGGAGTTAAAATAACCGTTAAATCGTGATTTTTCGTTGATAACCGTCGAAAAGTTTTGTCTCGTTTCTTGATCTCTAAATGTTTGTTTTTTGCAATTTTTGGCGTATGCGATCTCGAAGTATATACAAACATGACAGTTGGATCGTTGAAACTAGTTTTGTAGAATGTGTATCCCATCAAAACAATAGATTCATTAACACTTAAGAGTTTATTCGTACTTTCATTAAGTATAACATAAGATTTTGTGGTATCCACTAGTGTAAATATTTTAAATTGAAGATCGAGTTCATTCATTGTATTCATATAAGGTCAAGGAGTGTAGTTGTAAAAAATCATCAAAATCGAAGTTAAAATAACCGTTAAATAGTGATTTTTCGTTGATAACCGTCGAAAAGTTTTGTCCTGTTATTTGATCTCTGATGTTTTTTTTTTTGCAATTTTTTGCTGATGCGATCTCGAAGCATATGCAAACAAGTTTGACGGTTGGATCGTTGAAATTAGTTTCGTAGAATTCGTATCCCATCAAGTTCATTGCTATATATATATTTATTAAGTAGATTTAAATTTATTTATTTTGCACATATAACACTTAAGAAATTGAATAGTATCTATATTTAAGCCAATCCAATGGTCACCAATTTTTAATATTTAATTTAATATATATATATATATATAATTATTATTGTTTTTAGGGGTATAAAATTGTTAAATTAATATATATAATTATTATAGTATTTTTTTAGGGTTATAAAATTATTAACTCAATATTTTGCTTATCGTGTATTGTGTTACCCACGTGTATACCCGAACTAACCCGTTATCTTAACAAGTGCTTATTGGGTTACCCAATAACGACCCGATTCGTTATCGTGTTGACACAAACACCTGTTAATTTCGTGTCGTGTCGCGTCAGGTTATCAGGTCGTGTCAGGAATTGTCAGGCCTAGTCAATAACCTTAGAATTAGCAATGCAGTTCAACAAACACAGTGGCCGGTTGGAAATTTTTGTTGAAAGCCTGAACTTATTTCCCACATGTATCTTGACACGTGGGGTGTTGCTCTCAAGACTTTTAAGAACTTCTAGAATAGCTAGCTAAATAGATTGACAAATCAACTCATTGAGTGTTAATAGGAAACAATTAAGATTCATTTAGTTTGATTTCACCGTAATAAGGTATTATGCCATTATCCCCGCTACTAATCTCACCACCATATTATGATTAGAGAACTGTTATTGGCACTCCAAAAATTTCATTATACATTCCTCATAATTGTATTTTTCTTTCTAATTATAGAAAGTTTGAAGTGCGAAATGAGATTTTTGGATTGCTAATTACAATTTCTTATGATTAAATCAAATTAACAGTCTAAATATTTTTCCGTTGACAACCTAATGGTTCTCTAGGTCTCTCTCATATGTTTCTAGATCTATTGATTTTTTGCCGTGGAATGCTTGAAAAAGAGTAATGTTATACTTATCACCTATTTGTATCATTTATTTAATAGAGATAAGGCCCGCCGACGTATATGGGTCATATCTCTATTAGAAAAATGACACAAATAATGGTATAAATAAATGACAAGAGTACCATTTTTGGACAACTAATGACAAAAGGAAATGAACGCAACTTTTTTGTCGTTTAGGGAAAGATAACTCTACGTTATTAAGATGTTTTGTTGTACATATATATATTTGGAAAATAAGACTGTTTATGTGTAACTTAATCTATTGGGCTTGGAAAACCGGAAAAAAAAAAAAAAGACCGAACACTAAACTGAAACTAAAAAAGAAAGACCAATTAAAAACCATATTGAAACTAGAAAACCAAACCAAACCAAACTAAAAATTACTGGTTGAGTTTCAATTTTGGTGGTACAAAAACTGAACTGAACCGAACTAAATAATATATAAATTCTCAAAAAAAAAAATATATATATATATATATATAAATTAATATTTTATTTATTTATTTATGTGGAGCGTTCATTTTTCAAACTCAATATCAATCATTAGCTGCCACTTAGTACTACGGTCTAGTGATATTCCTCTTAAATAGTGAATTCAATGCCAAATTAAGCTGCCTATTATGTGGTTTTGCCGAAATCTCCCTATTTTAGTGTAAAAATATCAATATACAAAAAACAAAAAAAATCAATCATTAGCTTAATTTCAACGGAAAACTATGTGTTTCCAACATAAAAGTCCAAATATATTGAAAACCTCGTCCCCAAAACCAAGCCTATTTTGCCTCTTATTTCTTTTTCTTTTTTCTCCTGCCGTCTCATTCTTTATCTTTCTTTTTTTCTTCCCTGCCGGCTTCCTTCTCTCCCACCTGTTGGATTTGGCATTAAATCAATATGCCTAAACTAAAAAGGATTACAATATCTTGGACGCAAGATATTTGAATTTGTGTTTCCTAGTTGGTTTGAGATTTGGTTTTAGTATAGAATTTGGTTTTCTATATTCTAAGGACTTTATGTAAACCTAGGACATCTATTAGTATAAATAGACGGAGGTGAGATAGAGTTTTGTGTATGAGAGTTTTTGAAAGGCATAAGTTTGTATACTTGAGAATACTTTGTGTTTGTGAGCAGTGGCGGAGCCAGAATTCTGAATGAGGAGGGGCCTATCACAAATATGTATATATATATATATATATATATATATATATATATATATATATATGAGTGTGTGTAAAAAGTTGAATTCATAACATGTTGACATATGCAATTTGTGTAATCCTCACAAAACTGAAAAAAAATCTCTTAAATTCAATACTAAGAAGAAAAAAATGTAAAAACCTAGACAACCAAGTAAGAGGTAGGTTGTGGAAGGCTAAAGAAAATACAAAGAAGTAGAAAAAGAAGGAAAATGGGGAGAGGTCTGCAAATA
Source organism: Malus fusca (assembly GCA_035220775.1). NCBI lineage: Eukaryota > Viridiplantae > Streptophyta > Magnoliopsida > Rosales > Rosaceae > Malus > Malus fusca. The sequence goes on along the minus strand of CM069061.1, from coordinate 13,339,077 downwards.
AAGAAGGTGGGTTGCTTTAGAAAATTATAGGGTGTATATTACTGTTAGGTGAGAGAATCGAACCAGAAGTGAGGTTGCTTTTTCCATTTAAAATTGCACATCTCTTTTAAAACTCCCCTGGCAAACTTATCGTTTCATTAGACAGCCGAAAAGATTTAAAATCAAAACAGCTTAACGACGTCGTTTGCTTCATCTTCTTCCATGAGGTTCACACCTCAGATGAAGTCAGGATGGGCCAGGGACTACCCTAGTCCCTTGGTGGCTCCGCCCCTGTTTATGAGTTCTCTTGTATTTGTTGGTAATTAATAAAGCTTCCGTTGTTAGAGAGGTATTCCTATATTGGAGGAAATCTGAAATCGTTGTGTTTTGTTTATTGCTTGATTGGTTTTTGGTTTAGTTTACAACACCACCATCTTTCTCTTTGCCTCTTCCTTCTCTCCCCTCTTCTTTCTATTTCTTTATTTTTCTCGGTAACTCCGTCTCTTAAATGCAAGGGATTTATCCATCTGTTTGATATATTTCTTGTTGATTGTGTCTTCCTCGGTGTCTGGGGCTGCTTATGGTGATTGTGGATTCCAAAAGTTGCACTTGATTGATATTTCTTTCTCTTTCTTCTGTCTTATTTTAATGGGTTATATATTAAAACTGATGTGCTGCTATTGTGCTGATGAACCTTGTTTTCTTTTTCACTTGATGACGGACCACTTGATTTGAATCCGTTATCTTTCTTTTTCACTCGAAACTGGCTTCTAGTCTAAGATTGTTTGATATTATTGAACTACGTAGAAAGCTGTTTGGCGCTAATAACCATGGAAGAAAATGCCGATAATATCGGCGAAATATCGTCGATATTATTGGTTTTTCGGGTAATGGATATTTAAATAGGTTTCCGAATGGTTTTCGTCAAAATATCGCGATATTATCGATATCGAAATATTTTTTGAACGGTGAGGTCGGAGAAGAACGCTGGAGATGGTGTGCCTATTCCCGAGCCGATTTCGTCCCAAAAACCTTGCAAAAACACGAATTTGAACTTAAATTTCACATATAAGGATCAAATTTCACGCATGCAAGAGGTAATCAACATATGTGATGCCGGTCCAAACGCTGAATTTCATAAAAAACCTCATCTGAAAACTTGTTATCTTCGAGTCGAACGCCTCCTTGCTCAGCGGCGCACCGCCACAGACGAGAAGCCGAACGCCTTGGCCGTCGGGTAGGGCCGGGTCAGGTTTGCGCCGAAGGGCGTGGATCGAGAGGGATTTGAGAGAGTGGGAGAAGGATCGAGAGAGTGGGAGAAGGATCGATCACCTGGCGGGAGGATTTCTTCACTGTCTTTGTGCGGACGCGACCCATGGTGGTGGTGGAATTGTGCGGCGGAGTTGGGAAGAGACAAACGGCGGGTGAGTGTGTGTGTGTGTGTTCGTGAGATGTTTTGTGCTTGAAAATGGAGAATTACCATGGTGGCTTAGAGGGAGTGATAGAGGAAGATGTGCGGAGTAGACATGGAGGGTTAGAAGGAGAGATCAGAAGAGAAGAAGATAGAGGGTTAAACAGAGAAGTTGAGATGATTGATAGAAATTAGGCAGGGAAATCGGGAAAGTGGAAAAAATGGCCTAGTTTTGTGTGAACGTCTACCACCCACATAATTAAAAAAAACAAAAAATAATTACCCACTATTAAAGTTGGACAAAGAGAGGCAGGAACAAGATCTTGTGAATCCTTCTTCCTATTGTTATTGCTTTGGTCCAATAAATATATTATATAAATGATTAAGATAACATTATATTATTTGTTCTGTTTTAAAACAATTTTTTTTTTGGTTTTTTGGTAAATAAATGAAGTAATTGTGACTGACATTTCTAGATCTGGCTTGTATCCTCTTCTTATTTGGATTACTCAACCAGATCACGACGTCTTTTCCAGCAAAAGATTAAACTGTCATTCTATTTTTACCCCTTAAACTATCTATCTTTTAAAACAATACTATATTATATTCTTATAATATAATATTTTCTTTTCTTTTTCTTTTTAAGACCAAACAATTCTTTTTCTTTTTAAGGCTATCAATGGTATTGAGCCGTTGGATTAGTGTGGTCAAAAAAGCGGGTGCTGACGTTTTGGGAAGGGCTTTCTCATTAATTTCCCGTTGTTTGTGTAACTCATGTATCTTACCATGCAATGTATAAAGTGTAAAATATTGTACTAAGTCATTATATATAAATGATTATGGTGTGTTTAAACTTCTTTCATTAATTACTACATATTTTCTACACTCACAATGTTTGCCAGCTCGCTATATAATCAACTTAAATCAGTTAAATCCATCATGCAATGCATTTCCTTCCAATTTTTTGTGATAAACTAATAGATAATTGACTAAATAAACATCCTGCAAAGTTTCAATAAAAATTTCCAAGTTTTTCTTACAATTTCCGTGGTTTCCATGTAATTTTTATCGATATCGATATTATCCCGATATTTCCATCGATATTTCCGTGTTTTCGGACTACCGATATTTCCGATATTACCGATATTTTCTTCCTTGCTAATAACACATCAAGCCAACACCGAATATGGCATGATCACTGAAACAAAAGAACAGAAATTTTGACTAAAAATAGTTCGAAGAAAAAGAAGCCAAAAGGAAGCTGCAGCTCTTTCAATGCGGTTGAGATCGCTTGAACTGTGACCAAGCCATGGGACTGTATATAAAACTTAGTTACGCTAGTATGTGATCAAAGGTGGATTTCATGTAGTTCTTGCCGCTTTGTTGAAGCTGGATATACTCCTTATAGTTCATTCCAATGTATTTCGGAGCTTGGCCTTCGTTTTCCAGCAACTCCGGCGCCGGTACATTAATTGTATCAACAGATCGTCCATGTGGTATGGCAATAGATATCCTCGAAGCTTTGTTGTTGAAAGTTGCCCGATGCACCACACTCTTGTATTTGCCATTAGTAAGAATATGCATTTGGTCAGCGAGGTTGACAAAGAAACCGTTGGCAGGGCCATTGACGGTGAGCCACTTGCCGTTGTGTTCAACTTGGAGGCCATTCATCTCATTCTGGATGAGGAGGGTGACAAGGCCATGATCAGTGTGATGTGATATACCAATTGCATGTTCTGGCTGAGAGCAACGCGGATAGTAGTTGGCGGCGAGCGTTTGTAGGCCGCGATCCATGTTCATCGCATCATGTATGTAGTTGGGCTCCAATCCCAAACTTTCAGAGATTGCACGTGTTATCTCCGATGCTGCTTCTCTTGTTCTCTTGCTGAACTCCATTGAAACCTCACTGAAGCAAGCCGGTTTGTAGGGGGGAGTAGAACTTGGGATGTAGTACTGGTTTGGTACTGGGGTGTTTTTATAAAAAAAATGGGTATAAAAAAAGCTGAGCTCAAAAATGTGTTTTGTAAACACTTAAAAACAACTTATTTTCACAGTTTTGGGTGAAAAAAAGCTAAAAACGTGAAACAGCAAAAATGAGCTTATTATCACAGCACAGCAAAAACAGTTTCTTTTCAAAGCACAACAATACCAAACCAGCCCATACTCTCCCTTTGAAGAAGTCCCTCCAGAGAAGGACTTTGTCTAATGCAAGATTGTAGTTGGTTCCATACTTGAACATTTCCAACACATCATTTCCGGATTTGAACTCCAACTTCTCTTCGTCTAGCTGAAAAATCCATGGCATGCGTGGTCATCGCCTTCATTAGACCCTCTGGGATTCCATTGTTAATTGCCTGCAATGAATGCATTGTGATCATGATTAATTAGCTTGGCTTTTTTCGAGTGATGCTATACTTACCACATTTTTCATATTGCATTTGTCCCACCTCTCTAATAGAGGCACATGTGAGTCCAACCTCGATTAGAGAGACATGATACAAATGTGGTATAGAAAATGTGACAAGAGTATCATTGTTGTTTTTTTCATTATCAAATTGCTACAAGCAACTCTAAAATACCTGCAACCGTCACTTAAATATTTCTCGTAAAAAATAACTGAAATAGTTAATAGTTAGTTAAACTACTTACAATGAAGAAGCCCCATGCTTAGCAAATTTTGACCAGGTCGTGAATTATTTTGGACCGTTGATCAGGAGATGAGGTGAGAAGAGACACATCAACTATGGGGATTAGGGGTGGGTTAAAAAAACTGAAAACCAAACAGAACCGAAATCGACAAAGCCGAACATAATGAAAAAACAGAACCGAACCGAATTCTTTTGGTTCGGTTTCGGTTTCAGTGGTCTAGAAATCGAACCGAACCGAATTAATTAAATTAATATTTTTTTATTTTATTTAATTAATTATCTGTTTTGAATATATATATATATATATATATATGTGTGTGTGTGTGTGTGTGTGTTGGAATTTGTAATGGATAATTATTATATTATTAAAATAACTAAAGTTGGCTGACAAAAGTTGTATAGCACATGGGTGCTTGCTTTCTAAGCACATAAATCTCTCTCTCTCTCTCTCTCTCTCTCTTATTCTCTGAATCTCTGTTGCCTTAGATTACTACCCATTTCTGAGATCTAACAAATAGCCATCTCGAGCCCAGAGCCAAACAGCTCTCTTCCACATTTCCATCAATCCTCTATATCAAAACAACCCATGCCTCCATTTCTCTTCTCTCTGCACAAATCTCATCGCTGCAACCAAAATCATAGAGCCTCCAAGGGTGCACAAGTCTGCAAACAAAATTGCAGACCTCGTCGGAAGATTAGTCCAAAAAACAAACCCCTAAAGTAAAAATCTCTCCTAGAAATATCAAAGAACTAACACATGCATGCGTTTTCCCTGCGAGAGCTCTCAGATCCACAACAAGAAAGACGCACCGACACCCAATAATGTTAGATCCATGGCTGATAGTCCCAGTTTGTAATCATTTGATGCAGAAGAACCTTTCTTTTGTTTTTGCATCTTCAGTGCTCAATCGTTGCGATGTTGTTGCATATTTGCTCTAGATTTAAAAAATAAAAAATAATCATGGAAAAAACCGAACTGAAAAAAACCAAAATTGAAAAAAACTAAAACAAAATTGGTCCGGTTTCGATTTTGGCAAAAAAACTGAACCGTTTCAGACTGAACCCAGCCCTAATGGGGATTTCATATTCGGATCCTTTTTTTTTTTTTTTTTTTTTTTGAGAATTGGAAATATTTCATTGCTAGGCTGAAGCCAGGAGAACAAAGAAAGCCACTCAGGGCAAGCAACAAGGAAACATAAATGGAAATAAGGGAAGTAGGAAAGGCATTGAAACAGACAATGCCAACCCTTTTCAACCACCAAAGAACTAACTAGGGGGCAAAGGAGACCGTTCTTGTTTAGAATTCTCACGAACGAAGATGGGGGCCGATCAATCCAGACTAAGTTGCACATCTCTATGTCAAAGTGTGACACTACATAATCTGTCGCTTCATTTGCCAATCTTGGGACCCAAGACCAAACACATGCATGGAAGAACTCCCCCAACTGTCGAATCTTGCATTGAGAAGGGAAAGCCTCCCAGCAAACGTTCTCGATACACCCGTTCAACCACGAGATTACATCATTCGAATCCAATTCCACAACCACCTTTGTGAACCTGTGTTGTTGGGCTAGAAGGCACCCCTCCAACACGCTGAAAGCTTCCACCGCTGCACAACTTCTCGCCCTGATTGCCCTTCTCCAAACAACCAGACATTTAGAATTAGAATCCCGCACCACCACTCGAATATACCCTAGATTACCATTAGCCTTCCAACTTGTATCCACGTTTATCTTTACCGTGTCACCAGGTGGAAGGGACCACGTATTACCAGAAGCATGATCAGTAATAACCCCACGGTTTCCTCCAGGTAGACCATGCAGTTTCTGACACGACACGGTGACACGACACAAAAACGATACGAAAATAACGGGTTTCGGGTCAACACGATAACTTATCAGGTCATTATCGGGTGACCCATTAAGAACCCGTTAATAACGGGTTCTTAACGGGTATACACGCGGGTAACACGTGGGTAACCCGTTTTGACCCGTTAAGAAAAAAATTATTTTGATAATTTTAAAGTTTAATTACTAAAAGATTTATTATAAAATACAATAGCCATATTAATATATACAATATATTCTATATTAAATATATAGTTTTGTATTATTATTCTATATAAGTTTAAAAAAAAAGTTTTAGTCATTATTTATTTTTATTATGAGAATTCCTTATTATCATTACTAGGATAAATTTTACTTAACATGTTGTTGTCCAAAATTAAAATAAACTATATAATATTTGTATAGGCAAGAACTAAGAAGACAGACATACAATACAAGTATGAAAAATGTGAAAGAATATATAAACACTCGTGATTCATCATTACTCCTCCACGAGTAGATAATGGTAACACTTACATTATCGTTTAAATTTTAAAAAATCCTCCAAACCTTTATGAATAATGTTTTTTATTTGAGGGCAAAATTAATAAAAAAAATAATAATTATTGTAGAAGTGTAAAAAATGTAAAAAAAATATACAATCACTCATAGTGACAAACTTTACAACTTTCATGAAGGGGTCAGCTTCGAAATCCAACACTATAATTCATAAACCTTAAATTTATATTTAACCGTCGATTGCCATTTACGCTTTATTCTTCTTACTGAATTTCATTTTTAAAATTTTCTTTTTTGAAAACATGATCATCTAGCGGATGTAAGAAGATGAATGGTTCAGATCTTTGATGTCACGTTTCGATATTTACGATTAACTGAAATATGAGTCGATGTCATATAGTTTGTAGAAACTTTATAAACATCAAACAATATTTTCACTAACCGTAAAACTCTGAATATAATATCAACGATCCAAACCGTTCATTTTCCTGCATCCTCTAATAGATCAAGTTTTCAAAAAAGAAAATCTGAAAAAACAAAATTTGATGAGAACAATGAAGTGTAAATGTAAACAACAATCAACGGTTAAATTTTGATCTATGATTTATATGATTATAGTGGCGAATTTCGAAGTTAAGCTCTTCATGAAAGTTGTAAAGCTTGTCATTACGAGCGTTTATATATATTTTCTATTTTTTTACACTTCTACATTAATTAAAAAACTATTAAAGACTTTAGGTAAGTGAAAATATACTTAAAAGAAAAATGCGTTTTTATGTTTTGGATATGACAATATGGTATGTATATACTTATTTAGTATTATGTTTTTCATTTGATTATTTATTGGTTTAAAATATATTTTCCTTAATGGGTAACGGGTCGGGTCATATTACCTGTTAATATTATCGGGTCGATTTCGGGTCGGGTCATTTTACCCGTTTATTTTAACGGGTGTTACACGACACGACCTGTTAAGATATCGGGTATGACACGAAAACGGAAAACATGACACGAATGCCAGGTCTACCTCCAGGTATTATTTGGATAGTTTAGATATGCTTCATCATTGGGGTTTATGTTGAACGCATAAGCAGAGCGAGTGATTTCGCAAGCAATTTGAGCTGAGAACAAGTGATTCCACGAGCGATTTGATGCTCGTTACATTTATGGTTTGAGTAGCAACTGGAGCTATATCTTCAAATTTCAAAGACAAAGATAATATTATGTATATCAGAAGAGGATAAGTAAAAAGAATTATATGTAAGTCGATCAAGAGGAAATTTTGTGATGCTAAATGAAGGAAATGGTTCCTTTTTATAGAGCTAGCTAGACACTCAATAGCGGAGCCAAGAATTATTGATGGGTGGACTAAGCTAAAATTATTACTACGAAATCAAATGATTAATTTTTTTTTTGTTACTTACATAAAGTTGTATACTAAGAGCAAGTCCACCCCTAAAAAAATGCGCCAACACTCAACCCATTTAATCCACTCAGTGAACAGTGATAGACCCAATGAACATTAATTGGCCAAAAGCATCTCCACCCCTATAAAATGTGCTGGCGCAAAGTCTAAAAAATGTGCTGGCACAAATGATCTACACCCCTACAAAATGCGCTGGCACCCAGCCCATTTAAAATATTATTAGTTTTTTTATAAAATAATAAATTAAAAAATGTAGTTTTAATTTCGGATAGGATTTTTAACAAATTTTGTCACGCCACGTGTCATGATCCGAAAGTACTATTTTGTTGATAGATGTCCGATAAGATTTTTAACCAATCCCGACGTGCCACGTGTCACTATATGTTTACAATAATTTAGCCAAGCTTTCGATAAGATTTTCAACCAATCTTGTCACGCCATGTGTCATTATCCAAACCTACTATTTGATGGATAGATTTCCGATAAGATTTTCATCCAATCCCGACGTGCCACGTGTCACTATCTGTTTACAATAATTTAGCCAAGATTTCGATAAGATTTTTAACCAATCACGTAGTGCCACGTGGCATTGTCCAGAACATCATCCTTTCTTTCTTTTTTTTTTTCCATATAAACCCTACATCCATTTTCATTCACACACCAAACTCAATCCTTCTTTTTTAGCTCCGAATCATTCTTCATCGTTTTTAAATCTTGAGTTCTTACAATGTCTTCGTCAAGGAGTTTGTATGAGCAACAGAAAAAAGTGTTGGCACAACAAAAAGGATTGTTCAATCTCGAGGAAGGTGGAGGCTTTCGCAATGGAAGAGGATGAGGATGATGAACATAGAAGGCTTCAAGCCTCACATTCCCGTTGTGTCATGGAAGTTGAGGGTCAGATAGCCAAACTCAGACGTGCCGCAAACTTCGATAGAAAAAGAGAAAGACGAGGTAAATATCTCTTGGAAGATTATTTTATTCCCAACAGTGTATTCCCTTATCATATTTTCAGACATCGTTTTAGAATGCAACGAAGTTTGTTCAACAAAATCATGAGTGCTATTTGCAACCATGATCCATACTTTGTGCAAAAAGATGATGATTTTCATGTTCTAGGTCATCTTCCGGAGCAAAAAATTACGGCTGCCTTGCAAATGCTTGCATATGGAGCATTTGCAAATCAAGTGGATGCGATTGGGAGGATGGGAAAAACAACTGTTTTAGAGTCCCTGATGCGGTTTTGCTCTGCAATTGAAGCCCTTTACACTAATGAGTACCTCTAGAAACCAATGCCAAGGGACATGCGAAGGCTTCTGTGGAATGGTGAGATGCGAGGCTTCCCTGGCATGATTGGAAGCATCGACTGCATGCACTGGACTTGGAAAAACTGTCCAAGTATGTGACAAGGAGCTTATGACGACATAAAAGGAGCCAAAAGTATCATTTTGGAAGCAATGGCTTCATTTGATACATGAATTTGGCATGTTTTTTTTGGTGTTCTAGGAGCTCAGAATTACTTAAATGTCTTTGCCCAATCTCCAGTGTTCAACGAACTGTTGCAAGGAAAAGCGTCGAGATGCATATATTGGGTTAATGGCCATAAATATGATGAAGCATACTACCTTACAAATGACATTTACCCAAGGTGGACATCGTTTGTCAAAACAGTGCAACATCCACAAAGTGAAAAAGAACAACACTTCGCAAAATGTCAAGAGGGGTGTATAAAGGATGTGGAGCATTGTTTGGGTACCCTGCAAGCTCGTTGGGCGATTGTCAGGACTGCTGCTAGAATATTTGATGTTGAGGCTCTTTGATCCATCATGATGACATGTATTATTCGCCACAACATGATTGTGGAAGATGAGTATGATTATGATATCGTCGATGAATACGAGCCAAACACGATGAACAACTCAAGAACACGTATCTACTATGCTCATGACAGGACCGAAGATCCCGTGCAACACGAGCCGTTGGAACAGGATGGACGTTACAATCAATTGATCGTTGAGCGGTACACTTCAGTGCAAGAGCCATACTGGCACATAAGCTGCCAGAGTGACTTGATTGAGCACCAGTGGGGGTTGCAACAAGGTGAAGATAATTAAAATGAGCTTGTGGTTGAAGAACAAAGTGTGTTTTTTTAAGTCTATGTAATTTTATTTAGTGTGTGTGTGTTTTTTTTTTTTTTTTTAAGTTTATTTGGTGAGGTTATGTAATTTTATTTGGTGTTTTATTTTAAGTTTATTGAGGCTATTCGTGGTGCCTATCATGCTCCCTGGAGACTGAGGACCATTCTTGCTGATATTCGACGGCTGGTGGGCTTCTTTGAGGATATTTGTTGGAAGCTTGTCTTCATAGAAGCCAATTTTCTAGCGGATGATATAACAAGTGTGGTTTCTCAGTTAATGGCTTCCATGTTTGATATAAAACTATTCCGTTGGCTGCTCATCCAGCCTACCTTTTTTATTGTACTCAAACGAATTGCCCTAAGGGCTTTTCTCTTTAATATATTTCCTTTTCTAGCAAAAAAAAAAAGCAATATTTTTATTTTTAATGTGTTTTATAATTTTTTTAATCTTACTCTTTGCCTATAGTATACTATAAAAATAAATAAATAAAATAAAACTTAAATTTTTTTAATTTATATAGAATAATAATGAAATAATACATATTTAAGATACAATATTTACATATACACTAAGACTATTGTACCAATTCAATTTTTTTAGGAATCACACTATGACTATTGTATTTTATAGTCAATTTTTTTAATAGTTAAAAAAAATTAAAATCATCAAAATAACTTTTTTCGTAACGAGTTACCCACGTTTCACCCTCGTGTAAACCTGTTAAAATCATCAAAAGTAAAGATAAACCTCTGCTAGACAAAAAAGAAGTGGAGAAAGATGGTCACCTTGACATACCCCCTGGGAGCAAGAGAAAAACTCATGCAGTGTGCCATTTACCAAAATTGAAAAGTGAGCTGACTGTAATAAAACACGCACCCATTCCACAAAGATAATAGAAAAACCAAAACTAGAAAGCACTTGGAGACGAAAATTCCAGTTCGAAGTATCAAAAGCTTTAGCGATGTCAACTTTTATGCCTACGTTACCACTAAAAGCCTTGTTGTCCATAAAATTGAACCCTTATGAAACCAGCCCAATGCAATTAGAAATACATCTACCTTTAAAAATGATGTTTGTTGAGGAGAAATAATGCGAGTGGCAATTGGGTCGAATCGACCAGCAAGAATCTTGGGGATAATTTTGAACAGAAGGTTAGCAAGAGTAATGGGCCAACCCTGAGCAATAGTGGCAACTCCTTCTACTTTAGGGATAAGCACCACAAAGTTGCAATCAGCATTGGGATAAAGTCATACATGCTTAAAAAAAATCCTGTACAAAAGCAATAACATCTAAACCAATAATATCCCACTGATAAAAGGAACCAAGAAAGCCATTAGGTCTCGAAGCACTCGAGGGATCCATAGGAAAAACATCACTTCTAATTTCATCTGCTGAAGGTAAACAAGAAAGAGAAAGATTTTCCTCTTCACTAACCATAGGTGGTATTACGTCAATTCTAGTTGGTGTGAACGAAGAATTAAATAAAGACCGATAAAAGGTTACCACATGATCAACACTAGCAGTATGAGAAAAGAGTACATTATCACCATCCAAAAGAGTTACAATCCTGGAAGAAGAATGCCGACCTCGAGCATAAGCATGGAAAAAGGCGGTATTAATATCACCTAAGTGAGCCATTTAACCCGAGCACAATTAAGTTATGTATAATTTTGGTAAGGTTAGCTGGAAAGAGACATATAATTTTAGGAATAATGCTACATTTACGACATTTTTATACCACCTCTCTAATAGAGGTAGGACCCACCAACACATGTGAGTCTCATCTTTATTAGAGAGGTGGTACAAATGTTGTATGGAAAGTGTGGTACGAGTACCATTTTTGTAATTTTAGTGGTAATTTCCAAAACAAAAACACTACTCTTAACACATTGTTCATACTACATTTCTACCACCTCTTTAATACATGTAGGACCCAAGATTAGCTAGAAAGTAAGCAAACACATTCTATTTTCCGATATATATTTGTTCTTTTTTTATGTACAATTTAACGATAGTGTTAGTAGGTTAAATTGTTAGTTGTTAATGGAAGGGGGATTAGTGAGAATCAAACTTGTACTAACAACGCATAGACATCATTGCTTTCTGTCACTGCGATAAAACGCCATCTGCCAAATATTTGTTTATGGCCTCCAAAATAAAAGAACTTTATATAGGAAGCATTTTAAAACCACTTGAAAATTGAGATACTTGCGTACCAGCTTCTCAGTTCTCATTGCTAGCTCTATAAATGGAAGGTATGGAACCATTTCTTTCATCCTCCTATTTCCACTCGTTCTATATATTCTTATTACTTAACATCAGATTATAATACTCTCCCAGTCTTTGAAAATTTGCGAAGAATGGGGCTTCTTCATAGTAAGTAGTTAAACTAACTAATTAATTAATCATGATCACGCTGCTTAATGAAGGCTATGATTGACGCATGCCATGAATTTTTCAGCCTCCCTGATGAAGAGAATGAGGAGTTCAAATCCGGAAATAATGTGCTGGAGATGTTCAAGTACGGAACCAACTATAATCTTGCATTGGACAAATTCCTTCTCGGACTTCTTAGTCCATCCCTGAAGAAAGTTGAGGTTTCACCGTAAAACTAATTGGTAATATGGGGAGCAGTCCAACCTTTTATAAGCCTATGCGAGGTCCCTCCTCCCATCAATGTTGGACTCATTCTCAACACGTCCTCTCACACGTGGCGAATTTTCGAGCCTAACACATGGACAACATAACGGGGTGACATGGAGCACATGTGGCCATTTGGCTTCACACGTGGGACAACTTGCTCTGATACCATGAAGAAATTGGGGTTCCACCATAAAACTAATTGGCAATATGGAGAGTAGCACAACCTCTTATAAGCTCATGAAAGGTCCCTCCTCTCATCAATGTGGAACTCATTCTCAACAGGCTCTCTTGCATGTGGCGAAGGTCCCTCATCCCATCAATCAATGTGGGATTTATTCTCAACACGCCCTTTCACGTGTGGCGAATTTTTGAGCCTAATACGTGGACAACATAACGGTGTGACGTGGAGCACATGTGACCGTTTGACTTCACACGTGAGACAATTTGCTTTGATACCATGAAAAAATTAGGGTTCCACCATAAAACCAATTGGCAATATAGGGAGTAACCCAACCTCTTATAAGTCCATGCAAAGTCACTCATTCCATCAATGTGGAACTCATTCTCCACGCCCCCTCACGTGGCATTAGAGAACAAGAGAACAAGAGAAGTGGCATTAGAGGCACAATCTCCGAAAGCTTGGGATTGGAGCCCAACTACATACACGATGCGATGAACATGGATCGCGGCATACAACTACTATCCGCCTTGCCCTCAGCTAGAAAGCAATTGGTATACCACATCACACGATCATGGCCTATTCACCCTCCTTATCCAGAATAAGATGAATGGCCTCCAAGTTGAACACAACGAAAAGTGGCTCACAGTCAATGGCCCTGCCAATGGTTTCTTTGTCAACCTCGCTGACCAAATGCAAATACAGGAGTGTGATGCATCGGGCAATTGTGAGCAACAAAGCTACGCGGATATCTATTGCCATACCACATGGACCATCTGTTGATACAATTATCGCACTGGCACCGGAGTTGTTGGAAAAAGAAGGCCAAGCTCCGAAATACATTGGAATGAATTATAAGGAGTATATACAGCTTCAGCGCAAAGGGGGAAGAACTACATGAAAATCAACCTTTGATCACATACTACAAGGCTGTCTCTAAGATTTCGGGGGCCTGTGCGAAATTTATAAAATGGCCCTTTTTTAAGATATATATTTTTTTAAGTATAACAATATACTGATACTAGAAAATAATAATTTAAATCAAAACAACCTTTAGGACTCACTGATTGTAAGTTTACAAGTGTCATTAAATAAGTAAAAAGAGTTATAAACATAATCTTCACTAAATAATAAAAAACAGTTCAATCTTAAGCAACCAAATAAAGAAAAAAAAACTTCAAAAACTCTAACTTTAGAGTTTCACTTGAATATATAACATTATTATATAATTAATAAAATTGAAAAGAAAATCATTTTTAAGGTGTTGTTATTAACACTCCTAATATCTCATTGTGCATTCCAAATTTTTATATTTAGAAAGAAAAAAAAATTTACACTTATAAAAGTGCACTATAAGATTTTAAAGTGCTAATAAAAGCATTTTTTTAATATATAACATTATTACATATAAATATAAGATACCAAAAAATTTTGGCCCTTCAAATTTGGGAGCCATGTGCGATTGCACATTTCGCTCTCCCTCAACGCCGCATACTAACCTAACCAAGCTTTGCGCACACTGAAAGAACTGCAGCTTCCTTTTGGTTTCTCTTTCCGTGAACTTTTTTCGTCACAATTTCTCTTCTTTTTTCCAACAACCATGTTGTATTATGTGTGATGCTCTATTAAGGCCAAATCTCTTGTAGTTCAAATGGGCATGTTTGAAGTTTGAACACACAATTTACTACTGAATATTCCTCAAGTATATGTTAAACACAACCTTCTTAAGTAAAGCTTTTTCACCCAAAGTATCAATTAAATTTAAACTTTTTTATGCTTCTTAATTTCAACATCTGATGAAAATAGTTTCAATTAGCTAGATTGGTTTGGTGGGTGGGATGACTTTCCTTGTAGTTCAATTATGTCATCTTTATTCAGGGTAAATACGGGATATCGACTTTTAGTCCAATTGGTTAATGTTGAAGAACAAAGTCTTATATCCGAGATATACCAAAACGATATACAATTTATATCGCCGCTAATTAATATCGTTGAGATTTGTTATGATAAAACTTTACACCCAACATCTAAAATAATTGTAGAAATAAAACCTTTTGAGGTAAAACTATCACCAGGCCTTCTGCCACAAATGTAACTTTAAGTAAGGGAGCCATACAAGAACTAAGTCAGGTTTAGGAGTTGAACTACAAGAATTAGAAGGCTACATTATTTTTTGCCACGGGTGCAAAAGTGGCCCATATCAGGAGGAGATTTATGTGAAATGAATTTACTGTCATGTGACATCTCTATCCAATAATGAATTGACATATGTAAGTTGCTCTCTCATATCAGTAACAGATGGAGCTATATAAATTTCTATTTAGAAAATCCGCTAACTGCCTACATAGTGCGAAAAGAGGTTGATTTGATTGAGTTAGGGGAGATTTTCGGACGGATCACATTGGAAAAACGTTTCCAATTATTGGTCTAAAATTTCGGAATCAAGTCGGATCATAATTTTTAAATTTGGAATTTTTGAAATATTCGAAATTTTCTGAATCAGAGTAATCTTGAAAGTTTCGGAAGTTCATATAATTTATATTGTTTTTAATGTTCTCAAACTTTTTCGTACATGTAATTTATTGTTCATTCTTAATATTTGGTATATGCTTAAGTATAAATTCAATTAATTTCTTGGTGTACTATTACGCTCATTCTTTTTAATAAATAAGTGTATGTTTAATATAAAAACAATGAACCAAAGGCATCCAAAATAACAATAAAATAAAATTGATTATGAAATACATAATTTGAGTAAATAATTATAAAAATTTGAAACTTTTTTCGGAATTATCGGGCTCGCTAAATGCATTCCAACTTCAATTCCATTTTTTTGGAAAATATTCAGATTTGGATTCATAAGTTTTATTTTCGGAACACCATTCCAACTTGCACCCCTAGATTGAGTTCTAAAAGTATGCCTCACACTTGGCCAAGCAGACAATTAACAAAAGACATAAAGAATTTGAGCTACTGTGACTTCAATTGTTAACCATTATAACCTTAGGGAGTAAATTTCTATTAGCATAATGTGCAATTGTATTTCTTTGCATTTGTAATTGAGAAGTCTCAAATTTAATTGGTATGAGTAGCGAGATTTCTTAATGAATAAATCAAGCGAGATTTCTTGATACCACGGGCGGAGCCACCCACAAGGCTAAGGTGGGTTGTAGCCCAGGGAGGTTTTTTGTAAGTATAGTGCTACCTAAGCACTTATTTTTATTTCTTACACATCCCTCTCAGTTTTCAACCTTCGGATTAAATGAATTGACGAAGATCAATGACAAAAAATGAATAAGGGTGTGTGAATAACAATATCCTTTTTTTTAACTCATGCTTTAATGGCTTATGTTAATGCATATAGCATATATATAGCCCACTCAGTTCCAATACAGGTTACTATTTCATGTATATTTAGTGGAGGATAGGTAATAAATAATATTTTTATGCTAAAAATAATAAATTAGTTCTATCCTCCCTCCCCTACTATCCTATTCGTTAAAGAAAAAGACCATTTACCCTATGCAATTTAGCCTCCGCACTTCTTACTAAAGAAAAGAAAAAGAATTTTCTTTTAATTCACAATTAAATCTCTATCTCCGCAATTCCTTACTTTTCATTGCGATTTTCCAATAAATGTAACCTTTGATACGTTCTTAATCGCTTTATTTACTTATTCTTGATTTATTTAGTAGGTTAATTATTTATATGATCCTTGAAGTAGTTGGTTAGGGTTATGATTTCAAGAATTGTTTATATTCTATTGTTATTCTTTTATATTGATTATTATATAATTTTATATAAGAAAAAATAAACATATAATTTTATAGTACTAATTTCAGCTAGCCATCCCAATACTATTGTATAAAATTAAAAATAAAAACATAGGTTGTAAATTAAAGAAGATGAAAAGGTTGGTTCACCAAATGAAAATGACCCCAAACCTTTGTTCATAAGTGATTTTGTTAGAAATGCTTACATTAGAAACACGTTAAATTTTTATTTATTTTTTAAAACTAAGTGCTTTAGTGTGCTTTCGTGCTTCATGAAGAAGTATATAGTATGTTCTTTTCTAGAAAGCTCGTCAATTTCCTATAAATATTTTTAAATTTTTCTATCAAACACAGTGAAGAGCGCTGTCAACAACCGATTTCAAGCGTTCCAAAACAGTCTCATGCATGTCCTTATCCGAGTCATTAGTTTGGGCTTACACACCACCATTTATTTGGGCCCAATTCCAAATACATGCCGTGGAATAAACAGGCCCTGAAAACCCTAATCATTTTTCTCCTCCTCCTCTCCTTCTTCTCGCTCTGCACGCAGACTGAAAACTCTAGGAAAGATTTCTCGGAAAAACGAGAGTTCGCTCCATCCAAATCCAATCCCTCATCAACTTCTCTCTCAAGAATTTACCCATTTTCTCTCTCTCTCTCTCGGTAAGCGATCTCAGTTGATTTTCAATTTCGCTTGTAATTTTTCCTCTGTTTTTCTTTCAATTTGTGAATATATATGCATTGCTGATATTGCTTGATAACTTGATAGCCTAAACCGTAAAACTCTATGCCTAAATTAATCTCGAAAACTTGCTTTTTCTTGCCCCCTTCTTATTTTTGTTTGGGAAAGAATGCAAATCCTAGGCTACTCTTTCGATATTATAAATTTAAAATGGAAACAAATGATACCCATGGTATTGATTAAGTCTTTAATTTGATTTTTTTTGTTTCCTTCCTCTTCAAATTTGGATTATTTTGAATAAAATTTGTAATTGACGGATCTATGCTGTATACTTAATATTCTTGTTTGTGGTATTGAGAAATTTAAACCCGAAAGCGACTTTGAAATTATTCTATGCTTCGTTTTGAGAGGAAAGTTTACGGTTTAGGGCACGCTTTATGATCTGATGTTTGGATTTGATCACTACCCAAATGTCTGGTTTCCACGAAGCAGTAGGAATTGATTTTGATTTTTCAATGTAGTTTTAGGAGGAAGCAAGAACGTAGCTTGTTGAGATTGATACTTAGCGTCTTTTTGAAACTCATTTGAAGATCACAATCTAATTTTGGCACTCCTTTCTCTGTCGTTTAATCTGATCTTGTAGTGAGAAAGTTATGGCGATGAGTCATGTCAAAACATTTAGAAGCGTTATCAATACCAAGGAAGTCGTTGGGATACTGTCACAAAGAACATTTTCTGCTGGGGCTGGCAAAGCAAAGAAGGACAAAAAGGGTGGTTCTCAAACTGATGCACCGAAAGCGTCAACTCTGGCCAAAGAAGTCAAGGCTACTACTGTGGTCGGAGGCAATATCCTGAAGGATGGAACGGATCCTAAGATCTTGCCAGATTCTGAGTACCCTGATTGGTTGTGGGGTCTACTTGACAAGCGCCCTGCATTGAGTGAACTAAGCCGGAAGAAGATTGAAACTCTCCCCTATGAAGATCTCAAGCGTTTTGTTAAGCTGGATAACCGAACAAGTATCAAGGAGAATAACTCTCTTAAGGCCAAGAACTAGTTTCTTTTTATCCTTTTGATTTGCGAACAAATGAACGGAATCATCAGTATTAGCTTCACCAGTAAGGCTGTTTCTTGGTCCCTGTATGAATCTGAGGCAGGTTAGATGTACTTCTCTGTGGAAATGCTCTTTTGTATGTTTTGAGGATCTGTCTCAGAATTAAATTATATCCTTGCCTGTTTTCTGAACAAATTGGAAATTTAGTGTTGGTAAACTTTGCTAACTAATACATTAATCCATGATAGCACTCTCCATGTTTTTGGTTTTTTGGGCATATGAATATATCATTGGAACTTAGAAACGTATATATCATTACAACTCTCTTCTATTGGATTCCCAATAATGAAAACAAGAGAACCTGATACAACGAAATAGCTTCTCATCCAAATATTCACGACAACATGAGAGAAAAAGAAAGCTTGATCAATTATCCCAGGCGTAAGCATGGCTTGATCATCAACACCCAAACAATGCAACCTACCAATAGTAGCTTAGATTTCAAACAAACCACTAGTTAAATCCAAAGAAAATTATACCAAAAACTAACCATTCCAAAGCTAAGCACAGTTATCATACTATTCGAAATTACCTGAACAATCTTGACCTTGGCAAGAGCTTTAACCTGGCTTGGAATGTTCTCGGTTGTGGTCTCGTGAGGATGCCCTACGGTCCCTGTTTGGTACGAACATGATATTCTCCTTTGAGATGTCCATATATATAAACGCTCCGTTTGGTTGAGACTTGGTCGATATGGGATAAGGGGCATATTGAGTTTCGAGTAGCAAATTCTGATTAAACTTGTTGGAAATCTTTGTTTTCATTTGGCTTATTATTTACTTTTTCCAATATCTCAGAGAGTTTCGTGTATAGTTTCGAATTTGGTTTTCGTTATTGAATAGAGACGATCTATTTACATTGAAATACTTTTCTTTTCTTTTTCATTCTAATAGGCCATTTCATTTTCACCTTCATATTGCATCCAATAAACGTGACACCAACATCATGAAATAAGTTTTCAAAATTGTAGATAATTATTTGACGATTAATTAGGTACTAGTAACCCATTGTTTTGAAATATTAAAAACATCCCACATTTGAAAGTCCTAAATTCGATTCTCCTCTAAATTGTATCTAGACTTTCTAAATTCGTTTGGACAAAACAATGGCCCATTAGAAAATCTACAATGGGCCCGTTATGAACCCCATTGATTGGTTTTTGCATCATCGACCTAGTTTGATAGTATCACTGTCAGAGATATTGCCATCGTTCCTTGATAAAAATAAAATTGTACAGAAAAATTCTTTGGACCAACAAATGCATGAAATCCAACGATAGGTGACTAAGAGAACGACACTCGAAAATTAAGATCCAATTTTTAAATGAATCAAACAACCTGAATTATTTAGGAAATTAAATGAGAAAAAAAATTGGGTTATAGATCCAACACAAGGGTGGGTAGCCTTAACCGGATGGGTACCAAATAAGATTGAAAGCTAACTCCCGTCCCTGTAAAGGGAGATGCCAACCATCTCTCCTTTCATCAAACAAAATAAAGTTTTTGGAGATGTTGATATAAAAACCCTCCACCCATCGTGCTTTGGCCGATGTGTGGGAATGGCATAAAGTGCATATTGAACTTTGGCTTGGAGTTTTCTATGATTGCAATATACTTATGTGCCATTCATCCAATTAATTTTTGGACTTTGGCGTTGTTCCTGATATTTTACCCATGACCCTGTTGACCCTAAAAACTATAAAGTCTACGTGGCACGCAGACCGAGTAACTAATGAGCTAACTACATCATTCGGTTGTATGCGGGGCGTGCCAACTCGACGGCCAAGATCGGCTGAGGAGTAAAATATGTTGATGTTGCGTTGAGCGCGAGGCTGACTTCTCGCTCTTGCGACTGCGGCCGAGGAAGGAACACTCTCAGCCTTCGGGTTCTAGAGCCTGAAGACATGGCTACTAGTTCTGCAAAGTTCACAAATCGTTGGTGGCGGATTCGGTTACAGTGATTATATTCGTTAAAGTATAAGCACGCCGAATCGACACCAGACTATATGGGCACAAGTACTCAAAACAAATGTACGTCTTGATTGTGAAAGTGGTTCAGCCATCAGAATGCCGAACTCTAAAACCTACTTATGAATAACCAATCATAAACAACTCGGCGTTCAATGTGCCGAGCCCAGTAATTCATGACACCTCACTTCGCCGGAAAGGCTAATGAGATGACCTCTGCCAATAAGGATTCGAAAATCCTCCTCGACCAAGACTTGGATAGATAACCATTCGGCCTCGACGCAGTGTTGTTTATCCAAACTGAAGGTGCTCTGTGATCGCCTGATTCTACAGCTCCAGTACTGTTTATCCAAACTGAAAATGTCGCCGGTTGCCTTCATAGTGCTGTTTATCCAAACTGAAGATGTGTCGGCGGGAAAGGAAAATAAAAATCTCAAGGTTGTTGAGAGGTTTCGCGAAAGCGAAGGTTTGCGCATGGCAGTTTGTGTGTTGAATTGGAAAGGGCCTGAATGACGTCCTCCTCCCCCTATTTATAGTAGCTAACCTGCTTCCGATCGAATCACAACCATTCTCGGATTAGGACTCATTTCCTCGATCCCCCCTTATCTCGGCCAGTCCTACTCCTACTAGGACTTTGAGCTCAACCCATTATCAAGCCGGATTCAATCCCAAACTCCAATATCCTTATCTTATCGAAACTCTTTCTCGTATCAGGATTCAACTACCCATGGATTCCTAATTGGACACTGCCGGCCTTGGCTATGTGGCCCATAAACCGGATGACCCCCAATGACTCCTAAGTACGACCTTTGGGCCGAGAACAATTTAGTGCTCGGCCCAAACCAATATTTTGGGCCCAAACAGACCCTTAAATTTTCACAAGGAATGAATTCCAATTAGTTAGGTAAATGTCTAGATAATACAGCTTTCTTCTATAGGATTCTAATAATGAAAACAAGAGAACCTTATACAATGAAATGGATTCTCATCCAAATATTCACAACAACTTAAGAGAAAAAGAAAACTTGATCAATTACCCCAGCGTAGGCACGACCTTAATCATCAACAGCCAACCAATGCCATACACCAATAGTAGCCTAGATTTCAAACAAACCTTTAGTTAAATCCAAAGAAAATTACACTAAAAATTAACTATTTCCAAAGCTAAGCACAATTACGATACTATTCGAAATTACTTGAATAATCTTGACCTTGGCAAGAGCTTTAACCTGGCTTGGGATGATCTCAGTTTTGGCAGGAGGGTGCCCTGTGGCCCTTGTTTGGTTCATGTTTGGTTCAAAAAATACAAAATACACACAAAGAAGTGAAAGGGGTAGTAATCAAAACAGTGGATAGAGTGATAAAAAGACAACTAAAACAAGAAGAAGAAGATAAAAGGGGGCCAGCTTGTCGTCATCGCAAATGATGAGAGAGTTTTGGCTACAAGGGACAACAGAGCGGACAGTCTGCAAACTTGGGTCATCACGCCGTGATTTTGTGGTGTCGCAACTTGTGACTTGCGAATAACAGAATACGAAACAAAGACGCAGGGGCACTGTAGTGCGTACAATTTTGGGTCGCATAACAAACTAATAGCTCATCTTGTAAACATTACAATGTCATCAACTTACGAATTTGTTGCAATGTTAGACCTCCGTTAATTATACCATCGGTTTGTTAAAAGGTAATCTTGTCTTCGGCCCAAGACAAGTGATCCAACCCAAAGCCAATGTGCAAATGCTAGAAAACTCTAGCAATCTATGTCGGTAATAGTAGCTAGAAAATTCCAGCTATGTAAGTCGGTGGGAGTGTGTGCATGATCATGCACTGGAAAGTTCTAGAAAAATTGTGAGGACATTATGCAAGCCAATGTCGGTGTGCATGCTAGAAAGGTCTAGCTGATTGTAAACTTGTGTGGTTGAAATGCAAAGCCCAAAGGCAGTGGGCAATAGTAAGTCAGCAAAGTATGCCTATAAATATAGGTATGTGCGTGTGTTGTGATGAAACAACCAAGAGATCAAGTGGTGAGAAGTGAGAAGAAGCAACAAAGCTTCTAAGAGTGTTTGAGTATTTCCTCTTGTACTAGTTTGTGAGTGAATAAAAATTCTTGTGTAATATGTTAAGTGTTCTTTCTTTCTCTTTCCTATCAATTCCGCTGCGTTACATTCTCCATTGTGAGATAAACAACTCCAAAGTAGTAAAGTCTTTTTAAGCCCTAACAAAGTGGTACTAGAGCTATGGCTAGCAATGCTATGGCAGCCTTCCAAGTTCCAGTGCTCGACAACAACTTCGATAATTGGACTATCAAAATGAAGGCCCTTTTGGGAGCAAACGATGTATGGGAAGTCGTGGAGAAAGACTACACTGAGCCAGAAGATGAAGCTACTATGTCCCAACCCCAGAAGGAGAGTCTGAAAGATTCAAGAAAGAGAAACAAGAAGGCTCTCTACCTCATTTACCAAGCATTATATGACAATGGCTTTGAGAAGGTCTCGAGTGCAACCTCTGCCAACCAAGCATGGGAACAGCTTCAAACCTCTTACAAAGGAGCCGAACAAGTGAAAAAGGTTCGTCTTCAAGTATTAAGTGGTGAGTTCGAATCTCTACAAATGAAAGGGTCTAAATCAATCTCTGATTATTTCTCAAGAGTCTTAGCCGTTTCTAATCAATTAAAAAGAAACGGTGAAAAGTTGGAAGTTATTAGAATTATGGAGAAGATACTACGCTTGTTGGACCCCAAGTTCAAGCACATTGTCTTGACGATTGAAGAAACTAAAAACTTGGAAGAAATTAGTATAGAGCAATTAATGGGTTCGCTACAAGCATATGAAGAGAAACATAAGAAAAGGCAAGGGAATGATGAGCAGCTCCTCAAGACGCATGTCCAGCGAAAGAAGAAGGAAGAAAGCTTCGACAACAAGAGAAACCAGTATGAAAGAAGTCGTGGTCGAGGACACCGACGTGGACATGGACGTGGACGTGGTTGGAACTTCAACAACCATAACAACTATGAAAGAGGAGGAAACTCAAAAAAAGGTCATGGAAGAGGACGCTTAAACTTGAGGTATGAAAAATCTCAAGTTCAATGCTACAATTGTCAAAAGTTCGGGCATTATGCTTAGGAATGTAGAGCTCCAAGCAACAGGCCTGATGGGAAGGTCAATTATGTGAAAGAAGAGAAATAAGATAATGGCGTTGTGCTACTAGCATGCAAGAACAATGATGGAGACCAAGACTATACATGGTACCTTGACACCGGAGCCAACAACCACATGTGCAGAAAAATAAGCATGTTCGTATAGCTCAATGAATTGGTGAGTGGCAACGTTTCTTTTGGAGACGAATCCAAAATACCCATCAAAGGAAAAGGTAACATCCTAATTCCCCTGAAAAATGGCGGTCACCAATTAATTTCAAATGTCTACTACGTGCCCAATATGAAAAGCAACATTTTGAGCTTGGGTCAACTCTTAGAAAAAGGTTATGATATTCACATGAAAAATTATAGCCTTTTTCTTAGAGATGACAAAGGAAGATTAATTGCCAAAGTGAAAATGTCAAAGAATAAGATGTTTTCTATGAACATTCAAAACAATGTTGCGAAATGTCACAAGATATGTTACAAAGACATATCCTAGCTTTGGCATCTTCGTTTTGGGCATCTTAACTTTGGGGGACTGGAGTTATTATCCAAGAAGGAGATGGTGAGAGGCTTACCGTGCATCAGTCACCATGATCAAGCTTGCGAAGGATGTTTACTTGGGAAACAATTTAGGAAAAGCTTTCCAATGGAGTCAACCACAAGAGCCCAGAAGCCACTCAAGCTCATTCACACCTATGTGTGCAGTCTAATAAAACCAAGCTCTTTGGGTAAAAATAATTATTTCCTTCTCTTCATTGATGATTTTTTAAGGAAAACTTGGGTGTATTTCTTGAAGCAAAAATCAAAGGTATTTGGAGCATTCAAGAAATTTAAAGCTGCTATAGAAAAAGAAAGTGGTTGAAGATCAAAGCCATGAGATCTGATCGAGGAGGAGAATTCACTTCAAAGGAATTTCAAGAATTTTGTGAAGCTAATGGAATTTGTCGACATTTGACAGTTCCAAGATCCCCTCAACAAAATGGTGTGGTGGAAAGAAAAAATCGAACCATCCTCGACATGGCTCGAAGCATGCTCAAAAGTAAGAGATTGCTTAAGGAGTTATGGGCAGAAGCGGTAGCATGTGCTGTCTACCTATCAAATCGGTCTCCAATAAGAAGTGTGTGGGGAAAGACTCCGCAAGAAGCATGGAGTGAAAGAAAGCCAGGTATCTCCCATCTAAAAGTTTTTGGAAGCATAGCCTATGTACATGTACCAAACTCGACGACAAAAGTGAGAAGTTCATCTTCATCGGCTATGACTCAAATTCAAAAGGTTATAAGCTGTATAATCCAAACAATGGGAAGACGGTGATTAGTCGAGACGTGACGTTCAATGAAGAATGAGAATGAGATTTTGGCTCTCATGCAGGTGATCTTCATTTCTTTCCTCAGTTTGAAGAAGAGAATGAACAAAGGATGATGGAGCAAGTAAGAGAGGTTCAACAAGAATCCACTACTCCACCTGCTTCACCAACATCAACCAATCATGGTAATTCACCAGCATCAGCATCGTCAAGTGGGAATCTAAATGAAAGAGAAGTACCACGCACAAGAAGTCTGCAAGATCTCTATGAGGTAGCTGAAAGACTTGATAATCCTACACTTTTCTGTCTCTTTGCTGATTGTGAACCAGTTGACTTCCAAGAAGTAGTGCAAGATACTAAGTGGAGGAAAGCAATGGATGAAGAAATTGAAGCAATCCAAAAGAATGATACATGGGAACTTGATATTCTTCTGAAATGACACAAAGCCATCGAAGTCAAGTGCGTGTACAAGACAAAGAAAAATGCCAACGGAGAGGTCGAAAGATACAAGGCGAGATTAGTGGCGAAAGGCTATAGTCAAAGAACCGAAATCGACTATGATGAGGTATTTGCACTCGTTCCTCGGCTGGAAACTATACGATTACTAATTTCTTTGGCAGCTCAAAACAAATGGAAGATTCAACAAATGGATGTGAAGTCCGCTTTCCTAAATGGAGTCCTTGAAGAAGAAGTCTACATTCAAAAACCGTCAGGATATGAAATCAAAGGGCATGAAGATAAAGTTTTGAAGTTGAAGAAAGCCCCCTATGGGTTAAAACAAGCACCATGAGCATGGAATAGTCGCATCGACAAGTACTTTCAAGAAAACAACTTCACCAAGTGCCCTCATGAACATGCTCTCTACGTCAAAGTCAAAGATGGAGATATTCTAATTGTGTGCTTATATGTGGATGATCTAATCTTCATCGGAAGTAATCCAAGCATGTATGAAGAGTTCAAGAGAGTGATGACCAAAGAATTCGAGATGACCGACATCGGGCTGATGGCATACTACCTAGGCATTAAAGTCAAGCAGAACGAAGAAGGCATTTTCATCTCCCAAGAAAGCTACACAAATGAGATACTGAAAAAGTTCAAAATGGACGACTGCAAGCCCATAAGCACGTTAGTGGAGTGCGGAATCAAACTAACCAAGCATGACAAAGGAGAAAGCGTAGATCCAACATTTTTCAAAAGTCTAGTTAGAAGCTTTCGTTACTTGACTTGCACAAGGCCAGATATTCTCTATGTCGTCGGATTAGTCAGTCGTTACATGGAGAATCCCACAACTACACATTTGAAGATAGCCAAAAGAATTCTTCGATACCTTAAAGGTATTGTTAACTTTGGCTTGTTCTATTCAAGTTCTGATAACTATTAACTTGCTGGATATAGCGACAGTGATTGGGCAGGAGATTCCGACGATAGAAAAAATACTACTAGATTTGTGTTCTTCATGGGAGACACTGCATTCACATAGATATCGAAGAAGCAACCAATCGTCACACTATCTACATGTGAAGCTGAATACGTAGCTGCTACCGCATGCGTCTGCCATGCAATTTGGCTGAGAAACTTGCTAAAAGAATTAAGCATGCCACAAGAAGAGCCAACAAAGATCTATGTCGACAACAAGTCTGCAATAGCTCCAGCAAAGAATCCAATATTTCATGACAGGAGCAAGCATATAGATACCCGTTATCACTACATAAGAGAGTGCATTGCAAGAAAGGATGTGCAAGTGCAATACGTGAAGTCTCAAGACCAAGTTGCCGACATATTCACCAAGCCACTTAAACAAGAAAACTTTATCAGACTAAGGAACTCAATCGGCGTCACAAGACAAGATTAAGGGGGGATGTTAAAAGGTAATCTTATCTTCGACCCAAGAGAAGTGATCCAACCCAAAGCCAATGTGCAAATGCTAGAAAATTCTAGCAATCTATGTCAGTAATAGTAGCTGGAAAATTCCAACTATGTAAGTCGGTGGGAGTGTGTTCATGATCATGCACTGGAAAGTTCTAGAAAAATTGTGAGGACATTATGCAAGCCAATGTCGGTGTGCATGCTAGAAAGGTCTAGCTGATTGTAAACTTGTGTGGTTGAAATGCAAAGCCCAAAGGCGGTGGGTAGTAATAAGTCGGCAAAGTATGCCTATAAATATAAGTATGTGTGTGTGTGTTGTGATGAAACAACCAAGAGACCAAGTAGTGAGAAGTGAGAAGAAGCAACAAAGCTTCTAAGAGTGTTTGAGTGTTTCTTCTTGTACTAGTTTGTGAGTGAATAAAAATTCTTGTGTAATACGTTGACTGTTCTTTCTTTCTCTTGCCTATCAATTCCGCTGCGTTACATTCTCCATTGTGAGATAAACAACTCCAAAGTAGTAAAGTCTTTTTAAGCCCCAACACTGTTATCCCGTGGCTTTGGTAGCTTGAATATTCTTGGGGCTGGCAATGCGCTTGGTGTTGGAGATGTGCATGAGCTACCAATGTTAGAGTCAAAATATTGCTCGTCGTAGAACAGCTTGTCGAAGTCAAGCCTTCGTCGAACTAGCAGCTTCTAACTTTCCGTTCGTGGACCGAGCCTTTCAAATACCCATGTTTGATTCTGCTCTAAAGTTTGGCTAGTCAGTTGAGATGCAAAAGATTCTAAACTACTCCTTTTGGGGGATGGGGAAGTCTCTCATTTCAATTGTTTGACTGAACGATTCAAGTTCGGACTAATGATTGTGATTTCAAATTTACACCGACTACAAAGTATCACTGGTGTGTCAGAGCCACTTAATCCTTGGCTAACAGAGTTATGTCTGACATGAACTACAAGGACCAGATGATGCGCTGGATGATCCTATTGAGCAAGATCGATCTTTAACCTTGGTACCTTATTTTACTCAGGTATGTAAGCATGATCATGTGGATTGTGGATGATGGGAAAAGACCAGTGTCAACCAACATCTATGCCTTCTCAGATAACTTGAGCTTTCATTTATCGATCTAATCTTGGATGGCATCATGAAACACAACGCAACTGTTGGTTGCATGCGTGCTAGAATTGTGGAATTTGCAATAAACTTTTCCCTTCAGGTCTTCGCCCTTAGGTATAACATGACCTAGCTAAATCTTGATTTCTTCACCACAAGAAGTAGTGATGTCAAAGGTATAGGCTTTCGAGGTTTAGATTGCAGCCTTGGCCGAAGTTGTCGCGTTTTAATATCCTTTGTGCTAGCGTGAGACAAAGCCTTGCATATAAATGACTTATCAATTATGATCTCGGAAACATCTATATTGACATACAGTGCACCCATGTATCGAGCTGAAGTGTAACTCACGACTAGATTCTTATACAGTGTTCCTTGGGATGTTGTTTTGATTACGTTTTCTTCTCTAAGCAATGAGTCATACAGCTCAACATGTTTGGCCAATTCATACATATCGCTAAAGTCCATGCCGAGAAATTTCTTTTAGAACTCCATGTCGAGGCCGTTCTAGGCTATCCGAACATATTCTGGCTCAAGCAGAGGAACCCGGCACCAGTTTTTAGCTCACTTGAAGCGACAGAGATACTAGATACGTGATTCATTTGGTGCTTAGGCCATCCTATTCAACTATGAAACCGAGACTTTCATTCCAACTCGGTAGAATTGTTCATGAAACTTCCTGACTAAATCATCCCAATTTTGCACTGAGTTTGACGACAGGTTGATATAACGTGAAAAAGCGACCGAGGTCAGAGAAGAGTTGAAAAGCCACGACTTATGGAAGTCATGGTTGGCATCTCCACATTGGGCAATGAACCGAGCGACGTGTTCCAAAAAAGAGAGTTTTGATACTAAAATCAGGAATTCTGAAACCTCGAGGATATTCAACTTCTCGACATATTAAGGATAAAGGTGGATAAATTGTGAGATCAACTGCCCTTTTTTCACGGTCGAGTTGATCATTCTTTGAATCTCATCCATGTCAATTGTTATGAGATCCCCCTTCTCGTTAATTATGGTGGCGGCCCGTAAGGAAATTCTACATTGGATTTCTTCCCACTTAAACTGCCCTTAAACTGATATGGCAACAAGGGTACTTCTCCACCATGGTTGATCTTTTTCTTCGAGTGAGCTGTATTCGGCGATTGTTTCTCATTGATAGCATCTAATCGAGTTTATCGAATCTCAATGAATAGCGCAGTCAGCAAATGGTTAGTTTCGTCGTGACTCCGCGTAATTTCCTCATGGTGTTGATTGGTTGTATCTTGTTTAGGACTACGTCGATCAATTTCACGCTCCAAAGCAGTGTCAAGCTACTTGGTATGCTTGGTGAATTTATGCCGGGTAAAAATTTTAAGAGGTGCATTAAAGGTCTCATCGTCTTCTTCGTCGACCAACCCTTCTAGGGGTTGAAAATCGGCAAGCTTGGTTGTCTACGTAATAGTCGCTGCTGATGATGTCTAACTGTAGAGATTTATTTCCATTTTTCGACGAGCTGTATGATCTGGCATGACGACGACGGGAAGGTTCTGCGCAATTTCTACACCAGTAGACACAATTGCTTGATTAATAGATGATTTTCCATTATTGTCTTTTTTTTCTTTTTACAAAGTGAGTTTTGATGGTCATGAACTTCGTAGCTTTTAGCACTGGTCCTTCTGGGTGTGCCAAAATGTTGACCCTAAAAACTACCAAGCCTACGTGACGCTCATGCCGAGTAACTAAAAGCTAACTACGTCTTTCTTGTGGTTGATGAAGGCATGCCAACTTGCTACCGAGGTGAATCAGGTGAGTAAGATTAATGTAATGGTGGCATTGAATTGCGCCGCTAACTTTTGGATCTAGCAACTTAGGCTTGGGAAGGAACACTCTCGGCATAGAGCTCTTAAAACCTGAAGACAAGGTTGTTAATCTCGTTGCGAAGTTTAGGATCCTCTACACTGGGTTTCGCGACTTCAACTATATTAGTGAAAATATAAGTGCGCCGAATCAATATTAGGCTATAAAGACAAAGATACTCAAAACAAATGAGTGTCTTTATGGTGACAGTTGTTCAGTCGGATGAATGCTGAATTCTGAAATGTACTTGGGAGTCACCAATCATAAAACACCGTAATTCGTAGGGAAGCTAATGAAGTGACCTCTGTTGGAGAGAGAATAAAAAACTCTTCACCGACTAAGACTTGGATATGTAACTAATAAGGATAGGAGAGTGATGTTTAACCAAACTGAAGGTCTCCTAGGCCAGGTAGGTTCTACTGCTCCAATGTTGTTTAAGGGGTGTGATATCCACACACCCCATTTTACTTTTCACACATCTTTTTAATTTTCGGCAATCGGATCGGATGAATTGAAGAAGATCAATGGACATAAATTATCAAAGGATGTGTGAGAAGTAAAATGGGGTGTGTGGATAGCACACCCCGTTGTTTAACCAAACTGCAGGTGTTGTCGATTGTTGACATAGTGGTGTTTAACCAAATTGAATATATGCCAACATGGAGGGGTTAGTGAGCTGTTAGTTTTTTCTCAGGATGTGTGAGGGTTTCGCGTATAACGTTGATTTGTGTATTGAGTTAAAGATCCTTTCTTGTTGCAAAGCCTCTTTTATTTATAGGTAAGGCTTCGAGGTTAAATAAGTTTGCCAAGGCAGAGTCCTGATATGACTAAGTTTCCTCAGCATTTACCTGAATATTACAAATTATCTTCCCTTAACCGAAACTACACCCTCATCCAGTCTCTGCTTCTTCATTCGATATAGTACTCTGGACCTAGTCTCTTTCTAAGCTCAATTCATTCTTATATGATTAAACATGAATTCTGATCATTCTAATAATTCCGTCATATCAAAATAATTGCCAATCCTTAACAGTTTCAACCCATTAAGGACTCGACCAAGCCATGCTCATACATGATCCTTTCAGAGTCCTTCAGTCATAAGGACTCGGTTGAGCTAACATCATTTTGGGCTAGAACGCCCTTGGCTTAAAGAACCAATGTTGGGCCAAGTATCAAGAGTTCCTACTTCAGATTACTCAATAATGGCCCAAGCTTATATTTCAGGCCCAAACAGATGTATATTAGCAACCCATAACAAGTATATGTCTAAATTTAAGAGCGTAGAAAGTGGGGAACCAGTGTTCTATTAACTTGTTAATATTCTATACCTTTTGTTTCCTTTTTTTTTTCTCTTACGTACTAATTACTAACTCTTTGGATGCAAATTAACCAACCAACCTATACTTCCAGTTTTATTTCACGAAACCTACTTTTACTAAAAATATTTAAAAACCACTCGCATTTTGTTTTCGACCTTCATCGTTCAATTTTGACGTCATAGGATCCTTACGGTTGTCTGCAATTTTGACGTCATCCTCTGTTTGACAGCGTTTTGACACTCGCTGAGATTTTGATGGTTGCCAAAGTTCTTATAGACTAGTACTGCAACCCAAGTGAAGTTCTAGCACCAGGCCGGTTTCAAGTAAAGGAATCACAATTTTAGAACACTTAGTAATGCTATTATGCTAGACATACCACATTTTGTATAACATTTTAATACCATATGATATATACAATCAACATTCGATGTGATACAATCGTTAATTGGCGTGACGTGTACACATCATCGTTCGCCATGTCATGTGGTATTAAAATGTGAAACAAAAATTTGGCATGAATAGCATTATTGTTTGCCAACTCAATGTGGTCAAAGTAAGGTACTCATAAAGGTTTTGAAAACGAAACTAAAATGCTCATACAAAGCAAAGAGCAAGTCCCCTCTCCTGGACAAAGAAAGGGGTAGAGTCTTACACTTCAACAAACACAAGTAGCATAAGGTTTTCTGAACTTACTACAAACGGGACAGCATGGTACAACAGTACAAGTAAACTACAGTAGGCCTGAGAAACATCATCAACTCAAACTCGTTGCTTATCGTCTCTTTGGAAAGCTCTTCAGTTAGTTGAAAGTTGAAACTGCCCCCAAACCTCGAAGACTTGATTCCGACGTTGCCATAGCTTCAAGCTGCTGAGTATCCCTAGTGCATTTTCTTCAGTGAGTTTCCTTCAACAACAGACAAGAAAACATCACCTTGAGAGGCATTTACATCCACAATAATTGAGTGTATAAGCAAATTAAAGCACTTACTATCTCTCGTCTAAGAATTCTTTGGGAAATTTGAGCCAGTCATAAAATGAATCAGAAAAACTTGATTTATTATAGACTAACTGTATGTTTTGTTAACACGTAAGCCCGCAGGGTGCCCCCGTCCCTGTTAGGGGAGAGCCAACTATCTTGACATCTCTCCTTTCTTTGAACACAAGTACCACTAAGATATATATGGATCCAAACGCTTAGCTGCAAGGTCCTCGAGATCGGCTTATTATGTACGGATTACCTGAATGAGATTTGTTTATGAGAAAACTAAACATCCAATTCGACCATGGCTTTGATTTGGGTACTGAGGCCTGAGGCTGACGTTTTTACATATGGAAAGAGACAGGACCACATGTGATGAAATCAAAACAAAAGAAAGTATGATTCACAACTTCTGTAGCAAACTACAGGTAACAGGAAGAATATGTATCAGAAAGAAACATCATTAATAACATAATCAATCAACTTAACTGCGAAATCTCCTCGTCACATATTTTAAAAATGAGCCTTATGCAACTAACACAGTAACAATACATCTAAATTACAGGAGATGGCGAGGATACAAAATGGGAGTACCTTGTTTTCCTTGATGTTCTTTGTCAACATGGTGACACTAATTAGGCGAAACAACGCTCTCCAAGTAGACCTCAGCATCGTGAAGTTCATGTAATTGGGGAATCGGGAGAGTGAGAAAGCTGTGATCATTGAAATTGTACAAGCACAATTCACTAACCCACTTGGCGAACAACATATCATGATCGTTCTTCCGGTATGGGGTAGGCATTATATTGCCAGAATCGATCATGGTAAGGGAGAGCTTGATTCTGGTCCAAGACTCTCTCACTCCATATTCCTTCATCACCCAAAACTCGTGTTGTCCTACATCTTGCAGAGTCCATAGTGATACACACAGGCATCCCCTGAACGCCCCAAGACTATAATAAGTAAAATCTTCCTCAACAAAATCACGCGGCATTTGAATTTCTCGAACCTCCTCCTCCTCTAAACGGAAAGACATGATCGTCGGAGTTTGTCCTCCGGTTCTTCTCGTGTAGAATTTTTGATGTGTATTTCATGAAGAAACAATTACAAATGAAACATATATATAGGAAAAGAAAGTAGACATAAGCCTAACTTGCCTAACTTTGCCTAACTTGCCTAACTTGCCTAACTTACACAAAGAAAGTTGACTAGCCTAAACCACTAGCCATCCAATACTCCCACATTTCCCATATTTCCCACATTTCCAACACTCCCCCTCAAGCTGGATCGAGGGGATCCCTTGAGCCAAGCTTGGATAGAATGCGCATGAACTGAACCGTAGGAAGAGATTTAGTAAAAATGTCAGCCAATTGATCATGACTGCGAGTGTAATGAGTGTTGATGATGTTGGCTTGAACCTGTGCTCGAACATAATGACAATCCACTTCAATATGCTTCGTTCTCTCGTGAAATACAGGATTGGAAGCAATATGCATGGCAGCTTGATTGTCACAGAACATAGACATAGGTTCCTTACTGTGAAACCCTAAATCAAACAGAAGACTTTTCAGCCAAATAAGTTCACAAGCAGTGGATGCCATAGCTCGATACTCGGCCTCTGCACTGGAACGAGCTACAACACTTTGCTTCTTACTGCGCCATGTTACCAAGTTCCCACCTACAAAGGTACAAAAACCTGTGGTTGATTTGCGATCAAGAGAGTGCCCAGCCCAATCAGCATCTGTGTAACCCATGATGGCAGTGCTGTCATTCTTTGTCATAAGGATCCCTCGACCAATAGACGCTTTTAGATAACGAAGAATTCTCTTCACAATCTGCATATGAACTAATGTAGGAGCATGCATAAACTGACTCACAATACTCACAGCATAGGAGATATCTGGCCGCGTGATTGTGAGATAAATAAGTTTTCCTACCAATCTTTGATATTCAGTAACATTGGAAAGAACTTCACTGTGAGTAGTGAGTTGCAGCTTACTATCCAGAGGAGTGCGTGCAGGTTTGCAATCCATTAAGTTAGATTCCTTCAAGAGATCAAGGATATATTTTCTTTGATTGAGAAAGAGACCTTGCTGTGAAGTGGCAACTTCAATACCAAGGAAATATTTGAGGCGCCCCAAATCCTTGATTGCAAATTTGTTTCGAAGAGCAAGCTTGAGAGATTGGATTTCTGCATCACTGTCACCTGTCACTATGAGATCATCTACATAGATTAAAACAATGACTTTTCCAACTGAGCCATTACAAACAAATAGTGAGGAATCTGCACTGCTTCTTTGGAAGCCAAACTCTTCAAGGATTGAGCTTAGTTTTGCATACCAGGCACGTGGAGACTGTTTCAGACCATAAATGGATTTGTGCAGTTTACAAACCATGTCAGGATCGCTCGATTGAGGATGCCCTGGTGGTAGTTTCATGTACACTTCCTCCTCTAATTCCCCATGCAAAAAAGCGTTCTTCACATCCATTTGATAGAGAGGCCAAGATTGATTCACAGCAACTGACAAGAGAACCCTTACAGTGTTCATTTTGGCTACGGGAGCAAAGGTTTCTTTGTAATCCAAGCCATAAGTCTGAGTAAAGCCACGAGCCACTAAACGAGCTTTGTGTCTTTCAATAGTTCCATCTGAGTTGAACTTTGTCTTGTACACCCAACGGCTACCCACTGCTTTCTTCCCTGTGGGAAGTTTAATTACACTCCAGGTTTTGTTGTCATGAAGAGCTTGCAGTTCGTCCCTCATTGCAGTTTGCCAAACTTTATGTTTACTTGCTTCTTGAAATGTTTGTGGTTCATGAGTATGATCCAAGACACTAAGAAAGGAGATATGAGAGGGTGAAAACTGCTTATAGGAAACAAAATCTGTGAGAGGATACCTAGAGGTGTAGGTGACATAATCATGTAGTCGAAGTGGGGGTTGACGAACCCTAGAAGGGTTTCGACGAATCTGGACTGGAGGCTCAACATTTGTGACTTGGGAGGGAGCATGTTCAGGTGATAGACTTGTAGTGTCACATGATGGAGGATTTTCTTGGTAGTACGGGACACTAGGCAATGGAAACATATCACTCAAAAACTCCCCCTGATCTGCATCACTTAGTTTCTTTGAGAAGTAAGGCATATTTTCATGAAACCTTACATCCCTTGAAACTAGAAGCTTATTTGTGATTGGATTGTAACACTTGTAGCCTTTTTTAGTGGATGAGTATCCCAAGAAAATACATTTGATAGCTCTAGGATCTAATTTATCATGATGAGGGGATTTGTTGTGAACAAAGCAGGTGGAGCCAAAAACTCTCAAGTGTGAAAGATCAATTTTTCTACCTTTTAGCATCTCATATGGGGACTTGAAACTGAGTACTTTGCTAGGCAATCTATTAATAAGATAGGCAGCTGTAAGTACTCCTTGTGACCAAAATTTCTTGGGTACATTCATATGAAACATGATTGATCTTGTCTTCTCAAGAAGATCTCTATTTTTTCTTTCGGCCACTCCATTTTGTTGAGGTGTGCCAACACATGTTGTTTGATGCAAGATGCCATGAATACTCAAGTATTGAGACATGTTATGGGACATATACTCAGTGCCATTGTCGGATCTTAATATATGAATTTTTGATGCAAATTGAGTGCCAACCAGTTTATGAAAATCTTGAAAAACAATTGGAAGTTCACTCTTAAATTTCAAAAGATACAACCAAGTCATTTTTGTGAAATCATCAACAAAGGTTACAAAATATCTATATCCATCAAAGGACTCTAGTATTGGACCCCAAATATCTGAATGAATGATTTCAAACGGATGACTGGCTTTATTGGTGGAGGACTCAAAAGGCAACCTGGAAAATTTAGACAAATGACAAACATCACAGTGCAACTTGTCTGTGCACAATTTTGGGAATAAGAAAGACATCACTTTTTCAGAAGGATGAGCCAAACGTTGATGCCAAAGTTGTTGATCTTGAGACACACTCGAACTGACTTGAAAAACCTTGGGATCCTTAGTATCTTTAGCTAAGTAGTAAAGACCATTCAAAAAGAAACCTTCACCAATCGTTCTCTTGGTGATGATGTCCTGAAAAACAACATTGTGGGGAGAAAAAATAGCTAGACAGTTTAGAGAATTGGTGATCGCTCCTATTGATAAAAGTTGAAAAGGAAATGAAGGAATGTAAAGAGCTGATGACTCTATGTGTTTTGAGAGTAAGTTGACTTTTCCTTTTCCTACAACTAAGGCACCCTTTCCATTGGCTACTGACACTTGAGACGGTTTTGACAATGTTTTGAAATCATGCAAGTTATTAATTTGATTTGTCATATGATCCGTAGCACCTGAGTCAATGATCCAATAATCATGTTCATTACTAGCATTTAAGGCAGTAGAGAAGGCACTTGAAATACCTGGAATATCCTTATGCGAAACATGATCATGCTCAGCCAAGAAACCAGCAAATTGTCCAAGTAAGGCATTGTGATTCTTTTCTTTAGCTACTGTAGCTTCATGAGCTTCATCTCCATTGTTATGCAGCTGTTTATTATGAAGATATGCTGCAAAATCATTGATTAGTGTTGTAGGATTGGTAGTGAAGTTTACCATTCCTTCAGTCGAAGAGATAGCTGCATGATTTGCCTTGTAGCCATTGTTACTCAAATGTCTTTGGGGACCCTTTGTCTCCTTCAAGGGGTTTGGCTTCAATTCTGGATGAAGAATCCAGCACCTGTCTCTTGTATGTCCATGTGAATCACAGTAGCTGCACTTCAAATCTGGTCTTTTTCCCTTATAAACTTTGCCCTCATGACGCTTGTTGTTGGAGACATATGCCCTAGTTTCAGGAATAGGATTTTTAGTATCTGGGCTCATTACTTTCCTCCTTACTTCTTCCCTTTGAATGATGGCACAAACACCAGTGAATGAAGGAAGTTCAACATTCATTAAAATGTGACTTCTGAGATCTTCAAACTCTGAGCCTAAGCTTGCCAAGAGTTGAAAAATCTTGTCTTCTTCTGCTCTCTTGATCAACATGGTGGCATCGGTGGTATGAGGACGATAGACATCAAGCTCATTCCACATGCTTGTAAGGTTGCCAAGATGTTGAACAAAGGCTTTTCCTCCTTGTTGCAAGCTCGAAATATCCTTCTTAAGTTGAAAGACACGGGCAGAATTATTTTGATTTCCATACATCTCTTTGACTTGCTTCCAGAGATGCATGGACGACTCAGAATAGCTGAAAATTTCAGCAATCCTACGCTCCATTGAGTTGAGCAACCAAGACATGACCAACTGGTCTATACATAGCCAC
Organism: Malus fusca; assembly: GCA_035220775.1. Lineage (NCBI taxonomy): Eukaryota > Viridiplantae > Streptophyta > Magnoliopsida > Rosales > Rosaceae > Malus > Malus fusca. The sequence continues at coordinate 13,301,900 of CM069061.1, read as the reverse complement.
GACTCGTAGGTAGGAGAAGTGACTGCTGGAGCTTTTATGGCACCATTTATGTAGCCAAGCTTTGATCTCCCTCCAAGTGCGAGAGAAACAGCACGGCTCCAGGGAAGATAGTTGAATTCGTTCAACAAAATAGAACTGAGACGTTGATTAGGGTTGATTTCAACGTTAGGTAGAGCTAAAGCATTCATCGAGCTCTCAGCTTCATAATGTTCTCCAGCCATCTTGGCTTAGAGTAAAAGACACTTAGCGGAAACGATCAACAGAGCCAGGAATTTAGAGTTCCTGCTCTGATACCATGTAGAATTTTTGATGTGTATTTCATGAAGAAACAATTACAAATGAAACATATATATAGGAAAAGAAAGTAGACATAAGCCTAACTTGCCTAACTTTGCCTAACTTGCCTAACTTGCCTAACTTACACAAAGAAAGTTGACTAGCCTAAACCACTAGCCATCCAATACTCCCACATTTCCCATATTTCCCACATTTCCAACATCTCGTCAACCAATGGAAGCCCCCGTTCAACAAAGTCCCCTTCGAATCGTCATTGAAAATCCTTCTGTAGGGAAACCGCCCCTCGATCACACGCCATGCACCCGTTTTCACCCCATGGACACCGAAATCAATCCCATCCTCGAAGCACCGCCCAAAAACCACCTTGTAATCATCAGCATTGTCATCAAATCCAAACCCAAAGAGGTACTTAGAGCAAACCCCCACGCCAAACTCCGGCGGTGTGGGGATTTTCTTGGACTGCCTTATTGCAGGGTTGAGTAAATACATCTCCAAATTCCGCAATGCAAAAAAAAGCAAACCCTTGCATGCAGACACCAACATTACAAAGTTTTCTGCGCTGTCACTGCTGTAAACACACTCCATCTCCTCCTCAGAAACCAAGAGAAAATCACGGCCGTCGTCGTTACGAACGAGGAACTCGTCGAGGTCAAAAGAGTAAATTGAGTTCAGCCCAGGATCAACGAGTGCAACTCTTCTTCTTTGGGAAATCACTTCATCATTCTCACAGAGTTTTTTGTAATGAACTTGGGCAAAGCTGGGGTCGGTGATCAGAGAAATCCAGGTCTTTGAGACACACTTGAAGCGGCAGAGCAACTTGGCCGGCAGCCGTGAGAGGATGTCGGAAATAATCTCCGTTGGGAGGTTGGGCTTGTTTTCCACCACCGTCTGCTGCTCCATGATTTGGGTCGATCTGAAATTGATTTCTGGTTGAGTTTTTATCAGTTGGATGATGGGAGGTGGTGCATGTGGGGGTTTGTGCTCAGTTTTTTATGATGGCAGCAGGTGGTGGTGCATTCATTTGGTTTTGTTGCAGAGTTTTTTATGACGATAGCTGGAGCTTTTGTTGTTTTCTGTAAGCATGTGAAGCAAAACGTTTTTCTTGTTTTTGCTAAAGTTATGTTTGACTGGGCTGGTCTCTACCGTCCTCAGGCTCAGGCCCAAGTTTTACGAGACCCAAGATAAATACCGATAAATTCTTTTCTTTTTAAAATTTAAATACATAAAAGGATAAATAGTTAATTACAAAATGAAGCTCTTAGAGCATCCATTAGTATTTAAGAGACACCAAAAGGGGACATGGTCCAACAAAAGCAGCATGGCATGGTTGAGGAAAGATTGTTGCATAAAGGTCCCAACATAACATATTTCAAAAAAAATCAAAACCAACTCACAATAGATTATACATTAATGGTTACATCACTACAAAAATTAGACAAAACCACAAATAGTTCACGAGAAAACTGCAACAGCGCTTACATCAATATAAAAGTTAGCAAGAGCCGCAAATAGTTAACTGGAGCAGTGCAACTACGGTTACATTAGTATAGAAACTAGAACAGTTACATCTCTACAAAAGTTGTACAGAACCACAAATAGTTCACGAGACATTACAGCAACAGTTGCACCAGAACAAAAAAATGACGTGACTAAAGACAATTCACGTGAATACTGCTGTAACGTTTTCATTTCACGTGAATACTACTGTAACGTTCTCAATTCATGTGAATACTGCTGTAACGCTCTCTGCATTATGAAAGTAAGATTCTCTATATTTTGTCGGTATTGGTTATTTTCTTAAGCCTTGTCAACATCAATTAGGGAGATAGCTTAGGTAATTTGACCATAATTTCCATGCCTATTAATAAAAGAGGAGCTTGTAGTTCATGCATTCATAGAATATAAAACATCTCAATGATTATTAAATTTTGTTCATATCTTGGTTTATTAGAAGAGACATTTTTTATTTGTATGTCCCAGTATTCCCTTATACAGATCAGGCAGAAACAAGAACAGTTAAAAAAAATCTGAAAAAAAGGATCATATGAATCCATAAAAATTAAAACAATCTCTACAGCATTTATGCATAGTAAATACCCCCATAAGGAAACAGATACATCCATGGTAAATAAACAAACAGATCAGTTTGATGATGGCAGGTGCTGATGCTGGTGCATGCCTTTCTGAGTTTGGTGATGGTAGATCGGTTGCTTTCGAGAAGTATGTGAAGTAAGACGTTTTTCTTGTTTTCACTAGGGTTTTGTTAGACTGGGTTGGTCTCTGCGGTCCTCAACTTTTTAAGGTCCAAGACTAACGCCGCCGTTAAATATATTAAATATCGATAATCTTTATATACACAAACGTTTTAAGACAAGAAACAACATGACATGGTAGAGCAAAAGTTCTTACAGAAAACATCACTGCAAAATTAAGCAGAGATAACTACAGATAGTTCACGAGAACAAATGTAGTAAGGGTGATACTAGAGATGCCATCTTTTTAGATCATATATTATAGAAACTACATGATGTGGCGGTTAATAATTGAATTCTTTTTTTAAATCATTAAAAATGAAATCCAACCATCACCGCCACATCATGTGGTTTACAAAATGTGGTTTTAAAAGATAATATCCCTAGTTTTTTCTATGTAGAATAGTTGCAAACAACAAAAGTGAGAACCAAAGATAGTTCGAATAATGCAGTAACAGTTACTGCATTGCAAAAGCAAGATTCAGTGTATTTTCTTTGCAACGATTATTTTAACTTTTGGATTTTATCCGTATGAACATCAATTATGTAAGGATAACTAGGTAATCTGGTCATATTCATGCCTATAAATAAGAAAGCTGGTAGTTTCATGCACACACAGAAGAAAACATCTTAGTGATTCTTAAATTTGGTTCAAATCTTGTTTTATCAAAATAAGACAGATTTTATTTATATGACCTTGTAAATCCTTATCAGTCAATCTCTTATATATTAGTCTCCCCTTCAGTAACTAGTGTAATCCTAGTCAGTAATACTTCTCATAGGCATTTGCATATTAATAAGATCTGCTTATAACTCTTTTGTTTCAAGATCTGGTAGCAAACTGTAAAACATAAATTTTAGCTCTAAAGTAAGCTTTCAGAAACATTTTCAGTAACATGATTATTTCAGGCAAGGTATGTAAAAACTGCATATTCAAGGCACATAGCCTCAAATTTAAAATTCTACTCAGATTTTAGCTTTGAGTTAGCAAAAGTTATACTAATTGGGCACTATCAGAACCAATAATAGCATGTTTACGAGTATCAAAATCTCAAAATTTGTTAATCCAATCACTAGAAAGGAGACGATCTAAGTCTTATGTATTTCTTGTTTTTGATAGTCTTATATTTGACTGGGCCTCAACTTTTCAGGACCAAGATAAATACTGATGAATTCTTTTTATTTATTTATATAATATTTTAGAAATAGTTGCTCGTAATGAGAAGCTCTTGGAGCATCCATTACGATTTACTACCAGTATCAAATAAAATCTGGAATATTAGGAATCCAACTAACATTTGAAGCCTAAGCGTGTTCTGGTTTAGCAGCAGCATTAAGGGTAAAATGTTAATAGAACTATTCACAGGAACACATTTAGACATACTTCACAATCTACACATTAACTTATTTAAGAGACCAAGAGGGGACATGGTCCAACAAACTCACAAGAGATCCTAGATAAAATGAAAACCAACTCACAAAAGATCCTAGAGTAACGGTTACATCACTATAAAAGTTAGACAAAACCACATATAGCTCACGGGAAAACTACAAAAATGAATACGTCACTATAAAATTGTTGGAACCATATAGATAGTTCGTGAGAGCAATGCATCAACGATTACATCACTACAAAAGTTAGGACGGATACATTACTACAAAAGCTAAACAAATACACAATAGTTCACGAGACATTACAGCAACAGTTGCATGACAATAAAAGTATGACATAACTAAAGACAGTTCACGTGAATATTATTGTAACGTTCTCTGTATTACGAAAGTAAGATTCTCTATATTTTGTCATTATTGATTATTTTTTAAGCCTTGTCAACATCAATTATGGAGGATAACTTAGGTGATTTGAACATATTTTCCATGCCTATTCATAAGAGTGGAGCTTGTAGTTTCATGCATACATAGAAGAAAACATATCAATGATTATTATATTGTGTTCATATCTTGAATACGTATTTTATTTGTATGTCCTAGTATTCCCTTATAGAGATCAGGCAGAAACAAGAACAGATTAAAAAATCTAAGAAAGGATCATATGAATCCATAAAAATTAGAACAATCTCTACAGCATTTATGCATAGTAAATACCCCCAAAGGAAACGGATATCCATGATACTACTCAGAGTTTGATAATGAAATACATCCATCGAAAATAAACAAACAGATTTTATTTAGTTTTCACAGTTTAATGATGGCAGGTGCTGATGCTTTCACAACATTTGGTTTTCTTTCTGAGCTAGTTTGGTGATGGTAGATCGGTTGCTTTCGAGAAGTATGTGAAGTAAAACGGTTTTCTTATTTTCACTAGGGTTTTGTTAGACTGGGTTGGTCTCTGCGGCCCTCAACTTGTTAGGATCCAATACGAACAACGCGGTCGAAGATATTAAATATCGATAATCTTTATATATATATATATATATTATATAAAATTCTTACAGGAACGATTACATCACTGCAAAATTAAGCATAGAGAACTATAGAATGTTGTAAGGATGATGCTTGAGAGCTTATATTTTTAGACCATATTTTATATAAACTACATGACGTAGCGGTTGATAATTAGATTTATTTTTTAAATCATTAAAAAAGGAATTCAACCATTAACGTGGTTTACAAAATATGGTTTGAAAAAATGATTTCCCTAATTTTTTTCTATGTAGATTAGATGCAAACAACAAAAGCGAGACAGAGCCAAAGATGATCTCCTCTTCATTAACTAGTACAAACGATTACATCACAACAAAATTAAGCAGAGAGAACTATGGATAGTTCACGAGAACTAATGTAGTAAGGATGATGCTAGAGAAGTCATCTTCTTATACCATATTTTATATAAACTACATGACGTGGCGGTTAATGGTTAGATTCATTTTTTAAATCATTAAAAAAGGAATCCAACTATTAGCTGTCAATAATGTGGTTTACAAAATATAGTTTGAAAAGATGCTTTTTCCTAATTTTTTTTTTTTCTCTGTAGAGTAGTTGCAAACAACAAAAGCCGAGACAGAACCAAAGCTGATCTCCTCTTCATTAACTAGTAACAAGGTGTAATCCTAGTCAGTATTATTCCTCATATTCATTTGCATATTCATAATATCTGCATATAACTCTCTTGTTTCAAGATCTGTAGCAAACTGTAAAACATAAATTTTAGCTCTAAAGTAAGCTTTCAGAAGCATTTCGATAACATGATTATTTCAGACAAGGTATGGAAAAACTGCATGTTCCAGGCAAATACCATCACAGTTAAAATTCTACTCAGATTTTAGCTTTGAGTTAGCAAAAGTTATACCAATTGGGCATGTTATCAGAACCAATAATAACATGTTTATGAGTATCAAAACCTCAAAATTTGTTAATCCAATCACTGCTGGAATGGAAATGATCCAAGTCATGTTTTTCTTGTTTTTGCTAGCCTTATGTTTGACTGGGCCGGTCTCTGCGGTCCTCAACTTTTCAGGCCCAAGATAAATATTGATGAATTCTTTTTATTTATTTATTATATATAATATACTAGAAATAGTTAATCACAATGAGTAGACCTGGCATTCGTATCGTGTTTTCCGTGTTCGTATTGTTTTCGTATCATACTCGATATTTTAACGGGTCGTGTCGTGTAACACCCGTTAAAATAAACGGGTAAAATGACCCAACCCAAAATCGACCCGATAATATTAACAGGTAATATGACCCGACCCGTTACCCGTTAAGGAAAATATATTTTAAACCAATAAATAATCAAATGAAAAACATATTTCTAAATAAGTATATACATACCATATTGTCAAATCCAAAATATAAAAACGCATTTTTCTTTTAAGTATATTTTCGCTTACCTAAATTGATCAAATGGTAAAATTGGAAAATATTGGAATAGAGAAGGGGTTTTTTTGTCCAAAAAAGTTCTAATAATATAAGTGAAATAGAATCCAACGGTATAAATTTACTCTCATTTATCTTACGGCTGTTATTTAAGTAAAATCTTTATTAATAGTTTTTTAATTAATGTAGAAGTGTAAAAAATATAGAAAAAATATATAAACGCTTGTAATAACAAGCTTTACAACTTTCATGAAGAGCTTAACTTCAAAATTTGCTGCTATAATCATATAAATCATAGATCAAAATTTAACCGTTGATTGTTGTTTACATTTACGCTTCATTGTTCTCATCAAATTTTTTTTTCAGACTTTGTTTTTTGAAAACATGATCTATTAGACGATGTAGGAAGATGAACAGTTTGGATCGTTGATATTATATTCAGAGTTTTACGGTTAGTGAAAGTATTGCTAGATGTTTATAAAGTTTCCACAAACTATATGACATCAACTCATATTTAAGTTAACCTTAAATATCGAAACGTGATATCAAAGATCTGAACCGTTCATCTTCTTACATATGTCAGATAATCATGTTTTCAAAAAAGAAAATTAAAAAAATGAAATTCAGTAAGAAGAATAAAGCGTAAATGACAATCAACAGTTAAATATAAATTTAAGGTTTATGGATTATAGTGTTGGATTTCGAAGCTGATCCCTTTATGAAAGTTGTAAAGCTTGTCACTATGAGTGATTGTATATTTTATTTTTTTTACATTTTTTACACTTCTACAATAGTTATTATTAATTTTTCCCTCAAATAAAAAACATTATTCAAGAGGGTTTGGAGGATTTTAAAAATCTAAACGATAATGTAAGTGTAACCATTACCTACTCATGGAGGAATAATGATGAAACACAAGTGTTTATATATTCTTTCACATTTTTCATACTTGTATGTATGTCTTCTTAGTTCTTGCCTATACAAATACTATACTAGTTTATTTTAATTTTGGACAACAACATGTTAAGTAAAATTTATCCTAGTAATGATAATAAGGAATTCTCATAATAAAAATAAATAATGACTAAATTTTTTTTTTAACTTATATAGAATAATAATACAAAACTATATATTTAATATAGAATATATTGTATATATTAATATGACTATTGTATTTTATAATAAATCTTTTAGTAATTAAACTTTAAAATTATAAAAATAATTTTTTCTTAACAGGTTACCCGCGTGTATACCCGTTAAGAACCCGTTATTAACGGATCACCCGATAATGACCCGATTAGTTATCGTGTTGACCCGAAACTCGTTATTTTCGTGTCGTGTCAGAAACGGCTGGTTCTAACAATGAGAAGCTCTTAGAGCATCCTTTCTATTTACAATTAGTATCAAATAAAATCTGGAATATTATGAATCCAACTAACATTTGAAGCCTAAGCGTGTTCTAGTTTGGCAGCCGCATTAAGGGGAAAATGATAATAAAACTATTCACAGTAACACATTTAGACATCCTTTACAATAAGGGTGGTTTGGTATAGGATCCCAAATTGAAAATGGGATCCCGAATCCCAGACCAAAAACTTTCGAGACGGGAATTTGAAGACCAATCCCAAACCAAAATTTCGGTATTCCCAATTTTCAAGATTCCCAAAATAGTTTCAGTATTTCAGGATGGATCAGGATTGGATTTTTCAGTTTTGGGCTTTTGGGTTAAAATTTGGAATATTTGGGTTGTGGGCTAAATTTGGGTGTTTGGCTTAAAATTTTGTTCCCCAATTTCATATCGATTAAAATTTAGGTTTTTTACCTCGTACCAATTTGAAATTTCATACCAATTGAATTACCAATTCATTCATACCAAGTCAAATTGATGTTCCAAAGTTCCAAACAACTTAATTTCATACTTCTATTTCTAATATAGTCTATTATCCAACTACTTAAATTCAACATTCAAAATGTATGCACCAAAAAAAAAAAATATATATATATATATTTTTTTTTTTTTTTTTCTGTTCAGTTCAGGATTCCCGAACCCCTGAATATGTAATCTTGATTCTCATACCGAAAGGTTCTGGATTGGTTCGGTATGAATCCCAAAAATTTCGGCATTATCGGTTTGAAAAATTTTCGGTGTGGGATCGAGATTTTTTTGGTTTGATTTGGGATTTTCGGGAAAAAAATTGCAGCCCCACTCTACGGTCTACGACATTAACTTTTTTAAGAGACCAAGAGGGGACATAGTCCAACAAACTCACAAGAGATCCTAGATAAAATAAAAACCAACTCACAAGAGATCCTAGATTAATGGTTATATCACTGTAAAAGCTAGACAGGACCACATATAGTTCACGGGAAAACTGCAGCAGCGCTTACATCAATATGAAAGTTAGCCAGAGCTGCAAATAGTTAACAAGAGTTGTGCAGCTACGGTTACATTATTATAGAAACTAGAACGGTTACATCATTGCAAAAGCTATACATAACCACAAATAATTCACGAGACATTACAGCAACAGTTGTATCACAACAAAAGAATGACGTGACTAAAGACAGTTCACGTGAATACTATTGTAACGTTCTCTGCATTACGAAAGTAAAATTCTCTATATTTGTCGGTATTGATTATTTTTTAAGCCTTGTCAACATCAATTATGGAGGATAACTTAATTTGACCATATTTCCCATGCCTATCAATAAGAGAGGCGCTTGTAGTTTCATTCATGGATGGAAGAAAACATCTCAATGATTATTAAATTTTTTTCATATCTTGGTTTATTAGAAGAGACATATTTTATTTGTATGTCCTAGTATTCCTTCATACAGATCAGGCAGAAACAAAAACAGATTAAAAAAAATCTAAAAAAGGATCATATGAATCCATAAAAATTAGAAAAATTTCTGCAGCATTTATGCATAGTAAATACCCCCATAAGGAAACAGATATCCATAGTACTATTCAGAGTTTGATGATTAATGACATACTTCTATGGTAAATAAACAAACAAATCAGTTTGATGATAGCAGGTGCTGATGCTGGTGCATGCATTTGGTTTTCTTTCTGAGTTTGGTGATGGTAGATCGTTTGCTTTCGAGAAGTATGTGAAGTAAGACGTTTTTCTTGTTTTCACTAGGGTTTTGTTAGACTGGTTTGGTCTCTGCGGCCCTCTACTTCTTAGGGTCCAAGACGAACAACGCGGTCGAAGGTATATTAAATATCGATAATCTTTATATATATATAAACGGTTTAATACAAGAAACAACATGACATGGTAGAGCAAAAATTCTAATAGCAATGATTACATCACTGCAAAAATTAAGCATAGAGAACTATAGATAGTTCACGAGAACAAATGTGGTAAGGGTGATGCTAGAAATGTCATCTTTTTATATCATATTGTATATAAACTACATGATGTGTCAATTGATAGTTGAATTCTTTTTTTAAAGCATAAAAAATGGAATCCAACCATCTACCGCAAATCCTGTGAGCCACAAAATATGGTTTGAAAAGATGATTTCTCTAATTTTTCACAAAATATGGTTTGAAAAGATGATTTCTCTAATTTTTTTTTTCTATGTAAAATAGTTGCAGACAACAAAAGCGAGACAGAACCAAAAATGATCTCCTCTTCAGTAACTTGTAACAGGGTGTAATCCTAGTCAGTATTATTCCTCATATTCATTTGCATATTAATAAGATCTGCTTTTAACGCTTTTGTTTCAAGATCTGGTAGCAAACTGTAAAACATAAATTTTAGCTCTAAAGTAAGCTTTCAGAAGCATTTCGAAAACATGATTATTTCAAGCCCTGGAAAAACTGTATGCTCAAGGCACATAGCCTCAAATTTAAAAGTCTAGTCAGATTTCAGCTTTGAGTTAGCAAAAGTTAGACTAATTGGGCATGATCAGAACCAATAATGGCATGTTTATGAGATCAAAATCTCAAAATATGCTAATCTAACCACTGCTGGAAAAGAAGCGACCTAAGTCTTATGTTTTTCTTGTTTTTGCTAGCCTTATTATGTTTGCACATGCCCACACACACAAACATATTTGACTTATGTTTTTAAAATTGAAGGAGTGAGAGATAATGTGGGAGTGGGGAGAGAGGTGTTAACAGATATATACACATCAGCATTGTTTTGGATACATGTCAGCATGGATGCTTACACATCAGCAAGGCAGTTAGAATGTTTGTTAAGATTGTAGAAATATAAGGAAGTTTTCTGGGCTGTCACTGCTGTGAGAATAAGCGGCTGTGAAATAAATCAGCAGAGTGTTTGGTAAACTTTTTTGTAAAAGTGCTTTTGGAAAAAAAAGCAGTCTCATAGTGGATCTTTTCATTAAAGGAGCACTGTAGATCCGTGTGCTTTAAAAAAAAAGCCAGTTTTCCAAAGCTGCAAATAGCAGCTTCAGCTTTTTCCTTTGATTTCAGCTTATTCTCACAGCAGCTTCCAAAAATAGCCTTTTTTTTTCAGTTTACCAAACACCTAAAACCCTCACAGCTTTTTTTCATGGGTGCTTTTTTTTTAATCACCTCACTCTCAAACCACCCCTTAGTCAGTTGCTTATCTCTGAAGCAAATGATAAGTGTATAAATATTGACTTCCTTCTCTCTGTAATTCATTCGAGTAATGCAATCTTTGGTTATTCATTTCCTCTCTAAACACTCTGTGATTGTTCTTCTTTCATTCTTTTCCCTTTCTTGCAATTCATAGCTCACTGTTAATATGGTATCATCGCCGAATGTCGATCTGTGGTAATTTTCCGTTTTTCCGCCACGTGATTTGTCATTCGTCTGTTTGTTTGGAGGATTTGCTGCTCTTGGTGCAGTTTCTTGGTGATCGAATCATGGGGTTTCAACAGAGAAAAGGTCAGTGCACTCCAGCTGTTTGATAATGTGCGTCAGTGAGTATTTCTTTCTGGATTGATGACTTGTTTACTTATAAGGTCGATTGCCATTATTTGTTCGAAATTGTGAAGAATTATAAAGTGATAGTCATTTCTTGTTGTTTGATATTTGCTTATTACTCCATTAAAGGCCGATTGCCGGAGTATGAAATCTTGATTGAAGGCCGATTGCCATATTTTTGTTTAGTCATCTCTCTTCTTTAAAGGCCGATTGCCGAAGAGGGTTTTGTTTCTTGATTGAATCTTGGTGTGTTGAAGGCTGTTTTTCGAAGGAGGCTTGTTGTTGTGTAATCTTGATCTCTGCGATTGTGGAGTTTTCTATTGAACTTTCTTGATTGTGGACGAAGAAGAATTTGGTTGTAGTAAGCATGATGTTTGAGAATACAATGGAATCTGTGAAGATTGAAGGACTTCTAGGAATGCTAATTGTGAAATTACAAGATGATAACTTTGTTAAATGGAGTTTTCAGTTTCAATCAGTTCTGCGTGGATATGATTTGTTTGACTTCTTTACTGGTGATATCCGTGTCCACCAAAATTTGTAATTTATTCTAAAACTGGAGTTACCAAGGAGATCACTACTGCATACAAGAACTGGGTGAAAAAGGATATGGCTTTACTTAGCTTGTTAATTGCTACGTTATCTGATGATGCCATGGAGCATGTGATTGGGTGTAAAACATCACAAGAAGCATGGAGTGCATTGCAAGATCGGTTTGCTATTGTCTCAATGTCACGAATTAATCAGTTAAAAATCGAATTTCATACTGCACAAAAAAGAGGTGATCATGTTGACAAGTTTTTGCTAAGATTAAAGGCTATAAGAGATCAGCTAATTTCTACAGGTGAAAGGGTGTCAGAAAATGATCTTATTATTGCTGCATTAACTGGTTTGCCACATGAGTTTGATATGATTAAGACAGTGATATTGGTAAGGGAAAATCTTATGTCTCTAAAGGATTTCAGGGCTCTACTTCTTAGTGCCGAATTGACTATTGAGTCCAAGATTACATCTCTCACAAATACAATGTATGCAATGTATATGAATGGTGACAGGTCCAATGGCTTCAATGGAATGTATCAAGGTGAGAATTCTAAGAATAATCGTGGGACATTCAACTCAAACAGGAATCCTAAACCATACTTTTGTAACAAATACAAGGGCAATAGTGGTTTTTCTGCTAATCAAGGCAAGGGTCATAGTTTGGTTTTAATGGACAGTCTTCAAATAGTGGTTCTAAAAATGGGTCGACTTGGCAGAGTTGGAATGGTAATACAAACTTCAGATCTTCTATCACACCTGAATGCCAGATTTGCTCTCGAAAAGGACATACTGCTCCCAATTGTCATTTTAGCAGTACTAATGGTTCAAATGTCAGTCAATATCAGCTCTTGGTGTGCCAGATATGTGGAAAGAAAGGCCATGCTTCTTTGGACTGCTATCATAGGAATAACTATGCTTATCAGGGAGCACAACCACCACCATCAACAATTACTGCAATGTCTGCTCAAGGTTCACAAGGTTTTACTCAACAAAGAGATAACTCACAACCACATGGGTTTTCTGTTGCTGATACATGGGTTTTGGACACTGGTGCCACACATTACATGACAGCTAATGTCAATACTTTTAATCAAGTCTCAGCTTATAATGGAGAAGAAAAGATAATCATAGGGAATGGTCAAGGTTTGGATGTGAAACATATTGGTTCAACCACATTACTTACTCTAGCAACTTTCTTATACTTGAAAAATATTTTACATGTTCCCAATATTACTGTCAATCTTTTATCAGTGAAGAAATTATGCCATGATAATGGATGCTGGTTTATTTGTGATGATTGTGTGATTTTCATACAGGACAAGGTAACCAATGTGATTCTCTACTAAGGAATGAGTGATGGGGATCTCTTTACCATACATGTGATAGTGTTTTCAAGATCAAATTCGAGGAATGAAGAAGCAAAAGAGTTAAGAGCTGGTTTTCTGGGAAAGATGGTGAAGGCTGCAATTTGGCACAAGAGATTGGGCCATCCATCTGAAGAGATATTAACAGCTATGTTAAAGTCAGCTAAAGTACCAGTTACCATAGATTCTTCATAGTCAGTATGTTCATCATGCATTTCAAGCAAAATGTGTAGGCAATCATTTCCTGTAAAACATAGTAGTGCAAGTTTTATGTTTGAAAGAGTACATTTAGATGTATGGGGGCCTTCTCCAAAAAAAAATGTCAATTGAAGGATATAGATATTACATTAGTTTCATTGATGAATATTCAAGGTTTCTGTGGATTTTTCCTCTGATTAATAAATCTAAAGTAGTGAATGCATTTGTGAAATTTCATGCTTTCGTGCTTAATCAATTCCATACTTTCATTAAATGTTTGCAAACTGATGGAGGAGGAGAGTACATGAGTAAAGTCTTTACTGGTTTTCTGGAATCTAAGGGGATTGTTCATAGAATTTTATGTCTATATACTCCTAAACAGAATGGTATTTCTGATAGGAAGCATAGACACTTAATAGAGACAACACTTACTCCAATGTCCGAAGCAAATTTGTCTGCCTTATTCTGGTTTTTGCATGTTCTTATGCAACTTTCTTAATTAATAGAATGCCAAGTAAGGTGCTGGAAATGAAGTCACCATATCAAGTGTTGTTTGAAAAAGTTCCTGAGATTCAGAATTTAAATTTTTTTGGGACTGCAGTATATCCCTTTCTCAGGCCTTACAATTCAAATAAGTTACAAGCAAGATCTGTGCAGTGTGTTTTTCTTGGGTACGCTATGGGGTACAAGGGAGTTATATGTTATAATGTTGCAACTAGAAAAATGATTCTGTCAAGACATGTGATTCATGATGAATCAACTTTTCCCTGCAAACTTCATTCCAATTCCAGTATCAATAGAGATCAACAAATGCAGTCTCCTATTCACAGGCCTATTGTCATTCAGGTTCCTTTACCAACTGTTGCAGTACCTCAAGTTCCTCAGAGGGATAATACTAACAGCTATGAGCATTATGTGATTCATGGTGTGTTTATTTCTGATACCAGTGTTAATTCTGGAATGAGGTCAAGTTCAATTGTATCGGCATCAGGTATAGAAGACTTATCACTGTCACAGGATACATCATCAACTCAAGATCCTCATCCCATCACTTCTACACCTTATGGTAGATCACACATGTTGCCTGTCCATAATGATACACAACTTGAGGTAATTCTTCCAATCTTATCTCCTATATTATCTAACTCTGATGCTACTGGAATTGCATCTACACATCAAATGCTTACTAGATTAAACAGTGGGGCACTTACACAGAAGAGTTACAAAGGGTATTTAGCTACATTACCTGAACTACAGTCACTTCAACTAACTGAAGATACATTCTTTGGTGGGGGATTTTCTTTCCTTGTGAGTAACAATGATTCTGCAAAACCAACAACCTTCAGAAAGGCTGCAACTATACCACAATGGAAAAGTGCAATGCAAGATGAGTATGACTCTCTTCGAGCTCAAGGAACTTGGGAACTAGTACCACCTCCAGATGATAAAACCATTATTGGTAGCAAATGGGTATACAAACTCAAAAAGAATCCTGATGGGTCTATATGAAGGTATAAAGCTAGGTTGGTTGCACATAGTTTTTCACAAGAACAAGGTGTGGATTACTCAGAAACTTTCAGTCCTGTTGGAGACACACAACAGTGAGAATATTACTAGCATTGGCTGCAATTAATCATTGGGAATTAAGGCAGCTAGACATAAAAAATGCCTTCTTGTATGGTGAGTACAAGAGGAGATTTACATGAAACAACCTCAAGGATTTGTGGATATGACTAAGCCATCTTATGTATGCAAGTTAATGAAGTCATTGTATGGTCTTAAGCAAGCTCCAAGAGCTTGGAACTCCAAGTTTATAAGTTACTTACCTGCAATGGGGTTTACAGCATCTGCTTCTGATTCAAGCTTGTTTTTTAAGCACATTGATAGGGATGTAGTCATTATATTGTTGTATGTTGATGACATTATACTTACTAGATATAATTCTTGCAAGGTACAAAGTGTTATCACAGAGTTATCTGAAGTTTTTGAGCTTAAAGATATGGGAAAGCTCACTTACTTTCTTGGTTAACAAGTTAACTACAAATCGAATAGGGATATCTGTGTAAATCAATCCAAGTACATAAATGACTTGTTGCATAAAGCTGGTATGGAGTCCTGCAAACCAGCACCTACACCATGCAAGCCTCATGATCCCTTATTGGTCACTGAAGACACTTTGTTGACTGATCCAAGCTTGTATCGCAACATTGTTGGCTCCTTCCAATATTTAACCTTTACAAGGCCAAATATTGCATATGCACTCAACTTTGTGTGTCAATTCATGGCTGCTTCCACAGAAGCACATTTTGGGGCAGTTAAAAGGATTTTAAGGTTTCTAAAAGGAACTATGCAAAATGGTGTGACATTCTCAACTGATACAGAAGTGGGAATTACTGCATTTAATGATTCAGATTGGGCTGCAAATTTGAACACCAGGAGGTCAGTCACGGGGTATGTAGTTTACATTGGCAACAATCCAGTCTCGTGGCAATCAAAGAAGCAGAATTCAGTTTTGAGAAGCTCTACAGAAGCTGAGTATAAAGCATTAGCTCACACTGCATCTGATGTAGCATGGATTAGAAACATTTTGAAAGACATGGCTGTTGTGATACCCTTTCCACCTGTGATATATTGTGATAATAAGTCTGCCATTGCTTTGAGTGCAAATCCGGTTTTTCACTCCAGGATTAAGCACCTCGACACGGACTATCACTTTGTTTGAGAGAGGGTTCAAAAGGGTGATCTTCAAGTCCAATATTTGCCTGCAGATGAACAAACTGCGGATATATTAACAAAGGGATTACATAGTCCTTCTTTCTTGAAGCATTCCTACAATCCCAAACTTGGGACCCAGTTGAGATTGATGGGGGATGTTAACGGATATATACACATCAACATTGTTTTGGATACATGTCAGCATGGATGCTTACACATCAGCAAGGCAGTTAGGATGTTTGTTAAGATTCTAGAAATATAAGGAAGTTAGTTAGTCAGTTGCTTATCTCTGAAGCAAATGATAGGTGTATAAATATTGGCTTCCTTCTCTCTGTAATTCATTCGAGTAATGCAATCTTTGGTTATTCATTTCCTCTCAAAAAAACTAGATCTGTGATTGTTCTTCTTTCATTCTTTTCCGTTTCTTGCAATTCATAGCTCACAATTAATAAGAGGGAGAAAGGTTTTTTTTTTGTTTTTTTTCACTTTTTATTTTATTTTTTTATTTTTTTAAATTAGACATGATACAATCACCTGTAGGTGAGGCTTAAACAAAAAACAGCAAAATTTTGTGTTGTGAAATTACGTTACTATCCTTAACTTTTTTGTTGTGGTAGAAGACAAAAATGTTTTTTTACCTTCTTTTGATTGACAAAGAAAATTTCATTAATATGTAGTTTAGATAATATTCTAGAAAGTTGATCACAATGAGAAGCTCTTAGAGCATCCATTACTATTTACTAGTATCAAATAAAATCTGGAATATTACGAATCCAACTAACATTTGAAGCCTAAGCGTGTTCTAGTTTAGCAGCAGCATTAAGGGTAAAAATGTTAATAAAACTATTCGCAAGAACAAATTTAGCCATACTTTACAATGTACGACATTAACTTATTTAAGAGACCAAGAGGTGACATAGTCCAACAAACTCACAAGAGATCCTAGATAAAATAAAAATAGAAAACTAGATTTTAATCCTTAAATAAGATGAAGTTTAGAAAAATGTCTTATACAAGATTAAATATTGATTTTAACCCCTAGATTATATTTAATGCCAACGTATACATTCAATGTCTTTTTTATTTATAATTTTATGGTGTACATGAATTACATTTTATGTAAAATGTTGTAAATTTTAATTTCATTTGAAATTCAAATGAATTAGAACATTTTCCATCACCAATTTATGGTAAGTATATTATATAATAAAGAAAATATTTTGTTACAGACTTTTCAGTACACTTATGTTTTTGCATATTTTCTTATGTGCCACTAATTCATTACAGTATATTTAGGTACCGATATTTTGATACACTAGTTTTAGTATAATATGTTTAGGTACGATAATTTCGGTACACTAATTTGGTATAATATATTTAGGTAAGGACATTTCGGTACACTAATTTAGTATAATATATTTAGGTAAGAACTTTTCGGTACACCTATGTTTTTGCATATTTTTTTATGTGTCGCTAATTCATTAAAATATGTTTAGGTATGGACATTTTGGTATACTAGTTTGGTATAATATATTTAGGTACGGACATTTCGGTACACTAATTTAGTATAATATATTTAAGTACGAACTTTTCGGTACACCTATGTTTCTGTATATTTTCTTATGTGCCACTAATTCATTAAAATATATTTAGGTACGGATATTTCAGTACACTAGTTCAGTAAAATATATTATGGTACAGACGTTTAGGTACATTATTTAGAGGAAGTTAAAGAAAATTAAAGAATTAAAATATGTATAATAATGAATTTAAAATTTAATGTGGAGACGTTAAATAAGAATTTTTTTTTGGAGAAAATAAGATATCTATTAAATATTAAAACAAAAATATAATATAAATTTGAATTAAGTACATATTAAAGGACTAACATGAATATGTAATCTGACACCAGGTTTTTATTAAATTTTAATCTTCTTCAAGGATTAAAGTTCAAAAACCCAGTAACGGTTACATCACTGTAAAAGCTAGACAGAACCGCGTATAGTTTACGGGAAAACTGCAAAAATGATTATGACACTATAAAACTTAGTCGAAACCATATAGATAGTTCGTGAGAGTAATGCATCAACGATTACATCACTACAAAAGCTATGACGGTTACATTACTGCAAAAGCTAAACAAAGACACAATAGTTCACGAGACATTACAGTAGCAGTTGCATCACAATAAAAGTATGACGTAACTAAAGACAATTCACGTGAATACTACTATAATATTCTTTGTATTACAAAAATAAGATTCTCTATAATTTGTCGGTATTAATTATTTTTTAAGCCTTGTCAACATCGATTATGGAGGATAACTTAGGTAACTTGACCATATTTTCCATGCCTATTAATAAGAGATCTTGTAGTTTCATGCATGCATAGAAGAAAACATCTTAATGATTATTATATTTTGTTCATATCTTGGTTTATTAGAAGAGACCTATTTTATTTGTATGTCCTAGTATTTATAGAGATCAGGCAGAAATAAGAACTGATTGAAAAAATCTAAAAAAGGATCATATGAATCCATAAAAATTAGAACACAATCTCTACGGCATTTATGCATAGTAATTACCCCTATAAGGAAACGGATATCCATGACACTACTAAGAGTTTGATGATGAAATACATCCATAAAAAATAAACAAACATATTTTATTTAGTTTTTTCACAGTTTGATGATGGCAGGTGCTGATGCTGGTGCATGCATTTGGTTTTCTTTCTGCGTTTGATGATGGTGGATCGGTTGCTTTCGAGAAGTATGTGAAGTAAGACGGTTTTCTTGTTTTCACTAGGTTTTTGTTAGACTGGGTTGGTCTCTGCAGTCCTCAACATTAGGGTCCAAGACAAACGGTCGAAGATATCTCTAATATTAGAAAGCCAGAAAAGTATTTTGATGTCTCAAAACTTCACAAAAAACTTTTGGAGAAAAATACCCTTAACACAGAAAAAGTTAAACTGACGTTAAAAATGGATTCATAATCCAAAGGGTATTTTTGTCAGCAAATTATCAACCTAAGAAATAAGAGGATTACAAACTTAAAAAATTACAAAAGGAGATAACTGCCAGGGAAACCAACCCACCCACGTGTACCTTCCATACCCTATTTTCTGATCAAACTTCTCCCTCACACGATCGATCATTCCTGGCATATTGGGAGAACAAACGTGATATGCCACGTGGTGCATACGTGTACACGGAGGAGGGGAAAACACAAACGTGCAAGGAAACACTTTTGCGGAAGGGGAGAAATAAAATCCAAACAGTTGATTGCTTAACCGGAAGGGGAGAAATAAAAATGGGGTTTTCTCAATTTTGTTTGGGGTTTAATAGAAAGTACTTTTTTACTAGTCTATATATCATACTACTGAGAAACTTTTCTGGAAAACTTTTGTGTCTTGCTCGCAGGTTGAGGCTCAATCACACTGAAGTGGCAGCTCTCATGGCCATACAGGTGTGCGTTTTGCTCCGAAACTTGATCTTTTGTTTAAATTTACAGACTTTGATCGGATTTTGGTAAAGGGTTTTGTAAAGAAAACGTTTTTATTTAGTGTGTTTGTGTGTTGTAGATTTTGGATTTGGCCCGAAATGGCGATAAATCTGTGGGGGAATAAGGATTGGGACTACAAAGTGGAAGAGAATGAAAAATTTCTTGCGTTGCGCTCTGTGATTGTTTGCTCTCTGCTGGGTGCATGCGATGCACAGAGGGTAAGAAAGTATGGTTAATTTAAACTTTTTTTATATTTTGGTAATCATTATTTTCTTTAATTTCAACTGTTTTACATTGTGGATGTGTGGATTATCATCCCTTTCGCAAGTCAACAAGCACAAAGGCATAATTGGAAATTTGTAGAGTTAGCCTACATTTCATATTCAGGAGGTCAATTGGTGAGTTTTTTACTAAGTTTGGACTTCAACTCTATTGTTTTTGCTTTTTACTTATTCATTTCACTAAACAAAACATTAAATCAATGTGGTTGATATTGCAATGCACTGATATTTCTTACAAAATCTAATTAGTTTTTCTTCCTCAAGCTGACTTCAGTCAACAACCTTCTATTGACATTTTTTTATATATGATCTTATGTCTGGGTTTAAGGTACAACTCAGATTGGTTGAAAAGGCTTTAGCAACCTTAAATTGGATTATGAAATTGGACCATTAGTGGTAGGAGCCTAGGAGGTATATGTGCGTTTACTATATACAGATCATACAGATCAAAGCATGCATTTTAACTCATTTTCTTTGTTCTTTGCAGATTTGTAAATAAGGATTAGGACTACAAAGTGGAAGCTCTAAAAAAATTCTTTATTGAAAAGGATTACAGATTATTTAAGTTCCCGAAGGTGTCCGCGCTTTGAAATCCGAGTTGTCTCACCAGTGGTTTGAGCGGGTATTGATGTAGTACTGAGGGCTGGTTTGGTATTGCTGTGCTTTGAAAAAAAACTGTTGTGAGAATAAGCGGCTGTGCTGTGAGAATAAGGGGTGGTTTGGGAGTGAGGTGCTTAAAAAAAAAACACCCATGAAAAAAAGCTGTGAGAGTTTTAGGTGTCTGGTAAACTGAAAAAAGGGCTTATTTTGGAAGCTGCTGTGAGAATAAGCTGAAATCAAAGGAAAAAGCTGAAGTTGCTATTTGCAGCTTTGGAAAACTGGCTTTTTTTCAAAGCACACGGAGCTACGGTGCTCCTTTAATGAAAAGACCCACTATCAGACTGCTTTTTTTTTCCAAAAGCACTTTTATAAAAAAGTTTACCAAACACTCTGCTGATTAATTTCACAGCCGCTTATTCTCACAGCACAACCACTTATTATCACAACAGCTTTTTTTCAAAGCACAGCAATACCAAACCAGCCCTAAGCAGCTGTGAAATAAATCAGCTGAGTGTTTGGTAAACTTTTTTGTAAAAGTGCTTTTGGAAAGAAAAAAAAAGGAGTCTGATAGTGGGTCTTTTCATTAAAGGAGCACTGTAGCTCCGTGTGCTTTGAAAAAAAACCAGTTTTCCAAAGCTGCAAATAGCAGCTTCAGCTTTTTCCTTTGATTTCAGCTTATTCTCACAGCAGCTTCCAAAATAAGCCTTTTTTTTCAGTTTACCAAACATCTAAAACCCTCACAGCTTTTTTTCATAGGTGTTTTTTTTTAAGCACCTCACTCCCAAACCACCCCCAAGTGTCTCTTCTTCCCGTGATTAAAAAAATGTCTTTCGCACACGAGTGAGCACATGTAGGAAGGCTAATATATTATACATCGATAATCTTTTTATATATACTAGCATATGCTCCACACTTTGTGTGTGAATATAATTTTTATTTTTATTTTAAAATGGGAAGAAAAGGAGAAAAAAGGAATGTGGATTAGAGAGAGAAGTTTTCCTTTTTATATTTTGTTTTTCAAAATTAGAGGATGTTAAGATCACCTTTGGATGAGGCTTTGAAAAAAAACTATAAAATTTAGTTTGTGTGAATTTACTTTATTGCCCATGATTTTGTTTTGTTGTAGAAGACAAAATTGTCTTTTTAATCTCTTTTGGTTGACAAAGAAGATTTTATTAATGTAGTTTAGATAAGGGAATTATTATTAGCACTTCAAAAATCTCATTCTACACTCCTCACAAATGTATTTTTCTTTCTAATTATTGAAAGTTTGGAGTACTAAATGAGATTTTTGGAGTATTAATAACAATTCCTTTAGATAAATGGTTTAATACGAGAAACAACATTACACGGTAAAGCAAAAATTCTTAGAGCAACAATAACATCACTATAAAATTAAGCAAAGAGAACTATACATAGTTCGAGAGAACAAATGTAGTAAGGGTGATGCTACAGATGTCATCTTTTTAGATCATATTGTATATAAACTACATGATGTGACAGTTGATAGTTGAATTCATTTTTTAAATCATTAAAAATAGAATCCAACCATCAACTGCCAATCCTATGGTTTACAAAATATGGTTTGAAAAGATGATTTTCAATTTCAAACAACAAAAGCGAGACAACCAAAGATGATCTCCTCTTCATTAACTGGTAACAAGGTGTAATCCTAGTCAATATTAATCCTCATATTCATTTGCATATTCATAAGATCTACTTATAACTCTTTTGTTTCAAGATCTGGTAGCAAACTGTAAAAGATAAATTTTAGCTCTAAAGTAAAGCTTTCAGAAGCATTTCGATGACATGATTATTTCAGACAAGGTATGTAAAAAACTGCATGCTCAAGGCACGGAGCCTCAAATTTAAAATTCTAGTCAGATTTTGGATTTGAGCTAGCAAAAGTTATACTAATTGGGCATGATCAGAACCAATAATAGCATGTTTATGAGTATCAAAATCTCAAAATTTGTTAATCCATTCACTGCTAGAAAGGAAACGATTTAAGTGTTATATATATATATATATATATATATATATATATTTTTTTTTTTTTTTTTTTTTTTTGTTTTGTTTTTCTAGCCTTATGTCTGACTGGACCGGTCTCTGGGGTTCTCAACTTTTCAGGCCCAAGATAAATACTGATGAATTCTTTTTATTTATTTATTTATATATAATATACTAGAAATAGTTAATCAAAATGAGAAGCTCTTAGGTATCGTTTGGTATGCAGACGGGACGAGATAGGACGGGACGGAACGGAGAGGGAGCAAAGATGCCCTCCGATGGAAACAGGGAGGAAGGAGACGGAGAGGTTATAATTTTGTGTTCCACGGATGTGGAACGAGTCATTCCAGGGGGTGAGGCGGAACGAAAATTCACCCAAAATTCGTCCCGTGGAACAGTGCGTTCCACCCGTTTTAGGCGCACCAAACGTGTGATGGAACGTCTCGTCTCACTCCGTTTCGTCCCGTCCCACGTACCAAATGGTACCTTAGAGCACATCCATTACTATTTACTACTAGTATCAAATAAAATATCGAATATTATGAATCAAACTAACATTTGAAGCCTAAGCGTGTTCTAGTTTAGCAGCAGCATTAAGGGTAAAATGTTAATAAATTCACAAGAGCATATTTAGACACTTTACAATCTACGACATTAACTTATTTATAAGAGACCAAGAGGGGACTTGGTCCAACAAACTCACAAGAGATCCTAGATAAAATAAAAACCGGTCCTAGATTAATGGTTACATCACTATAAAATTTAGACAAAACCACATATAGCTCATGAAAAAACTGCAGTAATGATTAAGTCACTATAAAAGTTAGCCAGAACCATATAGATAGTTCGTGGAAGCAGTGCATCAACGATTACGTCACGACAAAAGCTAGGACGAGTTACATTACTGCAAAAGTTAGGACGGTTACATTATTGCAAAAGCTAAATAAAACCACAAATAGTTCACGAGACATTACAGCAGTAATTGCATCACAATAAAAGTATGACATAACGAAAGATAGTTCACATGAATACTACATACATTCACCACATTACAAAAGTAAGATTCTCTATATTTTATTGGTATCGATTCTTTTTAACTTTCCAATTTAAGCCTTGTCAATATCAATTATGGAAGATAACTAAATAACTTGACCATATTTTTCATGCCTATAAATAAGAGAGAAGCTTGAAGTTTCATGCACGCATGGAAGAAAACATCTCGATGGTTACTAAATTTTGTTCATATCTTGTACTATTACAAAAGGACATAATTTATTTATATGCCCTAGCATTACTTTATAAAGATTAAGCAGAAATATGAACAATCCAAAAAAAAAAATCTTAAAAAAATCCATAAAAAAATAGAACAATATCTACAACATCATATATAGTAAATATCCCCATCGGGAAATAGATACACAATGTTTTGAGTTTAATGAGGACATACATTTAGTTTCATATAGTTTTTCTCAGTTTGACGATGGCTGGTGCTAATGCTGGTCCATGCATTTGGTTTTCTTTTTGAGTTTGATGATGGTAGATGGAGCTTCTATTGCTTTCAAGAAGTGTGTGAAGTTTTCTTGTTTTCGCTTGAGTTTTGTTTGACTGAGCTGTTCATGGTAGAACGAAAATTCTCACCGTACAGTTACATCACTACAAAAGCTAGATAAAACTATCTATAGATCACGAGAATAATACAGTAATAGTTACATCACCAAATGGCGATATATAATCAAAAATAGTTCACGAGAATACTCCAGTAACGATTACCATTTTTTTTGTCAAAATTGCAAAATAAGGATTCATTATATTTTGTTTGTAGCGATTATCAACTGATTTAACATTAGGCCAAGCTTCGGGGATTCACTTTTGATGATCGGTTAGTTCGGGCCTTGCTCCCACCCTTTGTTACCAATACATAGGTAAATATTAGAGAAATGATAAACACACAATTTTTCTCCTCTTACACACTTCGGGTTTAATTATGTACGTTCTGTTGGTTTTTTACTCTGATTTATAAGATTCAAAATTTTATTTATTATTATTTTAAATAAAAAATATGACGAGATATTTATTAGAGAACTCATGTCTTTTATTAAGGGGTGTGTAGAGTTTTATAGATAAGGAACTCACAAAATTATATACGTTAAAAACATTCATGTGTCTTCCACTATTCCATTACATCCCCTACTCTACTTTAACAATGGGCAATTGATCATTATTTGGCACCTCGTCTGTCGTAATTGTGCTTATGGATCACACTATGTGATATTCAAGAATTGTATCTTGTAGTTGTAGATAACCGTTATAACATGCAAGTCGGAAGGCGTCTACGACTTTAGGACAGTTACAACACATTTGTCTTTATATCATAGGCTAGATTATTTCCTACTCTTTTCATATTTACTGCCTTGATTATTGATATGCATATTTGAGGCATTCTCCAATTAATTGATTGAATTTATATGAGTATTATGAGTTTATTTATTTGAATTTTTTAATACATTAGTTCCGGCTGTTTGATTAATTCAATCAAATGACTAGAAATAAATAAGAGTGGGTGAGAGATTAAAAATGATATATGAAAATTAGTTCCCTAATATAGAAAGGCGTAGCTTATTTGTTTAGAACAATGTGCTTCCTGCTCTACACCTGAGTATATGAGTTCAAATATTTCTTTTTGTAGTTTAGTTGAATAAATTAGAATATTACTTGAATAAAAAACACAGGTATGTAATAGCAAAAATGTTAATTCTAAAGATGATTATTTAAGTAAAATTCTGTCCACTAATGCTTAATGTAAAAGTCGTTTTTTTTCCTTTTTTGGCAGAGTCTAATCATAAAAGAGAAATTTTATTTGAATCCATCATTTGTATCTCTATACCCAACTTAAAAAGTGAATATCTCTATACCCAACTTAAAAAGTGAATAGATTATTCTACCTATTATGTAATTACCGTTAAAGGGACAAGATGCCTTCGACAAAAGAAATTAGATTTTTTCAATAGACCACAACATCTTTACCACGACCTTGATAAAATCCTGACCACGGTCATCTTCCTACATCATTCTTCCTATACCCTAAACCCCCACTAGGTTTCATTCTTCCCAAACCGTAACCCTCGGCATCATCATTACCTTTATCCATTGAAGGTCATCATCCTTACCTTTATCCATTCAGTGCTAACAAAGAAGCCCTTGAACCAATAAGTGCTGATTTATAAAGGGAACTTTAACGAAAAATTCCAGGTACTGTTTACTTTAACGAAAAATCATATTTTTACACTAGAAAGTTAATCATGATATTATTCACTTTACCCTTTATTTTATTCTTATCATTAAGACTCAAAATTTTCAAACATTTTTCATTAGTTTTCCTATTTATAAATTATTCACAGACAAGAGTATCTATAGAAAAGCTCGCCTACACCTGTTTCACCTTACAAATTATAGTTTGTTTTGGGGGCAACCCTATATCATCTTTGATTATATGATTTTTTTATTTTTTGGTTTCTAACAAGTAATTTATTTAGTTGCGTGTAAAGAGAAGTGTAGATATTGAGTTTGGGTAGTTTTTCATTATGGTGCAAATAGAAAAATAGTATTTTTAGGTAAGTTGAGTGGAAAGATACAAAACAGGAGTTTTCTTGTAACTACGAAAGGACCATATGGCTAAACGCTGACATGTGGACAAACTTTCTGCGACACAATATTACAAAGTTAAAAAATAACATATTAAGATTAAGTTAACAAAGCACATAAAACATTCTATTACAAACTATATTTGCACACTAATTTACACTACGAGGAGGGGAAATGTTTGAATCTGGAACTCAATGAGTTAAAGAGGAAGGTTCTAACCAACAGACAATCCACCATTTACAAACAACATAGAATTAATTAAACATAATAATGAACAATGTTGAAAAACCTAGCTAAGCACTTGTTGATTTCTTAGAAAAAAATGCAAGGGAGACAACATTTGGTAGGCTACATTTGTAACACGTCTCTAATAAAGATAACTCTCTAGAGTTGAGATCTACTTGTATTGATGAGCCCTAATTCTATTAGAAATATGATATAAATATGATCTACTAAATGTGCTCTCTCCTTAGAGCATGTCCACCAGTTGGTGGAAGGCAAGGACAAAGGATACCCTCCATCCCATTTAACCACTTACACCTGTCCAATTTTGCAAGGGAAACTGGCGGGCCATGCAAAGCCCGTCCAAATGCTCGAGCAAAAGAAGCTGGGCCTTGAGCTAGCGAACAAGATGGTGTCTGAATGAAGTAACGCTGACGCCAGCCAAATTTTCATTTTTTTTTGTCAACCTCTGCACAGGTGGGCCCTACTGCAGTAGAGCCCAACGATGTAGCTTGATGTGAGCTGTTGTGGCACGTGGCACATTCTAGTATGTCCGTTTCATATTAGTTTGAAATCAATAGCCAGGATCAATCTGGTAAAAAAAAATTAAAAAATAAAGAAAATTAAAAAAAAAAAGAATTTTTGTTATTTTATAAATACCCAACTAGGGCTAGGCACGGGTCGAGGCAGGCGGGGCAGGTACAACAAATTTTAATACAGGAACCGGACCTAACCCGGCCCGTTTGAAACGGGGCCGAGTCCACGGATCCTTTTGTTTTTTGAAAAATAAAAAATAAATTTGTACAGCACAAATTCATAGTACAAAATCTATACTTTTACATTAGAACAAATTGCAACTTCAATCACCAATTTTAGTTCAAAAATCAATATCTTCAAAAAAATGTAACAAGTTTAAATACCAAACAACTTAAAATCTACGATCTATAAGCAAATCCATAAAATTCAAAACCAATCGAAAAGTTTCAGCAAGTACTCAAATCACAGCAGTCCATATAATGAATTGAAAAGCTTATGCAATCACAGCCCCAAAAAACCTAAATTCCCAAATCAGAAACCCACATAATGTGAAGATTGTTAGGTAGATCCTAACTAATGTGAAGATTTTAGAGTCGTGCCCACATGTAGCTAGAAAATATAAGAAAATCAATTGTTGGATACTTGCTTGGTGTTCCAGGTTGGTTTCTCTTTTTCTTCTGGGGTGGAGCAGCTGGTGCAGCTGTGGATGTGGTTGGTGTTGTGGAGGAATGTTGTTGCCTCATCTGCTGGTTTTGATCTTCTTCTCTAATTCCTAAAAGCGGTGCGCCCGATGAAGAAGACGCAGCCATCTCTTTCTATCAATCTTCTTTTTCTTCGCTTAATTTCTTCGCTTAATTTCTAGCTAGAAACCAGCAAAACCCCACATCCAATTTATGAGTCCTTCCCAAATCAGAAACCTAAATTCGGAGAGTAGGAAAGTCTCAGTACGATCGAGGTCTGAGTGACAGACTCTAGACTCGTAGAGATTAAAGGGGGGAGAGAGTGAGTTGCAAAGGCAAGGGATAGAGATGAAAGAGAGGGAGAGTTAGTGAGAAAGATAGAGAGTTATGTCTGAGAGACAAATTTTTGGACGAACAGGTTAAATCTCAGATTTTTTACGGTGGAAACGGTTCGGGTCAGGGACCCGTTACCTCAACAATTAGGACTCGCCCCGCCCCGCCCCGCAATTAACATGGACCCGCCCTGCCCCACCCCATTTCAGATTTAAAAAAATTAGACCCGCCTCATACCCACCTCGAATCGCTTATACCCACCCTTACCCGTGGGTCCATGCCCTGTTTGCCCACCCCTATACCCAACCATCATCTTGATTTTTCCATCACAACTCAATATTCATTTTTACTACAGTCTTCTATATTTGATTTGCACTCTCCAAAACTTTTTTTTTTCAAAAATAAAAATAAAAAATTGAGTGAGAAGGCAATTTGATCAATCGCAGAAAACGTTGCTTTGCTTGGGGTTGGGGCATGTTACTCATGACCCGATCACTAAAAACGAGATAAGGGGGCAACATATGTGAAGGAAGATTCATGCACAATTTGTCGAGCAGATTCAAGGCACATTCAGGACTAAACAATCTCGGTCGAGTAGGTACAAACATCAACGTAAAGATTTGAAAGTTTGGCAAGAAGCCCTTGCAAAAGCGGAAGGAATTTATCTAAGTGGCGATAATCTAGCCAATGTGGTAATAACATTTTATTATTAATAAATATAAAATATAATTAACATGTTATTATTTTGACCTTTGTTATGTAAATTTTTATGTTGTTTCACAATTTTTTTCAACTACAAGCACAAATGTGGTATCTTAATAACAATAAATCTTTCACTAGGCACAACTGTTGGAACATTGTGAAACATACTACGAAGTACAAAGTTTTGCCTAATGGTCCACAAGTTGTGCTGAACTTGACTCCATTGCACAAGCCAACTACTGAAGAGCCGCCATTGAAGGCGTCATTGGAGACCCAAGAAACCTCAAGGCATTGGTAAGAAGGCTGCTGCGAAAAGGGCTGGAAAAGGGAGTTCTTCGAACAATGATTATTCAAAGTTAGTTGAGGAAATGGCTTGCCAACATGGACTGAATATGGAGCAAGAAAGGTTATCTTATGAGCAAGACAAGGCTAGAGATGAAGAATATGTGAGAGAAAGGGAGTTAAATAGGCAAGAAAGACAAGAGGAGAAGAGTCATGATACCATGACCCGACACCTCGATGGCATGTCTCCTAATTTAAAACGTTCTTGGAAAAGCAAAAAAAAACAGCATCATGTGAAAAAAAAGGTTTTCCACTGAAGATGAGGAAGTTCCATACATTCCAAGGGAAGACAGATCTAGCCACACTGATTTACCCCCTAGGTTGAATTCTATTAAGAATAAGATTGTTCAATTTCGTAGTTGGCTATATTATTAAGGGAGTTTTTTAAAAGGAAAAATTAGGTTTTCATCCCTCATTTTCATTTTGCATTGATGGAAACCTTATTGTTTTTCTATTTTTGATCAAGGTCCTTTGACTTTGTCCACATCATTTTAGAATTTGATAAATTACACGTCAACACTTTGCTAATTATTTATAATTTTTGTTTAAAGTATTAGCCCTTTTTCTTGTATTGAGTATTAATTGATTTGTCCAGATTTTTAGTTGATAATTGAAATCTCATCCCTTCCCAAGGTCTTAAATATCGATATTATCGGCGATATTTCGCCGATAATATCGTTTTTTTGAGAGGGGGATATTTTCACACGTATCCACCTTATTTTCGTCAATATATCGGGATAATATCGATAATATCGGTAATATCGGGATAATATCGGTAATATCAGAATAATATCAATAAAATAAACATAATAATTCTGTGTGTGTGTGTGGTGGTGTGTATGTGTGTTATGATAAGTTACATAATATAATATATAATATATATATATATATATATAATATAAATCCCCCAAACGGGCCAACTTTTGACAACTTTTGACAAGACAAAAAGTAATGGTGGTTGGTTTCATACTCAAAACCGTGTGCCACTTCCAACTCTTTCACATTCGGAGTATCAGATCATCACACTTCTATTACACCTTTTCGTTTCTTCTTCTTCCCTTAGCCATTT
This sequence comes from Malus fusca, assembly GCA_035220775.1. Lineage (NCBI taxonomy): Eukaryota > Viridiplantae > Streptophyta > Magnoliopsida > Rosales > Rosaceae > Malus > Malus fusca. The sequence continues at coordinate 13,271,846 of CM069061.1, read as the reverse complement.
CAGAGCCTTTCTAGAGCCCTTTCAGAGCTTCAACACAAATGGTTCCATATTTAAGGTAAGTTTACAAACTTATATTTATATTATCGTAATTTATACAACAACAAAAAAATTTGTGTGGACCCGTACATGTGATCTAAGAACCAAATAATACTTGCATGTTAATTTTTTGAAGTAATTAAGTAATGTTGTATAATTATTCCCTAGGATAATTTTAGGCTTTTTATATTAGTACCCCACAAAATGTTGAATACACCCCATATTCAAATTTAATATTAAATGACTTATTTACCCCACTATGCAATGACAATTTTGACCTTATTAGGTTTAAAAAAATAAAAAATAATAAAATACTCCCCAAATCACTTTTAGCGTATTATTTCTTTTCTTCAACTATCAAAACTCCTCCCACCCTCCATTGTTGAATGAAACCTTAACCAATGAAACTACAAACATGTTGATTGAGAAAAATTATTTTTGATGAATGGAACACGAAATCAATGTTTCGGAAGCTTCATATGAGGTAAGACTTCATATTTTCATTGTTTTAGTGATTTCGACGACATCAATAACTATTTAATCTTGCTTTTCAACTAGGCAGTGGTGATTTTTAATGGTGCTTTCTTGCAATTTGAATTGGTTTGATCAAAATATGCACAAGAAAATGGAAACAGTGTGGTAACTTTGAAATTGCTTATATTATTATTGAAAAAGTTCAAATGAATCTAAACATTTTTCAAATAATTCATTTTGAAATCATTCGGCAAACTAAACATTCAGATGATTTGAAATCATTCGGCAAACTAAACGTTCAAATGTTTAGATTCATTCATTGAAAATTAAAAATGAGTGTTATAAGATTTGAGAAATGTGTGGTGTATAGAAAATGTGGGGTATGTAAAAAATATAAAGTGTATATTGAGAATGTGGGGGTATTATGGGAAGTATGTGGGGTGTATTAAGATAATTTTTAAGTGAAAAAGTAAATGTGGGGTGTATTAAGTATGTGATGTTTATTCAACAATTTGTGGGGTGTTAATATAATAAACCTAATTTTAATATGTTTAATGTTATTTATTATTTTATTATTTTATTAATATTAGGTTTTATTATCAAATTGGATTATTATTCATTAATATTAGGTTTTTTTATTATCAAATTGGATTATTATTCATTAAATTGGATTATTATCAAATTGGATTATTATTCATTAATATGTTTAATATTAGGATTATTTTATTATCAAATTGGATTATTATTCATTAATATTAGGTTTTATTATTCCATATTATTTTTATAATTACTTAAATTCTTACAATCATTTTCTTTACTTCGTATTTAATTCTTCTGTAAAATAACTTTATTATTTAGGTTCTCTTATATAACCGTCATCACTACTATATTTTTTGGCCAAAAAATAATTGCCTAATTTCCATGAAAAATAAATATAGGTACGTTTAAGATGTCTAGTGGAGTTACTAAACATGATCCATCTTGGGAACATGGAGACCCAATAGACGGAAACAAACATGGCACAATTTGCAAATATTGTGGTCGGGTAATGAAGAGTGACGGAGTGACATGACTTAAGTACCATCTTAGTGGATTAGATGCAGGAAATAATGTCCAATGATGCGATAATGTCCCCCCAGAAGTGAAAGCATTCATCACCACATTATTAAAAATTAAAAAACACCAGAAGGAAAAGAAAACACATGGAATGGAAAATATTCGAGCTGGGCTACGAGGAGAAGTCATTGGCCAAGCGGTTGACAGTGATGATGATGACGATGAGGACGAATGTGATGATGACATAGGACTTGAAGAACGACGCAATTTCAAAAGAGCATTACGTGCCTCCAAACAGTCAGCATGGGAAAGAGAACACCTTCATAAAATTCCTAATAGAGCACAAGGTTATGGGACAAGTGGTGGTGCACAAATGAGACGGGGAGCAAGTGTTAGAGAATCACAACCAACACTACCAATAGCCCCAAGTTTATATAAGTCATCCAAAGCACGTCAAAATAGTGTTTGGAGTTATTTCACTGGAGGTAATGTGAAGGAGGGAATGGGGCGTCTAATTAGCAAGTTCTTTATCTATGAAAATGTCCCTGCTGAGAAGGCATCATCACATCATTTAAAAAATATGGTATTGGGATGTCAACAAGCCGGTGTTGGAGTACAACCTCCCACTCCCTATGAGGTAAGAAACAAATATTTGGAAATGGAGTATAAAGACATTGGCGAGTATGTTAACAAGTTGAGGTCAAAGTGGGAAACTAATGGTTGCACAATCATGTGTGATGGATGGACTGGACCGACCAGATTGTCTATCATAAACTTCATGGTATACTCCAAGGGAAAGACAATTTTTTTGAAGTCCGTTGATGCTTCAGACCATATAAAGAACTACAAGTATATTTACAAATTATTGAGGGATGTAATCATGGAGGTGGGAGAGCATAACGTTGTCCAAGTCGTGACCGACATCAGTTCTGCATTTTTCAAAGCTGGAAAAAAGTTAATGAAGCATCATAATGTGTTTTGGACATCATGTGCAGTACATTGTATTGATCTCATGTTTGAGGCAATGGGGAAGAGAGAGAATATTGCTAATGTCGTAAAAAGAGCTAGAACGATCACAAATTATATTTACAATCACGGTTGGTTGTTGGCAAAGATGCGTGAATTTTGCAAAGGAGAAATTATTCGTCCAGCTACCACTCGATTCACCACCAACTATATTGCATTAGACAACCTACTTAAAAAGAAAGCAGGGTTGAAGAAACTATTCACTAGTGACGATTGGGCTAACCACAATTTCAGCCTCTCAAATGCAGGTCGTATGGTGGAAAGTATAGTGCTTGATCATGCTTTTTGGACTCAATCAGAACATGTGTGCCAACTGTTTGAACCTCTTTACAAAGTTTTACGGATCGTTGACACATAAGTGTATCCTACTATGGGGGCAATATATGAGTTGATGCGTGTAGTGAATGAGGACTTGGAAAGAAAACATGGTGCAAGGTGGGTCATAAAGATAATTGATGACCGATGGTATAAAACATTATACCACGATTTGCATGCAGTAGGTATAAACTATGTCATAATTTGCAATTCATTTCTTTAGTTGCATAAGTATTATTTCTCTTATTAGAGTATGTGTTTCTTTGAGTAACATATTATTTGAATCCTCGATACCAATACAGACCCGGTGTTGGAGATGATGGTACCCTTATACGTGTTGTACATAATGTATACTCTAAATTAGACCCTGCATCACCAGCAGTTGGCCAATATGGAAATGAGGTACACAATTACTTAAATTATAATAATTACATTGTTGGATTAAACTAACACGATTTATTGAATTCAGCTAACATGGTTTAAAGATGCAAGAAGAACTTTTGGAGAACCAACATCAGTTGCTGCTCGAACAAAAATGTCTCCTAGTGAGTGTAAACATATTTCACTATCAGTTTATAATAGAATTTGTTCGAGTTATTAGGCTTATCAACATTGTTTTTCATTATAGCTGAATGGTGGATCATGTATGGGACTGATGCACCAGCTGGGAGAAAGTTAGCAATCAAAGTATTATCACAAACAACTTCCTCATCTGCTTGTGAAAGAAATTGGAGTACATTTGCACTCATACACACAAAGCAAAGAAATAGGTTGGCTCATAGTAGGTTGGAAAAATTAGTTTATTGCTATTACAACATGAAGCTTCAAATTCGAGATAAGGAAGCATAAATAGATCATGTCGACCATGGTGACCCACTAGATGTGTTTGATATTGTTGTTGAAGATGATGATACAGAGGGTAACCAACTTTATTAATGGATTAGACCTCTTCATTTAGATGATGATGAAGGCAACCCAGCTCTAAGAGTATTAGAGGAGGAGGTGGGATCTAGCAGCGCTGACTCTTTCGAAGAACTTTTGCGCCCAAGACCAAGAAACACTGGAATTCCACCTTCTTCCAATCCTACACAACCACAAGATCCGGCTGATACTAATGATAGCTCTAGTACAAGATCAGGAGACTCACCTACCACCGGAGGTGGGAATGATGAAGGATATAGTGGAGCTGGAGGTAGTGGTGGATATGGAAACTATGTTGGACCACCTCTCGGATTTATGAGCCCCTTCACTGGTGAGGCAAACTTCACGCACGCAACACAGGATGAGGACCATGGCAGTAGGCGGGCAGGACCAGGAATTGGTGCCATAGGGAATGACTATACTCGTAGAGAAAGAGGCAAGGGGACTTTGTCAAGTCAAGAAGATGACTCGTTATCTATAACTTCGGAGTCTGTTAGAGTGAGAAGTAGTAACTATGGTTATACTCATAACCAACCATTTCCCTACCCTTCATATCCCATTCCTATTGGGATGGAATCAAGCGACTCATGGAAAGAATCCGAGACTCAATCTTCAAATGATTTTGCTTATGGACAACGTCAACCAATCTCGGATCCATATGGGTGGTATGTTAACAATTACATGCAAAACTATTTTGGGGATTTATCATTTGATGACTACTCTTCACAATACACTTACTCTACACATAGAGATGATGAAGATAGTGAAAAATTTGAACCTTATAGGAACTCTATGTGGTACTAAGTCACTCATGTATCTTACCATGCAATGTATAAAGTGTAAAATATTGTACTAATTCATTATATATAAATGATTATGGTGTGTTTAAACTTCTTTCATTAATTACTACATATTTTCTACACTCACAATGTTTGCCAGCTCGCTATATAATCAACTTAAATCAGTTAAATCCATCATGCAATGCATTTCCTTCCAATTTTTTGTGATAAACTAATAGATAATTGACTAAATAAACATCCTGCAAAGTTTCAATAAAAATTTCCAAGTTTGTCTTACAATTTCCGTGGTTTTTATTCAATTTTTATCGATATCAATAATATCCCTATATTTCCATCGAAATTTCCATGTTTTTGGACTACCGATATTTCCGATATCAACGATATTTTAGACCTTGTCCCTTCCTACATTTTATTCAAATAAATAGCCATTTAAACTCCTCCATTCTTTTTCATCCCTCACGCACATCACCTCCAAACTCAATCCATCAAGCTTGTTCATTGTCCAGATGCCAAACCTACCCAGACTCTCTCCCTTTCTGCATATAGCAGCAGCCTCCCTAGACCATTATATTTATGTAGTCATCTTCTTTTCTTCTTCATATTTTTCATTTTCCTTTTATTATTGAATATTAATCTTTTTTTTAAAGAATATTGAATATTAATCTTGATTGTTCAATATATGGTTGGCTATAATTTTGTATTTCATGGTACAATTTTATTCTACATGTTATTTCATTCTATTGTTACAATATATTTTGTGAGTACAATTTCATCAAACATTTATATATATAGATATTGATATGGGTACAATTTTTTTTTGAGAACATTAGGTAAAATGGTTGTGGTTGCTACATTTTTTATGTACCATATGTATGCTTACTAAATTGACACACCCCGACCCGGAATGTTCACCTGAACTCCGAATCGAGCTGTGTTTGCCGACATCAGGAAGGTGACGAAGCCATAAAGTGTAGTGATGCGAAAAATGTGATTAAATTTAAACCTAAAAGTGCCTATATACACGAGTGCGCATGTGAGCGGGAATGAACCTATTTCACACGTGATGTCAGCGCATAAGTAAAGTACAGTAAAAGTAGAATGAGAATTATACCATCGAAGGAAATCTCCTATACCAAGATTTGCCAAGAATCCTCGTCAACACAAGAGCTCTGCTACTAAAACCTAGAGGGGCGAAAAACAAGGATGAGTGGGCCTAAAAATAATGTTTTGAAAAACCTTTTCGAAAATGTAATAATTTCTCGCCATAAAACAAGTATAGTTTCCAAATATATATACTACATATAGCATGAAAACACTTACCGTAAATAGTAATACTTCAAAAATACGGTAAGTCAGAGTATTTCACATATAAACATATAACATCCAATAATCACACTGTCTCGCGTAAACAAACATATAATACCGAGTGCTCATCGATATTCTAACATGAACATGACTGGGTGTAATAATGATTTACGCTCTAGTACTACAATCACGTGATGACTGGCGCTAAGCACGTCACATACAAGTCCTAATTGCCTATAGCAATCTAGGACATGACTGGCACCTACAATAGATCCATAGTGGGTGTACGGTGCGATACGAACATACATGTGGAGACTGGCCCTGGCTCGGACAAGTACTAACACCATTATAGCACGCGATGAACAGATAACGTAAATATGATCATGTAACGGTAAATTGATAATTCGATAATTCTAATCAATGAAATACTATTCGTGACCTTAAATACAATTAAGGCATCCATAATAATACGCATACATGTGCATCCCGTAAGACGTATCATAATTTCATAAATTATGCCAATACGCTAATTTTTATAAATGTTAATCTAATCTAGGCGAAACGTAGAAAATTCTTTATCAAATATATAAATGGAAACCATATATATATATATATTTACCCAAATACTTGCAAAATCATAGTCGTTCGAACGAATAAATACGGATCGCCGATGCTAATCGTACGTAAACATAATAGAGACCCATTAGCAAAACTTAATTAAAATGTTTGAATTTGGAGAAATGGACAGCATATTCAAAATTAGCGCGCCGAAATACCTAAGAAGGGTCCCTGACAAATTTTTTAAAAAGTCAACCGAAACATCGAGCTGGTCAACTACTGTAAAACTTCATAATTTCACTAAATGGATGTCAAAAACGAACTCGGAGCGTCAAAATTAGCCTATGAGAATATTCCAAGAATATTAGAATATTCTAGGAGTATTGAGAATATTCCTGATCCATTTTGGAATGGGCCGGGCCAGATCCTGGGTTCGGATTTGGATATGTGTTTTGAATCCTCTTATTTTTTTGGTATCGGATCGAGTTGATCCACTTGGGCTCACGGGTCGTCCAGTTTTTGCGAAAGAGAAAGATCATAGTTTGATGGCCGAAAACTTCAAAGGGTCATAACGGGTTCAAAACTCAACCAAAATAAAAAATTTAAGAGCCAAAATGAAGCTATGGAAGATTAGATTAGGAATATACCAATATGGGGTTGATTCATGGCCAGATTTGGCCGAAAATGGCCAGCAAAACTTCGGAATCTCGCGGGAAAACTGGAGAAACTTTCCCCGAGCAAACTCTATGTCCAAACAACACCAAAACATCTCAAAATTATCCTAATTGTACTCCAAAACAAAATCTAAGAAGCCTTTGGGGGTTTTCGGGGTTTACCTTTGTCAGGGAGCGCGAGAAGTCGCCAAGGAAGAATCTTGAACAATGGCAGTGCCACTGTGCACATAGAGGTGAGAGAGAGAGTGTCCAGTCTAAGGTTCAAGGTTCATGACGTAGGTGGTCAGGTGGGGTTGTGGTAGTGCTTGCCAGAGTGGCAACATCGTCGTGATTTTGGTGGTGCCCTATGATCCATCAGAGAGTGAGGGTGAGTGAAGGAAAGAGAGAGTTAACAGATAGAGATTGAGGGAAGATAGAGTTCGAGAAATTAGGGAAAGGGAAAATGGACACACGACAAGAGAGGAGTGGAGAGTCTGGTGTAAGTGTGGGCCCCATGGGCCAGAAAATGATTAAAATAATTAAAATATCCCACCCAAAAAAATTAAATAATCAAGAACCAAAATTCAAAAATACAAAATTACTATAGTACCCTCACGTTTGTATTTTTGTAAAATTTTATCTGTAACTCCAATTTCGATTCCGCTTGCACCCACGTGTTCGTAGCAATAAGTATTGCACGAATACGGTAAAATAGTAGCTCATACGCATCACAAAATGACGGTCAACAAAAGTCTACGATCTTCCATCTAGGGGCATTTTCGTCAATTCACTATTTTAAAATTAATGAAATCATAAAATTAGGGATTGATTGTTACATAAACAATGTGGTACATTCTTTTCCTTGAGTTGTTTACATGTACCCATGAGTTTTTTTCTCTTATATTTATTTTTATTTGGGTACAATGTTAATTATAATTTTTTTTTTGTAAATTTAGTATATTACCCATTTGGTATTTGCGTGTTGTGAGTACGTACATTTTTTTATTTTTCTATTTTTTTATTTTTTATGTTCGTTGGTACTTTTTTTTGGTCAAGTTCATGTGTACATTGTTTTTGTATGTACCCATGATAAATTTAATGGGGTACCTTAATACTACTTGATAAAATTTGCATAAAACTATTTTTTATTGTAGACATCATAAGTTCATGGGTACATTGTTTTTGTATGCACCCATAATAAATTTAATGGGGTACATTATTTCCCTTAATACTACTTGATAAAATTTGCACAAAACTATTTTTTATTAGACATCATAAGTTCATGGGTACATTGTTTTTGTATGTACCCATAATAAATTTAATGGGGTACATTATTTCCCTTAATACTACTTGATAAAATTTGCAGAAAACTATTTTTTATTGTAGACATCATAATGACACACCCCGACCGATATGTCCACTAGGACTCCTAATCAAGCTGTGATGGCCGACACGTGGAAGGTGATGAAGCCATAAAGTGTAGTGATGTGGAAAATGTGTATAAATTTAAACCTAAAAGTGAGCGGGAATGAACTCATTTCACACGTGATATCGGAGCATAAGTAAAGTACAGTAGAGTGGATAAGGATTATACCCTCAGAAGTAGTCACCAATACTCAGATTCAAGAATCCTCATCGATACAACCGTTCAGCAGCTAAAACCTGGATGGGCAAAAAATAAGGGTGAATGGGCCGTAAATAAAGTTTTATAAAAACCTTTTTGAAAACGTTATAACCCCTCGCCGTAAAACATGTATAATTTCCAAAATATCATACTAAGTATAAGTATGAAAATCAAATGCATGCTAACTGTAAGTCCAGAAATATGCCACAGCAGAATAGCTCAACAATAATATATATATATATATATATATATATATATATATGATCATGTGCTCAGTAATCTATACTATCATGTCAGTCGGAGTCACCTAATGTGACCTGTACGACTGCACCTATCGCTTATCAGACCTAACACACGTGTCAAAGTCACCTAATGTGACATGTATGACAGGCTAGGTGTAGGGCTGGAAAAAAATCCCAAAAATCCCAAACCAAACCGAAAAAATCCCGATCCCAAACCAAAAAAATCCCAAACCAAAATTCCCGAAATTTTCGGGATATAATCCCAAACCAAACCGAAAATTTCGGTATGGGATTCGGTTTTGCATTTCATTTTTTCGGTATTCCCATACAGAACCGAAAAATATATATATATATATATATATTATTTTTTAATTATAAGAAAATTATTTGAACCGTTCATTGTTTTAGATTTAATCTGTGCCGTTGATTTGTTTTAGGTCAGATCCCATTTCTTTCTTTCACAGTTCTGTTCCATTTCCCTGATTCCATCCATCAAACTCCAAGCCCCTGCGTCTCCTCCCTCACCGAGCCCTCATCTCTCATCTGTCTGTGTCGAATTCCGGCCAACCACCGGCCCACCACCACACCACACAGCCACCGCTCTCTCTCACAATCTCTCTCACCACCACACCGAGTCCGAGTCTCACTCTCACCCCAAATTAGGTAATTAATTTAGTGTTTTGAAATCTAATTTCTGTTGGTAGATTCTGCTTTGAAGTTTTCAAATGGTTTTAAGATTTAATTTTTGGTATGTATTGTTTAGCAGCTCTGTTTTTGTAACCTGAGAAAGAAAAGGAAGCAGCTCTGATTGAGGCTAGGCGTAAGGAGGTACTATTTAGGCTACCATGTTTCCTCCGAAATCTCATTTTCTATTGTTACAGAGGCACACTTAAGAGTCATGGTTTGCTTTTACCATTCGGGATTGTTGGATGCCCATCTTCAGTTTTCTTGAAAATACTATTGTTGTTATTGTTACCATTCGTCTTTATAGTTATTACTGTTAGGAACAACTGCTCTGTTCGGGGAAAAGTAAAATAGCAGAAAAGGTATAAGTACACACAATAAGTGTCGTTAAGATAATAGTAAATCATTAATAATATATTGTTCCTCTTAGATAATGTGTGTTTGTTCCTCTTAGATAATATTTAATCTTTTTGTTTTCTTCCTCTGAATCTACATTGTTTTAATTGTGGATCATCCAATGATCTATTAATTGGAGAATAGATAATTGATGTTATTTCCTTTAGTTCAGTTTTGCAATTTAGCTAATCGCTCTAGCGTAAATGCTTTGTTCAATGATAACTATGGGTGGGCTGAAGGTATTCGTGCAATTTACAATCCAAAATGCAGCTTCGTGTCTAATTGAGTTGTAGTTAAGATTTTTCCTCTAGCTATTTATCAATGGTGGGTCTTGGGGAGTGCAGCTTCGTGCAATTTACACTGATCTCCCATATGTTTCTTACTTCCAGTTTAAAACTGGGTTTTTGGGTGCCGAGGAAGGTAACTGGAGAAAATTAAAAGGAAAACTAATGAAAAGGGCTTGAAAACTTTGAGTTTTAATGATAAGGACAAAATAAAGGGTAAAGTGAATAGTACCAGGATTGACTTTTTAGTGTAAAAATGTGGTTTTTCGTTAAAGTGAACAGTATCGGGTGCTTTTCGTTAAAGTTCCCAAAATTAAAATATGGGGTACATTTTTTTTGTCCAAAAGCCCAAAAGCCCAAAACTATTTCGGGATTCCCGATTTGTCCCGAAATCCCGAAACTATTTTGGGATTCCCGAAAATTTGGTTTAGGATCGGTATTGAAATTGGGATTCCCAAAAATTTCGGTTTGGGAATCGGGACAACGGTTTCGGTATGGGATCCCATACCGAACCACCCCTAGCTAGGTGTAATAATAAATGCTCTAGTGCTACGATCACGTGAAGCTGGCGTTATGCGCGGGTCACCAACGAGTCGGAACTGCCTAATGCAGTCTGTACGACAGGTTAGCACCTACTTGGATCCAAGGCGAGCGTGCAGTGCAGGAGGTGAACATACACGTGAAGGTTGTGCCCTGGCCCTAGGCGAGAGCACTAACACCGAGGTGTATTAATGATGAGCACTACATGAACATATGCATGCCAAATTGATTCAACCATTTCAATCCACCGCATAACCTTACCTGGACTTACCTGCGCATCCTACATTCACCTTAGCATTTTAAAGCATTCACAACAATTATATGCATGTAATATGCATATGGATATGCCATGATGCAATCTAAAACTTAATGCATATGGATATGCCATGATGCAATCTAAAACTCAATCATATATATATATATATATATATATATATATACATATATCAATCATATATGTACTATAAAAAGGAAGAGACCCACTCACCTGAGGTCTGCGCTACAACTCCCTAGCATGAATATCGAGGCGTCACGAACGATTGGCGCCTAGAACAATTATCAAATCACATCTCAAAATTCTTATTGATAGGACACATACCTTACATAAAACACATCCCCAAGGACGTTCTAAAAAGATTTGAAACTCATTGACCAAAAGTCAATCGTCGGTCAAAAGTCAACGGTAGGGTCCACAACCCTACGTAACTCGATCCGGAAGATCCGCACCTCAGATTTCCAATCCGTAAGTACCAAAGATCCACATTATGCTTCTAAAACATCATACTAAAGTTTCATTACGATCCAACGGTTGGATCTCCGCCAATTGCAAATTCAAGTGGCGGTCAACGTTTTATTTTACGAACTTACAAATCCAATTCGGGAAGATCCGTATGTTGGATTCTTGATCTGTAAGTTTCCAAGGTCCTCAAATATTATACATAATAATCTACTAAAGTTTGGTGACGATCCAACGGTCGGATCATCGATTCAAATAATGACCAAGTGGCGGACCTTAGCGAAATTGTACCTAAACAATGGAATTTCGTTAATCGGACTTCACATATGGAATCAGGGCATCCAAATTAGCCTAGGATGGGTAGGTGGGATCTCGACCCACACGTCGCCGCCACATGCCGCCGCACACGGAGGTCGGCCACCCCTACTCGCTGGAAAAATCAACTATTTCTAAAAAAATTCAAATTTCATAGAAATGAAGATCTCAATGAGTAGAGCAAGTTTTATACATGTGGCCAAGTCCAATTTGGTCAGAAAAAAAGCCTCAAATCGCCACAAACCCGTCAAAAACCCTGGAATGGGTGTTCGTCGATTCGACTTCTCCGGTGTTCCAACGCCCCTATCACTGGTTGGGTCTTGTTCCTAGGTCCAAGAGGAGTTGATTAGGAGTGGTGGTGGGTGGTGAAACTCGTCGGAAAGAAGGAATCGCCATCGAGCATCTTTGGTGCTCCGATGGAGTTCTACACGAAATGGGACCTAAAACTCTTCGATCTTGGGCGGAAATGGTAGAGGAGAGATTGAGGGAGAGGTTGCAGGTGTTAGATGATGGTGATTCGACGGAAAAATGGTGGAAATTCGCCGGATTTGGAACCGGGTCGAAACTGGTTTGGGGTGGGTAGAAGAGCCGATGGGAATGGTGGGGAGAAATCCCCCCCCCCCTTTTTTTTTTTTCCTTTTTCATGATTGGCTGAAGGCTTTCTTTTCTTTTATCTGATTGGTCCCTATTTTCTTTTCTTGAAAACGATTGGGCTTCTTTTCCACAAGATGGGAGTTCAAATAATTTATAATCTAAAATGTAAGCAACCTATTTCAAAATGTAAGCAACCTATTTGAAACCGATTGGGCTTCTTTCCCCATATTCTTCTGATTCCCTTCTGATTCTTTTCTTCTTCCAAATAACTAATTAATTCCAAATATTTATTTATTTATTATATTGGTCTTTTGTCTCTGTCTTTCTCTTATGTCTGCTTCTTCACTGGGTTTTGATTTGAAACCTGAAGGCACTGGGTGTTGTGCTATCGGAGACAACACCATTGAAAAGGCTTGAAGGGGAAGGAGATAAGGGTATATTGGGTAGAAAAAACTGATCCGACTTCAGGCTGTCTTCCGAAATCCAAATACCACATATTGGTTGGTAATCTGATTTCTGGCAATTCAAGGATTTGATTCCCTATTTTCAGTGGGATCCACATACAATTTCATTCCCCCAATTTTAGTAAGGGTAAACTGCCGTTTGACCCCCTAAACTACTATCCTAGTTGAAATTGACCCCCTGAACCTTTTTTTTTTGGTAAATTAACCCCTTGAATTATTTAAAATAAACCAATTAACCCCTTGTCATTAGATTCCATCCATTGTTCCGTCAAATTCAAGGGCAAATTAATCTTTTTATCATCAATTCTTACTTGTCGGTTATAACCACCAATAAAATAATGACACGTGGACACATAATAATTCAAAAACTTATAGCATAATAAGAAACATAAAGAAACCAAACGTTTGCATAACGTACCATTTCACATTGTCATTACACATTATTATGTATCCACATGTCAAAATTTATTGGTGGTTATAAGTGACTGATGCGAAATTTAACTAACGCACAAATTTAACCCTATTTGTGACAATTGTAGTAATGATATAAGTAGGGATCGTTCTAGGCCGGGGATTAACTAGGGATGCTAACCAAAGTAAAATTAAATTAAAAACGTAAAAACAAAATTTAAAACACTAAACTAAAATCAAAACACTTAACTAGAATCACTCAAAATAAAACAAATAAACTAAAACAAATCAAAAGACTCAAAATAATTCAAGACTCAAGAAAACACAAACTAAATTGATTTCTAACAAATCTAACACTTTAAAATAAACGGGGGGATTGATTTTTTTTGACGAAATTGAATTTAAAACAGAAACTTAAAAACAAACTTCAAAGAAAATATATTTTATAGAGATAAAATGACGAGACGTTAGTTAGAGGGTTCCTTATCCACACATGAATAAATTCATATAATTTGATTCCCAGTTATGATTTCAACAAACGAATAAATGACAATGCTCCAAGTTAATTAGGTCCGCTTAAATTAACCTTCAGATTTCCCTAGATTCATTGAATTGGACGGGATACGCATCACAACCAAATTATTTTTATCAAGTTCCCTAACTATGGAATACGCATGATAGAGAGACATATCAAAAATCATTAAGTTCAATGGAAATCATAAGCATCGACTAGGCATTCATAACTATGGAATACGCATGTTAATCCAACCTAGGGTTTACTAAACACAATCGTGGCTAGCGATTTTTACTACTCATGGATATAAGTTCATAACGATTAGGTGAAATTCCCTTATATCCTAGCATCAAGTCTAAGCATGCAAATTAAGCGTCGACCCTTAACCCACATACATAAACAAGTTATTAATCAACACAGAAAAATAAACCACATCCAACATTTATAGAATTCATAACTGGAGTAAATCAAATTATAATAAACATTTATCCATGGTTTCAAATTCCCCTCTAACTAAACAGAAATTAATTACACATTATTCTTAAATAAAAACATAAAATAAAACATAAATTTGAGGAAGAATAACACCGAAGTGAGAAGGCAGCACGCAATTTCTGCACAGTTTCTGTGCTTCCTCTTTTCCCCACGCAAGCTGCCTGACAGCTTCCTTCCTATGCGAGTGCGAGCTTCTGCGCTTGCCAGCTGTCCTGTTGCGTCCCCCCGTGTCTATCCCCTACGCAAGGCAGCGCCTGCCTTCTCCTCGCCCTGACCTCACGTCTTCTCTTGCTGCTACTCGCCACGAAGTGCTCTTCCCACCAGCTGCCAAAAGCAGCTTTGCTTCCCACCATACACCTTTCATTTTATTTTCTTTTCTTAACAGCTGCACTTATTTCCCACCGAGGCAACCACCCACCAAGGCAACCACGTCTTTCCTGCCTTTTCAGTTTTTATTGCACTGTCAGTCACCCTTCCACTTCTTTCTGCGTCAGTGCTTTGCCCACTGTCCATTTTTTATTTTCTGTCCAAAATGTTTTCTTAAGTTACAACAATAAAATAAGTGAGCAAGGTAGAAATGACGAATTTATTACTTAAAATCACACTTATGCTATTTTTATTTTCTTAGCTAGATAAATTCGATAAAACACAAAAATAAAGTAAATAGCACATAAATATGAGGAAATAACTAAGAAAAGACGAGATAATTTGATGTAAAATATGTATAAATATGAGCTTCTCAAATACCCCCACACTTAGCTTTTGCTAGTCCTCGAGCAAAACAGAAAAAACAGAAAAAGTAATAACATGAAAATTATTAGCTTCCCCCTATGTGACCCTCATAGAACTTCATTCGAGAACACAAATCATCAAGAACCATAGCTAACACCAAACAAGCTAATCCAAGTTCATTTTCCTTATTCAAATATTAGCAGTAATCTTTGAATCATCCTTGAAGTGTAGTGTGTGAGATAGCCATGTTAATGCAATTTCAAAATTTTTATTTTTTAAAATTACCATATGCAAACTAGCGACCTTCTCACTGGATACACACTCAATCACACATGTGTTTAGTCTTAATGTGTTTCTCTCAAAGAATCAAATGTGAAAGTTCTACCATAAGCTTGCATAAAGATCACTTCTCCACAATCATAATTGCAAAACTTAAATCAAGAGGACTTTTATTGGACGTAATGAGGTTTAGGGCGAGGGTTATTGAAACGAAAGAATAGGTAAACACAAGTTCCAAGCTACATTGCAAGCAATTCTTTTGTTTAGATTTATAAGAACTCAAGCTTTCCAGCTATTCTTCTAGCACCTCCAACCACACCCTTAACTGAAACTTTAAACACTTTTTATTTTCTTTGTATACAATCTTTCTTTTTCTTTTCCTTTTCTTTTCTTTCTTTTTTTTTTTTTAAATACAAACATGAAATACCCCCACACTTATTCTTTTGCCAAACACCTTCAAAGTACTTCACAAACGTTTCTCATAAGACAATCTCGCATTGCTCGCTTGGAAAGGGTAAGGAAAAAAAATATTTCAGGCATAAGGGTAGACATATCTGGTGATAAGAAATAAAAGGCTCACAAATACGGCTCAAATTGGCAATCTAATGATATCATTTTTCTTTGGGAAACAAGGTTATTTGGGCCATGGTGGTAAACCTAATGCCTCTATCATTTTCAAGTTCATGCAATCAATGACAAATATTTCGAAAGATCGTTATGCAAGTTCTAGAGAAGTATCTCACATAAGTTCATCACACATGAAAGAATAGGAGTGTATGAAAAATGCACACACTTTCAATAGGCTCAAAAACTCACATAGGATGTATATGGTCACTAAATTCACATATGGAGCTTTAAATCATGCTTTAGTTTCACATCAACAAGGCTATGTGCATTTGGTTTTTCAAAGATAATCAAATATGTACAAAACTAACACAAGAATTAGGAATTTCACACAACACATGTTAACTAAGTTCTTGATCATCATGGTTCAAATTTTATCCAATTATATCATTGGGTCGGGAAACTAACAAAAATCTAATTCAAAACAATAAGGAAAACAAGGAAATATTTTTGGATTTTTTTAAATTTTACGATTTTTTTTTTTTTTATTAAAAACAACAACTTAATTAAGAAAACACAAAGCAATAACATGGAATAACATGGAAACAAATGAAACCAGTTCAAAGTCGAAGGTATAAAAATTTTCAATTTGGTCATTATTATACTCTTTACCCCCACACTTAAACTAGACATTGTCCCCAATGTCAGAAAATATAATAAAATGCAAAAAATAAAATAAATAAATAAAAAGAAACAAAATAAAGCAATAGGACTGAAAACTTCCCTAATTTGCAAAAAAATCAAGCGATGACCCCCCAAGCTAAAATTCTGCAATCAACCTCAAGGGTGGAAATAACCAAAAGTTCCTGCAAAGAAAAGAAATAATTCAGTTAAGCACACAAGAAAATATAAAAAAAAAAAACAAACGAAAAATTGAAAATGAAAATAAATGACAATGAATAGAACTAATAAGTGATCATTGGTCCTGTTTGGAGACTTTCCACAGCTTTGAACTTGAACTGGCCTCGGAACTTCTTAGCAAGGAAAATGAGACTTAATTGGTGGTGGTGACTGATGCGTCCAAATGTTGTTGAAGCTTCTCGAGCTCTTGGTTTCAACTCGGACTCCTTCTGCCGGGTTGATTGAGTCTGCAGGCTACATTCTTCTCTTTTTGTTTCTTCTGCATGGTAGGTAGGCACGAGGTCGAGGTGGTGGTCTGATTCTTTGTTCAATCTGTCCAAGTGCCGACCGATTGCCTTCTTTCTCCTTGTCCCGTAGCCAAGAGCAAGGGTAAAGGAAAAGCATGCCATGAGATATCTTTGCCTTTGACCCTGATGATATGGGATACTTTTGCTTTTGAAGAAGTATCGTTCCACAGGTGTATTCTTGAACTGGGCTGGGGAACTTCTTAGCAAGGAAAATGAGACTTGATCTTGAAGATGAAGCAGCACCTTGTCTCCACATGCTTCAAGTAATCATTTTCACTTGCCTTATCTGTTCTCCAGGCAGATGTGGCATCTTCTTCGGAAGTACATCAGCGGTTGAAGAAGAGCACTCGAGAGCAATGCTAGGTAAGCAATCAGGAAGGATTTCCAGGCAGTCGGTTCTTAGATCGGAAGATTGACACCGAATGCTGGCTGATTGCTCGCTTTCTCCTTGTCACAAAGACAAGGACAAGGACAGGGAGAAAGCATGATATGAGATACTCTTGCTTTCAACCTTCATGATATGAAATACTCTAGCTCTTGATGACTTGTTTGCAAAGGTATCCCAGGGAATGAGAAACACAGAGTAACTCGAGAGGGTTTTTTGGAAAGGCATTTTCGGAGATGAAAAATTTCGGAGATGAAGAAGTGCAGAGGGGGTGTGCCTTTGCAATGGATGGCGAAGGTAGAAACTTATAGGACTTCTCTTCATAACCGAAACTGTTCCTTTACCCATGTCGGCAGCCGGTGGATGGATGAACAGTACAAGTTACGCGTTTTCCGACAAAGCTGCCCGTAATTTCCGCAAATCTGACAGTGCGCGTGACGAGTGACGACAAATCTGGAAAAGCTGCACGCCTCGTGATTCCTGACCGCACCGTCTTTTGAGAGAGGCGCCCGACTTTTGAGAACGGCGTCCAACTTTTGAGAGAGGCGTCCGACTTTTGAGACGGAGTCCGTCTTTTGAGAAAGGAACCCGGCTCTTCGATTTGCGAGAGGACGCCACTTCGATTGCTTCTTTTTATAGCGGCACTCATTTGGTTCCACAGCACACCTGAATTGCCCAAAAACACTCCCGTCTTGCATTTTTTTCATCTTGATCAGTTCGACCTCTTCATTTTCTACACACCTTCAAATATGTCTTGCCCTTCTGACCGTCGCCTTAACTTGAATGTTGGGGAAAATAGTGATATGTCTTCTCCAACCAACATTTGGCAGCCGTCCTTCATATCCCCAAATGGTCCTCTTACAGTTGGGGATTCCATGATGATGAATGAAACAACCGCTTTGGTGGTGGCCAGAAATCTGCTCACTCCTAGAGACACTAGGATACTTTCTAGGCGGTCCGACGAACTGGCTGTTCAGGACTCTATGGCCTACAGCGTCCGAAGTGCAGGCTCAGTATCAAACATGGGCCAGCGCCTTCTTGTACGAACTCGTCAAGTGGAGTCGTTGATGGCTGAAGTGGCTAGTCTTCGGCAAGAGGTCAGAGTGCTTAGGCATGAGAATAAGGAGTTGCACATGCTCGCAACTAATTACTCAACAAGCATGAAGAGGAAGCTTGATCAGCTGCAGGAGTCCGAAGTGCGGATTCATAGTGATCATCAACGGTTTATGGCGTTACTCCCGAGGTTTATGTTGCCTTCGTCCTCGGGAGCTGCACCAAGTATTGAGACTCTGAATGATCCAACTCTGGCGCTTCGTCTTTCTGGGGCTCCGTCGACCTCCGAGGCACCACCTACCAACGACCAATGAAAGCTATTAGTTCACATTATTGTAAAATATTTATGCTTTTAAGTTTATTTAATTATATATATAAATATAAGTATTTTTGTTTTTGTTTTTTTTTATTTTTTTTTATTTTTTTTTTAAATTATGTGATGTTTATTATTATTATTATTATTATTATTATATATATATATATATTTTTTTTTTTAAATATCAAAGTAAAATAAGTAAATCAAAGTAAAAAAACTATGTTTAACTTTCTAAACAAAAATCACAACTAAATAAACAAAACAAAATGAAAGCAGTAAAGAGAAGGGATTAGGAATGCAAATCTGATTGTGGGTGATTCCTAGGCCTCCCTTCATTATTCAAATGCATGGGCTTATCCTTGAACGGACGGTGGTACTTGAAATGATCCGACAACGGTCTAAGTTCTAATGACGGTGCCTGAATCATCAAAATTAGATTGTTAGTATAACATAAAATTAAAAATGGAGAAGATGGCTTACTTTCACGTTCAAACTCAATCACAAACACCACGTCTTGGAATGTTTCAGGGACTTTGAACTTGGCCAAATTTATTATAATGGTTGTGGCTTGTCCCGTGTCATCAGACTCAACTGCTTTGGGCTTGATTGTCTAATGCACAGCCTCTTTGATATGTTCAACATATTCTCCGGCCACCTCCTTTTCTGGAATCCCTCTTCTTGGTGTGCAAGGTTCTTTAAATGTTTCAACATCATCGGGAACATAATTTGGTGCACCAAGAATTTGGATATCACTTTGCACCTCTGGAAGAGCTTCCACAACGTATTTTTCATTCACTTCTTCCTTGGGATTTAAAAACCTGCAAGGAAAAAGGACAATTGGCGGAATAATGTTAGAATGAAATGAATTTTGAACCTCCTCACCTGAGTTGGATGGCATAAGGACTTGAGGGGTTTGCGACAAGAATTCTTCTAAACTGCCCAAGTCGTCATCCTCATCTTCTTCTTGAAGCGGTAATTCATCCATGTTCGGGCTATGTTTGGATGGTTCTGGGATAACTTCATCCTCCATATCACTTCCCAAAGTGATGGCTTCATTGATTTCCATTTCTCCTTTTGAATTTGCAAATGTGGAGTTGGAGAGTTCTCTTTGATCTTGAATCTGTGCCATGATCTCCATAATCTGCCCAACTTGCTTCTCCAATGCATCCATCTTGTTGTCTTGATTTTCTACTTCCTGGTTCAAAGAGGTGATTAATTGAATAATATTATCATTATCTACCGACGAACCTAAATTTGGTTGGGGAGATTGTGGTGGAGGCTGTGGTGGTTCACATGGCCATTGATAGAACTCCTCACATGGCTGCCATTGTTTTTCGTTTTGTGAGCCCTGCGTCAAAGAAATGAGTCCATCAAGAATTTCATTATAATTCATGGGCATTTTTGAATTCGATTGAAATTGCTGTGGGGGAGGTTGTGGTGGCTGCATAGATCTTGAATAAAACTCCTCATTTTGTTGCCAATATCCACTTTGTTGAACCTGTTGAGGTTCTCCCCACCTATGATCTGAATAATTTCTCCAATCCGAATTGTAAGCGTTGGAAAACATGTTGCCCCTTGATTGGTTATGGCCTTGATATCCCCAAACATCTTCATTTGCAGAAAATTGGGGACATTGATGAGTTTGATATCCTTGCCCATACGATGCACCAAATGTAGGGACACTTGGCATTGTGGTCCTTCTGGCATTCTGAGTTAATTGAGACGTGAAATTCGCCAATTGAGCTTGGATGGATGCAAGTGCCATGTCTCGCTCCATTTGTACCTAAAATCAAAGAAAGAAAACTAAATCAAATATCAAAAGTTTAAAAAAAAAAACATAACAAAAATAAAATAAAATAAAATAAACACAAATAAAAAAAAACACAAACAAAAACATAAACAAGGGGTTAGCAAATTTGCTAATCCCCGGCAACGGCGCCAAAAATTTGATGCGAAATTTAACTAACGCACAAATTTAACCCTATTTGTGACAATTGTAGTAATGATATAAGTAGGGATCGTTCTAGGCCGGGGATTAACTAGGGATGCTAACCAAAGTAAAATTAAATTAAAAACGTAAAAACAAAATTTAAAACACTAAACTAAAATCAAAACACTTAACTAGAATCACTCAAAATAAAACAAATAAACTAAAACAAATCAAAAGACTCAAAATAATTCAAGACTCAAGAAAACACAAACTAAATTGATTTCTAACAAATCTAACACTTTAAAATAAACGGGGGGATTGATTTTTTTTGACGAAATTGAATTTAAAACAGAAACTTAAAAACAAACTTCAAAGAAAATATATTTTATAGAGATAAAATGACGAGACGTTAGTTAGAGGGTTCCTTATCCACACATGAATAAATGCATATAATTTGATTCCCAGTTATGATTTCAACAAACGAATAAATGACAATGCTCCAAGTTAATTAGGTCCGCTTAAATTAACCTTCAGATTTCCCTAGATTCATTGAATTGGACGGGATACGCATCACAACCAAATTATTTTTATCAAGTTCCCTAACTATGGAATACGCATGATAGAGAGACATATCAAAAATCATTAAGTTCAATGGAAATCATAAGCATCGACTAGGCATTCATAACTATGGAATACGCATGTTAATCCAACCTAGGGTTTACTAAACACAATCGTGGCTAGCGATTTTTACTACTCATGGATATAAGTTCATAACGATTAGGTGAAATTCCCTTATATCCTAGCATCAAGTCTAAGCATGCAAATTAAGCGTCGACCCTTAACCCACATACATAAACAAGTTATTAATCAACACAGAAAAATAAACCACATCCAACATTTATAGAATTCATAACTGGAGTAAATCAAATTATAATAAACATTTATCCATGGTTTCAAATTCCCCTCTAACTAAACAGAAATTAATTACACATTATTCTTAAATAAAAACATAAAATAAAACATAAATTTGAGGAAGAATAACACCGAAGTGAGAAGGCAGCACGCAATTTCTGCACAGTTTCTGTGCTTCCTCTTTTCCCCACGCAAGCTGCCTGACAGCTTCCTTCCTATGCGAGTGCGAGCTTCTGCGCTTGCCAGCTGTCCTGTTGCGTCCCCCCGTGTCTATCCCCTACGCAAGGCAGCGCCTGCCTTCTCCTCGCCCTGACCTCACGTCTTCTCTTGCTGCTACTCGCCACGAAGTGCTCTTCCCACCAGCTGCCAAAAGCAGCTTTGCTTCCCACCATACACCTTTCATTTTATTTTCTTTTCTTAACAGCTGCACTTATTTCCCACCGAGGCAACCACCCACCAAGGCAACCACGTCTTTCCTGCCTTTTCAGTTTTTATTGCACTGTCAGTCACCCTTCCACTTCTTTCTGCGTCAGTGCTTTGCCCACTGTCCATTTTTTATTTTCTGTCCAAAATGTTTTCTTAAGTTACAACAATAAAATAAGTGAGCAAGGTAGAAATGACGAATTTATTACTTAAAATCACACTTATGCTATTTTTATTTTCTTAGCTAGATAAATTCGATAAAACACAAAAATAAAGTAAATAGCACATAAATATGAGGAAATAACTAAGAAAAGACGAGATAATTTGATGTAAAATATGTATAAATATGAGCTTATCAGTGACATGTAAGAATTGATGATGAAAAGACTAATTTGCCCTTAAATTTGATAGAAAGTGGACGGAATCTAACGACAAGAGGTCAATTGACTTATTTCAAATAGTTCAGGGGGTTAATTTACCAAAAAAATAGATTAGGGTGTCAATTTCAACTGAACTAATAATTCAGGAGGTCAAACAGCAATTTACCCATTTTAGTAAACACTTGAATCCCTTGGAATGAGTGCAGTTCCCATTCCTCTCTCACTCCATTCCCCATACGTAAACATGACCTTATAGATTATAACCTGAATAATTTGTTAAATCTAATTTAAGTCTCTAATTTAACAATCAATGCATACATCCAGGCCCTCAAAAGAGCCAACAATGCTTTATTTTTTGCGGGTAATGCCACGCAACCCCGATCACCTTACCATAAAATACCTACCCAAAAAAATCTAAATTATAATTCGTTAATAAATCATTCAAAATTCAAAAAGATTTAATCTTTGATATGATAGTAAATAACATAAATCCACCTAAGGTAAATTATACAACCAACACGGGGTACCCTAGTGGTTGGGGACGAATTTCAGACTCGTATTCCATACGGTATGTCCTAAATTCAATTTCTGACGCTGATGAATCACACAATTGTGGCCAGAGGGAGACTGAAATCCCTTTGTGAGTCTTCTTGGCCCCTGAAAGGGTGGACTACCTCGGCTAACCCATCAGCTGGTCCCCTTTAAAAAAAAAAAAAACTAAGGTAAATTATACTAATATATACTTGCAGACAAACAAATTAAGTTTGCAAATTAAGTCCATGATAAATAGGTCAATCAAGATAGAAAAATCAACAAACAAAATCGTAGGGACAAAAAAATTTCATAACAATCCTTAATATATATCAACAAAAAGAATATATGTCAACGCCTTATTATCTATAGAATTGGATAAGTGTCATACGTACACATAGGTACGAATACATAAATATCGATATGGAAATATGGAACTGTCAATATATAGGCACACATAGGTATGCAAATATCAGTATATAAGTATCCGTACATAAGTATTGGTGCGAAAGTATCAGCACATGCATACATAGGTATGGAAAGAAAGTAGAGAGTCGACCCGCAACTGCCAACTACACTAAAAAATAGAAGGTAAAAATAAATCAAGTAATATATTAGATGTATAAGAAGAAGCAACGTTTGATAAAGGTTTCATTTTTTATTTATCATTCATTTTTTATTTATCATTCATTTTTTATTTACATTGAATATAAATAGTCAAAGTACTATAATAATGTTTTTCAAGGATTGAAATCTGTAAAGGAAACTTTACGTATAATGCAAGAATGTTGCATGCTAGATGCATATGATGCAAAAGTGATATCTATTTCGAGAACTCTCTATAAAAGGAGAAGCCAGAATCAAAACTAGTCACAGATACAAAATTCCAAAGGCAAAGAGAGTTCTGAAGCTAATGTTGCTGAGCTTAAAACTGATTTTTTTTATTATTTTTTTTTTGCTTTAACCGCTTCCTCATCATTTGATTGTGCTACTAAGTGGGTGTTGGATACAGGTTGTACTCATCATATGAAACTCCTAACAAGGATTGGTTTTCAAGCTTAAAAGAGTTTGATGGTGGTGTTGTTTTCATGGGAGATGATAGTCCTTGTACAACAAAAGGGATTGGTACAGTTCGTTTTAAATTGCATGATGTTACGGTTAAAGAGTTGACAGGTGTTCGGTATGTACTAATTTGAAGAAAAATCTTATTTCTTTGGGAACTTTAGGATCCAAGGGCTTCAGGTTTCATTCAAATGGGCATACATTGAAAGTTACTTATGGTGCACTTGTTGTGATAAAAACTCCTCGATGTGGTCATTTGTATTTATTGCAAGGAAGCAATTTGACAGGTGAAGCAGCGGTAGTCTCTAAAAATATGGGCACATCTGATTCAAATATTACAAGACTATGGCATGTGAGATTGAGAGAGCTCTATAAGGGCTTGTGAAACAAGGTCTTCTAAAAGGTGTCACGACTTGTAAGCTTGATTTCTGCGAGCATTGTGTCTTGGGGAAGCAAACTACAGTGAAGTTTGGTACTGCAGTACATCAAATGAAAGGCATTCTAGATTATGTGCATTCGGATGTTTGGGGTCCTACAAAGACTCCCTATTTGAGTGGTAAACATTTGTTCATGACCTTTGTTGATGATTATTCTAGGTGGTCTTGGGTATACACTATAAAGCACAAGAGTGAGGTGTTGAGCATTTTCTTGGTTGGAAGAAAATGGTTCAGAACCAGACTGGGAGGAAGATTAAAATTTTGAGATCGAATAATGGTGGAGAATACACATCCAACTCTTTCTTTAAAGTTTACAAAGACGAAGGGATTGTGAGGCATTTCAATGTCAAGGGAACTCCACAGCAAAATGGAGTTGCGGAAAGATTGAATCGAACCTTGCTTGAGAAGGTTAGATGCATGTTGTCTTAGTCAGGCTTGAGCAAGTCATTTTGGGCAGAGGCAGTTACTTATGCATTTCACATCATCAATTAGTTACCTTCAGTTGTTGTTCAGGATAAGACACCAATGGAGGTATGGACTGGAAAACCTTCTTTTGATTATGACTATATCCATATTTTTGGTTCACCTGCTTATTTTCATGTAACTGAAAATAAACTTGATCTTAGAGCCAAAATGGCTATCTTTCTTGGTTTTAGTAGTGGTGTCAAAGGTTATAGGTTGTGGTGCCCAGAGATGAAGAAACTTGTAATTAGTAGAGATGTGACATTTGATGAAGAAAGTATGTTCAGAGATTCTGAGAATAATATTAAAGATGTCCAACAGGAGGAGCTTGAGAAAGTTGCCTCTAGTACTTCAACTCCTATTTTCTCTGATGTCGAAGCCACTACGAGTGAAGAAGTGGGAGACCAAGAGGATGTTGAAGAAGTTGAACTTGAAGATTCTATTCAAGATGAAAAGCAAGTTTCACCTCAAGAGTCTATTGCCAAGAACAGAGGAAAAAGACATATTACCAAGCCAACTTAGTATAGTGGCTATTGTTTTTGCTCTTCCTATTATCACTTATGAGATTCCATCCGATTTTGAGGAAGCTATTGAGAGTGAAGAAAGGAAGAAGTGGTGCAAATGGGTGTATGCCAAAAAGGGTAAGAAAGCTATCAGTTGCAAATGGGTGTATTCCAAAAAGGAAGGTGTTGATGAGAAAAGCAATGTAAGATTCAAAGCAAGATTAGTTGCTAAAGGGTATGCACAAAAGGAGGGCATTGACTACAATGAAATCTTTTCTCCGATTGTGAAGCACTCCTCAATTTGTATTATGTTAGCTCTTGTTGCACAATATGATCTTGAGCTTGTACAACTTGATGTGAAGACCGCTTTCCTAAATGGTGATTTGAATGAAGAGTCTATATGTGTCAACCGGATAGGTATAAAGTGAAAGAGAAGGAGAATTTGTTTTGCAAGTTGAAGAAATCACTTTATTGCTTTATTGCTTGAAGCAATCTCCAAGACAATAGTATTTGAGGTTTGATAAATTTATGAGATGCCAAAATTATTCTAGAAGTCACTATGATCATTGTGTGTACTTCAAGAAGTTGCAAGATGGGTCTTTCGTTTATTTGTTGATATATGTTGATTGCCTCAAAGAATGTCGAAGATATTGAGAAATTAAAGAAGCAAATGAAGAATGAGTTCGAGATGAAGGATCTTGGTGAAGCGAAGAAGATCATTGGCATGGAGATTGCTAGAGATAGAGAGAAGGGTTTTGTATGCTTGAATCAAAGACAATACCTTGAGAAGTTGATTCGGAAGTTTGGAGTTCATGATTCAACCAAACCAGTTAGTACCTCTTTAGCTCCTCATTTTAAATTAAGTTCTCTACAATATCCTGAAACTAATAAAGAGAAGTTGCAAATGAAAAATGTACCATATGCAAATTTGGTTGGTAGTTTGATATACCCAATGGTATGCTTTAGATCAGATATTGCTCATGCAGTTGGTATGGTGAGTCGATATATGCACAATCCTGGTAAAGAGCATTGGCATGCAGCTAAGTGTTGAGGTATCTCCATAATACTCGAGATGTTGGTTTATGATTTAAGAATGATGACTCTGGTATTGGCAACTTTGTAGTTGATTATGTTGATTTAGATTATTCAAGTGACTTGGATAAAATGAAGTCTACTACATGCTATGTGTTTACTATGGCTAAGGGGCCAGTTTGTTGGAAGTCCATTTTGCAGTCGTCTATTTCCTTGTCTACTACAGAGGTTGAATATATGGCAGTTGCTGAAGCTATAAATGAGCCATTTGGATGCATGGACTTATTAGAGATTTGGGGGTTGATCAGAAGCAGGTTGAGGTACATTGTGATAGTCATAGTGCTAATCAATTTCATCATGCGAGGACCAAGCACATAGATGTGCATTATCACTTTGTTCGTGAAGTTGTTGGTGAAGGGGAGATCATTATCCAGAAGATTCCAACAAAAGACAATCCCGCTGATATGTTAACTAAGGTTGTTGGTGTAGCCAAGTTTGTTCATTGCTTGAACTTGGCTCACATTTTGCCTATATAAAGAAGTTGTTGAGCGAAATGAGTTTTGCAGCATTTGGCTCGATATAAGTTATTCTCTTGCTAGTATTCGGGAGTGGTTTTGTGTTGATTGTTGATTATGTTTGTTTGGCTTGTCATGGTGCTTTCGAAATTTGGCCAAGGTGGAGATTGTTAAATTGGTGGCCAAACTGTAGTGGGCCACTTATTGACCCAACAGCTCAACATAATTGGGTCTTTTGTTACACACATGAAAGCCATGTGATGTGGCTAGGGTTATTAGGGCAGCTTCTGCCTTTTTGTTTTAGTAGCATCAGCAAAAAAAAAAGAGGAAAAGATTAAAAGGTGTCGTAGCCACATTTTGGATAGAAGAAGAAAATGTACTCATCTCTTTGGTTAGCACCTACTCAATCAAAGTTGTATTTGTGTATTAGCTATGAGCTTTGTATAGAGAGAAAAGTATTCACTGTATTTCATTCTTTATTTGTTTCTTTGGTGAGTGAGAGCTATTGGATGTACTGGGGTTTTGGGTTGTGAGATTGCAAAACACTTTGTATATACTCTCATTTGGTTGATAGTTGATTATCGGTGAGCTCCTACTACTCCGAGGACATACTCCAGTTACACTGGTTGTTGAAGAACCTCGTTAAAATCTTAGTGTCTTTTCTATTTTCGTTCTTGCATGTCATTTGGTATATTTCTTGTGGGTTAGCTTGAGTTGGTTTCCAATTGGTTTGTTGTTATCCTAGCACAACAATTGGTATTAGAGCATTGGTTGCTCTTGGGTATTGTCTAGTTGCTAAAGATGTTAGACGGACAAGATGAGAATCCTTTCGGAAGCAACTCAAGAACTACAATGCAAAATGCAAAGTTTGATGGCACAAACAACTTCAAGATGTGGCAATGTGAGGTTAAGGATGTGTTGGCTCAACAATATCTACTTGCCGCTTTGAGAGATAAGCCGGAAGCAATGTCAAAGTCAGAATGGAAGAAAATAAATTTATGGGCTTGCTTGCCTTGCAAAAACTCAGAAGTATTTTGTGATGAGGGAGACATTGACAAATGTGTTGTGACAAAAATTAGAAGTCATGTATGTGACGAAGAGTGCGGGGAGCAGGAGAGCGGGCTTTGCCCCATAACGAACTTAGCAATAATATGGTTCAAATTCGTCTTTGGCAAGAATCAAACTAAAACATCTCATTTACAGTTGAAGATAAATACTTATAAACTGTAGTACTAAGGTGCTATAGTAAATTATTTTTAAAAGCCCAACAAAATCAATTTGTATTCAAAAACACGCAACACCCTACACCTTCCGTAAGAATAACCACACAGATTGAAAGCGGAGGACAGGGGGTATAACCGTCAATCCAAAATTTCAAAATAGACGCACCGCACGTACATCCATGGCATCAGACGCCTTATCATCTTCAATTCCGCCAATTGTTTCGCTTCCTCTGCTGCTGTTACACTAAAAAATGGCAACTTTACATTTACACAGCGGCTTAGGTAACCCGACATCGTTCAAATCCACAAACACCCAGGCTTGCACTCGGCGAGAGCTACCTAGACCCAGGCTCTGAGCCAACTCTGTGAGGTGCGACGAGGCAACTCAGGTCACCGGCGAGACCCACCGAGTCACGGTGAAGAACGGGAATGATTCCCTGGACATATGTCAAGTCCTTAACGGAATGTGGCAGATGAGCGGTGGTTGGGGAAGAATCGATTGAGACAACGACGTGGAGGCCATGCTCCGCTACGCCAACGCTGACCTCTCCACCTTCGACATGGCCGACCACTGTAAGTCAAACAAAGTCAAATCCCCGATTTACACTAAGGGCGCGTTTACTAATCCATAATTGATAAGCTCATATTTATATATATTTTACATAAAATTCACTTGTCTTTTCTTAGTTAATTCCTTATATTTTTGAACTATTTACTATGTTTTTGTGTTTTGTGTGATTTATCAAGCAAAGAAAAGAAAAGTAGCACAAGTGAATTATTAAGTAACAAATTCGTCAAAACTGCCTATGCAGATTATCTGACTTTGGAAGCATGTTACAAACATCTCAGAATGAATGAGAGAATGAGCCTTATATGCGTGGAAAGCTACGGATGTCTATTTTCTGGAGCAATTTATGGATTGTTAATCTCATTTTTCTAGAAGAAGTTATGGGCATTGTAACACTGAAAGGTCAGAAAAGGGCTAAGCAGATTTGGCTAATAAAAAGAGAAAGGCAACACATGGGCAAAGGAAACACACACACATGGGCAGAAAATGGGTGGATTGTTGGCTGAAATAATGAAGAACATGTTTCTGCAAATGCAAAGGAAAAACACACACACATGGCAAAGGAAACACACACACATGGGCAAAGGAAACACACACACATGGGTAGGAATTGTGGGTGTTTGGTGGTTGAAATGATGAAGCATGTGTGTGTAAATGTAAAGGGAAAAACATGGCAGAAAATGTGTGTGTTTTGTGGTTGAAATGATGAAGCATGTGTGTGTAAATGTAAAGAGGAAACATGCCAACACACACCCACACAAGCTCACATGCAAAGGAAATGGAGTGGTCCTCTCTCAAGCCTATAAATACCACCTCCCATATTCATAAAAAAAGAACAGATTTTATCCTTGCCTTAGCCACACCTCTCCATCACCATTCTCTCCAAATTCAGCCAAAAACCACCCCTAGCCACACCACCCATCAATCCTAAACCTTTCCATACCATTCCCCATCCATTCTACACCATAAAAACCACCCAAAACCGTCCAAAACCTCTAGTGCCGCTGCTTGCAAGGAAGGAAAGAGAAGAAACATCTTGTGCCGTGCCTACGCCCAAGCCTTGGGAGTGTTGGAGCGTTTCTAGGTGTTTTCTATCTTTGATTTCAATGTTTAAATTAAGTTATCTTTGTGTAATTGCGAGTATGAGGAACTAAACCCCCCTTGGCTAGGGGGGATTCAAAACCATGTTTATGCTTGCTATATGATTTGATTACATCCAGTTGTGATTCATAAGTTGTGAATTCAATTTACTTATCCGTTCGTATAAAAACTGATTTGTGTGTGTTGGTTGAGAGTGCACGCTTAATTTTCATGCATGAATTTGA
Organism: Malus fusca; assembly: GCA_035220775.1. Taxonomy (NCBI): domain Eukaryota; kingdom Viridiplantae; phylum Streptophyta; class Magnoliopsida; order Rosales; family Rosaceae; genus Malus; species Malus fusca. Next base: position 13,241,563 of record CM069061.1, on the reverse strand, counting down.
TGCTAGGATATAAGGGAGTTTCACCTAATCGTTATGAACTTATATTCACAAGTAGTGAAGGTTGCTTGTCACAATCGCGTTAAGTAAATTCTTGGCATAAGTTTCATGCAATTCATAGTTACAAGTGCTTCGTCAATGCTTATGATTTTCATAGAACTTAATGATTCTTGCTTGTATCTCTATTATGCAATTCATGTAGGGAACTTGTGGGGAATGCTTTGAGTTGTTGTATGCAATCATCCAATTCAATGAAATTAGGAAAATCTGAGGGTTAATTTAAGCGTACCTAATTAATCTGGGGCGTTGAGAATTCATGGTTTATTGAAAAGCAACTGGAAATCGATTCATGTACAAGTGTGTCATGTGTGGAGAAGAACCTCCTAGCTAGCCTTCTATCCATTTAATTCACTCAAATTCGTTTTACAATCTGCCTAGTTTTATAAATTGTTTGTTTGTTTCAAATTCGTCAAAACCAAAATCCCCCTTTTACTTTCTTGTTTCAAAGTGTGAAATTCCTGTTTTGTTGGTGTTTTTGAGTGTCTTGAGTCAAGTTAGAACCTAATTTCGTCCAAAACCATCCCAAGAGTCAGTTTAGAGTCTAATTCATTGTTTTAAGCTGTTTTGAGTCTTTTAAACTAGTTTTGAGTCTTTTTAGTTTGTATTGCATCTTTTGAGTCTAGTTTGGTGTTTTAAACTTGTTTTTATGTTTTTAAGTCAGTTTTAAGTGTTTTAGCAATCCCTCCTAATCCCCTGCCTAGAACGATCCCTACTTACATTCTTTACTACAATTTGACAACAAGAGGGTTTAATTTGTGTGTTAAGTTAATTTTCGCATCAATAATCAAATTGAAAGGAATTGAATTGAAGATGAATTGAATTGAGGAGGAATAGAAATGAGGAGGAATGAATCAGATTCTTTTTGAAGTTGTTTACTAAAACTGTCTAGAATCGGAGTAGGAATGACATTGATCTATATAACTGTTTACTAATTCACATAAATCAGAATGAAAACTATTGTGATTACTAAAATACCCCTAGTTTAATTAATCTATTTTATATGCTAATTATTTTTAGTAAATCTTTTATTCTTTCTTTTTTTTTTAGAAGAGAGAACCATTATTATTTTTTATTTTTTAGTAAAACTTTTATTGTTTTATTTTTGGATTTTTTAGTGGAATTCTCGTGCTTATCTACTAACCTAGAACCTACGAGTATTTATCAAATATAGCCAAAAATTAACCCTTAATTTCAAAAATGTCACTTTTTATAAAAACTTTCAAATATATCCAAAATTTTACTTAAATAGACACAAATACCCTCAAATTTAACAATTAAATAAATTAAAGGCTTTTTAGCTACTGTTGTCTCAAGCTCCGGTCCAACTTCACCTTCGCTTCTACACTCCACCAGCACAACCCTATCCCTTTCAACCCCCTCATCACCGACATTGAGCACCGCCGCAATTATCGCAAGTGGGAGCAACAAAATTTCAATCATGCCTTCAACGCCTTTTTTCTTACTAATATCATTTTTAGTTTTAAATATAAAAATAGTTTTTAAAGTTAATCCACATGTTGTTATATGATTGTATTTGTGAGACCCACGTGGCTCCACATCATCACACTAATAGAGCAATTGACAAATTTTTCACGGAAAAACTAAAATGATAACGATGGACAAATTCAAAAAAAGACTAAAATGATTCACGATAGACAAATTCAAGAACACTACTATTGATTATCATTAATTGTTAAGGACCAGATTAAGGAGTTATGTCAATGTCACGAATCATTTTGGCTAAAAAGTCTTTAATTTATTTTATTGTTAAATTTGAGGGTATTTGTGTCTATTTAGATGAAATTTTGGATATATTTGAAAGATTTTATAAAAAGTGACATTTTTGAAATTAAGGATTAATTTTTGGCTATATTTGATAAATACTCATAACCCACTGTCCTCATCCAAATTGGCATTATCTAGAACCCACGGCTCATAGCCTCATCTCGGCGGAGAGATCACCGTTTCTACCGCTTCTTCTTTGGCGACGTGCGGGCTTCGGAGCCTACGCCTCAGCGTGGGACTCCGCAACCCCGAGCTCCAATTCGGGTCTTTCTCAGGTCTCTCTCACCTGAACCCACTCCTCTCCTTAGGCCTCTCTGGTACCATTCTCTTCTCCGTCACTTTCGTTTCCTTTTGTTGCTGAATTTTCTGTTATTATCAATGGTGGCAACTGGGTTCAGATTTTATGAAGATTTGATTTTTGCTTTGGGTATGCTTGTCATTTTTGGGTTGATTTTGCTGTGCCGAATCCTATGGAGGAGGAAGTGGAGGATTTTGAGGTGGTGGAGCGAGAGGAGGCGGCAGAGGAGCAAAGAGTTGCTGGAGAGGATGGCAGAGGACAACAAGAAGATGGAAATGAGTACTAAAGGTGCAGGACATTTTGGGAAAGAAAATTTGATTCCGGATGGAACCTTCTCCCCGGAATCCAAATACTACCTTCTTCTAGGTAATCCAATTCCGACAATATCAAGAGATGAATTCCTAATTTTATGTGGGGCCCGCAGAACTGTTCATTCCGCTTAAGTTGGTAAACGGAGGAATAATCAGGAATGGGGAATGATTCCCATTCCGCCATATCCTTTCCCCCTATGTAAACACGCCATAAGGGATGTGCTTACGCGGAAATTACTCAATGGTTGGCTTGGTAAAATAGTAGTACCTCATTTACAATAGTACCCTTAGATAATATGTGAATTTGTTGGATTCTGGTTTTAAATATTTGAAAATATGCAACAAGAGAGGGGGCTTATGTGTAAAACTGCTACACTTTGCAAAAACCCAATATTAAAAAAACCAAATAAAAGTAGCCGCTTAGTACTACGGTCTATTCTTCTTCACGTGTAAGTGAGAAGTCTTAGGTTCGATTCTCGTCAAAGGTGAATTTGAATCACATTATTATGGTTGGCCTATTGTGAGGCTTAGCATGCTCCCCCACCCTATGTAGCTAATATGGTTTGTTCATAAAAAAATAAAAAAAAACAAATAAAAGTAAAATCAATGGGGGAGGAGAGGCTGGAGAGCTACTGACAAGATAATCTTTGCAGTGTGTAAAATTGATGTAGAAGAAGAGAAACCGGGTTGGTGTCGATTTATTGGCCTATTTAGGCTGTCCCATTTGCAACGGCAGAGTTGTTGCACCATAACTCTCTTAGCAAATTTACGTTTAGTTCGATCAAGAAAGGAAGACAACCAAAAGAATTCAAAATTTCAGTTCGAGGCCAATTCAGGGTGTGTTAACTGAAGATAACTGACAAGTTGTGGTTAAGAATGGCAAGGATTCGTTACACATTTGTCTGGTTGTTAATGGGATGTGGCAGACGAGCGGTAGCTGGGATCGAATTGATAGAGACAATGGAGTTGATGCTATGCTTAAATATGCTGATGCTGGAGTCACCACTTTTGATATGGCAGATATATGTGTAGCACTGAATTATCAATAGCTCATTGTGTGTGCACCGTGCATGTGTGTGCACCGTGCATGTGTGTGCACCGTGCATGTGTGTGTGTGTGTCGCATTGAAGAGATATATTATACTTTTGCTCAAAAAATGTGGGTGATGATGCAATTGCTGGTGAGGTTCTCACCGTTGAAACTCTTTCTAGTGAGTTTGGACCTAAATTCCGAAGTTATAGATAATTATTATCTAGTTATTCGATGACAGTCAAAATTTGGTTTTTGTTGACCTCCTTTCTTTGTGAATATGTCCCAGGAGTTAATCCCTCTTTCTTTTCCTCCTTTTCTCTTTTTCTTATTTGGAAATTTACATCACAGAGTTGGGTGGTACTTCATATGGTTTGGTATTATAAATTTTGTAGATGGACCAGCTGAAGATCTGTATGGAATCTTTATCAATCGTGTTCGTCAAGAGCGTCCACCAGAGTACTTGGAAAAGGTTAGAGGGTGAGTTGCTTCCACTTAATAGGTTGTAACTTATAAGGTTTACTGGCCAGCTATTGCTTTTGAAGTCTTCGACGTATGGTTGCATAAAGCAATCCTTTTCATGCATTAGAAAGTTAGAAACTGTAAGCTTTTAACTCCTTATACTATAAGTGAGACTGTAGAATGGAAAGCCTTAGAGTTTTGTTTTCCCTACTAATTGTGACGCGATGGGTGCCACCGCCTGTTAAGATGACAAGTAGTTATGTAAGGGACAGTGAAGAGAATGGATGTGGCTTCCTTGGACATGCTTCAGTTTCATTGGTATGAATTTCTTTTCTCAATGCAAAATATGGCAAACCTTTCTAGGTGGACTTTCCATGTTTTCGTCGTTTTTAATCACGTGTTCTTGTTTGAATTTGTATCTGCATAACATGCTTTTGAAGCTTGATCCGGTTTTGATTGATCCAAATTGAGTTTATGTTTTGCGAGAATTGATACAAATCAGTTTATTCCATATTTTTTTATGTCTTGCTGGAACCGATGCTTGATTTTTGCCATTTAATGACTTGTGATTAAAAAGTGAATGACTTGTGAGGGTAAATTTGCCTTTCTACTTGAGATAGGTGGGATTATGCAAATACTGGTTACCTCGACGCGCTAAAGCACCTTACAGATTTGAAACAAGAAGGTTAGTGTATTACTGTTGTAACTTGAACTAAAACGTCGACTATCATTTCAAGGTTTGATTGCATTACTTCAGCTACTGGTTCGCAGGTAAAATTAAGACGGTCGCCTTGACAAATTTCGATACACAGAGGCTACAGATCATCTTAGAAAATGAGATTCCTGTCGTAAGCAATCAGGTATATTTGTTTCGAATCTTGATTCTTCTCATGGAAATATGCTGTGCATCTCCTTGTGCTTTATAATCACGTTCGTACAATGTAATCAGGTGCAACATTCTATTGTCGACATGCGACCTCAACAGAAAATGGCGGAGCTTTGTCAGCTTACGGGAGTCAAACTTATAACGTCTCACTCTCTCTCTCAACCACTTTTGTCATTCTAATACGTTCTGTTGCAGGTATGGGACGGTAATGGGTGGTCTATTATCGGAAAAGTTCCTCAATACCAACGTGAACATTCCTTTTGCCGGGCCTCCGTTAAATACTCCCTCCCTCCAAAAGTATAAACGGGTATGGAGTCTTGAACTCGATCAATATGTTGTGTGCATTTTATCTGTTTCGATCCTTTCTTACTCCATTTGTAATGTGTGGCAGATGGTCGATGCCTGGAGAGATTGGAGCCTTTTCCAAGCTCTTCTTCAGACACTCAAAGGCATTGCTACTAAACACGGGGCCTCGATCGCCAACATTGCTGTGAAATACGTTCTAGATCAGGTAAAGTTCGACTACTAAATCAGAAGTTTTCGGGTTGTCAGAACACATCCCAAGACTGCAACGCTGTGTTTTCGCTTACTCTTGACGAGGAAGATAGAAGCAGCATAAAGGAAGTCACAAAGAAAGGGAAGTACAACGACATTTTTCGTTTGTTTCAAGAGTATCACAACGTAAATATTGAATTTCCATCAAAAAAGACTTCTCCTAATGACCATTGATGCAATTATGGGATTTATCCAGAGGATCTGGTTTGAAAATTCAGTACACATTCACCCATACAAACAAAATACTCAAAAAATACTGGGAACTTGGATTTGGCTAAATCTAACGTCTTGTCAAACTCTAGGACGGCCATCAAAATTTTTCACCTGCCAGACAAAATGAAGGAGAGATTATAGTTCTAAATGTCAGAATGGTTCATATTTGTCTCGAAAATGCTTTAGGACTTCAAAACTTACATTTAGGAGTCTTGTGTTGGCAAAGGGTTTAGGGAAAAAGGTGAACTATGGAGTATTCGAACCAACTTCGAAAAAAGAGCTAATGGTAGTTGAAGAAAGGAAACATAATAGCAGTTGGAATGAACAATACCTTAAGAATTAGACTGGGTTGAAGCTGAAGGTGAATCTGATGGTACAGGAGGCTGGTAGATGCGTGCTTTGGTGAGGATTTCAGCCACAACCCAATGCTTGTGCTTGCTCAGAGGCCTCGAGGGATCCAATCTAACCTGATGAAATAGTTTGCTTATGATGAAATTAATAAGAATTAAATAATTAGAGAGACAGAGACAGAGACATACTCGGTCGCCAATGTTGCAGTGATTGTGCTCGTCATGGGCCATGAACTTGGAGGTCCTCTTCACGTATCGGTTGTAGAGCTTGTGATGGAACAGCCTGTCCACTGCCACCACCACTGATTTCTGCATCTTATTGGAAACCACCATCCCCACCACCGTTTTCATCTCTGTCAAACTCTAACAAGCAACGCTTACCGCTGACCCCTTGAGGACCTTCCTGAGCATCTCAAAACCAACATAATATCAAACTCCAAACCAGGTCAAATCACGCATAACCCTCAACTCTACAGTCCGACTAGCATACAAGTGAACTAAAATGGTCATTACTTCTGTATCGTACTTCTCAGCATTATTCCAGAGGTCGATTCAAGTCAATGTAGTTACTTGGATGATATGTTTTACGGAACAGATGAAAAAGAAGCTCAATGATATTCAAATCTAATTCACAGCGATCAAAAAATCGAACAACAATGCCGCGATCCATCCTTAAAATGGCCCATTTTAAGAAATACTTCAAGAACAAATATCCATCCCTAAATATTCATGCCAAGCCAATCCATTGAAAAAGGCATGAAGCCATACCTATGAAAGAGTGGATTCTCACTTCTCTAACCCTAACCGAGATTCGTATCGCAAATGATGCTTTCATATACAATGAGAAAGTGCAACTATACAAACAAAAATTACAAAATTCATTGGGAAGAAATAATTAGTTTATGCAAATTATAAAAACCCAGAAAGATTTTACTACAGTTTTGTATAGCACAGACATCAAATCGCCAGTGAATGCTCATAATTACAAGATTTCAGAAATATTTCATGTTTGTCGCCAAAATTTAAACCAAAGAAAAATAGAAAATTTCAAGAAATCTAAACTGTACCTGCAAAACGGCCGGAAAAGTAATGCAGCGGTGGCTCGACAGTGAAAGACGACGGGGAGAAGAGTGAAGTCGGGCTGTCGACGGCGACTCGAATGGATCGAAATTTGATAGAAATCTTTAGGGGCCGACGGAGACGATAGAGATGAAATGAAAGAGACTGCGGGTGTCTAAAAGCTTCGGCGACAAAAGGATGGGTGCATATTCTCATATATATTTTATCGTTTTACTTCTTTTGTATAAATGAATTAGTTAAATGCATTAATTTATTTTGTTTTAATTCATAGGCATTCAATATTTGAGTTATGTAAAAATAAAGTGAAAAATAAGCTTTTCGGATGTGTAGAGTAATTTCAATGGAGCAAGAGGCTAAGTAACTGCACCAAGACATATGCGTTACAACAAGTAGATGACATTGCAACGGTTTGGAAATCAAATGGACATAGAGAGTGCTATTCAATGGATTTAAGGAGCAACATAATTATTTGTTTTTATTATTTCAATTTATTTTATTTTTATTTAATAAAAACTTAAAGTGCATTAGTTAGGATTTTAGTTTGGTTTAATTAGTTTTTTTTTTCTTGTCTTTGTCGCGGGTCTTTATATGGCGATTGATTCTCCATTGTGAGTTACTAAGCCGCCAATCCACCAAATAACATCATTTTTCATAGGGGGCTGTGGCAAGGAAGAGAAGAGGGGAGACCTTTTCTAGTTTCTTTTCTTTGCTAAGGTTACGATATAGCCTGATCATGAATACTTAATTGCTTTGTGGCATTGTTATTATCAAGTTTTTATTCCATATTGAGTATCATTTGCTATTTGTAATGCGCTTGATTTTTATTTAGATGCTTGATCACCATCTAAGTTTTAGTTAAGTTGATTTGATGCAAGTTAGAGTAGATGTCATGTGTCAGCCCGTCCCGAATGTATATATTATTTTATCCTCGATAGCGTGAAATTTTCTTTTATACCCTTGGACGTTGAGCACATTGTGTAGTGGTGTGGTTTGAGTTTGGGTTTTAGACTAATCTAGTTAGTTCCTAAGTTTTTGGAACTTAAAGTTAATGGTTTTGTTGTTGTTAGTAACCCAAAGCTGGACCACACACACACCCTCCCACATGCTCTCCCGTTGACTCTTTCTCTCATTCCCTCTCGGTTTTTCTCCATTTTCCTTACGACCGTACGGACAACTCCTACCCTAACTATCCATTCACGGATCGGGGTTTTGGAAGTTGTTTTCATGCTCCTTGCAACCTTAGGAGTTGATCTTTAGCGTTGGTTGGACGTGAAGACCTCATTTTCCAGAGAACCTAGTTTTGGAGCACTGTTCATTCGATCGTGATTGTGGACTTTTCAGTGAGTTTTAAGACCCTAGGAAGCTTTAAAACAGCTTCACGAAGCTCGGGGAAGAATTTTGAAGTGATTTGGATGTCGGGAAGTCCCAGTTCACGGAGTTGCAGAGGTGGCCGGAGTATCGAGGTTTTCCTGACGAGATTTTGCAGGTTTTAGGTCCTAAAAGTGGTAAGGTCTTGTTCTTCTAGTCCTAAGCTTCATTTTGGTATATAATTCATGAATTTTGGTTGAGAATCGAAGAAGATATGAAGTTTTAAAGATTTTTCCAATTTCCGGCGATAGCAGCAGCATCGGCGCCAGACTTCGGCGAACCAAGGAAGAAGGAAGAGAATATTATGCTAACGCCGTCAGGTAATTATAACGGTATATGCTGATTTTTAACGGAATATTCCCTAACGCCGTTAGGGAATCCGTTTGGTGTGCCAGGCAAGTGCCTGCACGTGGGCTGCATGTCTGGCCATGCCTTGGCCGGCGCGTGGGTGCTCGAAATTTTTTTCTAAAAATATGGGGATGTTCCTGAGGTTGAGTAGGTCTTGGTGGTATATTCAAATACCCCATTTGAGCAATGTATGAGAAGTTATTAGCTAATTTTGGTTGTGTGCTTTAATTGACGTTTATTTAGTTATTTCGCATATAGGTGAGACCTATCTAGAGGACGAGCGCCATCAATCGAGGCTCGAGGGCTACGACCATTCGACATACCAGTGAGTGGGCTTTTGGTTTTCCGTATAAACCTATATACTTGAGATATTTTCCAGAAAATGAATTTGAATGATTATACATTTTGAAATGCCATGCAAAGTATCTGCCTATTTTATTTATGCATTAGTAGTTGCATATATTTATGATTGGTGCTGCGGACGCACATGTAAGTGCCAGGTAAGTTCATATATTAAAGATACGAGATTGCTTTAGTTATGCGAGATATGATGTGATGCATCGAGAACTCATAAACCTACATCCCAGTGTTAGTGCTCCCGCCCAGAGTTATGGTACAGTCCTTCACGTGATGTTCACCTCCCGCACCATATGCTCACCTTGGATCCAAGTTAGGTGCACAGACTTGTCGTACAGACCATGATAGGTGGTTCCGACTCGTAGGTGACCTGCGATCGTTTGCACAGTCTTCACGTGATCGTAGCACTAGAGCATATTTATTTTACACCTAGTCTTGTCGTATAGACCACTTTAGGTGGTTCCAACTCGTGTGCAGGATTTGATATGATTGAGATTGGTTATGAGTTATAAACTCAGCCGGGTAGGTCACGTTAGGTGGATCCGGCTGATATGATATATGGCATTGATATATTTTAACTGGATTACTTATAGCATTTCATTGAGATACTTTGGCATGATATATTTCTATGGATTTTCATCCTGAGCATGATTTCTGATATAGCATAGCTTATTTTTCTGGGAAATTATACAGGTTTTACGGCTAGGGGTTATCGCTTTTGATAAATGAAATGAATTTGAAAAGCTTTGTTTTTGCCCACTCACACTTTCTGTTTTGCACCCCTCCAGGTTTTAGGTAGAAGTGCTTTGGTGGCTCACGGGGATTTCGACGGTGGTTCTGACAGAACATCACAAATGTAGGATCACCTTTGGGTGTTGTATAATTAGTACTTGTCCAGTCGGACTGCACTTAGGCTATTTATGCTCTGATTGTGTATTTCACACTTAATCTCGCACTAGCATTTTATCTTATCTAGTACTTTTAGTAGTTTGGTTTTTTTTATTCACTCGTATTTCTCCATATCATTATTGCTTCCGCATTGTGCATATGGTTACGTCACCCTCACATGACGGCTAGCACGCCCTGATTTAGGTCGGGGTGTGTCATATCATACTTAACTTGGGTTTAGCTTCTTGCAATTAATACCATAAACATCTATTTGTAGATGCCATGCAATTAGGGTTTGTGTGATTTTTCAACGATTTCCATAGAGCTTAACGGATTCTTACTTGTTTAAATTCATCTAGATGCCATAGAGGGTTAACAAGGAAGGATACTTTTGATGCAATCAGATGCCACGACCATTGAATAATTTAGGGAAAATCGATCATCAATATCGGGGATTTACTTGAGCATAACATATTAAGGGAATTAAGTAGAATTGGTTACGGTGAATTCGGATGCCCTATGTCTTCTTTTCTTATGTTTTTAATTTTAATATTTCATGCATTTTATTTTCAAGTCATATTTCATTTTTAGTTTAATTCAAATTTTCTCTATTTTCCATTAAAGCTTCTCAATTACAATATGTTTCAATTTAGTTAGTAAGATTTTATACTGAAAAAATAAGCTATATGATTGGCGAGGCATACAATTTTTAGACCGCCCCAAATAGGATGAAATGACTCGATCTTTATAATTTTGAGTGGTAAAATGAGATAAATTCATTTTTAGGGATAAAATGAGACTAAAGAACACATTAAGGGGCAAATCAATAATAACCCATTAACGGAGAGCAAAACCCTACGAAATTAAAAAAAAAAAGAAAAAAGAAAAAAATTTAAAAGCAAAAACCCTAAAAGCCCTCTCCTCACAGTCTCTCAGCACGCAGCATCTCTCTTTTCTGAGAAATGAATTTGCGGCACTTGATTTCCGGGCAAGCGTTAACCAATGCTTCAGTTATCAGGGGAAGGTTGCGATCGCTCTATGCTTTCACAACCATAGCAGCAGACCCAGTTCCTCTGACGTTTCGTCCACCGAGCTATGGCGGCTCTAAACCCATCAAGAACCCTAATTTCCCAAAACTCTTTTCTCCATTTCACCGATTCATGCACTCTGCTCAAGCTCAGGCGGTTGATTCCGAGGATTCCGAGCAGGAGGAAGACGGAGCCGTTAACGATTTCTTGTCCCGGTTCGTGTGGATCATGCGGCAGAAGCTCTCCGAATCGTACCCGGATTCCGATAAGGCTACCCTCGACGGCATGCTGTTGATTATTGTGGAGAGAGTTGTGGCGGAGATGGAGAAGGGCGGCATTGAGCAGATGCTGGGCACGTCAGGGTCGACTCCATTGGATGATTTTAGTGAGGATTTGTGGAAGACGGTGTGGGAGGTGAGCAATATGGTGTTGGAGGACATGAGGAGGGAAGCGAAGAAGGAGAAAATGAAGGGGTTTTTGCAGGAAGAGGAGGTGAAGGAGATGTGTAGATTCGCCGGTGAAGTCGGAATTCGAGGGGATATGCTTAGGGAGCTGAGGTTCAAGTGGGCTCAGGAGAAGATGGAGGAGGCTGAGTTTTATCAGAGCTTGGAGCGGCTTCGAGAGGAGGACAAGAAGGCGGAGGAAGCAGGGGAGGAAGTAGAGGGAATGCAAGGTGAAACCACAGGGGAAGAGGTGAAGTCTAAGGTTGTTTCGCTTCCCAAGAGGCGAGGGAAGATCAAGTACAACATTTATGGTCTTGATCTGTCTGACCCCAAGTGGGTTGATGTGGCTAATAGAATCCATGAGGCTGAAGAGGTCACTTGGCCTCAGGAACCGAAACCCATATCCGGAAAATGCAAATTGGTTACTGAGAATATTATTCAATCGAATGTGGCGGATGGCCAGTCTCCGCTTTTAGCTGAATGGGTAGAGCTACTTCAACCTAGTCGGGTTGATTGGCTCAATTTGCTTAATAGGTTGAAAGAGCAAAACACTGCATTATACTTCAAGGTACACACTACACTATTTTTTGTTCTCCTTGGTTGGATATTATTTGCTATATCCGTTACATTCGTTATCAAAATGTAGGTTTTGTTATCTGCTGCTATTTTATGAAAATAATGTAAGAGGTTATATACTGTTTTGATGAAAATATGCTAGGGATATGGTGGGGTGAGTTGAGTTTATGCATGTATGTGGCTTGATAAGATATATGTATTTCATTTTTGGGTGTTGAGCATATAGGAATTGTTTTGTAGGTGGCAGAACTCGTATTGGATGAGAAATCCTTCCAGACAAACATTCGTGACTACTCGATGCTCATTGATGCCCATGCAAAAGAGAACCATCTTGAAGATGCTGAGAGAATTTTGAAGAAGATGAATCAAAATGGTATCATACCTGATATTTTAACTGCCACTAGTTTGGTTCACATGTACAGCAAGGTAGGCAATCTTGACGGTGCCAAACAAGCATTTGAAAGCTTAAGGAGCCAGGGCTTCAAACCTGATGTCAAGGTCTACAATTCGATGATCATGGCATATGTAAATGCTGGCCAACCAAAACTGGGGGAGTCGTTGATGAGAGAGATGGAAGCAAGAGATATCCAACCCACAAAAGAAATCTTCATGGCATTGCTTCGGTCATTTGCGCAACATGGTGATATTGGTGGAGCTGGACGAATTGCCAATATTATGCAGTTTGCAGGGTTCCAGCCAACATTGGAGTCTTGTACACTGCTTGTTGAAGCATACGGGAAAGCTGGTGACCCAGACCAGGCAAGGAGCAACTTCGATTACATGATGAAAGTTGGGCACAGGCCTGATGACAGATGCACTGCAAGCATGCTAGCTGCTTACGAAAAAAAGAATTTACTGGATAAAGCGCTGAATCTGTTAATGCAGCTTGAAAAGGATGGGTTTGAGCCTGGAGTTGCCACTTACTCCGTTCTTATAGATTGGTTGGGTAAATTGCAGCTAGTTGGTGAAGCTGAGCAGCTATTGGGAAAAATTGCCGAGCAGGGTGAGGCTCCTCCTCTGAAAGTTCATATAGGTCTTTTTGATATGTATGCTAAAGCTGGAGTTGAGAAAAAGGCACTCCAAGCTTTGGGAGTATTGGAGGCTAAGAAGGATCAATTGGGTTCAGAGGAGTTTGAGAGGATCATAAATGGGCTTATAGCTGGTGGGTTTGTGCAGGATGCTCATAGGGTACACGACCTGATGGTGGCCCAGGGTTTTACTGCATCAGAGCCACTTAAGGTGGCACTAATGGCATCTCAAGCTTTTGGGCGCAGAAGGCCCTCAATGAGAAGATAGTTTGATGGCCATCGACAGATGCTTCACAGTATTTTGGCTGCGAGACCGCTGTTAAGATGTTTTGTAGCTTTAGGAATTCATAGCTGTTTGGCCACATGTAGTAAGATAAAAGGAGTTAGCGTAATCTGTTCGGTGCATTACAATATTATGATATTTACCTTGTTTCCCATGCTCATATGGACAGAATGCAACTCGGGTTTTGGAGCCAGAATTGGTAATAAATTGTTTTGATGTGCTAAATGACATAAGGTGATTCAGTCTTGCAATCTTCTTTATTCATCAGGTTCACCTTCATGTTCAGCTCACTAGGTTCACCGTTGGGGCATTGAATAAGCATAACATTGGGTTGTTGCCGATGCATCTATCGGCCTTTTCTACTATCAGGTTCACCTTCATCTTCAACTCACTATGTGATTATAACTAATGTAAAACTCATTTTCCAAATGCGGATTATTATTCTAGATTTCGACTGAGTAGCAAGGCAAGAAATTCTGTTTTGGAAGCGTTACAAATGCCCTAATAGGTTTTGTTGGAACAGTTATCATACACAGCATCACAACTTCTGTAAGAAGTTTAGGGTTCACAGGCTCTAGTCCTGCACTTTTTCTGCTCGACTTATTTATCCCTTTTAAATGATCTTGTTTGTGTTTACTTTGTTGTTTATTGCAACGACAAGTTTAGCACCAGGAATTTAATCTGTTTCAGTGCTCTTATTGCAAGAAAATGTCACTGAACTTGACATGGTTCCAAGCACTTGCGGTTCTAGTATTTGCGTTGGGACAGTATATCGGCTGCCATGCTCAACTTTCAATTGGTTTTGGGGGTGTCCAATTGAGGGCTTGGGGTAACTTGGTGTTTGAAACAAAGGTTCCAATGTCTCAGAGATTGCTGAATTTCAGACTTCAAATACCATTTTAAACACATATCACACACGTATTCGAGTACCTTCATAATCTTAGAAGAATGTATTGCTACGGTACAACGCTAGTATTAACCGATGATCCTAAAAAAAACTTGAGTATTGCTTGATTTGTACGCTTTAGAAGAATGTCCAACTGTAGTTACTCTCAACTAGTCTATATTATCAAGTGTTGAGATAAACAAAGTGTGGTGCTTGTCAAATGTGTCACCTTGCTTGGAATACTAACCTGAATCCTCATTTACAATCTGTTTCTTACGTGAAATATTGGAGAAACTTAAAATTGTCGAATTGAGCCATATCAGCACACTTTGGTCGTAATTGATTCGTGCACCATATTTATTTAGGATTAGTCTTGTCAGAAAGACTGCCACCATTATCATGGAGAAAATCCTCTGGACAAGGCTCAAGCCATCAACAAGTCAAAGCACTCGATACTTTCGCACAAGAGAAATGAACAGAGATTTAGAGAAGATAATTCACGATGTTGAAACCATGCTATACAACTTCTGATCTGTGATTTGATTGATATTTGGAGCATAATCAAGATAATGTATAAGATATTGGATCAAAAAAATACCTGTTGTTGATCACGTAGTGCTCTTGAAAAGAAGATATCTGCTGTATGTATAAGCCAGTCAAGTTCGAAATTTCCCAATGGAACCTGCCAAGATAAGTTTGAGAAATTTATTTATCCACTATAAACAAAGAAGTTAAGAGAAAACTAATTTTTTATTTTTTTTACAGAACTATAGTTATTACATGGGCATATCTTGAGAGTGAAATTCTCTCATTCAACCACTGAGGTGATGCAGCACAACGCTGCATTCCAATTTTTGCAGCCACTTGCTGCCACCCAAGAACCTGTATGAAGCAATAAAATGCTTTCAGTCCAATGCATATAAAAAATGCACTTGAAGAGTGAATCTCTGTTAGATCAAATAAATTACCTGATAGAGACTATCACGAGCATTAGAGGGAATGCTCACACACGGAAAATCATCAAGAGCTCCTATACCTGACTTCATCATTTGAAAATTTGGGCATTCGATAACAGCAATTGTAGGTCCAGGATATTCATGTCTGCCAGACATCAAAACCACATAAGGAATTAACCAAGCTTCTATATAAAATTCCAGAATGCACTGCAAGAAAATTGGCAACCTACCCAGTCGAATGGCATATCAATAAAGCTCCAAGTAGAAATCATAAAATATAATGTCTAAACAATAGGTGAAAGATAAAATAACATATGCTTCGAACAATGAGAACTAACATACATTCTCTAACCAAGGAGCTTGCATGCAACTTAAATTGTAGTTCACCAATGTCTTATGGATACATTTTTTTTTGGTCAACTATGAAGACATGTTTACACCCACATATATTGGTAAATTGGCAAGATTGTAATTGTAATTGAGAAATATTACTATCCATTTACTTTGAGCCCAATAAGAGCATCTCAAAAATCTATAGATGCTGGAAAATCTATCCTTATGATCAGGCAGAAACTCTGATAGGATGCGATTATCGTGGAAAGCAATAAGATTTCTCCCTTCCCTTTAGATAGCCTCCTTGCAACAATGAAAATTCCTATGGAGTCAAACCTGTACTCATTAATCGAACGGTGCAAAACTGTTTCAGCATCCTTGACGAATCCAACATAGTCCACCTAAAATTAGCTCACAAGATAAAGAGGACGAATATAAGAGCCATTGAAAGTTAAAATAATAATAACAATAATACAAAAACCAAGAAATCAGCAAGTTTACCTTTATAATGATACCATTCCTAGGAGGTGGCTGAACTGATAATGTTTGGCAAGCATCACGAAATAATTTTTCCAGAAAAGATGGTGACAAATCTTTATTTTGATAAGGATTTACCACCACAACCTTTATTGTTGTTGATGCAGGAAAATAGGCAATATATATAGCTCGCCCTTCAGATGTGCTGACATTAATAAAATTAATATTAATTGCTATATATTTCTCTGAAGAAGATGAAAGCGCAGAATAGATATGGATTTGGAAGAGCAGACAAATTATGATCAAAAGGTATCAAGTCTGATTAGTCTGTGACTAATAAAATTAACATTAGTTGCTTATGATATGAGAAAGCAAATTCAAAGGAAGCCGGAGTGCAACTAATAAAATAAAGGACTTTTGTAGTCTGTGACTAAGAGACATTGACTTCTAATACTAGAAATTAATCCTATATGATACATGGGATGTCAATTATTGATCCATCTTTGAAAGCAGTAAAAAGAACTAAACAAAAATCCTCCAATGTATATCTTATTATTATTAATACTAACATTTTCTTCAATGTATTTCTATGAAAAAAAAAATCCAAATCCACAGGAGAATTGGCTACTGTCTAAGGACCCTAGGATGGTCACTGGAATGTTCCAAAACTTCAGCAAGTTCTGCCTCTGATATGATACAGCAAATTAAGGTTATTAATGTGCCACTGATTCCAATATCAGATACATTTGTATGGGAAAACCTCCATGAGATGTTTTTACAGTCACCTGAACCAGTTCCCTCAACTGGATAAAACACCCAAAGCAATGGCTCCATTTATTTGTTTAAGAATGGAAAACGTAATCATTATTATTTTTTTGAACTGACATAATGATTATGCGTACAAAGGAAGTATAATCAAATGTGGACCAGCAATCCACAAAAAACTAGAAATTACAAACAGTCAGCCTAAAGAAAAAAAAACCACTACAACCAGGGTAAACGACAAATAAGCACATCTAAGAAACAGCAGAAAACAAACAATGGTCCCGAACTTAAAACAAAACAGTCCCCCAATCTACATAAATCAAATTAACCGTGAAGCTCCTAAAGTATGTTTGGTCGAAGACTCCCACAAAGGATTTAAATAAATTTTATAAAAGATAAAAATCTTGCTGTCCTTGAAGGTATAACTGTACAGCAAATAATAAATAACTCATATCAAATATCTAGAACATATTAAATATAGATAAATTAAGAATAAAATGTATAAGAGAATTTTCTTCTGGTGAGAGAGAGAGAGAGAGAGAGTAAAACTAAATAAATGAGATCAAATAAAAATGCCTCCCATATTTAAAATAAATAACAAACACTAATGGAAGAAACAATGGATAAAATCGAGTGAAATTTAAACACAGAAAAACTTATAGAAGTCCTTATTTCCAAAATGTAACATGCATTGCATTGGATGAGTGAAGTGGAATTTCTCTTTCTGAATTGAGAATGACACTTAATACAATTTTAACTAGAACTGTTATAATTTTATAATTCAAGTCTTGAAAGACTTAATTCAACCTCTCAGATCAGATATAGCAAACGATGACTTTTTATTTTATTGTTTTGAACTGTATAATCAATATGTAAAATAAACTCTCCTGGCCCCCTCCAACAAAAAATTGACAAGGAGGGAGTGGGTAGGTGGAGCTGCCTCGTTAGTGATATAGTATGTTATGGTACCAAGTGAAATCAGAATTTCAACATGGAAACATTGCTTCACAATATCATATAATCAAGAAACTGACTTACAATTAACCTATAAAAACTCACCTCTGATACAAGTAAAAGAATGAGATGGATTGGTCCAGATATGAGCACTCTGTAGTTGTCTTCATGTGCAGTTCACTCACACTCCAACCATCTTGGACGTTTCTTTTCTTAGCAGTTTTATCCACTTTGCAAACACAACCAATCTGAATGATTGCATTGAACTCCAAGGGTACCTTTGTTTCATATATTCCCTGGACAAAAAAATTGAATTTCAATCAAACTGAAATCTATCAAGTGATATCACTATGACAGCTACCTCAAAAGAATAGCCTTGAGTGTCATTGGTTGCCAAGAAAAGAGAATTCTAATTCAGAACTACAGAAGATAAATCTTAACAAACTCAGAAGGAAAAATCATAAAACTATTCAGAATTATAGAAGAGAAATCTTGACCAAATTTGGTTTTAATCAGACTGAAAGAAAATTGAGAACTTGAAGTCAATAACAAAGTAATCCATCACCGATCCCAAAATCATAAGCTTAAGAAAAAGTGAGAAGGGGATAGTTGATATGAAAATCATGTACTGACCTCAACTTCTGGATCGCTAAGAAGAGCTGCAAGCCTTTTTCTAATTGTCCTAAACTGACCCTCTTCAATTGTAGCCTATTAATATTCGTACGGGAAAAAACGGATATTAAACCTCAGTAGAAAACAAGTAAAGAACCGCATTTTAGCAACCAGAAGTACCTCATATAGGTTGTAGATACGCCTTCCATGAGGAAGAGCCTTTTTGACATCCTTGACTGGAGGTATTTCTTCAGATATTTTATTAAATATTTTTTCAATAGGTGCTTTAGAATTAATGTAAAAAACTCTTGGAACAGTAACAGGGATCTTAAGCATGATTCCTTCAATAACCACCCAAGCGTAAAATTGGTCACCCTGAGAACCGGGCACTAGTTGTAATATCTGAAGCACAGAAATTAAGCAGTGATTAGGTAATTATTCAGGGATTTCCAGCCAAACTGATGAATCGAATGAGAAATACCTGCCAATGACAGCGTGTTAGGGCTTCTTCATGCCTCCTAAAATATGAATTCACACCTATTTTTCCCTGAGTTCCTTTCTTATTTCTACCACCACCAAGCAGCTCAATATTAGCATGGTGAGCAGACCTTGCGTCATTCAATCTGTCAAATTGGATGGCAATTTTCCTAAATGTTACTTCGTCAACACCATTAAGAAAATATGATCTAAGCTCAACGTTAGTACAGCTCACACCTATGAACGCAAAATAACACATGATGTTTTCATTGGAAGATCTGGATCAAGTTGGAAAGAGTTAGGGCTGACAAGTACTATCACATTACCAAGGGTGATAACAGAGATGGCGAGGTTAAAGCTACCTTAAACTGAAATCAAGACAGAAATCATCTATCGGGTTGAAATTATAGTATCTGGTTCCCATCGAATTTTTAATGGTGGCATTCATACTTAAATCACACACTCATCCTCTTAAATGAGGCAACCAAGTGTAGTTTTTCTGAACCTCTTAGATCTTGGAAATTGATGGACTCTGAGATATGCAAACCTAGGAAGCTAATATGCAATAATATGACGGAAAAAAAGCACACACAAAAAACACAAAGAACTGTTATCGAGGGTCAGCTAGCATTGCTTGCATCTCCGTTTGATCCCTGGGAAATCCAAAGCACTATGTAGAATTGCACAGATTACATGAACTTGTTGAAACCCTGGATAAAACTCCAAAACCCTGGATAAAGCTCTGAAACCCATGTATGACTAGATTATTAAACCTAGTAGAACTGGGGTAGTACTCCTTTCCTAAGTCGACTCCTAAACCAACTAGAAAAACAAAAGAACATAGGCTCGTAAAACCAATAGAAACGTTAGGCGCCAATTGTTTTTCCTGTTGGATTTTTTCTAATAAATGATTTTAATGAGCGAATCACTACACCAAGTCCAAGTATCTCCATAAATGATTGAATAGCATTACAACAAAACAGGTCTGACTTGGTTTCCATTGGTGAGCCACCTCAGAGCCAATGGAATTCTGAGGGTCCTTTGTATGACAAGTATCCCCTATAACAACCCCTCGAGAATGACAAACAGGATTTAACATTATGAGATCCAACAAATAATGATAAAATGAGGGAGCCCAAGTAAAGTAGTGATCAACATGCTAGATATAACTCAAAGCCTCAATGAACTATAGGGTGCATTCATATATGTAAAAATCATCATGGTTTGCACCTGAAAATAAGATAATTGACTTTACCTACTGTTAAGAAGATATGCATCTCATTCCATGGAGGCATTAAGAAAATTTCTAGAAGTTCGTGAACCTTTAGCAGATGTCGATTTGCACTTGTAATCTCCCTAGGCTTTATACACATCTAATATGTAGGTAAAGACAAGAAAGTACCTTTGCTTTTTCCTCCTGTTAAGAGTATCTTTCCATTTTCTCTTCTTCGTTTCAAGCCAACCATGATAATCCATATTTCTATCAATGCACTGTAAAGGGACACCATTTTGCTCTTGATGCTCATTTTCTTTATTATTAGTTTGTTGTTGCTGTGAATCTATTTGGCAAGTTGTTTCAACCGAATTTTTCTTGCGATTGACTTCATAACAGCGAACAATTGGTCTGGGTCCATTTATGGAACTGTTTTTTTTGTTGAAGTCTTCCAAATCATCAACAATCTCTTGACCAAGCACATGACTAGAGTCAATAGCATCACTGCTCTTTTCTAGCATATGATCCCTGTTCAATGACTTGAAGATATCAATCAACTTGCGCTGGCGAAATTTGTCCTCCTTCTCACGAACCTTCTTATGCAGCCAATCAGGATGAGCTACTCTAGGAACTGGATTTGCAACCTGAAGAAAATTCAATTGATTCAAGTACAGTTACGGAGAGAGAGAGAGAGAGAGAGAGAGAGAGAGGTTCAGAAGCAATAACCTTTTGCATTGCAGCTGGAATAGTGACAATTTTCTGAATTGCCGAACCAAGGCGTTGTTTGTAATAGGACCAGTCAATAATGGATCGAATGCCAACATCTGATGAAACCTTGCACCACTTCCGTACATAAAACTTCATAATTTCTGATAAGTTGAAATACAATCTCTCTTTAGAATATTAACAAGAAAATGCAATAACAGAAATAACAGCAGAAGTTTTACCAGCATCTGTTTCAAATATTGCAACTGGAACAGCACGCTCACTAACAGGTGTGCCCTATTCAAGTTAACATCACAACAAACTTTTAGATTTGCATGACCAAGAGTTGAAAAGAGATTCAAAACCCAGTATAATCGTAATACCATTTGCGTTCTCCGAGTCATTAGAGAGATCTATCTATAATGGGAAAGAGAACCATACAACCCCGAGTAAACCCAATTGAAAAGATAGTAAAAATTTCAATGTTGCAAGAAAGAAAGTCCGTCCAAACTGAAGAGTACACAAAACCCTTGACTGAAAAAAGATCAAAATTACAATCAATTCAAAACTTTCACCCAATTAAAATGAGTTTACTCTAAAAGGATATAAAAATGCTCACTCTCTCTTTCCATCTTCTCTTATTAAGATATTTGGGTAGTTGAATTTGATGAAATTACCGTTCCAGGTTGCCAATGTGCCACGAATTGGTATGTGTGACCCAGTTCGGAATTCGGAGGAAGTGAGCAAATTGAGTAATTCAATAAGATATAAGTAATCTTAGATAATATTGAATTCCCTATCATTCATATTCTTTGTAAAGGTTAAGCTCCAAGAATTCAGGTGAGGATAAGGAAGTTAAGGAGACACGTCCTGACCCAATTGCATTCTCTTTCTTTCTTTCTTTTTGGTTCTCCTTTTTTATTTTTTGTTAAACAATACCTGAACTTAGGGCGTACTGTTACCCACCCCCAATGCATTAATAGCTGTTCTCTCAATTTCATGAAGATGATTATCCAATGAAAGAAGTTTCCAACTTATGTACCTTTGGTTCACATGCAACTATATACTGGCAACGCAGTCCTTTCTCTTTGACCATCGTATCACCAAGAAAATCAGCAAGACGTCTTGCAGTGGTCACTGCACATGACTTTTGCTCTCCATAGTCTACTAAAGACTTGCTCATGGTGCTTGACTCTGATATATAATCCAGCAATTCACCGTCTGCAATATCCTTTCCTTGATTCTGAGAGAATGGAGGATAAAAAACATCACTTTAAACTACACATCTTTTTCAATCTTGAATTAATCAAACTATTAGCATCCTTGAGTAATACAATATAAAAAAGAAAGTCCCTCAGCACGTGCTGGGGAATGTTTCGACTTTTAAACAAAACTTTGAAGATTAAAGACAAAACACTAAGAGTTTACATACATCAAGGAGATCAAGCCAACGGTTGGCGACAGAAGCAACTGCAGAATAGCATTCCTCTAAAGTAGAACCGTGAAGGAACTTATCAAAAAGCTCAGCCTGAAAAAAAGAAAGGTATTTCACATGTTGGCAATTACTAGCCTCATGATTTGTAAAAGCACAAATATGTAATACTAAGAAATTAAGCAATAGGAACATCCAAGCTATTACTTAAGTTCCACGGTAGAAGAGGTTTAACAATAAAGGTGTCAGTTTGATGACAAGGTAAGAATCGAAATGCTATCTGTTGCAGCTTTATCGGATGACTCATTTGAAGACCTCTTTTTTTTTTCTTTTTCTGTTTTTAATCGTCTCCTATGTATTCATAGAATGTTACAAGTAAAAGAGATACCTGGAAAACTTTGATGAGCTTCAGCTCACCCCTACGCTTGATCTCAAAACCTTTAAGTTCAGCAAGGGTCCCATCATCATTAAAAACAGCATATCGCTTCTTAATTAGAATGCCTTCTTCTTTAGAAGCAGGAAGAATCATTGCCTGCATGAGAGCAATAGTTTAGATTCAAATTACATGAAAAGGAAAAATCAAAACAAAATAAAAACATACTACTCTGTGTTACCTTGTATGGTCCATCCACTTCAAATTCAATTGAACACTCACTATGAGTTGTGTAAGTATTCTTAAAAGGATCTGTAAGAGTCTGGCAAAAATGGTGGTAAGAAATTGGAAGAAATGCTATAGTTAAGCAAACAAGAGAAACCAAATTACATATTCTAAACATTTTGGCAGTGTCATTCACAACACAGCAAATATAATCAACATAGAACTATGTTCCAAGCTGACCTGGTATTGGTCATTTGTATTGTTTCTTGCCACATCAACGTTAAGCATTACACAGGGATATGAGATAGTCAGCTTCTTCTTCGTGTCTCTGAATATGAATTTCCCATATTAGTGAGCAACTTTGAAGGAACAATATAAAAACTTACCTAGTAGAAGGGAAACTAGCATCACAAATGAAATGACCAGAGAACGCCAAAACTATTTTTGTTTGAGTGAAATCAATGGTTATACACATACCAAAGATGGGTGCCATTATGGTATCCATATAACCAAGTGAATTAAGAAGAGAAAAATCATACTTTGTTTTAAAAATCATACTTTGTTTTAAATGTAAAGTTCTCTGGAAAAGATCCAGGAAGCGCACACCAGATACCATCTGTGTCTAACTCAAGAGGTTTTCCAATTTTCTCAACCAGCAAGCGAGCGTTTTGAATAATTTTGGCTCCGGTATATGTAACTACTCCAGCCATTTCCATAGAATACCATCTCGCACCCCTGAATTAACATACAAAAGCATCAGCAAATGATAACTAGAAGAGAAAACCAAGTTAAAAACAAATATGTCCTAAAAGAATACAAAATAGAAAAAGATATTCAACTCACTTGCGCATGACATATCCATAAAAGGAATTAAGTATACACTTATGTGCAAGTTGTAATGAATCGTAAAGCACTACCATATCCTGCAAACAATAATTAAAGCCAATAGAAACATGACACCAGTTTAAATTAAATAAGCTTTTTTTTTAACGTAAAATTCCAAAAACAGAAAAGGAAAGAGGGGAGGGAGAGAGAGAGAGATAGGCTTAAGAATTTCATACTTGTGCTTCCTGGATTTTTATAGAATTTCCACTAGCCTTGGCTTCAGACAACTTCCCCTTCCAAATCTTATTAAGCCCTTTGTACTCATACCTTCTATCTCGAAAGCTTGAAGAAGATCAAAAGAACATAAATTTCAGCACAAAAGAGAAAAAGAGACATTTATAAAATCCATTATGTTTCAATATTTGAGTAGATTCGATATATTTCTGAAGGAGTTTTCTTCTTTGTTGTTAGTTTTTGAAAACGAAAATGGCTGCCCTTCATAAGATGCAAATAGAGTATTTAAAATATAACAAAATCAAGCTGCTCACCTTCGAACTGTATCAACATAAAATGAATTTTCCCTCATGCAGATCCCTGCTTCCCGAACTTCACTGACTGGCTTGTCCACTACTCGTCTATACGCCTATCGAAAATTAAAATGTTAGGTATTACTTGGGAAAATATTGTGCAGTGTAAAGAATATACCTTCTGACAGTATTTTTTAAGGCGCTCTTTGAGCCTTGATTGTTGTTCCATTTTAGGCAACTCAAGAAAAGATTTTGACAGCTTGGAATTGCCACCATCAACAAACTCAGACTCAATTTGCTTCTTCAAATGATAATAGTCACTGCAATTGTTCAAAATGATTTTCATACAGAATAATTAGTAACTCAGTGAAAAACCCAAAAGTATAGACAGGGGGAGAAGAAAAATAAAAGGAAAATATTAAAAGAAAATACCTTTTCTTTGCCATGAATATTTCTCCACGCCAAACCCATTCAAGCTTGCGAAGACATGTTTTACCTGGACGATTGAAATCACAAGCAGTGCAAATCTCGTCTGTAACTATTGATGATGGCTGGAAATAAACAACTGTTGTTACTATTTTACATTTATGGAATCTTCAAACATGCAAAAGGAACAGCTACAACAACAATCTGACTGGGAGAGAGTGCAATCTTGCTGACAATATTGGTGAAGATCAGCAGAGCTGGACTACTAAAAAAGGAACATTCTATATAGAAACAAGATAACCAGATATGAACAACCTAAATCAATGACCCTTTTAGTGGACGCTTTCCTACAGATGTTAAACTGAACAAAGATAGAAAGGCGTGAATCATATAAATGAGATACGAAATTGCTGAAAGTAATTTATTAACCAGCACACCTGAAGTCTGTTTGTCAAAATGATGTTGGGATACATTGCAGCAACATCCAGATGATAAATAAGGGGGCACTCTTCACGTATAGGTTCATCTTGCAACCCCACAAGCTACAAATAAGGAAAGGAAGTCACTAATGAGAAATTATTGAAAAGATATTATTACCACCCTAAGCATATCTCAATGAACATTCACTCTTGAAAACTAGGTGAACGACTGATTAGTAAAGGATTCAAATTCAGGGCAATAAAAAGCTAGGGGTATTCAATATCAAATCCAATCAAAATTTGATCCATTTCAATGAATTTCGCAGATTGGATTGGATCCCTGAAATCAAAACTTAACATGATTGTATTGGATGATGGATTTCCCTGTGAAATCCAACTCAATATAGTCTGCTACTTCTTTGGTCTTAGACTCTTATAGGCTTTTGAAACAAAGAAATGATGGAGGTTTTGAGTCATATGATGGAACTAACTTGGGTATTGGAAAAAGCACTTTTCATTGGTTCTCAACCTTTATGTACACTTTATTATATTCAAATGAAAATTTGGATTGGATTTGATGATGAAAACCTTTTTGTGTTCCAATTAATTTCTGCTTGGTTAAAAAGCGGATGATCCCATTCAATGTCAATTGGATCAGATTGGATACGATCCTAAGCCTGAATAGGGTTGGATCCGTTTAAACAATTCACAGTAAAGATTGAAATTTAGAACCAATGAACACCCCCCCCCCCTATAGGAAGTTTATACCAATCACAGAAAAAACAGTTTTTTTTTTTGGACATGATATATCATATAAATGAAACTCACAGAACATACTTAGACATGTGTCCAGGCAACAGAATACAAGAATACAACATCTGCTTGAAGGAAAAAAAAAAAAAGAACAGTACCTTTTCCAATATAGAACTCTTTACTTCTTCATAATTGGATACTGAATCAACGTCCATCTTACCCTCTACTCTTATAGCATATTGAAGATCTCGATCAAGATTGTTGATCAATTGCTGTAAACCAGAATTCCCAAACCGTATATTAAATACAAATGTATAATGCGTTTTTTAGCATTTGTAGTTAGTACCTTTTCTAGCATTACAAATAGCAATGGAAATCAAGAAAAAGCTATCCTACAAATAACTGTAGAAACAATCAATGACATTTCCTTATAAACTTTTTGCAAAAAAAAAAAAAAATTGAGATTCAGACCATGATACACTCATATAAGCCAAAATTACACGCGGAAAACACAGATTATGCACACTACAACCACCGAAAAACTGTTTGAATTATATACAATCCTTTGGATAAAAACGGAAAACTTCATACAGATGCGATTGCTTCCATAAACAACGTACCTAGAATTCCCCAAGTTTTCAAATGGAAATTAAACATTAAAATAGATTGCCACACACATTGATACATGGATTCTAAATGTAGTGCATCTAGGGTTTATTTACTCTTTTTTTTCCGTATAAATTTCTCTTCCTTTAACATTTTCAGTTTAAAACGAAAGACTGTTTAGACTGATAGGTGATACTGAAACATGATTAGTGCAAAACATTCTAAGTTCCGCACGAGGCAAAAAGGGATAATGCAGTGAAGACTTAGCATGTGTTTCCACATTTTCCACTCCAGACATAGTTCAGATTAGATTGGTTCTAAGAAGTATATTGTATGCTAAATGTGTCGAGATATTCTGCCCTTCACCCCAATTGGGTTTTGATTATCATCTCGATAGTTTAACAAATTCTTTACTAGTGAGTAAATAATGTGTAGCCACCTGTTTCCTGGAAAAAAATAGAAAATTCAATTTCAATAAAGAGATATATTTGATTATTGTGCTCTGTAGACAAATCCAATATGGCTTCACAGAAAATGGCCAGTTTTTGGCACATAGCTGTTTCAGGTTCAGAAAATTGAGTCAATGAAAATAAAGCAAATTCAGTAGATGTCAATGTGGTTATGAATGCTATATAGGCCATAACAAACACAACAAAGATGAGCTTCTAGTCATGTAATGCATCAATATGTAAAGATGATGCATCAATTGTTAATACGAAATGATGTCAAATAAATGATAGTGCACAATGAAAATTAGAAATGATGGCAAACCAATCAATGAAACCAGAACTAGTAAAACAATGGAAAGAAATATTGGTCCTGAATGATGAAAACATACCTCATAGGCAGAGCCATCAAGCTTAAAGCTAGTTGGAATATCAGATCTAAAAACACCACTTTCAAGGCATTCAACATGGCCACCTATATAAGTCTCACTCTCTAAAAGGTGATTTTTATAGAACTTTTCGGGATCAGATTGATGTTTGTTAGGGCAGATAACATTTGCCTTGTATGCCTGCATAAAATGCAAAAATTTATTGTCGAAGAGAGATAAAGATAATAGCTGAAATATCAAAGATTTTTTTTTTTGGGTAGAGAACTATAGAAAATTTGCTTGAAAAGGACATAGAATAGCACACCTGGACCATGAGAAGCATTTCACAAAGAGTTCCACTACCCTTGCGCAAAACCTCGTCCGGAGACATTGGAATAATAGTTGCGAGAGAGAAAATGAATGGATGCACATAAGTCATATACAAGTAATAAGTCGCAACGGCATCAGAAACAGAATAGGATGCCATCATCTGTGATTACATGTTCAACCAAATAGAAAAAGATTATGAGAAATATTCCTGTTACAAGAATGTGCAAAGGAAACACACTTCAATTGAGTATGTACATACACACATATCCACCAGCATGTAATGGAAGGAAAAGATGAATACAAACTGGAAACCTAAAACAATCCCAAATCTCGTAGAAAATAATCAATAGATACCATCATACCAATGCTCAAGCATCAGGGAATTTGATAATTTATCAGCCAGAAACTAAGAGTATGTCCATACAGAATTACAGTTGCACACACCAACAATTTGATTAATCAACGAATTTTGTTCAGTGAGTTTTTTTACACTTGTCCTGTCATCAGTATGCAACCCTTGACTGAGGACTGAATCTACAAAGAGACAAAAGAAGAACAATGCCAAGGTAATCAATGGACACTATCATGCAAGCTGCAATAGCATCTAGGGCACTTAATTTATTTTTTCCAGCTCATATACATGTCACCATTGCCAATTATTCAACCTTTCCTATCTCAAATACACCATGCCAAAACATTCCTGAAAACAAAAACAAACAAACAAACAAACAAACAAACAAAAAACAAAAAAATCATTTGCACTCATCCACACCTGAGGTTTCTCCTTTGCAAAGCGAACCATATCCTCAGGATTCACCTCCAGTGGATGATAACCTAACTTTGCCTTTGTAACAGCCTGAAATAAAATTTAAATTATACACAATCAAACTTTCAAGCCACATAACAAATACTTGGAAACAAATGAACATACTACTTTTTCATCTGGTTTACACAAGCATAATTGAAGTTCAAAGATTAATTCTTTTTATATCCTACCGAGTTATTATTTGTACTGGGCGGGAGCTGATTTCCAAATCCAAAGAAGATGGGGGACTGGGAATTGGAAATTTTCTGGTCAGAAACAGGGATCTTTTAGCTCAGTGGTTGTGTAGGTTCCTCCAAGAGAGGAGCTTTTAATGGCATTCTGTAATTTTGAGCAAACAGAGGTTCACCAATGGGTGGGACTCCAAGCCGTTGTGAGGGGCTCCTGCCGGTTCCCCTGGAATGATATTTCTGGTGGTTACAAGTTACAACTCTTTCTTGAGCTGCTGGGTATTTGTGTTGGGGAATGGTGAGGATATTAAATTCTGAAAGGACAAATGGAGGGGGGAGAATATATTCGTGGCCTTGTTTCCTAGACCATATAATTTGTCCAGACATAGGAATCGGTTCACCTCAAGTATTGTTGTCTCTAAGAATGGTGTGCAGAAATGGGATTTGGAATTTAGGAGAAATTTGAATGATGCTAAAGCGGATGATTTGTCCTCAATGCTTTCTATCTTGAAGAAGAAAACAATGAGGTCAAATTGGACAATCATACCTTAAGGCCCTGGCTCCCCTGAGGAAGATAACTATCACGTTTGACCCATGCAAAACAGTCAAGATGGCAAGCAAATTTAGCTCGGCACTCCCCCTGATTCTTGTCACATTGAAATCCAACCTCCTGCAAGCTCAAGGGCAGGGGAGAGGTAAAATAGAAGAAATAATTAGTGGAAATTTGAAATGACAATACATAGGAAACACGAGAAAAATGATAATATCAATGTCACACAAGCCCTTTATGTTGTGAAATTTGTCAATTGTAAAAAGCACAAGTATCTTAGATAATGAGGTTTTTGAGAGTTAATTCAAGATTTTCATGTCAGCATGATACCTGAAATAATTTAAACTGAGTGATGTTTAATTGTTTATCCACTATGTGTTGTTTATCTTTCTGTATTTAGTAGAAACTACAATGTGTGTGTTTGTCCATGCGTGTGATGTGAATACAGAAAGACAAACAACACAAGTGTAAAGAAGTTATAAGTACAATGTACATGATCCTGAATAAAATCAATAAGTAAAAAGCTTCATATACATGTCATAAACAGTTTATGTTTTAAATCTAAACATTAGCATCACATAGAAAATTTCATGCAGAAAGCTTCTACCAAACTGTACCAATCTGATTGTGGTTCATGTATATACTTTTACATTAAAAGCACTGATAAATGAAAATAAATCAATCAGTATGACATTCATGTCCATAAGTTTTCTGATTGGACAGTAAAGGAGTTTTGCTAAAAGTTACAAGCCACAGCCCACTCCATTCTTTACAGAATATCAAAGAATAAGCAACTTCTGCAAGCACTGACGATGAAAAATTTAAGTTCTAATGTCCTTGGTAATTATTTCAAATTTTCAGCCTAGAAGTTTTGAATTCTATTGTTGTTTTGTTTAAGAAAGTAACTCACAAAAGTAGCAACATACATCATTCAGTTTAAACCCATGATACGCGGCTCTGGTTTCCATGAAAGGCCAGTCGAAAAAATCACCATTGTATGTGACATAAATTCCAGGCTTCACCTCCCGCATATGACAAAACCATTTTCTTAGAAGTTCTACCTGCAACAATGACCATACCATTTGCAATCATATCAATTGCAAAACTTACATGTAATTAGAATTGTAAAACCCCTTATACAAACCAAACTAATTAAAATGACATTTAAGGGGAGGTAGGTGGGTGTTTCCATGGATACCAGTACCTCATTCTTCACATTTGTCACCTTGAAAAACCCTTCAAATTCTGGTTTTGGAGTGTACTCCAAATCCTCTATATCATCCCCAACACACTGCAGATAACAAAGAAATTCAACCTATCATTACATACATCTAATGATATTTTTATTGGAATTTTAAACCTATCAACCTTCAAAGTTAAAACTTAATGCCCCAACAGATTGCAGATAACAAGAAAATTAAGCGTATAACTACATACATATTAATTCTTTTTCCTTTTATAGGAAACTTAAACCTATCAACCCTTCAAAGTTCCAAGCTTATTGCACCCATTTAAATTACAAGAACACAAAAAGAATAATGGTGCCTACAAAAACAGAAAATAGTGTGTGTAGTAGGAAAAGATAAGAGTGAAATTTTTTAATAAAAAAAAATGCAAATCCTTGACGGGAACTCTTTTTAAATAAGGATTTCTAAAATTATTTCATATCCTTGGCAAATGGGAACACAGACTGTTTGTTGAATAAAGTCGAAGATAATTAATTAAGCAGGTCCAAAACTGAGGATGTTAAAATGGAGTATCTAAACAGAAAAATATAGCAGCTGCAAACATTCCTTATGACTATGCACTCTTATTTGTGGCCACATACAAGAGGCATCCCAAATGCTAAACATGGACAAGGGAAGAAATTACTAAAAGGACGTGAATCTTACCTCTCTGTTAATAATTAAGTAACCTTGTCCGTCAACCATGTATGAAATCATCATTATTAAATCATATTCAGCATCTGGAAATTTCAAAGGTAGCTTCGTCGTCTCAATATCAAATGCACAGACATGAACTTCAGCACGCTGGAGAAGATCTGTCCTCATCTTAAGCACAGAGCCACTACTGGATACACTAACATCATACCACTGCCCACATCGTACATCTGAGTGGCAAGAAATTTGAAAAGGGATGAACTTCAGAAACTAAAGCAAAAAAAAAGTCAAGAAAGCAGCAGGATGTAGTGTAAATCACCATTGTCAATGGCAAAGCGGACATGGTAAGGAACATCATATTCACGAAGATCAACAATACAATCTAAAAAATCTTGAGTCCTTTGTTCTCTACAAAACCAGCACCAAGAGGATCAGAAAACAAAACAAGCAGTTCAATTGAGCAGCAAACCGAAAGCTACCAAAAGAAAATGGCAAGGTACCATTCTGACCAAATAAGGTATCTAAACAAAGTGAGCTCCACATCCAAAAGGAACAAGAATCAAGACAACGTGACCTCACCGTTTCCCAATTAATATTGACTCATAAGCTTCTGCAGCATCAAATTTGGTGCGGTTTCTTTCGACGACATGTAGCAAGTCACTCTTGACGTTCATTAGTTGTTGAACATTATCAAACGACAGCTTTAGGTAGGACTTGCGAAGGCCAGACAAATGATTTTTCTGTGAAGTACAGAAACATATTAGAATACACACATTTGGAGATATATATGTGAAAGAAATAATGAAGCGCCATGAGCTCTACAATAGCAGCATATATAGAAAAATTTGAATATCCAATCTAAGTTTTAGTATGCTGCATACCTCAAATAAGTTAATGTTACAATGCACAAGAGGAGCCATATCATAGAAATTGTCTGTAAGAGTAGAAAAGTCCTAACATATTGAAAGACCGGAATTAAACAATTATCCGTTTACCTTGAAATACTTGCCAGCAATGCCATAGCAAAACAAAAGAACCAAACCAATACAACTAAATTCAATCAGCTGTAATCTCTTAGATGAGATAAAAAAAAATCCTCTTTTAGAACCAACAAAATTTATGCCCGAGGGCTTGAGGCGAGTGTTTGGAATAACTTCAAAAAGTGAAGTTGTTGAAAGATTAAGCCACCTATGCATATCAAGAAAGAAAGAAGTAAGACAGGGACATGTCAGCTTGGAAGTTTTAGAGTCCATGGTTTTCACATATGAATTGATCGTAAAAGCTTTGTTGAATTGAAAGAAAACAAATCGATCATGGATATCAATCACCATAAAATGGAATTTTTTTACAGAAAAGACAGACACTTATCATGAATACATAGTACTTCCAACTAGATAATGAATAGAAAATGATTTCAAAGTAGACAGAATGTCAAAATCGAACTCCAACTTGCCTAAGCAAAACATGCCTAGGGTCTACCAGGCATAGGTCGATTCAACTCAAACTTGTCATAATTGAATGTCAAAATAGTTATAAAAAGGGAAAAAAAGTACCAAAGACTAATAAACTTGGTCAAGTTTTATAAGGTTGCTTACGAGATCAAGATCTTCTTTCTGCACTATTTGAACATCAGCAAATTGATTTTGATAACGCCGTCTCAAATATGCTTCAACGTCCATTTCCATTTTCTCCTAAAATGAAAAGGTCATCATCATTGTAAAGATAACAAATGATCGAAGAAACTTTGCAAAAGCAAACATATAAGTTTGGTAGAAACCTTTGTGGCTGCATAGAAATAAGGGCGAAACTTGTATTTTGACTTAAAAGTAGAACCATCCTGCAATTAAGTTAGAAAACAGCTAAGTGATTCGCCAAAACAACTAACCACCATAAAACATAACCAATTATACCAAAACTTCTTTACAGAATGTCTTACCTGAGAAACGAAATACAAATCGACACAACTATATACTTTACGGGTGTCTTGATCCTCCCAAGATGACTGCAAAATTACAAGGAAGCATCTATAATTCCCAAATGACAATACTTTAAGATAATTGAACTCAAATTTCCATCATGTGGTTGCACCAAATTAAAGTAAATAAGTAAAAACCGAGTAAGTGTAAATGAGCTTTTCAATTCATCCCATTTCCATAATCAAATCGCTTCGAAACAGAGCTTAAACCTTAAAAATCCCAAATTGACACTTTCCCATTTACTATCTCAGCAACCAAACAGACCCAAATAAAAAAACAGATTTCTGAAATGGAAATATCAAATGGGGCAAAATTCGACTGGTAGATAATCAACTTACGGTGGCGAAATTGAGCAACCAGCCGAGCCTGGTATCGCCTTCGGAGAACAGATCGAACCCTAGCTTGGACTCCAGCTCCTCCTCGGCGGTCCGCATGACCTTCTGCTTCCTGGGGACCCATGAGTCGCCACGGTCCCGCTTTCGGCTCTGGTAGCCGCTCATTGCTTTGGGCTATTGAAATGGATATCCGTCTGAGATTTTGAGGGTTCAGACTTCTGAGAGACAAAAGCTGAGTGAGAGAGAGAGAGAGAAAGAGGAGGGTTTTGGAGGGATGAAAGCGTTTTCCCGCCCTTTGCACCTACTGTATTTATTTTTATTTTATTTCGGTTCAATGACGTAATAGGGGTGGGTTCAAATAACCGAAAACCGAAAACCGAAAAAAATCGAAAACCAAACCGAACCGAGGCCGAAAAAAACTGAACCGAAAAAAAACCGAACCGACACTGCCAAACCGAACCGAACCGAATCTGGCTGGTTCGGTTTCGGTTTTTAAGGTTCAGAAACCGAACCGAACCGAACAGATATATATATTTAATTTTTTTTCAATATTATAAATAATTTAGTGATACAATCATAACAACACATAACTAGTTACCAAGTTGGTTTGCTTGAAACTCTTCAAGCCCCTGCGCATGGGTTCGAATCCTCATGCCTCCAGGGTTTCAGAAAAGTTTTTTAGTTTTTTTGAGCAATCAACAAACCTTTTAAGTTTTAACCCTAGCCGGGAGCACCGCCAAGAGGAGGAGGAGGAGAAAGGCGGCGGTGGGGGAGGAAGTTGGAGGTGTCGTAGATTTGGGGGTTTTCGGGGATTGGGCTTTGAAGGATTTGAAGGATTTGGGGGTCACCGACTCCCTAGGATGGCTGCAACGAGAATGCTTCATCAGCAAATCCCCCGCGGCCAAGAAGCGCGAGGAAGAAGCTGGCGGAGGCTGCCACGCGGAAGTCCGAGGCCCGCCGATTGGCGGATCTGGAGGAGAAGGATCTCGAAAAGGAAGAGCAGGCGGCGTTGGAGAAGAATTCGGATGAGGTGAAGAGGAAGCAGAGTCGTACGGTCGAGGATGAGGAGTATGAAAGGATGGTGGTGGTGGAGAATAAGAAACGGGATGATTCGTTTAGGAGGCTCAAGGCTTCGTTTAAGGTGAGCTTTTTTTTCTGTTATTGGGAGAATTTAGGGTTTGTTTGGTTAGGGGTACTGGATTACATCGGTTTAAATTTCATTTTGGATAGTAATGCATTCGGATTCAGAATAGAATTGTTGTAGTTTGTATTGAATAACTGAGCTTTAGGAATTAGGAATGGTACTGTACTAGCTTGAAGCTCTGGGAATTATTTGAGTAAGAAATCCGACTCAGCATTGAAAACATGCGACTCAGTGTTGTTTGAGTACGAGATGGGTTCCGTTCTGCAGATGCTTTGACTTAGATGTGTACGAGATGGGTTCTGTAGATGTTTTGTATAAGATTTTAGTACTACACAGGATGTGAGGAAGAAAAGTTGAAGTCATTAGCAATGCTGTCTTAAATCTGTCAAATTTTGCCATGGCATGGACTGCCTTTAGCTTATTCAAGTCACAAGGCCAATTATGTCATGTTCTTATTTTTATTTTTATTTGTATGTAGAAATGGCAAGGGGAAGCTCAAAGAAAGGTGCTATGTTGCCTCCTAGGCCGCCTATGCGTTGAGCTTGAGCTTGAAGACTTGGAAGATTTTATTTGTGCAAGACATGAAGTGATGAAACCTTGAAGGTTTATTTGACTTGTGTGATGTTTAAATTTGGACTTTTTGAAGACTTAAACTTTGATGTTTAATTTGGACTTTTTGAAGACTTAAACTTGATTGATGATTGATTCTATTTCTAGTTGGACTTTAAGTTTTATGAGACTTTATACGTAGAGATGGAAACATGTCATATTTTCTATTTCTATATTATGTTGTGCTTGTTTTGCATTTTTTGGAGGAAAAAAAAAAAAAACCGAAAAAAAACCGAAACCGAACCGAAAAAAACCGAAAAAAATTTGGGCCGAACCGAACCGAACCGAAATTTCGGTTTGGTTTCGGTTTTGGCAAAAAACCGAACCGATAAGAACTGAACCCAGCCCTATGACGTAAGTAACCTTAAGATAAGAAAATTTGAGAACAGTGCCACTCCATGATATTACGCTCGGATATAAGTAGTAGGCAATAATACCCGTTTACACATTAATCCATTTTTTCTGCGAGACGTTGAAGATAAATAATTTAGATCGTTAAATTGGATATAGAGTGAGCGTCGTAACTATTCTCTATTTTACATCTAAAGTACATATTTAAATTTCTGAATTAGATTCGTTAGATCTTGTTACGGTAAATTATTTAACGACTTTTGTTCAGGGAAATTCAAACGTGTACATTTGATGTGCACAAGAGAAAGCCTCATATTTCTTGATTGATAAATGAAGTGGAGGAGTTATTTAGTACTATATTGGTTCATTATGGTTCGCCAATTGTGTAACCTAGTGAAAAACTAAGATATATGTGTCACAAGTAATTTGGCGCCAATTAACAAACAAAATATAGTCACATAATTAATAATAGGAATTTAGGGGTGGTATGGATTGTGATAGACTTTGTTGTCAAATTCAAGTGTATTCAATACAGACTTTTAAAGGGTCAATAAAAGTTACTCTATATTGAATAAAGATTTTTTATGACTTATAAAAACCCTATCAAAATGGGAGCATTTTTGCTCACCACCCTATTAATCACCGTTAGATGAGTTTGAATTTCAAGATTCGTGTAGTGGATAAGCACAAATCTCAAAATTCAAACTTATCTAACGATGATAAATATGGTGGTGAGCAAAAATGCACTCTATCAAAATATATTGATATTCAATTATAACTTTTTGTGAGTCTACAAAAGTCTAGTGTATACAAAACTCATTTATCTAAAAAATTTAACAAGTTTTGTTCAAAAAAAAAAAAAAGTTATGGATTTGAGTGCTTTTATAGTAAGTTTTTTGACATAGCAAATCCAATCTTCCCTAAGATTTTGATGGATTTCATTTTTCTCAATTCTATGATGATGTTAACACTAAAAATTTGCAGGTTAACAAATTAAATACTAAACCCTTGATGGGATTGGAATATGGACTGAAATTAGATCAGGCAAATTCTTACACGATCTGTTACATACACAACACGTAAACGACACGAAAATAACGGGTTTCGGGTCAACACGATAACTAATCGGGTCGTTGTCGGGTCACACTATAAGAACCCATTAATAACGGATCCTTAACAGGTTTACACGAAGGTGACATGCAGGTAACTCATTTCGACACGTTAAGAAAAGAGTTACTTTGATGATTTTAATTTTTTATACTAAAAAAACTTACTATAAAATACAATAGTCATAGAGTATGCTAGAATTTGTACCCGTGCGTTGCTACATGGTTGAAAATTATATGAAAGATTATGCAACTGCAATCTTCATAAACAATGTTCGAGTCAAAAATTGAGTTACGAACGCCAATGCAATTTATACACAACCTCATCATGAATGAAACAAATTTAAATATCTAAAGAGAATTCTATTTCTTCAAAGTAGAAAGGGGAAAATAATTGTTCACTTAAAAAGTTGGAGTAACGATAAGTGCATCAATTACAAATGTAATATTTGAGGGGATACCTGCCAAATAAAGTGTACTACATTCTTAGCCTTTTCAAGTGCTACATGCAATGAACGTAAATCTTAGATACTAGACTTGCTCCTAGGTTGAGCTGTATCCAAAGAAGGGAAAATTGACATTATTTTGCTATAAATTGCAGAAAGTGCCTTGCACAACTCTCCATGCTGCAGAAGAAAACAAAGACAATCAACTAACGATGTATGATGATAAACCATAAGACAAAGTCGAAAGGTGACGGTGATCCGAAAAATAATATGCACGATAACTTCACAATTGAGTTTTGGAGAGAGACCAAATCTTTTTTTTTCTTTTTCTGATTACCAGGTGGCAATTTGACTTGAGAAATCCTAAAATCAAACACCCCAAATAAAGTTCAATCAAATTTCACCACAAAATATTAATTAGAAAAGCCCTAAAGTGGAAGCAAAAAACGTTAAAACTTGCCTAGTGTGATGTGTAAAGTTTCAGCATTTGCTTGTGAAAAATATATTGTTGTGACATGCCATATGCTGATCTCAGCTTCTCAGAAGTGACATCAGCCATTGATCGCCAGGTAGGTAAAATTCATACGATATCTTACAAACCATGAGATAAATTATTGCATCAAAATTGTATGCTAAAAGAAAACTCATGTTTCTATATGAACCCAAAGTATGATTTTTGCATATACCTTACTGGAGTTTCTCGTACTGATCATCCATGTTATGTGAAAAGCTGATTCTAACTTCTACAGTAAGTCACAAAAAAAAAAAAAAAAGACAAAAAGACAAAAAGACAAAAAGGTTGGATAGAATAAAAAAGAACCAATTGGAGAGATGAAAAAAATTCTAACCAATCGGGAAAAGATACTTTTAAATCCCAGAAAAAAAACTTAAGAGAAATTTGAAAAAAATAAAGAAAAAGAAAAAGAACATAATTTTAATCATTTTCCAGTATTTCAATTGGAATTACACAGAAAATTTACTAAAAATCCTAGATTCCATCACCCAACATTGGAAAATAAATTATGAAGTAACGGAGAAGCAGACAGACAACATAAATCAAAGAAAGGAACACGTAAGAACCGAAACGATAAAAACAACACATACCCATTTCAAAACCCCAAAATCTGCAAAGACCAAAATTCCACTCACTGGAAAACCCCAAAATTAGAAAATTAGTTAAAACAAAATTATTACAACCGCTGCAAAAAATAATCAGACAATAAAAACTGAAATTCGTAAAGCATTTATGTAAGTAGAGAAACTTCTGCGAAAAAAGAGCAGCGGAAAATTATGAGTGGAATCCGTTAAAAACCACATTTAAAGATAATGGTGTTAACATACATCAAAATTTCATGCTGCAGTGCTTTTGCACTCTTTATTGTTAACACCTAAAGTGGTGGCAGTGTATTTGTAAACACAAATTTTGTAACGAATGAAACGAGAACACGTGTACAAAGTAGATTTTTATTGATGAATTTGTAGGGTTACAATCTATGTTTACAATTTTCCTTTGATTCAGTCTTCAAATTTGATGTAGATGAGTAGGTTGTTGATCCAAGGGTCGCGATGACTTGATCTCGGACGAACGATTGAACGATTGTTTCAAGTTTTGAGCTTGAAACAATGCATGGATAGTCTTCACCTTATGTTTAGGGTTGCAGCAAAGGTAGTGTTGATGTAGGATTACGTTGATTCAAGGGTCTTGGTGACTTGATCTTGAATCGAACGTCGTTACAAGTTTTGAGCTTGTAACAAAATCTTGAAGTAATCGGTACAAGTGCTTGTTGATTCCTCAAGGGTGTGCTTCGGCTTTGGTCGAAAGAAAGCTTCGACTTTGGTTGTGCGTTCTTTGAAGAAAGCTTTGGCAGCGTATTAGTCTTCAAAGATTTGGTAGAGGTTCTCCCTTTGTGAGAATTTCGGCCCTTCAATGTAGAAATTGTCGACCTTATGCTTGTTTTAGGACATTGTATTTATAGATTTCTCAAAGCTTGCATTTGGATGGATTTGGCTTTGATTTCTGTCTTGATTCTTCCATGGGAGAATTTAGGCATGTTTTGTGTCTTAATTTCCCCTTGCTTGGCCGAATTATAGGGCTTTCTTGCTTATTTTGTGAGCAATCTTTAATTCTTACTTGTTTTGTGAAAATACTTTAGCTTTCTTTCTGGTTTTGAGAGCAATTTGGGCCCCTTGTTGATTTTAAGGAGATTTCTTCCCCTTTTGCTGACTTTTGGGAAGGTTTTGAGCTTCCTTTGCTTTATTTGTGCCACATGTCATTGATGACTTGTCTGTTTGTGATGAGTCATATACCACGTGGAGTTTTGTGATGCATCATTTGCATGCAACAAAATTTACATGTCTACAAATGCCCCCACTTCAAGGCGCGTTGAAGGCATGTGCTTGTCACATGTAGGAAACGTGTTTTGAAGTCCTGCAATGTGAATGTTCTAACTCAAGGGTCGTCGAGACTTGATCTTGAATTAGTTTGCTTCTTCAAGGGCTGTAGAGGCATATTTCTTGAATTGACATGATGAATTTCTTTAAGGGCCGTTGATGCTTGGTCTTTGAATGAAATGAATTTTTTCTTCAAGAGCCGTAAAGGCTTGATCTTGAAAGAAAATGAAAATTTTCTTCAAGGGCCGTAGAGGTTTGATCTTGAAAGAAATGAAAATTTTCTTAAAGGGCCATAGAGGCTTGATCTTGAAAGAAAATGAATTTTTTTCCTCAAGGGCCGTAGAGGCTTGATCTTGAAAGAAAATTTGAAAATGGATAAATCAGAACATACTTATTATCACAGCCCGTCCCGAGATTTTAGTTATCAAGGACGTGAAATGACGAAATTATCCTTGGCAGGTGCTAAGGTATGTGTGTGACATATTATTCAATAATGCATATTTCCCTAAGTTTTGGAAAGTTTGAATTTTGATTAAAGGTTGTATGTATTTTGTGTGGTTAGGGACTTAAGAAAAATTGATGGTGATTGTTTTGGGATGGACCACACACACACACGGGACACTTTCTCCTTCCCCGTGCCCTCTCTCTCTCTCCTCTTTTTAGTTCACTCTCTCCCTCTCGAAACTGTACGGACCAACACCAAAAACCCTTGAAACTTCATGGATCGAAGTGGAGATTAGCACCATCGTGTTCGTGAGTGCCCTACGAACTCAAAGGTCCCATTTTCAGGTAAGGTTTTCCTCATTTTCACATCGAAATCACAAGCACCGAGTTTGACACTGTTCATGAACTTTGTATTGGTTGGTTTTTAGGACAATCCAAGCTTACGGTGAGCTTAGTGAGGTCCTAAGGAAGCTCAGAGTGCTTAGTTTGAAGGTTTTGGACGTCCGGATCACTGAGTTCGAAGTTGGCCGGTTTTCTTGGAATTTCTCCGGTGAGATTTCGTAATTTTTAGAGCCTTAAACTAGTACAACGTGATCCTACATGCTTAGGGCTTCATTTTGATATAAAATGCGTGGAAAATGGTTGAGAAATGACGGAGAACAAGGAGATTGAAAAATCTCCAGTTTTCCGGCGACCGGCAAAACCAGTCCGGCGACTGGAGGAAGAAGATGACGCTTGTGGAGGGCGTGGGTCTGTGCCCCTCCCGATGCGTGGGGGCGCGTGAGGCCTCGAAATTTTTTTTCTAAAAATACCTCGACGTCCGTGACGTCGAGTAGGTCACTGTGGTATATTCATATACCCAAATTGAGCATCGTATGAAAAGTTATTACGTATTGTTGGTTATATGTTTTAAAATAACATTTTTATAGTTGTTTCGCATATAGGTGATACCTATCCCGAGGACGAGCGGATTCAAGGGCGTCACGGGGGTTACGACCCTTCGACTTACCAGTGAGTGGGCAATATTTTCTGTATTTACCTATATACTATCGATTTTCCCAGAAATTGAGTTTAAATGAAAGTATGTTTTAAAATGCCATGCATGCACTTTATGAAATACATGAATTGATAATTGATGCATATATATATGTGAATTGGTGTTGTGGACGCACATGTGAGTTTTATGTTATTCATGTGAATTGTGTTGAGAGCTCATAACCTGCACCCCTGGTGTTAGTGCTTATAGGGCTGGTTTGGTATTGCTGTGCTTTGAAAAAAAAGCTGCTGTGAGAATAAGCGGCTGTGCTGTGAGAATAAGCGGATGTGAAATAAATCAGCAGAGTGTTTGGTAAAATTTTTTTGTAAAAGTGCTTTTGAAAAAAAAAAAGCAGTCTGATAGTGGGTCTTTTCATTAAAGGAGCACTATAGCTTCGTGTGCTTTGAAAAAAAGCCAGTTTTCCAAAGCTGCAAATAGCAGCTTCAGCTTTTTCCTTTGATTTCAGCTTATTCTCACAGCAGCTTCCAAAATAAGCCATTTTTTTCAGTTTACCAAACACCTAAAACCCTCACAGCTTTTTTTCATGGGAGCTTTTTTTCATGGGTGCTTTTTTTTTAATCACCTCACTCCCAAACCACCCCATATTATTCACCCGCACCGCACGCTCACCTTGGATCCAAGTAGGTGCATGTCGTACAGACCATGAGAGGGTTCCGACATGCTAGTCGTACAGACCATTAGAGGTGGTTCCAACTGGTAGGTGACCTTAGATTATGTGCACAGATGATTGATGAGAGAAGCATTAGAGCGTATTATTACACCATTCTTGTCGTACAAACTACTTCAGGTAGTTCCGACTTATGTGCAGAGTAGCGCCGTACAGGTCACCGTGGTGACTCCGGTTGGATTGGATATTGAGCTATAAAATTAACCGTACAGGACCAACTGCAGGGTCTCCGGTTGATTCATTATTTCACCTGTTATATTGATGCATCCATATTCTGTTATTGACATTTATAGCATGGCATATTTTCTGGTTTTTGATAAAGATTGATGATTTGAGATATATGAGGATTTATACACTATTATGTTATTTTCTGGGAAAGTATACAGGTTTTACAGCGAGGGTTAGAAATGTTTTTGATGAAATGTTTTCGAAAAGCTTTGGTTTTACTAACCCACTCAATTTTGTTTTGCGCCCCTCCATGTTCTAGTTAGCGGTGTTGGTGGCCCACGAGGATTTCCACGGCGTTCTGACAGACTACATAAATGTAGGACTCACCTTCTGGTGTTGTAATTTAGTTATGGTCCTACTTGACTGCACCTAGTGTTTATGCTCTGAATTTGTGTGTTTCACAATTAAACTTACTCTAGCATGTTAGTTGGATATTATTGCTAGTAATTGGTTTTTATTCCTTCGTAATTCCTTTATCTTTTGCTTCCGCATCGCACTTTTGGTTACGTCACGCTCACGTGACGGCCAGCACGCCTCGATTCTAGGATCGGGGTGTGTCACTTATTGTCCGTATTTGATTTTCCATAATTTTGGCAAAATACATTTGGTGTATTTTGGGATTTGAATTTTTTTTCTTGTGGTTGTGGGAAAAATGTTTTTCCTTCCTTAAGGGGGTGTTTTCCCTCTTGGTTTGGGAAACTTGAGGACTTATCCTTGCTTTGGAGGGATTGCCTTCTGTATTTTGGCAAGGAAATGTACTTTCCTTTGATGTTTTGGAAATTTTGAAGCCCTTTCCTTTCCTTATTTATTTATTTTTGTTTCCTTTTCTTTTCTTTTGCTGATATTTTTTTGTTGTTGCAGGAAAAGCAACATGTTTCCCCTTGTTGCCGTGTATGTGCGCTGCCCTCTTTGCTTTGGAATTTGCTTCATTCTTTTGGTTGGAATGTACTTCCTTGTTTTGATTTTCCTTTTGCTATGTGGTATGTATTATCCCTATAGCATTACAAGGAAATTGGCCCCTATTTATAGGACGATTGGGTGTGTATTTTTTTCACACAAAGCCTGCGGTGCACTACCTTGCCGTGGGCTGCTGCCATGCTTTGTTACTTGCTGCTGCTTGGTGCAGTGAGTTTTTGCTGCTTGGAACTTATTGCAATGCGTCACTTTGTACCGTGTGGTGCTGTGCAAAAGACTGTAGCGGGGTTGCGTTGTGTAGTGCCTTTTGGTCACAGTTTTCCCTCAGTGGTGACGTTGTCGTGCAGTGCAAGAAACTGCTTACGTAATCGCTGCCCTCTTTGCCGTGCTTGCTCAAGCTTTTGGTTTTCTTTGCTACTGTAGCGTGCTTTGAAGGATCGTCTTGTAGCTGCCTTCTTTGCCGTGCTTGCTTAAGCTTTTGTAGCTGATTTCTTTTCGTTGTTGTGTGATAAGCTCATATTTATATATATTTTACATAAAATTCACTTGTCTTTTCTTAGTTAGTTCCTTATATTTTTGAGCTATTTACTATGTTTTTGTGTTTTGTGTGATTTATCAAGCAAAGAAAACAAAAGTAGCACAAGTGAGATATTAAGTAACAAATTCGTCAAAACTGCATGTGCAGATTAGCTGACTTTGGAAGCATGTTACGAACAGCTCAGAATGAATGAGAGAGTGAGCCTTATATGCTTGGAAAGCTACAGATGTCTATTTTCTGGAGCAATTTACGGATTATTAATATCATTTTTCTAGAAGAAGTTATGGGCATTGTAACACTGAAAGGTTCATAAAAGGGCTAAGCAGATTTGGCTAATAAAATGAGAAAGTAAAGGCACTTGTTTTGTGTTTTGCTTTGTCATCAACACTCAGCAGCAAATGGGGTTATGATTGC
Source organism: Malus fusca (assembly GCA_035220775.1). NCBI lineage: Eukaryota > Viridiplantae > Streptophyta > Magnoliopsida > Rosales > Rosaceae > Malus > Malus fusca. Next base: position 13,198,066 of record CM069061.1, on the reverse strand, counting down.
ACTCATTTGGCTTTGAAGCAAGTGGAAATGCACATGCAAAAGAGAAACATGGACACACATGCAAACTGCACAGGTTGGAGGGCATACACACACTCTACATGGACAGCACACACACAACAAGAAAGGCACGGCATGGAGGGCTTGGCATGGGCAGAAAATGGGTGGATTGTTGGCTAAAATAATGAAGAACATGTGTGTGCAAATGCAAAGGAAAAACACACACACATGGGCAAAGGAAAGACACACACATGGGCAAAGGAAAGACACACACATGGGCAGAAAATGGGTTGATTTGTGGCTGAAATGATGGAGGTCATGTGTGTGCAAATGTAAAGGGAAACATGGACATCACACACCCATACAAACTGCACATGCAAGGAATTGAAGTGGTCCTCTCCTTAGCCTATAAATACATCCACCATTCCCCTTCCTAAAAGAAATCTTGATCCATCAAAAGAGCTTCATTCACAAACACAATTTCCTTGTCGTAACCTCCATCCATTCATCTAGCCATACTACATATCACCAATCCATACACTTTCATCTCTTAGCCGTGTAAATCCATTTCATCCATATATCCATACACATCCTAGACACTTGTGCTACAACAAGGTGGTGAAAACAAAGATCTTTGGCGTTTCAAGCTTGGAACTTTGGAGCGTTTTAGGTGCACTTCGTTCTTGCTTTCAATGTCTACTTTGTTATTTTCTAATTTTGTTGCAATTATGAGTGGCTAAACCCCTATTTAGTTAGGGGGAAGTTTGAAGCCATGAACATGCTTGAGATTTGAATTGATTTCTTCCAATTGTGATTTGATAAGTTGTGATTGCAATTCAATTATCTATTTTATTCATAACTGATTCTTGTATGTTTATTAAGGATGCATACTTAGTTTTCATGCATGAATTAGATGCTAGAATATAAATGAGTTTCACCTAATCGTTACAAGTTTATATTCATGAGTAGTGAAAGTTGTTTATCACAATCGCGTTAATTGAATTCTTGGCAATTGTATCATGCAGTCATAGTTATAATTGTCTCGTCAACACTTATGATTTTCATTGAACGTAATGATCTCTGATTGTATCTCTATTATGCATTCATATAGGGGACTTTTAGAGAATGATTTGGGTTGTCGCATGCATTCATCCAATTCAATGAGTAAAGGAAAATCTGAGGGTTAATTTATGCATCACGATTAATCTGGGGTGTTGAGCATCATAATTTATTGAAAAGCAATTGGAAATCGATTCATGTACAAGTGTGTCATGTGTGAAGAACGGACCTCTAACTAATCCATCCATCATCGTATTCCTCAAATTTGTCTTACAATCTGCCTAGTTTTATAACTTGTTTGTTTGTTTCAAATTCATCAAAAACCAAAATCCCCCTTTTACTTTGTTGTTTCAAAGTGTTAAATTTCTATTTCGTTAGCAGTTTTGAGTGTTTTTAAGTTGTTTTGAGTCTTGTGAGTCTATCCAAACGTTTTAACTTTGTTTTTATGTTTTTGAGTTAGTTTAGAGGTTTTAGCAAGCCCTCCTAATCCCCGGTTTAGAACGATCCCTACTTGCATTTATACTACAATTTGACAACAAGAGAGTTTAATTTGAGTGCTTAACTTTCACCGCATCATTGTGACTTTGTCATTGTCATATTCCAACGCTTACAAGGTTTGTCTCGCATGTCTTTTGCTTTAAGGAAGCAATCTTCTTCTTCTTTTTTCTTGCCGTCCCACCTTGTGCTTATGTTGTCTTTTCTTTTTTTTTCGTTGCAGCCATGGTACTTTTCAAGTGCTTTAAAAGCAATACCATCACTATTCTTGCGAAGGAAGGCAACTCGCAAGATAGGGGAATAATGTTGAAACTTTATGCGCCGTTGACTGGCCCTAAGGTGCTTGTTCTTCCTGCAAAAGACAACTTGATGCATATCAAATCATGGTCTTCTGAAGTATCTTGGGAGGTGATGGATTTTGGTCGTCCGAATACGAAGAAGAAGGCGTGCACGTCGAGGATTTTTAATCCCTCGCACCATGTTCGTGACAATCCACCGACTTCGTTTGAGCTTCTTGGTGATTGGATCCGCAGCGGAGCTATGACTTCGAATAGCACCTGGTCGACTACTGCAGAAGCCGTCTTTGTTTTTTTTTTTTGTTTTTTTTTTTCACTTTTTAATAAGGATTTGTAGCTGAATTCTTCCTTTGAAGAAATAAAGTATACACATTTTGAATTTTGCTCTCTATTTGTTTGAGCTTTTTGGTCCTACTTTGAAGAGACCAAGCTTTTAGCTTGAGGACAGGGGTGACATTATCTATGTTAATATGTCTTTCCAGCTTTGTCCCAATCATGCATATAAAATCATCCAAATATATAAGACTTCCAGTTTACATGCAATTAGGGTTCCAACATCACAATAATTTTGGAATTCAGGTTCCAACATCCCAGAAATAATTAAACGAAAAAAAAAAATTAAGAGAGAGAGGGAGGAATAATGCATACCAAGGAAGGGAATAAGCTGGAATGGATCGAGGTGTTTAGGGATTGAAGTGAATTGGTATCTGCGTCTGTTATTTTTGCTTTAAGTTTTAGTAATTTGTGTGCACCATCCATTTGTATTTATAGTAATTATTTGCACAATTCATTGAATATACTACACCATAAATTTCACAATTTTTTGAATTTTCATACAATTGGGAGAAGTACAAAAACAAAGACAATTGGGAGAAGTAGAAAAACAAAAACAACGGCATAAATTATCACCATAAGAATTACACTATGAAATTTCTAGAGACCAAAATCCTTGTGAACATAATTTAATCACATTAAGAGACATAAACTTTCGGTTCCAAAACAAATTTTCCTAAGCAAATTAAACACAGAAGAAAGGGAAAGAATTATCCAAAAAATACAGGAAATAGTTCAATTTTTATAGGAAACAAATCTCAGATAAATTAAATTAAATTAAAACATGGCAATTGAAAACTCCATCAAAGAAAAAAGGAAACAGCAAACAAAATGATCATTTTTCTAAACGGGAAATCAAAATTGAAGAGAAATCCAACCTAGAAATTAAATTAAAACGTCTCTCTAGTCCTCCCTCCCATCCCAAAGTCCTCTCACTAGCACAACACATGGTAACACGAAATTAATTTATTCATGATTACTCAAATCCCAAGTTGGGTGAGTGACAATAAATTCTCGGGGCATCTAGTGACCAAGAGAACGACGCTTGCTCTTACCTTCAAAATAGCCATGTTAGGTTAAAATTATATCCACTTTTATCATATTTATAAAACTCTAAATAAAAGATTATGAAACATTGTGTTATTTACATGCACCAACATGCAGGAAAAACATATGGTTTCATATTCCAAGAGAAAAATAAGTCAAGGAAAAACCTCAATACCTAACCTTATTAATTATTATGATGGTGGCTGCTCAGTATTGCATCTGATCGTCTCAAGGACCTCTTTGAAACCGTCATGGAAACATGTAGTTGGGAATCTGGATGACAACCTAGAACAGTATTGTATCTCAAAGTCTGATATTCCTAAAACCTGTGTCAGCTTTAAAAAAATCTAACTATTTCTTGAATCACCAGCGACCATTCTTTAAAATCAGTTTTCTGGAAACAAAGATCATTCAAACGTCACTATTACTAAACCTATTAGCAAGAACAAAGATTCTTAAACTTCCTATTTCCATATATTAATTTAAGGAGGAGAGAAAAACAGAGTTATGCATTAATTTACTAAATGGAAACTAAACAAAGTGTTGTATTCAACTTTCACAATCATAAAAAATTAAAAATTTGGTTCCACAATAGCCCCAAAGAGAGAAGCTGAAATTGCTCACCTTGAGTTACAAAAGCCCAAAAAAAAACGAAAATCCAGGGTCCCCTAAAACCGAAAATAAAACTGAATTAAAGATCCATATGCATCTGAATTAAACACCCACGTGCAGGATCCGAGGGTACAAACAAAACCCCCTAAATCACAAAAAAGAAATTTGAATAGAAAACCCATCTGCAAATCCAAAATCACAGAAAAGAAATTGAAACACCTATATTGAGAAAGTCGTAAAACTCACCAAGAAACGCTAGCTTTTTTGGGTACAAAATTTTTCCGAATCCAACTAAAGAACCGAATAAACTTCTACAGAACAGGTGGTTTTTCAGCAAGAAAGTGCGGTTGGTAATTTGTGAGACAAAGATCGCAAGGTCGGAGAGGGAGAGAAGACGACGTTTGAGAGCGAAAGAAATTGAGGTTTGAGAGCGAAATAAGCAGGGAATTGTGAGGGAAAAAAGTGGAAATGGAAGGAAAAGTTGAGAAGCAGTCGATGTAGTGCAATGAGCGACATGTGGACAAACACGTAATGGAGAAGAAACGGAGGGCATTTACGCCATTGAAAATGACAGAAGCTGAAAACTGATCGACAGGTGGAGAAGAAGAGCAAAGTCGTCTTTTTACTGTTAAAAAAAAAGAGTGCTACTAGACCCACCCCAGTGTCTTATTTTCCCACCCACATGATAATCTCACCCACCATAAAAAATTAAAAAAGTAAAATGTTATTTCCCCACCCACCATTATTCCCAAAATAACCATAATATTTTTTTTAATTAACTCTTATATATCTTTAAATAATATTATAATTAAATAAATAAAAATAGAAAAAATGAAAGAAAATGCAAGACCTAAGACCTAGACATTTATCATCTCCTTCACACCTATCGCCGCCCTACAGAGACTTCGGACCCCTAAACCACTCTTCTTCCTCCTTTTTTGTCAAAACCGCAGATTTCACACTCAATTCTCTTTTTTCTCCATTGAAGTTTCTCGCCTTAGTCCAGTACACGCTCATTCCTTCCACCAACCTTTCCGCCGATTCTAACCCAAATATTTCCCAACCTCTTTCCCCCAAAGATATCACACCCCACCCACCATTATTTATTTATTATTTTAAATTATTTTTTGTCTTTTCAAAATTTTAGTACTGAATTAAATAGGGGTTTAAGAGTCTTCTTTTAAAAGGATAAATATGTTATTAACATTTTCATTATATGGTGGGTGGGGAAATAAGACATTGGGGTGGAAATATCACCACTCAAAAAAAATGGCAGATAATAAAGGAATTGGAGGGCTTTTTCACCCGTTTACTGTTAATGAACAGTGATTTTGTGTTGAGTTTTAGTATATGTATAATATAATGTATATATTGTATATTAAATATGTATTATTATCTATTTATATAAATTTAAAAAAAAGTTGTTTAATTAATTAATTTATTTTTATAGTATACTATAGGTAGGCAAAGAGTGAAATTTAAAAAAAAAATAGAAAACACATTAAAGCCTAATGAAAATATCGTCAATATAACTCTTGAAGACAATATCTCAAGCCAAATTCCAATGCTATTTCCCTTGGTGATTGGTGAAAATTGAAGGGTTTTAAAAAACATGCAAGGTTCCTCAACCTTGATACGCAACTTCTTTCATTTCGCGTATCCTTGAACATTTGGTATTTTGTAGTAATGATGTTTTTTCATTAGACTCTTATTTTGGAGTATGTAATACTTAAAATAGAAATGTTTTTGTTTTGTTTTTTATGTTTTGAAGTAATATTTATGTGACAATGAGGTATGCATATACTAATTTAGTATTATGCTTTCCATTTTTCTTGGGTTAAATTATGTTTTTCATTTTCATTATTTATTGATTTAAAATATATTTTCTTTAACGGGTAACGTGTCAGGTCATATTACCTGATAATATTAACAGGTCGATTTTGGGTCGGGTCATATTACCCATTTACTTTAACGGATGTTACACGACACGATCCGTTAAGATATATGGTATTTCACGAAAAAGACACGAATGCCAGGTTCAACTGAAATGAAATGGACTCAAATATTTAAGTGGGTCTCCCTCAAAATTGGGCTACATCCACTATGTGCTCAGATTATATTGATTTCAAAACTAAAAGTAGTGTTCAGCTAATACATAAACTCTCTCTTTTTAGTCGTCCAACCCCAATACAGGAGGTTCCCACCTCTTTATATGAGCCATCAATGAACCCCCCAACCTTGGGTTCTCCCAACTGGGTATTTAATACGCCAACTATGTAGACTAGCATACTTACACATTTCCACCTACCAACCAAACATTTGGTGGTGGAGTGACATGTGTTTAGTCGAAATGGGTCAGAGTGGTGCGAGCCAAGCAGCACTCGGCCTTAGTTATCCAACCCTGTCCATCCAAGCGTCTTTCTGACCACCTTTGCATCCCATCTTTGGTCTTTACCACTAACAGGGAGTTGCCATGTAGCCTAATTGACATCTGGGTAACTCTGTTCTTAAAGACTTATGCCATAAAGATTTCTGATTACTCACATGTCTTTGGAATCATAAAGCTCTTTACATAAGCTAGTTGGGCTAAGATAATAAATGGTAGGTTATAGCGCTCGAGGGTATCCTCTTCAAGGCCCTTGGGCTTAGGCCTTCCCAATCTCCTTGGGCTTTTCGTGGCTTTCCTCTTAGCCTGCACCATTATATGGGCCTAAAACATTCAACTTTAATAGATGATATACGTCACCACCACCTATCATAATTGAGATAATAATACCATAAGCACCGAACTTGTTCATAAGTTTTGCTAGAAAGAAACGATTACTACATTGAAGTTTAACAAGCATTATAGATCATGGCTCAAAAATGCAAATGTGTGATTTTTTTTTTCTTTCAATATAAACTTTTAAACAACACTATGCATGTAAAAATGACATCGTGCTCACTGGAAAGCACATAAACAGAAATTAAAGAATAGCAAACACATGCCAACGCATACTGTTTGGGTTAATATTTGAACATTGGACCTAGATGAAGGAAAGCTCAAGGATGCCAACTAAAAGGGGACTTGCCCGAAGCCCAGCACCAAGCCCAAAGGCAAAGTGAAGCCTTCTCAGCCAAGATACAAGCCATATGCTTACCATTGAAGTGACAAGTGATGAAGACTAACCTACTACCAGCCAAAGAACATTTTCCAGTGGCATTCCAAGTAAAAAGCTGATGACTCACTGTCTTTCAGATGCTTTCGGGCAAGAGCAAAGTCACAGCAGTCGGGCTAATTGGCCTATAAAAGGCATAATAAGCCCCAGAGACAAAGACACTCAACCAATCAAACAAACAAGCATACAAACTCTGCTCTCAAGCCAGATTTGCATTCAAAAGCTGAAATCAACCCAGATTCAGTCCTTTTTAGCAACAACCTATCTCTTGTCCAGTTTAAAGCTCTGCTATCTCCTTTAGTGGTGTAGTATCGATTCCCTTGTGTAAACTTGTTTACCATCCATCCATTTTTAGCATGTAAACCCCTGTTAATTCAAAGAGAAGTGATTGCAAGAGGTTCAACCTTGACATACAAGGTGAAATCTTGCCCGACGCTCTTTGTTTGTTTTCTAAATTTGTAGATCTATTACTTAATGCATTCTCCAGTATGTATTCAAGTTATTTCCATCAGTTTTCCTATTTTAAGAGTTCCATTTGCATATGGATCTGGTTAGTTTAATGGATATGTTATCATTAAAATCAATCAAGAACCAAGCAAAAGGCTTAAAGTGGCCTGGACTCATTTCATTTGAACATACAAGACTATGACCTAAAAGTCCTTGTTTACAAGGCAAGAAAAAGAACTTAATGTGGACTTAACCCATCCACGACAATCCTTTGATAACAAGAAGTCCGAGTAACTTAAGGTGCAAGTAATCGACTAAAAACACTATTGTTCTACATCTGTTATACTGAGATAGCAGTGGCACGCCTAGCACTTAGTTAGTTTTGATTGTGAGCCTCAAGGCCTACACCTAAGGCCCCACCAAGGCACATTTCAGAACTAACTTTGTCTTCTTCTTGTAGCACATAACCAAGCAAGAGCTCGACTACACATCCAAAGTGCCAATCCCTTGGGGAGCTGTGTTGAGGTCCGAGGATCATTCTCCAGAGAAATCTATGCCCGAACATAGTTTTTACACGCCCGGTGGGATTCATTAGTCCTGTATGCCAAGAAAAATGAGGAAGAAGAAAACCTTCAGGTGGAACACAGAATACGGGCCACCCCAGTGTCTACCAAGAGCAAACATGACAAATGATTTAGAGGATTTTCCTTCCCTGCAAGGACCAACTATTCTAGAGAGCCCAACTTCATCTGAGAAGTCAGGAGGAAAGGTGACCAATGAAGATTTACAAGCCACCATGGTACAAGTGCTGAAAATTATGGAGAAGATCACTCTGGAAACCAGAGGAGAAGTAAGCAAACTCTGTTCTTTAACAGGGAATTTGCAAAGAAGATTAGATCTGGAGTACTCTACTCCAAAAAAATGGTTATGCCAAGGAAGTGATGAGAGAGGCTAGTCATGAGAAAGAACCAGTTATCCCCCTATTTCCTTTGCTTGAGGAAAATATGGATAAAGGAAAAAACAAGGAAGGATCTGGAGCTAGTCAGCCAGTGTTGGAGGAGATCCTAGAAGTGGAGTTGCCTGACACCCTATTATTTTCACTAGATAGTAGGGGGTAGAGTGGGCAAGAAAGAAAGAAGTATGGGATGCCCTAGTTAATTGGAGAATCCAGTGGAAAAGGTGACCCTACTAAGGCAGACAAGCCTCCTCCATATAGCCCCCCACCATTGGCCATTAAGCGAGGGGATGCCAAGTGGAGACAACCCGATCCAAAGAAGGAAACCTGGTCGGGCAATGATCGCAGCCCGAAATGGGGAGCCCCACATACCCTAATATAACAATATAGCTAACCAGCAACTCAGAGATGAGTTAGCTGAGTTAAGAAAGATGGTGGCCTAGAATGCTCAACCCCAAGCTCGCCCGTTGTTCAGGATCACCTACCAGAAGCTATACCCATAGTATATTGATGAGCATAATCATTTTCCACTTAACTTCAAGATGCCCACATTTCTCACTTTTAGTGGGGAAGATGGCAGCGTATCTTCTAAAGATCACATCTTCAAGTTCTCCAACCATTGCATGGCATTCGAAAACAATCCTAATTATAAGTTAAGATTGTTTGGGAACTCATTGGTTGACTTAGCATCTCAATGGTATTCTCTGTTGCCCCCTAATTCTATTGCTAACTGGGGGTAAATGGAGATGACTTTCCATGAGCAGTTCTATAAGATGGAGCCTGAGATGTCTATCAATGATTTAATGGAGGTGAAGCAATACGAACATGAGTCTACAAAAGAATTCATGATGAGGTTTAGAAGAACAAGAATGAGGTGCCAATTCCCTATCAATCATGCCCAACTCATATCCATTGCTAAAAAGGCTTTAAGGCTACCTTTGAGGAAAAAGTTTTATGATGTACTGTTCAATGAGTTACAATAGTTGGTAATTGCTGCCACAAAGTACGAAAAGTTGTTGCTTGAGGAACAGCAAGTGAAGCACTCATCTAAGGCTCCTACTTTTTACAAAAATAAAGCTGCAATTCACCAAGTGAAGTTTGAAAGAGCTGAGCTAGAACAAAATGATGGCCATGGAAGAGAGGGGATGGACATGTGTGCGGCAGAGTGACTACCCCCTTTAAACCTTTAATAGTAAAGGGGTTAGTCCAACCAGTCAAAGATCAGAAAGTGGTGATGAATGATGGTGGATTTGTCCTTGTGAAACCCCCTAAATACTAGAGTTATTCTTTTGATTTAACCAAGGCCTCAGAGATCTATGAAGAGTTGGTGTGGGCAAGAGTGATTATGCCTGATAGCACCAAAAAGATGCCGATGCTATAAGAGCTAAGAGGAAAGAAGTATTGCAAGCTGCACTATACCTTCAATCACTCCACAACCAACTGTGTCCAGTTCAGGGATTGGATACAAGACCTCATATTGAAGGGAAAGTTGCTGTTGGAAAAACCACAAGCTAATATGATGATTGACACAGATCCCTTCCTAGAAGCCCCAATAAACATGATCAACTTGACTTGGGCAGAAAGGGAAAGGGAAAGCTACTTGGGAAGGGAAAGCAGAAATGAGGCAAGTTGACAAACCAACATAAGGAACTATCAAGTTGCCCGAGAAACCAAAATCAGCCATAGTTAAAGGACTGGTGTTGTGTAGTAAGTGCCAGGGCGAATGTGAGTTAGAAGTACCAGCATCAGGAGCCATTATTGATTAAGAATTGATTAGAAGAAAGGAGAAAAAGGACCAAGAAGCCCTTAGAAGTATCATGCAAGTAGTTGAGAAAAAGACATCCAGAAATGTTTTCCAAAGGTTGGGAGGAGATTCTCAACCAAAAGGCTTATCAGAGGTATTTAGAAATTATGAAGTCTCTGAAGAGGTGGAGGACAGAGAAGCCAAAATACCAAAATGGGTGAATATAAGGCCTCCCAAACCAAGTTACAATGATGTCAGAATGAAGGGAAGAACAAAGAGCATTATATCCTCATTCACCAAGAAAGATTCTGCCCGACTTGGGTGGAAATGGTATGTAGTAGGAAAAGATGAGAGGTCTGTCAAAGAAATGAGATCCTATATGATCAGGAGAGTTCACAGGCAGCACAAAGCCTACATGAACTCATTAAAAGTCCCCATTGCCTTAGAAACCTCTGAAAGTGTGAAGTTTAAGAAAGAACCACATGAGGGGAAGAAATCAACTTCATTGGAGAAGTAAAAAGTAGATGGAAAAGGCAAATAGCAAGACTGAGGGGGAATGAGACCATGTGCCACAAAGCCCTCACCCTAGGAAGTACATAATCCTAAAGAGAGCTCAAGAGGACGTGACAATGATACCAACACCAAAATGGAGCCCGGAGCTAATATGTTTTGGAACTATCTCGCATGAGAGAAGAATGCCCCCACCATTGCTGATTGATACTCTTTGTGAGAACCTAGTGCAGGCATAGAACTTTGGCATAACTCTGGAATAAAGGTTGCTCGAGTTGATGTTGCTAAAAAAAGCACATGCTTAGTTAGATGAATTCATGGACCACATTGGGGGGAAGAAGAATGACTTACCTGAACCTAGCAATTTCCATGGAAACGTGACATTTGTTCTATCTGCCATGTTTTGTCCCAAACATGATCAACCTGCCACAATGGAGGGTGATTACTTGGCAACAGAACCTATGGTGACACATGTTAGTGTTGAAGAAGCGGGAAAATAGGAGTCGGGCAGAATAGGTTTGCCCAAGCTCACAAAAAAAAGCCCGAGAGAGTGTACTCAGACATAATGGTCTTCAATCGCCCGAGTTTAACCCTAGCTAACCATCTCAAGTTTATTTATGTAACTGCTCATCTGGAGGGAGTGCCCTTCAAAAGGGTATTGATTAATGGATGAGTGATGAGGATCTCATCTCCACGAATCTATCAATTTCCAGTTTCTCTGGAACCATCACTAGAACTCATGGGATACTGCCCCTGTAGGTTGACTTGGGCTTTAAGCAAATCATGCTAGCCTTCTTCGTTGTGGATAGTAATTCCATCTATGGAGCTTTACTAGGCCAATATTGGATTCATCAGAGTCTCTCTATGCCTTCCACCCTACACCAATAAGTAGCAGTTTACCATGAGGAATGAGCCGTGAGACCAGGATTTTGGGAGATGGTGGAGGCCGAGTCACGGCCATTCCTCTCCACTGTCACTGTGGCAGAAGCCAGTTTTTATAATCCTAGTATTGGGATTCTCCAGTGCTTAAGAGTTGATAAGAACGGCCGCCCGACTAAGGTGACGGCCCAAAAGTTTCTGGAACAAAGATTATTCCTCACCAAGGAAGAATGGGATAGGCCCCATATTGTCCTAACTCCCTAACACCAGTGATGTCAGAACAAAGAAGAAAGGACCAAGTAATTGTAGTCAGGTTCTTAATCAAAAGATTGTTGGTGTATGGAAGAGAGATGAAACATGAAAGGGATAACTTGGCAGAAGAACAAGAAGAATAAGCTTCAAGCAACCAGAAGAAAAGTGAAAAAGAGTTTTTTGGAAAGGAGTTGGAAGCAGCTATCCAAATGGCTGAATATATATATGACCTGGATGGGCCAAAAAACTTGCCCGAGAGTTTAGAGTTAGTCGAATTTTTGTGTACAAAGCCTGACAAGCCACCACTAGAGGTACAACACCCCTTATAAACCATTGATTTGGGGACTAAGGAAGATCCAAGGCCTATACAGATCAGTGACCTGTTGGAAGTTGAAGTTTGGGCAAAGATAGTCAGTCTTCTGCATGAGTTTAAAGACTGTTTTACTTGGCATCACACTGAGATGCCAGGTTTAGATTCAACCTTAGTAGAACACATAATGCCTATTAAGGATGGATATAAACCTGTGAAGCAAGCACCGAGGAAGATGTTAAAAGAAATCGAAGAAAAAGTCAAATAAGAGATTGAAAGGCTGGTAAAGGCTGGATTTACTAGGTCTGCCAAATATGTCAAGTGGTTGGCCAACATTGTACCTGTATTAAAGGCCATAACTAATGCAGTTCGATGTTGTGTTGACTATAGAAACATTAATGAAGCTACACCTAAAGATGAATATCCTATGCCCATGGCTGACTTATACATAAATGCAGTTGCCAAACACAAAGTCCTATCATTCATGGATGGGAATACTGGTTATAATCAGATAAAAATGGCTAAAGAAGATATACACAAAACAACTTTTAGGTGCCTAGGTCATGTTGGAGCATATGAATACTTGGTAATGCCATTTGGGCTAAAAAATGCTAGAGCAACATATCAAAGAGTGATGAATGCCATTTTGCATGACTTGATCGGCCACAACATGGAAGTATACATTGATGACATCGTAGTGAAGTCTAAAACTGAAGAACAACACTTGGTAGACCTCAGACAAGCTTTAACAAGAATGAGGATCCATAAGCTGAAAATGAACCCTAAGAAATGTGCTTTTGGGGTAAGGTCGGACAACTTTTTGGGATTCCTTGTTCATCAAAGAGGGGTGAAAGTCGACAAACATAAAGCTCGGGCAATAATGGAATCACCTCATCCCAACAATAAAGTGCAACTACAAAGGCTGCTAGGGAATATCAACTTCTTAAGGAGATTCATTGCTAACTTGGCAGGCAAGATTCAGCCGCTAACTCCTTTGTTAAGATTGAAAGACAAGGAAGAATTTGAGTGGGGCCCACCACACCAAGAAGCTTTTGACAGAATAAAGGCTTACTTAGCATCCTCACCAGTGCTCATGCCACCTTAGAGAGGGAAGCCTTTAAAACTTTATATTTCTTCCTCTGAAAAGTCAATTGGAAGCTTGCTGGCCCAAAACAATGAAGGTGGGAAGGAACAAGCAATTTACTACCTTAGTATAATCCTTACTGAGGTGGAAACAAGATATACTCCAGTAGAAATGTTGTGTTTGGCTCTATACTTCACTCCCAGCAAGCTAAGGCATTATATATTGCCTTGCCACATCCACATTATTGCCAAGACTGATGTGATCAAGTACATGTTGTCAAAACTAATGCTAACTAGGAGAATTGAAAAGTGGATTATGGCACTATCAGAGTTCAGGTTTCAATATGTGGCTCAAAGAGCGATCAATGGACAAGTAATTGCAGACTTCTTAGCTGAGCACCAAGAGTCTCAAAATGAGATTATCAACATCCCAGAAATTTTGGAAGTGGCCAGTGTGTGGATCCCGCCAAGCAAAGCCTTCTCGGGCAAAGAAGAATGGATCCAACAAGAGATAAAAAGAATAACTAGCCTCTGGATCACTCATTGGAGATTGTATTTTGATGGTTCTTGCCCTCAAAATGTTGCTGGAACTGGGATTGTCATAATTGATCCCAGAGGTACTTACCATTGTTATTCATTCATCTTGGATTATCAAGAGACTACCAACAATTAGGCAAAGTATGAGGCATTGATAATTGGTCTGGAAATCTTAATAGAGTTGGGAGCAACTGAAGTTGACTGAAGTTGAGGTGTTTGGTGATTCATAATTGGTGATCAATCAATTAAATGGAGAATACAAGTGCATACACATCACCATGGCAGGTTACTATTTGGCATCTACACAACTATTGAGCTATTGGGGTTAATCAGCCATATCCCCAGAGAGTCAAACGTAATTGTTAATGAGATGGCATAATTAGCTTGTGGAGCACATATCTAAGAAAGGAAGTTTAAAGGGGATATAGAAGTTCAGAAAAGAAATTTCCCTTCTATCTCTGAAAGGGGATTCAACCTAGATGTGATGACTGAAGAAATGGAGATAGAGGATTGGAAGACACCTATTGTTCAATATTTGAAAGATCCATCCTTCCTCACAAGTAAGAAAAATAGACGACAAGCAACTAAGTATGTTTTATGGAATAAAGCTATGTTAAGAAAGACTCCAGATGGACTTCTGCTGAAATGCTTAGGCCAGGAAGAATCAATGAGGGTAATGGCCGAAGTACATGAAGAAATCTGTGGATCACATCAAGCTGGAACTAAGATGAGATGGTTGCTTAGAAGATATGGCTATTTCTGGCCCGAGATGGAGAAAGACTGCAAAACTTATGCCCAAGGGTGTGAAGAATGCCAAAGACATCGACCTCTCCAACATGTGGGGTGTTAGGGATTGTTACATTGAAGAAGTTTAGACATTGTAAGAGATCCAAAAGTCAGCTTAAATGCTCATCATAGTTGAGTTTCAAGGAGGAAATGCAAGCTAAAGTGGATTAAAGAAGTCATTTTCATTTCATTGAATGTTTGAAGTTACATAAGAATCAGCTCAATAGTTTTACATCCTTGGCTAGGGTAGCTATCGTAGAATGGTATGTCTGCATGATAGTGAAGATTCTACCCGACTCCTCCAAAGCAATGTTACTATCAGCTAACTATGCTTCAACATCTTCAACTTCAACATTTACTTTCTTGACCTTTTCAATCTTCTGGTGAGGTTAGTTGGTTAAGGTCGCTTGTTCAGCCTTAAGTACAGACAGTTGCTCCTCCAACCTCTTAATTTCAGAAGACACCTCTGTAATCTTTGCCTTCATAGCAGAGCCTTCTTCCACAAGTCCTACCAAAGTCTTTGACATTAATCCTAAAACCAACAAGGTTGTGGTAGTTGATCCCGAAGCATACACCTATGATGATAAAGTGATGAAGAAAGCAAAAACTATATGGAAGTCTGGGCTTGTGGATATCAGTGCAAGGGAAGATAACTTTATATTCACAAGTGGAATCTACCGGTGCGATTAAGGCTGCTCGGCTACTCCTCAATGCCATAGAAATCCTAAAACAGAAGCTGGACGCAGCTGGACGCAATGCGCTTTTATGAGGATACTGTAGAAGCTAATGCCCAATCATGGGTAACATTTACGACCCTGCCTGAAGACTTACGCCATGTCAAGAATGGTAGGAGACATAGGGCCTATCCTGAAGTCAAAAGTGTTGGTGCCCGAGTTCGAGAAGAGGACTGCAGTTGTCAGTAGCTCGGGCTTGGCAATGACCGTGGTCTTGGAGAGCATTATCAGCTCATAAATTCCATTGTTCATCCACTTCTGCTTGAAGGTGGGCCCGAGCTCGTTGACCCATTGTATGAGTAGGAAGCCACGACGGTGGTTTGACCATTTAGAAGACGAAATGCCCGACTTAACCTAAAATGGGTTGAGAGTATACCAATTCTCCTTGGGCATATTGTTTTCTACAGATACAGGGACCTAAGAAGTCCATGTAGGCCCCAAGGAATGTACTTATCCCTCATCGAAGAAAAGTTCAGTATGCAAGCCTGCCCGATGACGATGAAGGCCGTTGAGTAAGCGGCACATTGTAGTGATTCCCTCACCAGTCTTGCAGGGAGATTGAGTTTGAGCAACTTTGGGTGCCATTGGATGATTTTGAGGAGAAGATGGGAAGAAAATCAGAATTAGGGGGGCAAGAACTGAAGAACGAGAGAAGTTTCTAAAAGTTCTGAGAGTTCTGGGAATTTGAAGGCTCGAAATGGCTAAGGTACTTTGCCGAGGAGTTTAAGTGAGGATTAAATAGTAAGTGGTTAATTAACAATGGAATTCATAGGTTAGTGCAAGGGTTTTAGTTAACCAATGGTTGTTTTAAATGGTGCAAGTCTCGAGTAAATGAATGCGACGACTATTTAATCATTATTAGCGTCTTGGGTTGCAGACTCAACAATGATTAAAGGGGGCACTGTTTGAGTTAATATTTGAACATTGGACCTAGATGAAGGAAAGCCCAAGGATGCTGACTAAAAGGGGACTTGCCCGAAGCTCAGCACCAAGCGCAAAGGCAAAGTGAAGCCTTCTCAGCCAAGATACAAGCCACGTGCTTATCATTGAAGTGACAAGTGATGAAGACTAACCTACTACCAGCCAAAAAACACTTTCTAGTGGCATTCTAAGTAAAAAGCTGATGACTCACTGCCTTTCAGATGCTTTCGGACAAGAGCAAAGTCATAGCAGTCGGGCTAATTGGCCTATAAAAGGCAGAAGATGCCCCAGAGACAAAGACACTCAACCAATCAAACAAACAAACATACAAACTCTTCTCTCAAGCCAGATTTGCATTCCAAAGCTGAAATCAACCCAGATTAAATCTTTTTTAGCGACAAGCTATCTCTTGTCCAGTTCAAAGCTCTGCTATCTCTCTTAGTGGCATAGTATCGATTCCCTTGTGTAAACATGTTTGCCCTCCATCCCTTTTTAGCATATAAACCCCTGTTAATTCAAAGAGAAGTGATTGCAAGAGGTTCAACCTTGACATACAAGGTGAAATCATGCCCGACGCTCTTTGTTTGTTTTCTAAATTTGTAGATCTATTACTTAATGCATTCTCCAGTATGTATTCAAGTTATTTCCATCAGCTTTCCTATTTTAAGAGTGCCATTTGCATTTGGATCTAGTTAGTTTAATGGATATGTTATCATTAAAATCAATCAAGAACCAAGCAAAAGGCTTAAAAAGGCATGGACTCCCTTCATTTGAACATACAAGACTATGAACTAAAAGTCCTTGTTTACAAGGCAAGAAAAAGAACATAATGTGGACTTAACCCATCCACAACAATCCTTTGATAACAAGAAGTTCGAGTAACTTGGGGCGTAAGTAATCGACTAAAAACACTATTGTTCTACATCTGCTATACTGAGATAGCAGTGGCACGCCTAACACTTAGTTAGTTTCGATTGCGAGCCTCAAGGCCTACACCTAAGGCCCCACAAAGGCACATTTCAGAACTAACTTTGTCTTCTTCTTGTAGCACATAACCAAGCAAGAGCTCGACTACACATCCAAAGTGCCAATCCCTTGGTGATCTGTGCTGAGGTCCGAGGATCCTTCTCCAGAGAAATCTTTGCCCGAACATAGTTTTGTCAAAATAAAGAAAATGATGGAGAGGCCCATGCCTATCCTTGTCCTCATGTCTGCCACTATAATAAACCCACCAACCTGCGGTACCAAAACTGATATTGTTAAATAGGCTACCTCAAATCCCTCTTGATTAAATGTTTATAAAGCTGTGCCTATCATTTGTAGTTGCTGCTAACTCAAGAGCGACTCGAGCAAGCCCTTCGTAATCATATGCTGACCATGATCAAGGATTTTGCATTCTTGAAAAGAATGTCATTAGTCGAAGGAGGCAATCTTAGAAGACTATTGAATTATTTTGGATTGTCAAAGGAAAGGTCATAAAACAAAGTGGGCTATAAAACAGACATGGGTGCATAGAAGAAAAAATTGGATGCGCATTAGTTGTTGTCTTGCAAAAGCTTAAAAAGGTTTCAAGTTCAAATCTCCCCACCCATTGAATAAAGAAACACAAGTTGCATGAATCGAATGGTGAATGAAATAAATTAGAGCTTGTATTTGGACTGATACGGGGATGTCAAGTTTTAATGAAAATACATATACCATAATTTCATATTCGTTAAAGCCAATGCATTGTAAAGTGAATGCATGATAAGAAATCCAAACTAAAGAGGAACACAACAATGACAGTAAACGGTTGATATTCGTTATTCATATAAATTTTTTTTCATTTCTTCAAATTTCTATCCTTTTTATTTATGGTAATCACAGATACATTTCTTTGGTACAAGTGTATTTTCAAATTTTAATACACTGTTCTCATATCTTTTGCTAGATATTGAATAACTGGGAAGTAACAAGGAATGTAACATCCCTATATAACATGACCCAAAAGTTCATCGTCGATACTGGCATAGGAAGCGGAACTTCAACAGAGGCCAATGCTCTTTGGCAACGAACAAGGTCATCTTGGGCGTGTGTAAGAATTTCGGTGACCGATTTGTCACCGTCATTGACCCCTCGCATTGCGAAAACGAACGCTCCTAACGCAAAATCATACGAATCTACAAACTGCTTTATAGCTGTAGTGCCATTAGCATTCTTGTCTATAGTTGTAGCCGAATTGTTCTTGGGTTTGCTTGCAAACACTCCTAACCAATTGAGACGCTCTTGCATTTGCAAATGGTGCTGGAGATGACGAGAGACATAAGAGCAAGGAAGCAATGAACACTGCATAATTGATTGAGGTGGCCATTGCTCAAGATGTATGTTTTTAAATTGAAGCTAACGTGATTACAAATTATTTGCTTGGGGTTAAGAAATGAATGCATGGAGTATGATATATATAAGCAACCCAAGAAGGGTATAGGTCTAAATTTATGAGCCCAGTCTTCTGTACCTTTTGTTTTTGTTTTTGTTTTTCTGTTACGTAATAAACCATTGGAGGGAAATTACTTGCTTTAACCCATTCTTCTAGTGATTTTTGTTTGAACTAAAAAACAACAAAAGCTGGACTTTACCCATTCTTCTAGATCTCAACGCAGTGATCGTTACTCGCACCATCGCCCACAATTTTGACTTTAAATTTGGCCGTCACAGGATGCTCGTAGTTTGTCTTCATATTTAGCTATTTAATGAAGCAGTGGCGGAGCCAAAAATCGAAGTTAGGAGGATCCTCCAGGCCATGTGACAAAAATTATATTAAAAATAATAAGATCAATGAGAGAAGATTTGAGGGTTAACTTTTGTGTAGGAAAGGAAATTTGAATCAAAGGAGAGCAACGGAGTCATGAAAATAATAATTTAACACCAAGACAATAAGGTATAAGCATTGAACTTGTTCAAAAGTTTTGCCAACGATTACTACATCGAAGTTGAACAAGCATTATAGATCATGGCTCAAAAATGCAAATGTGATTCTTTTTTTCAATATAAACTTTTTAAACAACACTATGCATGCAAATTGGTGATTTAACTACATCGTGCTCAATGGAAAGCACACAAACAGACATTAAAGAATAACAAACTCAAGCTAAAGCATACAAAATAAAGAAAATGATGGAGAGGCCCAGGCCTATCCTTGTTCTCATGTATGCCACTAGAATAAAACCACCACTGCGTGGTACCAAAACTGATATTGTTAAATAGGCTCCCTCGAATCCCTCTTGATGAAATGTTTATAAATATGTGCCTATCTTTTGTATTCGTTGCTGCTAGCTCAAGAGCGACTCGAGCAAGCTCTTCGTAATCATATGATGATCGAGGATTTTGCTTTCTTGAAAAGAATGTCATTAGTCAAAGGAGGCCGTCTTAGAAGACTATTGAATTATTTTGGATTGTCTAAGGAAATGTCATAAAACAAAGTGGGCTATAAGACATACATGGGTGCATAGAAAAAAAAATTGGATGCGCATTAGTTGTTGTCTTCCAAATGCTTAAAAAGGTTTCAAGTTCAAATCTCCCCACCCATTGAATAAAAAAACACAAGTTGGATGAATAGAATGGTGAATGAA
The DNA here is from genome assembly GCA_035220775.1 of Malus fusca. Classification (NCBI taxonomy): domain Eukaryota; kingdom Viridiplantae; phylum Streptophyta; class Magnoliopsida; order Rosales; family Rosaceae; genus Malus; species Malus fusca. The sequence continues at coordinate 13,178,303 of CM069061.1, read as the reverse complement.
ATAAGTTAGAGCCTGTATTTGGACTGATACGGGGATGTCAAGTTTTAATGAAAATACATATACCATAATTTCATCTTCGTTAAAGTCAATGCATGGTAAAGTGAATGCATGATAAGAAATCCAAACTAAAGAGGAACACAACAATGATAGTAAACGGCCAATATTCGTTATTCATATCAAATTTATTTCTTCAAATTTCTATCCTTTTTATTTATAGTAATCACAGATACATTTCTTTTGTACGCATATATTTTCAAATTTTAATACACTATTCTCATATATTTTTCTAGATATTGAATAACTAAGTAACAAGGAATGCAACATCCCTATGTAACATGACCCAAAAGTTTGTCGTCGATACTGGCATAGGAAGTGGAACTTCAACAGAGGCCAATGCTCTTTGGCAATGAACAAGGTCATCTTGGGCCTATGTGAGGATTTCGGTGACCAATTTGTCACCGTCATTGACCCCTCGCACTGCAAAAACGAAAGCTCCTAACGCAATATCATACGAATCTACACACTGCTTTATAGCTGTCGTGCCATTAGCATTATTGTCTATGGCGTTGAATGTTAGCATTAACATAGACATACTAACCACCAACTTAGTCAACGTAGTGATAAGACTACATCCATGAACAACCTCAATACACAACCCTATATATAATCTGCAAGAGCGACTTACCTAATGTTATCAGTCTTCTACTTCCAGCACACAATGATGACCTCTACTAGTAAATAGGGTTTAGTTCTCGAGAGTCTTTTTTGTGTGGAAGCCGGGACTTTTCCAATATGTATAAATATACCAAATTATCCTCTCATAACACATACCGGCCTATTATCAGTAGTGGTGATAAACTATATCCTCATGGCAAGTTCAAGTCCCATCGTGACTCTTATATCTTAGTGAATACCCTACAAGTACCCCTGTTAATTTAGCTACACAACAACTAAACTCCACAACTCCTATTATATCAAGGATCTCAGATTCCTTCAACCACACAACTCGCACAATGAATTTACGTGTGATTCAAGAAACCTAGTTGTTATCTCATTGTCATTCACATGAAGTCTAACATTCTCCCACTTGAATGTCAATGATATTCCTCAATATAACAAGAATCATGATGATCATTGAGTTTACAAAAGCTTGCAGCCACCATAATTAGTAACCTATCATTTCAAGAAAAATGCAGAACCATAGAAATCCCAAGTACGAATAACATACACTTGATACTCTATAGTTACATACACATTTATCACGAAACACTAAGTTACTACCAGAGTTACGATGTTGAGAACCAACAAACAAAACGCTGGTTCCTCAAAACAAATTGAAAAATTACTTTCAGTACAGAAACTGTTTGGAATGACAAAAATGCACATATTATCAAAACAATAATAATAATTCATTGCATTGCATTGCAACTAGCTACTGACATCAAAAGAAACAACTAAACAAAACGAGTTCAACACAGTCTTTAGAGTGCTTACTCCCACTTATTAACTGAATCAAAGGACTATCTTACTCCCATGTTAAAAACATGCCTCTTGAAGACTCAATATCAATAGTCCCGTTCTTCACTTCATCTCTCACTTTCAAAAACTTTATGTCCATTAACCTGCTCGCATAAGACCTTTTATTATTCTTCGAAAAGAAGATTGCAGCTTTATTATCATAATAAAGTTTGAGAGGCCTTTCAATACTGTCAATAATCACGAGTCCCTTCATCATATTTTAAAGCCAAATGGCTTGTTGAGTTGCTGCATAACACCCCATGAATTCAGCCTCCATCGTGGAAGATGCAATACTCTTTTGCTTTGAACTCTTCCACGAAACTGCCCCATCAGCTAGCAGGAAAATGTATCCATTAGTCGATCTCTTATCATCTATACATCCTGCAAAGTCAGAATCGGAGAATGCCACCAACTCAAGTTTGTCCATATGACTATATGTCAACATAAAATCCCTGGTCATTTTGAGATACCTCAAGACCATTTTAGCTGCAACCCAATAAGATACACCAGGATTTGATTGAAACCTGCCCAATACACTCACTGCAAAGGCTAAATCCAGTCTTGTACATACCTGTGCATACATCAAGCTCCCTACTAGAGACACATATGGTTTGTCTTTCATTCATTCTTTCTCCAGATCATTCTTGGGACACTGTTTGCAAGTCAGCTTGTCTCATTTTCCAATAGGTAGTTCTCCATTTGAGCCTCTCCCAAGTCCTTCATGTCTAAATGTTGAGCTAACATACCCTTGGTCGACTGTAACAGAAACATATCTGAGCTTGCCATTAATATATCGTCTACATACAATACCAAGAATATTACCTTGGTACCACAGACTTTAAAGTACACGCACTCATCCAGTTTGTTCTTTTGAAATCCTGACTTCTCCATCACACTATCAAACTTTTTGTTCCATTGCCTCGAAGCCTGTTTTAATCTATAAATAGATTTATTTAGCTTACAAACCATCAATTCTTTCCCTCTTTCAACAAATCCTGGTGGTTGACTCATGTATATGTCTTCTTCAAGATCCTCATTAAGAAAAGCTATTTTAACATCCATCTGATGAAGCTCTAAATCAAAATGAGTCGTGAAGGCTAATATTATTCTCATGGAGTCTTTGGTTGAGACAGGAGAAAATGTCTCGTTGTAATCCACTCATTCTCTCTATGTAAAGCCTTTCGCCACTAATCTCGCTTTATATTTATTAATATTACCCTCGGAGTCTCTCTTTGTCTTAAAGACCCACTTACAACCTACGAGTTTGTGAACCCCCGTCGATTTTGGTACTAAGGTCCACACTTTATTCTTCTCCATAGACTGTAATTCTTCATGCATGGCTTCATTCCATAACCTTGATTTTGTACTCGAGATTGCTTGATTATAGCATGTAGGATCATCATCATCCCTTACATTATATTTTGCTTTATTAAGATACACGAAATCTGGCAGTGCAACAGCCTTGCGTACTCACTGTGACTTTCTCACAGGTGCCTGAATCGGTGTGACATCGGTGCCATCTATGTGATCATGAATATCTTCATGTTCCATGTCTGCAGTGTTGGAACCGTGCTCTTCATCATGGGGAGGTTGATGTTCATTCATCATTCTTTCTATTTGTTGCTCGGGGAGACTGTTGCTTGAAGGAAATGCTGGTGATTCTAAAGGAATGCTTACGGTAATTGCTTACTACTCAAGCAACACACCTTCTTGTGGCAGTTCTTCAAAATCTGATGATATGAAATGTGAAGAGCTGTCATCCTCCCCATCCAAATGCTCGAGAAACTTAGCATTGTGTGTCTCCATAATTTTGGAATGACTGTTAGGGCAATAAAACTTAAACCCTTTTGATCTTTCAGAATATCCAATGAACATACAACTTGTAGTTCTTGGATCAAGTTTCTTCTCCATTGGGTTGTAGAATCTTTCCTCAGCTTTACATCCCCAAACATGGAAGTGGTTAAAACTTGGTTTTCTTCCAGTCCATGATTCAAATGGCACCGAGTTGACAGACTTGCTCAGCACTCGGTTCAAGATATATGTTGCTGTTTTCAACGCCTCTCCCCAAAGAAAAACAGGAAGATGTGAGTGTGCAAACATAAACCTTATCATATCCTTGAGAGTACGATTCCTTCTTTCTACCACCCCGTTCTGTTGAGGATTCCCCGGGGTGGTATATTGTGCTACGATGCCATTTTGTTCAAGATAAGTTGCGAAAGGCCTCTTGTGTTGTCCAACCTTAGTGTACCTGCCAAAATACTGACCACCTCTATCAGATCTCACAATTTTAATTTGTTTTTCAACCTCTAAATGAAAAGATTTAAAACACTCCAAAGCTTCAGATTTTTCCGAGATGAGATAAACATATGCATAACGTGAAAAATCATCAATGAAGGATATGAAATAAGATTTTCCACAAATGGTTTTGTTTGGAAAAGGTCCACATATGTCAGTGTGTATGATTTCTAGCAGGGATTGACTACGATTTGAACCTAATTTTCTAGTGTTGGTGAGTTTTCCTTTGAAACAATCGACACATTCTTTGAAGTCACTAAAGTCAAGTTGTGGCAACATGTTTTGTTTTGACAAGGTGATGATTCTTTCTTTAGATATGTGTCCCAACCTTTTATGCCAAAGCATTGAGGATATTTCAGAAGTGGACAATAATTTTGAACCAACAGCTTGAACACTAAAGCGTTCATTTTTATATGAACAATCTAGTTGCCATATATCAATTTTAAGAAAAGCTTTTCCAAGCAATTTATTAATATCATGCAAATAGTAAAACTTTACACAATGATCGTCACCAACAAAGGTAAAGCCTGACTTAACTAACTTAGATGCAGAAATCAAATTCCTTCTCATGGAAGGTACATAAAGTACTGTACTCAATTCTAAAACAAAACCGGACGAAAGAACTAATTCGACATGGATTCAACAACTACTTTGCTCCCATTTCCTACATAGACATTGTAGACTTCGTTGTTTATCTCCCTTGTTTTTGAGAATCCCTGCAAGGAATTAATTATGTGAATGGAGCAGCCAGTATCAAACCACCAACTTTGAGGGGGAATAAAAACTAGATTCGACTCAACACATACAAAAATGTTTATGATATTACCTTTAGTAACAAGCCAATTTTTTTAATCCAGTGCAATTCTTTCTTAAGTGACTTGTCTCTTTGTGAAAATAACATTCATTTTCTTTCTCAATCTCGGCATTAACATGCTTAATTTTGTGAGATCCTTTAGAGGGGTTAGTACTTTTAAATGAAGAAAAGTTTTCTTTCTTCTTATTCTTACCAGCAGGTATGGTTGAACCAAAAGTAGAGTCCCTTTTGCGTTTTTTCGCTTGCACAACATTCACATCCACTGCCTTGTCCTTTTTTAGTCGATCCTCTTCTTGAGAACACATTGAAATCAATTCATCGATACCCCATTTATCCTTTTGAGTGTTGTACGAGACTTTGAGCTGCCCATATTTAGGAGGTAGGGAATTCAAAGCCATGTGGACTAAAAATTGGTCGGTCATAGGTACCTCAAGATCCTTCAGTTTCTGAGCAAGATCAACCATCTTCAATATGTGCTTTCTGACACTTCCCACACCATCGTACTTCATTGATGTGATTTGTGTAAGGAAGGTCCCAATTTCTGCCTTTTCTAACTCCTTGAACTTCTCTCCTACTGCAGCCAAGAATTCCCTTGCATTGTCGGTCTTAGGAATTCCCCCTTTAACCGATTGAGCCATTGCTTTCTTCATGATCATCATGGACATTCGATTCGCCCTCTCCCATTTTTCAGACTTCAACTTTTCATCTGCAGTACTCTCGGCAGTGATAGCTTGAGGCTTTTCTTCCCTCAGTGCCAGATCAAGATCCATGAGACCGAGCAAAATCTCAACATCCTCCTTCCATTTCTTGAAGTTGGAGCCAGTCAAGGTCTCTATATTGTTGAAGTTGAGAGACGTCATGTGAGGAGCTAATGAATATCACAAAAACAATATTATTCAGCATCTAGTTTATCAAACAAGGAAAACTATTGTTACAATATTTCCCCATCCAAAGTCATATAAACATGGTATCATAACAACAATCTAAACACTTTTGAGCAGATTAGATGTTGTAATCCTTGTTTATGATTCATATTATATTTGTCAGTTCAGTATTGACAAGCATATTATGAATCCAAAAGTTCTTCTGTTATTGCTAGTTTTTTCAGCGTTGTCCTCACCTGCATGAAATAGGTTTCCTGCAAAACATAGCAAACACAACTTGAGAAACACCAAGTAGCTTGTCATCATATTTTAATTGATAGGTAAGTCTCAAGTTGATAACGCAAGAACATATAGCGGAAGCGATATTTTTCCAGGATTATATTTGGTTTTGTATTTATCAAAACTATATCATAGTCCTTCACGAGAGTGAAGAACCCTAGCCACGTTGAGTGGCTTTGATACCACATGTTAGCATTAACATAAACATACTAACCACAAACTCAATCAACGTAGTGATAGGACTACATCCATGAACAACCTCAATACACAACCCTATATATAATCTGCAAGAGCGACTTACCTGATGTTGCTGCCATTGAATGAACTGGTGAATCAGTCTTCTACTTCCAGCACACAGTGATGACCTTTACTAGTAAATAGGGTTTAGTTCTCGAGAGACTTTCTTGTGTGGAGGCAGGGACTTTTCCAATATGTATATATATACCAAATTATCCTCTCAGAGTTCCACACATACCGGCCTATTATCAGCAGTGGTGATAAACTTTATCCTCATAGCAAGTTCAAGTCCCATCGTGACTCTTATATCTTAGTGAATACCCTACAAGTACTCCTGTTAATTTGGCTACACAACAACTAAACTCCGCAACTCCTATTATATTAAGGATCCCAGACTCCTTTAACCACAAAACTCGCACAATGAATTTACGTGTGATTCAAGAAACCTAGTTGTTATCTCATTGTCATTCACATGAAGTCTAACATTGAAAACTTTTTCAAACGTAGCTTTGGTTTGTGCTGGATTTGCTGCTGCTAATTTAAGAACGGCTTTGTCAAGATCTTTGAGATTAGTTGCCGATCTAATTGGATAATCTTTCCAAAGAGATTTTACTCACTACCTATAGTTGTAGCCGAATTGTTCTTGGGTTTGCTTGCAATCACTCCTAACTAATTGAGACGATCTTGCATTTGCAAATGGTGCTGGTGACGACGAGAGACAAAAGAGCAAGGAAGCAATGAACACTGCATAACTGATTGAGAGGGCCATTGCTCAAGATGTATGTTTTTAAATTGAAGCTAACGTGATTACAAATTATTTGCTTGGGTTAAGAAATTAATGAACGGAGTATGATATATATAAGCAACCCAAGAATGGTATAGGTCTAAATTTAGGAGCCCAGTCTTCTGTACGATTTGTTTTTGTTTTATGTTACGTAATAATCCATTGGATGGAAATTACAACCTTTAACCCATTCTTCTATTGAACCTTGTTTGACCTAAAACACAACAAAAGCTGGACTTCATTGTTTCTAGAATTCCAATCCTAACGATACAATTGGACATTGTGGTTTTTGGTACATATATCTTGTAATTTAATATCTCTAGAGCTCAACACAGTTTGACCGTTACTCGCAACATCGCCTGCAATTTTGACTTTAAATTTGGCCGTCACAAGATGCTTGTAGTTTGTCTTCATATTTAGCTATTTAATGAAGCAGTGGCGGAACCAAAAATCGAAGTTAGGAAGAACCTCCAAGCCATGTGGCCAAAATTAGATTAAAGATAATACGATCAATGAGAGAAGATTTGAGGGTTAACTTTTGTGTAGGAATGGAAATTTGAATCAAAGGAGAGCAACAAAGTCACGAAAATAAGAATTGAACACTGAGATAATAATACCAAAAGCATTGAACTTGTTCAAAAGTTTTGCCAAAAAGAAACGATTAATACATCAAAGTTGAAAAAGCATTATAGATCATGGCTCAAAAATCCAAATGTGTGATTCTTTTTTAAATATAAACTTTTTAAACAACACTATGGATGCAAAATGGTGATTTAACTACATTGTGCTCAATGGAAAGCAGACAAACCGAAATTAAAAAAATAAAAAACACAAGCCAAATCATACAAAATAAAGAAAATGATGGAGAGGCCCAGGCCAATGCTTGTCCTCATGTCTGCAACTAGAGTAAAACCACCACCGCACGGTACCAAAACTGATATTGTTAAATAGGCTCCCTCGAATCCCTCTTGATTAAATCTCTATAAAGCTGTGCCTATCTTTTGTATTCGTTGCTGTTAACTCAAGAGCGACTCGAGCAAGCTCTTCGTAATCATTTGCGGACCATGATCGAGGATTTTGCATTCTTGAAAAGAATGTCATTAGTCAAAGGAGGCAGTCTTAGAAGACTATTGTATTATTTTGGATTGTCTAAGGAAAGGTCATAAAACAAAGTGGGCTATAAGACAGACATGGGTGCATAGAGGACAAAATTGGATGCGCATTAGTTGTCGTCTTCCGAATGCTTAAAAAAGTTTCAAGTTCAAATCTCCCCACCCATTGAATAAAGAAACACAAGTTGCATGAATCCAATGGTGAATGAAATAAGTTAGAGACTGTATTTGGACTGATACGGGGATGTCAAATTTGAATGAAAATACATGTACCATAATTTCATCTTCGTTAAAGCCAATGCATAGTAAAGTGAATGCATGATAAGAAATCCAAACTAAAGAGGAACACAACAATGACATTAAACGATCGATATTCGTTATTCATATCAAAATTTTTTCATTTCTTTAAATTTCTATCCTTTTTATTTATAGTAATCACAGATACTTTTCTTTGGTACGCGTGTATTTTCAAATTTCAATACACTATTCTCATATCTTTTTCTAGATATTGAATAACTGGGAAGTAACAAGGAATGCAACATCCCTATATAACACGACCCAAAAGTTCGTCGTTGATAATGGCATAGGAAGCGGAACTTCAACAGAGGCCAATGCTCTTTGGCAACAAACAAGGTCATATTCGGCCTGTGTGAGGATTTCGGTGACCGATTTGTCACCGTCATTGACCCCTCGCACTGCGAAAACGAACGCTCCTAACGCAAAATCATACGAATCTACACACTGCTTTATAGCTGTCGTGCCATTAGCATTCTTGTCGGTGGCGTTTAAAGCTTTTTCAAACGTAGCTTTGGTTTGTGCTGCATTTGCTGCTGCTAATTTAAGAACGGCTATGTCAAGATCTTTGAGATTAGTTGCCGATCTAATTGGAATATCTTTCCAAAGAAATTTTACGCACTGCCTATAGTTGTAGCCGAATTGTTCTTGGGTTTGCTTGCAAACACTCCTAACTAATTGAGACGCTCTTGCATTTGCAAATGGTGCTGGAGACGACAAGAGACATAAAAGCATGGAAGCAATGAACACTGCATAACTGATTGAGGGGGCCATCGCTCAGGATGTATGTTTTTAAATTGAAGCTAACGTGATTACAAATTATTTGCTTGGGGTTAAGAAATGAATGCATGGAGTATGATATATATAAGCAACCCAAGAAGGGTATAGGTCTAAATTTACGAGCCCAGTCTTCTGTACCTTTTGTTTTTGTTTTTCTGTTACCTAATAAACCATTGGATGGAAATTGCTTGCTTTAACCCATTCTTCTAGTGATTTTTGTTTGAACTAAAACACAACAAAAGCTGGACTTCATGGTTTCCTAGAATTCCAATCCTAACGATACAATTGGAGATTGTGGTTTTTAACCTCCCTAGATCTCAATGCAGTTTGCCCGTTACTCTCATCGTCGCACGCAATTTTGACTTTAAATTTGGCTGTCACAGGATGCTTGTTGTTTGTCTTCATATTTAGCTCTTTAATGAAGCAGTGGCGGAGCCAAAAATCGAAGTTTGCCGGATCCTCCAGGCCATGTGACAAAAATTAGATTAAAAATAATACGATCAATCTGAGAAGATTTGAGGGTTAATGATGAGTAGATTTTATATTAAATATGTAACCCTATTCTTAGTATATTTTGGAAGAATTTTGATACTATGAACTATATTTCCAATATAGGACTTTCGAATTTCTCTGGAGCACAACATGGTCAAATGGAGTAATTTTTGAGTAATTCCAGTTGGAGGACATTCATGAGTTAGTTAGCTTGATCGTATCAAAATATCAGATTTTTCCACCAAGCGGTTATTTTCTGGCAATAAAATAAAGAAGGATTGCGCGGTGCTGGAATAGTGACGTTCTGGGTTTGAATTGCGTTTTTGGAGCCGAAGATGACCTCGGATGGGTTCGTGGCCTTCTGGAGATGTGTTCAGAACGTCCTAGTCTTTAAAACAAGATATTATGGGCTGAATTTGGAGGATATCTGAGGCTAAACCGTTGCTGAACAAGTGCTTGGCAGATTCTCTTAGTTTTCTTAGGATTTTATTTTGTAAGATAATTTATTATTATTTAGTTTCCTAGTTGGAGTAAGAGACCTATGTTTTAGGATTTGTGCGATGGCTTAGCAAATATATTGCTTTTCCATTCTTAGTTTTTCCTACGCTTACTTTTACTCAACTTTGGAGACAAAGAACTTGCTAGGGTTTTCAAAGGCTTTCAGATTTTCCAATTCAAGGTGTTTTCATTCTTATTCAGTCTAATAATATTTTCTATGATTTCAATTATGAATATGCGTAACTAATTTCCGCTTTGCTAGGGCGAAGCCTTGAGCCTTAGCATGAATATGTGATTTTTATTTAATTGCGTATGATTGATTGCATGCATACTTTGAATTATTGATCACCGTGATTAAAACTATCTAATTGTCTTAATGCTTGATCACCATTAGGATCTTTAGAAAAGTAATTTGATGCAATTTTGGTCGGAAGGTTCCCTGAAATTGGCGCTGGCTTCTTGTGATTAATAATTGTAATTTCACTTAGGATGAACACCACGTCTTAAGGGTTGCATGGTTTTTCTAAGGGTTTTCATAAAGCATAATGAGTCTTTCATGTTCAGATTTGATTCGAACGTCTAGACGAGTTGCATGTTAGATATACTTTCTATGTTGGAGGTTCCAAATAGAATATAAATTAGGAAAACCTAACCTTCAAAGTGACATGTGTAGATCATAAGTAATTGGTAAGAATACATAGGATTGCTAGGTGATGGTGGAACCCTAGTGCTTTTAAAAATTGGTATTTAAAACTCTTTTCTTTTGTCATATTAGTTTTTAATTAGCATTTGTTTTTAATATTAAGCAATTTTAGAATCTCTTTTCTCAATTTTTAATTCTAAGTATTTGATTAGGAATTGTTTCTACATAAATTATCCATATAGTCCTTGAGGAGAACGATCTTGCATGAGCATCTATACTACAACATCCTTGTATTCTTGCAAGTATTTCAAGTGATTTTGACTTGCATAGACGTTAAAAATCTTATCGGTTAACTTTTGTGAAATTTGAATCAAAGGAGAGCAACGGAGTCACGAAAATAACAATTTAACACTGAGACAATAATACCATAAGCACTGAACTTGTTCAAAAGTTGTGCTAAAAAGAAACGATTACTACATCGAAGTTGAACAAGCATTATAGATCATGGATCAAAAATGCAAATGTGATTCTGTTTTTCAATATAAACTTTTTAAACAACACTATGCATGCCAACTGGTGATTTAACAACATCGTGCTCAATGGAAAGCACACAAACAGAAATTAAAGAATAACAAACCCAAGCTAAAACATACAAAATAAAGAAAATGATGGAGAGGCCCAGGCCTATCCTTGTCCTCATGTATGCCACTAGAATAAAACCACCACCGCGCGGTACAAAAACTGATATTGTTAAATAGGCTCCCTCGAATCCCTCTTGATTAAATGTTTATAAAGCTGTGCCTATCTTTTGTATTCGTTGCTGCTAACTCAAGAGCGACTCGAGAGCAAGCTCTTCGTAATCATATGCCGACCATGATCGAGGATTTTGCATTCTTGAAAAGAACGTCATTAGTCAAAGGAGGTAGTCTTAGAAGGAAAGGTCATAAAACAATGTGGTCTATAAGACAGACATGGGTGCATAGAAGAAAAAATTGGATGCGCATTAGTTGTCGTCTTCCAAATGCTTAAAAAAGTTTCAAGTTCAAATCTCTCCACCCATTGAATAAAGAAACACAAGTTGTATGAATCGAATGGTAACTGAAATAAGCTAGAGCCTGTATTTGGACTGATACGGGGATGTCAAGTTTTAATGAAAATACATATACCATAATTTCATCTTCGTTAAAGCCAATGCATAGTAAAGTGAATGCATGATAAGAATTCCAAACTAAAGAGGAACACAACAATGACAGTAAATGGTCGATATTCGTTATTCATATCAATTTTTTTTCATTTCTTTAAATTTCTATCCTTTTTATTTATAGTAATCACATATACATTTCTTTGGTACGCGTGAATTTTCAAATTTCAATACACTATTCTCATATCTTTTTCTAGATATTGAATAACTGGGAAGTAACAAGGAATGCAACATCCCTATATAACATGACCCAAAAGTTCGTCGTTGATACTGGCATAGGAAGCGGAACTTCGACAGAGGCCAATGCTCTTTGGCAACGAACAAGGTCATCTTGGGCCTGTGTGAGGATTTCGGTGACCGATTTGTCACCGTCATTGACCCCTTGCACTGCGAAAACGAACGCTCCTAACTAATTGAGACGCTCTTGCATTTGCAAATGGTGCTGGAGATGACGAGAGACATAAGAGCAAGGAAGCAATGAACACTGCGTAACTGATTGAGGTGGCCATTGCTCAAGATGTATGTTTTTAAATTGAAGCTAACGTGATTACAAATTATTTTCTTGGGGTTAAGAAATGAATGCATGGAGTATGATATATATAAGCAACCCAAGAAGGGTATAGGTCTAAATTTAGGAGCCCAGTCTTTTGTACCTTTTGTTTTTGTTTTTTATTTTGTTTTTCTGTTACGTAATAAACCATTGGAGGGAAATTACTTGCTTTAACCCATTCTTCTAGTGATTTTTGTTTGAACTAAAAAACAACAAAAGCTGGACTTCATGGTTTCTAGAATTCCAATCCTAACCATACAATTGGACATTGAGGTTTTTGGTACATATATCTTGTAATTTGACCTCTCTAGATCTCAACGCAGTGATCGTTACTCGCACCATCGCCCGCAATTTTGACTTTAAATTTGGCCGTCACATGATGCTCGTAGTTTGTCTTCATATTTAGCTATTTAATGAAGCAGTGGCGGAGCCAAAAATCGAAGTTAGGAGGATCCTCCAGGCCATGTGACAAAAATTATATTAAAAATAATACGATCAATGAGAGAAGATTTGAGGGTTAACTTTTGTGTAGGAAAGGAAATTTGAATCAAAGGAGAGCAACGGAGTCACGAAAATAATAATTTAACACCAAGACAATAAGGTATAAGCACTGAACTTGTTCAAAAGTTTTGCCAACGATTACTACGTCGAAGTTGAACAAGCATTATAGATCATGGCTCAAAAATGCAAATGTGATTCTTTTTTTCAATATAAACATTTTAAACAACACTATGCATGCAAATTGGTGATTTAACTACATCGTGCTCAATGGAAAGCACACAAACAGAAATTAAAGAATAACAAACTCAAGCTAAAGCATACAAAATAAAGAAAATGATGGAGAGGCCCATGCCTATCCTTGTCCTCATGTATGCCACTAGAATAAAACCACCACCGCGCGGTACCAAAACTGATATTGTTAAATAGGCTCCCTCGAATCCCTCTTGATGAAATGTTTATAAATCTGTGCCTATCTTTTGTATTCGTTGCTGCTACCTCAAGAGCGACTCGAGCAAGCTCTTCGTAATCATATGAAGATCGAGGATTTTGCTTTCTTGAAAAGAATGTCATTTGTCAAACGAGGCAGTCTTAGAAGACTATTGAATTATTTTGGATTGTCTAAGGAAAGGTCATAAAACAAAGTGGGCTATAAGACAGACATGGGTGCATAGAAAAAAAAATTGGATGCGCATTAGTTGTTGTCTTCCAAATGCTTAAAAAGGTTTCAAGTTCAAATGTCCCCACCCATTGAATAAAGAAACACAAGTTGGATGAATAGAATGGTGAATGAAATAAGTTAGAGCCTGTATTTAGACTGATACGGGGATGTCAAGTTTTAATGAAAATACATATACCATAATTTCATCTTCGTTAAAGTCAATGCATAGTAAAGTGAATGCATGATAAGAAATCCAAACTAAAGAGGAACACAACAATGATAGTAAACGGCCAATATTCGTTATTCATATCAAATTCATTTCTTCAAATTTGTATCCTTTTTATTTATAGTAATCATAGATACATTTCTTTTGTACGCATATATTTTCAAATTTTAATACACTATTCTCATATATTTTTCTAGATATTGAATAACTAAGTAACAAGGAATGCAACATCCCTATGTAACATGACCCAAAAGTTTGTCGTCGATACTGGCATATGAAGTGGAACCTCAACAGAGGCCAATGCTCTTTGGCAACGAACAAGGTCTTCTTGGGCCTGTGTGAGGATTTCGGTGACCGATTTGTCACCGTCATTGACCCCTCGCATAACACATACCGGCCTATTATCAGCAGTGGTGATAAACTCTATCCTCATAGCAAGTTCAAGTCCCATCGTGACTCTTATATCTTAGTGAATACCCTACAAGTACCCCTGTTAATTTGGCTACACAACAACTAAACTCCACAACTCCTATTATATCAAGGATCTCAGACTCCTTCAACCACACAACTCGCACAATGAATTTACGTGTGATTCAAGAAACCTAGTTGTTATCTCATTGTCACTCACATGAAGCCTAACATTCTCCCACTTGAATGTCAGTGATATTCCTCAATATAACAAGAATCATGATGATCATTGAGTTTACAAAAGCTTGCAGCCACCATAATTAGTAACCTATCATTTCAAGAAAAATGCAGAACCATAGAAATCCCAAGTAGGAATAACATACACTTGATACTCTATAGTTACATACACATTTATCACGAAACACTAAGTTACTACCAGAGTTACGATGTTGAGAACCAACAAACAAAACCCTGGTTCCTCAAAACAAATTGAAAAATTACTTTCAGTACCGAAACTGTTTGTAATGACAAAAATGCACATATTATCAAAACAATAATAATAATTCATTGCATTGCATTGCAACTAGCTACTGACATCAAAAGAAACAACTAAACAAAACGAGTTCAACACTGTCTTTAGAGTGCTTACTCCCACTTATTCACTGAATCAAAGGACTATCTTACTCCCATGTTAAAAACATGCCTCTTGAAGACTCAATATCAATAGTCCCCTTCTTCACTTCATCTATCACTTTCAAAAACTTTATGTCCATTAACCTGCTCGCATAAGACCTTTTATTATTCTTCGAAAAGAAGATTGCAGCTTTATTATCATAATAAAGTTTGAGAGACCTTTCAATACTGTCAATAATCACGAGTCCCTTCATCATATTTTAAAGCCAAATGGCTTGTTAAGTCGCTGCATAACACCCCATGAATTCAGCCTCCATCTGGAAGATGCAATACTCTTTTTCTTTGAACTCTTCCACGAAACTGCCCCATCAGCTAGCAGGAAAATGTATCCATTAGTCGATCTCTTATCATCTATACATCCTGCAAAGTCAGAATCGGAGAATGCCACCAACTCAAGTTTGTCCACATGACTATATGTCAACATAAAATCCCTGGTCCTTTTGAGATACCTCAAGACCATTTTAGCTGCAACCCAATGAGATACACCAGGATTTGATTGAAACCTGCCCAATACACTCACTGCAAAGGCTAAATCCAGTCTTGTACATACCTGTGCATACATCAAGCTCCCTACTAGAGACGCATATGGTTTGTCTTTCATTCCTTCTTTCTCCAGATCATTCTTGCGACACTGTTTGCAAGTCAACTTGTCTCATTTTCCAATAGGTAGCTCTCCATTTGAACATTTATCTATGTTAAATCTTTTACTCACCTTATCAATATATTGTCTTTGTGAAAGGCCAAAAGATCTCTTGGCACGATCTCTAATGATTTCTATCCCCAAAACAAACTGAGCCTCTCCCAAGTCCTTCATGTCTAAATGTTGAGCTAACATACCCTTGGTCGACTGTAACAGAAACATATCCGAGCTTGCCATTAATATATCGTCTACATACAATACCAGGAATATTACCTTGGTACCACAGACTTTAAAGTACACGCACTCATCCAGTTTGTTCTCTTGAAATCTGGACTTCTCCATCACACTATGAAACTTTTTGTTCCATTGCCTCGAAGCCTGTTTTAATCCATAAATAGATTTATTTAGCTTACAAACCATCAATTCTTTCCCCATTTCAACAAATCCTGGTGGTTGACTCATGTATATGTCTCCTTCAAGATCCCCTTAAGAAAAGCTATTTTAACATCCATCTGATGAAGCTCTAAATCAAAATGAGCCGTGAGGGCTAATATTATTCTCATGGAGTCTTTAGTTGAGACAGGAGAAAATGTCTCGTTGTAATCCACTCATTCTCTCTATGTAAAGCCTTTTGCCACTAATCTCGCTTTATATTTATCAATATTACCCTCGAAGTCTCTCTTTGTCTTAAAGACCCACTTGCAACCTACGAGTTTGTGAACCCCCGTCGATTTTGGTACTAAGGTCCACACTTTATTCTTCTCCATAGACTGTAATTCTTCATGCATGGCTTCATTCCATAACCTTGATTTTGTACTCGAGATTGCTTGATTATAGGATCTAGGATCATCATCATCCCCTACGTTATATTTTGCTTCATTAAGATACACGAAATCTGGCAGTGCAACAGCCTTGCGTACTCACTGTGACTTTCTCACAGGTGCCTGAATCGGTGTGGCATCGGTGCCATCTATGTGATCATGAATATCTTCATGTTCCATGTCTGCAGTGTTGGAACCGTGCTCTTCATCATGGGGAGGTTAATGTTCATTCATCATTCTTTCTATTTGTTGCTCGGGGAGACTGTTGTCCAACCTCAGTGTACCCGTCACAAGATGCTTGTAGTTTGTCTTCATATTTAGCTATTTAATGAAGCAGTGGCGGAACAAAAAATCGAAGTTAGGAAGAACCTCCAAGCCATGTGACCAAAATTAGATTAAAGATAATACGATCAATGAGAGAAGATTTGAGGGTTAACTTTTGTGTAGGAATGGAAATTTGAATCAAAGGAGAGCAACAAAGTCACGAAAATAATAATTGAACACTGAGATAATAATACCAAAAGCATTGAACTTGTTCAAAAGTTTTGCTAAAAAGAAACGATTAATATATCAAAGTTGAAAAAGCATTATAGATCATGGCTCAAAAATCCAAATGTGTGATTCTTTTTTAAATATAAACTTTTTAAACATCACTATGCATGCAAAATGGTGATTTAACTACATTGTGCTCAATGGAAAGCAGACAAAAAGAAATTAAAAAAATAAAAAACACAAGCCAAATCATACAAAATAAAGAAAATGATGGAGAGGCCCAAGGCAATCCTTGTCCTCATGTCTGCAACTAGAGTAAAACCACCACCGCACGGTACCAAAACTGATATTGTTAAATAGGCTCCCTCGAATCCCTCTTGATTAAATCTCTATAAAGCTGTGCCTATCTTTTGTATTCGTTGCTGCTAACTCAAGAGCGACTCGAGCAAGCTCTTCGTAATCATTTGCGGACCATGATCGAGGATTTTGCATTCTTGAAAAGAATGTCATTAGTCAAAGGAGGCAGTCTTAGAAGACTATTGTATTATTTTGGATTGTCTAAGGAAAGGTCATAAAACAAAGTGGGATATAAGACAGACATGGGTGCATAGAGGAAAAAATTGGATGGGCATTAGTTGTCGTCTTCCGAATGCTTAAAAAAGTTTCAAGTTCAAATCTCCCCACCCATTGAATAAAGAAACACAAGTTCCATGAATCGGATGGTGAATGAAATAAGTTAGAGCCTGTATTTGGATTGATACGGGGATGTCAAGTTTGAATGAAAATACATGTACCATAATATCATCTTCATTAAAGCCAATGCATAGTAAAGTGAATGAATGATAAGAAATCCAAACTAAAGAGGAACACAACAATGACATTAACCGATCGATATTCGTTATTCATATCAAATTTTTTTCATTTCTTCAAATTTCTATCCTTTTTATTTATAGTAATCACAGATACATTTCTTTGGTACGTGTGTATTTTCAAATTTCAATACACTATTCTCATATCTTTTTCTAGATATTGAATAACTGGGAAGTAACAAGGAATGCAACATCCCTATATAACATGACCCAAAAGTTCGTCGTCGATACTGTCATAGGAAGCGGAACTTCAACAGAGGCCAATGCTCTTTGGCAACGAACAAGGTCATCTTGGGCCTGTGTGAGGATTTTGGTGACCGACTTGTCACCATCATTGACCCCTCGCACTGCGAAAACAAACGCTCCTAACACAAAATCATACGAATCTACGCACTGCTTTATAGCTGTAGTGCCATTAGCATTCTTGTCGGTGGCGTTTAAAGCTTTTTCAAACGTAGCTTTGGTTTGTGCTGCATTTGCTGCTGCTAATTTAAGAACCGCTATGTCAAGATCTTTGAGATTAGTTGCCGATCTAATTGGAATATCTTTCCAAAGAGATTTTACGCACTGCCTATAGTTGTAGCCGAATTGTTCTTGGGTTTGCTTGCAAACACTCCTAACTAATTGAGACACTCTTGCATTTGCAAATGGTGCTGGAGACGACGAGAGACATAAGAGCATGGAAGCAATGAACACTGCATAACTGATTGAGGTGGCCATCGCTCAAGATGTAAGTTTTTAAATTGAAGCTAACGTGATTACAAATTATTTGCTTGGGGTTAAGAAATGAATGCATGGAGTATGATATATATAAGCAACCCAAGAAGGGTATAGGTCTAAATTTAGGAGCCCAGTCTTCTGTACCTTTTGTTTTTGTTTTTCTGTTACGTAATAAACCGTTGGATGGAAATTACTTGCTTTAACCCATTCTTCTTGTGATTTTTGTTTGAACTAAAACACAACAAAAGCTGGACTTCATGGTTTCTAGAATTCCAATCCTAACGATACAATTGGACATTGCGGTTTTTGGTACATATATCTTGTAATTTAACCTCCCTAGATCTCAACGCAGTTTAACCGTTACTCTCATCGTCGCCCGCAATTTGGACTTTAAATTTGGCTGTCACAGGATCCTCGTAGTTTGTCTTCATATTTAGCTATTTAATGAAGCAGTGGCGGAGCCAAAAATCGAAGTTAGGAGGATCATCCAGGCCATGTGACAAATTATATTAAAAATAAAACGATCAATGAGAGAAGATTTGAGGGTTAACTTTTGTGTAGGAAAGGAAATTTGAATCAATGGAGAGCAACAAAGTCACGAAAATAATAATTTAACACTGACACAATAATACCATAAGCACTGAACTTGTTCAAAAGTTGTGCTAAAAAGAAACGATTACTACATCGATGTTGAACAAGCATTATAGATCGTGGCTCAAAAATGCAAATGTGGTTCTTTTTTTCAATATAAACTTTTTAAACAACACTATGCATTCAAACTGGTGATTTAACTACATCGTGCTCAATGGAAAGCACACAAACAGAAATTAAAGAATAACAAACTCAAGCTAAAGCATACAAAATACAGAAAATGATGGAGAGGCCCAGGCCTATCCTTGTCCTCATGTATGCCACAAGAATAAAACCACCACCGCGCGGTACCAAAACCGATATTGTTGAATAGGCTCCCTCGAATCCCTCTTGATTAAATGTTTATAAAGCTGTGCCTATCTTTTGTATTCGTTGCTGCTAACTCAAGATCGACTCGAGCAAGCTCTTAGTAATCATATGCCGACCATGACCGAGGATTTTGCATTCTTGAAAAGAATGTCATTAGTCAAAGTGTTAGAAGACTATTGAATAATTTTGGATTGTCTAAGGAAAGGTCATAAAACAATGTGGGCTATAAGACAGACATGGGTGCAAAGAAGAAATTGGATGCGCATTAGTTGTTGTCTTCCAAATGCTTAAAAAAGTTTCAAGTTCAAATCTCCCCACCCATTGAATAAAGAAACTCAAGTTGCATGAATCGAATGGTGAACGAAATAAGTTAGAGACTGTATTTGGACTGATACGGGGATGTCAAGTTTGAATGAAAATACATGTACCATAATTTCGTCTTCGTTAAAGCCAATGCATAGTAAAGTGAATGCATGATAAGAAATCCAAACTAAAGAGGAACACAACAATGACATTAAACGATCGATATTCTTTATTCATATCAAAATTTTTTCATTTCTTCAAATTTCTATCCTTTTTATTTATAGTAATCACAGATACATTTCTTTGGTACGCGTGTATTTTCAAATTTCAATACACTATTATGATATCTTTTTCTAGATATTGAATAACTGGGAAGTAACTAGGAATGCAACATCCCTATATAACATGACCCAAAAGTTCGTCGTCGATACTGGCATAGGAAGCGGAACTTCAACAGAGGCCAATGCTCTTTGGCAACGAACAAGGTCTTCTTGGGCCTGTGTGAGGATTTCGGTGACCGATTTGTCACCGTCATTGACCCCTTGCACTGCGAAAACAAACGCTCCTAACGCAAAATCATACGAATCTACACACTGCTTTATAGCTGTCGTGCCATTAGCATTCTTGTCGGTGGCGTTTAAAGCGTTTTCAAACGTAGCTTTGGTTTGTGCTGCATTTGCTGCTGCTAATTTAAGAACGGCTATGTCAAGATCTTTGAGATTAGTTGCCGATCTAATTGGAATATCTTTCCAAAGAGATTTTACGCACTGCCTATAGTTGTAGCCGAATTGTTCTTGGGTTTTCTTGCAAACACTCCTAACTAATTGAGACGCTCTTGCATTTGCAAATGGTGCTGGAGACGACGAGAGACATAAGATCATGGATGCAATGAACACTGCATAACTGATTGAGGTGGCCATCGCTCAGGATCTATATTTTTAAATTGAAGCTAACGTGATTACAAATTATTTGCTTGGGGTTAAGAAATGAATGCATGGAGTATGATATATATAAGCAACCCAAGAAGGGTATAGGTCTAAATTTAGGAGCCCAGTCTTCTGTACCTTTTGTTTTTGTTTTTCTGTTACCTAATAAACCATTGGATGGAAATTGCTTGCTTTAACCCATTCTTCTAGTGATTTTTGTTTGAACTAAAACACAAAAAAAGATGGACTTCATGGTTTCTAAAATTCCAATCCTAACCATACAATTGGACATTGTGGTTTTTGGTACATATATCTTGTAATTTAACCTCCCTAGATCTCAACGCAGTTTAACCGTTACTCTCATCGTCGCCCGCAATTTTGACTTTAAATTTGGCCGTCACAGGATGCTCGTAGTTTGTCTTCATATTTAGCTTTTTAATGAAGCAGTGGCGGAGCCAAAAATTGAAGTTAGGAGGATCCTCCAGGCCATGTGACAAAAATTATATTAAAAATAATACGATCAATGAGAGAAGATTTGAGGGTAACTTTTGTGTAGGAAAGGAAATTGAATCAATGGAGAGCAACGGAGTCACGAAAATAATAATTTAACACTGATACAATAATACCATAAGCACTGAACTTGTTCAAAAGTTGTGCTAAAAAGAAACGATTACTACATCGAAGTTGAACAAGCATTATATATCGTGGCTCAAAAATGCAAATGTGATTCTTTTTTTTAATATAAACTTTTTAAACAACACTATGCATGCAAAGTGGTGATTTAACTACATCGTGCTCAATGGAAAGCACACAAACAGAAATTAAAGAATAACAAACTCAAGCTAAAGCATACAAAATAAAGAAAATGATGGAGAGGCCCAGGCCTATCCTTGTCCTCATGTATGCCACTAGAATAAAACCACCACCGCGCGATACCAAAACTGATATTGTTAAATAGGCTCCCTCGAATCCCTCTTGATTAAATGTTTATAAAGCTGTGCCTATCTTTTGTATTCGTTGCTGCTAACTCAAGAGCGACTCGAGAGCAAGCTCTTCGTAATCATATGCTGACCATGATCGAGGATTTTGCATTCTTGAAAAGAATGTCATTAGTCAAAGTGTTACAAGACTATTGAATAATTTTGGATTGTCTAAGGAAAGGTCATAAAACAATGTGGGCTACAAGACAGACACGGGTGCAAAGAAGAAATTGTATGCACATTAGTTGTTGTCTTCCAAATGCTTAAAAAAGTTTCAAGTTCAAATCTCCCCACCCATTGAATAAAGAAACACAAGTTGCATGAATCGGATGGTGAATGAAATAAGTTAGAGCCTGTATTTGGATTGATACGGGGATGTCAAGTTTGAATGAAAATACATGTACCATAATTTCATCTTCGTTAAAGCCAATGCATAGTAAAGTGAATGCATGATAAGAAATCCAAACTAAAGAGGAACACAACAATGACATTAAACGATCGATATTCGTTATTCATATCAAATTTTTTTCATTTCTTCAAAATTCTATCCTTTTTATTTATAG
The DNA here is from genome assembly GCA_035220775.1 of Malus fusca. NCBI lineage: Eukaryota > Viridiplantae > Streptophyta > Magnoliopsida > Rosales > Rosaceae > Malus > Malus fusca. Next base: position 13,156,162 of record CM069061.1, on the reverse strand, counting down.
TAATCACAGATACATTTCTTTGGTACGCGTGTATTTTCAAATTTCAATACACTATTCTCATATCTTTTTCTAGATATTGAATAACTGGGAAGTAACTAGGAATGCAACATCCCTATATAACATGACCCAAAAGTTCGTCGTCGATACTGGCATAGGAAGCAGAATTTCAACAGAGGCCAATGCTCTTTGGCAACGAATAAGGTCTTCTTGGGCCTGTGTGAGGATTTCAGTGATGATTTGTCACCGTCATTGACCCCTCGCACTGCGAAAACAAACGCTCCTAACGCAAAATGATACGAATCTACACACTGCTTTATAGCTGTCGTGCCATTAGCATTCTTGCCGGTGGCGTTTAAAGCTTTTTCAAACGTAGCTTTGGTTTGTGCTGCATTTGCGGCTGCTAATTTAAGAACGCCTATGTCAAGGTCTTTGAGATTAGTAGACGATCTAATTGGAATATCTTTCCAAAGAGATTTTACGCACTGCCTATATTTGTAGCCGAATTGTTCTTGGGTTTGCTTGCAAACACTCCTAACTAATTGAGACGCTCTTGCATTTGCAAATAGTGCTGGAGACGACGAGAGACATAAGAGCATGGAAGCAATGAACACTGCATAACTGATTGAGGTGGCCATCGCTCAAGATGTATGTTTTTAAATTGAAGCTAACGTGATTACAAATTATTTGCTTGGGGTTAAGAAATGAATGCATGCCGTATGATATATATATAAGCAACCCAAGAAGGGTATAGGTCTAAATTTAGGAGCCCAGTCTTCTGTACCTTTTGTTTTTGTTTTTCTGTTACGTAATAAACCATTGGAAGGAAATTACTTGCTTTAACCCATTCTTCTAGTGATTTTTGTTTGAACTAAAACACAACAAAAGCTGGACTTCATGGTTTCTAGAATTCCAATCCTAACGATACAATTGGACATTGTGGTTTTTGGTACATATATCTTGTAATATAACCTCTCTAGATCTCAACGCAGTTTATCCGTTACTCTCATCGTCGGCCGCAATTTTGACTTTAAATTTGGCCGTCACAGGATGCTCGTAGTTTGTCTTCATATTTAGCTATTTAATGAAGCAGTGGCGGAGCCAAAAATCGAAGTTAGGAGGATCCTCTAGGCTATGTGACAAAAATTATATTAAAAATAATACGATAAATGAGAGAAGATTTGAGGGTTAACTTTTGTGTAGGAAAGGAAATTTGAATCAATGGAGAGCTATGGAGTCACGAAAATAATAATTTAACACTGACACAATAATACCATAAGCACTGAACTTGTTCAAAAGTTGTGCTAAAAAGAAACGATTACTACATCGAAGTTGAACAAGCATTATAGATCGTGGCTCAAAAATGCAAATGTGATTCTTTTTCTTAATATAAACTTTTTAAACAACAATATGCATGCAAACTGGTGATTTAACTGATAATATTGTGATGATGATGAACAAATGAACAAAAGGAAGAAGATGAAATGAGAGTGATCGAGAGAGAATTAGAAGAATGAGAGGCTGTCTATTTTTCACACTGAGAACATTACACTTAAGGTCTTATATAGATCCTTCTTGCATCCACAATTACAATCATACCCTCTAACTAATTCTAATAGATTACTAGTAGAATATTTCATCATCTTATGACAGATGTCACCATCCTATGAGACTATATCTATTACTCCCCCCTCAAACCGAGCTTGGTGGAGATCCCAAGCTGAGTTTGTGACAGTGTTGAAGAAAAGCAGTATTGTGCAAGCCCTTGGTAAGAACATCAGCAACTTGTTCGTCTGTGGGAATGTATTGAACCACCAAATCCCCTTTTTGAACTTTCTCACAGACAAAATGGTAGTCAGTGTCTAGATGTTTTATCCGAGAGTGAAATACTAGATTCGAAGTTAGAGCCAATGCAGATAGATTGTCACAATGTAAGCAAGGAGGCATTGATATGACTTGATGAACATCTTTCAATAGAGTTCTAATCCAGTAGACATCTGCTGCACAATGTGCTAAAGCTTTATATTCAGCCTCAGTGGAACTTCGAGAAACTGTGGATTGTTTCTTTGATTGCCAAGAAATAGGATTCGACCCTAAGTACACCATATAGCCTGTGATTGATCTTCTGGTGTTGATATATGCTGCCCAGTCAGAGTCTGAGTATGCAGAAATATGAAAATATGCAGACCTTGTATATCTCAATCCACATGTGACAGTTGCTTGCAAGTATCTTAAAATATGTTTGACCAAATGAAAATGGGAATCTGTAGGATTTGTCATAAATTGGCAGACCATATTGACAGAATGTGCAATATCGGGTCTTGTAAAGGTAAGATACTGAAGAGCACCTACAATACTTCTGTAGAGAGCAGGATCTGCAAAAGGAGTTCCTTCACAAGCAGCTGAGTATGTGGTTTTGATGGTGTAGAAGTAGGTTTACACGTCTTCATTCCAGCCTTCTTCAGTAACTCTTTAATATATTTAGACTTATTAATGAACAATGAACCATCTACTAAGTACTGAATTTGTAAACCCAGAAAATATGTGAGGGTTCCCAAGTCCTTGAGATCAAACACTTCTCCCAAGCTTGAGATGATTGATTATACTTTAGATGGATTGGAACCAGTAACTATAATATCATCAATGTATAGTAAAAGTAGAATAACATCTCCATTTTCTTCCTTGACAAATAAACTAGTGTCAGACATTGAAGTTGTGAATCCAAGATATGGTAAAAAACTTGTGAACTTCGAGTTCCAGGCCCTAGGTGCTTGTTTCATGCCATATAAAGATTTCACAAGTCTACAAACATACTATGGATGTTCATAATCAAAGAAACCTCGTGGCTGCTACATATATATCTCTTCTTCAAGATCACCATGGAAAAATGCATTTTTCACATCTAATTGTCTTAGATGACAACCATATTGAGCTGCTATTGCAAGTATTAATCTCACAGTTGTGTGTCGCACAACTGGACTAAACGTTTCAAAGAAATCCAAACCCTTTTCTTGACTGAAGCCTTGAGCTACAAGCCTAGCCTTGTACCTGGAGATAGTACCATCATAATTCTTCTTCACCTTGTACACCCACTTGCTTCCAATTATAGTTCTATCAGATGGTAATGGAACCAACTGCCAAGTACCTTGAGCTTTTAGAGAATCAAATTCCTCTTGCATGGCATGTTGCCAGTTCACACTTGCGGAGGCTGCCTTAAAGTTCTTAGGTTCCTCAGTATCATGAACATCAGCTAGAAAGGAAAAACCTTCACATCTGATTTTGTTATCTGAATCATCAAAAAAATCTAAAATTTTTAATGAAGACAATTCAGGTAAGGAATCCAATAAAGCAGCATAATTCTTTCTTTGTAATGCACCAGTTTGAATTCTGGTCTTCATACCAGTACACTTATCCACAGAAACATAAGATTGATCATTAGGAGAAGAACATGGTGATATTGGAAGAATTACCTGTAATTGAGCAGAATCGAGGACAGGAAGCAAAGGAGATGTATCATTTGGTGTGGAAAGAGTATGGCCAGGTGATGGTTCTTCAGATGGTAAACTTTGAGTATGTCTTGAACTGTGATTTAATGAGCTAGAACCTTGACTCGAAGATATATCAAGATCAGAAACACCATTAGATCCATTACTAGCAAGTGGAGAGACACTATGCACTGATGAAGTTTGTGACTGTGAAGCATCTGAACCCTTTGATCTCATATGAACTGGTATTGGAATAACCACTAATGAAGTAGTATTTTGATTCATATTTGACTGTTGACAAGATGACACCTTGAGTTGATGTAAGCATGGAAACACATTCTCGTCAAAAATGACATGTCTTGAGATAATCCATTTCTGAGTTTGTATGTTGAAACATATTACTCCTTTATATCCCATAGAATAGCCCAAGAAAACACACATTGCAAATTGCACTTGTAACTTGTTACGACCTAATCCAAGGGTAAACTGCTGAACCAAAAATTCTCAAAGAACTCACAACTGGAAGTTTATCATATAACATTTTATAAGGAGGAGAATGCATTGACAATGATGGACACGGCATCCTATTAATAAGGAACACTGAATGTGCACAAGCAAAATACCAGAATTGAAGAGATAAACCAGCAGCATTCAACATTGTAATTGCAGTCTCAACAATATGTCTGTGTTTCCTCTCAGCAATACCATTTTGCTGAGGGGTATAAGGACAAGAAATCATATGTTCAATGCCTTTTGTAACCAGAAATTGTGAAAATGATCTACTTGTAAACTCTCATCCACCATCAGACTGAAAGCTTTTAATTTTAATCCCAAACTGAGTATGCACATAGTTGTAGAATTGCACAAACAACTGAAACACATCTGATTTGTTACACATAGGATAGATCCAAACATATCTTGTATATTCATCAACCAAAATTACATAATATATGTATCCTTCTAAGGATTTTACAGGAGATGGTCCCCAAACATCTGAGTGGACCTTTTCAAAAGGAAATCTACACCTATCAACCTTAGAAGAAAATGGGAGTCGTGTCATTTTCCCTTGAAGACAGGATGTACAAACATTATGTTTTATATCTGACTCAAGTAAAACATTTGATTGTTTAAGCATTTGAACCATGACTTCATTAGACAGGTGTCCTAGTCTCTGGTGCCACATACTGGACTTCACCAACTGACCAAGATATGCACTTGACTTCTGACAACTGAACGGCAGTCATTTACCATGCTCAATAACTGGAATTTGAAATAGCTCGTGTGGCCTACTCTTTCCGTGATACTATATCTCCCTTGTCTTCTTATCCTGCACAAAAAATTGAGATTCATCACAAATGAACCAGCTTGTATTATCAGCACATAATTGTTTCACAGACAACAGGCTCTTAGCAATCTTAGGAACATGTAAAACGTGCTTTAGAACAAGAGAATAATCATTAGTTCTAATAGAGGCAGAACCAATATTTTTAATATCCAAGTCTGTGCCATTGCCAACAATTATTTTATCTGAACCTTCAAAAGATTGCACTTGAGTCAGAGAGTTAACATCAGCTGTCATGTGATGTGTAGCCCCAATATCAACTACCCAAGCATCATTAGGATTGAATTGACTTGTGTGTTGAGCTGTCATAGCATTCAGATTTGATGATGGAGGTTGTCCTTGATATGCATAATTTCCCCTGTGGAAGCATTCCAAAGCACCATGACCCTTCTTACCACATATTTGACATTCAACCATAAACCCATTAACAGGAGCATTTGTATTTCTTTGAAAACAATTTTCAGCAGTGTGACCCCTCTTGCTACAAATTTGACATTCTATGACCACATTTGTCCTGCTCTGTGTATTACCAGACCATCCACTATTACTGTTTTGTCTTGAAGCCCCATAATTGAAGTGCTTGCCTTTATAACCACCAGACCTGAAATTGTTATTTCCCCTATACTGTGAACCAGAGAATGAATTTGCGCCATTATGAAACCCATTGGAACCATTAGACCTTGCCCCAGGATTTGCATTACCTACAAACCCAAAACTATAAGGCAAAGGAGGAAAATATGCAGATGGAGGAATCAAAGGATATCCAAGTTGTGGAATATATGGATCAACAGAATGTTGACCTGCGGACTGATTAGAAGACAGATTATAGGAACCAGGAGTAATTACACCTCAAGTAGTAGCAGGGATATGACAATGGCCTATCGGATTCGAGGTAGAACCAGAACCTTGAGTAGAACCAGTGGTGGAACTAGAACCATTACTATACATTGCAGACATATTTTGAGTTAACCCCCTTCAATTTCTTTCTCAGCACCAAGTAATTGAGCTCTAAACTCTTTCAAAGTAATCGAAGATTCTCTAGCAAGGATGACTGTTCTTATGATTGCATACTCTTTAGGTAACCCAGCAAGCCCAGCTATCATCACATCATTATCTGAAACAAATTCTCCTGCAGCACTAAGTTGATCCCTTATGTTCTTTAGCCTCATTAAGTAGTTATCAATACTATCAGACCCTTTCTGAATGGTATGAAGTTCTGTTTTGAGATGATTAACACTTGACTTAGAAATAGATGCATATCTTTCAACCAAATTCGACCAGGCTTCATGAGCAGTTCTACACCCGATTACATATTCCATAGCTTCATCAGACAAGGTTGCTAATAGAAGACTCAACAAAGCCATATCAGTAGATTCCCATTCAATATAAGCTTGAGTGATTTCATTTGTAACCCCAGTTTCTGTGTGGATTATAAACTTTGGTGGACAAACATTTGTACCCTCAAAATGTTCAAACAGTTTATGTCCCTTCAAAACAGCTTTAAACGGAAATGCCCATTTGGCAAAATTATCATCACGAAGTTTAATGGTGATCAAACCCAGAAGACTCTCAACTTTAACAACTGGAGCTAATGCAAACTTACCAAGATTTGTAAGCAGAAACAATCAATAACCCAATCAACAAACTAATCTACAACCCACAATGAAAGAATGACACTTTCTTGGGAATCACGAAAGAATGAAACTTTCTTGACAACAAAACTATCCTCAATACAAGAACTCACAGATTCAACGAATGACACATAATATCTGCTTCAATCACAGCAAAAAATTCCAAATTACCAGATCCACACACCATGAAATCTTAACCCTAGAATTTACCAATCAAGAAACTCCATATTTTTCAAGAACTGAAAGAGAATACTACTGAATTTGAGAACAATTTCACCTGAAACAATCAACTCTGATCAAGAACGCCAGAAAACACCCACATCAAGATCTGTAACTCCTAAATTCGCCAAGAATCACGAACAACTCCAACCCAGAAAAGCGAATACGAACAGCCAGTTGTAATCCGCGGAAGCCACCGGATCAATTATCGCCGTAAGGCATAACCAGCGAAGATACCATGATAATATTCTGATGATGATGAACAAATGAACAAAAGGAATAAGATGAAATGAGAGAGATCGAGAGAGAATTAGAAGAATGAAAGAGTATCTATTTTTCACACTGAGAACATTACACATAAGGTTTTATATAGACCCTTCTTACATCCACAATTACAATCATACCCTCTAACTAATTCTAACAGATTACTGGTAGAATATTTCATCATCTTATGACAGATGTCACCATCCAATGAGACTATATCTATTATTAACTACATCGCGCTCAATGGAAATCACACACACAAACAGAAATTAAAGAATAACAAACTCAAGCTAAAGCATACAAAATAAAGAAAATGATGGAGAGGCCCAGGCCTATCCTTGTCCTCATGTATGCCACTAGAATAAAACCACCACCGCGCGGTACCAAAACTGATATTGTTAAATAGGCTCCCTCGAATCCCTCTTGATTAAATGTTTATAAGCTGTGCCTATCTTTTGTATTTGTTACTGCTAACTCAAGAGCGACTCGAGCAAGCTCTTCGTAATCATTTGCGGACCATGATCGAGGATTTTGCATTCTTGAAAAGAATGTCATTAGTCAAAGCAGGTAGTCTTAGAAGACTATTGAATTATTTTGGATTGTCTAAGGAAAGGTCATAAAACAATGTGGGCTATAAGACAGACATGGGTGCAAAGAAGAAAAAATTGGATGCGCATTAGTTGTTGTCTTCCAAATGCTTAAAAAAGTTTCAAGTTCAAATCTCCCCACCCATTGAATAAAGAAACACAGGTTGCATGAATCGAATGGTGAATGAAATAAGTTCGAGCCTGTATTTGGACTGATACGGGGATGTCAAGTTTTAATGAAAATACATGTACCATAATTTCATTATCCTTAAAGCCAATGCATAGTAAAGTGAATGCATGATAAGAAATCCAAACTAAAGAGGAACACAACAATGACAATAAACGATCGATATTCGTTATTCATATCAATTTTTTTTCATTTCTTCATTCTATCCTTTTTATTTATAGTAATCACAGATTCATTTCTTTGGTACGCGTGTATTTTCAAATTTCAATACACTATTCTCATATCTTTTTCTAGATATTGAATAACTGGGAAGTAACAAGGAATGCAACATCCCTATATAACACGACCCAAAAGTTCGTCGTTGATACTGGCATAGGAAGCGGAACTTCAACAGAGGCCAATGCTCTTTGGCAACGAACAAGGTCATCTTGGGCCTGTGTGAGGATTTCGGTGACCGATTTGTCACCGTCATCGACCCCTCGCACTGCGAAAACGAACGCTCCTAACGCAAAATCATATGAATCTACACACTGCTTTATAGCTGTCGTGCCATTAGCATTCTTGTCGGTTTGGTTTGTGCTGCATTTGCTGCTGCTAATTTAAGAACGGCTATGTCAAGATCTTTGAGATTAGTTGCCGATCTAATTGGAATATCTTTCCAAAGAAATTTTACGCATTGCCTATAGTTGTAGCCGAATTGTTCTTGGGTTTTCTTGCAAACACTCCTAACTAATTGAGACGCTCTTGCATTTGCAAATGGTGCTGGAGACGACAAGAGACATAAGAGCATGGAAGCAATGAACACTGCATAACTGATTGAGGGGGCCATCGCTCAGGATGTATGTTTTTAAATTGAAGCTAACGTGATTACAAATTATTTGCTTGGGGTTAAGAAATGAATGCATGGAGTATGATATATATAAGCAACCCAAGAAGGGTATAGGTCTAAATTTAGGAGCCCAGTCTTCTGTACGTTTTGTTTTTGTTTTTCTGTTACCTAATAAACCATTGGATGGAAATTGCTTGCTTTAACCCATTCTTCTAGTGATTTTTGTTTGAACTAAAACACAACAAAAGCTGGACTTCATGGTTTCTAGAATTCCAATCCTAACCATACAATTGGAGATTGTGGTTTTTAACCTCCCTAGATCTCAATGCAGTTTTCCTGTTACTCTCATCGTCGCACGCAATTTTGACTTTAAATTTGGCTGTCACAGGATGCTTGTTGTTTGTCTTCATATTTAGCTCTTTAATGAAGCTGTGGCGGAGCCAAAAATCGAAGTTAGGCGGATCCTCCAGGCCATGTGACAAAAATTAGATTAAAAATAATACGATCAATGTGAGAAGATTTGAGGGTTAATGATGAGTAGATTTTATATTAAATATGTAACCCTATTCTTAGTATATTTTGGAAGAATTTTGATACTATGAATTATATTTCCAATATAGGACTTTCGACTTTCTCTGGAGCAAAACATGGCCAAATGGAGGAATTTTTGAGTAATTCCAGTTGAAGGACATTCATGAGTCAGTTAGCTTGATCGTATCAAAATATCAGATTTTTCCACCAAGCGGTTATTTTCTGGCAATAAAATAAAGAAGGATTGCGCGGTGCTGGAATAGTGACGTTCTGGGTTTGAATTGCGTTTTTTGGAGCCGAAGATGACCTCGGATGGGTTTGTGGCCTTCTGGAGATGTGTTCAGAACGTCCTAGTCTTTAAAACAAGCTATTATGGACTGGATTTGGAGGATATCTGAGGCTAAACCGTGGCTGGACAAGTGCTTGGCAGATTCTCTTAGTTTTATTAGGATTTTATTTTGTAAGATATTTTATTATTATTTAGTTTCCTAGTTGGAGTAAGAGACCTATGTTTTAGGATTTGTGCGATGGCTTAGCAAATATATTGCTTTGCCATAGTTTTTCCTACGCTTACTTTTACTCAACTTTGGAGACAAAGAACTTGCTAGGGTTTTCAAAGGCTTTCAGATTTTCCAATTCAAGGTGTTTTCATTCTTATTCAGTCTAATAATATTTTCTATGATTTCAATTATGAATATGCGTAACTAATTTCCGCTTTGCTAGGGCGAAGCCTTGAGCCTTAGCATGAATATGTGATTTTTATTTAATTGCTTATGATTGATTGCATGCATACTTTGAATTATTGATCACCGTGATTAAAACTATCTAATTGTCTTAATGCTTGATCACCATTAGGATCTTCAGAAAAGTAATTTGATGCAATTTTGGTCGGAAGGTTCCCTGAAATTGGCGCTGGCTTCTTGTGATTAATAATTGTAATTTCACTTAGGATGAACACCACGTCTTAAGAGTTGCATGGTTTTTCAAAGGGTTTTCATAAAGCATAATGAGTCTTTCATGTTCAGATTTGATTCGAACGTCTAGACGAGTTGCATGTTAGATAGAATTCCAAATAGAATATAAATTAGGAAAACCTAACCTTCAAAGTGACATGTGTAGATCATAAGTAATTGGTAAGAATACATAGGATTGCTAGGTGATGGTGGAACCCTAGTGCTTTTAAAAATTGGTATTTAAAACACTTTTCTTTTGTCATTAGTTTTTAATTAGAATTTGTTTTTAATATTAAGCAATTTTAGAATCTCTTTTCTCAATTTTTAATTCTAAGTATTTGATTAGGAATTGTTTCTACATAAATTATCCATATAGTCCTTGAGGAGAACGACCTTGCATGAGCATCTATACTACAACATCCTTGTATTCTTGCAAGTATTTCAAGTGATTTTGACTTGCATAGACGTTAAAAATCTTATCGGTTAACTTTTGTGAAATTTGAATCAAAGGAGAGCAACGGAGTCACGAAAATAACAATTTAACACTGAGACAATAATACCATAAGCACTGAACTTGTTCAAAAGTTGTGCTAAAAAGAAACGATTACTACATCGAAGTTGAACAAGCATTATAGATCATGGATCAAAAATGCAAATGTGATTCTGTTTTTCAATATAAACTTTTTAAACAACACTATGCATGCCAACTGGTGATTTAACAACATCGTGCTCAATGGAAAGCACACAAACAGAAATTAAAGAATAACAAACCCAAGCTAAAACATACAAAATAAAGAAAATGATGAAAAGGCCCAGGCCTATCCTTGTCCTCATGTATGCCACTAGAATAAAACCACCACCGCACGGTACCAAAACTGATATTGTTAAATAGGCTCCCTCGAATCCCTCTTGATTAAATGTTTATAAAGCTGTGCCTATCTTTTGTATTCGTTGCTGTTAACTCAAGAGCGACTCGAGCAAGCTCTACGTAATCATATGCCGACCATGATCGAGGATTTTGCATTCTTGAAAAGAACGTCATTAGTCAAAGGAGGCAATCTTAGAAGGAAAGGTCATAAAACAATGTGGGCTATAAGACAGACATGGGTGCATAGAAGAAAAAATTAGATGCGAATTAGTTGTCGTCTTCCAAATGCTTAAAAAAGTTTCAAGTTCAAATCTCTCCACCCATTGAATAAAGAAACACAAGTTGTATGAATCGAATGGTGAATGAAATAAGCTAGAGCCTGTATTTGGACTGATACGGGGATGTCAAGTTTTAATGAAAATACATATACCATAATTTCATCTTCGTTAAAGCCAATGCATAGTAAAGTGAATGCATGATAAGAATTCCAAACTAAAGAGGAACACAACAATGACAGTAAATGGTCGATATTCGTTATTCATATCAATTTTTTTTCATTTCTTCAAATTTCTATCCTTTTTATTTATAGTAAACAAAGATACATTTCTTTGGTACGCGTGAATTTTCAAATTTCAATACACTATTCTCATATCTTTTTCTAGATATTGAATAACTGGGAAGTAAGAAGGAATGCAACATCCCTATATAACATGACCCAAAAGTTCGTCGTTGATACTGGCATAGGAAGCGGAACTTCGACAGAGGCCAATGCTCTTTGGCAACGAACAAGGTCATCTTGGGCCTGTGTGAGGATTTCGGTGACCGATTTGTCACCGTCATTGACCCCTTGCACTGCGAAAACGAACGCTCCTAACGAAAAATCATACGAATCTGCACACTTCTTTATAGCTGTCGTGCCATTAGCATTCTTGTCGGTGGCGTTTAAAGCTTTTTCAAACGTAGCTTTGGTTTGTGCTGCATTTGCTGCTGCTAATTTAAGAACAGCTATGTCAAGATCTTTGAGATTAGTTGCCGATCTAATTGGAATATCTTTCCAAAGAGATTTTACGCACTGCCTATAGTTGTAGCCGAAATGTTCTTGGGTTTGCTTGCAAACACTCCTAACTAATTGAGACGCTCTTGCATTTGCAAATGGTGCTGGAGATGACGAGAGACATAAGAGCAAGGAAGCAATGAACACTGCGTAACTGATCGAGGTGGCCATTACTCAAGATGTATGTTTTTAAATTGAAGCTAACGTGATTACAAATTATTTGCTTGGGGTTAAGAAATGAATGCATGGAATATGATATATATAAGCAACCCAAGAAGGGTATAGGTCTAAATTTAGGAGCCCAGTCTTCTGTACCTTTTGTTTTTGTTTTTGTTTTTCTGTTACGTAATAAACCATTGGAGGGAAATTACTTGCTTTAACCCATTCTTCTAGTGATTTTTGTTTGAACTAAAAAACAACAAAAGCTGGACTTCATGGTTTCTAGAATTCCAATCCTAACCATACCAATTGGACATTGAGGTTTCTGGTACATATATCTTGTAATTTGACCTCTCTAGATCTCAACGCAGTGATCGTTACTCGCACCATCGCCCGCAATTTTGACTTTAAATTTGGCCGTCACATGATGCTCGTAGTTTGTCTTCATATTTAGCTATTTAATGAAGCAGTGGCGGAGCCAAAAATCGAAGTTAGGAGGATCCTCCAGGCCATGTGACAAATTATATTAAAAATAATACGATCAATGAGAGAAGATTTGAGGGTTAACTTTTGTGTAGGAAAGGAAATTTGAATCAGAGGAGAGCAACGGAGTCACGAAAATAATAATTTAACACCAAGACAATAAGGTATAAGCATTGAACTTGTTCAAAAGTTTTGCCAACGATTACTACGTCGAAGTTGAACAAGCATTATAGATCATGGCTCAAAAATGCAAATGTGATTCTTTTTTTCAATATAAACATTTTAAACAACACTATGCATGCAAATTGGTGATTTAACTACATCGTGCTCAATGGAAAGCACACAAACGGAAATTAAAGAATAACAAACTCAAGCTAAAGCATACAAAATAAAGAAAATGATGGAGAGGCCCAGGCCTATCCTTGTCCTCATGTATGCCACTAGAATAAAACCACCACCGCGCGGTACCAAAACTGATATTGTTAAATAGGCTCCCTCGAATCCCTCTTGATGAAATGTTTATAAATATGTGCCTATCTTTTGTATTCGTTGCTGCTAACTCAAGAGCGACTCGAGCAAGCTCTTCGTAATCATAAGAAGATCGAGGATTTTGCTTTCTTGATAAGAATGTCATTTGTCAAAGGAGGCAGTCTTAGAAGACTATTGAATTATTTTGGATTGTCTAAGGAAAGGTCATAAAACAAAGTGGGCTATAAGACAGACATGGGTGCATAGAAAAAAAAATTGGATGCGCATTAGTTGTTGTCTTCCAAATGCTTAAAAAGGTTTCAAGTTCAAATGTCCCCACCCATTGAATAAAGAAACACAAGTTGGATGAATAGAATGGTGAATGAAATAAGTTAGAGCCTGTATTTAGACTGATACGGGGATGTCAAGTTTTAATGAAAATACATATACCATAATTTCATCTTCGTTAAAGTCAATGCATAGTAAAGTGAATGCATGACAAGAAATCCAAACTAAAGAGGAACACAACAATGATAGTAAACGGCCAATATTCGTTATTCATATCAAATTCATTTCTTCAAATTTGTATCCTTTTTATTTATAGTAATCATAGATACATTTCTTTTGTACGCATATATTTTCAAATTTAATACACTATTCTCATATATTTTTCTAGATATTGAATAACTAAGTAACAAGGAATGCAACATCCCTATGTAACATGACCCAAAAGTTAGTCGTCGATACTGGCATAGGAAGTGGAACTTCAACAGAGGCCAATGCTCTTTGGCAACGAACAAGGTCATCTTGGGCCTATGTGAGGATTTCGGTGACCGATTTGTCACCGTCATTGACCCCTCGCACTGCGAAAACGAAAGCTCCTAACGCAATATCATACGAATCTACACACTGCTTTATAGCTGTCGTGCCATTAGCATTCTTGTCTGTGGCGTTGAATGTTAGCATTAACATGGACATACTAACCACCAACTTAGTCAACGTAGTGATAAGACTACATCCATGAACAACCTCGATACACAACCCTATATATAATCTGCAAGAGCGACTTACCTGATGTTATTAGTCCTCTACTTCCAGCACACAGTGATGACCTCTACTAGTAAATAGGGTTTAGTTCTCGAGACTCTTTTTTGTGTGGAAGCCGGGACTTTTCCAATATGTATATATATACCAAATTATCCTCTCATAACACATACCGGCCTATTATCAGCAGTGGTGATAAACTCTATCCTCATAGCAAGTTCAAGTCCCATCGTGACTCTTATATCTTAGTGAATACCCTACAAGTACCCCTGTTAATTTGGCTACACAACACCTAAACTCCACAACTCCTATTATATCAAGGATCTCAGACTCCTTCAACCACACAACTCGCACAATGAATTTACGTGTGATTCAAGAAACCTAGTTGTTATCTCATTGTCATTCACATGAAGTCTAACATTATCCCACTTGAATGTCAGTGATATTCCTCAATATAACAAGAATCATGATGATCATTGAGTTTACAAAAGCTTGCAGCCACCATAATTAGTAACCTATCATTTCAAGAAAAATGCAGAACCATAGAAATCCCAAGTACGAATAACATACACTTGATACTCTATAGTTACATACACATTTATCACGAAACACTAAGTTACTACTAGAGTTACGATGTTGAGAACCAACAAACAAAACGCTGGTTCCTCAAAACAAATTGAAAAATTACTTTCAGTACCGAAACTGTTTGGAATGACAAAAATGCACATATTATCAAAACAATAATAATAATTCATTGCATTGCATTGCAACTAGCTACTGACATCAAAAGAAACAACTAAACAAAACGAGTTCAACACTGTCTTTAGACTGCTTACTCCCACTTATTCACTGAATCAAAGGACTATCTTACTCCCATGTTAAAAACATGCCTCTTGAAGACTCAATATCAATAGTCCCCTTCTTCACTTTATCTATCACTTTCAAAAACTTTATGTCCATTAACCTGCTCGCATAAGACCTTTTATTATTCTTCGAAAAGAAGATTGCAGCTTTATTATCATAATAAAGTTTGAGAGACCTTTCAATACTGTCAATAATCACGAGTCCCTTCATCATATTTTAAAGGCAAATGGCTTGTTAAGTCGCTGCATAATACACTCACTGCAAAGGCTAAATCCAGTCTTGTACATACCTGTGCATACATCAAGCTCCCTACTAGAGACGCATATGGTTTGTCTTTCATTCCTCTTTCTCCAGATCATTCTTGGGACACTGTTTGCAAGTCAACTTGTCTCATTTTCCAATAGGTAGCTCTCCATTTGAACATTTATCCATGTTAAATCTTTTACTCACCTTATCAATATATTGTCTTTGTGAAAGGCCAAGAGATCTCTTGGCACGATCTCTAATGATTTCTATCCCCAAAACAAACTGAGCCTCTCCCAAGTCCTTCATGTCTAAATGTTGAGCTAACATACCCTTGGTCGACTTTAACAGAAACATATCCGAGCTTGCCATTAATATATCGTCTACATACAATACCAGGAATATTACCTTGGTACCACAGACTTTAAAGTACACGCACTCATCCAGTTTGTTCTCTTGAAATCCTGACTTCTCCATCACACTATCAAACTTTTTGTTCCATTGCCTCGAAGCCTGTTTTAATCCATAAATAGATTTATTTAGCTTACAAACCATCAATTCTTTCCCCCTTTCAACAAATCCTGGTGGTTGACTCATGTATATGTCTCCTTCAAGATCCCCTTAAGAAAAGCTATTTTAACATCCATCTGATGAAGCTCTAAATCAAAATGAGTCGTGAGGGCTAATATTATTCTCATGGAGTCTTTGGTTGAGACAGGAGAAAATGTCTCGTTGTAATCCACTCATTCTCTCTATGTAAAGCCTTTTGCCACTAATCTCGCTTTATATTTATCAATATTACCCTCGAAGTCTCTCTTTGTCTTAAAGACCCACTTGCAACCTACGAGTTTGTGAACCCCCGTCGATTTTGGTACTAAGGTCCACACTTTATTCTTCTCCATAGACTGTAATTCTTCATGCATGGCTTCATTCCATAACCTTGATTTTGTACTCGAGATTGCTTGATTATAGGATGTAGGATCATCATCATCCCCTACGTTATATTTTGCTTCATTAAGATACACAAAATCTGGCAGTGCAACAGCCTTGCGTACTCACTGTGACTTTCTCACAGGTGGCTGAATCGGTGTGGCATCGGTGCCATCTATGTGATCATGAATATCTTCATGTTCCATGTCTGCAGTGTTGGAACCGTGCTCTTCATCATGGGGAGGTTAATGTTCATTCATCATTCTTTTTATTTCTTGCTCGAGGAGACTGTTGTCCAACCCCGGTGTACCTGCCAAAATACTGACCACCTCTATCGGATCTCACAATTTTAATTTGTTTTTCAACCTCTAAATGAAAAGATTTAAAACACTCCAAAGCTTCAGATTTTTCTGAGATGAGATAAACATATGCATAACGTGAAAAATCATCGATGAAGGATATGAAATAAGATTTTCCACAAATGGTTTTGTTTGGAAAAGGTCCACATATGTCAGTGTGTATGATTTCCAGCACACAGTGATGACCTCTACTAGTAAATAGGGTTTAGTTCTCGAGAGACTTTCTTGTGTGGAGGCAGGGACTTTTCCAATATGTATATATATACCAAATTATCCTCTCAGAGTTCCACACATACCGGCCTATTATCAGCAGTGGTGATAAACTTTATCCTCATAGCAAGTTCAAGTCCCATCGTGACTCTTATATCTTAGTGAATACCCTACAAGTACTCCTGTTAATTTGGCTACACAACAACTAAACTCCGCAACTCCTATTATATTAAGGATCCCAGACTCCTTTAACCACAAAACTCGCACAATGAATTTACGTGTGATTCAAGAAACCTAGTTGTTATCTCATTGTCATTCACATGAAGTCTAACATTGAAAACTTTTTCAAACGTAGCTTTGGTTTGTGCTGGATTTGCTGCTGCTAATTTAAGAACGGCTTTGTCAAGATCTTTGAGATTAGTTGCCGATCTAATTGGATAATCTTTCCAAAGAGATTTTACTCACTACTTATAGTTGTAGCCGAATTGTTCTTGGGTTTGCTTGCAATCACTCCTAACTAATTGAGACGATCTTGCATTTGCAAATGGTGCTGGTGACGACGAGAGACAAAAGAGCAAGGAAGCAATGAACACTGCATAACTGATTGAGAGGGCCATTGCTCAAGATGTATGTTTTTAAATTGAAGCTAACGTGATTACAAATTATTTGCTTGGGTTAAGAAATTAATGAACGGAGTATGATATATATAAGCAACCCAAGAATGGTATAGGTCTAAATTTAGGAGCCCAGTCTTCTGTACGATTTGTTTTTGTTTTCTGTTACGTAATAATCCATTGGATGGAAATTACAACCTTTAACCCATTCTTCTATTGAACCTTGTTTGACCTAAAAC
Source organism: Malus fusca (assembly GCA_035220775.1). Taxonomy (NCBI): domain Eukaryota; kingdom Viridiplantae; phylum Streptophyta; class Magnoliopsida; order Rosales; family Rosaceae; genus Malus; species Malus fusca. Next base: position 13,138,602 of record CM069061.1, on the reverse strand, counting down.
ACAACAAAAGCTGGACTTCATTGTTTCTAGAATTCCAATCCTAACGATACAATTGGACATTGTGGTTTTTGGTACATATATCTTGTAATTTAATATCTCTAGAGCTCAACACAGTTTGACCGTTACTCGCAACATCGCCTGCAATTTTGACTTTAAATTTGGCCGTCACAAGATGCTTGTAGTTTGTCTTCATATTTAGCTATTTAATGAAGCAGTGGCGGAACCAAAAATCGAAGTTAGGAAGAACCTCCAAGCCATGTGACCAAAATTAGATTAAAGATAATACGATCAATGAGAGAAGATTTGAGAGTTAACTTTTGTGTAGGAATGGAAATTTGAATCAAAGGAGAGCAACAAAGTCAAGAAAATAAGAATTGAACACTGAGATAATAATACCAAAAGCATTGAACTTGTTCAAAAGTTTTGCAAAAAAGAAACGATTAATACATCAAAGTTGAAAAAGCATTATAGATCATGGCTCAAAAATCCAAATGTGTGATTCTTTTTTAAATATAAACTTTTTAAACAACACTATGGATGCAAAATGGTGATTTAACTACATTGTGCTCAATGGAAAGCAGACAAACCGAAATTAAAAAAATAAAAAACACAAGCCAAATCATACAAAATAAAGAAAATGATGGAGAGGCCCAGGCCAATCCTTGTCCTCATGTCTGCAACTAGAGTAAAACCACCACCGCACGGTACCAAAACTGATATTGTTAAATAGGCTCCCTCGAATCCCTCTTGATTAAATCTCTATAAAGCTGTGCCTATCTTTTGTATTCGTTGCTGCTAACTCAAGAGCGACTCGAGCAAGCTCTTCGTAATCATTTGCGGACCATGATCGAGGATTTTGCATTCTTGAAAAGAATGTCATTAGTCAAAGGAGGCAGTCTTAGAAGACTATTGTATTATTTTGGATTGTCTAAGGAAAGGTCATAAAACAAAGTGGGCTATAAGACAGACATGGGTGCATAGAGGACAAAATTGGATGCGCATTAGTTGTCGTCTTCCGAATGCTTAAAAAAGTTTCAAGTTCAAATCTCCCCACCCATTGAATAAAGAAACACAAGTTGCATGAATCCAATGGTGAATGAAATAAGTTAGAGACTGTATTTGGACTGATACGGGGATGTCAAATTTGAATGAAAATACATGTACCATAATTTCATCTTCGTTAAAGCCAATGCATAGTAAAGTGAATGCATGATAAGAAATCCAAACTAAAGAGGAACACAACAATGACATTAAACGATCGATATTCGTTATTCATATCAAAATTTTTTCATTTCTTTAAATTTCTATCCTTTTTATTTATAGTAATCACAGATACTTTTCTTTGGTACGCGTGTATTTTCAAATTTCAATACACTATTCTCATATCTTTTTCTAGATATTGAATAACTGGGAAGTAACAAGGAATGCAACATCCCTATATAACACGACCCAAAAGTTCGTCGTTGATACTGGCATAGGAAGCGGAACTTCAACAGAGGCCAATGCTCTTTGGCAACGAACAAGGTCATATTCGGCCTGTGTGAGGATTTCGGTGACCGATTTGTCACCGTCATTGACCCCTTGCACTGCGAAAACGAACGCTCCTAACGCAAAATCATACGAATCTACACACAGCTTTATAGCTGTCGTGCCATTAGCATTCTTGTCGGTGGCGTTTAAAGCTTTTTCAAACGTAGCTTTGGTTTGTGCTGCATTTGCTGCTGCTAATTTAAGAACGTCCGTGTCAAGATCTTTGAGATTAGTTGCCTTCTGGAGATGTGTTCAGAACGTCCTAGTCTTTAAAACAAGATATTATGGGCTGAATTTGGAGGATATCTGAGGCTAAACCGTTGCTGAACAAGTGCTTGGCAGATTCTCTTAGTTTTATTAGGATTTTATTTTGTAAGATAATTTATTATTATTTAGTTTCCTAGTTGGAGTAAGAGACCTATGTTTTAGGATTTGTACGATGGCTTAGCAAATATATTGCTTTTCCATTCTTAGTTTTTCCTACGCTTACTTTTACTCAACTTTGGAGACAAAGAACTTGCTAGGGTTTTCAAAGGCTTTCAGATTTTCCAATTCAAGGTGTTTTCATTCTTATTCAGTCTAATAATATTTTCTATGATTTCAATTATGAATATGCGTAACTAATTTCCGCTTTGCTAGGGCGAAGCCTTGAGCCTTAGCATGAATATGTGATTTTTATTTAATTGCATATGATTGATTGCATGCATACTTTGAATTATTGATCACCGTGATTAAAACTATCTAATTGTCTTAATGCTTGATCACCATTAGGATCTTTAGAAAAGTAATTTGATGCAATTTTGGTCGGAAGGTTCCCTGAAATTGGCGCTGGCTTCTTGTGATTAATAATTGTAATTTCACTTAGGATGAACACCACGTCTTAAGGGTTGCATGGTTTTTCTAAGGGTTTTCATAAAGCATAATGAGTCTTTCATGTTCAGATTTGATTCGAACGTCTAGACGAGTTGCATGTTAGATATACATTCTATGTTGGAGGTTCCAAATAGAATATAAATTAGGAAAACCTAACCTTCAAAGTGACATGTGTAGATCATAAGTAATTGGTAAGAATACATAGGATTGCTAGGTGATGGTGGAACCCTAGTGCTTTTAAAAATTGGTATTTAAAACTCTTTTCTTTTGTCATATTAGTTTTTAATTAGCATTTGTTTTTAATATTAAGCAATTTTAGAATCTCTTTTCTCAATTTTTAATTCTAAGTATTTGATTAGGAATTGTTTCTACATAAATTATCCATATAGTCCTTGAGGAGAACGATCTTGCATGAGCATCTATACTACAACATCCTTGTATTCTTGCAAGTATTTCAAGTGATTTTGACTTGCATAGACGTTAAAAATCTTATCGGTTAACTTTTGTGAAATTTGAATCAAAGGAGAGCAACGGAGTCACGAAAATAACAATTTAACACTGAGACAATAATACCATAAGCACTGAACTTGTTCAAAAGTTGTGCTAAAAAGAAATGATTACTACATCGAAGTTGAACAAGCATTATAGATCATGGATCAAAAATGCAAATGTGATTCTGTTTTTCAATATAAACTTTTTAAACAACACTATGCATGCCAACTGGTGATTTAACCACATCGTGCTCAATGGAAAGCACACAAACAGAAATTAAAGAATAACAAACCCAAGCTAAAACATACAAAATAAAGAAAATGATGGAGAGGCCCAGGCCTATCCTTGTCCTCATGTATGCCACTAGAATAAAACCACCACCGCGCGGTACCATAACTGATATTGTTAAATAGGCTCCCTCGAATCCCTCTTGATTAAATGTTTATAAAGCTGTGCCTATCTTTTGTATTCGTTGCTGCTAATTCAAGAGCGACTCGAGAGCAAGCTCTTCGTAATCATATGCCGACCATGATCGAGGATTTTGCATTCTTGAAAAGAACGTCATTAGTCAAAGGAAGTAGTCTTAGAAGGAAAGGTCATAAAACAATGTGGGCTATAAGACAGACATGGGTGCATAGAAGAAAAAATTGGATGCGCATTAGTTGTCGTCTTCCAAATGCTTAAAAAAGTTTCAAGTTCAAATCTCTCCACCCATTGAATAAAGAAACACAAGTTGTATGAATCGAATGGTGACTGAAATAAGCTAGAGCCTGTATTTGGACTGATACGGGGATGTCAAGTTTTAATGAAAATACATATACCATAATTTCATCTTCGTTAAAGCCAATGCATAGTAAAGTGAATGCATGATAAGAATTCCAAACTAAAGAGGAACACAACAATGACAGTAAATGGTCGATATTCGTTATTCATATCAATTTTTTTTCATTTCTTTAAATTTCTATCCTTTTTATTTATAGTAATCACATATACATTTCTTTGGTACGCGTGAATTTTCAAATTTCAATACACTATTCTCATATCTTTTTCTAGATATTGAATAACTGGGAAGTAACAAGGAATGCAACATCCCTATATAACATGACCCAAAAGTTCGTCGTTGATACTGGCATAGGAAGCGGAACTTCGACAGAGGCCAATGCTCTTTGGCAACGAACAAGGTCATCTTGGGCCTGTGTGAGGATTTCGGTGACCGATTTGTCACCGTCATTGACCCCTTGCACTGCGAAAACGAACGCTCCTAACGCAAAATCATACGAATCTACACACAGCTTTATAGCTGTCGTGCCATTAGCATTCTTGTCGGTGGCGTTTAAAGCTTTTTCAAACGTAGCTTTGGTTTGTGCTGCATTTGCTGCTGCTAATTTAAGAACGTCCGTGTCAAGATCTTTGAGATTAGTTGCCGATCTAATTGGAATATCTTTCCAAAGAGATTTTACGCACTGCCTATAGTTGTAGCCGAATTGTTCTTGGGTTTGCTTGCAAACACTCCTAACTAATTGAGACGCTCTTGCATTTGCAAATGGTGCTGGAGATGACGAGAGACATAAGAGCAAGGAAGCAATGAACACTGCGTAACTGATTGAGGTGGCCATTGCTCAAGATGTATGTTTTTAAATTGAAGCTAACGTGATTACAAATTATTTTCTTGGGGTTAAGAAATGAATGCATGGAGTATGATATATATAAGCAACCCAAGAAGGGTATAGGTCTAAATTTAGGAGCCCAGTCTTTTGTACCTTTTGTTTTTGTTTTTGATTTTGTTTTTCTGTTACGTAATAAACCATTGGAGGGAAATTACTTGCTTTAACCCATTCTTCTAATGATTTTTGTTTGAACTAAAAAACAACAAAAGCTGGACTTCATGGTTTCTAGAATTCCAATCCTAACCATACAATTGGACATTGAGGTTTTTGGTACATATATCTTGTAATTTGACCTCTCTAGATCTCAACGCAGTGATCGTTACTCGCACCATCGCCCGCAATTTTGACTTTAAATTTGGCCGTCACATGATGCTCGTAGTTTGTCTTCATATTTAGCTATTTAATGAAGCAGTGGCGGAGCCAAAAATCGAAGTTAGGAGGATCCTCCAGGCCATGTGACAAAAATTATATTAAAAATAATACGATCAATGAGAGAAGATTTGAGGGTTAACTTTTTTGTAGGAAAGGAAATTTGAATCAAAGGAGAGCAACGGAGTCACGAAAATAATAATTTAACACCAAGACAATAAGGTATAAGCACTGAACTTGTTCAAAAGTTTTGCCAACGATTACTACGTCGAAGTTGAACAAGCATTATAGATCATGGCTCAAAAATGCAAATGTGATTCTTTTTTTCAATATAAACATTTTAAACAACACTATGCATGCAAATTGGTGATTTAACTACATCGTGCTCAATGGAAAGCACACAAACAGAAATTAAAGAATAACAAACTCAAGCTAAAACATACAAAATAAAGAAAATGATGGAGAGGCCCATGCCTATCCTTGTCCTCATGTATGCCACTAGAATAAAACCACCACCGCGCGGTACCAAAACTGATATTGTTAAATAGGCTCCCTCGAATCCCTCTTGATGAAATGTTTATAAATCTGTGCCTATCTTTTGTATTCGTTGCTGCTACCTCAAGAGCGACTCGAGCAAGCTCTTCGTAATCATATGAAGATCGAGGATTTTGCTTTCTTGAAAAGAATGTCATTTGTCAAAGGAGGCAGTCTTAGAAGACTATTGAATTATTTTGGATTGTCTAAGGAAAGGTCATAAAACAAAGTGGGCTATAAGACAGACATGGGTGCATAGAAAAAAAAATTGGATGCGCATTAGTTGTTGTCTTCCAAATGCTTAAAAAGGTTTCAAGTTCAAATGTCCCCACCCATTGAATAAAGAAACACAAGTTGGATGAATAGAATGGTGAATGAAATAAGTTAGAGCCTGTATTTAGACTGATACGGGGATGTCAAGTTTTAATGAAAATACATATACCATAATTTCATCTTCGTTAAAGTCAATGCATAGTAAAGTGAATGCATGATAAGAAATCCAAACTAAAGAGGAACACAACAATGATAGTAAACGGCCAATATTCGTTATTCATATCAAATTCATTTCTTCAAATTTGTATCCTTTTTATTTATAGTAATCATAGATACATTTCTTTTGTACGCATATATTTTCAAATTTTAATACACTATTCTCATATATTTTTCTAGATATTGAATAACTAAGTAACAAGGAAATCAACATCCCTATGTAACATGACCCAAAAGTTTGTCGTCGATACTGGCATAGGAAGTGGAACCTCAACAGAGGCCAATGCTCTTTGGCAACGAACAAGGTCTTCTTGGGCCTGTGTGAGGATTTCGGTGACCGATTTGTCACCGTCATTGACCCCTCGCATAACACATACCGGCCTATTATCAGCAGTGGTGATAAACTCTATCCTCATAGCAAGTTCAAGTCCCATCGTGACTCTTATATCTTAGTGAATACCCTACAAGTACCCCTGTTAATTTGGCTACACAACAACTAAACTCCACAACTCCTATTATATCAAGGATCTCAGACTCCTTCAACCACACAACTCGCACAATGAATTTACGTGTGATTCAAGAAACCTAGTTGTTATCTCATTGTCACTCACATGAAGCCTAACATTCTCCCACTTGAATGTCAGTGATATTCCTCAATATAACAAGAATCATGATGATCATTGAGTTTACAAAAGCTTGCAGCCACCATAATTAGTAACCTATCATTTCAAGAAAAATGCAGAACCATAGAAATCCCAAGTACGAATAACATACACTTGATACTCTATAGTTACATACACATTTATCACGAAACACTAAGTTACTACCAGAGTTACGATGTTGAGAACCAACAAACAAAACCCTGGTTCCTCAAAACAAATTGAAAAATTACTTTCAGTACCGAAACTGTTTGGAATGACAAAAATGCACATATTATCAAAACAATAATAATAATTCATTGCATTGCATTGCAACTAGCTACTGACATCAAAAGAAACAACTAAACAAAACGAGTTCAACACTGTCTTTAGAGTGCTTACTCCCACTTATTCACTGAATCAAAGGACTATCTTACTCCCATGTTAAAAACATGCCTCTTGAAGACTCAATATCAATAGTCCCCTTCTTCACTTCATCTATCACTTTCAAAAACTTTATGTCCATTAACCTGCTCGCATAAGACCTTTTATTATTCTTCGAAAAGAAGATTGCAGCTTTATTATCATAATAAAGTTTGAGAGACCTTTCAATACTGTCAATAATCACGAGTCCCTTCATCATATTTTAAAGCCAAATGGCTTGTTAAGTCGCTGCATAACACCCCATGAATTCAGCCTCCATCTGGAAGATGCAATACTCTTTTGCTTTGAACTCTTCCACGAAACTGCCCCATCAGCTAGCAGGAAAATGTATCCATTAGTCGATCTCTTATCATCTATACATCCTGCAAAGTCAGAATCGGAGAATGCCACCAACTCAAGTTTGTCCACATGACTATATGTCAACATAAAATCCCTGGTCCTTTTGAGATACCTCAAGACCATTTTAGCTGCAACCCAATGAGATACACCAGGATTTGATTGAAACCTGCCCAATACACTCACTGCAAAGGCTAAATCCAGTCTTGTACATACCTGTGCATACATCAAGCTCCCTACTAGAGACGCATATGGTTTGTCTTTCATTCCTTCTTTCTCCAGATCATTCTTGCTACACTGTTTGCAAGTCAACTTGTCTCATTTTCCAATAGGTAGCTCTCCATTTGAACATTTATCCATGTTAAATCTTTTACTCACCTTATCAATATATTGTCTTTGTGAAAGGCCAAAAGATCTCTTGGCACGATCTCTAATGATTTCTATCCCCAAAACAAACTGAGCCTCTCCCAAGTCCTTCATGTCTAAATGTTGAGCTAACATACCCTTGGTCGACTGTAACAGAAACATATCCGAGCTTGCCATTAATATATCGTCTACATACAATACCAGGAATATTACCTTGGTAGCACAGACTTTAAAGTACACGCACTCATCCAGTTTGTTCTCTTGAAATCTGGACTTCTCCATCACACTATCAAACTTTTTGTTCCATTGCCTCGAAGCCTGTTTTAATCCATAAATAGATTTATTTAGCTTACAAACCATCAATTCTTTCCCCCTTTCAACAAATCCTGGTGGTTGACTCATGTATATGTCTCCTTCAAGATCCCCTTAAGAAAAGCTATTTTAACATCCATCTGATGAAGCTCTAAATCAAAATGAGCCGTGAGGGCTAATATTATTCTCATGGAGTCTTTAGTTGAGACAGGAGAAAATGTCTCGTTGTAATCCACTCATTCTCTCTATGTAAAGCCTTTTGCCACTAATCTCGCTTTATATTTATCAATATTACCCTCAAAGTCTCTCTTTGTCTTAAAGACCCACTTGCAACCTACGAGTTTGTGAACCCCCGTCGATTTTGGTACTAAGGTCCACACTGTATTCTTCTCCATAGACTGTAATTCTTCATGCATGGCTTCATTCCATAACCTTGATTTTGTACTCGAGATTGCTTGATTATAGGATCTAGGATCATCATCATCCCCTACGTTATATTTTGCTTCATTAAGATACACGAAATCTGGCAGTGCAACAGCCTTGCGTACTCACTGTGACTTTCTCACAGGTGCCTGAATCGGTGTGGCATCGGTGCCATCTATGTGATCATGAATATCTTCATGTTCCATGTCTGCAGTGTTGGATTCGTGCTCTTCATCATGGGGAGGTTAATGTTCATTCATCATTCTTTCTATTTGTTGCTCGGGGAGACTGTTGTCCAACCTCAGTGTACCCATCACAAGATGCTTGTAGTTTGTCTTCATATTTAGCTATTTAATGAAGCAGTGGCGGAACAAAAAATCGAAGTTAGGAAGAACCTCCAAGCCATGTGACCAAAATTAGATTAAAGATAATACGATCAATGAGAGAAGATTTGAGGGTTAACTTTTGTGTAGGAATGGAAATTTGAATCAAAGGAGAGCAACAAAGTCACGAAAATAATAATTGAACACTGAGATAATAATACCAAAAGCATTGAACTTGTTCAAAAGTTTTGCTAAAAAGAAACGATTAATATATCAAAGTTGAAAAAGCATTATAGATCATGGCTCAAAAATCCAAATGTGTGATTCTTTTTTAAATATAAACTTTTTAAAGAACACTATGCATGCAAAATGGTGATTTAACTACATTGTGCTCAATGGAAAGCAGACAAAAAGAAATTAAAAAAATAAAAAACATGATGCGAAAATTAACTAACGCACAAAATTAAACCCTATTTGTGACAATTGTAGTAATGAATAAGTAGGGATCGTTCTAACCGGGGATTAACTAGGGATGCTAACCAAAGTAAAATTAAATTAAAAACGTAAAAACAAAATTTAAAACTCTAAACTAAAATCAAAACACTTAATTAGAATCACTCAAAATAAAACTAACAAATAAACCAAAATAAATTAAAAGACTCAAAATAATTCAAGACTTTAGAAAACACAAACTAAATTGATTTCTAACAAATCTAACACTTTAAAATAAACGGGGGATTGATTTTTAAAGAAAAGTAAATTTAAAACAGAAACTTAAAAACAAACTTCAAAGAAAATATATTTTATAGAATTAAAATGATGAGACGTTAGTTAGAGGGTTCCTTATCCACACATGAATAAATGTATACAATTTAATTCCCAGTTATGACTTCAACAAACGAATAAATGACAACGCTCCAAGTTAATTAGGTCTGCTTAAATTAACCTTCAGATTTCCCTATATTCATTGAATTGGACGGGATACGCATCACAACCAAATTATTCTTATCAAGTTCCCTAACTATGGAATACGCATGATAGAGAGACATATCAAAGATCATTAAGTTCAATGGAAATCATAAACATCGACTAGGCATTCATAACTATGGAATACGCATGTTAATCCAACCTAGGGTTTACTAAACACAATCGTGACTAGCGATTTTTACTACTTATGGATATAAGTTCATAACGATTAGGTGAAATTCCCTTATATCCTAGCATCAAGTCTAAGCATGCAAATTAAGTGTCGACCCTTAACCCACATACATAAACAAGTTATTAATCAACACAGAAAAATAAACCACATCCAACGTTCAAGAATTCATAACTGGAGTAAATCAAATCATAATAAACATTTATCCATGGTTTCAAATTCACCTCTAACTAAACAGAAATTAATTACACATGTTTAATATAATTGAAAAGCAAATTAAATTAAACATGAGTTTAAGAAAAATAAAACCAAATAAGGATGTGCAAGGATCCGTGGGCCTGTCTCTTTTCTTTCCTTGCTGTCTGCCTAAGACAGATTTCTCGTTGCTTGTCTTCCCCCGTTACACTAGTCAGCTTAGTCTTTATTTTCTGCCACAAGACTTCTGCACACTGTCCCATAGAGCTGCCAAGGGCAGCTCCAATCCCTCCCGTGCTGACTTCTCTCTCCCTCGCACTGACCTTCCTGCCTTCCCCCCTTGGCGCTGTTCCGTGCGCTTCCTCGCTGCCAAAGGCAGCGTCTGACCTCCTCCTGCAAAGTTTCTTCTTTCCGTTTCCGCGCGCCAGCCTCCACCTTCTCGCCAGCTGCTTCTTTTCCTCTCTCCAGCTCGCCAGCTGCCTAAAGCAGCTCTTTTCTTTTTATTCCGTGTCTTCACGCTGCCAACGCAGCTTCTGGCGTGCTCTCCTCTTTCCAGCTGCAAAGGCCTTTCTTTATGTCATTTTTTTTTCTTCTGCCAGCACAAAGTCTTCCTTTCCTGCTTCTTTATTTTATATATATCATTTTATTCCTTTTGCTTTCCTTTTTCGCTGGTTCCTATCAGCATGTCGTTCTTTCTTTTTTTTTTTTTAATTTCTTTATTCCTTTGTTTTCTGACACTTTCTCCAGTTTGAATACACAGCCTGAAATTTATGGCATTATAAATATTAAGTATATTAGCTGCACATCTTTAAGCATAAAATATGATGCAACAAATTTATTACTTAAAATCACACTTGTGCTATTTTTATTTTCTTAGCTAGATAAATTCGATAAAACACAAAAACAAAGTAAATAACATAAAAATATGAGGAAATAACTAAGAAAAGACAAGAGAATTTGATGTAAAAATATATATAAATATGAGCTTATCAAATACCCCCACACTTAGCTTTTGCTAGTCCTCGAGCAAAACAGAGAAAACAGAAAAAGTAATAACATGAAAATTATTAGTTTCCCCCTATGTGACCCTCATAGAACTTCATTCGAGAACACAAATCATCAAGAACCATAGCTAACACCAAACAAGCTAATCCAAGTTCATTTTCCTTATTCAAATATTAGCAGTAATCTTTGAATCATCTTTGAAGTGTAGTGTGTGAGATAGCCATGCTAATGCAATTTCAAATTTTTATTTTAAAATCACCATATGCAAACTAGCGACCTTCTCACTGGATATACACTTAATCACACATGTGTTTAGTTTTAATGTGTTTCGCTCAAAGAATCAAATGTGAAAGTTCTACCATAAGCTTGCATAAAGATCACTTCTCCACAATCATAATTGCAAAACTTAAATCAAGAGGACTTTTATTGGACGTAATGAGGTTTAGGGCGAGGGTTATTGAAACGAAAGAATAGGAAAACACAAGTTCCAAGCTACATTGCAAGCAATTCTTTTGTTTAGATTTATAAGAACTCAAGCTTTCCAGCTATTCTTCTGACATCTCCAACCACACCCTTAACTGAAACTTAAAACTCTTTTTATTTTCTTTGTATACAATCTTTCTTTTTCTTTTTCTTTTTTTTTTTTTTTTTTTTTTTTTTTTTTAATACAAACATCAAATACCCCCACACTTATTCTTTTGCCAAACACCTTCAAAGTACTTCACAAACGTTTCTCATAAGATAATTTCACAATACTCACTAGCTTGCTTGGAAAAGGTAAGGAAAAATATTTCAGGCATAAGGGTAGACATATCTGGTGATAAGAAATAAAAGGCTCACAAATACGGCTCAAATTGGCAATCTAATGATATCATTTTTCTTTGGGAAACATGGTTATTTGGGCCATGGTGGTAAACCTAATGCCTCTATCATTTTCAAGTTCATGCAATCAATGACAAATATTTCGAAAGATCGTTATGCAAGTTCTAGAGAAGTATCTCACATAAGTTCATCACACATGAAAGAATAAGAGTGTATGAAAAATGCACACACTTTCAATAGGCTCAAAAACTCACATAGGGTGTATATGGTCACTAAATTCACATATGGAGCTTTAAATCATGCTTTAGTTTCACATCAACAAGGTTATGTGCATTTGGTTTTTCAAAGATGATCAAATATGTACAAACTAACACGAGAATTAGGAATTTCACACAACACATGTTAACTAAGTTCTTGATGATCATGGTTCAAATTTTATCCAATTATATCATTGGGTCGGGAAACTAACAAAAATCTAAATCAAAACAGTAAGGAAAACAAGGAAATATTTTTGGATTTTTTTTTTTTTTTTTTTTTTAAATTTTTTTTTTTTTTTTTTTTTTTTTTTTTTAAATAAAACAAAACTAATTAAGAAAACAAAGCAATAACATGGAAACAAATGAAACCAGTTCAAAGTCGAAGGTACAAAAATTTTTAATTTAGTCATTTTTATACTATTTACCCCCACACTTAAACTAGACATTGTCCCCAATGTCAGAAAATATAGTAAAATGCAAATAAAAATAAAATAAATAAATATAAAGAAACAAAATAAAACAATAGGACTGAAAACTTCCCTAATTTGCAGAAAATCAAGCGATGACCCCCCAAGCTAAAATTTTGCAATCAACTTCAAGGGTGGAAATAACCAAAAGTTCCTGCAAAGAAAAGAAATAAGTCAGTTAAGCACGCAAGAAAATATAAAAAAAACAAATAAACGAAAAAATTGAAAATGAAAATTAAAGATAATAATACAACTAAAAGTGATCATTGGTCATGTTTGGTGACTTTCCACAGCTTTGAACTTGAACTGGCCTCGAAACTTCTTAGCAAGGAAAATGAGACTTGATTGGTGTTGGTGTTGAAGCTTCTCGAGCTCTTGGTTTCAACTCGGACTCCTTCTGCCGGGTTGATTGAGTCTCAGGCTACATTCTTCTCTTTTTGTTCTTCTGCATGGCAGGTAGGCACGAGGTAGAAGTGGTGGTCTGTTTCTTTGTTCAATCTGTCCAAGTGCCGACCGTTTGCCTTTCTTTCACCTTGCCCCGTAGCCAAGAGCAAGGGTAAAGGAAAAGCATGCCATGAGAAATCTTTGCCTCTGACTCTGATGATATGGGATACTTTTGCTTTTGAAGAAGTATCGTTCCACAGGTGTATGCTTGAACTGGGCTGGGGAACTTCTTAGCAAGGAAAATGAGACTTGATCTTGAAGATGAAGCAGCACCTTGTCTCCACATGCTTCAAGTAACATTTTCACTTGCCTTGGCTGTTCTCCAGGCAGATGTGGCGACTTCTTCGGAAGTACATCAGTGGTTGAAGAAGAGCATTCGAGAGCAATGCTAGGTAAGCAATCAGGAAGGATTTCCAGGCAGTCGGTTCTTAGATTGGAAGATTGACACCGAGTGCTGGCTGATTGCCCGCTTTCTCCTTGCCCCAAAGACAAGGAAAAGGACAGGGAGAAAGCGTGATATGAGATACTCTTGCTTTCAACCTTCATGATATGAAATACTCTAGCTCTAGATGACTTGTTTGCAAAGGTATCCCAAGGAATGAGAAACACAGAGAAACTCGAGAGGGTTTGTTGGAAAGGCATTTTGGGAGATGAAAAATTTCGGAGATGAAGAAGTGTTGAGAGTGTGTCTTTGCTGTTGAAGGCGAAGGTAGACGTTTATAGAATTTTTTCTTCACAACCGAAACTATTCCTTTACCCCTGTCGGCAGCCGGTGGATGGATGAACAGTACAAGTTACGCGCTTTCTGAAAAAGCCACCTGTAATTTGCGCAAAGCTGACAGCGCGCGTGACGAGTGACGACAAAAATGGAAAAGCTGCACGCCTCGTGATTCCTGACTGCTCCGGCTTTTGAGAGAGACGCCCGACTTTTGAGAGAGCGGCGTCCGACTTTTGAGAAAGGAACCGACTTTTGAGACGGAGTCCGACTTTTGAGAACGGCGACGTCGCTTTTGAGAAAAGAGTCCGGCTTTTGAGAAAGGCGCCCGACTTTTGAGAAAAGAATCCGGCTTTTGAGAAAGGAGCCCGGCTCTTCGATTTGCGAGAGGGCGCCTCTTCGACTGCTGAGTGATGCCTCAACGATTTCTTCTTCTTATAAGAACGCTCATTTTTGTTCCACAACACACTTAAGCTCCCCCTGTAAACACTTCCTCCTGCAAACACTCCCTCTTACATCTTCTTTAATCTTGATCAGTTCAACTCTTCATTCTCAACACCTTCAAATATGTCTTGCCCCTCTGACCGTCGCCTTAACTTGAATGTTGGGGAAGATAGTGATATATCTTCTCCAACCAACATTTGGCAGCCATCCTTTATATCCCCAAATGGTCCTCTTACAGTTGGGGATTCCATGATGATGAACGAAACAACCGCATCGGTGGTGGCCAGAAATCTGCTCACTCCTAGAGACACTAGGATACTTTCAAGGCGGTCCGACGAACTAGCTGTCCAGGACTCTATGGCCTACAGCGTCCGATGCGCAGGCTCCGTATCAAACATGGGCCAGCGCCTTCTTGCACGAACTCGTCAGGTGGAGTCGTTGATGGCTGAAGTGGCTAGTCTTCGGCAGGAGGTCAGAGTGCTTAGGCATGAGAACAGGGATTTGCACATGCTCGCAACCAATTACTCCACAAGCATGAAGAGGAAGCTTGATCAGCTGCAGGAGTCCGAAGTGCGGATTCAGAGTGATCATCAACGGTTTATGACGTTACTCCCGAGGTTTGTGTTGCCTTCGTCCTCGGGAGCAGCACCAAGTATTGAGGCTCCGAATGATCCAGCTCTGGCGCTTCGTCTTTCAGGGGCTCCGTCGACCTCCGAGGCACCACCTACCAACGACCAATGAAAGCTATTAGTTTTACATTATTGTAAAATATTTATGCTTTAAGTTTATTTAATTATAAATATAAATAAAAGTATTTTTGTTTTGTTTTGTTTTTTTTTTATTATTATTATTTTTTTTTTTTAATTATGTGATGTTTATTATTATTATTATTATTATTTTTTTTTTTTTTTTTTCATTTTTTATTTTATATAAATGTAAAATAAGTAAATCAAAGTAAAAAAAAAGACTAAGTTTAATCTCCTAAACAAAAATCACAACTAAATAAACAAAACAAAAATCACAACTAAATAACAAAACATAATGAAATCAACGTAAAAAAAAAATCAACGTAAAATAAATTCACACAAGAGCAAACAAACAATGAAAGAACTAAACAAAGTAAAATAAATTCAGTAAAGAGAAGGGATTAGGAATGCAAATCTGATTGTGGGTGATTCCTAGGCCTCCCTTCATTATTCAAATGCATGGGCTTATCATTAAACGGACGGTGGTACTTGAAATGATCCGACAACGGTCTAAGTTCTAATGACGGTGCCTGAATCATCAAAATTAGAAACAAGTTAGTATAAATTAAAATTAAAAATGGAGAATATGGCTTACTATCTTTTTCAAACTCAATCACAAACACCACATCTTGGAATGTTTCAGGGACTTTGCACTTAGCCAGATTGCATGTGATGATTGTGACATGGCCCCTGTTATCAAACTCAATTTCCTTGGCATTGGTTGTCTCATGCACAACCTCTTGGATGTATTCTTGAAATTCTTCGGCCACCTCATTTTCTGGAATCCCTCTTCTTGGTGTACAAGTTTCTTTGATTGTTTCAACATCATCGGGAACATGATTTTGTGCACCAAAAATTTGGATCTCATTTTGCACCTCTGGAAGATCTTCCACAACGTATTTTTCATTCACTTCTTCCTTGGGATTTAAAAACCTGCAAGGAAAAAGGACATTTGGTGGAACGATGTTAGAATGAATTGAACTTAGAACCTCCTCACCTGAGTTGGATGACATAAGGACTTGGGGGGTTTGCGATAAGAATTCTTCTAAACTGCCCAAGTCGTCATCCTCATCTTCTTCTTGAATTGGCAATTCATCCATGTTCGGGCTCTGTTTGGATGGTTCTGGGACAACTTCATCCTCCATGTCACCTTGATCTCGAATCTGTGCCATGAATTCCATAATCTGCCCAACTTGCTCCTCCAAAGCATCCACCTTGTTGGCTTTATTTTGCATCTCCATGTTTCGATTTTCTACGTCCTGGGTCAAAGAGGTTAGTAACTTATTCAAAATGTCATTATCCGAGGACGTACCTGAATTTGGTTGGGGAGATTGTGGTGGAGGCTGTGGTGGTTCATATGGCCATTGATAGTACTCCTCCGATGGCTGCCAATATTCTGTTTGGTGAGTCTCCTCAGCTTGATTTTGTGAACCCTGCGCCAAAGAAATGAGTCCATCAAGAATTTCATTATAATTAATGGGCACACTTGAATTCGATTGAAATTGCTGTGGGGGATGCTGTGGTGGCTGCATAGGTCTTGAATAGAACTCGTCTTGCTGCCAATATCCACCTTGTTGAAATTGTTGAGGTTCATCCCACATATACTCTGAATTACTTCTCCAATCCGAATTATAAGCGTTGGAAAACATGTTGCCCCTTGATTGGTTATAGCCTTGATATCCCCAAACATCTTCATTTGCAGAAAATTGGGGATATTGATGAGTTTGAAATCCTTGCTCATAGGGCATATCAAATGTAGGGACACTTGGCATTGTGGTCCGTTCGGCATTATGAGTCAATTGAGCAGTGAGTTGTGCCAATTGAGCTTGAATGGATTCGAGTGCCATGTCTCGCTCCATTGTACCTAAAATCAAAGAAAACTAAATCAAATATCAAAAGTTAAAAAAAAACATAACAAACAAAAACAAATAAAATAAAATAAAATAAACACAAATAAAATAAAATAAAATAAAAAGTAAAACACAAACAAAAACATAAACAAGGGATTAGCAAATTTGCTAATCCCAGGCAACGGCGCCAAAAATTTGATGCGAAAATTAACTAACGCACAAAATTAAACCCTATTTGTGACAATTGTAGTAATGAATAAGTAGGGATCGTTCTAACCGGGGATTAACTAGGGATGCTAACCAAAGTAAAATTAAATTAAAAACGTAAAAACAAAATTTAAAACTCTAAACTAAAATCAAAACACTTAATTAGAATCACTCAAAATAAAACTAACAAATAAACCAAAATAAATTAAAAGACTCAAAATAATTCAAGACTTTAGAAAACACAAACTAAATTGATTTCTAACAAATCTAACACTTTAAAATAAACGGGGGATTGATTTTTAAAGAAAAGTAAATTTAAAACAGAAACTTAAAAACAAACTTCAAAGAAAATATATTTTATAGAATTAAAATGATGAGACGTTAGTTAGAGGGTTCCTTATCCACACATGAATAAATGTATACAATTTAATTCCCAGTTATGACTTCAACAAACGAATAAATGACAACGCTCCAAGTTAATTAGGTCTGCTTAAATTAACCTTCAGATTTCCCTATATTCATTGAATTGGACGGGATACGCATCACAACCAAATTATTCTTATCAAGTTCCCTAACTATGGAATACGCATGATAGAGAGACATATCAAAGATCATTAAGTTCAATGGAAATCATAAACATCGACTAGGCATTCATAACTATGGAATACGCATGTTAATCCAACCTAGGGTTTACTAAACACAATCGTGACTAGCGATTTTTACTACTTATGGATATAAGTTCATAACGATTAGGTGAAATTCCCTTATATCCTAGCATCAAGTCTAAGCATGCAAATTAAGTGTCGACCCTTAACCCACATACATAAACAAGTTATTAATCAACACAGAAAAATAAACCACATCCAACGTTCAAGAATTCATAACTGGAGTAAATCAAATCATAATAAACATTTATCCATGGTTTCAAATTCACCTCTAACTAAACAGAAATTAATTACACATGTTTAATATAATTGAAAAGCAAATTAAATTAAACATGAGTTTAAGAAAAATAAAACCAAATGAGGATGTGCAAGGATCCGTGCGCCTGTCTCTTTTCTTTCCTTGCTGTCTGCCTAAGACAGATTTCTCGTTGCTTGTCTTCCCCCGTTACACTAGTCAGCTTAGTCTTTATTTTCTGCCACAAGACTTCTGCACACTGTCCCATAGAGCTGCCAAGGGCAGCTCCAATCCCTCCCGTGCTGACTTCTCTCTCCCTCGCACTGACCTTCCTGCCTTCCCCCCTTGGCGCTGTTCCGTGCGCTTCCTCGCTGCCAAAGGCAGCGTCTGACCTCCTCCTGCAAAGTTTCTTCTTTCCGTTTCCGCGCGCCAGCCTCCACCTTCTCGCCAGCTGCTTCTTTTCCTCTCTCCAGCTCGCCAGCTGCCTAAAGCAGCTATTTTCTTTTTATTCCGTGTCTTCACGCTGCCAACGCAGCTTCTGGCGTGCTCTCCTCTTTCCAGCTGCAAAGGCCTTTCTTTATGTCATTTTTTTTTCTTCTGCCAGCACAAAGTCTTCCTTTCCTGCTTCTTTATTTTATATATATCATTTTATTCCTTTTGCTTTCCTTTTTCGCTGGTTCCTATCAGCATGTCGTTTTTTCTTTTTTTTTTTTAATTTCTTTATTCCTTTGTTTTCTGACACTTTCTCCAGTTTGAATACACAGCCTGAAATTTATGGCATTATAAATATTAAGTATATTAGCTGCACATCTTTAAGCATAAAATATGATGCAACAAATTTATTACTTAAAATCACACTTGTGCTATTTTTATTTTCTTAGCTAGATAAATTCGATAAAACACAAAAACAAAGTAAATAACATAAAAATATGAGGAAATAACTAAGAAAAGACAAGAGAATTTGATGTAAAAATATATATAAATATGAGCTTATCAAAACACAAGCCAAATCATACAAAATAAAGAAAATGATGGAGAGGCCCAGGCCAATCCTTGTCCTCATGTCTGCAACTAGAGTAAAACCACCACCGCACGGTACCAAAACTGATATTGTTAAATAGGCTCCCTCGAATCCCTCTTGATTAAATCTCTATAAAGCTGTGCCTATCTTTTGTATTCGTTGCTGCTAACTCAAGAGCGACTCGAGCAAGCTCTTCGTAATCATTTGCGGACCATGATCGAGGATTTTGCATTCTTGAAAAGAATGTCATTAGTCAAAGGAGGCAGTCTTAGAAGACTATTGTATTATTTTGGATTGTCTAAGGAAAGGTCATAAAACAAAGTGGGATATAAGACAGACATGGGTGCATAGAGGAAAAAATTGGATGGGCATTAGTTGTCGTCTTCCGAATGCTTAAAAAAGTTTCAAGTTCAAATCTCCCCACCCATTGAATAAAGAAACACAAGTTGCATGAATCGGATGGTGAATGAAATAAGTTAGAGCCTGTATTTGGATTGATACGGGGATGTCAAGTTTGAATGAAAATACATGTACCATAATATCATCTTCGTTAAAGCCAATGCATAGTAAAGTGAATGAATGATAAGAAATCCAAACTAAAGAGGAACACAACAATGACATTAACCGATCGATATTCGTTATTCATATCAAATTTTTTTCATTTCTTCAAATTTCTATCCTTTTTATTTATAGTAATCACAGATACATTTCTTTGGTACGTGTGTATTTTCAAATTTCAATACACTATTCTCATATCTTTTTCTAGATATTGAATAACTGGGAAGTAACAAGGAATGCAACATCCCTATATAACATGACCCAAAAGTTCGTCGTCGATACTGGCATAGGAAGCGGAACTTCAACAGAGGCCAATGCTCTTTGGCAACGAACAAGGTCTTCTTGGGCCTGTGTGAGGATTTCGGTGACCGATTTGTCACCGTCATTGACCCCTCGCACTGCGAAAACAAACGCTCCTAACGCAAAATCATACGAATCTACACACTGCTTTATAGCTGTCGTGCCATTAGCATTCTTGTCGGTGGCGTTTAAAGCTTTTTCAAACGTAGCTTTGGTTTGTGCTGCATTTGCTGCTGCTAATTTAAGAACGGCTATGTCAAGATCTTTGAGATTAGTTGCCGATCTAATTGGAATATCTTTCCAAAGAGATTTTACGCACTGCCTATAGTTGTAGCCGAATTGTTCTTGGGTTTGCTTGCAAACACTCCTAACTAATTGAGACGCTCTTGCATTTGCAAATGGTGCTGGAGACGACGAGAGACATAAGATCATGGAAGCAATGAACACTGCATAACTGATTGAGGTGGCCATCGCTCAGGATCTATATTTTTAAATTGAAGCTAACGTGATTACAAATTATTTGCTTGGGGTTAAGAAATGAATTCATGGAGTATGATATATATAAGCAACCCAAGAAGGGTATAGGTCTAAATTTAGGAGCCCAGTCTTCTGTACCTTTTGTTTTTGTTTTTCTGTTACCTAATAAACCATTGGATGGAAATTGCTTGCTTTAACCCATTCTTCTAGTGATTTTTGTTTGAACTAAAACACAACAAAAGATGGACTTCATGGTTTCTAAAATTCCAATCCTAACCATACAATTGGACATTGTGGTTTTTGGTACATATATCTTGTAATTTAACCTCTCTAGATCTCAACGCAGTTTAACCGTTACTCTCATCGTCGCCCGCAATTTTGACTTTAAATTTGGCCGTCACAGGATGCTCGTAGTTTGTCTTCATATTTAGCTTTTTAATGAAGCAGTGGCGGAGCCAAAAATTGAAGTTAGGAGGATCCTCCAGGCCATGTGACAAAAATTATATTAAAAATAATACGATCAATGAGAGAAGATTTGAGGGTAACTTTTGTGTAGGAAAGGAAATTGAATCAATGGAGAGCAACGGAGTCACGAAAATAATAATTTAACACTGATACAATAATACCATAAGCACTGAACTTGTTCAAAAGTTGTGCTAAAAAGAAACGATTACTACATCGAAGTTGAACAAGCATTATATATCGTGGCTCAAAAATGCAAATGTGATTCTTTTTTTTAATATAAACTTTTTAAACAACACTATGCATGCAAAGTGGTGATTTAACTACATCGTGCTCAATGGAAAGCACACAAACAGAAATTAAAGAATAACAAACTCAAGCTAAAGCATACAAAATAAAGAAAATGATGGAGAGGCCCAGGCCTATCCTTGTCCTCATGTATGCCACTAGAATAAAACCACCACCGCGCGATACCAAAACTGATATTGTTAAATAGGCTCCCTCGAATCCCTCTTGATTAAATGTTTATAAAGCTGTGCCTATCTTTTGTATTCGTTGCTGCTAACTCAAGAGCGACTCGAGAGCAAGCTCTTCGTAATCATATGCCGACCATGATCGAGGATTTTGCATTCTTGAAAAGAATGTCATTAGTCAAAGTGTTACAAGACTAATTTTGGATTGTCTAAGGAAAGGTCATAAAACAATGTGGGCTACAAGACAGACATGGGTGCAAAGAAGAAATTGTATGCACATTAGTTGTTGTCTTCCAAATGCTTAAAAAAGTTTCAAGTTCAAATCTCCCCACCCATTGAATAAAGAAACACAAGTTGCATGAATCGGATGGTGAATGAAATAAGTTAGAGCCTGTATTTGGATTGATACGGGGATGTCAAGTTTGAATGAAAATACATGTACCATAATTTCATCTTCGTTAAAGCCAATGCATAGTAAAGTGAATGCATGATAAGAAATCCAAACTAAAGAGGAACACAACAATGACATTAAACGATCGATATTCGTTATTCATATCAAATTTTTTTCATTTCTTCAAAATTCTATCCTTTTTATTTATAGTAATCACAGATACATTTCTTTGGTACGCGTGTATTTTCAAATTTCAATACACTATTCTCATATCTTTTTCTAGATATTGAATAACTGGGAAGTAACTAGGAATGCAACATCCCTATATAACATGACCCAAAAGTTCGTCGTCGATACTGGCATAGGAAGCGGAATTTCAACAGAGGCCAATGCTCTTTGGCAACGAATAAGGTCTTCTTGGGCCTGTGTGAGGATTTCAGTGATGATTTGTCACCGTCATTGACCCCTCGCACTGCGAAAACAAACGCTCCTAACGCAAAATCATACGAATCTACACACTGCTTTATAGCTGTCGTGCCATTAGCATTCTTGCCGGTGGCGTTTAAAGCTTTTTCAAACGTAGCTTTGGTTTGTGCTGCATTTGCGGCTGCTAATTTAAGAACGCCTATGTCAAGGTCTTTGAGATTAGTAGACGATCTAATTGGAATATCTTTCCAAAGAGATTTTACGCACTGCCTATATTTGTAGCCGAATTGTTCTTGGGTTTGCTTGCAAACACTCCTAACTAATTGAGACGCTCTTGCATTTGCAAATGGTGCTGGAGACGACGAGAGACATAAGAGCACGGAAGCAATGAACACTGCATAACTGATTGAGGTGGCCATCGCTCAAGATGTATGTTTTTAAATTGAAGCTAACGTGATTACAAATTATTTGCTTGGGGTTAAGAAATGAATGCATGCCGTATGATATATATATAAGCAACCCAAGAAGGGTATAGGTCTAAATTTAGGAGCCCAGTCTTCTGTACCTTTTGTTTTTGTTTTTCTGTTACGTAATAAACCATTGGAAGGAAATTACTTGCTTTAACCCATTCTTCTAGTGATTTTTGTTTGAACAAAAACACAACAAAAGCTGGACTTCATGGTTTCTAGAATTCCAATCCTAACGATACAATTGGACATTGTGGTTTTTGGTACATATATCTTGTAATATAACCTCTCTAGATCTCAACGCAGTTTATCCGTTACTCTCATCGTCGGCCGCAATTTTGACTTTAAATTTGGCCGTCACAGGATGCTCGTAGTTTGTCTTCATATTTAGCTATTTAATGAAGCAGTGGCGGAGCCAAAAATCGAAGTTAGGAGGATCCTCCAGGCTATGTGACAAAAATTATATTAAAAATAATACGATCAATGAGAGAAGATTTGAGGGTTAACTTTTGTGTAGGAAAGGAAATTTGAATCAATGGAGAGCTATGGAGTCACGAAAATAATAATTTAACACTGACACAATATTACCATAAGCACTGAACTTGTTCAAAAGTTGTGCTAAAAAGAAACGATTACTACATCGAAGTTGAACAAGCATTATAGATCGTGGCTCAAAAATGCAAATGTGATTCTTTTTCTTAATATAAACTTTTTAAACAACAATATGCATGCAAACTGGTGATTTAACTGATAATATTGTGATGATGATGAACAAATGAACAAAAGGAAGAAGATGAAATGAGAGTGATCGAGAGAGAATTAGAAGAATGAGAGGCTGTCTATTTTTCACACTGAGAACATTACACTTAAGGTCTTATATAGATCCTTCTTGCATCCACAATTACAATCATACCCTCTAACTAATTCTAATAGATTACTGGTAGAATATTTCATCATCTTATGACAGATGTCACCATCCTATGAGACTATATCTATTACTCCCCCCTCAAACCGAGCTTGGTGGAGATCCCAAGCTGAGTTTGTGACAGTGTTGAAGAAAAGCAGTATTGTGCAAGCCCTTGGTAAGAACATCAGCAACTTGTTCGTCTGTGGGAATGTATTGAACCACCAAATCCCCTTTTTGAACTTTCTCACAGACAAAATGGTAGTCAGTGTCTAGATGTTTTATCCGAGAGTGAAATACTAGATTCGAAGTTAGAGCCAATGCAGATAGATTGTCACAATGTAAGCAAGGAGGCATTGATATGACTTGATGAACATCTTTCAATAGAGTTCTAATCCAGTAGACATCTGCTGCATAATGTGTTAAAGCTTTATATTCAGCCTCAGTGGAACTTCGAGAAACTGTGGATTGTTTCTTTGATTGCCAAGAAATAGGATTCGACCCTAAGTACACCATATAGCCTGTGATTGATCTTCTGGTGTTGATATATGCTGCCCAGTCATAGTCTGAGTATGCAGAAATATGAAAATATGCAGACCTTGTATATCTCAATCCACATGTGACAGTTGCTTGCAAGTATCTTAAAATACGTTTGACCAAATGAAAATGGGAATCTGTAGGATTTGTCATAAATTGGCAGACCATATTGACAGAATGTGCAATATCGGGTCTTGTAAAGGTAAGATACTGAAGAGCACCTACAATACTTCTGTAGAGAGCAGGATCTGCAAAAGGAGTTCCTTCACAAGCAGCTGAGTATGTGGTTTTGATGGTGTAGAAGTAGGTTTACACGTCTCCATTCCAGCCTTCTTCAGTAACTCTTTAATATATTTAGACTTATTAATGAACAACGAACCATCTACTAAGTACTGAATTTGTAAACCCAGAAAATATGTGAGGGTTCCCAAGTCCTTGAGATCAAACACTTCTCCCAAGCTTGAGATGATTGATTATACTTTAGATGGATTGGAACCAGTAACTATAATATCATCAATGTATAGTAAAAGTAGAATAACATCTCCATTTTCTTCCTTGACAAACAAACTAGTGTCAGACATTGAAGTTGTGAATCCAAGATATGGTAAAAAACTTGTGAACTTCGAGTTCCAGGCCCTAGGTGCTTGTTTCATGCCAAATAAAGATTTCACAAGTCTACAAACATACTATGGATGTTCAGAATCAAAGAAACCTCGTGGCTGCTACATATATATCTCTTCTTCAAGATCACCATGGAAAAATGCATTTTTCACATCTAATTGTCTTAGATGCCAACCATATTGAGCTGCTATTGCAAGTATTAATCTCACAGTTGTGTGTCGCACAACTGGACTAAACGTTTCAAAGAAATCCAAACCCTTTTCTTGACTGAAGCCTTGAGCTACAAGCCTAGCCTTGTACCTGGAGATAGTACCATCATAATTCTTCTTCACCTTGTACACCCACTTGCTTCCAATTATAGTTCTATCAGATGGTAATGGAACCAACTGCCAAGTACCTTGAGCTTTTAGAGAATCAAATTCCTCTTGCATGGCATGTTGCCAGTTCACACTTGCGGAGGCTGCCTTAAAGTTCTTAGGTTCCTCAGTATCATGAACATCAGCTAGAAAGGAAAAACCTTCACATCTGATTTTGTTATCTGAATCATCAACAAAATCTAAAATTTTTAATGAAGACAATTCAGGTAAGGAATCCAATAAAGCAGCATAATTCTTTCTTTGTAATGCACCAGTTTGAATTCTGGTCTTCATACCAGTACACTTATCCACATAAACATAAGATTGATCATTAGGAGAAGAACATGGTGATATTGGAAGAATTACCTGTAATTGAGCAGAATCGAGGACAGGAAGCAAAGGAGATGTATCATTTGGTGTGGAAAGAGTATGGCCAGGTGATGGTTCTTCAGATGGTAAACTTTGAGTATGTCTTGAACTGTGATTTAATGAGCTAGAACCTTGACTCGAAGATATATCAAGATCAGAAACACCATTAGATCCATTACTAGCAAGTGGAGAGACACTATGCACTGATGGAGTTTGTGACTGTGAAGCATCTGAACCCTTTGATCTCATATGAACTGGTATTGGAATAACCACTAATGAAGTAG
Organism: Malus fusca; assembly: GCA_035220775.1. Classification (NCBI taxonomy): domain Eukaryota; kingdom Viridiplantae; phylum Streptophyta; class Magnoliopsida; order Rosales; family Rosaceae; genus Malus; species Malus fusca. The sequence goes on along the minus strand of CM069061.1, from coordinate 13,112,952 downwards.
TATTTTGATTCATATTTGACTGTTGACAAGATGACACCTTGAGTTGATGTAAGCATGGAAACACATTCTCGTCAAAAATGACATGTCTTGAGATAATCCATTTCTGAGTTTGTATGTTGAAACATATTACTCCTTTATATCCCATAGAATAGCCCAAGAAAACACACATTGCAAATTGCACTTGTAACTTGTTACGGCCTAATCCAAGGGTAAACTGCTGAACCAAAAATTCTCAAAGAACTCACAACTGGAAGTTTATCATATAACATTTTATAAGGAGGAGAATGCATTGACAATGATGGACACGGCATCCTATTAATAAGGAACACTGAATGTGCACAAGCAAAATACCAGAATTGAAGAGATAAACCAGCAGCATTCAACATTGTAATTGCAGTCTCAACAATATGTCTGTGTTTCCTCTCAGCAATACCATTTTGCTGAGGGGTATAAGGACAAGAAATCATATGTTCAATGCCTTTTGTAACCATAAATTGTGAAAATGATCTACTTGTAAACTCTCCTCCACCATCAGACTGAAAGCTTTTAATTTTAATCCCAAACTGAGTATGCACATAGTTGTAGAATTGCACAAACAACTGAAACACATCTGATTTGTTACACATAGGATAGATCCAAACATATCTTGTATATTCATCAACCAAAATTACATAATATATGTATCCTTCTAAGGATTTTACAGGAGATGGTCCCCAAACATCTGAGTGGACCTTTTCAAAAGGAAATCTACACCTATCAACCTTAGAAGAAAATGGGAGTCGTGTCATTTTCCCTTGAAGACAGGATGTACAGACATTGTGTTTTATATCTGACTCTAGTAAAACATTTGATTGTTTAAGCATTTGAACCATGACTTCATTAGACAGGTGTCCTAGTCTCTGGTGCCACAGACTGGACTTTACCAACTGACCAAGATATGCACTTGACTTCTGACAACTGAACGGCAGTCATTTACCATGCTGAATAACTGGAATTTGAAATAGCTCGTGTGGCCTACTCTTTCCGTGATACTATATCTCCCTTGTCTTCTTATCCTGCACAAAAAATTGATATTCATCACAAATGAACCAGCTTGTATTATCAGCACATAATTGTTTCACAGACAACATGCTCTTAGCAATCTTAGGAACATGTAAAACGTGCTTTAGAACAAGAGAATAATCATTAGTTCTAATAGAGGCAGAACCAATATTTTTAATATCCAAGTCTGTGCCATTGCCAACAATTATTTTATCTGAACCTTCAAAAGATTGCACTTGAGTCAGAGAGTTAACATCAGCTGTCATGTGATGTGTAGCCCCAATATCAACTACCCAAGCATCATTAGGATTGAATTGACTTGTGTGTTGAGCTGTCATAGCATTCAGATTTGATGATGGAGGTTGTCCTTGATATGCATAATTTCCCCTGTGGAAGCATTCCAAAGCACCATGACCCTTCTTACCACATATTTGACATTCAACCATAAACCCATTAACAGGAGCATTTGTATTTCTTTGAAAACAATTTTCAGCAGTGTGACCCCTCTTGCTACAAATTTGACATTCTATGACCACATTTGTCCTGCTCTGTGTATTACCAGACCATCCACTATTACTGTTTTGTCTTGAAGCCCCATAATTGAAGTGCTTGCCTTTATAACCACCAGACCTGAAATTGTTATTTCCCCTATACTGTGAACCAGAGAATGAATTTGCGCCATTATGAAACCCATTGGAACCATTAGACCTTGCCCCAGGATTCGCATTACCTACAAACCCAAAACTATAAGGCAAAGGAGGAAAATATGCAGATGGAGGAATCAAAGGATATCCAAGTTGTGGAATATATGGATCAACAGAATGTTAACCTGCGGACTGATTAGAAGACAGATTATAGGAACCAGGAGTAATTACACCTCAAGTAGTAGCAGGGATATGACAATGGCCTATCGGATTCGAGGTAGAACCAGAACCTTGAGTAGAACCAGTGGTGGAACTAGAACCATTACTATACATTGCAGACATATTTTGAGTTAACCCCCTTCAATTTCTTTCTCAGCACCAAGTAATTGAGCTCTAAACTCTTTCAAAGTAATCGAAGATTCTCTAGCAAGGATGATTGTTCTTATGATTGCATACTCTTTAGGTAACCCAGCAAGCCCAGCTATCATCACATCATTATCTGAAACAAATTCTCCTGCAGCACTAAGTTGATCCCTTATGTTCTTTAGCCTCATTAAGTATTTATCAATACTATCAGACCCTTTCTGAATGGTATGAAGTTATGTTTTGAGATGATTAACACTTGACTTAGAAATAGATGCATATCTTTCAACCAAATTCGACCAGGCTTCATGAGCAGTTCTACACCCGATTACATATTCCATAGCTTCATCAGACAAGGTTGCTAATAGAAGACTCAACAAAGCCATATCAGTAGATTCCCATTCAATATAAGCTTGAGTGATTTCATTTGTAACCCCAGTTTCTGTGTGGATTATAAACTTTGGTGGACAAACATTTGTACCCTCAAAATGTTCAAACAGTTTATGTCCCTTCAAAACAGCTTTAAACGGAAATGCCCATTTGGCAAAATTATCATCACGAAGTTTAATGGTGATCAAACCCAGAAGACTCTCAACTTTAACAACTGGAGCTAATGCAAACTTACCAAGATTTGTAAGCAGAAACAATCAATAACCCAATCAACAAACTAATCTACAACCCACAATGAAAGAATGACACTTTCTTGGGAATCACGAAAGAATGAAACTTTCTTGACAACAAAACTATCCTCAATACAAGAACTCACAGATTCAACGAATGACACATAATATCTGCTTCAATCACAGCAAAAAATTCCAAATTACCAGATCCACACACCATGAAATCTTAACCCTAGAATTTACCAATCAAGAAACTCCATATTTTTCAAGAACTGAAAGAGAATGCTACTGAATTTGAGAACAATTTCACCTGAAACAATCAACTCTGATCAAGAACGCCAGAAAACACCCACATCAAGATCTGTAACTCCTAAATTCGCCAAGAATCACGAACAACTCCAACCCAGAAAAGCGAATACGAACAGCCAGTTGTAATCAGCGGAAGCCACCAGATCAATTATCGCCGTAAGGCATAACCAGCGAAGATACCATGATAATATTCTGATGATGATGAACAAATGAACAAAAGGAAGAAGATGAAATGAGGGAGATCGAGAGAGAATTAGAAGAATGAAAGAGTATCTATTTTTCACACTGAGAACATTACACATAAGGTTTTATATAGACCCTTCTTACATCCACAATTACAATCATACCCTCTAACTAATTCTAACAGATTACTGGTAGAATATTTCATCATCTTATGACAGATGTCACCATCCAATGAGACTATATCTATTATTAACTACATCGCGCTCAATGGAAATCACACACACAAACAGAAATTAAAGAATAACAAACTCAAGCTAAAGCATACAAAATAAAGAAAATGATGGAGAGGCCCAGGCCTATCCTTGTCCTCATGTATGCCACTAGAATAAAACCACCACCGCGCTTTACCAAAACTGATATTGTTAAATAGGCTCCCTCGAATCCCTCTTGATTAAATGTTTATAAGCTGTGCCTATCTTTTGTATTTGTTGCTGCTAACTCAAGAGCGACTCGAGCAAGCTCTTCGTAATCATTTGCGGACCATGATCGAGGATTTTGCATTCTTGAAAAGAATGTCATTAGTCAAAGCAGGTAGTCTTAGAAGACTATTGAATTATTTTGGATTGTCTAAGGAAAGGTCATAAAACAATGTGGGTTATAAGACAGACATGGGTGCAAAGAAGAAAAAATTGGATGCGCATTAGTTGTTGTCTTCCAAATGCTTAAAAAAGTTTCAAGTTCAAATCCCCCCACCCATTGAATAAAGAAACACAGGTTGCATGAATCGAATGGTGAATGAAATAAGTTCGAGCCTGTATTTGGACTGATACGGGGATGTCAAGTTTTAATGAAAATACATGTACCATAATTTCATTATCGTTAAAGCCAATGCATAGTAAAGTGAATGCATGATAAGAAATCCAAACTAAAGAGGAACACAACAATGACAATAAACGATCGATATTCGTTATTCATATCAATTGTTTTTCATTTCTTCATTCTATCCTTTTTATTTATAGTAATCACGGATTCATTTCTTTGGTACGCGTGTATTTTCAAATTTCAATACACTATTCTCATATCTTTTTCTAGATATTGAATAACTGGGAAGTAACAAGGAATGCAACATCCCTATATAACACGACCCAAAAGTTCGTCGTTGATACTGGCATAGGAAGCGGAACTTCAACAGAGGCCAATGGTCTTTGGCAACGAACAAGGTCATCTTGGGCCTGTGTGAGGATTTCGGTGACCGATTTGTCACCGTCATTGACCCCTCGCACTGCGAAAACGAACGCTCCTAACGCAAAATCATACGAATCTACACACTGCTTTATAGCTGTCGTGCCATTAGCATTCTTGTCGGTGGCGTTTAAAGCTTTTTCAAACGTAGCTTTGGTTTGTGCTGCATTTGCTGCTGCTAATTTAAGAACGGCTATGTCAAGATCTTTGAGATTAGTTGCCGATCTAATTGGAATATCTTTCCAAAGAAAGTTTACGCATTGCCTATAGTTGTAGCCGAATTGTTCTTGGGTTTTCTTGCAAACACTCCTAACTAATTGAGACGCTCTTGCATTTGCAAATGGTGCTGGAGACGACAAGAGACATAAGAGCATGGAAGCAATGAACACTGCATAACTGATTGAGGGGGCCATCGCTCAGGATGTATGTTTTTAAATTGAAGCTAACGTGATTACAAATTATTTGCTTGGGGTTAAGAAATGAATGCATGGAGTATGATATATATAAGCAACCCAAGAAGGGTATAGGTCTAAATTTAGGAGCCCAGTCTTCTGTACCTTTTGTTTTTGTTTTTCTGTTACCTAATAAACCATTGGATGGAAATTGCTTGCTTTAACCCATTCTTCTAGTGATTTTTGTTTGAACTAAAACACAACAAAAGCTGGACTTCATGGTTTCTAGAATTCCAATCCTAACCATACAATTGGACATTGTGGTTTTTAACCTCCCTAGATCTCAATGCAATTTTCCTGTTACTCTCATCGTCGCACGCAATTTTGACTTTAAATTTGGCTGTCACAGGATGCTTGTTGTTTGTCTTCATATTTAGCTCTTTAATGAAGCTGTGGCGGAGCCAAAAATCGAAGTTAGGCGGATCCTCCAGGCCATGTGACAAAAATTAGATTAAAAATAATACGATCAATGTGAGAAGATTTGAGGGTTAATGATGAGTAGATTTTATATTAAATATGTAACCCTATTCTTAGTATATTTTGGAAGAATTTTGATACTATGAATTATATTTCCAATATAGGACTTTCGACTTTCTCTGGAGCAAAACATGGTCAAATGGAGGAATTTTTGAGTAATTCCAGTTGAAGGACATTCATGAGTCAGTTAGCTTGATCGTATCAAAATATCAGATTTTTCCACCAAGCGGTTATTTTCTGGCAATAAAATAAAGAAGGATTGCGCGGTGCTGGAATAGTGACGTTCTGGGTTTGAATTGCGTTTTTTGGAGTCGAAGATGACCTCGGATGGGTTTGTGGCCTTCTGGAGATGTGTTCAGAACGTCCTAGTCTTTAAAACAAGCTATTATAGGCTGGATTTGGAGGATATCTGAGGCTAAACCGTGGCTGGACAAGTGCTTGGCAGATTCTCTTAGTTTTATTAGGATTTTATTTTGTAAGATATTTTATTATTATTTAGTTTCCTAGTTGGAGTAAGAGACCTATGTTTTAGGATTTGTGCGATGGCTTAGCAAATATATTGCTTTGCCATAGTTTTTCCTACGCTTACTTTTACTCAACTTTGGAGACAAAGAACTTGCTAGGGTTTTCAAAGGCTTTCAGATTTTCCAATTCAAGGTGTTTTCATTCTTATTCAGTCTAATAATATTTTCTATGATTTCAATTATGAATATGCGTAACTAATTTCCGCTTTGCTAGGGCGAAGCCTTGAGCCTTAGCATGAATATGTGATTTTTATTTAATTGCTTATGATTGATTGCATGCATACTTTGAATTATTGATCACCGTGATTAAAACTATCTAATTGTCTTAATGCTTGATCACCATTAGGATCTTCAGAAAAGTAATTTGATGCAATTTTGGTCGGAAGGTTCCCTGAAATTGGCGCTGGCTTCTTGTGATTAATAATTGTAATTTCACTTAGGATGAACACCACGTCTTAAGAGTTGCATAGTTTTTCAAAGGGTTTTCATAAAGCATAATGAGTCTTTCATGTTCAGATTTGATTCGAACGTCTAGACGAGTTGCATGTTAGATAGAATTCCAAATAGAATATAAATTAGGAAAACCTAACCTTCAAAGTGACATGTGTAGATCATAAGTAATTGGTAAGAATACATAGGATTGCTAGGTGATGGTGGAACCCTAGTGCTTTTAAAAATTGGTATTTAAAACTCTTTTCTTTTGTCATTAGTTTTTAATTAGAATTTGTTTTTAATATTAAGCAATTTTAGAATCTCTTTTCTCAATTTTTAATTCTAAGTATTTGATTAGGAATTGTTTCTACATAAATTATCCATATAGTCCTTGAGGAGAACGACCTTGCATGAGCATCTATACTACAACATCCTTGTATTCTTGCAAGTATTTCAAGTGATTTTGACTTGCATAGACGTTAAAAATCTTATCGGTTAACTTTTGTGAAATTTGAATCAAAGGAGAGCAACGGAGTCACGAAAATAACAATTTAACACTGAGACAATAATACCATAAGCACTGAACTTGTTCAAAAGTTGTGCTAAAAAGAAACGATTACTACATCGAAGTTGAACAAGCATTATAGATCATGGATCAAAAATGCAAATGTGATTCTGTTTTTCAATATAAACTTTTTAAACAACACTATGCATGCCAACTGGTGATTTAACAACATCGTGCTCAATGGAAAGCACACAAACAGAAATTAAAGAATAACAAACCCAAGCTAAAACATACAAAATAAAGAAAATGATGAAAAGGCCCAGGCATATCCTTGTCCTCATGTATGCCACTAGAATAAAACCACCACCGCGCGGTACCAAAACTGATATTGTTAAATAGGCTCCCTCGAATCCCTCTTGATTAAATGTTTATAAAGCTGTGCCTATCTTTTGTATTCGTTGCTGTTAACTCAAGATCGACTCGAGCAAGCTCTACGTAATCATATGCCGACCATGATCGAGGATTTTGCATTCTTGAAAAGAACGTCATTAGTCAAAGGAGGCAATCTTAGAAGGAAAGGTCATAAAACAATGTGGGCTATAAGACAGACATGGGTGCATAGAAGAAAAAATTAGATGCGAATTAGTTGTCGTCTTCCAAATGCTTAAAAACGTTTCAAGTTCAAATCCCTCCACCCATTGAATAAAGAAACACAAGTTGTATGAATCGAATGGTGAATGAAATAAGCTAGAGCCTGTATTTGGACTGATACGGGGATGTCAAGTTTTAATGAAAATACATATACCATAATTTCATCTTCGTTAAAGCCAATGCATAGTAAAGTGAATGCATGATAAGAATTCCAAACTAAAGAGGAACACAACAATGACAGTAAATGGTCGATATTCGTTATTCATATCAATTTTTTTTCATTTCTTCAAATTTCTATCCTTTTTATTTATAGTAAACAAAGATACATTTCTTTGGTACGCGTGAATTTTCAAATTTCAATACACTATTCTCATATCTTTTTCTAGATATTGAATAACTGGGAAGTAACAAGGAATGCAACATCCCTATATAACATGACCCAAAAGTTCGTCGTTGATACTGGCATAGGAAGCGGAACTTCGACAGAGGCCAATGCTCTTTGGCAACGAACAAGGTCATCTTGGGCCTGTGTGAGGATTTCGGTGACCGATTTGTCACCGTCATTGACCCCTTGCACTGCGAAAACGAACGCTCCTAACGCAAAATCATACGAATCTGCACACTTCTTTATAGCTGTCGTGCCATTAGCATTCTTGTCGGTGGCGTTTAAAGCTTTTTCAAACGTAGCTTTGGTTTGTGCTGCATTTGCTGCTGCTAATTTAAGAACGGCTATGTCAAGATCTTTGAGATTAGTTGCCGATCTAATTGGAATATCTTTCCAAAGAGATTTTACGCACTGCCTATAGTTGTAGCCGAATTGTTCTTGGGTTTGCTTGCAAACACTCCTAACTAATTGAGACGCTCTTGCATTTGCAAATGGTGCTGGAGATGACGAGAGACATAAGAGCAAGGAAGCAATGAACACTGCGTAACTGATTGAGGTGGCCATTACTCAAGATGTATGTTTTTAAATTGAAGCTAACGTGATTACAAATTATTTGCTTGGGGTTAAGAAATGAATGCATGGAATATGATATATATAAGCAACCCAAGAAGGGTATAGGTCTAAATTTAGGAGCCCAGTCTTCTGTACCTTTTGTTTTTGTTTTTGTTTTTCTGTTACGTAATAAACCATTGGAGGGAAATTACTTGCTTTAACCCATTCTTCTAGTGATTTTTGTTTGAACTAAAAAACAACAAAAGCTGGACTTCATGGTTTCTAGAATTCCAATCCTAACCATACCAATTGGATATTGAGGTTTTTGGTACATATATCTTGTAATTTGACCTCTCTAGATCTCAACGCAGTGATCGTTACTCGCACCATCGCCCGCACTTTTGACTTTAAATTTGGCCGTCACAGGATGCTCGTAGTTTGTCTTCATATTTAGCTATTTAATGAAGCAGTGGCGGAGCCAAAAATCGAAGTTAGGAGGATCCTCCAGGCCATGTGACAAAAATTATATTAAAAATAATACGATCAATGAGAGAAGATTTGAGGGTTAACTTTTGTGTAGGAAAGGAAATTTGAATCAAAGGAGAGCAACGGAGTCACGAAAATAATAATTTAACACCAAGACAATAAGGTATAAGCACTGAACTTGTTCAAAAGTTTTGCCAACGATTACTACGTCGAAGTTGAACAAGCATTATAGATCATGGCTCAAAAATGCAAATGTGATTCTTTTTTTCAATATAAACATTTTAAACAACACTATGCATGCAAATTGGTGATTTAACTACATCGTGCTCAATGGAAAGCACACAAACGGAAATTAAAGAATAACAAACTCAAGCTAAAGCATACAAAATAAAGAAAATGATGGAGAGGCCCAGGCCTATCATTGTCCTCATGTATGCCACTAGAATAAAACCACCACCGCGCGGTACCAAAACTGATATTGTTAAATAGGCTCCCTCGAATCCCTCTTGATGAAATGTTTATAAATATGTGCCTATCTTTTGTATTCGTTGCTGCTAACTCAAGAGCGACTCGAGCAAGCTCTTCGTAATCATATGAAGATCGAGGATTTTGCTTTCTTGATAAGAATGTCATTTGTCAAAGGAGGCAGTCTTAGAAGACTATTGAATTATTTTGGATTGTCTAAGGAAAGGTCATAAAACAAAGTGGGCTATAAGACAGACATGGGTGCATAGAAAAAAAAATTGGATACGCATTAGTTGTTGTCTTCCAAATGCTTAAAAAGGTTTCAAGTTCAAATGTCCCCACCCATTGAATAAAGAAACACAAGTTGGATGAATAGAATGGTGAATGAAATAAGTTAGAGCCTGTATTTAGACTGATACGGGGATGTCAAGTTTTAATGAAAATACATATACCATAATTTCATCTTCGTTAAAGTCAATGCATAGTAAAGTGAATGCATGACAAGAAATCCAAACTAAAGAGGAACACAACAATGATAGTAAACGGCCAATATTCGTTATTCATATCAAATTCATTTCTTCAAATTTGTATCCTTTTTATTTATAGTAATCATAGATACATTTCTTTTGTACGCATATATTTTCAAATTTTAATACACTATTCTCATATATTTTTCTAGATATTGAATAACTAAGTAACAAGGAATGCAACATCCCTATGTAACGTGACCCAAAAGTTAGTCGTCGATACTGGCATAGGAAGTGGAACTTCAACAGAGGCCAATGCTCTTTGGCAACGAACAAGGTCATCTTGGGCCTATGTGAGGATTTCGGTGACCGATTTGTCACCGTCATTGACCCCTCGCACTGCGAAAACGAAAGCTCCTAATGCAATATCATACGAATCTACACACTGCTTTATAGCTGTCGTGCCATTAGCATTCTTGTCTGTGGCGTTGAATGTTAGCATTAACATGGACATACTAACCACCAACTTAGTCAACGTAGTGATAAGACTACATCCATGAACAACCTCGATACACAACCCTATATATAATCTGCAAGAGCGACTTACCTGATGTTATCAGTCCTCTACTTCCAGCACACAGTGATGACCTCTACTAGTAAATAGGGTTTAGTTCTCGAGACTCTTTTTTGTGTGGAAGCCGGGACTTTTCCAATATGTATATATATACCAAATTATCCTCTCATAACACATACCGGCCTATTATCAGCAGTGGTGATAAACTCTATCCTCATAGCAAGTTCAAGTCCCATCGTGACTCTTATATCTTAGTGAATACCCTACAAGTACCCCTGTTAATTTGGCTACACAACAACTAAACTCCACAACTCCTATTATATCAAGGATCTCAGACTCCTTCAACCACACAACTCGCACAATGAATTTACGTGTGATTCAAGAAACCTAGTTGTTATCTCATTGTCATTCACATGAAGTCTAACATTATCCCACTTGAATGTCAGTGATATTCCTCAATATAACAAGAATCATGATGATCATTGAGTTTACAAAAGCTTGCAGCCACCATAATTAGTAACCTATCATTTCAAGAAAAATGCAGAACCATAGAAATCCCAAGTACGAATAACATACACTTGATACTCTATAGTTACATACACATTTATCACGAAACACTAAGTTACTACCAGAGTTACGATGTTGAGAACCAACAAACAAAACGCTGGTTCCTCAAAACAAATTGAAAAATTACTTTCAGTACCGAAACTGTTTGGAATGACAAAAATGCACATATTATCAAAACAATAATAATAATTCATTGCATTGCATTGCAACTAGCTACTGACATCAAAAGAAACAACTAAACAAAACGAGTTCAACACTGTCTTTAGAGTGCTTACTCCCACTTATTCACTGAATCGAATGACTATCTTACTCCCATGTTAAAAACATGCCTCTTGAAGACTCAATATCAATAGTCCCCTTCTTCACTTTATCTATCACTTTCAAAAACTTTATGTCCATTAACCTGCTCGCATAAGACCTTTTATTATTCTTCGAAAAGAAGATTGCAGCTTTATTATCATAATAAAGTTTGAGAGACCTTTCAATACTGTCAATAATCACGAGTCCCTTCATCATATTTTAAAGCCAAATGGCTTGTTAAGTCGCTGCATAACACCCCATGAATTCACCCTCCATCGTGGAAGATGCAATACTCTTTTTCTTTGAACTCTTCCACGAAACTGCCCCATCAGCTAGTAGGAAAATGTATCCATTAGTCGATCTCTTATCATCTATACATCCTGCAAAGTCAGAATCGGAGAATGCCACCAACTCAAGTTTGTCCACATGACTATATGTCAACATAAAATCCATGGTCCTTTTGAGATACCTCAAGACCATTTTAGCTGCAACCCAATGAGATACACCAGGATTTGATTGAAACCTGCCCAATACACTCACTGCAAAGGCTAAATCCAGTCTTGTACATACCTGTGCATACATCAAGCTCCCTACTAGAGACGCATATGGTTTGTCTTTCATTCCTCTTTCTCCAGATCATTCTTGGGACACTGTTTGCAAGTCAACTTGTCTCATTTTCCAATAGGTAGCTCTCCATTTGAACATTTATCCATGTTAAATCTTTTACTCACCTTATCAATATATTGTCTTTGTGAAAGGCCAAGAGATCTCTTGGCACGATCTCTAATGATTTCTATCCCCAAAATAAACTGAGCCTCTCCCAAGTCCTTCATGTCTAAATGTTGAGCTAACATACCCTTGGTCGACTGTAACAGAAACATATCCGAGCTTGCCATTAATATATCGTCTACATACAATACCAGGAATATTACCTTGGTACCACAGACTTTAAAGTACACGCACGCATCCAGTTTGTTCTCTTGAAATCCTGACTTCTCCATCACACTATCAAACTTTTTGTTCCATTGCCTCGAAGCCTGTTTTAATCCATAAATAGATTTATTTAGCTTACAAACCATCAATTATTTCCCCCTTTCAACAAATCCTAGTGGTTGACTCATGTATATGTCTCCTTCAAGATCCCCATTAAGAAAAGCTATTTTAACATCCATCTGATGAAGCTCTAAATCAAAATGAGTCGTGAGGGCTAATATTATTCTCATGGAGTCTTTGGTTGAGACAGGAGAAAATGTCTCGTTGTAATCCACTCATTCTCTCTATGTAAAGCCTTTTGCCACTAATCTCGCTTTATATTTATCAATATTACCCTCGAAGTCTCTCTTTGTCTTAAAGACCCACTTGCAACCTACGAGTTTGTGAACCCCCGTCGATTTTGGTACTAAGGTCCACACTTTATTCTTCTCCATAGACTGTAATTCTTCATGTATGGCTTCATTCCATAACCTTGATTTTGTACACGAGATTGCTTGATTATAGGATGTAGGATCATCATCATCCCCTACGTTATATTTTGCTTCATTAAGATACACGAAATCTGGCAGTGTAACAGCCTTGCGTACTCACTGTGACTTTCTCACAGGTGGCTGAATCGGTGTGGCATCGGTGCCATCTATGTGATCATGAATATCTTCATGTTCCATGTCTGCAGTGTTGGAACCGTGCTCTTCATCATGGGGAGGTTAATGTTCATTCATCATTCTTTCTATTTGTTGCTCGGGGAGACTGTTGTCCAACCCCGGTGTACCTGCCAAAATACTGACCACCTCTATCGGATCTCACAATTTTAATTTGTTTTTCAACCTCTAAATGAAAAGATTTAAAACACTCCAAAGCTTCAGATTTTTCTGAGATGAGATAAACATATGCATAACGTGAAAAATCATCAATGAAGGATATGAAATAAGATTTTCCACAAATGGTTTTGTTTGGAAAAGGTCCACATATGTCAGTGTGTATGATTTCTAGCAGGGATTGACTATGATTTGAACCAAATTTTCTAGTGTTGGTGAGTTTTCCTTTGAAACAATTGACACATTCTTTGAAGTCACTAAAGTCAAGTTGTGGCAACATGTTTTGTTTTGACAAGGTGATGATTCTTTCTTTAGATATGTGTCCCAACCTTTTATGCCAAAGCATTGAGGATATTTCAGAAGTGGACAATAATTTTGAACCAACAACTTGAACACTAAAGCGTTCATTTTTATATGAACAGTCTAGTTGCCATATATCGATTTTAAGAAAAGCTTTTCCAAGCAATTTATTAATATCATGCAAATAGTAAAACTTTACACAATGATCGTCACCAACAAAGGTAAAGCCTGACTTAACTAACTTAGATGCAGAAATCAAATTCCTTCTCATGGAAGGTACATAAAGTACTGGACTCAATTCTAAAACAAAACCGGACGAAAGAACTAATTCGACATGGATTCAACAACTACTTTGCTCCCATTTCCTACATAGACATTGTAGACTTCATTGTTTATCTCCCTTGTTTTTTAGAATCCCTGCAAGGAATTAGTTATGTGAATGGAGCAGCCAGTATCAAACCACCAACTTTGAGGGGGAATAAAAACTAAATTCGACTCAACACATACAAAAATGTTTATTAACAAGCCAATTTTTTTAATCCAGTGCAATTCTTTCTTAAGTGACCTGTCTCTTTGTGAAAATAACATTCATTTTCTTTCTCAATCTCGGCATTAACAGGCTTAATTTTGTGAGATCCTTTAGAGGGGTTAGTACTTTTAAATGAAGAAAAGTTTTCTTTCTTCTTATTCTTACCAGCAGGTATGGTTGAACCAAAAGTAGAGTCCTTTTTGCGTTTTTTCGCTTGCACAACATTCACATCCATTGCATTGTCCTGTTTTAGTCGATCCTCTTCTTGAGCACACATTGAAATCAATTCATCGATACCCCATTTATCCTTTTGAGTGTTGTACGAGACTTTGAGCTGCCCATATTTATGAGGTAGGGAATTCAAAGCCATGTGGACTAAAAATTGGTCGGTCATAGGTACCTCAAGATCCTTCAGTTTCTGAGCAAGATCAACCATCTTCAATATGTGCTTTCTGACACTTCCCACACCATCGTACTTCATTGATGTGATTTGTGTAAGGAAGGTCCCAGTTTCTGCCTTTTCTAACTCCTTGAACTTCTCTCCTACTGCAGCCAAGAATTCCCTTGCATTGTCGGTCTTAGGAATTCCCCCTTTAACCAATTGAGCCATTGCTTTCTTCATGATCATCATGGACATTCGATTCGCCCTCTCCCATTTTTCGGACTTCAACTTTTCATCTGCAGTACTCTCAGCAGTGATAGCTTGAGGCTTTTATTCCCTCAGTGCCAGATCAAGATCCATGAGACCGAGCACAATCTCAACATCCTCCTTCCATTTCTTGAAGTTGGAGCCAGTCAAGGTCTCTATATTGTTGAAGTTGAGAGACGTCATGTGAGGAGCTAATGAATATCACAAAAACAATATTATTCAGGAGCTAGTTTATCAAACAAGGAAAACTATTGTTACAATATTTCCCCATCCAAAGTCATATAAACATTGTATCATCTTTAGACAGAAACCATTTATATTAGATTTGTATAATTGAGTCATTAAACACAAGGGCAATTTACACAACTTCAACATTTTCGAGCAGATGAAGAGTGTAATCTTGTCAATTTAATGACTCATTATACATTGATTTACTTGTTTGACTTGAATAAATAAACACTTTTGAGCAGATTATTATTCACTTAATACAAATAAACCACGTATCCAATCAGTTGGTCAACAAGCCAAAACAACAATCTAAACACTTTTGAGCAGATTAGATGTTGTAATCCTTGTTTATGATTCATATTATATTTGTCAGTTCAGTATTGACAAGCATATTATGAATCCAAAAGGTCTTCTGTTATTGCTAGTTTTTTCAGCGTTGTCCTCACCTGCATGAAATAGGTTTCCTGCAAAACATAGCAAACACAACTTGAGAAACACCAAGTAGCTTGTCATCATATTTTAATTGATAGGTAAGTCTCAAGTTGATAACGCAAGAACATATAGCGGAAGCGATATTTTTCCAAGATTATATTTGGTTTTGTATTTATCAAAACTATATCATAGTCCTTAACGAGAGTGAAGAACCCTAGCCACGTTGAATGGCTCTGATACCACATGTTAGCATTAACATAAACATACTAACCACAAACTCAATCAACGTAGTGATAGGACTACATCCATGAACAACCTCAATACATAACCCTATATATAATCTGCAAGAGCGACTTACCTGATGTTCCTGCCACTGAATGAACTAGTGAATCAGTCTTCTACTTCCAGCACACAGTGATGACCTCTACTAGTAAATAGGGTTTAGTGCTCGAGAGTCTTTTTTGTGTGGAGGTAGGGACTTTTCCAATATGTATATATATACCAAATTATCCTCTCAGAGTTCCACACATTGATGCGATGAAAGTTAAGCACTCAAATTAAACCCTCTTGTTGTCAAATTGTAGTATAAATGCAAGTAGGGATCGTTCTAAACCGGGGATTAGGAGGGCTTGCTAAAACCTCTAAACTAACTCAAAAACATAAAAACAAAGTTAAAAACGTTTGAATAAACTCAAAGGACTCAAAACAGGTTCACTAGACTCAAAACAACTTAAAAACACTCAAAACTGCCTAAAAACACAAACTGGGCAGATTTTTACTCTAAACACTACTTTGGACGAAATTTGTGTTTTGACTTGACTCAAAACACTCTAAAACACAACCAAAACAGAAATTAAACACTTTGAAACAAGAAAGTAAAAAGGGGGGTTTTGGTTTTTTTACGAATTCGAAACAAACAAACAACTTATAAAACTAGGCAGATTGTAAAACGGATTTAAGAAATAAGATGATGGATTAGTTAGAGGTCCGTTCTTCACACATGACACACTTGTACATGAAACGATTTCCAATTGCTTTTCAATAAACTATGATGCTCAACACCCCAGATTAACCGTGATGCACAAATTAACCCTCAGATTTTCCTTTACTCATTGAATTGGATGAATGCATGCGACAACCCAAATCATTCTCTAAAAGTCCCCTATATGAATGCATAATAGAGATACAATCAGAGATCATAACGTTCAATGAAAATCATAAGTGTTGACGACGCAATTATAACTATGAATGCATGATACAATTGCCAAGAATTCAATTAACACGATTGTGATAAACAACCTTCACTACTCATGAATATAAACTTGTAATGATTAGGTGAAACTCATTTATATTCTAGCATCTAATTCATGCATGAAAACTAAGTATGCATCCTTAATAAACATACAAGAATCAGTTATGAATAAAATAGATAATTGAATTGCAATCACAGCTTATCAAATCACAATTGGAAGAAATCAATTCAAATCTCAAGCATGTTCATAGCTTCAAACTTCCCCATAACTAAATAGGGGTTTAGCCACTCATAATTGCAACAAAATTAGAAAATAACAAAGTAGACATTGAAAGTAAGAACGAAGTACACCTAAAACGCTCCAAAGTTCCAAGCTTGAAACGCCAAGGACCTTTGTTTTCACCACCTTGTTGTAGCACAAGTGTCTAGGATGTGTATGGATATATGGATGGAATGGATTTGCACGACATGGAAAATGGAAATGTATGGAGATGTGTTTGAATGTATGGATGAAATGGAATTGAGCTCAAGGCAAGGGACTTGTGTTTGTGAATGAAGCTCTTTTGATGGATCAAGATTGTCCTTAGGAAGGGGAATGGTGGATGTATTTATAGGCTAAGGAGAAGACCACTTCAATCCTTGCATGTGCAGCTTGTATGGGTGTGTGATGTCCATGTTTCCCTTTACATTTGCACACACATGACCTCCATCATTTCAGCCACAAATCAACCCATTTTCTGCCCATGTGTCTGTCTTTCCTTTGCCCATGTGTGTTTGTTTCCTTTGCCCATGTGTGTGTGTTTTTCCTTTGCATTTGCACACACATGTTCTTCATTATTTCAGCCAACAATCCACCCATTTTCTGCCCATGCCAAGCCCTCCATGCCGTGCCTTTCTTGTTGTGTGTGTGTTGTCCATGTAGAGTGTGTGTATGCCCTCCAACCTGTGCAGTTTGCATGTGTGTAGCTGTCCATGTTTCTCTTTTGCATGTGCATTTCCACTTGCTCCAAAGCCAAATGAGTGCAATCATAACCCCATTTGCTGCTGAGTGTTGATGACAAAGCAAAACACAAAACAAGTGCCTTTACTTTCTCATTTTATTAGCCAAATCTGCTTAGCCCTTTTCTGAACCTTTCAGTGTTACAATGCCCATAACTTCTTCTAGAAAAATGATATTAACATTCATAAATTGCTCCAGAAAATAGACATCCGTAGCTTTCCAAGCATATAAGGCGCATTCTCTCATTCATTCTGAGCTGTTCGTAACATGCTTCCAAAGTCAGCTAATCTGCACAGGCATTTGAATAAAATCAATAAGAGATTGATGAAGAGTGA
The DNA here is from genome assembly GCA_035220775.1 of Malus fusca. NCBI lineage: Eukaryota > Viridiplantae > Streptophyta > Magnoliopsida > Rosales > Rosaceae > Malus > Malus fusca. The sequence goes on along the minus strand of CM069061.1, from coordinate 13,095,177 downwards.
TGAGAGGGATTTGAATAAATACCATATTGATCACCTTAACTCTTCGTTGATTGACTCGTTATTGTCCGTTGCATGCGCGTTGGAATCCCGGTATGCCTCGAGGGTAATCTTGTCCTTTTTTACCCAAAAGTCCACGTATCACCTCCATGATTTTTTTGTATTATTTTTGGCTTCACAAATGCCTCCACCTACTGGGCTACTCGTAGGAAATGGCAGTAGGTGTAGAGATCTCCAACTTTGATGCAGATTCTCACTTTGACGTGGAATTAGATTCTTCTAAGAAAGGGAAATAAATTGCCACCAAAGCCTATTTAAGCCTACCTTAAGTAGGGGATTAAATCAACTTCAGAAGGCAATTATTTATCCCTACAAGAAAGAGAGAAAGCTAGATGATATATATTCCACCTCCCTTAGCATTCTTCTTCGCTTGCCCGTGCAAAGAACCGTATTCCATTGAGTTTTTTGTCTTCTCTGTGACGCACAAGGGTAAAAAAAGAAAAAACAAATTCTTTGTCTTATTCTTGGGTGGTGCTACCATGGGGCAGCCATCAAGGTATTGCGGCATGTTGGCTAGCAAGGGCAAGGAGTTAACTCGGTATGGGCCGATGAGGTGGTATGGCAGGGGCCATGGCTTGGGCTGGGCAGCCGTCGGGGTAGTGCGACACGTCGATTGGTAAGGGCTAAGACTCGGCTCAGCATGGGCCGATGAGTTACTGTGGCAGGGGCCATGGCTTGGGTTGCTTCGTTTGCTGTAGTTAAGGGTAGCTGTTTGATTAGGGCCACGACTTGAGGCGCTGGGCGAGCCGAATGGCTTGAGCTTTTTAGGCTCTTGGACTTGACACGAGCTAGGTCGACAATTGAAATGAATAAAGAGGTCAGGCCTACTGGGCTACTGGAATGTTAGGCATGTAGGGCCCCTGCCTATTGGTCCAAGAAAGAAAAATGAGGGGAAAACCAGCTTGGGCTAAGCTCCCTTGCTATTTGGTTGAGCCGAGAAAGCTAGGTAGCAGGGCCTGGCTTGTGGCAGCCGACGTTTCGTCATAAACTGTTTGATCTTTAGGTTGCTTCGTGTTTTTGTTGAGCTGCTATCTGATTTACTGATTGTCATTCTCTGTCTATGGAGATTCAGAATTTGGCTCAACTTCCAAGACTTCTCCAGATATGAAGAAAGTGCACATTGCTTTAGGTATCCATGTTGAGTATCGTGGATGGCGTTGGCTGCTTAGTCCTCTTCATCAGGAGAAAAGTGGGTTATCCCCAAGAAAGTAGATAAAATGGATTAAGGCTGAAGCATTGGCTCGTCTAATCACTATCATGAAGCTTGCAGTGAATAAAGGTGGAAAGAAGAGATCTTCCATACCTGCTTAAGAGATGTCGGTTGAGAAAAAACCAAAGACTTCCTCCGCTGCTCGTGAGGGTCTGCCTACTGTCAAGAAGCTTGTGATTGACTTGACTTCTTCAAAGAAGAAGAAAGATGAAGGTACTAAATTTGAACCTATAATGCCTGCCATGCTGAAGATGGCTAGTACGATTGCTGATAAGATTACTCAGCGTAAAGGTTCTGTCGTGCCCTTAGTGCTGAAGTATGTACCAAGACATCCGCTGAAAGTTAAGTCTGGTTCTCATTTGGAGAGGCATGCTACTATGAAGAGCGATAAGGTGGACTCTGCTACTAAAGTGGTGTTTAGGCATGTTCCTCTTGCTACTGGACTGGTTCGCCTGCTGGGAAAGATGAAATAGTTCGCGTGGGCAGTTGTGAGAAATCTACCAATCCTATTTCTGGAGAGTCTGCTGAGATCTATGCGCTTTTTAAGCCTGATCTGCTTGAAGACATGGGCGCGTTTGCCAAACTTGTTAATGGTGTCATAGGGGTTATTTGCCTAATTTTCTTTGCGAATCATACGACTATGGTAGCTGAGGCTTATAGCCTGAGTTCGTTCCCCGATATCTCTACCTCCAATTCTCTACACCTTGAGACCGCTCGCCAGGAGATCGTTGACTTAAAGACTAGGCTTGATGTGATCTAAGTTAAGTATGAAAGTGCAGATAATGAGATTGGTCATTACATACCTCAGATTCAAGATCTTGAGTGTGCCTTTTAGGGCTTCATTCTGCTACCTTCGCAAAAGATGAAAAGTTGATTGTTGCTTATAATCAAGTAATCCACTTCCAGAAGATCGTCAATAAGCTTGAACCCCAAGTGTCAGAACTCCAAGGTGTGCTGAAGATCAACGAAAATCTAAAGAAGAAAGTGTATGATCTGCAGCACGTCCGTGTTGGTCTGCTCGAGGAGAATGAGCAGCTGAAGAGTTTGAAGGTTGGACTCGAGGCTTCCCTTGTTCAGTGTCAGGCCGATTTCTACAAGTTGGGTTATGTAGATCATTTCTTTGGTAGGTCGTATGACTTTGAGTTTGCTGGGAAAGACTTCGAGACCTTCTCTATTTCTCTGAAATACTTGCTTGCCTTTAGTTTTGAGGCTTCCATTGGTGAAGTAGTCGAGAAATTGGTGCCCAAACTAGTGTTGTTGAGGGTGAAACATTGGATGCTGCCGCTGCTGAGAGTGTGGCAGCTACTGAATGTGTGGTGACCGAGTAGTCATAGGATGTCTAAGCTGATGAAGAGTAGTCTTCTAGGTAGCCTTTAGGATTTTCTTTATTTTCCTTATTGCTTTTTGCTTTACTTGAACTTCATCGGCCTTTGCTATTTGTTTATCAATTTTGCTAGAAAAATTGATTACTTGTTTCCTTCGCTTTTCTTCAGCTTTGCTTCTTTTGTTTACGCCCAACCTTTGACCTCCAGACCAGCAACAAGCATGCTGCTTTTTGATTAAGCAGACAGACCCATTGTAGCCTATGTAGCCATAAGTTTTGGTGTAGAACCTTTGCAAAGTTGTTAACCATAAGGTCGACAACCGAACGTCGTACTTACAAAAGCAGAAAAGTATGCGTGATCATTTGGCTGTTAGCTTCGACTTTCTCTAATCCTTTGAGTTGTGTGGCCTACATCACAACGTATTAAAGATTTCTGGGGCATGAAATTCACTAACCTTTTGTATCAAAAGTACGTGGTTGTATGGAATTTCGTGGGCAAAGGTTCGAGAGAGCACCTTGAACTTTATGTAACCAATTCCGTGGGTTGCGTAGCCAGTATCACAACACTTTAGGAATCAGTGTAGATCTGAGTGATCATTCCGCGCTTGGCAAAGATGAAGCTTATCAACTGCATAACATGCCAGCAGTGGATTGAGCTTCGTATATGCATGTTAACTGTTAACCTTATACAACCTTCTGGAAACCGTAGGCTACCTTAGTGCACTCGATAATAACTTTAGGGTTTTAGGGCAGCTGTCCATAGGATACGTAATGTGTTTCCTCTGTCTCTGAGGCCCGGTTCCCCGTGGATTAGGCCAAAACTAGAAATCCTTCAGTTAGCTAAGCCTTGGAAAAGACCATTATGGCTAATTCTAGGGATCCCGGTGCAAGTCATCGTGTTACTAGTTACACCAGGGCAGCCCGACCCATCCACGACTAGATATTCGAAGTGTATAGTTTACCCCCTCGCATCGGATAGCAGACCCATATAGGTGTCAGGGAATTAATTTACCTTTCGTACTAAAGAGCGTACCCAGATGGATGTTGAGGAATTAGTTTACCCTATCGCACTAGAAATGATAGTTGGTGCCCAATGAGGTACTATTCCTGCAATAAGTCTCAGAAAATGTGCGATGTTCAATAAGAAGTGAGAGTGATCAGTTGTTGTAGGCATACAGTCGAGCTAGGCTTGTGAATGACTTCTTCGATCTTCAAAAAAATGTATCAACTTTGCTAGAAGGTAGAAATTGCATAACAACTGGAAAATCCTTGGCCAGCGAGGTTTTGTTTGTCGAGCTGCTTGTGTCTTCGAACTTTGATAGGCCTGAATGGGGACCAGGTGGTGATGATGAAATGTAGGATTCGTCCTTTTGGAGCCATCCCGTCAGGCGATGATGAAGGCTTTTCTAAGGATCAAGTTTTAGGTTGGAACTACCAGACTCGTCCTCTTATTGCAGCTGGAGATGAGCTGTTATTGCGTTCTTCCTCTGCCAGGTCTAATTTTGTGGCATTATCCTTTCTATTCTGCTCAATGGTTGGTAGTAGAGTGTTGATGCTCAGCATAATGACATTGGGAGGGATGATTACTTTTGAACCGGATGCTAAGGAGAAATGAGTTTTGCCAGTTGCTCGTCATTTGGTGGTGCGATACACCCATAGAAACACCGAAAAGTTCATCTGGCCACTTTCCTTTCTTGTCTGATAGGGATTTCATGAGGTAGTCGAGGGTTGTCTTATTGGATGTCTCGGCTACCAATTGCCTTGGGGATACTTCGATGTAAACATGCGATGCTCAATGTCATATTTTTGGAAGAACTTCGCCAAATCTTTGCCTACGAATTGTAGGCCGTTGTCTGTGACGATAGCTTAAGGGATACCAGATTAGCTGTTAATGTTCCTCCATATGAAGCGATTTATGTTTGTCTGAGTTGTGGTCGACATGGGCTTTGCTTCCACCCATTTCGTGAAATTGTTAGTTGCCACGATCATCATGCCTCTGCCCTTAGTTACGGGCGACATAGACCCTACCAAGTCGGTTGCCCACTGCATAAATGGCCAATGACTCATCTACGAATGTAGTTCACTGGCAGGCATTACTAGTACCAGCTTGTAGTGTTGGCAGTTGTCGCACTTTTGCACTAACTCCTTAGTATTTTTATGCCTAGTAGACCAGTAGTAGCCTATGTTAAGGATTGGCCTCTAGAGTGATTTCCATAAATAATTTCGTGGATTAAACTTAAAACCTTGAGGTCGTCGGGAGATGCTAAGCAGCGAAGATGTGGTCATGTGTAGAATCTTCGGACGAGAATGTCGTTCCACATGTAGTAGCATGCTACCTTAATTTGGAGTTTTCTATACTTCAATCTTTCTACGGGGAATGTGTCATTGACCAGGTAATCTATAATGGAATCTTGCTAGTTCGGAGTTATACTAACTTGTGGCACCTCGGTTACTGGTTTCACTTCTATTGATGGTCGAAGGCGGAGCATAGGCCAACTAGCGTGTCCGCGTTGGCGTTGTCATGCCCGTAGAACTTGAGTGATTGTGTAAGTCTGAAATGCCTCAAGCTTATTTCATACCTTATCTAGGTATTGCGTTATCCTTGTATGCTTTGTTATGCACTCCTCGATAGTTTGGTTGGTGATTAGCTGAGAATTGGAATGAATTGCAAGCTTTTTCATTACCAAGTCTTTCATCAATCTTGAGGCCTATCGGTAAGGTCACGTAATCTGCTTCGTCGTTAGATGCTTTGAAGTTTAAAGAGGGGCAAACATAATCGGCGCAGCGAGGAGCTGCGAAGCTTGAGTCGGCGTGGAAATGAGCCATAGAGTATGATTCTCACGGTTGAGAGTTGTGATGCAAGATAGGCGCAACAGGGAGTTGCGGAGTTAGGGCCATGTTACGCGCAGTAGGAGATGATGCTTAACTGTCAATATTGGACTACTCTAGAGCTGAGTTACGGAGCAATGGTAGGCTAGGGCCTTGTGACACGCAGCAGCATGTGGTGTTCAACTGTTGGTACATGTTTCTCCTATGTATAATCTTTTAGGGTGACGAGAACTTACTTCCGAGTGTGTCCTTCTAGTGTTCGTCTACCCCTAGTGCACCTTTTAGGCTGAGTTGGTGCATTCGTCGAAAAACTTTATGTCCGCCAGTGTGTACGCCTTTATTGTCGTGCGTTTGGATTGGGTGGAATAATGTGTCATGAGGATGATTGCGTGCTTCTGAAGGTATAACTTGAGCTTCAGGGTTACAACAACTATAGCTAAAGTTAGCTTTTGAATTTTTGGTAGCTGGTTTCCGCATCGAGAGAGCTTTTGAATTATGGGATACAGGTAATCGAGCCCTCATCTCATCTCATATGAGGGTAGAGCTTATTGCTGCTTTAGATACCGCCAAGTATGTAATTAAGTCATCTGCTATTTCCGGCTTGGATAATGGGGAGGTAATATAAGGTACTTCTTTAAGTCTTTGAATGATTTGTCGCACTCGTCGTCCTATTCATCTTGATGCTCATTTTCGATTGGGTCGAAAAAAGGCTTACGTTGATTAATGGATCATAAGAGTAAACTGTTGAGTACGACTACTCATCTGGTCAGACCTTGAATCTTCTTCTGAGTAGTGGGGGACTTCATATCCAAGATCACTCGAATCTGCGTTGGATGTGCATTCGGCAGGGTTAGGCTTCGTCTTGTACTCCTTAAGCATGTTGAATACCTCCGCCAAATTGTTGATGTGGTCTGACAGCTACTTAGGTCAAGAAAGATGTGCTCGGTGCCTTCTTGACCTGATTGCTGTAATTACTATTTGATTACCTCAGTAGCCTTTACTGGGGTAGATGACTTCTTTTTCGACTCCTTTAGAACTTGTATAGTGCATCGTCGGGATGCATCCTGGTTTAACTTAATCTTTCCAACTCCTCATCCCGGAATGCGAAATCGAATTTTATGATACTTGACAGAGGTTACAGCACTGAGTCTCACTAGCCATTGCCGACCTAGAATCCCATTATAGGGAGACAAGTCGTTAACTATTATGAACGTTTGCTTTGAGACCACTGGGGGTGTTCTCACGTCGAGTGTTATTTTGTCGAGATGGCAATCGAGGTGTGACCGGTTAATCCGGTGAGTACCTCCGCTCGGCGTGGAAAGTCTACACCATTGAGTCCAGGCCTATTTGCTAAATGATAGAAAGTTGAAGTATGTTGATTGAATTACCATTGTCCACCATTATTCTATTGGCTATGGCATGAGCCAGTTAGACAAATACGACCAAAGTATCGTCGTGTAGGAAGTCTACACCTTCAACATCCTACTTGGTGATACCGACGATGGGTCCAGGGTTGACGTCAGTTGCTTGGACCTATGAGACCGATATGGCCTGATGAATCTTCTTTTTCTTGGAGTTGTTAGTGGCCCACAAGTGCTCAGATTCGGAAAAAAATGCCATTGATCCGATTTGTCTTAGTCAGCAGTTCTTCGTCGGTGTCTACTTTCTTTCTAGGCTGCGCAATTGGCTTGTACAAGTATCTATTGACCTTGCCTTCTTTCACCAGCTTTTCTAGGTAGTTCCTCCAACTGCAGCAATCGTCGGTTGTGTGATCGAGTCTTCAATGGAATACGCAGTACTTTGTGTGATCTAACTTGGAGGTATCTCCCTTTGATCACTTCAACAGCTTGAACCATGGTTTACTCTTGATGTCGTAAAGGATTTAGTGGGTCGGGATCATGAACTTTGTATAGTTCTTGGGTGTCGAGCCTCGTTTAGTCGAGGATCGATCCCTGCGCTTAGCCTCCTGCTTGCTTTTGATGTTGTACTGTTTCTCGTCCTTCTTCTTTTAAGTTACTGCCAATTCTTTTTTAGGCTGCTCGGGTGCCTTGTTTGTTCGCCAAGCCTCGTCCTTAAGTGTATACTTCCTTGCTAGAGCAAATAAGTCTGCCAGAGTTAACTCTTCTCTCATGATCAATTCTCATAATAGTGGGTGGTCTGCTAGGAGTCCTTTTTGGAAGGCTGCACTAGCTATCGAGTCGTTACATCTGACTATCTTCGCCTTCTCAGCTTTGAAGCTCTTCACATAGTCGCAGAGTAACTCCTTTGTGTTTTCTTGATGTTGAACAAGTGGTCAGACTTTTTTTTTATCGAGCAATAGGATTAATATTCTTTGGTGAAAACCAAAGAAAGCTCATCAAAACTCTGGATAGAATGTGGCGGCAGGGTGTGGAACCAATCTTGCACATCGCCTTGCAAAGTAGTGGCGAATATCTTGCACATGAGGGCGTCTTTGTTTCAATAAAGGATCATCGCATTGCAGTAGTACTTTAGGTGTCTCTTCGAGTCTCTATCTCTTTTGAAAGATGTGAAATGTGGCATGTTTAACTTGTGTGGAGGCTCTGCCTGCTCAATCTCGTCTGTGAAAAAGTGACATGCTTATGTTGGTCATGTATCGTCAGAACGCCTCGTTAGTGACCTCGTTGCGCTAGAAGTTACGCAATCGTTCGATCAGGAACCTCTCTACTTTTTCCTAAATTTGCCTTTGTTGGGTAGAGAAGCTTTCAGCTGCCCCTGGTTGTGACTTACTGGTCTAGGCTGCTCTTCTCTATGCCTGGCTCGTCTATGTCGTCGCTACTGTGCATATGGTATGTTTATCTATCGTGCTGCTTACTCTGTTGTGATGTGGATGATGTTTTTTAAGGGCCTAGTTGTAAATGAATAATTAGTCTGGAATGTTGTCCACGTTGATTATCGGAGTGTGGCCCAACTGTGAATGTATGCTCGTCCCTAGGCTTAACAGAGAATGAACACTCATCCGCGCGCTAAGGCGAGAGTACATGCTATCTCGGGGACCCAAATGGAAGTGTACACTTCCAGAATGCTCGATTCTTGGTTGGTCGAAAGGCTGTTTGCCAGGACGCTGTTGGAAAGGTCCGTCGTCTGCCCTTGTCCTGCTTCAGGACACCTCATATGGGGCACGCTGCATCTCGGTGCGCTGCAAAAGCTGATTCACCAAGGTCGCCTGCTGTGCGATGGTGCTTGTCTACTCTATGACTTTTCGAGGTAAGTGTTGTTCGCCATTTGGGGTTTGCACGGTATACGTCTCATTGAGTAATGAAAGTGTAATGGACTCTGGGCGTGAGATTTGAGCTAAGATATGTCAAATCTGTAGAAAATTGGGGTTAAAATACCCTTGATTCAATTGTCGATCCAAAAATATAAGCCGAGACATTTGAACCAGCCTTAGACCGATTTGGGTAGCTAAGTGGGCCACAGGTGCGGGTCGAATCGCAGGTGTGGGTCAGGCTGTTGAGGCATGTGGGCGCTGAGTCCTTCCTCCTCTCGGTGCGGCTTGGGCTTGCACGGCATCCTAGGCTTATGGGTTTTGGGTTGGCTAAGCTGCAACATCTTGCTGGGTTGTTACCATATGGGCTTGCTACATTGCAGCTACTCACTAGGCTGCATCTATTGTTGCTTCGTGGCCTAGCTGCCATGGAGTTGTCCTACTCTCCACTGCCACGACAATTGCCTTGGCTGCCATAGTGGTGGTGCTCCGTGGTGGCAAGGTTACTCATTTTGTCGTGGTGAGTTTTGTGGATCATCATGGCAAGGCTACATCGCGATCTCCATAATTTGATCCAGATCTTTGAACGTAGGAAGTTCTGTTCGTCGTGGTTTCTGAATTTCTCACTATTGTATTTTTTTCTTACGTCTATTCGAAGAATTAAAAAATTCTAGGAATAAGAACGTACGAAAAATCTATGAATGAACGAGAAATGAGAAACTTTGAATGCGAGAGTCTTCTTCGAGTGTGTGAATCAAACTCTCAATGAAAGCACCAATTTGTGGATGCAAATTTCCACCATCTTCTCCGTTGACAAAAAAGCAACTGCAAAATAATAAGACCTAAGATTAAGGCCAAAAGCCTTACGCGCCCACAATGAATTTGGGGAGGGGGCTTTGGCCAAAGAATCTCTGATGCCAAAGTTAGAATTCTGAAAATAATTTATTTTGGAGTTTGTGAATAGCCAATGGCTTAACGTTTTAGTGGGATAATAGGGGTTTTCGTAGGACGGTGGCCGACCCTTTGGGTGGAAAGTGGTTGACCATATATAGTGGTATTTGGAGAATAATTGCAAGATATTATGTGAAATTATATCTTGCAATTAACCTGATAATTATTCCTAAATTAAATAGGAAGTTTCAGGAGTTACATTTTGAATAAAATTAATAAGTGATTGGAGCTGAGTGATGAGAGAGATTTGAATAAATATCATATTGATCACCTTTGATTCTTTCTTAATTGAGCCGTTATTGTCCGTTGCATCCGCGTGAAAATCCTAGTGTGCCTCGAGAGTAATCTTGTCTTTTTCATCCAAAAATCCACATGTCACCTTCATGATTTTTTGGACTATTTTTTCTCCACAGCGCTTCTACTACTATCCATCGTCATCCTCCCAAACTTCTTCTACCTATGCCGCACGATTGAGTCGCCATAGTACTCGGTTGACTTCAAGATCAGACACTACAGACTCACCTCGTGGATGTCTGCTCCTGTTACAGACATCTATTTCGAGAAAGCCACCAAAAATGACTTCCACATGTATTTTACCCATTTACCCACCTTGGGTTTTTTATTTTATTTTCTGTGGTTTTATTTTCGTGAATTAATTGTGAATTTCCGCCATGAAATTCCCTTCTAATTGATTGTAGGGGTGGGTATGGGCTAGGCCCAAAATTGAAGGAATCAGACCGGATCCGTTTGTAAATAAAACGGGGCAGGGCGGGTTTTGGATATTTCAAAATGGGATCCGAACCTAACTCGGGCCATTGAAACGGGCCGGTTCCTACGGTTCCCCACGGGTCTAAATCTTCACTCATGCCTAAAGTCTGGTATTCGTCATCTTCTTCATTCCCCTCCCCAGCATCTCATTTGACACCTTAAGCAAATCCTCTAAACTGTAACGGTTATAGCCTTTGAATCAGAAGAGAAGGTAAATGCAACCATACCGCCTTTGAATCTAAAGTTTTTGCCGCATTGTTGTCACCAAGGAATTAATCTGGTGCACCAAAATCGGAAAAAGCCATCACAACAGAGACAATCATCATAAAAGAAACAACCTTACAACAAAAAGCTAAAAGATAGAAAATTGATGGGAATCGAGAAAAGCCATCACAACAGAAACAATCATCACAACATAAACAACCTTACAACAAAAAGCTAAAAGATAGAAAATGGATGGGAATCGAGAAAAGCCATCGCAACAGAAACAGCCTTCAGAGGCAAAGCATATCAAACACTTGATAGGTAACTTAAAAAAAGCCATACAACAGAAAGCTAAAAGATAGAAAATTGATGGGAATCGGAGGTTATCGAAGGAATTGGGGCTGTCGAGAAGTGATAGAGGAGGTGGAGGCAACGCAGGGGTCGGTTCTTGAGGGTTGTTAAGCTCCGAAGGTGGTGGTGGAGGCCGAGCTGGCGACTCAGAGTCTGAGTCCGACGACTGTGATGTTGTCGAGGAGGAGATAAGGAGAATCGAGAAGATCCTGTATACCCACATGCGGATCGGGAAAATCCGCCAAAATGGTTCGCTACCTATTTGGATTCTCACCCAGCTGCCAAATCCCATTAAACTGTTCTGAAAATAACAAGATCACACTCGGGATGGTGGAGGAGATGACTGACGGAGAGTGACGGAGGGGAGGGGACGACGTACGCTTGACGGCGAGAGAGAGTTCGAGCTCTAGTCTCTAATGACACAATCGAGGGCTCAAGACGAGAGAGATCGAGAACCTAGGGTAAAATTAAAACTAACGGTTCAGATTAGAGATGGTAGCTTACTCATCAATCTCATCCGTCCATTTCAATTACAAACAGGCCGGTTCGGGTACCCTCAATTCCTATATTTCAAGAACCGGCCCGAACCAAAATTTTCAAAGGCCCGCCGAGCTAGTCGGGCGGCGGGTAGGGGCCTAGCGCCTAGGCGGCTAGGTGGGGCCTAGGTGTGCGCCTAGCGGATTTATGTAAATTTATTATATATCTTGAAAATAAGTGCCTATTTACAGTAAAAAAAACTATACTTCTATGGATAATAAAAGAACGATAAAATGCAAAAATAAAAGTAGAAAACTACACGAAGTATATACATCCAAAAAGACATTACCCAAAAAGACCTTGTATGTTTAGTTATTTACAAAGAAAACCCTAACCTAAAGATGATAAAAGATTCGACAACAACTTCTAGATATTTTGTTTAATTTATTATATATTCTCAATCCATTATTTTATTAAACAAGTCTTTTTCTATATGCATTGAATCATTTCTAACACCCAACTCTCATCTTCTTTTTCTTTATGCCGTCAATTCCAAAGTCTACATCCCTTATCTTCGTTTCTCCGTCAAACCGCAAATCCCTTGGTTTAAACAACCCAGTTACCCTCTTCCTGCGGTGTCATCCTGTCATCGAACAAACAAGCCTTCATCTTCATCAAACCGTAGATCCTGACCAACCCAACCCAAAAATCAACTGAATTGTGTAGGTCAGTGTAGTGGTGATCCCCGACGGCAATGGTTTCAAGAAGTTCCAGACGGCACTCTCTCTATCTTCTTTCAACAACAAAATTGCATATCTCTCTCTCCTTCCTCAACATATCACTCTTTTGTCGTTAGTACAAAGAGTTTTTTTTTTGTTACAAAACCAAGAGGCCGCCAAGGCCGGCTAGCCTGCGTTGCCCACCTAGACACAAATTCATAGCCCTTCCGATTTGTTAAACGGTTTCATTATAATCGTAGCGGAGGCCGGCCGTCCAACGCCTAGGTGGCCGCCTAGCCCGCGTTTTAGAACACTAGCTAATTGAGATGGTTTTTATTTTTTCGAAATAATGCAGGATGTGATAAAATTATTTCTTTAGAATACGCCTTAGGGGGTGTATTCAATTGAGAATTTGAGAGGTTTTAATGAATTTATAAATCCATGGAGTTTAAGGGAGTTTAATTGATTTATAGAGATTCCATGAAATTTTTTTATTCAACTCGCTTGATATCTCAGGGGGAGTAGTGAGATTTGGGAATGCTTAAATTGTACTACGAAATCTATCAAATTCTCTCAAATTCCTTAACTTTTAAATTCTTGAAAATAAATTCCTAATTGAATATATCTAGAATGTTATAAACTTCTTTGGAATCCTAATAGAATACCCCTGGAATGTTGATGAATCTAGGGGTATTCAATTAGGGTTTTAAGTGATTGTCTGAAATTCAAGTGTATTCAATCAAGATTTTAAGATAGTTTATTAAAATCCTCATAGTATACACATTAGGATTTTCAAGAAGTTTATAACATTCCAGATGTATTCAATTAAAAATTGGTTTTAAAGAATATTTGAAAAAAAAAAGTTGAGGAATTCAAGGGAATATGAGAGATTTTGTAGTGTATTTTAAACATCCACAAACATCACCTCTCCCCATGAGATTTCGAGAGAATTGAATCAAAATTTTACATGGAATCTCTAAAAATCAATTAAACTTCATCAAATTCCATAATCTCTCAAATTTTTAATTGAATACACCCTCCTTAGACTCTTAGGATGCCACAATTTTGGGTTCAGTTAGGCCTTAAGCTCTATATATTTCCCGATTCTCAATGTCCTTGTATCACCTTCACAATCATGTGCAACCCTTTTTGGCAACATATTGTTTTTTACATTGTAGATGAGTCATGTGTGTATTGGACTCTTGCATGTGAGGATCAGTGTAGCAGTTGATAAATGTGGATCCTCTTGTGAGTCCCATATACATCAACGACAAGCAGCCGCCCAATGCATTGGTGACTGTTGAATGTAATGCTTTTATATGTACTAATTTGTCAACTTAGATCTTCACTTACTGGAAAATATGCAATTTATCTGTTAACAAGGCTGCAGGAGCACATAGCATACAAGTCGCTTTCATATGCTTTTGCCAAAGTGTAAACTTGATTATCTATGTTTTTTTTTCTTCATGTAGTTGGCTAGTTGGCTACTGTCAATACTTTCCTCGGTTTATTTCAATTTTAATTAAGATGTCCATTGCACCTTGCTAATTGTTTCCCGACTCATTACTCACAAGTTGTTCTAATATATCCAAGGTGCCAATTTGAATTTCTCTCGGATTGCAATGACATCACCCGTTTTGACAAGCACAGACCCAAGAGCTGGCCCCCTTCACTCGTTGGCCTATTTTGTCAGATTCTACTTGCCTACGAAGTTCCAAACTACCCCACCTACACCCCTTCCCGAACTCAACTTGAAATCCTATACATGGGACAGTCATTACATTGCCATCAGGAAGTTCTCTAAGTTTGCAAAAGATGCAAACATTGTGAAGGAGGCAGAGAAACCTCGCCACCAGCTTGAGTAGGGTGTAAGAACTATATCACAGATCCTTGATATGCCAATTGAATTACCAACACTCCAAAAATCAAGTTAAGTAATAAAGCTGTGAACAAGAACAAGGATTGCCGAAAACGTACCTACAGAATTCGAACTCGAAGAAGCCATAGCAGCTTCACAACCAAACAATCTTCTCATTTTTAACAAAACTTGAGTGCTCTCTGAATAATAGGTTGTCACATCCCAGCTCGACTCTACCGTAGCACGATATTGTCCGCTCTAGGCCCCGACCACACCCTCACGGTTTTGTTTCTGGGACTCACAAGCAACTTCACAGTGGGTCACCCATCCTGGGAATGCTCTCGCCTGAACTCGCTTAACTTCAGAGTTCTGATGGAATCTGAAGCCAATGAGTTCCCAAAAAGCCTCGTGCTATAAGGAAGGGAACATGTACATATAAGGCACATCACCCCCTCTCCGTTGGTCGATGTGGGATCTTACAATCCACCCCACTTAAGGGGAACCCAGCGTCCTCGCCTGCACATCCGCACCGAACGGCAGAGTGGCTCTGATACCAAATTGTCACATCCTAGCTTGACTCTACTGTAGCACAATATTGTTTGCTCTGGGCCCCGACCACGCCCTCACAGTTTTGTTTCTGGGAACTCACGAGCAACATCCCAGTGGGTCACCCATCCTAGGATTGCTCTCGCCCGAACTCGCTTAACTTCAAAGTTCCGATGGAATCTGAAGCCAGTGAGTTCCCAAAAAACCTCATGTTATAGGGAGGGGAGCATGTACATATGAGACATATCACCTCCTCTCCATTGGTCGATGTGGGATCTTACAATCCACTTCATTGAAAGGGAACCCAGCCTCTTCACTGGCACATCCGCATTGAATGGCATATTGGCTTTGATACCATTTTGTCACATCCCAGGATCGACTCCGCCGTAGCACGATATTATCCGCTTTAGGCTTACCATTCCCTCACATATTTGTTTATGGGAACTCAGCAAGAACTTCCCAGTGGGTCACCCATCCTAGGATTGCTCTCGCCCAAACTCGCTTAACTTCGGAGTTCCGATGGAATCTGAAGCCAGTGAGTTACCAAAAGGCCTCGTGCTATACGGAGGGGAGCATGTACATATAAGGCACATCACCCCATCTCCGTTGGTCGATATGGGATCTTACATAGGTATTTAGTACAAGATGAAAAACAAGGCCAAGCAGAGCTTTTCGACGGGTGAATAATTAATCTCTGGTGAATTAAAATTCCGGCTGAGATAAAAGATATCATGCTCGTGCCCGGCATCGTTGTCTTGCACAAGAAGACAACTAATGGGGTCATTGGCCGCCGAAATATACAACTTGAGAGGCTTGCTACGCTGAAGAGGCATAAGTACGAGTGAGGTTGTGAGGGAAACCTTGATTTGTGTAAAAGCGCCTTGGTGCTCTTTGCACCATTCAAATTTGTTAGAATCCTTGAGTTTCAAAAGCGTGGAAAGCGCCTTCATCTTTCCCGCCGAATTAGCAATGAAACAGTGGAGGAAATTAATCTTGCCGAGTAGGGACTGTAGTTGCTTCTTGGTCGTCGGGGATGGAGCGTCGATAATTGCTCGTGTCTTGTTTTCGTCCACCTCAATGCCACGATGATGCACAAGGAAACCCAAGAAATTACTGGCTGATACGCCGAAGACGCATTTGGCTAGGTTCATTTTAAGGTTATGCTGGCGTATATGAAGGAAAACTTGCTGAATATCATCTAAATGGGTTCGGCGATGTTTCGATTTGACAACCACATCATCGATATATACCTCTATGATCGTACCAATCAAGTTATGGAATATGGTATTCATAGCACTTTGGTATGAGGCACCAACGTTTTTAAGGCCGAATGGCATGACTACCCATTCGTAAGTCCCAAGTGCCCCTGGGCAACGAAAGGTAATTTTGTGAATATCAGCTTCAGCGATAAAGATCTGGTTGTTGCCAGCATGGCCGTCCATGAAGGACAACATTTCATGATTGGCTGATTAACAAATCTGAAATTGGCATTGGATATTCATCTTTGGGGGTTGCCAAATTCAAATTATGAAAATCGATGCAAATGTATAGAGAGCCGCTTTTCTTTAGCACTGGTACGATATTCACCAACCATTCGACGTATCGAGCGGTCCGAATAAACTCGGCTTTTAAAAGTCGAACTAGTTCATCTTTTATGACGAGTTTGCGAAAAGGTTTACAACCAGCTTTAATGCGTAATTCGTGCTCGACTAGGGTTTGATCGAGACCAAACATCTCATGGTAACTCCAAGCAAAACAATCTTTAAATTCGTTGAGTAATTTACAATGGGTTTGGGCAACAAAGCACTAATAAATAACAGTCGAGGGTCATCGGCCGTTCCAACATTTATTTCCTCTAATGGGTCTTTGACTTCTGGCCGACTGTCTTCGAGCTCGGCCAGAGCAGCTTGGACTTTGGCAAGTGATAAGACCGGACCGTTATCTCATTCGGCGAGAAACTCCACGAGGTTTACGCCTGAATTTGGTTGTTTGGAAATAGTATACCAGTGGGCCAGCAGTCGTTCCATGGTAGATGAAATCGCGGCCTGGTGTTTGGCCTATTTGGTGTCAAGCATCGGGATCGGTCATGAGGTCAGCCAACCTGAGTCTCGCCGAATCCTGGTGAACGGTCTCAGCGCCAACCTTGATGGCTTTCTAAACTGAGATCCTAGTCGGCTGACCGTCCTCATTAAAGTCTTGCAAGGTGATATAGCCAACATGATTATCGTAGTATCGAGCCTAAATCATATTAGCTTCGAACGGCTGATTGTCGGTCGGTTGAACCACGACCAATTTACCATTCCAGAAAACGAGAACTTGGTACAATGACGATGGGATACAGCCCGTTTGGTGGTTCCAATCTCGACCGAGAAAGGCATTATACTCGGTCTTTGAGTCGACTATGAAAAACGCGATAATATGATTGCGACCTGCGATAGTTACTTCTAACGGAAGTACACCCTTGGTTTGAGATTTATCACCGAGAAAACTGCTCATCGTGATACGTGATAGAATGAGTTCGTCGTTGGAGCGGCGTAATGCCTTCATGATAGAAACGGGCATAATGTTGGTCGCAGCTCCGCAATCGACGAAAATTTTGGAGACTGGGTATCCTTTAATATGAGCCATGACATATAATGGTTTCAAGTGACGCATATTAACTGAATGGGAGCTCCGGAACAATTCGGCAAAAGCTGTTTGGAGTTTATTCTCTCTTGTAGCTAGCTCAAACTCGTCGGTGGCCACAAAATCGATCTGTGTGGCTTATTCGACAACCATGTTGCCATCCAGGAAATTTTGTTGAGACACGGTTGGCTGGAATTCGGCGGGTAAGACATGGACCATACTGATCTCCATATTGTCGAAGACCGAGGGACCCATTAGGTCGTGTTCTCTTTCTGGGTGAGTTGGGCTTTTGAGCGGGGTATCTTGTTCATGGACATCCTTCATATGACTATCTTCAGTTGGCATAGAGATATGCTCCTGTTATATGATGACTCGAACCTCCTCATTTGGTATATTGACTCTGAATTCTGTTAGCGTTATGGCCTTGGCCTTGCTTGTGGGACGCATTGCGAGTCTCTTCTTAATATGCGATACGAGCGTCTCTTGTGTCCAGGTTAGTATCCAGCAATGCTACACATTTCATTTCATTGGTAGTAAGGCCGAAGAGGGAAACGGCTGAACAAACTTCGAAGTGGTACCGCAAATATTGAAGGTCCTTGAGAGAAAAAGGGAAGTTCGGCAGTATCGATGTTAGTATATAGATCGACTGTAAATCTGAGGACCCGAGCTTCACGTATATGCTGGTACCTGGTCTTCATCCCAGGGTCTGAAGTTTTTTGGATGAGTCGTTCAACATCTGGAAAAGTTAAAATGAGATCAATAATGTCTTGGCATGTTTTCGGCAAACCGTATAGGTCATTAGCTGAATGCTTCTTGTGAAACTCCTGCATGAATTTCAAAGCCTCACCGAGAAATAGCGGATGAAGGTTTCGTTGTATCATAATGAGGAGTTCGATTCACTTTTCTGATTCTTCGATCGTGGTTTCAAAATCGCAATCGATCGCCTTCATCCTTTGGAGTAGCTCGATCATGATCGCTGAAGGTTGTCGACCATCATCCTCACCAACCCATTTCCTTCAGCTGCTATTTTGTAGCTGAGGCATCCTGGGTTGCTTGTCGGCGAGCCATACAATCCATTCTCTGGCACCGACGTTTCTGTGATTTGGATAACATGGTATACACGCCGGTTGGGGAGTTGTAAGTATACTAACGCTGATCGCGTGGCTCAGGTGGTTTAAAGGTACGTTGGTTAGTTGAAGCATATGCACTACCAGAGCTACGTGCATAATAATCCTAGTTGTAAAATGATGCATCAAACACCTTATGGCGTTGGCCTGTACCAAACGCATTTTGAGGCGTCATCGCAGCTATAGGCGTTTGTTGTGGTTTCTCGACTCGAATTGGCTTTTCTTTTGGTTATGTTAAGATGACGTTTGCCTTGCACCGACTACATAAAACTATCGGCCCATCAGGTTCTTCTTCGCTGGAGCCCGACATTGATTTGACAATAGTTGGCCCTATTGAATCTTGGGGTGGCTCGTTCGAGAATAAATCGATTTTCAATCGTGGCCGAGAGCTTTGTTTTTGGACGAATTGTATTGGCATGAACTCAGCCTTCCCTTTCCCTTTATCCCTGGATAATCGAGCATCTACCATGCTTACTGTTGCCGTAGGGAAAGGATCGGTGTCAACAATCATTTGCTTCTCAGGGAACTTAAGCTTTCCATTGTTGATCCAGCTTTGAATGGCATCGCAGAATACAACACAATTATTTGTCGTATGCTTGTTTGAAGTATGATACTTGCAATATATTTTCCCTTTTAATTCTTCAGCCTTAGGGATATTATGCCCCGGCCAAAGTTTAATGATTTTGGCAAGCAACATATGGCGTTGGCTTTAGTAATGTCGAAAGTATAAACTTTTGTTTTGGTAGTGGGCTCATCAAAGGTCGAGCGAGTTTTGGCATCTTTGAGATTGGCCTGCACCAACGCCTTACATATATATGGCTTGTCAATTACTATCTCGGCCGCGTCTATACTGGCATATTCTTCTCCTTCGACCAACGCGTAATTGATCTTGGGGTTTTTGTAGATTGTCCATCGGGACGAAGATTTCGAGACCTTCTCTTCTCAAAGTAAATAATCATATTGCTCGACGTGTTGGGCCAATTCTTACATGTCACGGAAATTGGCCCTCAGGAACTTCTTTTTGTATTCTACATCCAGGCCGTTTAGAGCTATCATAACGAACTCGACCTCAATGAGAGGTACTCGGCACCAATTTCTAGCCGACTTAAACCTCATAAGGTATTCCTGGTCGATAGAATTGCTTGTGAAACTTCTCGACTAATTCCGCCCAACTCTGGATGGAGTTAGGTGGGAGATTGATATACCATGCAAAAGCTGAGCCGGTTAGCGAAAAGTTGAACAATTGTAGCTTATGAAAATCGCTATTAACCTCCCCACATTGAGCAGTCAACCGAGCTACATGTTCTAACGACGATAGGGATGATTCTCCTGCAAAAAGGCTGAAGTTCGGAATTTTGAAGCCTTTGGGGTATTCGAATTTTTCCACGAAGGCGGGATATGGATGAATGAACTTTGGAAACTTTGGCCCCTTCTTTAAGGCCGAATCGATCATTTTTTGGACCTCGATCATATCGACGAATGTTGTTTCTGCTCTCTGGTCAGATATGTCTGATCTACTGCTTGATCCTCCTCTTTTTTCCAAGTCGATCGTTTTAGGTCTGGCAGATCCTGTTTCGGCCTATATCGTTAGGTGGAAATTGTCGAGAACGATCAGTGGGTCCACCTTCGTAGGCTTTACTAACCAATAGTTCGAGCAATCTGTTGTGTGTGTCACCATTACTACGTATCACCTCCAGTATGTTTTTTACTTCTCGGCTGAAAATTTGTTCAACTTGCCGAGATTGCTCTTCGAGTCGTCTTCGAAGAAACTACCTAGTTGGTGGATCAGAACCTTCACCACTATCCTTATCGTAATCTTCTAATATCCCTTCAATGAAAACGCCCTTGGTTTTGTTGGGGATTTTTGCATTGTGAGGTTGACCGCCAAGACAAACTTCCTTTTCTTGGCGTGTCACGCACGCGGCCTCAGGTATCACGACAGCAGGAAGATTATGTACCTGTGATAAGTCATCTTGCTTGACTGGAAAATTGGTCGTTAACTTTCCTATGACTGTTTTCTTTTTTACTGACAGTGTCTCAATGGTCATGAACTTCGTAGTTTTAACACTGATGGTCCCACTGGGTGTGCCAAAATGTTGACCCTAAAAAGTACCAAGCCTACATGGCACGCAGGTCGAGTAATTAATAAGCTAACTACATCATTCGGTTGTGTGCAGGGCGTGCCAACTCGTCGACCTAGCTCAACTGGGGAATAAAGTGTGTTGATGTTCCGTTGAGCGCGCTGCTGAGTTCTTGATCTCGCGACTGCAGCCGAGGAAGGAACACGTCTCAACCTTCGGGTTCTAAAGCTTAAAGACAAGGTTGCTAGTTTTGCGAAGTTCAATATTAGATTCGGCTTTCAATGTGTCGAATGTAGTAACCTGGTAACACCTCACTTCGCCGAGAAGGCTGATGAGATGACCTCTACCAACAAGGGCTAAAAAATCCTTGTCAACTAAGACTTGGATAGGTAATCATTCGGCCAAGAAGTAGTACTGTTTATCCAAACTGAACGTGCTCCTTGATCGGCTGATTTTACGGCTCCAGTGCTGTTTATCCAAACTGAAAAGTCACCAGTTGCCTTCACGATGCTGTTTATCCAAATTGAAGATGTGTTGGCGGGAAAAAGAAAATAAAAATCTCAAGATTGTTGAGAGGTTTCGCGTAGAGCGAGAGTTTGCGCAGGGCAGCTTGTGTGTTAAATTGGAGAGGTTTGAATGATGCACTTCTTCCTTTATTTATAGCAATTAACCTACTTCTAGCCAAACCAGAGATGTACTCAGACTAGAACTCCTTATCCCAATCTGATTATGGTTCGGCCAATCCTAGTTCCAATAGTTTCCTGAACTAGGCTCTATAATAAACCAGATTCATTTTCTGATTCTCAACGTCTTCAGCTTTAAGACCCCTTGTTGTATTAGGATTCAACCTCTTTGCCTTTATCAAAATCAATACTTCTCACAATAGGACTCAGCCAACCTGATTGGGCGGCTTATGGTGGCTGGACAGCCCATGATACTTCTGAAAAGGTACTGGGTCGACAACAAACCCAGACTCAGCCCAATAATTTTATTTTGGGCTCAAACATCATCAAACTCATCTAAACTATGGGGAGTGTATGGAATTCAAGCCCAAGAACTCGATCGCAATACATCGAAAGTTTTAAGAAGAATGCAAATGCTTATTAGAAAAGCACTTGATGGAAGCACAAAACACATGCTTCTTTCAGAAAGCACTTCAAGTGTTTTTTTTATAACCAAAATCACTTTTAATTTTTGAATCATTTTTTTTTTCAAATAGTATCAAAAACGCTTTTAGTGATTGCATAGATTCTTTCCTAATACTAACCCTTATCATTTTTGGAATATGATGAAGAAGATCAATAACATCTATTTGTTAATTGCAACTTCTCTCAGCATGTTTGGGGGAACTCCAATGACCCAATGCCTGTGAATGCTAGTTTAGAATTGATTTCTTGGCTAGCTAAATGTGGATGATGAGTCTAATCCTTCTTATATAAGTAAGGCTCATCTAATTTTTTGGCAAGTGTGGAATGATAAAAATAATCTTATTTTCCGTGATCGCAAGGTCCATCTTGCTAGGGTCCTTATGGTTGCTGCTATAGTTGGCAAACAATATTACCTTGCCAATAAAAACTTAAGATCAATTCATACTAATAATGCATCTCATGTTTCATCTAAAACTATCAAGTGGAGGTTGCCTCATGCTCCTATACTCAAAATTAATTTTGATGGCTCTGTTGTGGGTTTTAAGGCTGCTGCTAGGTTCGTCATGAAACTCCAACGGTTCTCCTATTGTTGTTGGGTCCCGCAATCTTGGAGAAAGTACAATTTTTGTTGTTGAAGCACCGGCTCTTCATGATGCTTTAAGATTCGCAAAGGTCAAAGGTTTTAAGGAGGTGTGTGTTAAGGAAGATTCCAAAGTATCATTGATGCCATGTTCAACAAATATAGTACATCTTGATGGCTAAGAACAATCATTGACGACATCATATCTCTGGCCAATTACATAATAACAAAGAGGGATTTGAAAGCGGTTTTTATTTTTTTTGGCTTATTATACAAAATAGTCCTTGAGATTTGCATGATCAATAGAAATGGTCCCTGAGATTGTCCACCATCCATGATTTTGGTCATTCCATTAAAAACTCTTTGGGCAATTTTCAAAGTTTCGTAACTCAATCGATTTTTAACCAAATTTGACCCATAATATATCAAAATGAAGATAAGAAAGTGTAGAATAATATTATACCAATTTTGAAGCCCAATGATTGCCGGAGATGGCCGGAAAATAGCCTGAAAGGTGACTGGTCTGCAGGAAACTGGAAAACTCGCCGGAAACTATGTAAACTTTAAACGTTCATAACTTCTTCAATACTCAACGAAATTGAGTGATTCAAAAACGGAAATCATACTTCTCAATGAGACGAAGAGAATGGTACCTTTTTTGAAGGCTAACTCGCCGTTCTTTGGTCGGACAACGGCTTGAAAGTGGCTAACCATTTTCGAGTTAGCCACTTTCAAGCAATATTTCAGCCAAACCACGACGAGTTAGCAGTCAAGAAAGATACCATTTTCTTCATCTCATCGAGAAGTATGATTTTTATTTTTGAATCACTCGATTTCATTGAGTATTGAAGAAGTTATGAACGTTTAAAGTTTACCCAGTTTCCGGCGAGTTTTCCACCTAACCAGTCACCTTTCAGACTATTTTCCGGCCATCTCCGGCCATCATTGGGCTTCCAAATAGGTATAATCTTGTTCTACACTTTCTTATCTTCATTTTGATATATTATGGGTCGAATTTGGTTAATAATCGATTGAGTTACAAAGCTTTGAAAATTATCCAAAGAGTTTTTAACAGAATGACCAAAATTATGAATGGTAGACAATCCCAAAGACCATTTCTATTGATTTTAAATCTCAATGACCATTTATATTGATAAAGCAAATCACAGAGACTATTTTGTATAATAAGCCTATTTTTTTAAAATCACTTCCAATTCCAAAATGCCCCCTTAAACCAACATTATCAAATCTCAGAGACTATTTTGTATAATAAGTCTATTTTTTTTAAAATCACTTCCAATTCCAAAATGGACCCCCTTAAACCAACGGTAATAAGAAAGCGCTAAAACTTGGGCATAAGGGTGCACGTTTCGGCCACGTCTTTCCACACTTTTAAGTTGGGCCTAAGTCAGTTGTGGGCTTGGGTCAGTGAAACCTTAAGAAACTTAATTCGGATTTCTATAAATTGATTCAGAGTTGTAACCTAAACCTCGAGTGCTCTTATTTCCCCACAAACCCTATTTCGGCCGCGGCTCCGCCATTGAAGCTCTGCTACGAAGCTCTCTTTACTCCCCTTACGTAATACGGTTAGTATTCTTCAACGTACCTCTGTCCATCTCTTCATACGAGTAGTTTTTATTAATTTATTATCAGGTTCCTCCGATCATACTAGAGAGTAGAGAGCGAATTGAATCTGATCTTTTGGTGCATATATCTTTGAATTCTCTTCTGATTCTCATATATATGTATGTGTGTGTGTATATATACATTTATGTATATACGTGTGTGTTTGATTCCCTGTGATATTGTTTGGATGGGCAGAGATGAAGGTTGTTGCTGCATACTTGCTCGCTGTTTTGGGAGGGAAGAGCAGCCCCTCAGCTGCTGACTTGAAGGACATTCTCGGATCAGGTAACTTTCCTAATAAAAAATCCTTTGTTGCTGCACGTATGACTCGTATTAAAATTGTTATTGTTTTCAATATATTGTTTTGTGTTAATTTTGGATTTCCATTTGTGGGTTTTGCCTTGCTTAGATAATTTAAATTGATTTATGTTTTGAATATCGATTTTGGTTTTGGGCTTTCAAGCTCGTCCGCTTTTACTCTTTAGCCCCACACGCGTGGCAATGATTTTAGTCTTGCCACCCCTTTGGACGAAAGAGTTATTTCATTTAGATTATATGTTGAAGCAATGTCTGAATTTCGGTTGTGTAGAGTGCTCTTTTCCTCCATTAGTGCTTATTAATTATGTCGGGATGGAATTTTGGTTATCAGTCTTGCAACCTATTTACCTATATTATTGCTCGCGGTTGAATTTCTGCATCATTGGAATGTAGATGATTTATGATTGGGATTTGGTTATTATGTTATTTGGGAGTGATGAAAAGATTATAGTTCCCGTTTTAACAAGTAACAAAGAAAGAACTCGAATATGTGATGTGTCATGAGTAGTAAATAATTCTTGGCAAGGAAATGTGGTCACGAGCTTAAGTTTCCCTTGGGACTATTATTTTAAAAGAGTGGTATATTATTATTATTTGTGCGGTGCCATTTTTGCACTTGGAAATGTAAATTAATTTGTTTGGTTACAGTTGGAGCTGAGGCAGATGGTGACAAGATTGAGTTGCTATTGTCCGAAGTCAAGGGAAAAGATATCACAGAGCTGATTGCATCTGGAAGGGCGAAGTTGGCATCTGTTCCATCTGGTGGTGGTGGTGCAGTTGCTTATTCTGCACCCGCAGCCGGCGGTGGTGGTGGGGCTGCTGCTCCTGCCGCTGCTGAGCAGAAGAAGGAGGAGAAGGTGGAAGAAAAGGAAGAATCAGATGACGTAAGTATTTTATGTCAAACTGATGTAGATCGTACCAAGCTTGCTTTATTCGTAACCTTGGATTTCCAAATTATATCGTGATTGTTTAATAACTTTTTAAATCATATGTTTTGCAGGATATGGGTTTCAGCCTTTTCGACTAAGGGATTTTTGTTCGGAGCTTTGCCTGTATCAAGACTTCATCTTTATAATTTTGGGACCGATGCTGTGTTTTTAAGTTTATGTTTGTAGTTGGATGTGGTTCTGGACCTCTAAAATTTTGTTTAGATATGCAAGTGATCGAAGACGTTTGCTTTAGATCTTAATTCCATCTATTTGAGTCGACTAAAGGTTGCTTTTTTGTGATTTATTGTACGGTTCATTTAGTGTTTGTGCAACCACGTCTCTCATTATCTAGTTGATCATGGAGTGTGAGATTATTATGTAGCGAAAGTCCAATCTTTAGTACTTATGCCTCTTCTGCCGTCACAAAAATCTGGAAAACTGCTACCAAATGGTTTTGAAAGCTGGAAGAGAAATTAAAGAGAGCATCTATGAACTTCGAAAGAAAAATCGGAAATTGTAGGGTGCTACCCAATCAGCAGGGTGCAGGCAACACTTTCATTTAGGACTAGTTCAGTATGGGATACCGAACCTAAAATGGCATACCCAATCTTGAATCGAAAATTTTGGGGACTCTCAAATTGTTTTTGGTATTTAGGGATTTCTCGAAATTGACCCTGCATCAAAATCCAAATCATTTAGAGTGAAATAGAAATTATCTAAATTTGCATTAAAACCCCAAATTGAAATCAGAGACAAAGTGATAGTGAATCGGTGAAGATTGATGGTCGAGATGGAGAGATAGACCCGCATCCTCCTCTTGACACGAGCCCCCAATTCGAAACCCCACACACAGAATCACCGGAGAGAATCAGAGGTGGGGATGAAGCTGTGAAGTGTGGTGGTGGCCAGAGTGGAGAGAGTTCGTCAGAGTGAGATTGTGAGAGGGTGGGTGGTTGCTGAGCTTCGAATTCGAGAATGAGAGATAGAGAGAGTCTGAGACTAAGTGAAGGGAGAGATGAGAAAGGCGAAATGAAATGAGAGAGAGTGATTAGGGATGTGTCTGCTTAGGTTTGGATTGAGTTGAAGGAAGGGTTAAGTGGTTTCTGGGTTGTAGAGAGAGATAATTCGAGAGAGTTGAGACAAAAAATGAGAGAGAGTTCTGTCTTTAGAAAGCACCCATGTGCTATATATATAGTAAAGTTTCGGTTCCGGATGAAAATACCAATGATTTTAAAGTGAGACCGAATCCCAAACTAAACAATTTGGGATCGGTTCAGTTTCAGTATCAAAATTTTCAGGATTTTTGGTTTGGGTTTTTATCGGTTTGGTTTCAGTATGGTTTGGGATTTTCGGTATTTTTTTCCACCCTTACTTTCGTTAGTCTCCTTTGTTGACAGAATTCATAAGAGCATCTCCAGACGAGGAGTCAAAAAGTCCACATCAGCAATAACAGTAAAAAGACACCAGTAATGTTTTTCAACCAAAATACCAATTCATATGGCATGATGTGGATTGACAGCAAGGGTGGTTGCTGTCAAATTCAAAACTATTTTTGGTGATTAATAAGCTTTTTATCGTTCTTATTAGGCTAAATAGCTAAAATAGTCCCTAAGATTTGCATAACACATCACTTTGGTCCATGAGATTGAAAATCAATAGAAATTGTCACTGAGATTGTCCATCATCCATCATTTTGGTCATTCCGTTAAAAACTTCGTTAAGTGTCCCGGAGCTCTTGGCCAGAAGTTTGGGCAATTTTCAAAGTTTCATAACTCAATCGTTTCATAACCAAATTCGACCCATAATACATCAAAATGAAGATAGGAAAGTGTAGAATAAGATTATACCTATTTGGAAGCCCAATGGTGCCGGAGATGGCCAGAAAATAGCCTCAAAGGTGACTGGTCCGCGGGAAAATTGGAAAACTCGTCGAAAACTGGGTAAACTTTAAACGTTCATAACTTCTTCAATACTCAACGAAATCAAGTAATTCAAAAACAAAAATCATAACGAAGAGAATGTACCTTTCTTGATGGCTAATTCACCGTAGTTTGGCCGAAAAACAGCTCGAAAGTGGCTAACCATTTTGGAGTTAGCCACTTTCGAGACATTTTTTGGCCAAACCACGGCAAGTTAGCCGTCGAGAAATATACCATTCTCTTTGTCTCATCGATAAGTATGATTTTTGTTTTTGAATCACTCGATTTCATTGCGTATTGAAGAAGTTATGAACATTTAAAGTTTACTTAGTTTCCGGCGAGTTTTCCAGTTTTCCCGCGGACCAGTCACCTTTGAGGCTATTTTCCGGCCATCTCCGGTAACCATTGGGCTTCCAAATAGGTATAATCAGTCTTGCAACCTATTTATCTATATTATTGCTCGCTGTTGAATTTCTGCATCATTGGAATGTAGATGATTTATGATTGGGATTTGGTTATTATGTTATTTGGGAGTGATGAAAAGATTATAGTTCCCGTTTTAACAAGTAACAAAGAAAGAACTCGAATATGTGATGTGTCATGAGTAGTAAATAATTCTTGGCAAGGAAATGTGGGCACGAGCTTAAGTTTCCCTTGGGACTATTATTTTAAAAGAGTGGTATATTATTATTATTTGTGCGGTGCCATTTTTGCACTTGGAAATGTAAATTAATTTGTTTGGTTACAGTTGGAGCTGAGGCAGAAGGTGACAAGATTGAGTTGCTATTGTCCGAAGTCAAGGGAAAAGATATCACAGAGCTGATTGCATCTGGAAGGGAGAAGTTGGCATCTGTTCCATCTGGTGGTGGTGGTGGTGGTGGTGGTGCAGTTGCTTATTCTGCACCCGCAGCCGGCGGTGGTGGTGGGGCTGCTGCTCCTGCCGCTGCTGAGCAGAAGAAGGAGGAGAAGGTGGAAGAAAAGGAAGAATCAGATGACGTAAGTATTTTATGTCAAACTGATGTAGATGGTACCAAGCTTTGCTTTATTCGTGATTGTTTAATAACTTTTTAAATCATATGTTTTGCAGGATATGGGTTTCAGCCTTTTCGACTAAGGGATTTTTGTTCGGAGCTTTGCCTGTATCAAGACTTCATCTTTATAATTTTGGGACCGATGCTGTGTTTTTAAGTTTATGTTTGTAGTTGGATGTGGTTCTGGACCTCTAAAATTTTGTTTAGATATGCAAGTGATCGAAGACGTTTGCTTTAGATCTTAATTCCATCTATTTGAGTCGACTAAAGGTTGCTTTCTTGTGATTTATTGTATGTTACGGTTCATTTAGTGTTTGTGCAACCGCGTCTCTCATTATCTAGTTGATCATGGAGTGTGAGATTATTATGTAGCGAAAGTCCAATCTTTAGTACTTATGCCTCTTGTGCCGTCACAAAAATCTGGAAAACTGCTACCAAATGGTTTTGAAAGCTGGAAGAGAAATTAAAGAGAGCATCTATGAACTTCGAAAGAAAAACCGGAAATTGTAGGGTGCTACCCAATCAGCAGGGTGCAGGCAACACTTTTATTTAGGACTGGTTCAGTATGGGATACCGAACCTAAAATGGCATACCCAATCTTGAACCGAAAATTTTCGGGACTCTCGAAATGTTTTTGGTATTTAGGGATTTCTCGAAACTGACCCTGCATCAAAATCCAAATCATCTAGAGTGAAATAGAAATTATCTAAATTTGCATTAAAACCCCAAATTGAAATCAGAAAGAAAGTGACAGTGAATCGGTGAAGAATGGTTGAGATAGAGAGACGAAGTGAAGAGATAGACCCGCATCCTCCTCTTGACACGAGCCCCCAATTCGAAACCCCACACACAGAATCACCAGAGAGAATCAGAGGTGGGGCTGAAGTTGTGAAGTGTGGTGGTGGCCGGAGTGGAGAGAGTTCGTCGGAGTGAGATTGTGAGAGGGTGGGTGGTTGCTGAGCTTCGAATTCGAGAATGAGAGATAGAGAGAGTCTGAGACTAAGTGAAGGCAGAGATGAGAAAGGCGAAATGAAATGAGAGAGAGTGATTAGGGATGTGTCTGCTTAGGTTTGGATTGAGTTGAAGGAAGGGTTAAGTGGTTTCTGGGTTGCAGAGAGAGATAATTCGAGATAGTTGAGACAGAAAATGAGAGAGAGTTCTGTCTTTAGAAAGCACCCATGTGCTACATATATATATAGTAAAGTTTCGGTTCCGGATGAAAATACCAATGATTTTAAAGTGAGACCGAATCCCATACTAAACAATTTGGGATCGGTTCGTTTCCGTATCAAAATTTTCAGGATTTTTGGTTTTGGTTTTTATCGGTTTGGTTTCAGTATGGTTTGGGATTTTCGGTATTTTTTTCCACCCCTACTTTCGTTAGTCTCCTTTGTTGACAGAATTCATAAGAGCATCTCCAGATGAGGAGTCAAAAAGTCCACATCAGCAATAACAGTAAAAAAATACACCAGTAATGTTTTTCAACCAAAATACCAATTCATATGGCATGATGCGGATTGACATCAAGGGTGGTTGCTGTCAAATTCAAAACTATTTTTGGTGATTAATAAGCTTTTTATCATTCTTATTAGGCTAAATAGCTAAAATTGTCCCTAAGATTTGCATAACACATCACTTTGGTCCCTGAGATTGAAAATCAATAGAAATGGTCCCTGAGATTGTCCATCATCCATCATTTTAGTCATTCCGTTAAAAACTTCGTTAAGTGTCCCGGAGCTCTTGGCCAGAAGTTTGGGCAATTTTCAAAGTTTCATAACTCAATTGTTTCTTAACCAAATTCGACCCATAATATATCAAAATGAAGATAGGAAAGTGTAGAATAAGATTATACCTATTTGGAAGCCCAATGGTGCCGGAGATGGCCGGAAAATAGCCTCAAAGGTGACTGGTCCGCTGGAAAACTGGAAAACTCACCGGAAACTGGGTAAACTTTAAACGTTCATAACTTCTTCAATACTCAACGAAATCGAGTAATTCAAAATAAAAATCATAACGAAGAGAATGTACCTTTCTTGATGGCTAATTCACCGTAGTTTGGCTGAAAAACGGCTCGAAAGTGGCTAACCATTTTGGAGTTAGCCACTTTCGATCTCTTTTTTGGCCAAACCACGGCAAGTTAGCCGTCGAGAAAGATACCATTCTCTTCGTCTCATCGATAAGTATGATTTTTGTTTTCGAATCACTCGATTTCGTTGTGTATTGAAGAAGTTATGAACATTTAAAGTTTACTCAGTTTCCGGCGAGTTTTCCAGTTTTCCCGCGGAACAGTCACTTTTGAGGCTATTTTCCGGCCATCTCCGGCAACCATTGGGCTTCCAAATGAGTATGATCTTGTTCTACACTTTCCTATCTTCATTTTGATATATTATGGGTCGAATTTGGTTAAGAAACGATTGAGTTATGAAGCTTTGAAAATTGCCCAAACTTCCGGCCAAGAGTTCCAGGACACTTAACGGAAGGACCAAAATGATGGATGGTGGACAATCTCAGGGACCATTTCTATTGATTTTCAATCTCAGGGACCAAAGTGATGTATTATGTAAATCTCAAGGACCATTTTGGCTATTTAGCCTATTAAAAAACTGACAACATAAATTTAGGAAAGAACAACGAGTGTAAATATACAATCTATATTATTAATTGTATGTAAAAATTGATAAAAAAAAAGTATGAATGTATCAATACATTATATGAGTCATCATTTTTTACTAAATCAATAACTCACAAGTAAGAATGTGAGTAAATCTTGGTATAAGTGTTATACAAATGTTGATTTATAACAACTGTGTAAGTCTATCCTACTCGAGAGATATAACATGAAAAACTCGACAGAATAAGACTGCAGCAGCTACAGCTCCACCATCATTTCTGAAAAATTAGGTAAAGATCTCTCTTCTCTGCAATATTTTTTTTTTTTTAACAATGAACCAATGAATGCACAAAAAAGTTTAGCATGCTCTGATTTTTGTGTCTTGATAGCACAGATTTACTAAGTCAAGTACCTGCTTTGCAACAGCTTCTTTCTTGCCTTCTTGATTGCCACGTACGGATGCATGCATTGTACTTATATCTTTGTAGTTTAATCATTCTCTTTGAAATTTCCATCAAAATATTCAATTTTCCTGCTTTTTAAAGTTGAAGAGTGTAGTTTTTGGAGTGAACATAATTTTATGTACAAGTCGCTTTTCATTTTTCAGTTTGTGTTCTGTTAATGTCAGATGCTTCAAGAAGCACTTCTATGTTTTTTTAAGGAAGCATTTGGACTTTGATAAAAACTCCAAACATGTTTTAAATAAAAACATTTCTAGCAAAAGCGTTGATAAGCTCATATTTATATATATTTTACATAAAATTCACTTGTCTTTTCTTAGTTAGTTCCTTATATTTTTTAGCTATTTACTATGTTTTTGTGTTTTGTGTGATTTATCAAGCAAAGAAAAGAAAAGTAGCACAAGTGAGATATTAAGTAACAAATTCGTCAAAACTGCCTGTGCAGATTAGCTGACTTTGGAAGCATGTTACGAACAACTCAGAATGAATGAGAAAATGAGCCTTATATGCTTGGAAAGCTACGGATGTCTATTTTCTGGAAAAATTTACGGATTGTTAATATCATTTTTCTAGAAGAAGTTATGGGCATTGTAACACTGAAAGGTTCAGAAAATGGCTAAGCAGATTTGGCTAATAAAATGAGAAAGCAAAGGCACTTGTTTTGTGTTTTGCTTTGTCATCAACACTCAGCAGCAAATGGGGTTATGATTGCACTCATTTGGCTTTGGAGCAAGTGGAAATGCACAGCTAGAAAGAGAACGCACAACACATGCAAAAGAGAAACATGGACAGCTACACACATGCAAACTGCACAGGTTGGAGGGCATACACACACTCTACATGGACAGCACACACACAAAGAGAAAGGCACGGCATGGACAGTTGGCATGGGCTGAAATGATGAAGAACATGTGTGTAAATGTAAAGGAGAAACATGGCAGAAAATGTGTTTGTTTTGTGGCTGAAATGATGGAGGTCATGTGTGTGCAAATGTAAAGGGAAATGATAAGTGAATTTTATATTATATATTTAACCCTATTCTTGGTATATTTTGGTTCATATTTTGGAAGAATTTTGATACTTTGAATTGTATTTTCAATATAGGACTCTCGACTTCCTCTAGAGAAAAACGTGGTCAAATGGATGAATTTTGGAGTAATTCTAGTTGGAAGACGTTCGTGAGTCAATTAGCTTGATCGTATCAAAATTTGGGATTTTTCCACCAAGCGGTTATTTTCTGGCGATAAACTAAAGGAGCGATGCGCAGTGCTGGAAAATGACGTTTATGGGCTTAAATTGCGTTTTTGGAGCCCAAGATGACCTCGGATGGTTTCGTGGCCTTCTGGAGATGTGTCCATAACGTCCTTATCTTTAAAACAAGCTATCTTGGGCCGGATTTGGAGGAGATCTGAGGTTAAAACGTGGCTGGACAAGTACATGGCAGATTCTCCTAGTTTAATTAGGGTTTTATTTTGTAAGATATTTTATTATTTTTCTTAGTTTCCTAGTTGGAATAAGAAACCTAGGGCTTAGGGTTTGGAAGGCCTGAGCAAATATATTGCTTTGGCCGTCTACAATTTTTCACTACGCTTATTATTATTCAACTTCAGAGACAAAGAACTTGGCTAGGGTTCTTGGAGATTTTCTACTTCAAGGTGCTTTCATTCCTTTTATTTGTAATAAGATTTTCTATGATTTCAATCATGAATATGCATAACTAATTCCTTTTGCTAGGGCGAAGCCTTGAGCCTTAGCATGAATATGTAATTTTTATTTAATTGCTTACGATTGATTGCATGCGCACTTTGAATTATTGATCACTGTTTTTAAACTATCTAATTGTCTTGATGACTGGCCACCATTATGATGTTTAGACAAGTAATTGGATGCAATTCGGTCGGAATATCACCGGAGGATTGAGTATTGCTTCTTGTGATTGATAATTGTAATTTCATCTAAGGCGAATATCACGTTCTTAGGGGTTGCATGGTTCTTCAAAAGGTTTTCATAAAACTTAATGAGTCTTGCATGTTCATATTTGATCTGAATATCACAGACGGATTGCATGTTAGATATACGTTCTTGCTTGAATATCACGAGGAGAATATATATTAGGAAAACCTAACCTTCAAAGTGGCACCGGAGGATTGAGTATTGCTTCTTGTGATTGATAATTGTAATTTCATCTAAGGCGAATATCACGTTCTTAGGGGTTGCATGGTTCTTCAAAAGGTTTTCATAAAACTTAATGAGTCTTGCATGTTCATATTTGATCTGAATATCACAGACGGATTGCATGTTAGATATACGTTCTTGCTTGAATATCACGAGGAGAATATATATTAGGAAAACCTAACCTTCAAAGTGGCATGTGTAAATCGTAAGTAATTGGTAGAAATTCATAGGATTGCTAGGTGATGGTGGAACCCTAGTATCTTTATAAATTGGTCTTTAAAACTCTTTTCTTTTGTCATATTAGTTTTAATTAAAATTCGTTTTTAATATCAACCATTCTCACTCTCTTTTCTCAAGTTTTGATTCTAAGTATTTAATTAGGAATTGTTTCTACATAAATTATCCAAATAGTCCTTGAGGAAAACGACCTTGCATGAGCATCTATACTACAAATTCCTTGTATTCTTGCAAGTATTTCATGTGATTTTGACCCTATTTGCATAGACGTTAAAAATCCTATCAGGAAACATGGACATCACACACCCATACAAACTGCACATGTAAGGAATTGAAGTGGTCCTCTCCTTAGCCTATAAATACATCCACCATTCCCCTTCCTAAGAAAGATCTTGATCCATCAAAAGAGCTTCATTCACAAACACAATTTCCTTGCCATGACCTCCATCCATTCATCTAGCCATACTACATCTCACCAATCCATACACTTTCATCTTTTAGCCGTGCAAATCCATTCCATCCATATATCCATACACATCCTAGACACTTGTGCTACAGCAAGGTGGTGAAAACAAAGGTCCTTGGCGTTTCAAGCTTGGAACTTTGGAGCGTTTTAGGTGTACTTCGTTCTTGCTTTCAATGTCTACTTTGTTATTTTCTAATTTCGTTGCAATTATGAGTGGCTAAACCCCTATTTAGTTAGGGGGAAGTTTGAAGCCATGAACATGCTTGAGATTTGAATTGATTTCTTCCAATTGTGATTTGATTTGTTGTGATTGCAATTCAATTATCTATTTTATTCATAACTGATTCTTGTATGTTTATTAAGGATGCATACTTAGTTTTCATGCATGAATTAGATGCTAGAATATAAATGAGTTTCACCTAATCGTTACAAGTTTATATTCATGAGTAGTGAAGGTTGTTTATCACAATCGCGTTAATTGAATTCTTGGCAATTGTATCATGCATTCATAGTTATAATTGCCTCGTCAACACTTATGATTTTCATTGAACATAATGATCTCTGATTGTATCTCTATTATGCATTCATATAGGGGACTTTTAGAGAATGATTTGGGTTGTCGCATGCATTCATCCAATTCAATGAGTAAAGGAAAATCTTAGGGTTAATTTGTGCATCACGGTTAATCTGGGGTGTTGAGCATCATAATTTATTGAAAAGCAATTGGAAATCGATTCATGTACAAGTGTGTCATGTGTGAAGAACGGACCTCTAACTAATCCATCCATCATCGTATTCCTCAAATTTGTCTTACAATCTGCCTAGTTTTATAACTTGTTTGTTTGTTTCAAATTCATCAAAACCAAAATCCCCCTTTTACTTTGTTGTTTCAAAGTGTTAAATTTCTATTTTGTTAGTGTTTTTGAGTGTTTTGATTCAAACCAAAACATTAAATTCATCCAAAGTTGTGTTAGAGTCAAATCTGCCCAATAAGTGTTTTTAGGCAATTTTGAGTGTTTTTAAGTTGTTTTGCGTCTTTAGAATCTGTTTTGAGTAATTTGAGTCTATTCAAACGTTTTTAACTTTGTTTTTATGTTTTTGAGTTAGTTGAGAGGTTTTAGCAAGCTCTCCTAATCCCTGGTTTAGAACAATCCCTACTTGCATTTTTACTACAATTTGACAACAAGAGGGTTTAATTTGAGTGCTTAACTTTCATCGCATCAAGCGCTTGAAAGTATAAGTGCTTCTTATAGAAGAGCTTTCAAATGACTAATAAGCCCTTTGTTTCATTGCAATTGAAGATTTGCCTTTGGATTTCAGGTCAAGCTCTCTGAGTACATTGGGAACAAGTATGTGATTCTCCTTTTTTATGCATTTGACGTCACATTTGTTTGTCCTATAGGTAAGCATGATTTCATAATCAACATTTTTGCGTTGTGCGTGTTTTGTGTAAATAATTTTTACATATATACGCACAACACCCAAAGCTTATAACACATTTAGTCCATTATTCTAACAGTTATATACAATACTTATAATCTATTTCACATTCCCACGGCAACATGCAAGATATCTATATATACGAATTTGATAAGCAATGTTCATTATCTAAAAGTTGGGACTGATCGTAAAAAAGGTTGTTACTTTTTATAATAGGAATATAGAGGAACAATGGAATCAACTTTCATTTTCCAACGACCGACTCCAACTTTGTTGTTTTGTTAAATCTGCTATCTACTTGAATCCATTTTTTTAAGCCTAATTAGTTCATGCAACTATCATGTTTAAGTATGCTAAATCCTTTATATTTAGAATTTTGTGTGTTGAATATCAAGATAGAGAAAATTTTCTCTAAAACATTGCATGTCCATCAACAACACATGGTGATTGCAGTGAGACCGATGTAAGTGAGATTCAAGGCAACTTGGAAGTGAGACTAGAAGGTTGCAACTTGGAAGTGAGCAATCAATGGTAAGGATGTCATCTTCATTTGCCTTTACTTTTACTTTCGGTGAAACATCATCATTGAAATTTAACAATATTGGTAATTTGTGCTGCACAAATTAAGGATCCGTTTGATAACTATTTCGTTTTAATTTTTATTTTTCGGCGCTTATTTTCTTGAAAATTGAAAATTTGTTTTGTAACTACTTTTAATTATTTTTTTTAAATGAAAATTGAAAAATAAAGGCTAAACATTGAAAACTCAAGAAAGTAGTTACCAAAGAAGTTTACAATTTTAATAAAAAGTGAAAAAAAATAAAAATTGAAAATGAAATGGATATCAAATGGCCTGTAATTAAATGGTCACTGAAATTGAGTGTCTCAAATCAACTTGAGCCTTCCGTCATAATATTTTTCCATTTCAGTCAAACCCAACACGAACAACGAACTAGAAAGCTACAAGCTTGAAGCTTGAATCCCAATTTATTCATTTACTTCTTCTTCTTCTTCTTTTTTTCTTTTTTCTTTTTAAGTTTTTAATTATATAAAACTAAAAATTGTTTTCTATTATTTAAATATTTTTAAATTCACATAGTAATATTTAATTAGATTTGTGAGATCCAATTATTTGCCACATCAGCATATAATAGATTTTTTTAATGAATTGTGACGGAATGACCACATTGATTTGAATGTTTCAAGTTTAGCGAAAGGGAAAGGGATCCTCTCTGGATCCCTTGTTGGAAAATTAGTTATTATTTTATTTTAGTTTATGGTTTCCTTGTGGGACAAGGATATTAGAGTTTTCTATATCCTTTAAGGATTAGGATTTTGCTTTCACTATATATAGTAGTGCTTGTATTAGTTAATTAAAAAATAAGTCATTCACAATGTAGCCTCTTGGGAGTTTTATAGTCGTTTTCGGCATTCTAGTTTGTTTAATAATATTCCTTTTATTTTGTAATCTTGTTCGTTGCGCACTCTGATATTCAACTTGGTATCAGAGCAGGTTTGATCCTTCGGGATTTAATCTGCCCTTGATTCGTATCAGTTTGTTTGTCCGTCTTGTTCCTTGTTAGATTGTCGTTGGTTTAGTTTGAAAAAAAAAAAGGTTGAATTTGTTTACTTGGGAGGGCCGAGGCACACCGTACTGAACCCAGAACCCCAATTCGAGACCACCACGAATCTGCATATGTCTGCAACCTACTCGCACCGCTTGAATTCGCACCTGCTCGAACCGCTGCAATCATTGCAGCCAAGTTCAATGAACATGACCACTGTCGCACCACTACACCTGCAGCTGACGCGCTTTTGCGACCCCATTCGAACCCGTCTACATCCACACCTGCACCCAGATCCCTTGCTGTCGTCTCGCAGCCGCCAAGCCATCCAGTTACCCACCGCTACATCACCGCATCCAGGCCCGCCTGGACCACTCCTGCAGCAGTACAAGATCCGCTTCATCTGCACTCACTCCTGGATCCATCTCCGCCTCACTAACCTCTACACCCCGCGCGTTTTGCACTAGAGTTCCTGCACTTGTTGATATGGAAAGGAAAAAGGGGACGACAGAGAAAAAGGAAAAAAAAAAGGAAACAGAAGAAAGAAAAAAGAGGAAGAAGGAGAAAAGGAAAAAAAATGAAAAAAAAAAATTGGTTGTTTGCTGTTTGAGGTTTTGGCCTACACGGGAAGAGAGGAAAAATGGGTTGTGGGCTGTTTGCTGCCCAATTATGGGCTATTATGATTTGTTTGAAGGCCATTGGTTGGGCTTTGTTGATTGAAGCCTGGATTGTTCGTTTGCTCGCTTGATTGCTCGCCCGCTTGTCTTGTCGTGTTCGCCTAACGGAGCTTGTCTTGTCTTGTCTGCCTAACGGAGCTTGTCTTGTCTTGTCCACCTAACGGAGCTTGCATCCACATCTGCTTGTTGGCAAACTCATGACGTGTACCGCCATGAGTTTGACGGGGGGTGTTGGAAAATTAGTTATTATTTTATTTTAGTTTATGGTTTCCTTGTGGGACAAGGATATTAGAGTTTTCTATATCCTTTAAGGATTAGGATTTTGCTTTCACTATATATAGTAGTGCTTGTATTAGTTAATTAAAAAATAAGTCATTAACAATGTAGCCTCTTGGAAGTTTTGTAGCCGTTTTCGGCATTCTCGTTTGTTTAATAATATTCCTTCCCATCAAACAATTCGGGCCCTTGAAATTTGATCCAACGGTTACAAATAGGAGCCCACTTTAAAAGTTATAATAACTTTATCAATTGGATCAAATTTCAAGGGTTCACATTAGTTGATGATGATGATTTTGTGGAAGAGAACCGGAGAGGATTCATTTCCTAGCGAAGGACCCAAACCACAAAGGAATGGTTCCCATAAAGTTGTTGTTTCCAAAGTTAATTGTCTTCAACCGGCGCAAACGAGACGATTCTTGTGGTAGGGGATCATGAAAACTATTATTCTTAAGGCCCAACTCAACGAGAAATGAGAGGTTGCCTAGATGCGGAGGAATAACCCTGGCAAGACCCATGTACGAGAGATTTAAGACCGTGACTCTGTAGTGGCGAGCACCGCAGGTAACGCCAATCCAGTTGCAAATGTCGGAATTGGAGGCAGAGGACCAGTTGGCGATCAAGATGTTTTGAGGGTCATCAGTGATGTGAGCTTTGAGAGCAAGAAGCTCATGATGAAATTGAGGTTCCACCATAAAACCAATTGGCAATATAGGGAGTAGCCCAAGACCATATAAGCACATAGCAAATCTTGTCCCTCACCGATGTGGGACAACTCTCAACACGTCCTCGCACGTGTGGCTGATTTTCAAGCCTACAAGTGGACAACAACTGGGTGACGTGGAGCGCATGTGGCTGTTTGGCTTCACATGAGGACAACCTGCTCTGATACCATGATGAAATTGGGGTTCCACCATAAAACCAATTAGCAATATAGGGAGTAGCCCAAAATCATGTAAGCACATAGCAAACCTTGTCCCTCAGTTGGAAAATATTAGTATTTTGGTTTATTTGAATGTTTGGTTTTATGGGCTTAGCCCGTTAGAATTAGGTTTTGTTAGAGATTAGGGTTAGTTTATTCTAAATAGGGTGCTTTGTTATTCATTAGAGAATAAGTTAGCCACAATGTAGTCTCTTAGGGTTTTGTAGCCGTTTCGGCATTCTCAGTTTGTTTAATAATATTCTTATTATTTGTTAGTCTTGTTTGTTGCGCACTCTGATATTCAACTACTCAGACTGATCTGTGCTGAAATTGGTATGAGCTATTGTTAGTGCACCTGCAGTAAAGTAATTAGCCATAATCATCATATAGATATAACACAAGCAATGTATCATCGACAACATTTTGACAGTAGGAAATGACTTATCTCCTCCGTATGTACGCAGTGTATATATACTCTCCTTAATTCTATTAGCTTTCGTCTTTCGTATTTAATTCAATAGAAAACTTGAACTCATTATATTCACATAAAATAGGAAACAAGTTGTGTTACCAAACCTTGTGCACGACTTAGACTTGCCCGGCTTCTAGTCGAAAGAAGACTTGTGATTTGGATTTTTTTCAATCAAACACACACCATTCAAATTTTTCCTGATAGCTTAGCTAGGTGAGGAGGAAGTCTAAGCCCGGTTTCTACGTCGAAGTGAGGTGACTAGAGTAGTCGAACGAAGACTTTTGACTTTTTGCATATCAAACACACTAGGCCTAGCAAACGGGTCGTGTCTGTCGTGTTCATGTCGTTTTCGTGTAACACTTGTTATCTTAACGGGTCGTGTCGTGTCACACCTGTTATCTTAATAGGAAAGTGACCCGACCCGTTATGACCTGTTAAGAAAAATATATTTTTTTCTTAAATTTGCACATACCACACTTTGCCACATAAATATTACTTCAAAACATTAAAACACATAATTTAATATATACATACATATATTATATAATTATTTTAGTTTTTAGGGGTATAAAATTGTTAAATTGATATATATAATTATTATAGTTTATTCAAACTTTCATTAAGTATAACATAAGGTTTTGTGGTATCCACTAGTGTAATTTTTTAAATTGAAGATCGAATTCATTCATTGTATTCATATAGGGTCAAGGAGTGTAGCTGTAAAAAATCATCAAAATCGAAGTTAAAATAACCGTTAAATCGTGATTTTTCGTTTTATAACCGTTGAAAAGTTTTGTCCTGTTACTTGATCTCTGAATGTTTGTTTTTTACAATTTTTGGCGTATGCGATCTCGAAGTATATGTAAACATGTTTGACGGTTGGATCATTGAAACTAGTTTCGTAGAATGTGTATCCCATCAAAACAATAGATTCATTAACACTTAAGAGTTTAGTCATACTTTCATTAAGTATAACATAAGATTTTGTGGTATCCACTAGTGTAAATATTTTAAATTGAAGATTGAATTCATTCATTGTATTCATATAGGGTCAAGGAGTGTAGCTGTAAAAAAATCATCAAAATCGGAGTTAAAATAATCGTTAAATCGTGATTTTTCTTTTTATAACCGTCGAAAGATTTTGTCCTGTTACTTGATCTCTATATGTTTGTTTTTTTTCAATTTTTGGTGTATATGATCTCGAAGTATATACAATCATGTTTGATGGTTGGATCGTTGAAACTAGTTTCGTAGAATGTGTATCCCATCAAAACAATAGATTCACTAACATTTAAGAGTTTATTCATAATTTCATTAAGTATAACATAAGATTTTGTGGTATCCACTAGTGTAAATATTTTAAATTGAAGATCAAATTCATGCATTGTATTCATATAGGTTCAAGGAGTATAGCTGTAAAGAATCATCAAAATCGGAGTTAAAATAACCGTTAAATCGTGATTTTTCTTTTTATAACCGTCGAAAAGTTTTGTCCCGTTACTTGATCTCTGAATGTTTGTTTTTTGCAATTTTTGGCGTATGCGATCTCGAAGAATATACAAACATGTTTGACGGTTGGATCGTTGAAACTAGTTTCGTAGAATGTGTATCCCATCAAAACAATAGATTCACTAACACTTAAAAGTTTATTCATACTTTCATTAAGTATCACTAGTGTAAATATTTTAAATTGAAGATCGAATTCATTCATTGTATTCATATAGGGTCAAGGAGTGTAGCTGTAAAAAATCATCAAAATCGGAGTTAAAATAACCGTTAAATCGTGATTTGCTTTTTATAACCGTCGAAAGTTTTTGTCCCGTTACTTGATCTCTATATGCTTGTTTTTTGTAATTTTTGGCGTATGCGATCTCGAAGTATATACAAACATGTTTGCATCGTTGAAATTAGTTTTGTAGAATGCGTATCCCATCAAAACAATAGATTCACTAACACTTAAAGAGTTTACTCATACTTTCATTAAGTATAACATAAGATTTTGTGGTATCCACTAGTGTAAATATTTTAAATTGAAGATTGAATTCATTCATTGTATTCATATAGGGTCAATGAGTGTAGCTCTAAAAAATCATCAAAATCAGAGTTAAAATAACCGTTAAATCGTGATTTTTTTTATAACCATCGAAAAGTTTTGTCCCATTACTTGATTTCTGAATGTTTGTTTTTTGATATTTTGGGCGTATGTGATCTCGAAGTATATACAAACATATTTGATGGTTGGATCATTGAAACTAGTTTCGTAGAATGCGTATCCCATCAAAACAATTGATTCACTAACATTTAAGAGTTTATTCATAATATCATTAAGTATAACAAGTGTAAATATTTTAAATTGAAGATCAAATTCATTCATTGTATTCATATAGGGTCAAGGAGTGTAGCTGTAAAGAATCATCAAAATCGGAGTTAAAATAACCGTTAAATCGTGATTTTTCTTTTTATAACCGTCGAAAAGTTTTGTCCCGTTACTTGATCTCTGAATGTTTGTTTTTTGCAATTTTTGGCGTATGCGATCTCGAAGAATATACAAACATGTTTGACGATTGGATCGTTGAAACTAGTTTTGTAGAATGCGTATCTCATCAAAACAATAGATTCACTAACACTTAAGAGTTTATTTATACTTTCATTAAGTATAACATAAGATTTTGTGGTATCCACTAGTGTAAATATTTTAAATTGAAGATTGAATTCATTCACTGTATTCATATAGGGTCAAGGAGTGTAGCTGTAAAAAATCATCAAAATCGGAGTTAAAATAACCGTTGAATCGTGATTTTTCTTTTTTTAACCGTCGAATTTTTTTGTCCCGTTACTTGATCTCTATATGTTTGTTTTTTGCAATTTTTAGCGTATGCGATCTCGAAATATATACAAACATGTTTGACGGTTGGATTATTGAAAGTAGTTTCGTAGAATGCGTATCCCATCAAAACAATAGATTCACTAACACTTAAGAGTTTATTCATACTTTCATTTAAGTATAACATAAGATTTTGTGGTATCCACTAGTGTAAATATTTTAAATTGAAGATCGAATTCATTCATTGTATTCATATAGGGTCAAGAAGTGTAGATGTAAAAAATCATCAAAATCGGAGTTAAAATAACCGTTAAATCGTGATTTTTCGCTTTATAACCGTCGAAAAGTTTTGTTCGGTTACTTAATCTTTGAATGTTTGTTTTTTTCAATTTTTGGCGTATGCAATCTCGAAGTATATACAAACATGTTTGACGGTTGGATCGTTGAAACTAGTTTCGTAGAATGCGTATCCCATCAAAACAATAGATTCACTAACACTTAAGAGTTTATTCATACTTTCATTAAGTATAACATAAGAGTTTGTGGTATCCACTAGTGTAAATATTTTAAATTGAATATCGAATTCATAATTCATTGTATTCATATAGGGTCAAGGAGTGTAGCTGTAAAAAATCATAAAAATCGGAGTTAAAATAACCGTTAAATCGTGATTTTTCGTTTTATAATCGTCGAAAAGTTTTGTTCGGTTTCTTGATCTCTGAATGTTTGTTTTTTGTAATTTTTTAATGATGCGATCTCAAAGCATATACTAACAAGTTTGACGGTTGGATCGTTGAAATTAGTTTCGTATAATTCGTATCCCATCAAGTTCAATGATATATATATATTTATGAAGTAGATTTAAATCTATTTATTTTGTACGTATAATTATTATAGTTTTTAGGGTTATAAAATTTAATTTAAAATTATATATATATATATAATTATTATAGTTAATATTTTGGGGGTATAATTATTATAGTATATATAATTATTATAATTATTATAGTTAATTTAATATATATATATATATATAATTATAGTAATTTTTAGGGTTATAAAATTATAAAATTAATATTATGCTTATCGTGTGTCGTGTTACCCACATGTATACCCGAATCAACCCGTTATCTTAACAG
Source organism: Malus fusca (assembly GCA_035220775.1). Lineage (NCBI taxonomy): Eukaryota > Viridiplantae > Streptophyta > Magnoliopsida > Rosales > Rosaceae > Malus > Malus fusca. The sequence goes on along the minus strand of CM069061.1, from coordinate 13,052,008 downwards.
GTGCTTATCGGGTTACCCGATAACGACCCGATTCGTTATTGTGTCGACCCGAACACCTGTTAATTTCGTGTCGTGTCGTGTCGGGTTATCGGATCGTGTCATGAATTGCCAGGCCTAAAACACACACCATACATTTTTGGCTATACCTTGGAGCTCGATTTTAATCTCATTTTGCTTTCTGGAGCTTGATAGTCATCACTTCCTAAAACTCAAAATTCGCTCTAATTTGCCCCCTGAAACTCAATTTTGATCTCATTTTGCCTCTTGAAACTCAAAAGTTGTCTTCATAAATCTCTAAACTCGAGTTTGATTTGAATGTACCAGGCTAATCATTTTATTTTTTATTTTTTTTTCATTTTGTCAATTTTTTTTAACTTAATACTTTCCGATTCTTGGATGATAACATATACTAGAGATTTATAACCAAATTTATTGCATAATGAAGTCTAGTCTTATTGGATGTTGAGTCCTAGGAGGCGACTTATGAATGTAAGAAAGAAGAGAGTCCATAATCAAAGTGGAACGAATTTTGAATTTCAAGAATATATTTGTGACTTTTAAGTTACAGAGGGCAAAATGAGATCAAAAACAAAATTTTGAGGACGTAGCTAGAAATTCAAGGGCACGACTTGAAGGTGGCCTACGCCCCAACCCAGATGCAACTTGCAAGTGGGCAATTAGTGGTTTGGATGTTTTGGTCTGTGGCGGTGATATTGGTAATTTGTGCTGCTAGCCGACTGAGTGCTATCCATTTTGTGCGCACAGATGGACATGCCCAAATGTGGAATTGTAGTCTTCAGTTCACACTCATCAACACAAACAACATAGAATTGTGATCTCTACAATGCACTTACAAAAGTATATTAAAGTTTCTTTATTTTTTTTTTATAATTAAGGAGTCGCATTGCCGCTCTGATCTTGAAAAATTAAAATTAATAATAATCATTCAAATCATATTACAATATATCACAAACTATGACATCTGATAATCAATAAATTTAAGAAAATTTAAAATGAATTCAATTCACTCCAAACGATGTTATTATATGTTCACATATATATTCACAACAACCAAAATTCAGTTTCTAGCCACTGGGATAAAAATAAGAACAGAAAAATTAATTCGAGTGCCTACACATCTGAACATCGCATAAAAATCATAACAAAATCCAAAATAGCAGGAGATATAACAAAAATGATAATAATTTAAAAAAAAAATTAAATCAAAAGTTTAAGGCTAACTCACAGGAAAGAGTTAAGTTTTTGCTATCAACGCATTCTCATACAAAAAATTTCTTTAAATACCGATTTCATGCAATCCAGGAGATCAATGCTTAAATCAGAAAATTTTCTTTAACCCTGATTTTTAAAATTAAAAGCATCAAAACTTGAACAAAGAAGAGAACCCAAAAACCAAACCCAAAACAAATATGTTGGAGAACTCACCAGGAAACCGAAGCATTTATAGGTTTAAAATTGCTTCAAATCAGAAGCCAAGCTTTTGTGGATATAAATTTTCTTCGAATCAAAACAGGATTCAACATAAAATTGAAAAAAAAAAAAAAAAGGTGAGAAAGAGAGAGAGACGAACCTTCTTCTGGGGGGAAGGAGTTCCGGGCTTGAGAGAGATCTCAAGAAATTTGTACTGAAAGCAAATGGAAGATCGGACCAATAAAAGGACTAATTAGAAGTTAGAAAAATGACTTAGGCAGTTGAAACCACTGATAGCATATTGTAAGATTAATAAACACACCGAATTAGTAAACTATTGAATAAATTTCGAATATTAGTTAAATAAAACACATAGGAATTGAATTAAATTCCAATTAAATCCCAAACAATTATATGGCATAGATGAACTTAAATGAAATCAGTAAAAGTGGAGAAAGGAAATCGACTTCACCCACACAATTCCCAGAGAGAGATACCCAATCGTTATTCATAAATCTGCAAGATAAAAAAAATAAAAAAAAATAAAAAACATAACTATGTTCTAACCATAGAACCAAATTGACTGATACATTGAAAAAAAAATAAAAATTAAAAGACTGGTGATTGTAAATATAACAGCTGTCATTACCATGAACCTGAAGCATTAAAAAAAAAAAAAAAATCTTGGCAAAAGATCGAAACTTGAAAGTATACAGGATATAGCAAATGAATATCAAAATTACCTATGAGCTCCTTTAGCTGAATAACCAAGCAACCTCAATAAATTCTTATGGCGAACATGGCCATTCGCTTACACTTCGACCTTATACTCCTCCTGTTCTTAATAAGCTGAACTGGAGCACAATTTCTAATGGCAGAGTTAAGCTGCTTAGCTTCAATACCACTGCATATTTAAACATCCAAATATGTTTTATCAGTAAGATTAATTACCTTAAGTGGTTAGTCCCTTGATAGCAAAAAAGTCTATATTGCTAATGAGTGGGGTTTGAGGCTAAACTTTCTGCGATAAAAACCAGACAATAATATTTTAAAACTCAAATGATCAAATATTGCTAATCACCTTGCTAATTAGAGAGCTGAAAGTAGGCTTATCTTCCTTATTTCCAGCCAAGTGAAAGTTAAAACCGACAACGATATTGCCGTCTTGGGGACCTCGGTGGAGTTCTCCTTCTGGAGCTTCCTCTATGTTGACTACTACAACAACAATAAAGCATTTTTCCACTAAGTGGGGTCAGCTATATGAATCCTAGAACGCCATTGCGCTCGGTTCTGTGTCATGTCTTCCGTTCCGTTAGATCCAAGTACTCTAAGTCTTTTCTTAGAGTCTCTTCCAAAGTTTTCCTAGGTCTTCCTCTACCCCTTCGGCCTTGGACCTCTGTCCCGTAGTCACATCTTCTAATCGGAGCGTCAGTAGGTCTTCTTTGCACATGTCCAAACCACCATAACCGATTTTCTCTTATCTTTCCTTCAATTTCGGCTACTCCTACTTTACCTCAGATATCCTCATTCCTAATCTTATCCTTTCTTGTGTGCCCACACATCCAACGAAGCATCCTCATCTCCGCTACACCCATTTTATGTACTTTTGATACTTCACCTCCCAACATTCCGTGCCATACAGCATCGCCGGCCTTACTGACGTCCTATAAAATTTTCCCTTGAGCTTTAGTGGCATAAGGCGGTCACACAACACGCCGGATGCACTCTTTCACTTCATCCATCCAACTTGTATTCTATGGTTGAGGTCTACATCTAATTCTCCGTTCTTTTGCAAGATAGATCCTAGGTAGCGAAAGCGGTCGCTCTTTGGTATTCCCTGATCTCCAATCCTCACCCTTAACTCATTTTGGCCTCCATTTGCACTGAACTTGCATTCCATATATTCTGTCTTTGATCGGCTTAGGCGAAAACCTTTAAATTTCAACACTACTCTCCAAAGGTTAAGCTTCGAATTTACCCCTTCTTGAGTTTCATCTATCAACACTATATCGTCTGCGAAAAGTATACACCAAGGAATATCATCTTGAATATGTCCCGTTAACTCATCCATTACCAATGCAAAAAGGTAAGGACTTAAGAATGAGCCTTGATGTAACCCAACAATTATGGGGAAGCTTTCGGTTTGTTCTTCATGAGTTCTTACGACAGTCTTTACTCCATCATACAATCCTTTATAGCTTGGATATATGCTACTCGTACTCATTTCTTCTCTAAAATCCTCTAAAGAATGACTCTTGGGACCCTATCATACGTTTTTTCCAAATCTATAAAGACCATGTGTAAATCTTTTTTCCTATCTCTATATCTTTCCATCGATCTTTGTAAGAGATATATTGCCTCCATGGTTGAGCGCCCTGGCATGAACCCGAATTGGTTGTCCGAAACCTGTGTCTCTTGCCTCAATCCATGCTCAATGACTCTCCCAGAGCTTCATTGTATGACTCATTAGCCTAATACCCCTATAGTTCATGCAATTGTACGTCGCCCTTATTCTTGTAGATAGGCACCAAAGTGCTCTTTCGCCACTCATTTGGCATCTTCTTCGTTTTCAAAATCCTATTGAAAAGGTCCGTGAGCCATGCTATACCCGTCTCTCCCAAGACTTTCCACACTTTGATTGGTATATCATCTGGGCCCACTGCTTTTCTATGTTTCATCTTTTTCAAAACTACAACCACTTCTTCCTTCCTGATTCGGCAGTAAAATGAGTAGTTTCTACACTTCTTCCTCCATGTTGACTACTGCAGATAAATATAAAATAAAAAAAAAATCACATTTATAAAATGAATATCTAATTATATTTACGAAGGCATAATAAATGATGGGTAGTATTGAAGCCAAATACAACGTACCTTACGCGGGTAGTTGTGCGCATTTCTTGAGGAGTTTTTCTATTCTCAAACACAATTCTTATCTCACACCCACCAATAACTGTATGATTCAACTGTTGCTGTGCTTCCACTGCATCCTCACCAAAACGGTACTTCACAAACCCAAAACCCCGTGGTTCCCTACGAATTGAAATTAAAAACAGTGAGTCAAAATAACTTCAATTTGTGCTATCCAGAAAATTCACAAATATGTCCACTTTCAAAGAAATATCTATTCCAGAGTGCAAGTTTTACACCATTAAACCACAGCAGAAAAGAAGAATCATATTACATCTTTAGCATAATTAACACTATAACAATCAAGAATGGCATACCCCGTGTAGTAATTCTTTGGAAGAGACACAACCTTTACCAGGCCAAATCTCTTAAATGGGATCCTAAGATCTTCTGGCCTGCATAAACAGATAAACAATGAATAATTAATTACATACCATCCATTAAAGAAACACAGAGCTAACCCAATTCCTACTAAACTTTAACACATATTAGATATGGGAAAAAAGAAATTTCAAAATCTAATTATCAAAAATTTTTACTTCCTTTGTTCTTGGGGATCATCACAATTTTTCTTTTCCTGAATTTGAACACACCTGCAAACTTAAATCAACGCTCTTAGTTTTAATCCAAAAATACTTAGCAACAAAATACAATTTTATCCAGAAACTAAATTAATAAAAAAAATACAAACTCACACACAATGGCTGGGACTTTTCCAAAATTAATATACAAACAAAAGATGTAGAGAGAGAAGCAAAATCTTATACCTCCGAGAAAGATAGTGTAATAAAAAAGCAAGCCGGAAAAAATAAACCAAAATATGACAATAAATAAACCTCTTCAACAATTCGGATTGGCCAAAACTCTAGCCAGAAGCCAAAATCTGTCTACAAAACCTCTACCTCAAGTGGGCAAACTCCCAAAATAATATGAAAATTACCCAAATCCATACACCCTTCCAAAACCCTAGCAATCGATATAAATTTGAAACCAAAAATAATTTCTGGGAAATTAATAGATAATCAAATTTATTGAGGAAATGAAGAGGGTAACCTACTTTCGATGAACTTCAGTGAAGAGGAATTTGGAAAACGTCGCTGAGTCCGGTGGTTGGGGGAGATTATTCGGTGGTTGAGCAATTTTTGGTTTCGATTCGCAGTGGAGCAAGAATGAAACGGTGGAAAGGAGGATGAACAATGAGTCCAGGAGAGAGAGGGAAGAAGCAGCGAAAACCCACGCGTCCCATTTTGTTCTCCGTTTGACAGCAAAGCAAAACGGACAAAGTTGAAATAAAATAAAAATGGGCGAGGACAAAATCGGAAATCTATTGTAGAAGTAATAGTAATCTGAGTCTAAAAGGACACAACGGGAATTAATTTGAATGTTACTCTTTTAGTATATGTATAATTTTTAGACTTTCATTTTTTGGAAATTGAAAACCTATTCTGTAACTACTTTCAATTTTCAAAATAATGAAAACTAAAAACTAAAGGCTAAATTTTGAAAACTTAAGAAGTAGTTACCAAAGAAATTTTCAATTTTCAATTTTAGTAAAAAGTGACGGCGTGAGTTCGAACCCTGTTGATGGCTAATCTAACATCTAATTTAACAAAATTGATCGTTTGACAAAAAAAAAGTGAAAAAAATACCGAACGACAATTTTGACTCACTTGAATGACAAATTCGATACCAAAGTATTATGTCTAGCTTGGCTTAACGCAAGCCTCATAACCATTAGAGTACCATTAAAATTAAGAGTAATGTGTTAATTTAGTCCAAGATTATTAATCGTGTTAAAAACCTAGAGGTAACGTTAAGAGCAACTCCACCATGTGGAGTAGCCCCAGCTACAGGCCCCAAAACAATGGGCAGTAACCCGAGCAACACCCTTCAGCGTATCCAGGCTATGGCGCACGAGTGGGCCCGAGCAAGAGGCCTGGCGAGAATCGCTAGCTTGAGAGCCCGAGGTGGGTATGATGCAATGCTGATTTTAATATTTTTTTAGTCAGGCGCACGCATTACAAGCACGCGTGGGGGCGCGTCCCCAACAAGTTTCAGACGCTGGGGTCTGCGGCGCAGGCTTGCGCAATGTTACCGTTGGATGACACGTGGCAGATCATTGTCCGTTGGATTTCAACGGTTACTTTATGTGGACCGTTGAATTTCCATCGGTAAAAAAAATTCAAACTGTCATTAATTTCAGCCGTTGGATCTAAGATCAACGGTCCACGCTATTTGTCTTTATAAATTTTTTTTTTAAAAAAAAAGAAAAAATAGTTTAAATTTCTGAAATTTTACCGTTGTGCCACGTGGCACAATCTAGAGTGTTGGAATTCAAATTTTTTTTAATCCAATGGCAAAGATTAATTATATGAATAAAAATTTGAAAAAAAATTAAAAAATTAATAAAAATCAAAAGAAAAAAAAATTTGATTTTACTTTTCTATAAATACCTTCTCATTATCTTCTACCTTACACCACAAATTCATATTTTATCAACTACTTTCAACCACATTCCTATCTTTCTCTCAAAGTTTCAATCCAATTTTTTTTTCCAACAAAATGATTACTGATGCAGGTATGAATTGGACGCTTATTGAAGATGTTGCGTTGTGTACTAGCTGGGTTGAAGTTACTCATGATTCTCTTACGGGTAATGAGATGCAGTTGTGAGAAATGTGGAATCTTATTTATACCAATTTTCTTGAGAAAATTTGGTGGGAAAAGAACCAAAGAATCGATGTCCAGTTGTTGGAAAATACTTAGCCAATCGTTTAGTATGTAGAGAGACGCCTTGGCACAAGCTAGTAGTAATCTTCGAAGTGAGGAAAATTTAGCGGATCAGGTAACAATATATTATTTATTTGTTTGTACTATACCCAAATTTACATTATAATTATTTGTTTGTATTATTTATTTGTTAGCTACTTTGATTATAATTATTTGTTTGTATTATTTATTTGTGACCTACTTTCATTATAATTATTTGTTTGTATTATTTATTTGTTACATACTTTCACTATAATTATTTGTTTGTATTATTTATTTGTTACCTACTTTCATTATAATTATTTGTTTGTATTATGTATTTGTTACCTACTTTCATTATAATTATTTCTTCTTCCGCATTGTGTAGGAACTTCAAGCACAAGTTTGGTATAATGCCAAAACCAAATGCAAAAACAAATCATTCAACCGATGGGAATATTGGAATATTGTCAAAGATTGTCCTAAATTCAGAGTTATGCATGTTGGTCCCGAAGTTTTCATGAACAACACCCCTATACACTCTACGCCCGATCATTCCTCGCATGTTCATAAAGATGACACAAAAGAACTGCCCAAAACGCCCCCATGAACAAGCGTCGGAGTCGACCTGTTATCCAATTAGGCCTCAAGGTAAGAAGGCTTCAAAGAGAAAAGGGAGTGCTTCCAAGAATGATTATGCAAAGTATATGGAAGAACTTGCTCGCCAAGCTGAATTGAGTTTGGCGCGAGAAAATGCTAAATTTGAGGCTGATAAGGCTAGAAAAGAGGCAAAAACTACTGCTATTGAGAGAGAATTTCAAGCTAATGAGAGAGAAAGATAGCTACTTAGGCAAGAAAGGGAACAGGTTAGAGAAGAAAGAATGGCTCAACGAGATCGTGACATTATGAACACGCCTTTAGAAGGGAAGTCTCCAAATTCTAAATATTTTTAGAAGCCGGAGAAAGCGGACGTGGTGCGAAGGAGGCGTGCAAGAGAAGCGAGAGCAAGTGGAGATTGTCCTAGTACGACAAAAGAATATCATCCTAGCACCACAAATTGGTTAGGTGATGATGATGAATTCACGACCCCATAATTTTTCAATCACTTTGTTTGTAATCGGAGCCCATAATTTTCCAATCACTTTGGGTTGTAATTTATTATTTATTGAATAGAGTATTTTATGTTGTTTCCTATTTATTGAATTTAGTACTTTATTTAAAGTAAGAGTAAATTTATTTAATTTGGTAATATATTTATACTAAGAGAATCTTTATTCAAATGACATAAACACACCAAATAAAATTACATAAACATACCAAATAATAGAAAACTCACTAAATGAACTAAAAAAACACACCAAATAAAATTAAATAAACACACCAAATAAAAACAAACACACTAAATGAACTTAAGTATCTTGAGCTTGTTTCAATTCCCACTGGTGCTCTATCAAGTCAATTTGCCGGGCATTGTGCATATATGGCCTTTGAAGTGCAGTATATCTTTGAATGAGCCCTTCAATGTAACGTCCATCCCTTTCTAATGGCTCATGTTGCACGGGTTCTTCGGTGGGGTCATGAGCACAATATATTTGTGTTCTGGAATTATTCATCGTGTCTGGCTCATATTCATCAATGGCATCATAATCGTACTCATCTTCCACAATCATGTTGTGAAGAATGATGCACGTCATCATGATTGATTGAAGCGACTCTACATCAAACATTCTGGCAGTACCCCTGACAATCGCCCATCAAGTTTGGAGGATACCAAAACAACGCTCCACATCCTTCCTGCACCTCTCTTGACAGCTTGCAAAGTGTTTTTCCTTTGCACTTCGCGGACGTGGCACTGTTTTGACAAACGATGATCACCTTGGGTAAATGCCGTTTGCTAGGTAGTATGGCCCGTCGTACTTATGTCCATTGACCCAGTACGTGACTTTTGGTGCCTTTCCTTGCAGGACATCATTGAACACTGGGGATTGGGCAAGGACATTTAGGTCATTTTGAGCTCCCAGAACCCCGAGAAATGCGTGCCAAATCCATGAATTAAAAGATGCCACCGCCTCCAAAATGATACTTTTTGCTCATTTTCTGTCCCCATAAGCGCATTGCCATGCACTTGGACAATTTTTCCAGGTCTAGTGCATACAGTCGATGTTTCCAATCATCCCAGGAAAATCTCGCATCTCGCTCTTCTTCAGAAGCCTTTGCAAGTCCATGTCAGTAGGTTTCCGGAGGTACTCTGTGGTGTACATAGATTCGATTGCTCCACAAAACCTCATCAGGGACAAAAGAATGGTTGATTTCCCCATTCTCGCTATTTCATCCACTTGGTTTGTAGATGCTCCATATGCAAGCATCTGCAAGGCAACAATAACTTTTTGCTCATGAAGGAGACCCATAACACCAAAAGCATCATTCTTTTGCACAAAGTAAGAATCATGGTTGCAAACAGCAATCATGATTTTGTTGAACAAATGTCGTTCCATTATAAAACGATGTCTAAAGTACGTATCAGGGAATGCACTATTATGGACAAAATAATCATCCAAGAGTTCCATACCTCGTCGTTGCCTGCTTTTATCAAGGTTCCTGGAACGGCTATGCCTGCAGATCAGACCAACAACTTGGATGACTCGACGAAAATGTGAGGCTCTGCCCATTCTTGTTTCGTCATCTCTCCTTCTATTCTCCTCATCCGCTTCCCTCTCATTTTGGGCCTCCTGGAGATTGAACATTCATTCTGATTGGTTAAACAATTCTTTCTCTTGCTGATCGATTTCCCACATCATCCTTGAAGAAGAAGACATTGTAAGAAGGAAGCATAAACTATGAATAATGATACAGATTTTGATTTTGGTGAAGAAGGAAGCAGAAACTATGAATAATGATAGAGATCTTCAGAAAATTGGTGTGTGATTTCAGGTTCTTGATGGTGGGTTATATGGAGGAAAAAGAAAGGATTATGTTGTAGATAATGTCACGTGGCATGCCGTCATTAGTTAAAAATCTGATCGAAATCTATCCTTAAAGATTGTAAACAGATTGTGACATATGACGCGATTGGTTAAAAATCTTATCGGAAATCTATCCTTAACGATTCTGAAAAGGTAACGACACGTGGCACGACGACATTGGATAAAAATCTTATTGAAATCCATCACCAATAATTATCTTTTCAGATAATGATATGTGGCGCAACGAGAACGATTACAAATCTTATCCGAAATTACAAATTGAATTATTTTGTATTATTTTATAAATAAAAAAATACTAATATTTTATTGCCTATTGCCAGGGCTATTCAATGTACGTGTGGAGATGCAAAAGGCTGTTACTGTTCATTAATGACAGTTACTGTTTACTGGGTGGATTAAATAGTGAATAGCCTGGGGGGGCCTTTCCCACGGTGGAACTTCTCTAAGGGCATCTAAGTGAGAAAAAGACAGTATTTCCTCTAAAGAGTGTCGTGTGTCTTAAATTAACGAAAATTTTGATATAATTGCTTCAAATATAAAAGTAGAGATGAAATTAGTGTTTTAAAGTGTATTAAGGACTAAATCTTCCGGATGAAATGTTTTCGACGACGTTTACGTATAATCAAGCTCTAGTTGAACAATCTTCGGATTCGAAAAACATCTAAACTTAGCTGATTAGTTTTTCTAAACAGAACAAAGGAAAGATGATGATACGCAAAAAATTCAGTCCAAGAATCAGGGTCTTATGCTACTAAATTATTAGTCACGATGGCATCATGTCCAAATTCATTTCTGCAATAACGAAGAAGGGAAGTAACAACCAGAGCTTGAAAACTAGTTCAGCTATGTACGTACACTGTCATGCAGAGTTGCCGTGGGGGACGCTCTGAATATGCAAAGGCTTCTTATATGACTGCAACGAGAGAAGAACATATCACGCTTAGAGATGAAGCAGCCATACATGCTCCTGCCAGCCACGGTGGTAATTGAATTCCAGTGAAAGGGAACAAAACTCCAGTCACCACTGGCATGCCGAGGATATTGTAGCCCAAGGCCCAGACATAATTCAATCAAATTGGAGACATGGTCTTTCTAGAGAGATCAATGGCTATAACCACATCTTCCAAGTTGCTCTTCATCAAAACTATATCTGCGGCTTCTATAGCTACGTCGGTGACAGCACCAATTGCCATGCCAACATCTTCTGCAACTAAAGGCGGGGAGTCATTGATTCCATCTCCCACCATTGCCACCGCCATTCCTTTCATCTGCATCTAAATCCAGTTTAATAAGTTTGAAAACGCTATGTTTGATAGATTGCACTCACATATCAAGTCGGAAACAAACTTGATATAGAAAATTGAGTGTGAAGATTTCTATAAGACATTAGTTTACACTAGACAAGTCATTTGAAATATAATGTAGTAATCCTTAATCTGCGTTCAAAACCAGAATAAAATTACATGTAGAGCTGGGTAATTGTAATTCATTCGCACCACCCCTGTAACTATTGTATAATCGTACCTGTAATTCTTTGATTCTATAAGCTTTTCCTAGTGGATCCATCTCAGTAGACACCTTATCAATGCCAACCTCCTTTGCAATGGCTGCTCCTGTAGCCCAGTTATCGGCAGTAACCATGATGCTTGTAACGTTCACCAATTGAAGATAAGAGATGACTCTCGCAGCCTCTGGCTTCACTGGACCAGTTACAGCAAATGACCCAGCAATCTTTCGATCAATGGCAACCAACACACATGTTCGAACTAGATTCTCATGTTCTGAAACATACTTGTCAACCTCAAGACCAACCTGGACATTGTTTTCCCGCATGAGCCTCTTGTTCCCAGCCAAAACCATTTTGTCGCCAACTTTTCCACTAACGCTAGCTCCTGTGTGCACCTCAAATTCCTTAGCCTCCGTCACATGTTTAGTTGATCCAAACATCTTTAGCAGCCTCTTAGATTGCTTCACCACCGATTTTGCAATTGGGTGTTAACTATTTGCCTACATATTTCTCAAATAGAAGCATGGTAGTAGTATGATTGACAAAATAATTTTTGATAGCATAATAACAATGAATGGTCTCATCTGTAGCATAACTCTGCAAACCCTCAAACTTTTTTAATACGCAAATTAAACTTTTCATGTACACATTTGAAACATAAGCACCAACCTCTGTGGCCACAGCACAGAACTCCTTCATTGAGTAATTGGAGAAGATGCACATCATCAACTACTACGAGTTCCCCAACTCTCAGAATCCCTGTTTTATCAAAAGCAACCGTTTTCACCTGCAGGGATCAAACACGTCCGTAAACGTCCAGACACCAACAAAGTGTCAAATGCTAAGAAACATATCAACCTTCATGACTTAGGTAACGTTTGTTTAGCTTTTAATTTTGAAAGAACAAAAACCCCAAAAAGAACGAAACAATTATTAGCCTTGTTATAAAAAAAGGAGTTGGGGTAAAGAGAACTCTCCTTCAGTTTGAGCTGTCATCTACAAGAAATGGGGATTTGAAACTTGGCGAGTTTGGCTTGGTGACATGGACAAGGTGCATACAGCCATTAATCGTCCAGACCAAAGGGTCATATGAGACAGATTCCAACTATGAAATAATAGTTTCATGTTTAATCCCAATATATGCATAAAGAACATCCTCCATACCCAATGACATAGATTGTATTTAGTTTTATGTCGAGAGTGACATGCCCCGATCCCGATATTCCACAAACACCAGGATAGGCACGTGTTGGCCGATACCCGAGGGTGACGAAAGCCATTTATTGAATGCAAATGCTGAGAATAAAGAATAAATAAGACTTATAAATTTAAATATAATGAATATGCATTTAAGAAACGTGTTCAGAACATACAACTAACTAGGATACTAAAAGAAATAATATAAAATTGAAAGAAACAAATGATGGATTCTACACCGAGAGGACTCGAAGATGTCGATGTGGAAGTGTCTGGATGCGGGGATTGTATTCCTCGATTCTAAGTCCTGAAGGGGGCGCAAAACAAACATAAGTGGACCAAGTTGATATATATGTATAGTAAAACAGTTATCAACATGCTAACCCCCAGGTTTTATGAAAACTCATATAACATGATAAAAAATAGGTTTTCGGAAACCTAGCATGCCGTGCAATGTCTCAAAACATTTCTCGTATATATCGTAATCACTAGTGAATGTCCAATATCCCTCCAGGCCCCATGCCAACTCCCTGTCTCTGTGCCAATTGTCAGAGGAAAATCATCCCCATGCCCTGTTCCCAGCTCCCCGTCATTGTGCTAAAAGCCAAAGGAAAACCATCTTCAGGCCCTATGCCAACACCATAACCGTTGCCCGGGACAAAATTTATCCCTCACCCAGTAGCGGAATAGGGACCACTAGGTAAGTACAAAACCATTAAACATACATTTATTTGAAAGGCAACTTCATAGTATAAAGTCATCCATCATCTATACTATAAAGAGATATTCTAAACGTGTTCTAAATATTATATCGTCATCCATGATATTATATGAGAACACGGGTTATAAGAAAAATAATAATAATTCAAAATAGCCTCAGTAAGCATGTTATCTCATAAAATGTTTCATAAAACGTAATCATTAAATCATGTTTTTCATGTATGCATTTCTACTATTAAAACATGTATTTTAGAAAAGGTCAACTCACAAATACTTAGCCGCCGAAGAACCACGTAAACTAGCGAAGACGGAAACGCCACAAATAATTGCCCCTAAGCACATAAAGAGTCCAATTAATAAAAATATATTAAAACAATTGAATTTGGGAAAACGGACGTTAGAAACGGATTCAGGATGTTGAATTACCTTAAAAAGGGTCCCAGTTAAACTTCTGAAAAGTCAACAGGGGAATATTCTAGGAATATTCCATTGGGTCTGAAACTGGGTTGGGCCGAGGGTCTTGGATTTAAAGGGTTAAGGATTTTGTTAATAGGTGGGTTGGGTTTGGGGAAAAAGGCTTAAGGGGTTTAGGCCTAAAAGGTTTTGGGTTTCTAGGTTAATGGGTTAGGGAATTGGGTTGATAAAAGGGCCTGGGGTAATTAATTGGGTTTGGGCTTAAAAGGGTCACGGGTTGGGCGGGAGGCCTGTGGGTTATGGGCTGGTTTCAAAGGACTTGCATTGGGTTGACCCGTTTTCAGGCCAATGAATTGGCCGGTTTCTGGGTACCACTTCGAACGCCCATAACTTCTTCGTTACTCATCCAAATCAAGTGATCCAAACATGAAAGTTGTAGTACTCGACGAGATGAAGAGATTAATACCCTGAACTCGGGCCAACGCGATGTGGTTTTGCCGGAAAATGCCTTGAAAGGGGCAGTGCTCGTCGGAAAACTGGGTTTTTGGCCAATGGTTTGGGGAATTTTCAAAGCTTCGTAACTTCTTCGTTACTTAACCAAATTGAGTGATTCAAAAGTCAAACTGTAGTTAGGAATGTGGAGAAGAGATTCATACCAAGTGGGGACCGAGTGGTGGCTGGAGTTGGTCGGAAAAGGGCCTGAAAGATGGCCAAACGACCATGGCCTGGAAATTTCCAGATTTCTGGAAAATGCCCCTCGAGTTGTTTTTCGTGCTAAACCTTCACCAAAGCCATTTTAATCACTAACCAAGTAATGTAGACTACAAGGAAGGAAGATCAAAGGAGTCTCGAAGTTTACCTACGTCGAAAAATCCTCAAAAGTCACCGGAGTTCGTCGGGGGATTAAGCACCATGACTGCCACAGTGAAGCACTCCATTGGCTTAGGGTTTTCGAGATCACAGTCCAAGTGTGGTGGTGATGGTTGGTCTCTGTGTGTGTGTGTGTGTGTATTTTCAGGGAAGAGGGAAGGAGAAAGTTACAGGGAGTCGAGAGAGAGAGATAAGGGAGAGTGAGGGAGAAAAGAGAGAGAGCACGGGTAGAGATGAGAGAGAGAAAATAAGAAGGCTAGGGAACTGCCACGTGGTAGACTAGGAAAGGGGGCCGGGGACAACCAAAACAGGGGTGGGCCCTTGGGCACACTAATTAACATCAAAAATCATTTTTTTTAAAAGGAAAATATCCACAAACTTAGTGAAAATACAAAAATACCCTTTTTGCTCCGTAAATCCCAAGACGAGTTGTTACAAAGAGCCTAAACATTGATCGAACCGAGGCAGAGCTTTTTACTGGTCAGGAATGAAGTGCATAACTTGTTATAATACGGAACGTTAATACAATGTATGCTGGTAGCATAGGGGATAATATGAAATGACCAGAGCCGAGGCAAAGCAACTACAAGAAAACATGGCTTAGGTTGCGACAGACATTCATCATATAAACATGAAAATTCGTCACATTTGATTATATGTGACAAAAATCCAGTGTCACTATGTTCGTCACCTATACAGTGTCACATATAGTTCATGTGACGAATTTTACATTTGCCACATATGTTTAGTATTTGTGACCCTAAATTCGTCACTTAATAACTTTAACTGTGACTAAATAAGCGTCACAAAACATAAAAGTCAGTGACCTATAAGTTCGTCACATAACAAATGTATAGGTGAGGAATTTATCGTCACCCAATTTGATCCTAGAATGCTATGGCTAAGAATAAGTGAAGCGTCGCATATTCCTTTGACATGTGGCGCAATTTGTGTCACATGTGTCAAAATCATAAACCTATTAGAAACAATTCGTGACGAACCAATTACCACATATTCCCTGCTTCGTCATCTAGAATTAGAATTCATAACAAATATGAGCTAATGCTTTAGCTAATCACATTTCATTGATCAATAAGTTAGATTACATCCAATACATACGCCAAGTGTATATCTCAAAAGCTAACATAAGCATCCTAACACCTCTAAACGTATTGAGATGCTAACAAGATTCTAAGGCATTGAGTCGGTAACAAAACAGGTATACCGTGTGCATATTTGAAACCAACAACAAAATACATAATATAAGTCATTAGCCATGTCATGGTCTTTAGTTCAGCACAGGTATCATTGTCATTTGAAAGATCACCATCACTACCTCAAGTGCTTCTTGAATACTTTCTCCTTTAACTCCATCCTTCTTTTTCTTAATCTTATCCTTACATAATAAAAGAGAAGAAAATAAACATTGGTGTCTAGAGAATAGCAGGTGCATTGAAAATTTGAATAACAAAAGAGAAGAAAATAAGAATTGAAGGAATAGTTAACAGTAAGAAGAACGAAACATAACAGACGAACCTATCTAAATTACACAATGAGTTTTATATGTACTTTAATTTCATTACCTTGCGAGCCTTCCTTGCATGTTGGATGAAATGGTTTTGCCCCTCCCTTGTGGTAATACTTTTGTTTCTTACAAGTATATGAATTTTGCTTGAAAACATCCTACATTAAAAGGCCATTAATTAACAAGAAAAACATATCTAGTTTCATACCATAGACTACTTATTCACTGTAATTTTAAAACATTCAGCTTTTATAAAGATCAAATTGATATCACTACTAATGAAGGCTAAATTGATGTCACTACCTCTGGAGATGTTGTTGGTCCGCCCTTGGCTTGCAATCCTT
Source organism: Malus fusca (assembly GCA_035220775.1). Classification (NCBI taxonomy): domain Eukaryota; kingdom Viridiplantae; phylum Streptophyta; class Magnoliopsida; order Rosales; family Rosaceae; genus Malus; species Malus fusca. The sequence goes on along the minus strand of CM069061.1, from coordinate 13,035,359 downwards.
CAGTTGTGCTATCATATCCTCATTTTCCTTTTGCGTATCTGATTTCACTAATTTATCATAGCCTAGTTAGTAAGTTATCAAGACTCCAAATGTCAGGACTAGATAATCTACTAACAAAAGATAAAATTAACAAAAAACTACTTAAATTATAATTAAACTTCTAGCTAAACCAATATGTGATTGCAAGAATATGAAGATCTGCCAAAATTTAATAAAAACCCAACTCCAACACCATTCCTAAAAAACAATAAGACCAAAATCTAACTTAGTATAGAAAAAAAAAAGGTGAATAACATATTAGTTTTCCAAATTCAATATCCTTCAAAAGGTGAGTTCTGGAAGTTGTGGCTATCACTTAAGTTACCAAGTATGTTGATAAAGTGAGATTAAGATAAAAATACTGAAAGCAGAACAACCTATACTGACAACATCTTGGTTTAAAAACACAAGCAAGAGAACTACCCTTGTCAAAAACCATGACCAGCCTGCAAACAACACAATCACAACAACAAATTACTTTGGAAATAAAAATATTAGTGTGCTTAATACAAAAAAGGGGTGTGATATCCACACACTCCTTTTTACTTCTCCCACACCTTTTTGGTTTTCGACCGTCGGATCGGATGAATTGAAGAAGATCAACGGACATAAATTAACAAGGGGTGTGTGAGAAGTAAAAAGGGGTGTGTGGATAGCACACCCCTACAAAAAATAGGCAAAAGAGGCATAAAGAAGATCTAAATCAGTCTACCATTTTCGCATGCAGATAAAGTTTCCACACACCCCTACAAAAAATAGGCAAAATAGGCATAAAGAAGATCTAAATCAGTCTACCATTTTCGCATGCAGATAAAGTTTTCAATAATTAAAATTTTACTCTACACTGGATCTCATACAACCAAAACAAAACTAACTTTGGTATTACAAAGGTGGTTGTGCTCTTACTAAACAACCCAATTGATATATTCACCTGAGGTAATGGCCTCCAACCAATAGAAGAATAGAAAAAACACATTGGATGAATTTTGAGCAAGTCATATGGTCACTAGTTGGAAGAATTACTTAAAGATCAGTGCAAAGTCATAATAATCAAACTATGACATAAGCTTTCAACTATTTTGTATCTAACTTAAAAGGAAGTAAAAGCCAATGCTTAAACAGAACTGTGGAAATTTTAAGTTTGTTTGAATGTATTTTTCATAGATTGATTGAATGTACAAGGGGGGTGATATATAATGAGGTAGAAGGTTACAAGCAACCCTACCTTGGCAAATCCTACTAACTCGGTAAACCCTAAAGCTGTCACTCCTTAAATTAAGGGAGTGCAGCAAGTATCTAGCACACAACTATCAACAAGTCATCTAGATGTCAATCTTCCTCAAATTAAGGGATTAGACTTAATAGAGAATCCCATGGAAAGAGGAAACATAAAATCTGGCAGCATCAGTCATCCCATATCGTCTAATATCCATATGTAGCATCAGTCATATGCAACATCAGTCATCCCATATCGTCTAATATCCATATGCAGCATCAGTCACCCTATATCGTCTAATAAGAACTGAGCAGCTGAAAATATATATAGGAGAAATATATGTGTTTCTTAAATCCTTCTTTATATAGTTTTTCATGGTTTTCTAGGACATTGCCACTAATAATTAGAAGAAAGAAAATCATCTATGATGGGGGAAATCATTCTGCTTGCCCAAGAGACCATTTTCAATCTTTTTCAAATGCAGAGCACTTAAAAGAATTATGGTTCAAATTTCAGAGCAATTCAAAGCCAAATCAAACAACTTTCATTTTCAATAAATGGTATCACCAACTCAAAATTTTTTACCTTCAATCACCATGTAAAACCAATAAGCCCAGAAAAAAAAAATACAAACTTGCAAGTTCATAACAAACAAAAAATTGAAATAGAAAGACCAACTAAAACAACTTAAAGCCTCCATATGTGCAAATAAATCATTTGAATAATGCCCAACGATTAACCAGAATAAAATAGCCAAGGACAAATGCATATAATCTCACAAGGAAACAAAATGTAGCAAGAAAAAAGAAGAAATTCTTACAAGTTTCTTTGCTAAAGTTATTGATTAATGTTCCTTCCTTCAGTTTTTTTGTTTGTAAATTTGTGAATGTAAACCTGCAAGTTCCAAAAACAAATAGAAAAAGCCAGGGATATATGTGTGTGTGTGTGTATATATATATATATTTGTAGACATCGAAATTTCAGTGAAATAAATGTTGATCAATAATTAAAATTCCAACGTTCATCTGTCACATAAATTTTACACGTAGCATGTGACTCAACGAAAAATAAAAAATCATCAGAAAAGTCATCAAATACGACACGTGTCAACACCTAGCATAAATGATTTATTTCATCTGATTATTTAAATCCAAAAATCAAGTTTTGGAATTCTATAAATAGGAAGCCAATGCATTCATTTTCGGGAACGAATTCATAACCAATTCACATCACACCAAAACCTTGAAGCTTTGAAACTCCAAAGCACCCAAGCAAATCCCGAAGGATCAAGAAAGCTCTATTCGTTCTTCGTCAAATCCTCATTCAAGATCAAGCCCCAACGGCCCTTGAAGAACTTCCACCAAATCCTCCTTCAAGATCAAGCCCCGACGGCCCCCTTGAAGAAAGCTTTCATCGTTCATCACCTGTTCATCCTAAGATCAAGCCTCGAAGGCCCTTGGATCAACAACACAATCCATAAATCTACACATTACGAAGATCGAATCAGAGGCTAAATTTGTAGAAGCGATTGTAACCCCTAAATTATTAATACAAATATTACTTTGTACACGTGTTCTTGTCTCATTCATTGCAGGAATATTCGTGTTTACAAATTTGGCACGCCTGGTGGGACAATCTCTACCTCTCATCTCTATCTTCAAATCCGCAGAAAGCACAAATGGCATCAAGGAAGGTTCAAGCGATTCCCGCAACCAATGCGAAAAACAAGAGCGTCATCACCGCAAGTGGTGTCACTTCGGGCTTCATAACTCGAAGCAAGGCAATAGCTCTTTCTACCGCTTCTTCCACCCCTACATCAACTCAGCTGATGGAGCAAGAGCACCAGAGGCAAGAGCCCGTGATCACCCTGGCCTCGCTAAGGGCACCAAGGGAGGACAGTTCAAAGAAGTACTCTGATTCCATGCTTTCTAATGCCGACTCAAGCATCAGCTCAGCCATGCAAGTCATGACCACTGGAGCGACTTCAATCGATGAGTAACTGGCTCAAATGAATGAAGCAATCGCAAGGCTAACACGGACTGTGGAAGAAAAAGATTTGCAAATTGATGCGCTCGTCAACCGACTGGAGGCACAGGATGACGAGAACCCCGACCCAAAGGTTGATCCACTAAAGAAAGGAGCCGGCGAAGAAGATGAGCCTCCGGTGGAGAAAGTCGATGTGAAGCCAGAGCCAGACCAAGCAGCGGCGCTTATGAGATCTCTCTCTATCCAACAGCTGCAGGAGATGATCGCCAGCACCATCAAGGCGCAGTACGAAGGAAGCTCACATGACTCTGTACTATACTCAAAGCCCTACTCCAAGAAGATTGACGCTTTGAAGATGCCGAGGGGTTATCAGCCACCAAAATTCATGCAGTTCGATGGAAAAGGAAACCCAAAGCAACATGTTGCCCATTTCATTGAAACTTGCAACAATGCTGGAACAGAGGGAGACTACCTCGTCAAGCAGTTTGTGCGCTCGTTGAAAGGTAACACCTTTGACTGGTACACCGACCTCGAGCCTGAATCTGTCAATAGTTGGGATCAGCTAGAGAGGGAGTTCCTCAACAACTTTTACAACACTCGCCGCACCGTAAGCATGCTGGAGCTGACCAATACGAAACAGTGGAAGGATGAACCTGTCGTCGACTACATCAATAGATGGCGTTCATTAAGTCTGGATTGCAAAGATCAGCTTTCTAAAACCTCTGCCATTAAGATGTGCGTTCAAGGCATGCATTGGGGGTTACATTACATCCTTCAAGGCATAAAACCAAGAACATTTGAGGGGCTGGCAACTCGTTCCCACGACATGGAGCTGAGTATCGCCAATCACGGGAAGAATGAGCCGATCACGGACTTCAGGAAAGATAAGGTGTTTGCCCCGAATGTAGACGAGACTGGGAAGAAGCCCGCCAATGAAGCTTTTATTGTCAACACTACCCCTATCAAGACCTCATTTGCGCCTATCAAGATCTCCTCCAAGAACAAAGCAAATGAGATAAAGAGAGGTGAGCCTCCTCTCACCCAAGACAGGTACAAAAACACCTTGAGGGAACTGGAGCATAAGGTGTACCCTTTTCCTGACTCAGATATGGCCGCAATGTTAGATGACTTGCTAGAAAAGAAGGTAATCGAGCTACCCGAATGCAAACGTCTCGAGGAGATGAATCGCGTAAACGATCATAAGTATTGCAAGCACCATCGTATCATGAACCATCATGTTGGTAAGTGTTTCGTCCTTAAAGAACTCATCATGAAGTTAGCGCAACAAGGGCAAATCGAGCTTGACCTTGACGACACAGCTGCAACACATACTACTACAATTACGTTTGGATCCTTCGATCCCGTGCCTCTCCAAGTGACACCTGACCATTCACGTCAATACTCAAGCTACACGACACCTTCTGCACAACCATCACTGGGGGCAAGCAACCAAGATGCACTTACCAACGATGACGAATGATGAACCTTGGTGACCTACAAAAAGACAAGGAAGCCAAAAACACAAGCCATAAGGCCAAAGGCGGAACAAGGGAGAAAGCACCGCCGTCGCAACAATAGGAAACCCAAAGGAAACGTAAAAGCTGTTAAGCCAACATACGTTGGGGAACCTATGAAACAAGGGCCACGCATTCCCGTCTCATTGTACGAGTACTTCCCGAATGACTTCTCCTAACAGTGCACTACCGTTGCCTGTCATATGGTGGATGTGAAGATAGAAGAGCCCTCGAAAGGCAATGCTATCATAGGAAGAGTTACGATTACCCAAGGGGATGCGAAAAGCACTAATAGCGGTCTTGCCGAGTCTTGACGACCATGATGTGTAAGACAGCAAGAATGAAGGCTTGAAGTTTCAGCCACGATCCGAGTGGAGATGACTATTGGTGAACTCAAATTAAGCACGATATTCCACGTGATTGATGCAAGAACTTCCTATAGCTTACTCCTAGGAAAGCCTTGGATCCACGGGAATGGAGTAGTGCCATCCACCTTCCACCAATGCTTAAAATGGGAAGGAGTAAAGGTGATCCAAGGTGATACCAAGCCATTCACAGAAGCCGAATCACACTTTGCAGACGCTAAGTTCTACATGGATGAAGGCATGGTGCCCGAAGCTCTTCCAGAAGACATCAAATCCACAGGCAAAGCAGCACCTAAAAAGCAGGAATGGCAAGCCATGCCCAAGAAGCTAGAATGGCACGTTGTGCCATCTTTAAGCAAAAACAATGACGAGCCTGCTAAACCTGCAATAACCAAAGGGAGTAGGACGCCTTCAGAAGGATCGAACACACCCATATTCCGATACATCCCAATGTCAAGAAGAAAGAATGGTCAATCCCCATTTGAAACCGGAGCAAGCAAAGCTGACACACAGTGGCACAAGGATAATGTGAAGTTGCTCAAGACGAATGCAGTTTTGCCTCTGACACAGCTAATTGATGCTAAGGTTGCAAGACTACCACAAGGCTTCATAAAAGCTCTGCCAAATGGGGTGGAACCAAGCTTTCTTCCAACCAAGAGGACCGAAGAAGGTTTTGATCCAAACGCCTACAAGCTCATGTCGAAAGCTAGGTACGACTTCGCTTCCTCTTCGAATCCTGGAAAGAAGGTTTCAAAGACCGTCAACAACAAAGAACATAACCTCACCAAGACTCAAAAGAAGTTGAAGGAGCATGGTTACGAAGTTGACAACAACAAAGTTGGGCTCGGTTTCACACCAAATGCACCCGTGAAGATTTCAAGCACAGCGAAAAACGCTAGCACTCAATACATCATCGTGAGCATTGAACAAAATCAAGAGGAGCCTAAGTCCGCTCCTCAAACGTCAATCTTCGATAAGATGAATCGTTCAAGGCCTAGAATTTTGGCACTTGATCGCATTGGTGGTCAAGACCAAACCTCTGTTTTCAAGAAGCTTAACACACCAACATCCCAAAGCTCTGTTTTTGAAAGGTTGTCAAAACCCAAGAAACGAAGTAACACGGCTAGCTCTCCTCTGCGATGGTCAACTTTGGAAAGACTTGAAGACAACAAGAAGCCTTCTAGAAAGAGGGAAATGACTCCAAAGGAAGAAAAGCTCGACGGTCTGGCAAGAAAAGATGATGTTCGAAGCTCTATTCCTTCAAGGATGAAATGCTAAACAATCTTGGAGGTTGACACAATTGGATCACTGAAAGTGAGAAGGCGCACCATCATTCACACCGGCCAATCTTCACGCCAACAAGCCTGAAATAACGACACTGAAGAGGAAGTCCAAGACGTCTTCCACATCACGATCCAAGAAGGCAAAGAAGACGAAATCCCCAAGAAAGACTGTAGACATCAAAATTTCGGTAAATAAATGTTGACCGATAAATCAAAATTTCAACGCTCATGTATTACATAAATTTTACACATAGCGTGTGTCTAAACAAAAAATCGAGATAAGTTGGAAAAGTCATCAAACAGGACACGTGTCAACACCTGGCAGAAACGACTTATTTCATCTGGAATATTATATTCAAAATTAGGCCTTGGAAAATTCTATAAATAGAAGCCAATTTCATTCATTTGAGGACACCAATTCATAACCAATTCACCTCACACCAAAACCTTGAAGCTTTGAAACTCCAAAGCTCCCAAGCAAATCCCGAATGATCAAGAAAGCTCTCTTCGTTCTTCGTCAAATCCTCATTCAAAATCAAGCCCCAACGGCCCCTTGAAGAACTTCCACTAATTCAAGATCAAGCCCCGACGGCCCTTGAAGAAAGTGTTCATCATTCATCATTCGTTCATCCCTAGATCAAGCCCCGACGGCCCTTTGGATCAACAACATCAAATCTACCCATTACAAAGATAGAATCAGAGGCTAAATTAGTAGAAAAGATTGTAACCCATAAATAATTAATACAAATATTATTTTGTACACATGTTCTTGTCTCATTCATAGCAGGAATTTTCGTGTTTACAAATTTGGCACGCCCGGTGGGATGATCTCTACCTCTCATCTCTATCTTTGAATCCGCAAAAAGCACAAATGGCATAAAAAAAGGCTCAAGTTGTTCTCGCAACCAACGCAAGGAACAAGAGCGTCATCACCGCATGCGGTGTCACTTCGGGCGTCATAACTCGAAGCAAGGCAAGAGCTCTTTCTGCCGCCTCTTCCACCCCTGCATCAACTCCGCCGAAGGAACAAGAGCACCTGAGGCACGAACCTGTGATCACCCTGGCCTCGCTAAGGGCGCCAAGGAAGGAAAGCCCAAGGAAGTACTCCGGTTTCATGCATTCTGATGCCGACTCAAGCAGCAACTCAGCCATGCAAGTCATGACTACTGGAGCGACTTCAATCGATGAGCAGCTGGCTCATATGAATGAAGCGATTGCAAGGCTAACGCGGATTGTGGAAGAAAAAGACCAGCAAATCACCGCACTCATCAACCAACTAGATGTAAAGCCCAAGGTGAAAATCGAGCAAGGGGATGGTTCAGTAAAGAAGGAAAACGACGAGGATGAAGAGCCTCTGGTTGAGAAAATCGATGTGAAGCCGGAGCCAGGCCAAGCAGAGGCACTCATGGGATCTCTTTCTATCCAACAACTGCAAGAGATGATCGCCAACACCATCAAGGCACAGTACGAAGGAAGTTCACATGACTCCGTACTATACTCAAAACCATACTCCAAGAAAATTGACGCGTTCAAGATGCCAAGGGGTTATCAGCCACCAAAGTTCATGTAGTTCGATGGAAAGGGAAACCCGAAGCAACACGTCGCCCATTTCATTGAGACTTGCAACAACGCGGGGACAGAAGGAGATTACCTCGTTAAGCAGTTTGTACGCTCGCTGAAAGGAAATGTCTTTGAGTGGTACACGGACCTAGAGCCTGAGTCCATCAACAGTTGGGAGCAATTGGAAAAGGAATTCCTCAACCGCTTCTACAGCACCCGCCGCACCGTGAGCATGCTAGAGCTGACAAGCACAAAGCAATGGAGGGATGAGCCAGTCGTGGGCTACATCAACCGATGGCGCAATCTAAGCTTCGACTGCAAGGATAGGCTCTCGGAGATCTCTTCGATCGAGATGTGCGTCCAAGGCATGCAATGGGGGTTACACTATATCCTTCAAGGCATCAAACCATGGACATTTGAAGAGTTAGCCACTCGTGCCCACGACATGGAGCTAAGTATTACCTATCACGGGAAGAAAGAGCCGATCACCGACTTCAAGAAGGATAAGGTGTTCTCCTCAAATGTAGACAAGACTGGGAAGAAGCCTCCCAAGAAAGCGTTCAATGTCAACACTGCGCCCGTCAAGACCGCCTCCGCGGCTATCAAGATCTCCTCCAAAACCAAAGCAAAGGAGATAAAGAGAGGTGAGCCTCCTCGCACCCAAGAAAGGTACAAAAACACCTTGAGGGAATTGGAGCAGAAGGCGTACCCTTTTCCTGACTCAGACATGGATGCAATGTTAGACGACTTGCTAGAAAAGAAGGTAATCGAGCTACTCGAATGCAAGCGGCCTGAAGAAATGAATCGCATAAACGATCCTAAATACTGCAAGTACCATCGAATCGTGAGCCATCCTGTGGGTAAGTGTTTCGTCCTCAAAGAGCTCATCATGAAGCTAGCACAACAAGGGCGAATCGAGCTCGACCTCGAAGACACGGCCGCAACACATACTACTACAATTGCATTTGGATCTTTCGATCCCGTACCTCTCCAAACAACACCTGACCGTTCCTATCAATGCTCAAGTTGCACGATACCTTTTGCACAACCATCGCCGGGGGCAAACGAACATGATGCACATACCAAGGATGAAGAATGATGGACATTGGTGACCTACAAAAAAACAAGGAAACCAAAACCACAAGCCACAAGACCAAATGTGGAACAAGTGAGAAAGCACCGTCGCCGCAACAGTAGGAAGCCCAAAAGAAACGTAAAAGTTGATAAGCCAACGTATGTTGGGGAACCTATGAAGCAAGAGCCACGCATTCCTATCTCCTTGCACGAGTACTTCCCGAATGACTTCTTCCAGCAGTGCACTATCGCTGCATGCCACATGGTCGAAGTAGAAATGGAAGAACCTTCAAAAGGCAAAGATATCACCATTGAGGGAGAAAAAACTCTCACGCTCGAAGAAGGTCTGCCAACACACTTTAGCATTGAGGAAGCGCTACGATTGCCAAAGAAGATGCGAAGAGCATTAGCAGCGGTCTTGGAAAGTCCCAATGACCACGAAGCGCAAAAAGGCAAAGACGAATGCTTGAAGCTTCAGCCACATGAATGTGCCACATGTTGTGTCATCGAGGACGCAATCCACTTCACCGACGAAGACTTGCTGCTAGGATCCAAGCCTCACAACCGTCATCTCTTCGTCTCTGGGTACGTAAGGGAGCACAAAGTTAACCGCATACTTGTGGACGGTGGATCAGCCATCAACATCATGCCAAAGTCAACAATGAATACAATCGGCATCAAGGCAGATGAACTGTCCCTAAGTCGTCTACTAATCCAAGGTTTTAATCAAGGAGGACAAAGAGCGATGAGCATGATCCGAGTGGAGATGACTATTGGTGAACTCAAGTCAAGCACGATATTCCACGTGATTGATGCAAGAACTTCCTACGGCTTGCTCTTAGGAAGGCCTTGGATCCATGCGAATGGACTAGTACCGTCCACCCTTCACCAATGCTTAAAATTTTACCGAGAAAGAGTGAAGGTGATCTATGGCGACACTAAACCATTCACCGAAGCCGAATCACATTTCGCAGACGCCAAGTTCTACATGGATGAAAACATGGTGCCCGAAGCTCTTCCAAAAGAGATTAAATCCACGGGCAAAGCAACACCTAAAAAGCAGGAGTGGCAAGCCATGCCCAAGAAGCAAGAAGAAGAAGCCATGCCGTCTTCAAGCAAGAACGATGATGAGCTTGCTAAACCTGCAACAACCAAAGAGAGTATGGCGCCCTCAAAAGGACTAAACACACCCGTTTTTCGATACATCCAGATGTCAAGAAGAAAGAATGGTCAATCCCTGTTCGAAACTGAAGCAAGCAAAGCCGATGCACAACGGTGCATGGATAATGTAAAGTTGCTCAAAACGAATGCAGTTTTACCTCTGACACAGCTAAGCAACGCTAAGGTTGCAAGATTACCACAAGGCTTCGTAAAAGCTCTACCAAAGGGGGTGGAACCAAGCTTTCTCCCAACCAAAAGGACCGAAGAAGGTTTTGATCCAAACGCCTACAAACTCATGTCAAAAGCTGGGTACGACTTCGCTTCTTCTTCGAATCCTGAAAAAAAGGTTTCAAACACCGTCAACAATAAAGAACGTGACCTCACTGAGACTCAAAAGAAGTTGAAGAAGCATGGTTACGGAGTTAACAGCAACAAAGCTGGACTTGGCTTCACACCAAATGCACCCGTGAAGATTTCAAGCAAAGCGAAAAATGCTAGCATTCAACACATTAGCGTGAGCATTGAACAAGATCGAGAGGAGCCTAAATCCACCCCTCAAACGCCAATCTTCGATAGGATGAATCGTTCAAGACCCAGAACGTCAGCCCTTGATCACATTGGTGGTCAAAACCGAACCTCCGTCTTTAAGAGGCTTAACAGGCCAACATCCCGAAGCTCTATTTTTGAAAGGTTGTCAAAACCTAAGAAGCAAAGCAACACGGCTAGCTCTCCTCCTCGTCAGTCAGCTTTGGAAAGACTTGAAGACAACATGAAGTTTTTTGGAAATAGGGAAACAACGTCAAAGGAAGAAAAGCTCGACAGGCTAGCAGAAAAAGGCGATATTCGAAGCTCAATTCCTTCAAGGATGAAGCGTCAAGCAATCTTGGAGGTTGACGCAAATGGACCACTGATAGTAAGAAGGCGCACCATCATCCATACTGGACAATCTTCATACCAACAAACCCAAGATGACGACACTAAAGAGGAAGTCCAAGATGTCTTCCACATCACGATCCAAGAATGCAAAGAAGATGAGACCTCTAAAGAAGATGTCACTGTTGCACCACCACAACTTGAGGACGGGGGGCAAGCCACGGTTGACGATCTCAAGGAGCTCAACTTGGGTACAAAAGAGGAGCAAAAACCTATCTTTGTAAGTGCATTGCTAAGAGCAGACGAGATAGATGAGTACTACCAACTGCTATCAGAGTAGAAAGACGTCTTTGCTTGGACTTACAAAGAAATGCCCGGCCTTGACCCTGTCATCGCTGTGCATCATCTTGCAGTCAAGCCTGGAACGCGACCGATAAAGCAAACTCAAAGGCGCTATCGATCCGAGCTCATTCCACAAATCGAGGCAGAGATTGACAAGCTAATCGAAGCAGGATTCATTCGAGAGGTGCAATACCCCAAGTGGATCTCCAACATCGTGATCGTCCTTAAGAAATCTGGACAAATACGTGTTTGCGTAGACTTCCGGGACCTCAACGACGCTTGCCCGAAGGACGACTTCCCTTTGCCAATCATCGAAATCATGGTGGACGCAACCACTGGCCACGAGGCACTGTCATTCATGGACGGTTCTTCTGGATATAATCAAATTTGTATGGCTCTCGAAGACGAGGAACTAACAGCATTCCGCACTCCAAAAGGTATCGACTGTTACAAGGTGATCCCCTTTGGTCTAAAGAACGCTGGAGCTACATATCAACGCGCAATGCAGAAAATCTTCAATGACATGCTACACAAGAACGTAGAATGTTATGTGGACGATGTGGTGGTCAAAACAAAGAAAAGATCAGATCAATTGAAGGATTTGCGAGTAGTGTTCGAAAGGCTGCGGAAATACAACCTCAAGATGAACCCGTTAAAATGTGCGTTTGGCGTCACCTCCGGAAAGTTCCTCGGCTTCATTGTCAAGCACCGTGGTATTGAAGTGGACCAATAAAAAATCAAGGCCATTCAAAGCATGCCTGAACCAAGAAACCTGCACGAGCTGAAAAGTCTACAAGGACGGCTAGCCTTCATCAGACGCTTCATCTCTAACCTTGCAGGGCGTTGTCAACCGTTCAGCCGACTCATGAAGAAGGATGTTCCGTTTGTATGGGACGAAGCATGCCACAATGCTTTTGAAAGCATAAAAAAGTATTTGTCAAGTCCACCTGTCTTGGGGGCGCCTGTGCCCGGGAAACCACTCATATTGTACATCGCCACTCAAGAAAGTTCAATTGGAGCACTTTTGGCGCAAGAGAATGAATCCCAGAAAGAATGAGCGCTTTACTACCTCAGCCGAACCCTCACCGGCGCCGAGTTGAACTACTCCCCAATAGAAAAGATGTGTCTTGCCTTGGTGTTCGCCATCCAGAAACTCAGGCATTACATGCATGCTTACATCATCCACTTGGTTGCAAAAGCTGACCCGGTCAAATACGTCATGTCCAAACCAGTCTTGACAGGGCGACTAGCTAAATGAGCGTTGCTTCTTAACCAATATGAGATCATCTACATCCCAGCTAAAGCCGTAAAGGGACAAGCGCTGGCAGACTTTCTTGCCGATCACCCAATCCCAGCTGATTGAAAAATCTCAGACGACTTGCCTGACGAGGAAGTGTTCTACATCGACATCTTCCCGACATGGACGATGTTCTTCGACGGATCTGCACGAGCAGACGAAGCAGGGGCATGAGTAGTATTCATGTCGGAGTACCAAGCACTGATAATTGGACTCCAAATGGCGATCAATATGGGAATCACAACCCTTGAGATATTTGGTGACTCCAAGCTCATAATCAATCAACTCTTAACTGAATATGAGGTAAGGAAAGATGATCTCATCCCATACTTCCGGCTGGCAACTCAACTGCTACAAGAGTTTGAGACTGTAACACTAGAGCATGTGCCAAGAAAAGAAAATAAAATGGCAGACGCTCTTGCCAACCTAGCCTCAAGCATGACATTAGGAGAAGACGAAGCTGCAGACGTGCCAGTCTGCCAAAGATGGGTGATCCCCCTCGTCACTGAAATGCTACTAGATGATACAAATGTCATCTCAGTACTTACAGTCGATGTTGAAGAATGGAGACAACCGTTGATCGATTACTTAGAGCATGGAAAGCTTACAGATGATCCTAGACACCGCTCCGAAATACGTCGACGAGCACCTCGCTTCCTCTATTACAAAGAAACACTCTACCGACGCTCTTTCGAAGGAGTACTTCTGAGATGCCTAGGTGAGGAAGAAGTTAATCAAGCCATGGAAGAAGCACACTCAGGCGTATGTGGGGCACATCAATCTGGACCAAAGCTACATTTCCAGCTCAAAAGAATGGGTTACTACTGGCCAAACATGGTGAAGGACTGCCTGGAACATGCCAAAAGGTGCCAAGCCTGCCAATTCCACACCAACTTCATACACCAACCACCTGAGCCATTACACCCTACAGTTGCTTCATGGCCATTCGATGCATGGGGATTGGACGTCGGATGACCAATTACTCCGAAGTCATCTGCAGGAGAATCTTACATCTTAGCTGCAACAGATTACTTCTCCAAGTGGGCTGAAGCCATACCCCTAAGGGAAGTAAAGAAGGAAACTGTCGTCCATTTCATCAAGGAGCACATCATCTACCGATATGGGGTGCCTCGCTACATCATCACTGACAACGGAAATCAATTCTCCAACTGACTCGTGGATGAGCTCTGTGAGAAATACAAGTTCAAGCAGCACAAGTCTTCCATGTATCATGCCCTAGCCAATGGTCTTGCGGAAGCATTCAACAAAACATTGAGCAATCTCTTAAAGAAGGTGATCGGCCGAACAAAGAGAGACTGGCATGAAAGAATAAGCGAAGCACTTTAGGCATATCGGACGACACATAGGACTCCTACCCAAGCTACGCCTTATTCTCTTGTATATGGCGTGGAAGCTGTTCTACCGCTCGAAAGTCAAATCCCCTCACTGAGAATGGCTATACAAGAAGGCTTGACTAATGAAGAGAATGCAAAGTTGCGCCTTCAAGAGTTGGAAGCACTCGACGAAAGAAGGCTCGAAGCTCAACAACACTTGGAATGCTACCAAGCACGGTTATCCAAGGCATTCAACAAGACGGTTCGCCCAAGGTCTTTCCAAACTGGAGATCTCGTCGCGTAGGCCTATCATCACAACTCACAAGACGAAAAGCAAGTTCACATCAAAGTGGGATGGACCATATGTAATACAAGAGGTCTACACCAACGGCGCCTACTTAATCATGGCAGAAGATGGCTTGAAGATTGGCCCTATCAATGGAAGATTCTTGAAGCGCTACTACCCCTAAAAGGCGACAACAAGCGCTCCTGGCCCGCAAGAGCATAAACTATGTACGGCAAAATCATCATCAAAATCGCCGCTAGATTCATCGCTCATTTGAACTACGTTACGACTTGATCCCTTCTTTGGAGAGGTAAGTAGGCAGCTTGAATATTCAAAATTTCGAGTTCAGTCACATCAAAATAAAATATATATATATATATATATATATATAAGGATTTTATTAGAGGTTTGACTAATAAAAGTCAATTTTATTACAAAGACAACAATTTCTTTGTACTAAAAAAAAAAAATTAATAAATTAATAAAAATAAAAAAATAAAAAAAAAAAAATAAAAAAAAATATATATATATATTAAAGTGGCGTATATCTCCATTTTAAATGTTGTCCCCAAGCCAAGGAGGATAGAATCAATCCTAAATCCCGTCAGTGCAACAATCAGGACAAATCTTTTTATTGGGCCTAAATTTGCGAGGCGGATTGTCAACTAACTACCTCTCCAAGGACCAGGATCCAGCCCAGGCCTAATCATGGGTCAAATCCAACGTCCGGGCCCATCGTCATCTATGCCAAGAGGGTCACGACCAGCCCAGCGAAGTAGTTGAGTGGCTGATCAAAGCCGCTGTCCAGTCTCGGAGAATAGCCGTCGCCATCTCTCTTCTCCGATCAAGACTTCTCCAAGTTTAGGTTCTTCCCCCCAGAACCTCTTCCTCTTCCCCTCGAGTCCTTGACGTCGACCTCGCCGTGTCTTTTCTCGATAGTTAAAGCTCGATTCTCAGTTCAAAGCTCGATTCGTGGGGATTAAAGTTCGACATCGATTCGTCGGGATCAAATTCTACCTGCAATTCCAGGAGTCGCGACCTGTGAACTCGCATCTCTTTCCTCGAGCAGCACCCAACCAAGTGGACATTGCGAAGTTAGACGAAACAGAGGGATCTAGTCGAACCCCAACCTGTCATTCGAGTGACCCAAGAGGAAGATCTGCCTCCCTCGCTGTTTAATATACCCAATCAATCTTACTAGGTACAGAATCGGTGGTGAATAATTGGAAGAAAGACGACATCTTTCAGCTACGTTGAGAAATTGAGAAGAACCCATTTTCTCAATTCGCGACATTATGCAGCAACCAGCAGCTGGAGGAGCTGGAGGATCCTTCTCCAAGTTATTCTTCTCCTCCGCTTTTATCTTCAACCACTCCCTCGTCATCAACATCCTCGCCGTTTCTCTCTCGCTCTGCCGACACGCCCAATCGCAGCAAGACTCGCGAATCTCTTTCATCTTCTTGCCGCCTGCGGTGGTGCAACCAGCTTGACCCCGCCGTCAAGCGCAAACCATTTACTGATGCAGAGGATCGGATGATAGTTGCAGCCCATGCAGTCCACGGAAACAAATGGACTGCAATTGCTCAGCTTCTACCAGGGAGGACTGATAATGCCATAAAAAACCATTGGAATTCCACATTAAAGCGCCAGTGCAAGGACCTCTTGTTCGAGAATCAAAACTAGATGTTGGTATCAGTAAGTTTCTAGGAGTTTATGGTGAGCTCTCAGTGCCTGATCAGTGTGCCCACGCTTGCTGCTGTGCACAGAATGGTATGAACTTTCAAAACTCGTTGTTGGGGCCATAATTCGTGGAATTCTCCGAGCCTCCCTCGTTTCCAAGTTTCGAATTGGCTGCAATTGCCACAGATATAAGTAACCTTGCTTGGCTTAAAAGTGGGTTGGAGAATAACAGTGTAAGAGGAATGGGTGATGCAGCTGGTAGAATAACGACTCATGAATCTCAAGGACAAATAGGGCGTTTTGAGGATAGTAGAACGAATCATTTTTTTCCTGTTGAAGAGAGAAACGATATGCTAATGGGCATGAAGACCAATGTACTATCAACCTAAGACTGGTGCACAGAATGTTCTACAACTACAGTCTAAAGCAGGGGATTCAGGTTGCTGTCACCACTTAATCAAGTAGGATCAATGAAGATACTTGTTTCCCGGTCTGAGAATCGTCACTACTCTAAGAGTCACGGAGGAGGGAGAGCTGAACAAAATTTGAAGCAACTCTTTTCAACTCAAGAAACGGTCTCCCTTGTAGCTGCTGTCGGCTCAGAAAATATGTTTCATTGTTTCTATTGGCTGTACAACCATCAAACCCCTATCAACAAATTGATGACGAAGATGACGAAATCGAAGTTGTGAAGTCCCTGCCAGAGCCACTTCGTGAATCTGCTTCGAAGTTTCCTATTGAATTGGCTTCAAAAGCTGCATCATCCAATCTGGTGTTTGCAGAGCTTATTAAATGCTTCTCGAAGATGGGCTTGTCGTACTTGATTCCAAATGCCCAGGTTCGGATCGCTGGAGATTCGGGCAAGCAAAGCGGTGCTTCTAAGAGTCATGTGGATCCCCTAGTTGCTTCTAAGTCAAACGATCTGAAAAGTCATGGCCGCGTAGTAGATGAGAGACCGGAGAAGCAGTTGCAGATCATTGATGATGAAAAGGCAAGGAAGCAGAAGGAAATAAATGATTGACTTCCAATTACTTCATCAAGGAATGCAAATTGGTGGTGCGCAGCTTTCCACAATGTCAATTCCATGGTTGGAGCTGGTGTCCTAGGTCTTCCCTTTGCAACGTCCAGTCTCGGATAGGGTTCAGGATGTGTTGTAATGGTGCTCTCATGGGTGATCACTTTGTTCACGTTGTGGCAATTGATTGAGATGCATGAAATGGTTCCCGGCAAGCGGTCCGATAGGTACCATAAGCTGGAGCAACACGCATTCGGTGAAAAGATTGGCCTCTGGATTGTGGTGCCTCAGCAGCTCGTATGCGAAGTTGGTGTCAACATTTTTTGTACATGGTCACAGATGGACAATCCCTGCAGAAGATCCATAAGAAAGTGAAGAAAGACAAAGATCTCATCAAGCTCACCTACTCCATCATGATCTTTGCCTCCGTGGAGTTTGTCCTCTCCCATCCCCACCAACTTCAATAACCGCCGTCAAACGACTAGCCGGTTGTGAAGCTCAATGCCTTGCATTCTGTCTCAAGCTCCAGCTGCTTCTGCACCTCCGCCATGGCTCCTGCCTTTGAATGTGATTGACAAAACCAAAGTTTGCCAAACTCACACCCAAAGGCCTTCTCTCCGTCCGTGGCAAACAACAATGACGAAGAACTTCAATAAACCGCCGTCAAACGACTAGCCGGTCATGAAGCCTCGACTGCAGCTCACCGTCCCTCGAGTTCCATCCCTACAAAGCACCATATATAAAGAGAAAAAAAAAAGAAAAAAAAAGGGGTTTTCAAATGGTGGCCAACCACCGAAAGCAAAGAAAAGAAGTGATTGACAGGCACCATCCAAAGGAAATGATAAAAAGCAAGAAAGACAGGTCATGGTGTATGCTACTATTAGCAAGTCAAGAATGAAAAAGGAAATAGGTGGTGGAGACAGAATAATTGAAAGGAAGAAAGTAGGGGGAGGACGACGAATTTCCGTCTAAAAAAATAGAGGGTAAAAGAATAGTGTGCATCAGGCACCATCTAAATAAAAAAATAAAAAATAAAAAATAAAAAATAAAAAAAAAGGAGTAACACATCTTAGTCAGATATACGTTTTAGCACAACATACTGAATAAAATAAAACATGTCCATTGATATCTCTAAGAAATTACAAATGCGTAAAAAAAAAAATAAAAAAAAAAGGGAGGCTTCACAAATGTCACTTATGTGAAGCCTCAGTACTTGAAGCCTTAGTACTCGGCGGAACCCTAGAAGATGGAGGCATTGGGGATGGATTATTCAGAGCCTCAATACTTGGTCGAACTCCAGATGACGAAGGCAAAAGGTCCCTCTGGAATACATCCACAAATCTCCGATTGTCACTTTGAATCCGACCTTCGGAGTCCAGCAACTGATCAAGCTTCCTCTTCATGCTCGTAGAATAATTATTTGCAAGCACATGCAACTCTCTATTCTCATACTTCAGCTGTCTGATCACTTGATTAAGAGCTACCACCTCGGCTGTCAATGATTCAATCTGGCGAGTTCGAACAAGTAAGCGTTGGCCCATGTTGGAAACAGAGTTCGCACACTGGACACTGAGAGCCTGGGACTCTTGAACAGCTAATTCATCGGACCATCGTGAAAGTATCCTATTATCTTTAGGAGTGATAAGGTTCCTAGCTACAACCGTAGCCGTTGCAGCATCTCTCATTACAGAGTCTTCAACTGTAAGAGGGCCATTAGAAGATGAGAAGGACGGGCGCCATATATTATCCTGATGCGGTGCACCTGTGTCATTGCTGAGACTCAAATCTAAGCAAATGTTAGACGGGTTAGCCATTTTCAAAAAAAAAAATGGTAAAAGAAAAGGGTTGAGTAAAATCTCAGAAATACAGCAAAGACAATTGTCAAAGGCGAGGCAATCTTCAAAGTATGCATGTTGAATGCAATTGACACCTCTTTAAAAAGAAGAGGCAACACAACCATTTGTTCAAAAAAAATATAAAAAATAAAAAATAAAAAATAAAAAAATAAAAAAATAAAAAAATTGAAGAGACACCACTCTTCGAATTTCAAAACCCGGATTTTCCTGCGTAAAATCCGTCAACACTTTTTAGACGCAGTCTCAGCTTTCGGCTATCACGTGCAACTTTGTCAGATATCACTGACAAAATTGAAAACGCGTGGAGTCCATTAATCCCACCTACTCGACTTTTGGCCGACAAGCATGGGTGACAAGGCCACATCCACCCTGCCACTTGCTGTTGGGAGCTCACCATATAATTCGACCTCCATCCTATAACAAGACACACATCCAGCCTGACTCTTCTTCCTTGCCGAAGGCATCTGCAACCAAAACTCAGTTTTCTTCCTCCCTGAAAATACAAACGCCTGACTCTTCTTCCTTGCCAAGAATACATCTCCAACTAAAACCTCTCAACATACTCAGTTTTCCTCCTCCCTGGAAACGCCTCTTCAACCAAGTCACACCAAAGCAAAGGTATCTCATATCACTGGGGTTGAGAGCAAGAGTATCTCATAGCATGCTTTCTCCCTATCCTTTTCTTTGTCCACCCTTTTCACTGCGAAGACAAGGATAAAGAAAGCAATATGTCGGAACCTCCACTCAAGCTCCTGGTAAGGAACCGACTGCTTGGAACCTCTCCTGATTGCTCACCCAACACTGCTCTCGAAATACCCATTATCTCAACATCATATGCTTCCAGAGAAGACACCACATCTGCCCGGAAAACAGATGATGCAGGTGAAAATGATACATCGAAGCATGTGGAGACAAGCGCAACAAATACATGTGCTGATCATCCGCTACTTCTTCAAAAGCAAAAGTATCTCATATCATCAGGGTCGAAAGCAAAGGTATCTCATATCATGCTTTTTCCCTATCATTTCCTTTGCCCTTGCTCTTCCCTGCATAACAAGGAGAAAGGAAGCAATCAGTCGGAACGCGAAATCAAATTTCCGATCAGGAACTGATTGCCCGGAACCTTTGCCTAGTTGCTTACCTAGCGTTGCTCTCGAGTGCTCATCTTCAACTGTTGAAGGATCTCGAATTTACTCAGCAAATATTTCAAAACAGTTGATATAGCGTTGGCTCTTTACACTGAAGCTGCCAAGCATGGATGAGTGGCTGAAAAGTGATGCTCTGAAGAACCATTTAAAGGCAAAAGGTTGTGCACCACTTCTGCTAGGCGAAAGAAGCAAGCAGGGAAGAATACAACATGATGAGCTAGAACAAATCATTATGGCAGGACACCCTTCTCGGTAAAACTGCATAATCCAGACGAAGGGGTCTAAGTCAAATCCAAGCCTGTCATCGTTGCTATAATCAAAGAGCTTGAGAAGCTTCAACAACCTTTCTCTGGCACTATCGCCGAAGAACAAAGTCTCGATAATCTTTAAAGATCAAGTCACCAACTGGAAGAAGAGCCCATCAATCTTGAAGATCATACCGTTGACCAAACTGCTCAGGGTTCATATGAACATGCTGCGAACTTCCTTGATCTTTCAAAGCATGCATGTCCTGAAACTGCTCATGGTCATGTTTAAGTTCGAGATCAAGCCTCAACGGCCCTTAAAGAAATCACAAGTCCGATTCAAGATCAAGCATCCGCAACCCTTGAATCAAACCCAGTTCAAGAATAAGCTGTGGAAAGTCAACAAATGGAGGAATCCAGAAAATCTTCCAACCCAGTTCAAGATCAAAGCTGTGGAAAGTCAACAAGCGCAACAAAATGCGTGTCGATTCATCGACTACCAAAGCCAAGGATCATCTACCACATGAAGCTCCTTGTGGTCCAATTTCAACCTTCGAGATCAAGCCTCAACTGCCCTTGAAGAAATCTCCAGCCCACTTCAAGATCAAGCCTCGATGGCCCTTGGATCGACATCTACAGTAAGGAACTTCAAAACGCATCTCCTACACGTGACAAACACACGTATACGACACGCCTTGAAGTGGGGGCATTTGTAGACATCGAAATTTCGGTAAATAAATGTTGACCGATAAATCAAAATTTCAACGCTCATGTATTACATAAATTTTACACATAGCGTGTGTCTAAACAAAAAATCGAGATAAGTTGGAAAAGTCATCAAACAGGACACGTGTCAACACCTGGCATAAACGACTTATTTCATCTGGAATATTATATTCAAAATTAGGCCTTGGAAAATTCTATAAATAAAAGCCAATTTCATTCATTTGAGGACACCAATTCATAACCAATTCACCTCACACCAAAACCTTGAAGCTTTGAAACTCCAAAGCTCCCAAGCAAATCCCGAAGGATCAAGAAAGCTCTCTTCGTTCTTCGTCAAATCCTCATTCAAAATCAAGCCCCAACGGCCCCTTGAAGAACTTCCACTAATTCAAGATCAAGCCCCAACGGCCATTGAAGAAAGTGTTCATCATTCATCATTCGTTCATCCCTAGATTAAGCCCCGACGACCCTTTGGATCAACGACGTCAAAAAATCCGCACAACTGTTTATCCCAAGATCAAGCCCCGACGGCCCTTTGGATCAACAACATCAAATCTACCCATTACAAAGATAGAATCAGAGGCCAAATTAGTATAAGAGATTGTAACCCATAAATCATTAATACAAATATTATTTTGTACACGTGTTCTTGTCTCATTCATAGCAGGAATTTCCGTGTTTACGAAGACGTCACTGCCGCACCACCACAACTTGAGGATGGGGGGCAAGCCACGGTTGATGATCTCAAGGAGCTTAACTTAGGTATAAAAGAAGAGTCGAAACTTATCTTCGTAAGTGCGCTGCTAAGTGCGGATGACACAAAAGAGTATCACCAACTACTACTAGAGTACAAAGACATCTTTGCTTGGACCTATAAGGAAATGCCCGGCCTTGACCCTGTCATCGATGTGCATCATCTTGCAGTCAAGCCTGGAACGCGACCGATAAAGCAAACTCAAAGGCGATATCGATCGGAGCTCATTCCATAAATTGAGGCTGAGATCGACAAGCTAATCGAAGTATGCTTCATTCGAGAGGTGCAATACCCCAAGTAGATCTCCAACATCGTCATCGTCCTTAAGAAATCTGGACAAATACGTGTTTGCGTTGACTTCCGGGACCTCAACGATGCTTGCTCGAAGGACGACTTCCCATTGCCAATCATCGAAATCATGGTGGATGCAACCACTGGCCATGAAACACTGTCATTCATGGACGGCTCTTCTAGATACAATCAAATTCACATGGCTCTCGAAGATGAAGAACTAACAGCCTTCCGCACTCCAAAAGGTATCTACTGGTACAAGGTGATGCCTTTTGGTCTGAAAAACGTTGGAGCCACATATCAACGCGCAATGCAGAAAATCTTCAATGACATGCTACACAAAAACGTAGAATGTTACGTAGATGATGTTGTGGTCAAGACAAAGAAAAGATCAGATCACTTGAAGGATTTGGGAATAGTGTTCGAAAGGTTGCGAAAATACAACCTTAAGATGAACCTGTTAAAGTGCGCATTTGGCGTCACCTCAGGAAAGTTCCTCGACTTCATTGTCAAGCATCGTGGCATTGAAGTGGACCAATCAAAGATCAAGGCCATTCAAAGAATGCCTGAACTAAGATACCTACACGAGCTGAAAAGTCTATAAGGACGACTAGCCTTCATCAGACGTTTCATCTCCAACCTTGCAGGGCGTTGTCAACCGTTCAGTCGACTGATCACTCATATATTTCATGCATTTATACCATCCATTTCTAAAGTCTTTGTTATGTTTTTGTTTTAAAATTGTGGCATTTTACCTTACCTTGTGTTAATGTGCAGTTAATTTTGTTTCAGCATTGTTTTCAAAGAAAATGAGCTGAAAAGAAAATAAAAGAAATAGAATAAAGAAAGAAGTGGAGGACACGATGGCATAAAGAAAACAAGAAGGGAGTGCAGCACTGACAGAATAAAAGAATGAGGAAGGGGAGAGCACGGCATGAATAAACAAAGGGAAAAGTGGGTTGATGAGGGAGACACCGAGCAGAAGATAAGAGATGGCAGTGCACTGACGCAGCAGAAGGGGAGACACGGGCTGGAAAGAACAGACAGAAAGAAAAGAGAAAGAAAAACAGAAAATAAAGAAATGGGAAGGAAGTGGAGTGCAATTGGGACGGAAAGAGAGACTGACAGCAAGAAGAAAAGAAAAATAAAAGAATAAGAGGTGAGGGAAGAGAGACCAGCGGGTACAAAAGCAAGCTGCCTTGCGCAGCGTGAGCCTCGGGGAGGAGAAAAACAGAAGCAGCAAAGCTGCCTTGCAGTACGAGAAGGGCACAGACAGAAGCAGCAAGCTGCCTTCTCTCTCGGTTAAATCTTTCCAAACTTATATTTTACTTTTGGTTTAATTTGATAATGATGTGTAACTAATTTTTAGTAGTTAGGGGCTGTTTTGAAGCCCCGAATATGATTGTAAATTTGTTGTGATATTTTGTTTGAATGACTTTTATGAAAGGATGAAAATTGTTTCACTACTTATGTCATTGATAAATTCTTTATGTGTTTCTATGGATGCATACATAGTGAGCATATCTAGGATTTTAATGCTATGAATATATGTGTGTCTGCCCTTGTTGAATGAGGACCTACATATGTTCTAAAGTAGGACTTGTTAATTGTGGTTAACATGTGAAACGATTTCTAGGATAAGTAAGACAATGCCAGTACTCACGATGCCTTGTGATGACTCAAACTCTTTTTATTCTTAATGATTTCTACATGTTAAATCTATGAACACGCCATTCTAGATTGCATGCTAGGGACTAAGTTGAGTTGAAAACGCCATTCTCTTAACATACTACGTAAGAAAGAGTAATAGGTTGAGTTCTAACATTGAGCCAACTTGAGCATCTTCATCCGGAAATAAAAGAAATTTGAATGAAACATAACATGCTTGCATGATTATTTGGTGGTGGATAGCATTTCCCCTAACTCATTTTCTTAACTTGTGAATTAAAATCTATTGGTATTATTTAAAATTGGTTTCTGTACTGTTTTTGTACGATTTAATTTAAATAGAAAATCAACTCCAAAAATCCCAAAAATTTTTGTGAGCATAGATTGGTGTGTTTAGTTTATGTGTATAAAATTTCGTTTTATTTGGATAAGTGTAAGTTAGTCTAATAAGTATTGTTCGGTGGCTGGTCAGTGGAGACAGCCACCCTGTTTTTGTGACATTTTAAGTATTTGGATAAAACAATCTTCTGCGGGAAAGACCCTTATTTTCATATGCTACAATTGACAAATCTTAGTGTTAAGAAGGAAAATTAATAGGATTATTGTGTGCTACTTTGTGGTGCGTTATAATTACTACCAAATTTTTGGCGCCGTGTCACCGGGGATTGTTATTTCTGATTGCTTATATTTTATTTTTATTATTTTTATTATTTTATTTATTTTTATTATTTTCTATTTCTTGTCTATTTAGTGTTTTTGGTTTTTTTTTTTATTTCAGGTACTCTTTGTAGTACATGCATACTCGAAAGTCTAAGAGCATTGATCTAGCTTCCTACGATCCAGAGATTGAACGAACATTTCGAAAGCTTCAGAGAAAAATCAAGCAAAAGTGTGCATCGGTGTCTTTACCACCATCGTCTCCACCACATTTAAGTTCGGAAGAGGAGGAGGAACCACAAGAAGGCATGGCTGATAACCGTACATCGAGGGAGTTGGCAATGCCAAATACGGATCAACAACCATTTTGCATCATATATCCAAATGCAGGAGGATGATTTGAGCTTAAGTCCGGCATGATTCATTACTTGCCTAAGTTCCATGGCTTCTCAACAGAGGATGCCAACAAGCATCTCATGGAGTTTCACGTGGTATGCTCAGGAATGAGACCAGCAAATGTGGAGGAGGAGCAAGTCAAGTTGAGGGCATTCCCATTTACATTAGAAGCCAAGGCAAAGGAGTGGCTTTACAATTTACCTCCGGGATCAATGAACACCTGGAACCAGGTGAAGCAAGCATTCTTGGAGCAATATTTTCCAGCCACCAAAGCTGCAAGCATAAGGAAAGACATATGTGCAATCCGACAACAACATGGAGAGCCCTTTGGAGATTACTATGAGCGATTCACACATTTGGTTGCATCTTGTCCTAATCATCAAATTTCAGAGCATCTTTTAATACAGTATTTTTATGAAGGATTATGTGGTACTGATCGTATAATGCTTGATGCAGCAAGTGGAGGAGCATTCATGGACAAGACACCAATAAATGCTAAGGCATTATTAAAGAACATTGCTGGCAACACACGACAATTTGGAGGGAGAGATGAGCTACCTTTTAAGAAAGTTAACGAGGTAAGTGCTAATTCTAGTATTGAATTACAATTAGCTAACTTGACTAATCTTGTGCAACAGGTTATTGTGGCTCCAAAACAGGTGTGTGGTGTATGTTCAAAAATGGGACATGCCACGGACATGTGCCCTTCGTTGATGGATCAAGGTGGTCTTGAGCAAGCTAATGCATTAGGAGGATTTCAAGGGCAACAAAGGCAAAAGTATGATCCATATTCCAATAACTATAATGCAGGATGGCGCGATCATCCACACTTAAAGTGGAACAATCAAGACAACGGACAACAATCTGTTCCCAACAACTATAACCGTCCGCCTGGCTTCTTTCAAGCAAGACCACAGACACCATTTCAGCCTCAACAAAAACAAGCTCCAAGTAAGTCTCTTGAGGATTTAATTGCTTCTTTAGCTAACTCTACTCAATCTCATCAACAGAAAACAGACAAAGCAATTGAAAACCTTGAGCGCCAAATGAGTCAGTTAGCAAGTTTGATGGGGCAACAACACCAACCAGGAAGGTTGCCTAGCCAAACCGTGGTGAATCCAAATGCGGAGCAGATGAATGTTGTGACTTTAAGGAGTGGAAAAGAAGTTTTTGAGCAAAATGAGGCTTAAATAGAAACTGAAAAGTTTCCTAAAGATACAGAATTGAAAAAAAAAATTATGATAAGGTAAGTACAGAAGTTCAAAATTTATTTAACTCATGTGTCCCTATTCCTTTTCCTCGTAGGTTTATGAAGTCTAAGAAAGAGCAAACTGATAAGGAAATCTTGGATACTTTCCGGAAAGTCCAAGTGAACTTACCTCTTTTATATGCCATAAAACAAGTGCCCAAGTATGCAAAGTTCCTTAAAGAGCTTTGTACGAACAAGAGGAGATTCAATGATCAAGAAACTGTAGCATTAAGCGAGGAAGTATCAGCTGTTTTGCAGAGAAAGCTGCCACCGAAGTTGGAAGATGCCGGTAGCTTTACCATTCCATGTGTAATTGGAGGCAAAGAGTTTGGAAGATGCCGGTAGCTTTACCATTCAATCTGATGCCATATTCAGTGTATGAGTCATTGAACCTTGGAGACTTGAAGGAAACAAAGGTAGTAATCCAGTTGGCAGATCGTTCAAATAGATATCCCAAAGGCCTATTGGAGGATGTACTTGTGCAAGTGAATGAGCTCATTTTTCCCGCTGACTTTTTTGTTCTTGAGATGGAACATGATCCTATGCCTACTGCACTTCCTCTTATATTGGGAAGACCATTCCTTAGAACAGCACGGACGAAGATTGATGTCTACGATGGTACCTTAACCATGGAAATTGAGGGGGAAAGTGTCAAGTTCAGAATCTTCAATGCTATGAGGTATCCTAGTGAATTAGAATCTTGTTTGTCTATTGATGTATTTGACTATTTTGTGCATGATTGTTTTAATGAAGGTGTGGGACAAGATAATTTAGAGAAGGCATTAGTGCACAGCATTACACATGGAAATTTTAATTATTCAGAGCACATTGAAGAAGAATTAATCCAAACAGTGGCCTCTCTTGAGTCTCTTTCACCAATTTGTGGTAAGTGTTCTTCCTATTTTATTTATCTTCCTACTTCTAATGAAAAAACTCTTCCTTCTGTGATTCAGGCACCTAAATTGGAGCTTAAACCGATTCCTGAACATTTGAAGTATGCATTTTTGGGAGAGGATGAAACATTACCGGTCATCATATCGTCACAACTCACAGCAGAAGAGGGGGAGAAACTGATCTGGGTACTGAAGGATCACAAAACTGCCATAGCTTGGAGCATTGCAGATATCAAAGGTATAAATCCAGCTACATGTATGCATAGGATTCTGTTGGAAGAAGGTGCAAAACCAACTAGGGACGCTCAACGTCGTTTAAACCCACTCATGATGGAAGTCGTAAAAAAAGAGGTTATCAAACTTCTTGATGTTGGTATCATATATCCTATTTCAGATAGCAAGTGGGTAAGCCCTATTCAAGTAGTCCCTAAAAGATCTGGAGTCACAGTTGTTAAGAATGAAGCTAATGAGCTAATGCCTACACGTGTGCAAAATAGTTGGAGAGTCTGTACAGACTATCGAAAAATAAATAGCACCACACGCAAGGATCACTTTCCAGTCCCATTCATTGATCAAATGTTAGAAAGGCTAGCTGGTCATTCTCATTATTGTTTTCTTGATGGCTATTCTGGGTATAATCAAATTGCAGTTGCTCCGGAGGATCAAAAAAAGACGACTTTCACATGTCCATTTGGCACATTTGCATACAGGAGGATGCCGTTTGGACTGTGCAACGCCCCTGCCACATTTCAGAGGTGTATGGTAAGTATCTTTTCCGACATGATTGAGAAAATAATTGAAGTGTTCATGGATGATTTTTCAGTTTATGGTGATTCTTTTGATACATGTCTACATAATCTGTCCCTAGTTTTAAAACGTTGTCAAGAAACTAATCTAGTGTTAAATTGGGAAAAATGCCATTTCCTGGTTTCGCATGGATTAGTTCTAGGGCATATCATATCTGAAAAGGGAATTGAAGTTGATAAATCTAAAGTAGAACTTGTTAGTTCTTTACCCATCCCTACTACTGTCAGGGAGGTTCGTTCTTTTCTTAGACATGCAGGTTTCTACCGTAGGTTTATGAAGGACTTCTCAATGATTTCTAGACCCTTGTGTCGTTTACTTCAAAAGGATGTAACATTTGATGTGAATGAAAAGTGTGTGGTAGCATTCAATAAGCTTAAGGAGTTGTTATCCACGGCTCATGTAATCATGCCACCAGATTGGAGTTTACCTTTTGAGTTAATGTGCGATGCTTCAGACTATGCTGTTGGTGCAGTTCTAGGGCAGCGTGTCAACAAAGTGCCACATGTCATCTATTATGCATCTCGAACACTCAATGATGCACAGTTGAATTATTCAACAACAG
The DNA here is from genome assembly GCA_035220775.1 of Malus fusca. NCBI lineage: Eukaryota > Viridiplantae > Streptophyta > Magnoliopsida > Rosales > Rosaceae > Malus > Malus fusca. The sequence continues at coordinate 13,007,082 of CM069061.1, read as the reverse complement.
AGAAGGAGCTTCTAGCTGTTGTATTTGCTTTAGAAAAATTTAGATCTTATCTGATTGGGACTAAAGTTATTGTGTTTTCTGACCATGCAGCTTTGAAGTATTTACTCACAAAAAAAGATGCAAAACCACGACTCATTCGATGGATACTTCTGCTTCAAGAGTTTGACTTGGAGATCAAGGATAAGAAAGGGAGTGAGAATGTTGTAGCAGATCATCTTAGCCGACTTGTGCATTCAAAAACAGAGGAAGATCTCATCCCTTTACGTGAAAGTTTTCCGGATGAGCAACTGTTTTCATTAAAGATTACTGACCCTTGGTATGCAGATATTATCAATTATAAGGTCATCAAAAAGATTCCGGATGATTTTACACGTGCTCAAAGAGATAAGCTTGTCAAAACCGCCAAATACTACGAGTGGGATGATCCTTATTTGTGGAAATATTGCACTGATCAATTGATTAGAAGGTGTGTCCCCGAATCTGAGTTTAAATCTATTCTAACTTTTTGTCATTCTTATGCATGTGGTGGCCATTTTGGAGCAAAGAGGACAGCCCTGAAGGTGTTAGAGAGTGGTTTTTATTGGCCTAGTTTGTTTAAAGATGCGTACGAGTTTTGTGCAACATGTGATCGTTGTCAACGAACAGGTAACTTGGGCCCAAGAAATCAAATGCCACAAACCCCTATTTTGGTTGTTGAGATCTTTGATGTGTGGGGCATTGATTTCATGGGACCTTTTCCATCTTCCAATGGTTTTCTTTACATTTTATTGGCTGTGGATTATGTTTCTAAATGGGTGGAAGCAAAAGCCACCAAAACTAATGATTCAAAAGTTGTTTCAGATTTTATTAAGAGTAACATCTTTGCAAGATTTGGAATACCTAGAGCAATCATTAGCGATGGAGGGAGTCATTTTTGCAATCGAACATTTGAAGCGTTGCTTAGGAAGTACAATGTCACACATAAGGTGTCTACACCTTATCATTCGCAAACTAGCGGTCAAGCAGAAGTATCAAATCGTGAGGTGAAACAAATTTTGGAGAAAACTGTGAGTCCTAGTAGGAAGGATTGGAGCATGCGCTTGAACGATGCATTGTGGGCTTATAGGACTGCCTATAAGACTCCTATTGGAATGTCCCCATTTCGGTTACTTTATGGGAAACCATGCCGTCTTCCAGTGGAGTTAGAGCACAAAGCTTATTGGGCGATCAAAGCCTACAACATGGACATGAGTGTTGCCGAAAAGCAAAGGAAGCTTCAATTAAATGAGTTAGACGAAATCCGGAATGATGCATACGAGTCTAGTCGAATATACAAGGAGAAATCAAAGGCATTTCATGACAAGATGATCTTAAGGAAGAGCTTTGTCATTGGACAGAAAGTTCTTCTATTTAATTCTCGCCTTCGATTATTTCCAGGTAAGCTTCGTTCTCGATGGGTTGGTCCATTTGTTATAACAAATATTTTTTCTCATGGTGCAGTGGAAATCCAAAGTGCAAAGACCAGATACATGTTCAAAGTGAATGGGCATAGACTCAAGCCCTATTACGAGTCTTTTGCGGAGCATGATGTGGAGGTTGTACCTCTCCAAGAACCAATTCCCTTTGGATGATTACTCTTGGTATCGTCTGGCTGCAGACGTAAAAGCAAGCGCTTATTGGGAGGCAACCCAATATTTCTATTCATTGCCTTTTTCTATCATTTTCAATTTTCTTGCGTGCTAAATTGAATTATTTCTTTTCTTTGTATTTAGGTTATGTCCACCCTTGGAGTTGATTGCAAAATTAAAGTTTATGTCTAGCTCCAGACAGTAACTAAAGCGCTTCTTGGGAGGCAACCCAAGCTTTCTATCTTTCATCTTTTTTTTGAATAATTTTAAATGTTCTTGTTCTGTTTTTCTCTTGTTTTCTGGTTTGTGTGTTTAAGTCCTACTTTTGTTCCTTTATGCAGGTAATGATTTTGCAATCTCTACCACAACTTCTTGCAAAGTATTTGTACATTCATAAAAACGAAAGGAACATTAAGCAGATAAATACAAGAAAGTGCAAACAAGCAGGAAGGAGCCTTCATTGGTCAGGTGGTGCCTCAGCATTCGACGGACCTCCAGAAAGACGAAGCGCCAGAGTTTGATTTTCCGGAGCCTCAACACTTGGTGAAGCGCCAGAAGACGAAGGCAGAAGTTGCCTTTGGAGTAACGCCACAAACCTCTGATGATCACTCTGAATCCGCACTTCGGACTCCTGCAACTGATCAAGCTTCCTCTTCATGCTTGTTGAGTAATTAGTTGCGAGCATGTGCAACTCTTTGTTCTCATGCCTAAGCACTCTGACCTTTTGCCGAAGACTAGCCACTTCAGCCATCAACGACTCAACCTGACGAGATCGAGCAAGAAGGCGCTGGCCCATGTTTGATACTGAGCCTGCACATCGGACGCTGTAGGCCAGAGAGTCCTGAACAGCCAGTTCGTCAGACCGCCTGGAAAGTACCCTAGTGTCTCTAGGAGTGAGCAAATTTCTGGCCACCACCGAAGCGGTTGTATCATTCATCATCATGGAATCCCCAACTGTAAGAGGACCATTTGAGGATATGAAGGACGGCTGCCAAATGTTGGTTGGAGAAGACATTTCAATATCTTCCCCAACATTCAAGTTAAGGCGACGGTCAGAAGGGCAAGACATATTTGAAGGTGTGAAGAAAAAGAAGAGGTCGAACAAATCAAGTTCTTAGAAGTGCAAGTAGGGAGCTTTTACTGGTGGAAAATTCAAGTGTGCTTTGGAATGTGATGCATGCCTCTCTTTTAAAATTAGCACTCGATGGAGCTTCAGAAATTGAAGAGGCGAGTTCAGAGATCGAAGAGACGTCTGCTTTCTCAAAAGATGGGCTGCTCAGAAACCAAGCGCCGATTCCAGATATCGAAGAGACGTCTGCTTTCTCAAAAGCCAGGCTGCTCAGAAACCACGGGCAAATCTCAGATATCGAAGAAGCGCCAGTCTTTTTCCAGACGTGTCAACATCTGTCACATGCAGCGTCAGCTTTGAGGAAATCATGGGCAGTTTGTCGAAGCGCGGATTCCAGATATCGAAGAGGTGCCAGTCTTTTTCAGCCTCGTCAGCATCTGTCACATGCAGAGTCTGCTTTGCTGAAATTACGGGCCATCTGTCGAAGATCTCTGGTAAAGTGGAAAACACGTGAAGTTTACTGTTCCATCATCTAATGGTTGCCGACAAGAGTGAAAGAATAGTACCGGTTATTAATTCCTATAAATGTCGTCCTTCACCTTCCATAGCAAGGCAGACATACATAATCCTTCTTCATCTCCGAAAATGCATTCCCAACGAAGCCTCTTGAGTTACTCTGTGTTTCTCATCCCTTGGGGTACCTCTGCAAACAAGTCATCAAGAGCAAAAGTATTTCATATCATGAAGGTTGAAAGCAAGAGTATCTCATATCATGCTTTCTCCCTGTCCTTTTCCTTGTCTTTGTGACAAGGAGAAAGCGAGCAATCAGCCAGCACTCGGTGTCAATCTTCCGATCTAAGAACCGACTGCCTGGAACTCCTTCCTGATTGCTTACCTAGCATTGCTCTCGAGTGCTCATCTTCAACTGCTGATGTACTTCCGAAGAAGATGCCACATCTGCCTGGAGAACAGATAAGGCAAGTGAAAATGATACCTTGAAGCATGTGGAGACAAGGTGCTACTTCATCTTCAAGATCAAGTCTCATTTTCCTTGCTAAGAAGTTCCCCAGCCCAGTTCAAGAATAAACCTGTGGAACGATACTTCTTCAAAAGCAAAAGTATCTCATATCATCAGAGTCAAAGGCAAAGATATCTCATGGCATGTTTTTCCTTTACCCTTGCTCTTGCCTGCGAAACAAGGAGAAAGAAAGCAATCGGTCGGCACTTGGACAGATTGAACAAAGAAACAAACCACCACCTCTACCTCATGCCTACCTGCCGTGCAGAAGAAACAAGCAGATAAGAATGCAGCCTGCAGACTCAATCAACCCGGCAGAAGGAGTCCGAGTTGAAACCAAGGGCTCGAGAAGCTTCAACAACATATGGACGCATCAGTCGCCAAAGAGCACAGCCTCGCCGTACAAGGCCATCAAATCACCACCACCAATCAAGTCTCATTTTCCTTGCTTAGAAGTTCCCTAGGCCAGTTCGAGTTCAAAGTTGTGGAAAGTCAACAAGATTATCTCTCCATAACCAGATTTGCGTTCTTAAACTCTACTCTGTCTGGTTTTTACTTTGCCATACTTGTCATGTTTATTCGTTGTTTGTTTGTTTGCTTGTTTTTGTGTGAGTTTATGCCTGAAACATTGAGGACAATGTTTGATTTAAGTGTGGGGGGGTAACCAAGTTGTTTTGCATGAAATTCGTATGAGTTATCACCCATTACTTCTAGTGTTGTTCCTAGCTATTTTAAGTGTTTTTAAGCTGTTTTGGAGTGTTTTAGTGGTTTTGACATAAAAATCCTAAAATCTCATAAAAATTTGAAAAATTGTTTTGAAAAAAATAATAAAAAAATAAAATAAAAAAGTTTTTGCATTTTTATTGTTGTTTGTAGCTACTTCTAAATTCAATGATGAGATTTGATCTTAATTTCCTTCTTACTTTCAAGAAGTCTAAGTTCTTTTCGTTGTCTTTGTGTTAACTGTGATTTTCAAACAAAACTTGAAAAATAAATGTGCCTAGTCTTGTCAATGTGAAACTTGAGCATGATTTAGCGTTTCATATGTGAATCATGTGAGATTATGTAAACCTTGTGAGTTTTTGAGCCTATACATGATTGAACCATTATGCATCAATCTCATTCCTTCTTGCGCGTATGATCTCACTGTACATGTATCTCTAGAACTTGCTTTATACTTCTCGATTCATTAATCAATTCATGTAATAACTTGGAAGTGATATAGGCCATCTTTGGATCGTTTGAGCCTTTCATGCCTACCTTATATGCTATGTTTATCCGTAATAGCCTATTGAGCCTTTAACTAAGCCATTTCTTTGTTAGCCACATCTCTTTACCTTGCTCCAATATTGGAGTTGAGCCCATACACAGAAATCGATTCCTTATTGTTTTGAGAAAGTATTACATGGGTTGTGCTTTTGGGGGTTTCATTTATGTAGAAAGATGGATGGAGCATGTGTATTACAATGAAATGAGAAATTGATGGGTGATGTAGCTTTGCAGATTTGTTTCTTTCAATAAAAAAAATAAAAAAAATAAAAAAAAAGAGAAAAAAAAAACGAAATATATGAAAATTGGAAAGTGTTGATTAGTTGAAAATGTGTCTGCAGAGTATAAATTTCCTTTTGAAGTTAAATTTAGGGAGTAACAGGTGCTCGAGGTTTTAGTATTTTGCTTTCAATTTGAGGTGGTGTGATATTGAAGTGTTGGAAAACTACCAAAGTGTACTTTCTCAAAATTTTTTGATTTCCATTCCTTTCTTTCATTAGCCTATCGCCTTAAGCCCCATTACAACCGTAATAAAGTCCTATTGATCCAAGGTATTACTTAAATATTGATAAGCGAGTTAGGTGGACAAGCAAGCATATGGCGGTATGTACAATGAGATCACTTGAGTGAAACACATTACCCAAAACTTATGAGTGAATGAGCGTATGTCTTGTGAGAAACTCACATGTTTGCATATGATGATTTAAAGGAGCTTGGAATTGCATTGACATGGCTAGCTCACACATGGCTTTTCAACATTTTGTTTGAAGGAAATTTGGTTAACTATTGGATGATGTTTTGAGCTCTTGCTTACTTCTTGGCAGTGTATTTCATGATTAGCACTTATCTCTGAAATCGAATTTGAGAAGTTGGCTACTAAGTTGTTGAATCTAGTCTTAGTTGAGTGGTTTTATTTTGTGTTTTGTTTTGCTAGAGGACTAGCAAAAATGTAAGTTTGGGGGTATTTGATCACTCATATATTTCATGCATTTATACCATCCATTTCTAAAGTCTTAGTTATGTTTTTGTGTTAAAATTGTGGCATTTTACCTTACCTTGTGTTAATGTGCAGTTAATTTTGTTTCAGCATTGTTTTCAAAGAAAATGGGCTGAAAAGAAAATAAAAGAAATAGAATAAAGAAAGAAGTGGAGGACACGATGGCATAAAGAAAACAAGAAGGGAGTGCAGCACTGACAGAATAAAAGAATGAGGAAGGGGAGAGCATGGCATGAATAAACAAAGGGAAAAGTGGGTTGATGGGGGAGACACTGAGCAGAAGATAAGAGATGGCAGTGCACTGACGCAGCAGAAGGGGAGACACGGGCTGGAAAGAACAGACAGAAAGAAAAGAGAAAGAAAAACAGAAAATAAAGGGAAGGAAGTTGAGTGCAATTGGGACGGAAAGGGAGACTGACAGCAAGCAGAAAAGAAAAATAAAAGAATAAGAGGTGAGGGAAGAGAGACCAGCGGGTACAAAAGCAAGCTGCCTTGCGCAGCGTGAGCCTCGGGGAGGAGAAAAACAGAAGCAGCAAAGCTGCCTTGCAGTACGAGAAGGGCACAGACAGAAGCAGCAAGCTGCCTTCTCTCTCGGTTAAATCTTTCCAAACTTATATTTTACTTTTGGTTTAATTTGATAATGATGTGTTTCTATGTCATTGATAAATTCTTTATGTGTTTCTATGGATGCATACATAGTGAGCATATCTAGGATTTTAATGCTATGAATATATGTGTGCTTGCCCTTGTTGAATGAGGACCTACATATGTTCTAAAGTAGCACTTGTTAATTGTGGTTAACATGTGAAACGATTTCTAGGATAAGTAAGACAACGCCAGTACTTACGATGCCTTGTGATGACTCAAACTCTTTTTATTCTTAATGATTTCTACTTGTTAAATCTATGAACACGCCATTCTAGATTGCATGCTAGGGACTAAGTTGAGTTGAAAACGTCATTCTCTTAACATACTACGTAAGAAAGAGTAATAGGTTGAGTTCTAACATTGAGCCAACTTGAGCATCTTCATCCGGAAATAAAAGAAATTTGAATGAAACATAACATGCTTGCATGATTATTTGGTGGTGGATAGCATTTCCCCTAACTCATTTTCTTAACTTGTGAATTAAAATCTATTGGTATTATTTAAAATTGGTTTATGTACTGGTTTTGTACGATTTAATTTAAATAGCAAATCAACTCCAAAAATCCCAAAAATTTGTGTGAGCATAGCTTGGTGTGTTTAGTTTATGTGTATAAAATTTCGTTGCATTTGGATAAGTGTAAGTTAGTCTAATAAGTATTGTTCGGTGGCTGGTCAGTGGAGACAGCCACCCTGTTTTTGTGACATTTTAAGTATTTGGATAAAACAATCTTCTGCGGGAAAGACCCTTATTTTCATATGCTACAATTGACAAATCTTAGTGTTAATAAGGAAAATTAATAGGATTATTGTGTGCTACTTTGTGGTGCGTTATAATTACTACCATCGACTCATGAAGAAGGATGTTCCGTTCGTATGGGACGAAGCATGCCACAATGCTTTTGAAATCATAAAAAAGTATTTATCAAGTCCACCTGTCCTGGGGGCGCCTGTGCCTGGGAAACTTCAGTTGGAGCACTCTTGGCACAAGAGAATGAATCCCAGAAAGAAGGCGCGCTCTACTACCTCAGCCGAACTCTCACCAGCGCCGAGTTGAACTACTCCCCAATAGAAAAGATGTGCCTCGCCTTGATGTTCGCCATCCAGAAGCTCAGGCATTACATGCACGCTTACACCATCCACCTGGTTGCTAAAGCTAACCTGGTCAAATACGTCATGTCCAAACCATTCTTGACAGGACGACTAGCTAAATGGGTGTTGCTTCTTAATCAATACGAGATCATCTACGTCCCAGCTAAAGCCGTCAATGGACAAGCGCTAGCAGACTTCCTTGCCGATCATCCAATCCTAGCCGATTGGAAAATCTCAAATGACTTGCCTGACGAAGAGGTGTTCTACATCAACATCTTCCAGACATGGACGATGTTCTTCGACGGATCTGCACGAGCAGAGGGAATGGGGGCAGGAGTAATATTCATGTCACCACAAAGGTAAATACTACCTTATTCCTTCCAACTAAGCGAAATATACCCCAACAACGTCGCTGAGTACCAGGCACTGATCATCGGGCTCCAAATGGATTCAACATGGGAATCATAGCCCTTGAGGTATTTGGTGACTCCAAGCTCATAATCAATCAACTCTTAACTGAATATGAGGTGAGGAAAGATGATCTTGTCCCATACTTCAGGCTGGCAACTCAACTGCTACAAAAGTTCGAGACTATGACACTAGAACATATGCCAAGAAAAGAAAATCAAATGGCAGACGCTCTCGCCAACCTAGCCTCAAGTATGACACTAGGAGAAGAGGAAGCTGCAAACGTGCTAGTTTGCCAAAGATGGGTGATCCTACTCGTCACTGAAATGCTATTGGATGATACAAATGCCATCTCAGTACTTCCAGTCGATGCTGAAGGGTGAAGACATCCGCTAATCAACTACCTGGAGCATAGAAAGCTTTCAGATGATCCTAGACATCGCTCTGAAATACGTCGACGAGCACCTCATTTTCTCTACTACAAAGGAACACTCTACTGACGCTCTTTTGAAGGAGTACTTCTGAGATGCCTAAGTGATAAAGAAGCCAATCAAGCCATGAAAGAAGGACACTCAGGCGTATGCGGGGAGCATCAGTCTGGACCAAAGCTACATTTTCAGCTCAAAAGAATAGGTTACTACTGGCCAAGCATGGTGAAGGATTGTCTGGAACACGCCAAAAGGTGCCAAGCCTGCCAATTCCATGCCAACTTCATACATCAACCTCCTGAACCATTACACCCTACAGTTGCTTCATGGCCGTTCAATGCATGGGGGTTGGACGTTGTAGGGCTGATTGCACCAAAGTCATCTGCATACTTCTCAAAGTGGTCTAAGGCCATACCCCTAAGGGAAGTCAAGAAGGAAACTGTCGTCCGTTTCATCAATGAGCATATCATCCACCGATATGGTGTGCCTCGCTACATCATCACTGACAATGGAAAACAGTTCTCCAACCGACTTGTGGACGAGCTCTGCGAGAAATACAAATTCAAACAGCACAAGTCTTCCATGTATCATAATCTAGCTAATGGTCTTGCAGAAGCATTCAACAAAACATTGTGCAACCTCCTGAAAAAGGTGATCGGCCGAACAAAGAGAGACTGGCACGAAAGAATAAGCGAAGCACTTTGGGCATATAGGACGACATATAGGACTCCTACCCAAGCTACGCCGTATTCTCTCGTGTATGGCATGGAAGCTGTTCTACCGCTCGAAAGTCAAATCCCCTCACTAAGGATGGCTATACAAGAAGGCTTGACTGATGAAGAGAATGCAAAGTTGCGTCTTCAAGAGCTGGATGAGAGAAGGCTCGAAGCTTAGTAGCACTTGGAGTGTTATCAAGCACGACTCTCCAAGGCTTTCAACAGGAAAGTTCGTCCTCGTTCTTTTCAAATGGGAGATCTCGTCCTCGCATTGCGTAGACCTATCATCACAACTCACAAACACAAAAAGCAAGTTTACATCAAAGTGGGATGGACCTTACGTAATACAAGAAGTCTACACCAATGGCACTTACTTAATCGTGGCTGAAGACGGCTTGAAGATTGGCCTCATCAATGGCAGATTCCTGAAGCGCTACTACCCCTAAAACAAACAGACCCAGCTCCTCGCCTGCACGAGCCTAAACTGCATACGGCAACAATGCTCCTGGCCCGCAAAAGAATAAACTGCGTACGGCAAAAAAAAAATGTGTTTGAACTACGTTATGACTTGATCCCTCCTCAATCGAGGGTATGTAGGCAACTTGAAACTTCAAAACTTCAAGTACAGTCACACCATCAGCAATAAAAAAAAAAAAGAACACAAACACTTGGAAGAATAAAGAGCAAATTCAAAAGTGCAAATACTTTATTTCTTTAAAGGAAGAAGTCGGCTCCAAAGCCTGATTACAAACGGAAGACACTACTCGAAAACTATGTCCCTAAAACTAAGGAGGCGATCTTCAAGCAAGCCTTCCAAAGTCTTCAAAGTCTCTACCTCGGTGGGAGACAAGATCGGCAACTCCATAACTATGCCTTTCTCTTGTTTTAGGCGTGAAATCTCCTCTTGGTACTGAGAAAGTGTAGCTCCCTGCTCCGCGAGAACACCTTCAAGTTGCGATTCTTCAATTCCCAACTGCTCTCATTCTCGTACCAACGCATCTAAACGTGCCTGGATGGAAGCTAAAGAAGTCTTTATGACTTGATAATCTCCCGAAGCAACTTGCTGAGAATACCAGACTTGGGCCAGCGACAAGTCTATTGTTGCGAGTTGGTGAGCTCTAACATCCAGACTCAACTTCTTCGAGGAAATAACACGCAAGGAAGAATACTCGGTCGAGGCGACCATAAGTTCGGCAATCTTGATCTTCAAGAATGAAGAATCAATGTTAAGGTTGTCAATTGCAGAAACAAGCTTTAACAAATTCTCCTCGAGCAACGCAAGGTCTTCGAGCACTTTGAAATCCTCCCCTCAATATGGCTCTTGATATCCATTGCCGCACCAAGACGGATGCGATGGATAAGCTGCTCAGTGCCACTAAGGTTCGGCCCTCTCAAAGAGATCTCAGAGCTAGCTGGCAAATGTGTTGAACGCATGACGGGCTCTTACATGCCTCCACCTCCATACAGCAAACTTATGAAATTTGGGTGATTTGGAACAATCTCTGCACCAGGCGAATCCTTGATCTCCCTGTCTGTAGGTATGGTGCCTCCAAATAGCATCTCCGTATAGGAATAAGTGCATGCGGTTGCCAAATCAAAAGAACAAGAAGGCCCAACCTAAAGAAGACAGAGAAAGATGTTAGAAACGAAAGTTAAAATGATGAAAGCAGAAGAAATCACGAGAGAAAAGGAAATACATACATCTCTCTCAAATGGCACATGACCATCAAATTGAGGAGGCCTAAACACTTCTTTCTTCTTATGATGAAAATTGACATCGTTGTCAACCTGAGCACCATCAAGTGGTCGCTTGTTTAAGACCTGTTGACGTTGTTGCAAAACAAATCCATCTTCGTGCGAATCAACTTTATCCCCCGCCTCTTCAAAAGCATCCAGATGTTGAGGAGACAAGCATGGGCGTTGAGGGGCTAAAACTACAAGTCTATCTTGCAAGGGAGCTACACTCGCGCAATCAAAAGGTACCAGTTGCATAGAAACCACAGAACAACCCTCTCTCGACATATCATTGCTTGAGTGAGAAGAATTGGTACCACTTGCCATCCCCAAGTTCTTATAATGTACCTTTGACCACCAACGTACGTAGACGCGAGTCACCGGATTACTCTTAAACTCGTCCTTGGCCGACAGGGTGATAGCAGCATTTGTACATGCACGAGTACAAGACTCCCAATGCATATACACGGCGTGCAAGGATTCCGATTGAGTTTTTTTCCTTCAGCTTGCCTGGCACATTTTGGACAAAACCAAATTACCTACTGAAACGGTAGAGACTATACGGCTGAACGATGCATCAGTTTTCTTGCCGCAAAGAAACATACCCCGAGCGAAGACTTATAAGGTAAGACAAGTCTGAGAAGCGAAGATGTGAATCATCTATGATGCCTCTTTGCACTGAGCCAACTCTCGCTAGGAGTTCAATCCTCAAGCCTTCGCAACTTCTAAAGAGCGCTTGCAAATCATTAAGGCTCTTCGCGGAGAGCACGCCAGAATACTTTGTCATCAAAGGCCCCAGCCTGACTGCAGTTGACGAAAAAGGCCTTGACTTATCTAAAGTCGACAAAGAAAAATGAGTGCCAAAGTATTCACCCAACCAATCATACACATAGTGGTAAGGAAGTACCGCAACACGATCTTCAGTGTTTGTCAAGTTTGAAATAATGCTCAAGCCATTGTAAATATTGGCTAAGACTGGAATAGTAAGGCTAAAAGACTCACCTGCAGCCATCTTACTAGCAACTTTAAAGACTCCAGGTCGAATAAAGTCGACGTTGCCTGTTGGGAAAACGAACTTACAAAGCCAACAAGCTAATAAAATAGCTAGGTAAGACTCTTCCACATGCTCTGATGTTATGCCAAGACCCTCAAACGCTCTCACCTCAACAGAGGAGAGGCGCCCTGTTGAGCCAATAGCACCGGACGAGTCTGAGTCTCCCTTTGGCCTAGTGGTCTTGTTACGGCCACTTTTCTTCAAAAACTTCTTGTACCCCATGACCTCCCAATACTAAAATCGGATCCACGAAGAAATCCTCACGCCTGATTTACCTTGAGCATCCTGGGAAAGCTTGTGATACGCCCAAAACAAACAGCGGCAACTCGCAGGCAATCCTCGACTATTGCAAAGACAAAGTTCTTCCGCGCTGGGAACGACCTCGTCATAAAACTTACCTTGGATTGGCAAGCCTTCTATCCTGTGGAGATCCCAAAGTGAAATTGACATCTCCCCTTGCGCCGTGTGAAGTGTGTTGGTCACTGAACACCAATGCTCAAAGAATGAAAAAATGACGGAATGATGGCGATCATAACTAAACAAAGATACGTACACAGCATGGTAAAGGCCCACGTTAGTAAGCACATCTTTAGATCGGCTCAAGACATCTTTAACACTCCCAATAAAACTCAGCAAAGACGGCTTCTCCAGTAGTCGACATGGTATCAATCCAAGACATAGCTCTGTTGCAGATGTGATCACCAAGAAGCTTAAACGAAGCCGGATGATTGTCACTAGCATGGTGCGAAGGATTCAAGATAGGAACCCTCGATGTGCACGCCTTTTTCTTCGTATCTGGTCGAACAGAGTTTACCACCTCTTAAGATACTTCTGAAGACCACGACTTAATATGCATCAAGTTGTCTTTTGCGGGAAGAGCAAGCGCCTTGGGACCAGTCAGTGGCGCATAAAGCTTCAATGTCGTTCCCTTATCTTGCGAATCGCCTTCCTTCGCAAGAATGGTGATGGTGCTGCTCTTAAAGTGCTTAAAAAATACCATGACTGCAAAAAAAAATAAAAAATCAGTCGCAAGACTTGAACAGCACGGCAAATAGAGCAGCTACAGGACGGTCCTTCAAGGCACGCTATGGTAGCAAAGAAAACCAAAATGCTACGCAACCCCGCAGCGATTACGCTGCAATCTATTGCACAACATCACACGGCAGCGCACCACCGAGGGAAAACTATGATCAAAAGGCACTACACAGCGAAACCCCGATGCAGTCTCTTGCACAACACCACACGGCAACGCATCACCGAGGGAAAACTGTGATAAAAAAGGCACTACACACGAAACCCCATTGCAGTCTTTTGCACAACACCATACGATAAAAAGTGACGCACTGTAACAAGCCCCAGGCAGCAAGAATGCAGTGGCTGCAATGGTTATGCAATGACGGTGCAATCCTTCAGCACTACAAAAAATAAAAAATAAAAATCCGTCAGAGGGGTACACATATTATATATAGATAGACATTATATTATATATATATATATATATGTGTGTGTGTGTGTGTGTGTGTGTGTATGCATGTATATATGAACATGGTGAAGGTGCCGTGCACCTTCCAAATATATATAAATATATATATATATATATATATATATATATATATGAACATGGTGATAGTGTCGTGCAAATATATATGCGCGAATAGGCCTCACAGAGTAAAGGCTGAAAGGGGTCTACTTTTTTTCCTTCTCCCCCGATCACCGCCAAGGCAGTGCAGCAAGGACATGAGGCAGTGCAGCAAGAAGGACAAGGCAGTGCATCAAGGACGGCAGGTAGTGCATATGGTTGTGCAGTGGCAGTGCAAAGCAACAAGAATGTAGTGGCCGCGCAATGGCAGTGCAATGGTTGTGCGGTGACGGTTCGATCCCATACATGTACATTATATATATATATATAGAAGAACCTGTAGAAGCAAAAGAAGTGCGGACTGTGCAAATAATGGTGCAGTGAGAGAGCAAATAACAATCTGCATCCAGTGAAGAATGGAATAAGGTGACTATGCAAGTAAAAAGATGGTCAGTGTGCGAGAATAATGCAGTACAGTGAGGAAGCTCATTGAGGAACCCAGCAGTGTCAGTCTATCGTACTCGTCATCAGAACATGGACACACACACAAAAAGAAGGTGCAAGCTACTGTTAGCAAGTCAAGAAGGAAAAGGAAAAGAGGTGGTGGCGACAAAATTATTGAAAAGAAGAAAATAAGGGAAGGATGGTGCACGGCACCACCTTGGAAAAGTATGATTAAAAAAAATATACACACACACACACACATATATATTTCTAAATAAAAAAATAAAATAAAATAAAAGAAAAAGGAAGAGAAGAAAAAAAAAGAAAAGGAAGTAACACGTCTTAGTGAGATATGTGTTTTAGCACAATACACCGAATACAATAAAGCATGTTTATTGATATCTCTGGGAAATTACAATTTTTATAAAAAATTAAAAAATTAAAAAAAAATAAAAAAAAGAGGAAGCCTTCACAAAAGTTGCTCATGTGAAGCCTCAGCACCTGGCGGAACCCTAGAAGAAGGAGGCACTGAAGATTGATCATGTGGCACCTCAATACTTGGTCGAACTCCAGATGGTGAAGGCAAAAAGTGCCTCTTGAATGTAGCCACAAACTTCTGATGGTCACTTTTAATTAGACCTTCGGAGTCCTGCAGCTGATCAAGCTTCCTCTTCATGTTCGTCGAATAATTATTTGCAAGCATGTGCAAATCTCTATTCTCGCGCTTGAGCTTTCTGATCTCTTGTTTAAGATTTTCCACCTCGGCCTTCAATGATTCAACTTGGCGAGCTCAAGCAAGTAGGCGTTGGCCCATGTTAGACACAGAGCCCGCACACTGAACACTGAGAGCCCGGGAGTCTTGAACAGCCAACTCATCGGACCACCTTGAAAGTAGCCTATTATCTCTACGAGTGAGAAGGTTCCTAGCTACAACCGTAGCCGTTGTTGCATCCCTCATCACGGAGTCTTCAACTGTAAGAGGGCCATTAGAAGATAAGAAGGATGGGCGCCATATATTACCCTGACGCGGCGCGCTTGTATCGCTCCTGAGACTCAAATCTAAGCAAACGTTAGACAGGTAAACCATTTTCAAAAATAGTAAAAGAAAAGGGTTGGACGGAGTGAAATCTCATAAATACACCAAAGACAATTTTCATGAGCGGGCAATCTTCAAAGTGTGCATGGTGGATGTGATCGATACCTCTATAAAAGGAAAGGCAACACATCCACCAGTTCAAAAAAAAAAAAAAAATTGAAGAGACACCACTATCCAAATTTCAAAAGCCAGATTTTCCTGCTTAAAGCCCGTCAACACTTTTTAAATGCAATCTCAGCTTGTCGGATAACACGTGCAACTTTGTCAAAGATCTCTAACAGAGTTGAAAATGCATGAAGTTCACTATTCCAACTATCACACTTTTACCGACAAGCGTGGGTGACAAGGCCACATCCGCACCACTACCAGCTATTGAGAAATCCCTATATAGGTCGACCCTCATCCTCCACGGCAAGACACATCCAAAATGCTTGACTCTTCTTCCTTGCCAAGAATACATCTGCAACCAAACCTCTCAACATACTCAGTTTTCTTCCTCCTTGAAAATACCTCTTCAACCAAGCCACACCAGAGCAAACGTATCTCATATCATCAGGGTTGAAAGCAAGAGTATCTCATAGCATGCTCTCTCCCTGTCATTTTCTTTATTCTTGTTCTTCCATGCAGGACAAGGAGAAAGAGAGCAATCAATCGGCACTTGGAATCAAGTTTCCAGTCAGGAACCAACTGCCTGAAATCCATTCCCTGATTGCTTATCTATCACTGCTCCCAAGTACTCATCTTCAATTGTTGATGTACTTCCGAATAAGATACCAGATGCCTGGAGAACATATAAAGCAGGTGAAAATGATACATCGAAGCATGTGGAGACAAGCGCAACAAATACATGTGCTGATTCATCCGCTACTTCTTCAAAAGCAAAAGTATCTTATATCATCAGGGCTAAAAGCAAAGGTATCTCATATCATGATTTTTCCCTATATTTCCATTTGCCTTGCTCTTACCTGCAAGACAAGGAGAAATGAAGCAATCAGTCAGAACCTGAAATCAAACTTCCGATCTAGAGGTTGCCCGGAACCTTTGCCTGGTTGCTTACTTAGCATTGCTCTCGAGTGCTCGTCTTCAACTGTTGATAAGTCTCGAATTTCCTCAGCGAATACTTCAGGACAGTTGATATGATGATGGCTCTTTACACTAAAAGACGATGCTTTGAATGAGTCACTGAGAGGCGATGCTTTGAATGACCATTTAAAGGCAAAAGGTTGCGCACCACTTCTGCTATGCAAAAGAAACAAGCAGATAAGAATGCAGCAAGATGAGCTGGAACAAATCACTATAGCACGACGTTCTTCCCTACAGAACTGCATAATCCATATAGAGGAGTCTAACTCAAATCCAAGCCCGACGTCATAACTCTAATCGAAGAGCTCGAGAAACTTCAACAACCTTTCGCTGGTACCATCGCCAAATAGCAAAGCCTCGCCGTGCAACGCCGTCAAATCACCCATGCTTCTTCAAAAGCAAAAAAATCTCATATCATGCTTTCTCTCTGTCTTTGTTCTTACCTACAGGACAATGAGAAGGAGAGCACTCAGTCAACACTTGGAATCAAGCTTCCAGTCAGAAACCAACTGCCTAGAACCCCTTCCCTGATTGCTTACTTAGCATCGCTCTTGAGTACTCATCTTCAACTGCTGATGTGCTTCTAGAGAAGATACCACGTCTGCCTGGAGAACAAATAAGACGAGCGACGACGAAACATCAAGCTTGCGGATAATCAACAAACACAACAACTGCACGTGCTAGTTTATCCCTAACAAAGTCGAATCTCACTTGCCAGGTGAAGCCACTCGTGGTCCTATTTAAATTCAAGATCAAGCCTCAATGGCCCTTGAAGAAATCACAAGTCGGATTCAAGATCAAATGTCCACCACCCTTGAAGATCATATCGTTAACCAAACTGCTCGAGTATGGATTGGAAAGATTGAACAAAGAAACAGACCATCACCTCCACCTCGTGTCTGTTTGCCATATGTCTGAATCCTGAAAACCGCAAGCGGTCCTATTTAACTTCAAGATCAAGCACTAACGGCCCTTGAAGAAATCACAAGTCCGATTCAAAATCAAGTGTCTACCGCCCTTGAATCAAATTCAGCTCCAGATAAAAGGAGTAAGTTCAAACCCTTGGAGGAAACCAGAAAACCCTCCAACCCAGTTCAAGATTAAGCCTATGGAAAATCAACCTTTGAAGGAAACCAGAAAACCCTCCAGCCCAGTTCAAGATTAAGCCTGTGGAAAATCAACAGTTGGAGGAAACCAGAAAATCTTCCAGCCAAATTCAAGATCAAGCCCCGACGGCCCTAGAAGAAACTTCCAGCCCAATTCAAGATCAAGCCTTGACGACACTTGGATCGACATCTACATTAAGAGACTTCAAAACACATCTTCTATACGTGACAAGCACATGTAAACGACGCGCCTTGAAGTGGGGGCATTTGTAGACATCGAAATTTTGGTGAAATAAATGTTGACCAATAATTAAAATTCCAACGTTCATCTGTCACATAAATTTTACACGTAGCATGTGACTCAACGAAAAATCAAAAATCATTGAAAAAGTCATCAAATAGGACACGTGTCAACACCTGGCAGAAATGATTTATTTCATTTAATTATTTAAATCCAAAAATCAAGTTTTGGAATTCTATAAATAGGAAGCCAACGCATTCATTTTCGGGAACGAATTCATAACCAATTCACATCACACCAAAACCTTGAAGCTTTGAAACTCCAAAGCTCCCAAGCAAATCCCGAATGATCAAGAAAGCTCTCTTCGTTCTTCGTCAAATCCTCATTCAAGATCAAGCCCCAATGGCCCTTGAAGAACTTCCACCAAATCCTTCTTCAAGATCAAGCCCCAACGCCCCTTGAAGAACTTCCTCCTTCAAGATCAAGCCCCAACGACCCTTGAAGAACTTCTACAATTCAAGATCAAGCCCCGACGACCCCCTTGAAGAAATCGTTCATCGTTCATCACCTGTTCATCCTAAGATCAAGCCTCGAATGCCCTTGGATCAACAGCACAATCCACAAATCTACACATTACGAAGATCGAATCAGAGGCTAAATTTGTAGAAGAGATTGTAACCCCTAAATCATTAATACAAATATTACTTTGTACACGTGTTCTTGTCTCATTCATTTAATAATATTTATATATAAATCTAAAAATTAAAAACCAAATTTTACCCAATTAGAGTCCTTGAAAGATGGATGAAGAGGTCAAAGGCTGCTGGCGTGCTCAATTTGGAGGCAATTACCTGCAAATCCAAAACCCTAAGTTAAAAAGAATGATAAAAATTGATTTCGTTAACCATTTGGCCACATGCTAGTCTTGTAGGCGTGGAGAAATTTGGCATAGATTTATGTAGTTGGTGGAAAGGGTTTCTATGGTTCTTGGGTTTTTCGTGGTGGCGCAAGAAACTGGAAGAAGGTTGAGACGCGACATGTGTGGATTTGGCTTGTTGGTTGAATTGGTCTCTAGGGTTTTTGGTTGTGGAGTGTGATAGACAGTGAATAAATGAGAGAGGGTTTGAGCATTTGGCTTTAGAAGATCCCAGTAATGCCACGATAGAGAGAGAAGAAGATTAAGAGACGCGTCGGTTGGCTTGGGTCACAACGATGAGAAATGGGAGAAGTTTGAGATACAGAGAAAGTGAAAGTGAAAGAGAATGATTTAGAATTAAGATGGGCTTTCTCAAATTTGTTTAATACTTTACTATGTTTCTTTCTTCTTTTTTTATTTATTTACTGTTGGAAAAGTGATGAATCACTTTCGTCACCGAGAATACACATATGTGACCCTTTTGCAATTCCTCACATATCATACTTCGTTAGGGCGCCATTGTTCCTCGCCATAGATTTTAGTAAGGACTTCAAAAAATTTGTGTCACCACTTTTTCATCTTAAAAGGTATAAAATAATTTTAAGTGACGCGTATGATTTTCTCACTCCATTCTAGAATATGTGACGTATTTATCGTCACCTAAGTGTTCTCAAATTTCATACCTAAAAAACTAGTCATGCGTGACTCTCTGAACAATTCGTCACATATAGAAAAAAATATGTGACGAATTTTTGGGCGCTTCATAAAATTTGGTCACCTATTCCATGTTTTCTTGTAGTTGTTGCAACTGTTACCACCGTAGGGCTTGCTTGATACAGTCCTCTTAGGGGCTGTAGAGAATTGGAAAAGGCAGAACAAAACGCAAGCTTGGAATAAAGATAAGCTTGACAACTAACTCTATTGTAGTAATGTCATTCAAATCAGACTTGTCTTCCAGCAATCCAAGTACAAGTTATTTATAAATAAAAGGAACATAAACTAGTACATGAAATAAATAGAGAAACCCAATAGACATAGCAATTTTCAACATTATTAACCTGGGAATCTGATGGGTTTTGTAACCACCCTCCTAGGATGTTCCTTGGCAATAGAATATTCATTAGATGATGCCCCTTTAGACTTTAACTCTAAGTGAGAATCCTCAGATGATCCTTAATCATTGCTAGTCCCAAGGCACAAGGCAACCACTAACACTGAGATATCCAGTTTTCGGGGAAAATACCAAATTCTCCAGGGATGAACCATCCAAGCCGTGTCAAAAATGATACAATGACAACCTGATGCAAGAAAGAAAAAAGAATCGACTATGCAATTGAAATATTGTCATAATAAGCGATGTACTAGGCAAAAAAAAAATCAAAAATGTTATTGGACAAAAAGCTCAAAGCGGAAAACTAGGCAAAAGAAAAGGAAAGAAGCCAAAGACATAAAGGAAATGAAATTACCAGAAACTTTACAAGATGATAAGAAGAAAAGCAACCCCTAGAAACAGGCTGCTGATCTTTTAAATCAAGAACGGCATTTTCATTAAGAAAAATCATCTTCTGCTGACAGTCAGATGCAGCTCAATTCTTGGAATACTTGTTCATATCCAATTTTCAGTTTTAGTTTGCTTTTTGGTAAAAGTATGAAGGAAAAAAGCACATAAAAACTTCACTCGCTGAAAAAAAGTACTCATTAATTTATCTTACACGAAGCAGTAATGCGTTATGGAAAGTTCGAGGATTAAAAAAAAAACCCACTGTTGGAACAAAAAACTTTGAATCTGGTCAGCTAGTTTCTGAACAAGTGCTCTGGTAAGCTGTGGAGCTTCAACAAGTTGAACTATTTGGGACAGTGAAGCCTCCGAACCAACATAAAATGTGCTGGTTACTAAACTAGGGACAATTATGGAGTATAAGTGGAAAATTAAAATAAGGACAATCAAGAAACTGCAGATGATATTCTTGCAAAGGCAGCTAACATTCTGAAGAAATATCAAGAAAATAAGCAAACTTCTATTCTATTGGCGGCTAATATTGGTGGTACCAGAGATGGCACAGACTGCTGACCTTACAGCTGGATACTGCAACAGTTGCTCTTAGAGATGGTTATGATCCCGTTGCTTCAATTTTGTCTCGTCATGGAGCTGCCTTGCATGTTTCGTAAGATTCTAAGTTATAAGGTTCTGACTGGAATTTTGTTCATTGTCCAAACTGATACTTAGGGTTTCTTAGACATTAGCTTGATTACAAATGTATCTATTCTACCAAGTTCAAATACTAAATATCTTATTAAAGCTGCTTAGAAATGATGGATGGCGATAACCCGGCATCCCATCTTTGTAGCCCAGAAGGATTACTCCAACAGGCACGCGGTTTGTTGATAAATAATGGTTCCTTAGGTTGTTGCTTTGTTGGTACTTAATTCTTATTTTGAACTTAGTTTAGAAATTTTATCATGTATAATTCAAGCTTTTAAGTTATCGGTAGGGCTAGCCCATGGAGCTGTGCTTGGCAAGGCAGGTCGTGCAGGTTCTCTAGGTTTAACATGGGTTTAGAACGGGCCAATATGAGCTTTTTTCAGTAGTACAGATATTATGTATTATTGATCAGTTTTTTAGGTTTTTTTTAGTATTTTATAATTCATTCTTAGGTATATCTTTAGTTTTATTTGGGTTGTCTTGCCCAGATAATAAAGAAGAAACATATGACATGTTGATCAATAATCATTTTCCGTTTTATTGAAATTTGGATTACAATTGATAATTTGATATTACTAAACAACAAATATAGAATTGCATCACTATCGTAAATCAGTATCACACTACTTTAGATTGGCACAAGGATCATTGGGTGCCCAATGCATGCTGCTGATAGGAGCATATTAATGCAACTTAATTGTCTTGTTCTCGTGCGTTTACGTTGTGTTTCCTTAGTTATTTTAGTGTTTAAAGCCATTTTCATTTGTTTGTAGGTCTTAATAACAACCTTGGCAAGAAAAGTGCATTTTGGTGCATGTTGGATCAATATTGGGTTGAAATGGATTGCATGCATGAGGATGGACGTTTTGGGCATATGTGTGTGCATGTGTGTGTGTGCAATTGCAAGGATAAACAATGACAACTCATACACATGCAAACTCAAGGCAAGAGAGGGAGAAAACACATGCAAAGAAGCCCACATGCAAAGTGAAAACAAAACTCATGGCAAAGGGGAAGGAATTGTGTGTGTTTTGTGGTTGAAATGATGAAGCATGTGTGTGTAAATGTAAAGGGGAAACATGCCAACACACAACCACACAGGCTCACATGCAAAGGAAATGGAGTGGTCCTCTCTCAAGCCTATAAATACCACCTCCCATATTCATCAAAAACATAACAGATTTTGATCCTTGTTTGGCCGAAAATTCCCACCACCATTCTCTCTAATTTCAGCCAAAAACCACCCCTAGCCACACCACCCATCAATCCTAAACCTTTCCATACCATTCCCCATCCATTCTACACCATAAAAACCACCCAAAACCGTCCAAAACCTCTAGTGCCGCTGCTTGCAAGGAAGGAAAGAGAAGGAACATCTTGTGCCGTGCCTATACCCAAGCCTTGGGAGTGTTTGAGCGTTTCTAGGTGTTTTCTATCTTTGATTTCAATGTTTAAATTAAGTTATCTTTATGTAATTGCGAGTATGAGGAACTAAACCCCCCTTGGCTAGGGGGGGATTCAAAACCATGTTTATGCTTGCTATATGATTTGATTACTTCCAATTGCGTTTCATGAATTGTGAATTTAATTTACTTATCTCTATGAATTAAAACTAATTTGTGTATGTTGGTTGAGAGTGCACTCTTAATTTTCATGCATAAGTTTGATGCTAGGATATAAGGAAGTTTCACCTAATCGTTATGAACTTATATTCATAAGTAGTAAAGGTTGTTGATCACAATCGTGTTAAGTAAATTCTTGGCATAAGTTTCATGCAATTCATAGTAACGAGTGCCTCGTCAATGCTTATGTTTTTCATAGAACTTAATGATTCTTGCGCGTATCTCTATTATGCAATTCATGTAGGGAACTTGTAGGGAATGTTTTGGGTTGTTGTATGCAATCATCCAACCTAATAACTTGTGGAAAAACTGAGGGTTAATTAGTGCAATTCACGGTTAATTTGGGGCGTTAAGTATTCATGGTTTGTCGAAGAGCAATTGGAAATCATTTTGTATGCAAGTATAACATGTGTGGAGAAGAACCCCTTAGCTAGCTTTCCATCCATTCATTTTTATCAAATTCGTTTTAGAATCTGTTCAATTTACAAAGTTTGTTCTTGTTTTCAATTTTCGTCAAAACTCAATCCCCATTTATTATGAAGTGTTAGATTAGTTAGAAATCAATTTAGTTTGTGTTTTTAAGTGTCTTGAGTCAAGTCATAACCCAATTTCGTCCAATTTAGTGTTAGGTGTTCAAAACTGCCCAGAAACTGTTTTTAAGGCAGTTTTGAGTGTTTATTTGCTGTTTTGAGTATTTTGGTTTGTATTGGTGTTTTAAAGTATAGTTTTGCATTCTTTGAGTCTAGTTTAGTGTTTTAAACTTTGTTTTTACGTTTTCAAGTCAGTTTCCAAGTGATTTAGCAATCCCTCCTAATCTCCGGCTTAGAACGATCCCTACTTACATACTTTACTACAATTGATAAAAGAGGGTTTAATTTGTGTGCTTATATATTTCGCATCAGCTGCCTCCACCACCAATGCCGCCACTCCACTTGGAGGGAACACTCCACCACCTTCCTCGCCTCCGTACAATCTAGACAAAACTTCAGTGTCCAAATTCTTCACAAGAGTCTTCAAATTCTTGTACTATGCGGACTAATTGTAGCTAGCCAAATGACCTAAATGTTAATTCAGCTAGCCATCATTTTTGACAATTCTAGCTAACTATTTTAGCTTGATAAGCTCATATTTATATATATTTTACATCAAATTCTCTTGTCTTTTCTTAGTTATTTCCTCATATTTTTGTGCTATTTACTTTGTTTTTGTGTTTTATCGAATTTATCTAGCTAAGAAAATAAAAATAGCACAAATGTGATTTTAAGTGACAAAATTCGTAAAAATTATATTGCTCACTTATTTGATTTATGTAGCTTTAGAAAAAAATAAAATAACAAAAAAATGACCTTCACTGGCAGAACATGTGGACGGCAAAAGGGAGTGCATTGAGATAAAAAGAAAATAAAGATTGTGGAGACAGCACTGAGTGGGACGGAAAGCAGTGGAAATAATAAAAGAGAGGGCAGCAAGCTGCCTTAGATATAATAAGAGAAAAGAAGAAGCTGCCCTTGGCAGCTGGCGCAAGCAGGAAAGCAGAAAGAAGAGGTCAGAAACCAGGTCAGAAAGCAGGCGCTGACTGTGCAGGGCGTGCGGAAAAGAAAAGCAGAAACCAAGAAATAAAAGGCGCAGAAGCGGGACGAGGAGGGAGACCAGAGAGGGGCGAGACGCGGGATAGGAGGAAAGGCGCGCTGCCTTGAGGCAGCGAGGAGACGTGAGAGAGCAGGGAGGACTGACGTGCTGGCAGCTGGGAGAGCACGACAGTGACAGAGGTCAAGCAGGAGAGACGGGCAGGTTGGGACTGGAGAGAGGAAGACAGAGACTCGGGACAGACAGAGGCGCTGCCTTGAGGCAGCGAGAGGAGATAGAGGACTGAAGGGTGAGGACGGCAGTGCTGACTTGGGCAGCGTGAGGACGGCAGTGCTGACTCGGGCAGCGTGAGACGGGCAAGCGAGGGAGACGTGGGAGATCAGGAGGGAACTGCGCGGACGAAGACAGCAGCACAGCAAGGAGCACTCCTCATTTGGTTTTATTTTTCTTAAACTCATGTTTAATTTAATTTTCTTTTCAATTATATTAAACATGTGTAATTAATTTCTGTTTAGTTAGAGGGGAATTTGAAACCATGGATAAATGTTTATTATGATTTGATGTACTCCAGTTATGAATTTATGAATGTTGGATGTGGTTTACTTTTCTGTGTTGATTAAGAACTTGTTTATGTATGTGGTTTGAGGGTCGACACTTAATTTACATGCTTAGACTTGATGCTAGGATATAAGGGAATTTCACCTAATCGTTATGAACTTATATTCATGAGTAGTAAAAATCGCTAGTCACGATTGTGTTTAGTAAACCCTAGGTTGGATTAACATGCGTATTCCATAGTTATGAATGCCTAGTCGATGTTTATGATTTTCATAGAACTTAATGATTCTTGCGTGTATCTCTATTATGCAATTCATGTAGGGAACTTGTAGGGAATGTTTTGGGTTGTCGTATGCAATCATCCAACCCAATAACTTGTGGAAAATCTGAAGGTTAATTTAAGCGGACCTAATTAACTTGGAGCGTTGTCATTTATTCGTTTGTTGAAATCATAACTGGGAATCAAATTGTATGCATATATTCATGTGTGGATAAGGAACCCTCTAACTAGTGTCTCATCATTTTATTTCATCAAAATATATTTTCTTTGAAGTTTGTTTTTAAGTTTCTGTTTTAAATTCAATTTTGTCAAAAATCAATCCCCCATTTATTTTAAAGTGTTAGATTTGTTAGAAATAAATTTAGTTTGTGTTTTCTAGAGTCTTGAATTATTTTGAGTCTTTTGATTTGTTTTAGATTATTTGTTAGTTTTATTTTGAGTTATTCTAGTTAAGTGTTTTGAGTCTAGTTTAGTGTTTTAAATTTTGTTTTTACGTTTTTAATTTAATTTTACTTTGGTTAGCATCCCTAGTTAATCCCCGGTTAGAACGATCCCTACTTACATCATTACTATAATTGTCACAAATAGGGTTTAATTTGTGCGTTAGTTAATTTTCGCATCATAGCTTAAATTCAGATATTCTAATTTATGTTGTGACATATGTTCTTATCAATATGTGATTGTGTAAATCCTAAGTAGAGATAGAATATGAATCTTTTGGGATCTAGAAGATATTTCGTAATATACTTTGTATTACTTGGAGATCAAGTTTCTCTTCTCCTTATTACTCTAAAAAAAGGCACAAGGACTGAGGAATTAGCACATAATTCCTCAAATCTATTCTCCAATCTCTTTCTCTTCCTTTTGCCGCACCTCTCTATTAAATATAAGTCACAACACATTATCAGCACGTTCTTCACGTTGTGCTAAGAAGAATTTATTCGTCTTCAATCATGGGAGTATTACTTTTCAATTATTTTTAATTGATTAAATTTTGATTGTATTGAATTCATATACTTCTATTGATTCAATTTATTTTTCTTCTTATGTTGAACGTAATACAAGCTTGAAGATGAAAGCTGAAATTGAAGAAAGAACTCCTACAAACACGTTCATAATATTCATCACACAATCCCGGTTCTTATAAAACAACTGTTTTTATCTCGATATTTTTCAGCATTGATTGCATGAACCTTCACCATAATGCATAACCCAACTTTACGATTTACAAATTTTAGATTCTACATAAATTGTTTATGCAATATATCCATAATATTGCTATTATGTGAATTGATATGTGTGAATAAGGAAGAAAAAGGAAAGGAAAAATAATGTTGAAACCCAAGAATTCGTATTGAGCTTGGAAAACCTAGTCTGGCTTTGACTCAGGGACGGAGCCACTATAGGCCTAGAGGGGGCGGATGCCCCTGCTCAATTTTTTTTGGGGTGCAGAAAAATTGCACAATTGCATATCAATGACCAACCCTAATTAAAATAAAAATTAAACCCTATATGTTATTTGGTATCAAGGGAAATGTGCTAAGGAGACTCTTCTAAAAGTGAACCTCTCCATGAACTTTCCGTCACCTCATGTTTTTAGTACAATCCCCGTACTAACATCATTAAACATTGTGCCAAAAAACATGAGGTGGTGGAGAGTCTCAATTTGAGAGAGTCTCCTTAGCATTTCTCTTAGTATCAATATAACTGACTTCGCCAACAATGATTCTAAGTGTTTTGTATGAAAAACATTATAGATTAATATATAAGTGTTTGTTTAGTAAAATTTTTTTAGCTTTTTAATTGTAACTTTGTTGTTTGAGGATGCCCTCATTCATACAAATCTCTGGCTTCGTCCCTGCTTTGACTACACCCGTGTGCAGCTTGAGTCGAGCCACTAACCTAAGAGGTGCGCAATTTGGCTGAGCCAAGCTGGCTCCAATTTGAGCCGACGCCCCCAGACGCACAGAACCCAGATACCAGTTCGAAACGACATCATCAGGATGCCATATCCATCAATCTGCAAAATTGAGACGTCCACAGCCAACAGCTATGGCTATGGTGATATGCCCCTCCCCCCCCCCCCCCACGACGACGGTCTGAAGTTTCTCGTCGTCCCCTTGATGTCTCCGGCGTCCTCATGGACGGATCGTGGGTGTCCACACCCAATACGATCGTCTTCAAGCTTCCCCAGCCGCCTTCCATCGTCTCATTTTCTCGAGGATCCACGGTGACGGCCTTGAACTCTGTGATCCATGCTCGCCGCCGTCTCTTGTGATGCCGTCGGCTTCTGAGCACCACCACCAGCAACGGTCTTCCATTGTTTCCAGACGAAACGCCTCACCCATTGCAGATGGGCTTAGCTCTCACGCGCCGAAGGCTTTGGACCTGTATTGCTCTAGGCCCACACCCCACTTGCAGCCTCATTTTGGGCCTACAAATCAGTAGTCTTGGCTGCTTGAGTCTATAAACTAAGAGCCCCATTTTGGGCTTAGGACCTTGCGACCCATTTTTTATTTTAGACATGCTGTACAGCAACCTAGCAACCCATCCTGGGCTTGGGATCCTTCTTTTATTTTTTGGGCTTTCAAATTTATTTATTTATTTTTTCCAATTGGACTTCGTGTGAATTTTTTTTTTCCTTTTTGGGCCTAATTACTTTAGCCCATATGAAACTCTAAATCCTATATATCGGGATTTGTTTTTCCCTTTTTCTTCTTAGCCCATATTCGGGCCTGGGTTCTGTTAACCCAAATTTTTTTTTTCCTTGTTGGCCTGCAACCAAGCCGATTAAAATAATAATTTTTTGACCCGAAACTCCATATTTTTTTAGGGTCATTTTCCTAAACTTTCACACAAAGGGTCCTGAAGCTGCCCACTATCAATCTATTTATTTTCTTGTTGCATATTTTTGTGTATATTGCGTTTATTTGCAGGTATTATGAACTTGAAGTTCATACTTTGAACCCGAAGTTTCAGAAAAGTATCATCGAAACCTGAAGTTTCTTCACGCACAACACTCATGTTGAGACACGAAGTTTTCCATGCTTAAATCTGCTTAAACCAAACCATGTCTTAGAACCTGAATGTTCTAACTTTGATGTTTATGGAAATTTTATTTTCTAAAACACCAATCACATTCTTGTTTCCGCCATTCAGCGAATTGTCGAACCGTAACAAGTTCGATTTCACTGATTTGGAAGTTTCGAACAAGGAACTACTTTATGTGGATACAAGACGTGACACCCCACTTGACTATGACTAGTAGCGAAATCATTGCAGCCAGTTATGATGTGGAAGAGCTAAATAAGCCTCTGCCATCATCTTTATTCGAAGATTTATGGTTGAAGCATATCAAATAGAAGTACCTCACTGCCGAGGACTCCATGGCTTTTTGACTCGTTATTAACTGTTTCAAATCATGCAAAGATGAATTTTTGCCCGAAGCAAAACATGATTGAAACATTTACGTCCATGAATAGGTACAATTCTGAAGATTACATCCGATCGAATTTTGACTGAAAGAAAATCTTTCTCGTCCTTCTATATCTAAATTGCTTCTGAAGTAGCAATATAGAGAGCAGAAATTCACCAAATTCTTGGATTTGATTACTGCCACACTTGTGAGAGAATGGTACCCCAACAATTCAGCTGGGAGCTATCGAACGGTATAGACCCGGTTTCGGCTGAAGCCTACCGAATGGTGGTGCCCTGCTTTGGCAGGGATGCACCGAAGGGCATGCTCTGCTTTGGCAAAGGTGCACCGAACAATAATGCTCTGCTTCGGCAGAGGCCTACCGAACCCAATTCTAGGTCCGTCCATCTCTCACAATCCCATTTTTCGAATGTATTTTACAACATATGGTATAATCAAGCCTGCCAAGAGGTGGAATCACGCCCGAAGCATGACCCTTAGCACCTAAAACTTCAAAGAATAAAGGATAGTATTACCGAACCTCAACCCTGCAGAATCTAACTCCGTTTTGACGGAATAGGTCATTGGTTATGCACTTGTATATGCCTCTACCAATGTTGTTGAGGAGTACCGTTCCCGTAGTCAATCTATGAGACTAATTTTGCTCCACCTAACACATTTGGAAGAGCGAAATTTGACATGGAATGGCTCTTGGCCGAACCCCCTTGACTTTTTGGTTTACTTTGTGAATAATTTATTTTATTCTCGGGTTTAAGATTGGTGTTTGGATGTCACTATTGTTCTCGAATAAGAGTTAATTAACGAAAATTACCATATGTGACTACAATTAACTCATGCTAGGTATGTTTTGTGGGGAAGTTAGCTGTCTGGTTCTATGCTAACTTCATACCTAATCATCCTCTAACAACCTTTCAGGCTTATCCAACCTAATTATGGGGTATGGCACTACTCTATATTGTCCAATGGTACTAATTTTACCATAAAGGGAAGCCTTATACTCACTCGTTCCGCAAGAATGCCCTTTTGAGCTTTAAGGATATTCGGGAGTATTATTACCATATTGAAACCAATGTAGAAAAATGGAGTAGAATTCCTTGGCATATTACCATATTGCACTTCCTACAAATATAGGCATATGCAGATTCTAGAGAAGATGGAACGCTTAATGAGTGGATTATACCCATTCAAGCCCCTATGTGGCCGGCCAGAAGCCTATGATTCCAAATGAATTTTTGTTATGGATGTACGTTTGGGATATCTAGGATGATCCGTGATGCGTCATTTTGGGCATCCTCTTACCAGAAGTAATAACATCATAGCTGGAAGCGTATTATACCTTAGCACCCTTCATCTTTTCTACAAAGGATTCAAATGGGACATTTATGGATTGAATCAACCACCATATGGACCATTTAGATACTTCATGGTAGTGGTTGATGCTTCTACATGTTAGTCACACGTGTGGTTGTTGTCCATAAGTTGCATTCTCCACACTGGTAGCTCAGATTAACAAGCTCAGGGCTCACCACCCCGATTATCTGATCAAACCTATTTGATTGGATAAGATGGAGAATTTACATTGAAAACTTTAACTTTCGATGGATATTGCATGTCGGTTGGGTTTTGAAGTTGAACATCAAGTACCCCATGTTCATACCCAGAACGACCCAGTAGAAGCATTCATTAAACGCATTCAAATGATTGCGCGATCAATTGGTCATACGTACCAAGTTCCCGATCTCTACTTGTGGCCATGCAATATTACAAGCAACTATGTTGGTCCGCCTGAGGCTCGTCACGACCCAACCTTATAAAGCGTGTGTCAGTTGGTTACCAAATACGAACCCGACATATCAAATATGTATGTCTTTGGTTGTGCAGTCTATGTGCCATTTGCATCGCCCTTACGTACAAAAGAACAAAGAGGTCCTCAGGGAAGGATGGAAATCTATGTCGGTTATGATTCTCCTTCTAATATTGGTTACTAAGAACCTTTGATAGACTATATCTTTACCGTTCATTTTGTGGATTGTCACTTTTATGATACAATATTCCCGTCGTTAGGGGGAGATAAGATCGTCAACGTTCTTAAAGAACGACGCAAATTATCGTGGACGTCCTCACTATGTCTCATCTCGATCCCAATATAGATTGTCAGAGTATAAACAGACACTTTCTCTGGTCTAGCAAAAGTGACGAGATCATATATACCAGCTGCAAATGTGTCTGCAAAGATGTGTACCAAATGTGCCTGCAAAGCAGGAACGCCACTGCTGTGGCCAACCCTCGTACATTGGCAATTAGCCAATCAATCTGTCCTACACCAGAAGCGTGGCAGATTACTCGATTCGAGGATTCACTTCCCCAAAATTGGAGGAATATGGCACGAACAAATCTGCCCCTCAATCGCTATCTCAATCCTTTTCATCTCATGAGATTAAATCAAGATTACTCCAGAAACCTGAAGTTCTTGGTCCAGTATACTAGTTTGGATGAGATATGGAATTGGAATGAGATTATCATAGATGATGTTTCATTTATATGGTAACTACCGACATAAATGAAAAGCAACGATAACGAACTATACTCTGTTGATTGATGTCAATGTATAACTGATTGGTCAACTAAAAGAATCAATCTATGACGAATGAGAAGAATGAAATAGTGCGAATGACGCCTTGTAGCGTAAGGTTTCTCTCATACGCCATGTGATTGATTACAGCATTACAAACGGGGTTGTAGTATCTCTGGGATTGTGATACGAACCTACATGGAGTTTCCAAAGGACTTACATGTACTGATTCAAATAGTTCTAGACCATAAAATCACCTTTTTCGGTTCTCGATAGGCCTTCACTTTGCGGATGCAGAACTATCCAGGCGGATGTGGTATACCCGTCTAAGTGAATATTTGATCAGTTAGGGATATATGCCCTTGTGTGTACAAAATTCGAAATTGCTAGAGTTGAGAAAATTAACTCGCATGTCAGACTTTTAAGATGAATGATCTTGGGAGAACTTGACATTACCTTGACCTGAAGTTTCAAACTAGTTCAGATGGTATTCTAGTCCACCACTTGAACTAGACCCAGAAGGTGTTACGTCCGAGTATACCCTGATCGTCTGTATGCTAGATGCAAATGAGACCTTTACGGAGGGTATGGAGCATAAGGTTCCATATTGGAATGTGAGGCACCCATATCTAAGTACCACTGGTGTTTGTTGTACTTAGCTCAATGCACTATATCAGACATTTTACGTGCTGATAATCTTTTGGCATAAAGCAGCATTGCGCCTACACGCCACCACCAAATTTGGTGTTAAAGACATTTTTTCTTTACTACGGATTTGGGCTTATCTATCGCCTACACGCCATCTCAGAATAGATCACACCCCCTTGATCTTCGAAATGATGCCTACCTTATGGGATTTGCTGAATCAGACTAACTATTTAACTGCATAAGGTACATTCTCGAATGGTTAAGTCTTTACCATTAAGGAACACCGCAATATCTTGGAGGTCAACCAAATAGACCTTTGTTGCGAAACCTTTGAATCATTCCAAGACTCACTATGTCTCATCACATGAAAGATATGGTCGAGAACTCTTGTTGAGCATATTCAAACTCCTTGTGATTTTCATGCATCATTGAGTCCCAACAACGATCCATGAAGACAACGCCGTATGTATTGACCAGATCATGATACATCAAACAAGTCAACACCAAACATATTGTGTCTACATCATTATGACCATCAGAAGATTAAAGTCAAGCAGTCCGATCCTAGACAACCTTGCTGACCTATACAACGTCACTGCCACAGTCTACCTTCCAGAAGCTTGTCCAAGGAATTGGTATGCGTAGCTTTCTCATTTGCGATGCTTCTAGTTTCATTTGGAAGTTTTGTCAAACTCAGGGGGAGTATCTAGAAGTATACTCACTTGATCTTAATGTACTCTTTTCCCTACGATTAGGAGCATTTTTCTCATTGGGTTTTTGCTACCTAACTAGGTTTTAACGGTGCACCCATCCTGGGCTGATCATACCCTTGTGAGATCTTTTACTTGCGTCCAGAAGACGTATAGTTTTGACGTAATGCAATTTCTCACTTTTCTCCTTTGACTATGAGCTTTTGTCCCACCTTGGGTTTTGCCATAGTGAGGTTTTGTGAGTTTTACTACCCATGCATTCTTCCGTTTATTTTGAGACTCGCATTCGCCACTTGTGTCGACTAAACGAGACAACTTCATCAACTGCTTCTACATTTGCCTGAAGATCTGATGCGCCATCTACTTGAGTATTTGCACACTCAAGGGGGAGTGTTGTGACATATGTTCTTATCAATATGTGATTGTGTAAATCCTAAGTAGAGATAGAATATGAATCTTTTGGGATCTAGAAGATCTTTCCTAATATACTTTGTATTATTTAGAGAACAGGTTTCTCTTCTCCTTATTACTATAAATAAAGGCACAATGACTAAGGAATTAGCACACAATTCCTCAAGTCTATTCTCCAATCTCATTCTCTTCCTTTTGTCGCACCTCTCTATTAAATATAGGCCACAACAATTTATTTTTTTCTTCTTCTGAATTTAACAACTCAAACCCTTTTTCTTTGCTTGGAGCCCACAAACAATGTAATTTATAGCTTTTAATGTTTATCAGAAGTTTAACTTTCTCTCTCTCCTAACTATTCAATTGGAATTTTGAGAGATTTTAATGGATTTATAAATCTAGGGATTTTTATGAAGTTTAATTGATTAGTAGAGATTCCATATAAAATTTTGATTCAATTCCCTCAAAATATCATGGGGAGAGGTGAGATTTGTGGATGCTTATAATACACTACGAAATCTCACCAATTTCCTCTCAAATGTCTTAGGTTGAGATTACATATACAAGGGTGTTAGATTTACATAATGAGTTGTTGATGATTACATACACATTGAGAATTTAGCTTATGTCTGTGTCCGATGAATGAGTGTTTCTTCTTTTTCTTTTTTTTTCTTTTTTTTTTGTGTGATTACTAAGAGTAAGAAGTAATGAGAAGGAAATCGATCAAATTTCAAATTTTTGGAATTTGCTTGTTCTTATAAGAAGGAAACCGATTAGTTGTTCCCGTTTTATCTTCCAACTCTTTAGTTTTCAATTGTATTTTGGTGTCATTCCATTTTAATCTTAGTTCCATTCAAATGAAGAAATTTGAAGAACATAACGTCAAACATCCACAAGCAAAACGCAGCTTAGCAATGCCAAGAAAACCATCTACAAGAGTTGATCCAATCCAGGCAGGTCGCATGGGGGGTTATTGAAGACAAAGATGCCGAGATCCATATTAAAACTCCAATTTGGCAACTGATGAGAAACACAATTCCGCTCCCTGAAAACATGCTTCATGCTTCATGCTTCATGCTTCAGCTTAGCTCACATCTAACCAATTAACTCATCGATATTTTGCATCTGCTCACAATTGTATCAAGTATCAAGAGGATAATAGCTATTAATCAGATTTTGTTGGAACAAAGTGATAGCAAGCATCTTTGTCAATAAAATCTCCTTGTCCCAAATTGGCAGAGAACTCCACTCGCACCAATTTTGAACCATCAACATTAAGCTTATACCAACAAATATCAGGAGGTTCCCAGGCAATGGGATCAGCCTTCTATTAGGTTTATGGGGGAGAACCAACTCAAGCTTTCACCTAGTTCTCGACATTTGTGTGTTTACTAACAAGCATGGAATTTAAAGGGCTAGCTAATTCGCAACTCAATACTTGAAAATGAGGAATCAAATCAAAATGTTTATTTTGTATTGGTAGCACATTTGCAAATTTGGTTTAAAAATTTAGTTAACTGATATTATCCTAATCCAAATATCTTTTGACAATTAAAAAAATACATACAAAAATAACTTTTGGATGGTGATATACACACACCCATTTTTACCTTTCACACACCTCTATTATTTTCCATCTGTCGATCAATTGAAATAGTTAAATGACATAAATTAATAAGTGATGTCTGAGAAGTAGAAATAAGTGTGTTGACGAGTAGACCTGACATTCGTGTC
Organism: Malus fusca; assembly: GCA_035220775.1. Classification (NCBI taxonomy): domain Eukaryota; kingdom Viridiplantae; phylum Streptophyta; class Magnoliopsida; order Rosales; family Rosaceae; genus Malus; species Malus fusca. The sequence goes on along the minus strand of CM069061.1, from coordinate 12,972,822 downwards.
GTGTTTTTCGTGTTCGTGTCGTTTTTGTGTCATACCCAATATCTTAACGGGTCGTGTCGTGTAACACTCGTTAAAATAAATGGGTAAAATGACCCGACCCGATAATATTAACAGATAATATGACCCGACCCGACCCGTTACCCGTTACCCGTTAAGGAAAATATATTTTAAACCAATACATAATCAAATGAAAAACATAATACTAAATAAGTATATACATACCATATTGTCACATACAAAACATAAAACACATTTTTCTTTTAAGTATATTTTCACTTACCTAAACTCTTTAATAGTTTTTTAATTAATGTAGAAGTGTAAAAAAATTATAGAAAAAAAAATATAAACGTTCGTAATGACAAACTTTACAACTTTCATGAAGAGCTTAACTTCGAAATTCGCCACTATAATCATATAAATCATAGATCAAAATTTAACCGTTGATTGTTGTTTACATTTACGCTTCATTGTTCTCATCAAATTTTATTTTTTCAGATTTTATTTTTTGAAAACTTGATCTATTAGATGATGTAGGAAGATGAACGGTTTGGATCGTTGATATTATATTCAGAGTTTTACGGTTAGTGAAAATATTGCTTGATGTTTATAAAGTTTCTACAAACTATATGACATCGACTCATATTTCAGTTAACCGTAAATATCGAAACGTGATATCAAAGATCTAAACCGTTCATCTTCTTACATCCACCATATGATCATGTTTTTTAAAAAAAAAAAATTAAAAATGAAATTCAGTAAGAAGAATAAAGCGTACATGGTAATCGACGGTTAAATATAAATTTAAGGTTTATGAATTATAGTGTTGGATTTCGAAGCTGACCCCTTCATAAAAGTTGTAAAGTTTGTCACTATGAGTGATTGTATATTTTTTTTTACATTTTTTACACTTCTACAATAAGTACTATTAATTTTATTAATTTTTCCCTCAAATAAAAAACCTTATTCATGAAGGTTTGGAGGATTTTAAAAATCTAAACGATAATGTAAGTGTAACAATTATCTACTCGTGGAGGAATAATGATGAATCATGAGTGTTTATATATTCTTTCACATTTTTCATACTTGTATGTATGTCTTCTTAGTTCTTGCCTATACAAATACTATATTAGTTTATTTTAATTTTGGACAACAACATGTTAAGTAAAATTTATCCTAGTAATGATAATAAGGAACTCTCATAATAAAAATAAATAATGACTAAATTTTTTTTTAAAAACTTATATAGAATAATAATACAAAACTATATATTTAATATAGAATATATTGTATATATTAATATGACTATTGTATTTTATAATAAATCTTTTAGTAATTAAACTTTAAAATTATCAAAATAATTTTTTTCTTAACGGATCGAAACTGGTTATCCACGTGTTACCTGCCTGTATATCCGTTAAGAACCCGTTATTAGCAGGTCATCCGATAATGATTCGATAAGTTATCGTGTTGATCCAAAATCCATTATTTTCGTGTTGTTTTTGTATCGTGTCACCTCTTATCATAAACTGTCGGGTCTATTGACGATCACAAAACTAAACCGACCCAAAAATACCACAACACAAAGAGTCATTTAGTACATTTTAGTTGCAAATGCAAAATACACACACTGGGATTTGCTCTCTCTATCGCTGAGAGATTCTCCGTGATGGATGGCAATGGAGGACAATGGCAGTCGTCCGCAAATGCACAACAGTGAGGAGGAGCTTCTTCTGATTCAGAGAAGTCAATTTCGACGACAAGCCGGATCGCCGAAACCTCCTTCGAAACGTTTCGACCCTTCCTGACTTTAAAAAAGGCCTCTTTACTCGCTGCAGTCCATCTCTAGCCGGAAACAGTATTCTCAGGTTTATCTCACACAATTACGGTTTTTTTCCGTTTTCTTTTGAGTTGCACGGTCTGTTTGGTTCCCGAGAAAACGCAGGAAAATTTATAAAATTTTGGAGCTTCTGTAGAATTTACTGAAGTGAATACTTGACTACGTTCAGTTGGGTTGCTGATAAATTCCAAACAATAAAATTTAGACGCGAACATTTAATCTATTTGACGAGAAGTTTCTGAGCTAGTTTATTGCCTTCGAATGTTCAATGGGATGGTATAAATGTGTCTGTGTGATAATTAGATGATTTGTTGCTTGTAGTATGGATGCACGAGAGAATTCGAGGTCCTCGATATTGCCATCTTCCCGAGATAAGAGAATTCCCATATATGTGATGATGCCTGTTAATGCCTTCTGCATTGATGGTACGGGGCGTCCAAGGATTAGGAAGTAAGTTTTATTATGACTTTTTGTTGATGAGGCTATGATGCATTTTCATTCTTAATTTAATTGTTATACTCTTTTAAACGACGGACTGCCCTCCATTGTTATGAAGATTTCATTTCAAGTTTTGCTAAGAAATTTGAATTGTTAATCGGAACTGTAATAGAATAAATTAGTGTTGGTTTTGGTCCTTCTGGTGAACTTAAGTATGTTACAGTTACACTAGAACTACAAGTATGAAGCCAGTCCAATGATTTGTTATGCAACATTGTTACATTGCTGACACAGATATCCTGCACATCCTTTTGGTGATGGTAGATGGAAGTTTTCTGGAATCGGTGAATTCTAGTGCTATGACAAGTACATGTATGTTAAAAATCTCTCATTCCTCTTACGGAAATTTGGTTGCTATTGAATTTTTACTATTTACAACCTTGTTCCTTTAAGGATGGGTGACCTTAAGTTGGCTGCATGCAAGGAAGGAAAACCTCAGTGGGAAGAGAAGGAACCACAAAAGGCTGGCTGTTACAATAGTCTCGCATCTCAAGTTCCTTTCTTTGGAGAGGGAGAGGAAAGTTTTGTTTATGATTTATGGGTGTTTTTGCCTCGTATGAAACTGATGAAAGCAGCTTGCTTAATTATTTCCCATGAAAAATTTCTGCATATCTAAAGCCTTGTGTAACTTGCATGACATAATTGCTTTTTTTGTTCTGTTCATGCACATTTCATCCTCAAACTACCACTTAGAGTAAAATACAAATGCTGAATTGAAGTTGTGTTTCTTTAGCCATGCAACATTTCTGTGTAGGTGCATGTAAACAATATGGGCCTGCAATATATATTATCTTTACTGGAACTTTTTTTATAACTAACTCTATTTGCTTCTAGGGGTTGTACTTGCAGATTGTTTGCTACTTAAGTCTTCACTACTCTTACGCAACATGATTAAAAAGTAGATATGTTTTAATGATTTAATATGAAGTCATGACAAGGGAATGGATTTTTAAGAAACTGCACTAAGTAAATGCAATTTGATTAAGAATGAAAATGCATTGATGCTTGTCTTTCTAGAGAGAAAAAAAAAATCATCATAGGATGTACTGGTTAGTAAACTAAGGACAATTATGGCGTATAATTTTTTGTCAAGGGCATGTGTAGAAGTTTGTAACTTCCTGATATTTTGACTGAAATAACCTTATGTTCCCATGACAGGCGTTCTTGAGCTGGAAGTGTAAATTTTTTGAAATGGATTTGGTTGGCTGTAGAAACTGAATGCTTTACTACCAAATATGGGAAGAATAATTGGAATTGCAATTTTGGTACTACTGGTCTCATTGCATTGACAAATCCAGGTACGACATTTCAATTTTAGGAATATCGTCATATTCTCATATACTATGAGAAGATAATGTAGTCATTGCAGATTGAAAACAACAATAAGAAAATGGATTTGAAAGTATAGAGAACAAAAAGAACTAAGAGTTCATTCCTCCACAGTCCTTCAAATACTTAGTCATGATTTTGGTGAGTGTGATTGCGGCATCTTTCATGTTAATCCTCTTTCCCGGCAATGCTGCAGAGCAAGCTAATGCTAATCTCATAATGGATAATAAGCAATCCCTTCTGCTCACGAAATCACCATCTTCCTCCACCCCAAGTATATCGGCATCCACAACTTCACCTATTGCAGCATCTGGAAATAATGAATCTGCAACCCATTGCTTTAAATCCATTTCCCCAACAAACATCTCGTCTGTTGGCTTCCTTTTTGTGAATGTCTCCATGAGTACAATACCAAAACTATACACATCCCCTCCAGTCGAAACGCTTCCTTCCATCCCATACTCTGCAAAATTTGTATGTGAATTTAGTTATACATGATAAAAAGAAAATTATAACTCCTAATAAGGCCAACATATACAAAATTGAGAAAATACATCACCTGGAGCCATATATCCAACTGTGGCCAGGGTCATGGTTTCTGTCATTGAATCTCCACCGCCGATGAGTCTTGCAATGCCAAAATCAGCAACATGAGCAACCATATCTTCATCTAGTAGTATATTGCTTGGTTTCACATCACAATGAACGATAGGTATCGAGCAACCATGATGAAGATATTCTAGTGCCAATGCAACATCTTTCATTATGTCTAACCTCTGCAGGATATTCATGGAGCGGTTTGGAGAATACAACCATTTTTCGAGGCTTCCATTAGGCATCAATTGAAGTATCAGGGCTTTGAAATCAAGTTCATCGCAGCAACTTATGATTTTAATAAGATTCCGGTGACGGATATTGCTTAGCATTTCACATTCCTTATCAAAACTCTTGAATGCCCCTTCTAGCTGTAAATTGAAAACCTTGACGGCGATATCTATCCCGTCTGAAAGTGTTCCTCTGTATACTGAGCCAAAACCCCCCATGCCTAGTAAGTTACTCTCATGAAATCCATTTGTTGCCCTTACAAGTTCTAGGTACGAAACTCTTCTCCAAAGAACTTGATGTAGCGAGGCAGTTTCTCTAACAACTTCGACATTCCTTTTCTTGCATAGTATCAGAATCAATGCAGCGGCTGCTAGGAGTATTACTGGTATGACCCCTGAGATGATATATTTAGCTTTCCTCCAATTTGGCTTAACTTTTGTTCTATTTTTGCACAGGGGAACATGGAGTCGGGAAGCACCGCAGAGTGCACCGTTTGATACAAATGAATCATCAGAGAAGTTTTTGAAAGGCCCGCCGGTTGGAATTTCTCCTTGGAGTTTGTTAAAAGACAAATTCAGATGCTTGAGATACAAGAGTGCTTCCAATGACTTTGGGATCTCTCCAGATAGATTGTTTTTGGACAAATCCAAGAATTCTAGGCTTAGCATGGTTTTAAATGAACTGGGAATAGGGCCTTGTAAATAATTGTTTGCCAATGAAAAATTAATCATATTTTGAAGACCACCAATGCTACGGGGAATGTTTCCAGAGAAATGGTTGTTTGATAAATCCATATCCACCACATCCCTCAAGTTTCCGATGTCTTCTGAGAGTGGTCCAACTAGAGAATTGGATGACAAGTTTAGGTGCAATATATGGTTGAGTTCCCACATGGAAGACGGTATTTTAGAAGTTAACAAATTGGACCCTAGCGATAGACTTCTTAGGGCTACTGACAAAGTACCCAAGCAGGAAGGAATAGAACCAGAGAGCCGATTACCACCCAAACGTAACTCGGCTAGGTTGTTTAGTTGACAGAGTTCATACGGGATATGTCCTTGCAGTTCGTTATCATTCAAATACAAAGCTTGGAGATTTTGTAGCCTTTGTATTGAAGTTGGAATTACTCGAGTCAACTGACTGTGTTCCAAGCTTAATGCTATCAAGCTGCTCAAGTTGCCAATATCAACTGGAATGTTACCCCCAATGTTGGAAAAGCTTAAATAAGTATATTGGAGCGACGTAGATAGATTCCCGCGAGAAGCTGGAATTGTGGTGTTTAATGGATTATCTAGCAAGTATAATCCTTTCAATTTTCTAAGATTAAACAAGCAGGATAGAGTGTTTTCAGCTTGTGGAGTAGAAGCATCAATCGTCAAATTGTTCGAGGACAAGGATAGATACTCGAGGTTTTTCAAGGAGCAGAGTGTGCTAGGAAGAAACCCGGTAAGTGAGTTTTGGCTCATTTCTAAATCCCTGAGCTTGGAAGCATTGGAGAGGTTAGGGAGTAGTCCGGCCACGAGGTTATTTCTGGCTACACCAAGGTATTCTAGGTTTGGAACGTTAAGACCTATGTTTGCTGGGAGGCCACCTGATAGCTGATTAAAAAAAAGAGATATTTCTCTTATCGTGGTTTTATTGAAGAGTTTGAATGGGATGACGCCATTGAGATTATTAATCCCCAGTGCCAAATTCTCTAACTGTGGAAGATCACCAATCTCATCCGGTATTGTACCTGTCACAATTTTAGCACGCTTGCATTAACTTTGTAACTTCAGTTTAACTAAAAACTAGAAAACGAAATGATTGTAAAACGCCCCCAAATTTATTACCTTCTAAATTATTGTTGAAAAAAAAAATCTTGCTTAAGTAAGTCAAATTGCCAAGACTTTTGGGTATGCTTCCACGGAAATTGTTAGACTGAAATGTAATTTCACGAAGCTCTTTGCATTGCCACAGTTTGGAGGGAATAGGACCGTCTAACTGGTTTTGGCCCAAATTAATTAGTTGAACACTCCAAAGATGGTCACATATATTGTCCGGAAGACTGCCACTCATGTTGTTCCCGAATAGAGAGAAAGCAATCAAAGAAGATATGTTGAGGACAGGCAAAAAAGCAGAGCCTTTTAGGGCATTGTCCTGCACAGACAACTCCTCCAGCTGACCTAAACTGCCTATCTCGTTTGGAAGTTCTATAAAATCAATCCGTGTATATTGTTAAAATCATGTAAACATATATAGGAGCAGCTTCTTAGTGGGAATCTCGTTGTACCGTAGCAAAAGTGGGATACATTCTAAGGACCATGTACTCACTATATAGGATCTCTTTTTTGCTCTAGAATACGAGGGTCTTACACAGTAAATATACGATCCTACGATAGCCCTCTCATCTCATTTTTTGATGAAGTTGAACAAGATCCCAGCTAAGAAGGGGCTTATATATATATATATATAAAACAAAACCTAAGTCATACAGTATACCTTCGAACTTGTTGTCGTCAAGGTATATGCCCTTCACCATTGTTAAGTTGCCGATTTCTCTGGGTATGCTACCTGTTAAATATGTGCAAGCATGCCGACAAAAAAGAAGGAAAAAAAACAAACGAGATGATTGTTATACATTTTATAATATGGATGTTAAAACGTAACAAAGATGTTAAATGTAATGAAGCAAGCAACACTAATTTATATGCCTAGGTGGTTCTTAGTGGTGCTACGTACGTACCTGATAGTTGGTTCCTGTTTAGATTAATTCCTTCGAGTGCAGATAAGTTGAAGATAGAAGCGGGTATGAAACCAGAGAAGCCATTACCGTACAACTTGAAGGATTCAAGTTTAGCGAAGGACCCAAACCACGAAGGAATGGTTCCCATAAAGTTGTTGTTTCCAAAGTTAATCTTCTTCAACCGGCGCAAACGAGACAATTCTTGGGGCAGGGGACCATGAAAACTATTATTCTTCAGGCCCAACTCAACGAGAAAAGAGAGGTTGCCTAGATGCGGAGGAATAACCCCAGTAAGACCCATGAACGAGAGATTTAAGGCCGTGACTCTGTGGTGGTGAGCACCACAAGTAACGCCAACCCAGTTGCAAATATCTGAACTGGAGGGAGAGGACCAGTTGGCGGTCAAGATGTTTTGAGGGTCACTAGTGATGTGAGCTTTGAGCACAAGAAGCGCAGACTGATCTGTGCTGAAATTGGTATGAGCTATTGCTAATGCACCTGGAGTAAAGTAATTAGCCATAATCATCATATAGATATAAAACAAGCAATGTATCCTCGACAACATTCTTGACAGTAGGAAACGACTTCTCTCCATACACAGTATATATATATACACTCTCCTTAATTGTAGTAGTTTTCGTCTTTTGGTTTTAATTCGATAGACAACTTGAACTCATTACATTCACATAAATAGGGAAACAAGTTGGTCTTACCAAGACTTGTGCACAACTTAGACTTGCCCGGCTTCTACGTCGAAGTGACGAGACTTGGACTAGTTGAACGAAGACTTGTAATTTGGAAGTGAGACCGATGTAAGTGAGATTCAAAGGCATGACTAGAAGGTGGCGTACATCGTTAGTAACACCAACCCAGCTGCAACTTGGAACTGAGCAATCAACGCTAAGGATGTCATCTTCATTCACCTTTACTTTTGGTGAAACATCATGAGGACTAAACATCTTTATTGACATTTAACAATATTGGTAATTTGTGCTGCACAGCTGGAGATGCCCAAATATGGAATTGTAGTCTTCAGTTCACACTAGATCAAAACAAACAACATTGAATTGTGATCTCTACAATGCATTAAAAAAAGTATCTTAAAATTTCTTATTTTCTTGATAATTAAGGACACGTTTGATAACTATTTCGTTTTAGTTTTTATTTTTCGAAGCCATTTTTTTTTTGAAAACTGAAAATTTGTTTTGTACTACTTTTAATGTTTTTTTTTTAAAAGGAAATTGAAAAATAAAGGCTAAACATTGAAAACTTAAGAAAGCAGTTACCAAAGAGGTTTACAATTTTTCAATTTTAATAAAAAGTGAAAAAAAAGAAAAATGAAAATGAAATGGATATCAATTAGTTTGTAATTAAGTTGTCACTGAAATTGAGTATCTCAAATCAATGTGAGGCTTCCGTCATAATATTTTTCCATTTCAGCCAAACCAAGAACGAACAACTAACCATAAAGCTACAAGGTTGAAGATTGACTCCCAATTTATTCATTTACTTCTTCTTTTGTTTCTTTTTTTTTATAAAGTTTTTAAGTATATAAAACTAAAAATTGTTTTCTATTATTAAAATATTTAAGGCCGTGACTTTGTGGTGGCGAGCACCACAGCTAACGCCAACCCAGTTGCAAATGTTGGAATTGGAGGCAGACTACCAGTTGGCGGTCAAGATGTTTTGAGGGTCACTAGTGATGTGAGCTTTTGAGAGTAAGAAACGCAGACTGATGTGTGCTGAAATTGGTATGAGCTATTGGTAATGCACGCCCTTAAGTAATTAGCCATAATCATCATATTGATACAACACAAGTAGTGTATCATCAACAATATTCTCGGTAGTAGGAAATGACTTCTCTCCATACATAGTACATATATGCTCTCCTTAATCGTAGTAGTTTTTGTCTTTTGGCTTTAATTCGATAGAAAACTTGAACTCATTGCGTTCACATAAAAAGGCAAAACAAGTTCGTCTTACCAAGACTTGTGCACGACTTAGACTTGCCCGGCTTCTACGTCGAAGTGACAAGACTTAGACCAGTTGAACAAAGACTTGTCATTTGAAATTTTTACATATAAAATACACCATTCATTTTTTGCTTATTGCTCTGCTACAGGGCAAAATGAGATCAAAATTATAAGCAATAAGGGTAAAATGAGATCAAAATCAAATTTAAGTAGGTGCAGCAAAAAATAAGCCTTCATTTTTTGCTGATAGCTTAGCCAGGTGAGGGAGAATGGTGATTGCAGTGAGACCGATGTAAATGAGATTCAAGGGCATGACTAGAAGGTGGCGTGCACCGTAAGTAACACCAACCCAGTTGCAACTTGGAAGTGAGCAATTAATCAACGCTAAGGATGTCATCTTTATCTACCTTTACTTTTGGTGAAACATCATGAGGACCAAACATCTTCATTGACATTTAACAATATTGGTAATTTGTGCCGCACAGCTGGAGATTCCCAGATGTGGAATTGTAGTCTTCAGTTCACACTAGATCAAAACAAACAACATTGAATTGTGATCTCTACAATGCATTAAAAAAAGTATCTTAAAATTTCTTGTTTTCTTGATAACTAAAGACCCGTTTGATAATAATTTTATTTTAGTTTTTATTTTTCGATGCTTTTTTTTAAACTGAAAATTTGTTTTGTACTACTTTTAATGTTTTTTTTAAAAGCAAATTGAAAAATAAAGGCTAAACATTGAAAACTTAAGAAAGCAGTACCAAAGAAGTTTACAATTTTTCAATTTTATTAAAAAGTGAAAAAAAAAATGAAAATGAAATGGAGATCAAATAGCCTGTAATTAAATGGTCACTGAAATTGAGTGTCTCAAATCAATGTGAGGCTTCCTTCATAATATTTTTCCATTTGAGTCAAATCAAGCACAAACATTGAACCAGAAAGCTACAAGCTTGAAGCTTGAATCCCAATTTATTCATTTACTTTTTTTTTTCTTTGTTTTTCAAGTTTTTAATTATATAAAACTAAAAATTGTTTTCTTTTATTTAAATATTTAAGGGCGTGACTTTGTGGTGGCGAGCACCACAGCTAATGCCAACCCAGTTGCAAATGTTGGAATTGGAGGCAGACAACCAGTTGGCGGTCAAGATGTTTTGAGGGTGACTAGTGATGTGAGCTTTGAGAGCAAGAAGCGCAAACTGATCTGTGCTGAAATTGGTTTGAGCTATTGCTAATGCACACACTTAAGTAATTAGCCATAATCATCATATTGATACAACACAAGTAGTGTATCATCGACAACATTCTCGACAATAGGAAACGACTTCTCTCCATACATAGTACATATATGCTCTCCTTAATTGTAGTAGTTTTCGTCTTTTGGTTTTAATTCGATAGAAAACTTGAACTCATTACATTCACATAAAAAGGGAAACAAGTTAGTCTTACCAAGACTTGTGCACGACTTAGACTTGCCCGGCTTCTACGTCGAAGTGACGAGAACGAAGTCTTGCAATTGGGAATTTTTACATATAAAACACATCATTCATTTTTTGCTTATTGTCAACTATAGAGGCAAAATGAGATCAAAATCATATGCAATAAGGGTAAAATGTGATCAAAATCAAATTTAAGTAGGTGCAGCTAAAAATAAGCCTTCATTTTTTGCTGATAGCTTAGCTAGGTGAGGGGGAATGGTGATTGCAGTGAGACTGATGTAAGTGACACTTAAGGGCATGACTAGAAGGTGGCGTCTTGATTCACAACATGAATTGTGTATACTATTGATGTAAGTGAGACTGATGTAACTTCCAACAAGGATGTCATCTTCATTCACCTTTACTTTTGGTGAAACATCGTCATTGAAATTTAACAATATTGGTAATTTGTGCTGCACAGCTGGAGATGCCCAAATGTGGAATTGTAGTCTTCAGTTCACACTAAATCAAAACAAACAACATAGAATTGTGATCTTCACTTAAAGTTTATAAAATTTCTTATTTTCTTGGTAATTAAGGAGCCGTTTGATAACCATTTCGTTTTTAGTTTTTTCTTTCGGCTTTTTTTTTTTTTTGAAAACTGAAAACTTGTTTTCTAACTACTTTCAGTTTCTAAAAAAAAAATGAAAATGAAAACTAAAGGCTAAATTTTGAAAACTCAAGAAAGTAGTTACCAACGAAGTTTACAATTTTCAATTTTAATAAATGGTTAGCAAACGGCCTGTAAATTAGTATAAACATGGTAGTCACTAGAACTAACTAGGGTCAAGTGACATTCCTCTCTACTCGTAGGCAAGAGGCTTTAAGTTTGACCCCCTTGATGACAAATTTGATACCTAATTATTATCAGTGGCGAAGCTACAGAGGAGCAAGGAGGGGCGGCCGCCCCTCCTCTCGCAAAAAATGAAACCCAGGAGCGAGTAGCCGCCTCTCTGGTCTGTTGGAAAATTTGCAGGTGAGGGCTATGTTTTCTTCTGCTGCTGCACGCAATGGCTCTATTTTCTGAAATGTTCAAGCCCAAAACGAAAGGAAGACACGGCGTTGTTTGATTTAATGAAAAAAAAAACTATATAATACAATATGGGGACCACCCCATTAACCCCAGCGTGGTCTTTTCAATGAAAAAAATATATAATACGATATAGGGACCACTCGGTCCCATTAGAGCATCTTTAAAGAACATGTCAAATTTTAAACATAAAATTTGAATTTGATAGCTTATGTGATATTTTGACATCTTTCCAAATTTTGCTCTCCACCCGATATATCAAATTAAATATTATTTTATTACACTATTTTCTTTTCTTTTTATTTTATTAATTTCCTTATGTTCTACTCCTACTTGCATTCAAGTCTTTCTCCATGAAAACTATGCACACCTGCAATATGTTCATCACTTTCTCAACTCTCCACATCAAAGCCAGATCCCTCAATTGGGTTTTCCTCCAATGTTTCATGTAAAGAAAATAGAAGATAGAAGGAGCAATTGTTTTGAATTAATTTCTTCGATTGACTAACTATTCCTCATACAGAGATTATATACAACACTTTACAATTAATACATATCTACAATTTATGGCATGCAAGCCGTGATCCCCAATTTGTGGGATTGGCCTAGGCTAGGAAAGGCATATAACTTTTCCCTGATCTGTGGGATTTCACCTAGGCTAGAAAAGGCATAATACAATTATAATAATATTTTTTTAATACTCCCTCTTAAGTTGGAGAGTGAATATTGTGAACTCCTAACTTGTCATGCAGTGTCACAAACTGATCATTTCCTAAAGCCTTTGTAAATACATCTGCTAGCTGAAACCGAGTAGGAACATGTGAAAGACTAATCATTCCAGCTTGCAGCTTTTCTCGAACTATATGGCAGTCAATTTCAATGTGCTTTGTACGTTAGTGGAAAACAGGATTTGCTGCAATGTACAAAACCGCTTGATTATCACAATACAATGGTGTGGGAGCTATCTATGGGACTCTTAGATCTTGTAAAATATATCGTAAACAAGTTAGCTCTAAACATGTGTTGGCCATAGCTCGATATTCTGCTTCTGCTGATGATCTAGAGACATTGGTTTGTTTCTTGGATTTCCATGAGATGAGAGAGTTTCCAAGAAAAATGCAATATCCTGTGACTGATCTCATTGTGGCACGACAACCTCCCCAATCTGAATCACAGAAGGCTTTCAAGGCAAGATTGTTAGAGGCAGGAAACAGTAAACCTTGACCAGGTGTGCCTTTAATGTATCTGAGGATCCGTAAGGCAGTATCCCATTGTGTTTTCCGAGGCTGATGCATGAATTGACTGAGTGTTCAAATAGAATAGACTATATCTGGCCTTGTGACGGTGAGATAAATTAACCTGCCAACCAATCTTCTGTACTTTGTTGGGTCATTGAGCAGTGCTCCATCTGTCGAGGTGAGCTTAAGATTTTGTAGGTGTGATGCTGACTTTGATTGTTGCACTGACTTCATCGATAACTTTGGTGTTTTTCCTGCTTTTCATCTACTTTTACTGCCAGCAAACTGCAAAAAGTGAGCAAAAAATAGAGCAGAAGCAAGAGGAAGTTGTGGAGACAGAGGAGGAGCTGGTGATTTTTTAAGATGGGGAGGACCTCACAGTCTGTGACATTCTCGATGCTCCGGGGGAAGTGATCGGAAAATCGAACTATGGCATGCTGTATAAGGCTTTGTTGTATAGCAGTAACTTAGTGAAGTTGCTGAGAAAAGGGAAGAAAAAGGACGGCAGCGCTTCTCAGGTTCGAGTGAGAGGAGAGTTGCAAATCTGATAAAAAAAATTAATAAACAAAATATTTGACGCTATTGTCAAATTTGACAGTAAGGGGGGAGAGTTGCTATTCCATGTCATACCACATCAGATTTGGCTTCTCGATTGAAAAACATTGCAGCTGTCTTTTTTTTACTGTTATTGCTGATTTGGACATTTTGACATCTCCTTTGGAGATGCTCTTAATCCTTCATTCTCCTAGTCCCAAATTCCCAATCCCCTCACCCAAATCAATTATTCTGCCCAGATTACCCCCTTCCTTTCCAGCCTTCAAGCCAACCCCTAGCCAGCGGCATCCAGTTCCAAACCAAGTCAGCAACTTCTGCTTCAAAGCCGGATTTTAAAGCCAATTTTTAAGTTAAATTTCTAGTTTTCTTAATTTAAATTCCTAATTGATAATTTAATATGAAATTGTTTAATCGATATGGAATTATAGCTCATGGTATTAATTATTAATTATTGTTATGAATTATAATCATGAATGAAATAGTTTATTATTGATGAATTGAATTAATGATTATTGAATAGCTTATATGATTATTAAATAATTTATGTGATTATTGATATTGATTAATTAAATTGTTAGTTTAATTAGTTATTAGTCATATAGTAGACTATACTATAATATTAAGAGTCTAAGATTATTATTATTATTTTTCATTATATAGTTACGTAATGGAACAAAACTATAAGAAACAGTGTTATGAATATTCTAAAACACCACCGAGTAGCAAAATGGAAATCCATTGTTGAGTGATAGCTTGGTTTTTTACATTGAAAGAGATGTTTTTGCTTTTATTAATAATGAACTTATTATGCCATGTTTTTATGACTTGAAACCTCGCCCGCAGAATTGTAACTACATTTCTTTGTATTGATACATTATAATTGACATTAATATTGTCTAACATGTAAAAGGATTTGGTTGTGTATTTTTTTTATTAACGCTTTTAAATTTCGCCCCTCCTCTCATTTATTCTGGTTTCGCCACTATTATTATGGCAATGAACACACACGTTCGAACCAGATTCTCATGTTCTGAAACATACTTGTCAACCTCGGGACCAACCTCGACATTGTTTTCCCGCATGAGCCTCTTGTTCCCACCCAAAACCATTTTGTCACCAACATTTCCACTAAGGCTACCTCCTGTGTGCACCCCAAAGTCCTTGGTCTCCATCGCATGTTTAGTTGATCCAAACTTTTCTACTAGTTGGAGAAGAGTCCCTGTTTTATCAAAAACAACTGTTTTCACCTGCAGGGATCAAACACGTCCGTAAACGTCCATAACCATTTGTTCAACTTTTAATTTTGGAACGAAAGAAGAAACCAAAAAGAACGAAACATTTATTAGCCTTGTTATAAAAGGGAGTTGTCATCTACAAGAAATGGGGATTTAAAACTTGGCTCGTATGGCTTGGTGACATGGACAAGATGCATACAGGCATCAATCGTCCAGAACCAAAGGGTCATGTGGGAGTTGTCATCAGTGGGACAGATTCCAACTGGGAAATAATAGTTGCATGTTCAATCCCAATATATGCAGAAAAAACATCCTCCATACCCAATGACATAGATTGCATTTAGTTTTATGTCAAGAGCCTAAACGTTGACAGAATGGAGGCAGAGCGTTTTACTGCTCAGAAATGAAGTGCATAACTTGTTATAATACGGAATATTGACATAATCTATGTTAGTAACATAGGTGATAATATGAAATGACGAGACCAATATTACGAGGAGAGCAACTTCATAACGGAGGAAAGACAAGAAAAACAACTACACCTGCACCCTCAAAACATATAGATAGTATCTAATCAGTAATTGTTTTTCACTAATACCAAAACAAACAGGTTTTCGACATCCTTGGAAGGAAAAGTAAGTAGGAAGTTAGGAACAAGTATATTGAAGCAACTAAACACAGCAGCAAAAACAACATAAAAATAAAATGCATGAAAACCAGATTCTAATTTAAAAAAGAAATTTGTTTCCAAGGATAAGGTGGTCTTACCTTATAAGCCTCTTCGAGTACATTGCCACCCTTGATAAGGACACTTGCGAAGCACCCTTCCCTGTTGCAACCATTAGAGCAGCTCCATCGTATTCAATAGCCCGGTGGACCGGCTATTGCTCCAACCCAATTGCCCCAGCTAGCTGTGAAATCCCATTCCCGGAATTTCACCATTTATTACGTATTTTGTATTTTAAATTCATATTTCGAAATTACGTTATCTTTATTAGTTAATTTTAATTCCGCTAATTATAAGTTTAGTAATTGATTAGTTATCGAGTTGGAAGTTTCATAGTCAATCTTTATCTTTCGTTGATATTTCGAAGTTACAACTAGTTATTTTAAATAGATCTCGAACCCACGAACACATAGGCGAAAACCGTTTGCGAATCCGAATTATAACTGTATAATTACCGACGTTTGAAGTTGTGAACTATAGATTGTGAATTGTTTAATTTCCACATGTGGGCTAACAATTAAGTTAGTTTTTTAAAAAAAAAGGGAACAATCAGATTGTTTTGGGGGGAGCTAGAAAGGACGAACTAAGGAGGAAAAAGGGGGACATTTTTCTTTCTCCCCCATTTGGTGAACCCGTGTGCACCACCAAGCCATTTTCAAACCTGCCAATTTTAGGTAAATTCCTCCAATTCTCAGTTGATTTTCCTATCTCCTTCACTTGCAACTTACTCAAATATCTTCTCCCTTCCATCTCCACCAAAAATCAAGGGTTTTTAAGGTCTAATTCGGGTAAAACTCCATTGGAGAACCCGGGGGTTCTCGATGGCGATTCGTCGTTCCGGAGAGTATCACCATTCACCATCACCCTTAATCAACTTCCCTTGGACCTAGGAACAAGACCCAACTGGTGGGTGGGGCGTTGGAACACCAAGGAAGCCGAATTGAAGAACACCCACCTTAGGGTTTCAACGGGTGCGAGCCAATTTGAGGGCCTTCCCGGCCAAATTGGACTCGGCCACAAGTATAAAGTTTACTCTACTTGTTGAGATCTTCATTCTTGTAAAATTTGAGAATTTTTGGAAAAAGTCGAATTTTCCAATGTGTGACATTTGATTTATGAAAATGTTGTTGGTTGAGTATATTATTGATAAGGTCCACCATTTGATTATTCTAAAATTTGACAATCTTACCATTGAATTGAAACCCAATTTTAGTATGCTATGGTAGATATTTTTTAAGGACCTTAGGGACTTACAAGTGAAAATCTAGTGATTGGATCTTACAAAATAAGTGACGTAAGATCATGGACCCTACCTTAGAATGACGGTTCGATTCCTCATTAAATGTTGTTGTGGGAGACATATGAGAGTTTTTAAGTATGTGGATTATTGAAGGAAATCTAAATGTGGACTTGTACCTTGTTTAGGCGGTGATAGAACGTGATGCCTTGACTCTCGTGGTAGGGTACATTAGCGCGGACTCCAGGTGAATGACTTTAACATATGTGATATTGATGATTACCTTGTTTTCGTAATTGTTATCCTGTGTGGATATAACTTGGTTATATATATATATTTTTTCTATTGAATTGTTATTTTTAATGCTTAGCCATTGATTCAAGGTATGGAATGAGATTTGACGTATGTATATGGTTTGATTTGTTTGATTGGCATGATGTGATGAAATGTGAACGCTAGTGGTGGGCCGTTAACCCATTGTGATGGGGATTTGTTGCTTCGATATTGCTTCATTTCCCGCTTCGTTGATCCGTTCTAAATTTAGTATTTGTGCCTTATTTCCCTTGGTTGAGCTTCTGTAAATTAAGTAACTTGTGCTTGTCTCATTTCTTTGAGCCGTTATACATTATGGTTGTTGGCCTTCTGCGATTCCGTTGAGTGATGGTCCGGAATCGTATCTACTCAGATTCCGTTGAGAGATGGTCCGGAACCCCTCATACTCTGCGATTCCGTTAAGTGAAGGTCCGGAATCGTATTCACTCGGATTCCGTTGAGAGATGGTCCAGAATCCCTCATACTCTGCGATTTCATTGAGTGATGGTTTGGGATCATCTCCACCTTGGGTTTCATTGAGTTTGGATTGAGATAGCTTCAAAGGTGTAGGCTTCAGCCGAACTATGTCACTTTAACCCTACTTTTCATTGTGTTGTATGAGAATATGGCTCTGAGATGTTGTGATTGTTTCAGACGAATTGATGAATGTCTGGGTGACTCCTTCAGAGTTTTCAAAGGTTTGGTATTGATTTCTCATGCATGATTTATGTTCAAGGTTTATAAATTGTGATTGATGGCTGGTTTTATTATTGTATCACATACTTTGTATTATTGTCACTCACACGAGCTTCGCAGCTTATCCGGGTTGATGTTTGCACGATGCACCATTCCGATGGTGTAGGCACTGATCATACAGGTGACAGGTTCGAGTAGACTCCGAGAAGTCCATAAGTGGGGGTAGCATTGCGGTTATCAGAGACGTGGAGCGTTAGGTTACCCTTGATTCACTCTTGTACTTTGTCTTTTGGAACTTTCTTTTAAGCACTTCAAACTTGTTCTTAGTAAAGCAAAGATTATGCTTCTTTTTGGGATGTACATATTTGTAAATATCTTGTGAAGAACTTAGCCACCTTCTTTTTAGTTTGGGATGCAGTTAAAGTATTTCATTCCGTATGGTATGTCATATTCAATGAATGTTATTTTTCCTTTGCCACGTGTCGATTTGCGACGTATGTTGGGATCGGGGCGTGACACTAGCAGCTCCAACCTATGCGGGCGTTTGGGCTGGGGGGAGGCCAGAGTGAGAGGCCCAGCAGGAATTGGCGGCCCGAGAGCCTGAGGCCAAATGATGCAAAGCTAACGTTACCATATTAAAAAATTAATAAAAAATGTAAAAAATTAAAAAAAAAAAGATTTAATTTTTTCTATAAATATCTTATCATTATCTTCCACCTTACACCACAATTTTATATTTTTTCAAGTACTTTGGGTTGTAATTTTTTATTTAATGAAACGTGGTACACCGAGATCGACTAAAAATCATATCCGAAATTTGAAATAAAATTATTTTTTATTATTTTATAAAATAAAAAATACTAATATTTTATTGCATATTGGCATGGCTATTCAGTTAGGGGTAAATATGCAAAAGACAATACTGTTCATTAAAGGTAGTTAGTGTTCACTGAGGCTATTCAATAGGAAGTTGTCCTGGGGGGGCATTGATACGCTGGAGTTGCTCTTACTGCTGTAGGAGTTGCTAGTCCCAAGGCATAAGGACAAGCAACCGTTGACACTGAGATGCCGAACTGTAATGCCAGCTCAAATTTATCCCTGCCCTTTGGCATCCAGTTTTCGAGGAAAGGACAAAATTCTCCAGGGATGAACCATCCAAAGCCATGTCAAAGATGCTACAATGAAAACTTGTCATAATACGCGGTGTACTTCGCCTCCAGCTACCATTTACCCAATTTGTCAGGCAACAGAAATCAATTTTAAAACAAAATAAGATTTTTGAGAAAGAAAAAACTCGAAAGTTATTGGATAAAAAGCTCAAAAGCGGAAAATTTGTTGGAATTTATTAGGTTTATTTAGGAAATTAATTAGAGATTTGATTTGATTTTGTAGTAGGGTATTTTTGGCATTTACGCATTAGGGTTTCTTAGGTTTATTGCTCTATAAATAGAACTTGTAATTTAGTTTGAGAGTAAGTTAGTCACAATGTAGTCTCTAGGGTTTTTGTAGCCGTCTCGGCATTCTCGTTTGATATCAATAATATTTCTTATTTTGTTAGTCTTGTTCGTTGCGCACTCTGATATTCAACTTGGTATCAGAGCAGGTTTGATCCTTCGGGATTTAATTTGCCCTTGATTCGTATCAGTTTGTTTGTCTGTCTTGTTCGTTGTTTAGATTGTCGTTGGTCTAGTTTGTTTAAAAAAAAAAAAAAAAAGGTGGAATCAGCCATCACCTCCGCTGCGCCTACCCCATCTGGATCTGCAGAACCATCCACCCACCATGTGCTTGAACTCGCACCGTACCCAGACTCGATTCCTATGAGTTGGATCTGTCGCAACTCGTATGGAGTTGTTTTGTTGGCTGCAATCCATTTTCTTTCCCTCGACTTGGTTGCTGCATGAAGAAAGCAGAAGTGAAAAAAAAAAGTTAGGTTTTTTAGGCCCATGCGGGCAAAAAGGAAAAAAAAAATTTCGTTGGATTTTTTGTTTGTTTGTTCGGCATCAGCATTGACATTTGCACTGGCACTGACATTGGAATCTTGCACTGGCACTGGCATGGAAATCTTGCACTGGCATTGGAATCTTGCACTGGCACTGGCATTGAAATCTTGCACTTGTACCGATGGAATTTCGTATTGAAATTGACATCGGAAGTTAGCATAACAAAGCTTGCATCCACATCGTCTGTTGGCAAACTCATGTCGTATACTGTCATGAGTTTGACGGGGGTGTTGGAATTTATTAGGTTTATTTAGGAAATTAATTAGAGATTTGATTTGATTTTGTAGTAAGGTATTTTTGGCATTTACGCATTAGGGTTTCTTAGGTTTATTGCTCTATAAATAGAACTTGTAATTTAGTTTGAGAGTAAGTTAGTCACAATGTAGTCTCTAGGGTTTTTGTAGCCGTCTCGGCATTCTCGTTTGATATCAATAATATTTCTTATTTTGTTAGTCTTGTTCGTTGCGCACTCTGATATTCAACTAAATTAAACTATGGACAATTAAGAAACTGCACTAAGTTCTTTATCATGCAATACATGGTTGCTCCATCATGCAGATGATATTCTTGCAAAGGCAGCTAACATTCTGAAGAGATATCAAGAAAATAAGCAAACTTCTATTCTATTGTCGACTGTAGAATATATTCGTGGTACGATAGCACAGCCTGCTGAATTTACAGCTGGATACAGCACTTCATCAGAACTATATCAGCGGCTTCAATAGCTACGTCGGTGACAGCACCAATTGCCATGCCAACATCTGCTGCAACTAAAGGCGGGGAGTCATTGATTTCATCTCCCACCATTGCCACCGGCATTCCTTTCATCTGCATCCAAATCCAATTTAATAAGTCTGAAAACGCTATGTTTGATAGATTGCACTCACATATCAAGTCGGAAACAAACTTGATATAGAAAAATGAGTGTGAAGATTTCTATAAGACATTAGTTCACACTAGACAAGTCATTTGAAATATAATTTAGTAATCCTTAATCTGCGCTCAAAACCAGAATAAAATTACTTGTAGAGCTGGGTAATTGTAATTCATTCGCACCACCCCTGTAACTATTATATAATCGTACCTGTAATTCTTATTCTATCATCTTTTCCTGGTGGATCCGTCTCAGCAGACACCTTATCAATGCCAAACTCCTTCGCAATGGCTGCTCCTGCAGCCCAGTTATCAGCAGTAACCATGATGCTTGTAATGTTCATCAAGTGAAGATAAGAGATGACTCTTGCAGCCTCTGGCTTCACTGGATCAGTTACAGCAAATGACCCAGCAATCTTTCCATCGATGGCAACCAACACACACGTTCGAGCCAGATTCTCATCTTCTGAAACATACTTGTCAACCTCAGGACCAACCTGGACATTGTTTTCCCGCATATGAGCCAGTTGTTCCCAGCCAAAACCAATTTGTCGCCAACTCTTCCACTAACGCCAGCTCCTGCGTGCACCTCAAAGTCCTTAGCCTCCATCACATGTTTAGTTGATCCAAATGTCTTTAGCTGCCTCTTAGCATGCTCCAGCACCGATTTTGCCATTGGTTGTTCTCTATTTGCCTACATATTTCTCAAATAGAAGCATGGTAGCATGATTGACAAAATAATTTTCAATAGCATAATAACAATGAGTGGTCTCATCTGTAGCATAACTCTACAAACACTCCAACTTTTTTAATACGCAAATTAAACTTTTCATGTACAAATTTGAAACATAAGCACCAACCTTTGTGGCAATAGCACAGCACAGAACTCCTCCATTGAGTAATTGGAGAAGAGGCACATCATCAACTACTACGAGTTTCCCAACTGTCAGAGTCCCTGTTTCATAAAAAACAACCGTTTTCACCTCCAGGGATCAAACATGTCCATAAACGTCCAGACACCAACAAAGTGTTAAATGCTATGAAACATATCAACCTTCATGACTTAGATACCGTTTGTTCAGCTTTTAATTTTGGAAAGAACATAAACCCCAAAAAGAACGAAACAATTATTAGCTTTGTTATAAAAAAAGGAGTTGGGGTAAAGAGAACTCTCATTCAGTTAGAGTTGTCATCTACAAGAAATGGGGATTTTGAAACTTGGCGAGTTCGGCTTGTTGACATGGACAAGGTGCATACAGCCATCAATCGTCCAGACCAAAGGGTCATATGAGACAGATTCCAACTATGAAATAATAGTTGCATGTTCAATCCCAATATATGCATAAAGAACATCCTCCATACCCAATGACATAGATTGTATTTAGTTCTATGTCAAGAGCCTAAACGTTGATTGAACCGAGGCAGAGCGTTTTACTGGTCAGGAATGAAGTGCGTAACTTGTTATAATACTGAACGTTAACACAATGTATGCTGGTAGCATAGGGGATAATATGAAATGACCAGAACCGAGGCAGAGCGTTTCCCTGTTGCAACCATTACCACCGTAGGGGTTGCTAGTCCCAAGGAACAAGTGTAAGCAACCACTAACTATTAGAGACCGAACTGTAATGCCAGCTCAAATTTATCCATGCCTTTTGGTATCCAGTTTTTGGGGAAAAGACCAAGTTCTCTAGGGATGAACCATCCAAGCCATGTCAAAAATGCTACAATGACAACCTGATGTAAGAAAGAAAAAAGAATCGACTATGCAATTGAAATATTGTCATAATACGCGGTGTGCTAGGCAAAAGAAAAAAAACTCAAAAAAGTTATTGGATAAAAAGCTCAAAGCGGAAAACTAGGCAAAAGAAAAGGAAAGAAGCCAAAGACATAAAGAAAATGAAATGACCAGAAACTTTACAAGATGATAAGAAGAAAAGCAACCCCTAGAAATAGGCTGCTGATATTTAAAATGAAGAACGGCTTTTTCATTAAGAAAAATCATCTCCTGCTGACTGTCAGATTCAGCTCAATGCTTTGAATACTTGTCCATATCCAATTTTCAGTTTTAGATTGCTTTTTGGTAAAAGTATGACGGAAAAAAGCACATAAAACTTCACTCGCTGAAAAAAAGTACTCATTAATTTATCTTATACGAAGCAGTAATGCAATATGGAAAGTTTGAGGATTAAAAAAAAAACCCACTGTTGGAACAAAAAACTTTGAATCTGGTCAGCTAGTTTCTGAACAAGTGCTCTGGTAAGCTGTGGAGCTTCAACGAGTTGAACTATTTGGGACAGTGCAGTCTCCGAACCAACATACAATGTGCTGGTTAGTAAACTAGGGACAATTATGGAGTATAAGTGGAAAATTAAAATAAGGACAATTAAGAAACTGCAGTAAGTTCTTTATCATGCAATACATGGCTTGACTCGTGATAAGCTCATATTTATACATATTTTACATCAAATTCTCTCGTCTTTTCTTAGTTAGTTTCTTATATTTTTGAGCTATTTACTTTGTTTTTGTGTTTTATAGTATTTATTTAGTAAATAAAATAAATATTGCACAAGTGAGATTTTAAGTGATAAAATCGTCAAAACTGTCTTGCCCACTATAATTGGTTAATAAAATAAGAAAGTATTATAAATATATATATCTATTTATATATATATATATATATATAAATATATATATATCTTCACTGCGATGCAAGCTGGCAAGCTGGCAAGAGCTTTGGCAGCTGCGTGAAACAGGGAATAACGGACAGAATATAGTAGTGGGCTGCGGGGAGCGTGAACGAGTGGAGGACAGTGAGCTCTCGGTGGAGAGGAGAAGTCAGTATTGGATTGACGCGGAAAGCACTGGAAGAATGGGCAGAAAAGAATAAGAAGGAGGGAGAGACGTGAAGGACTTGAAAGAGGAGGGATATGGGAGAAAGAAAAAGAGTGTTAAGGGCCGGGGGGGATGAAGTCCTCATTCTCGGGGGGCATTGAGGAACATGGCAGTTAGCGCATAGAGAAGGCGCAAAGGTCAGGACATTGAAGGTCTTCGAGGGAAGTGCAGTTAGGAGGTAGGAAGGCAACGCAGAAATTTGAGGGCAGTGTATGGAGCGCAGAAACAGAAGCTACAACCCGCATCTTTCTCTCGGTTAATTCGTTCCTCAAACTCACATTTTATTTTATGTTTTTTGTTTAAGAATAATGTGTAATTAATTTGTTTTGGCTAGAGGTTAATTCAAAGCCATGGATATATTTGTAATATGAATTGATTACCTTCAGTTGTGATTTCTGAGTTGTGATTTAATTTGCTTAACTGCTTGATTGATAACTTATTTTTGTATGTCGATTAAGGATGCATACTTAATTTACATGCATGAATTTGATGCTAGAATATAAGTGAATTTCACCTAATCGTTATGAACTTATATTCACAAGTAGTAAAGGTTGTTGACCACAATCGTGTTAAGTAAATTCTTGGCATAAGTTTCATGCAATTCATAGTAACAAGTGCCTCGTCAATGCTTATGATTTTCATAGAACTTAATGATTCTTGCTTGTATCTCTATTATGCAATTCATGTAGGGAACTTGTGGGGAATGTTTTGGGTTGTCGTATGCAATCATCCAATCCATTAACTTAAGGAAAATCTGAGAATTAATTTAAGCGGACCTAATTAATTTGGGGCGTTGAGAATTTACAATTTATTGAAAGAACAACTGAAAATCAATTTAGGTTGCATATGTGTCATGTGTGGAGAAGAATCCTCTAGCCAGTCCGTCGCTCATCCATTCACCTTAATTTCATGTTTTTGTCAATTCTGTAATTTATTTAAGTTTAATTTACTTTTCATCAAAAATCAATCCCCCGTTTATTTTAAAGTGTTAGGTTTGTTAGAAATCAATTTAGTTTGTGTTTTCTTGAGTTTTGAATTATTTTGAGTCTTTTGATTTGTTTTAGTTTATTTGTTAGTTTTATTTTGAGTGATCCCTATTTCAGGCATAAGGGTAGACATATCTGGTGATAAGAAATAAAAGGCTCACAAATACGGCTCAAATTGGCAATCTAATGATATCATTTTTCTTTGGGAAACAAGGTTATTTGGGCCATGGTGGTAAACCTAATGCCTCTATCATTTTCAAGTTCATGCAATCAATAACAAATATTTCGAAAGATCGTTAAGCAAGTTCTAGAGAAGTATCTCACATAAGTTCATCACACATGAAAGAATAGGAGTGTATGAAAAATGCACACACTTTCAATAGGCTCAAAAACTCACATAGGATGTATATGGTCACTAAATTCACATATGGAGCTTTAAATCACGCTTTAATTTCACATCAACAAGGCTATGCGCATTTGGTTTTTCAAAGATGATCAAATATGTAAAAACTAACACGAGAATAAGGAATTTCACACAACACATGTTAACTAAGTTCTTGATCATCATGGTTCAAATTTTATCCAATTATATCATTGGGTCGAGAAACTAACAAAAATCTAATTCAAATCAATAAGGAAAACAAGGAAATATTTTTGGATTTTTTTAAATTTTCCGATTTTTTTTTTTTTTTTTTTTTTAATAAAACAAAACTAATTAAGAAAACAAAGCAATAACAAGAAAACAAAGCAATAACATGGAAACAAATGAAACCAGTTCAAAGTCGAAGGTACAAAAATTTTCAATTTGGTCATTTTTCATACTCTTTACCCCCACACTTAAACTAGACATTGTCCCCAATGTCAGAAAATATAATAAAATGCAAATAAAAATAAAATAAATAAATATATACGAAATAAAATAAAGCAATATGACTGAAAACTTCCCTAATTTGCAGAAAAAATCAAGCGATGACCCCCAAGCTAAAATTCTGCAATCAACTTCAAGCGTGGAAATAGCCAAAAGTTCCTGCAAAGAAAAGAAAAAAAAAATCAGTTAAGCACGCAAGAAAATGTAGAAAATGCAAACGGAAAATTAAAAATGAAAATAAAAGACAATGAATAAAACTAAAAAGTGATCATTGGTCCTGTTTGGTGACTTTCCACAGCTTTGAACTTGAACTGGCCTCAGAACTTCTTAGCAAGGAAAATGAGACTTGATTGGTGGTGGTGTTGAAGCTTCTCGAGCTCTTGGTTTCAACTCGGACTCCTTCTGCCGGGTTGATTGAGTCTGCAGGCTACATTCTTCTCTTTTTGTTCTTCTGCATGGCAGGTAGGCACGAGGTAGAGGTGGTGGTCTGCTTCTTTGTTCAATCTGTCCAAGTGCCGACCGATTTCCTTTCTTTCACCTTGTCCCGTAGCCAAGAGCAAGGGTAAAGGAAAAGCATGCCATGAGAAATCTTTGCCTCTGACTCTGATGATATGAGATACTTTTGCTTTTGAAGAAGTATCGTTCCACAGGTGTATGCTTGAACTGGGCTGGGGAACTTCTTAGCAAGGAAAATGAGACTTGATCTTGAAGATGAAGCAGCACCTTGTCTCCACATGCTTCAAGTATCATTTTCACTTGCCATGTTTGTTCTCCAGTCAGATGTGGCGACTTCTTCGGAAGTACATCAGCGGTTGAAGAAGAGTACTCGAGAGCAATGCTAGGTAAGCAATCAGGAAGGATTTCCAGGCAGTCGGTTCTTAGATTGGAAGATTGACACCGAGTGCTGGCTGATTGCCCGCTTTCTCCTTATCACAAGGACAAGGAAAAGGACAGGGAGAAAGCGTGATATGAGATACTCTTGCTTTCAACCTTCATGATATGAAATACTCTAGCTCTAGATGACTTGTTTGGAAAGGTATCCCAGGGAATGAGAAACACAGAGTAACTCGAGAGGGTTTGTTGGAAAGGCATTTTCGGACATGAAAAATTTCGGAGATGAAGAAATGCTGAGAGAGTTTGCCTTTGCAATGGATGGCGAAGGTAGACGTTTATAGGACTTTTCTTCACAACCGAAACTGTTCCTTTACCCCTGTCGGCAGCCGGTGAATGGATGAACAGTACAGGTGACGCGCTTTCTGAAAAAGCAACCCGTAATTTGCGCAAAGCTGACAGCGCACGTGACGAGTGACGACAAAACTGGAAAAGCTTTTCGCCTCGTGATTCCTGACCGCTCCGGCTTTTGAGAAAGGCGCCCGACTTTTGAGAACGGCGTCCGACTTTTGAGAACGGCGACGACGCTTTTGAGAAAAGAATCCGGCTTTTGAGAAAGGAGGCCGGCTCTTCGATTTGCGAGAGGGCGCCTCTTCGACTGCTGAGTGATGCCTCAACGATTTCTTCTTCTTATAAGAACGCTCATTTTTGTTCCACAACACACTTAAACTCCCTCCTGTAAACACTTCCTCTGCAAACACTCCCTCCTTGCATTTATTTTAATCTTGATCAGTCCGACTCTTCATTCTCAACACCTTCAGAAAATGTCTTGCCCTTCTGACCGTCGCCTTAACTTGAATGTTGGAGAAGATAGTGATATGTCTTCTCCAACCAACATTTGGCAGCCGTCCTTCATATCCCCAAATGGTCCTCTTACAGTTGGGGATTCCATGATGATGAACGAAACAACCGCATCGGTGGTGGCCAGAAATCTGCTCACTCCTAGAGACACTAGGATACTTTCTAGGCGGTCCGACGAACTGGCTGTTCAGGACTCTATGGCCTACAGCGTCCGATGCGCAGGCTCAGTATCAAACATGGGCCAGCGCCTTCTTGCACGAACTCGTCAGGTGGAGTCGTTGATGGCTGAAGTGGCTAGTCTTCGGCAAGAGGTCAGAGTGCTTAGGCATGAGAACATGGATTTGCACATGCTCGCAACCAATTACTCCACAAGCATGAAGAGGAAGCTTGATCAGCTGCAGGAGTCCGAAGTGCGGATTCAGAGTGATCATCAACGGTTTATGACGTTACTCCCGAGGTTTATGTTGCCTTCGTCCTCGGGAGCAGCACCAAGTATTGAGGCTCCGAATGATCCAACTCTGGCGCTTCGTCTTTCAGGGGCTCCGTCGACATCAGAGGCACCACCAACCAACGACCAATGAACGAAATTAGTTTACAAGTTATTGTAAAATATTTACGTATTTAAGTTTTTTTTTTTTTTTTTTTTTTTTTTTTTTTTTTTTTTTTAACTATCCATGTAAAATAAGTAAATCAAAGTAAAAAGACTATGTTTAACTTTCTAAACAAAAATCACAACTAAATAAACAAAACAAAATAAAATTAACGTAAAATAAAAAAAATTCAACATAAAATAAATTCACACAAGAGCAAACAAACAATGAAAGAACTAAACAAAGTAAAATAAATTCAGTAAAGAGAAGGGATTAGGAATGCAAATCTGATTGTGGGTGATTCCTAGGCCTCCCTTCATTATTCAAATGCATGAGTTTATCCTTGAACAGACGGTGGTACTTGAAATGATCCGACAACGGTCTAAGTTCTAATGACGGTGCCTGAATCATCAAAATTAGAAACAAGTTAGTATAAATTAAAATTAAAAATGGAGAAGATGGCTTACTTTCACGTTCAAACTCAATGACAAACACCACGTTTTTTAACGTTTCAGGGACTTTGAACTTGGCCAAATTTACTATGATGGTTGTGGCTTGTCCCGTGTCATCAAACTCAACTGCTTTGGGCTTGGTTGTCTCATGCACAGCCTCTTGGATGTATTCAACAAATTCTCCGGCTACCTCATTTTCTGGTGTACAAGTCTCTTTGAACGTTTCAATACCATCGGGAACTTGATTTGGTACACCAAGAATTTGGATATCACTTTGCACCTTGGGAAGATCTTCCACAACGTATTTTTCATTCACTTCTTCCTTGGGATTTAAAAACCTGCAAGGAAAAAGGACATTTGGTGGAACGATGTTAGAATGAAATGAACTTAGAACCTCCTCACCTGAGTTGGATGGCATAAGGACTTGAGGGGTTTGCGATAAGAATTCTTCTAAACTGCCCAAGTAGTCATCCTCATCTTCTTCTTGAAGCGGCAATTCATCCATGTTCGGGCTATGTTTGGATGGTTCTAGAACAACTTCATCCTCCATATCACTTCCCAAAGTGACAGCTTCATCGATTTCACTTTCTGCCTTTGAATTTTCAAGAGTTGAGTTGGAGACCTCACTTTGCTCTTGAATCTGTGCCATGAATTCCATAATCTGCCCAACATGCATATCCAATTCGTCCACTCTTCTGACTCGGTCTTGCATCTCCTGGTTTTGATTTTCTACTCCCTGATTCAAAGAGGTGAGTAAATTATTAAGTGTATCATTATCCAAGGATGTACCTGACTTGAATTGGGTTGATTGTTGTGGTGGATGTGACGGTTCATATGGCCACTGATAGAACTCTTCCGATGGCGGCAATTGTTCTTCTTTTTGTGAACCCTGTACCGAAGAAATTAATTCTTCAAGCATTTGATTATAATCCACGGGCATACTCTGATTCGATTGGAATTGTTGTGGGGGATGCTGTGGTGGCTGCATAGGTCTTGAATAGAACGCGTCTT
Organism: Malus fusca; assembly: GCA_035220775.1. Taxonomy (NCBI): domain Eukaryota; kingdom Viridiplantae; phylum Streptophyta; class Magnoliopsida; order Rosales; family Rosaceae; genus Malus; species Malus fusca. Next base: position 12,943,763 of record CM069061.1, on the reverse strand, counting down.
CTTGCTGCCAATATCCACCTTGTTGGAATTGTTGAGGTTCTCCCCACATGTAATCTGAATAATCTCTCCAATCTGAATTGTAAGCATTGGAAAACATGTTGCCCCTTGATTGGTTATGGCCTTGATATCCCCAAACATCTTCATTTGCAGAAAATTGAGGACCTTGATATCGTTGCCCATAGGGCACATCAAGTGTAGGGACACTTGGCATTGTGGTCCGTTCGGCATTATGAGTTAATTGAGCAGTGAGCTGTGCCAATAGATCTTGAATGCTAGTAGAATCCAGGTCTTGCTCCATTTGTACCTCAATTCAAAGAAAGAAAAATAAATCAAATATCAAAAGTAACATACACAAACACAAATAAACATAAGCAAAAACAAAAATAAAAGGATTAGCAAATTTGCTAATCCCCGGCAACGGCGCCAAAAATTTGATGCGAAAATAAGTTAACGCACAAATTAAACCCTATTTGTGACAGTTGTAGTAATGATGTAAGTAGGGATCGTTCTAGGCCGGGGATTAACTAGGGATGCTAACCAAAGTAAAATTAAATTAAAAACGTAAAAACAAAATTTAAAACATTAAACTAAAATTAAAACAAGGGCTCGCTCCTCAGTACATGAATAATGGGTTAGGAGTAATCCTTCCGGGCTAGGTGGTTGCTCAGCTGGCGGTGATGCTCTCTGATGAAGGTGAGGGAGTCCATTTTATAAAATAAGGGTTCGCTCCTCAGTACACGAATAATGGATGTTCTCTACTGAAAGTGAGGGAGTCCCTTTTATAGAATAAGGGCTCGCTCCTCAGTACATGAATAATGGGTTAGGAGTGATGCTCGCGGCGAAGCGGTTGCTCAGTTGGCGGTGATGCTCTCTGATGAAGGTGAGGGAGTCCCTTTTATAAAATAAGGGTTCGCTCCTCAGTACATGAATAATGGATGTTCTCTGATGTAAGTGAGGGAGTCCCTTTTATAGAATAAGGGCTCGCTCCTCAGTACATGAATAATGGGTTAGGAGTGATGCTCGCGGCGAGGCGGTTGCTCAGCTGGCGGTGATGCTCTCTGATGAAGGTGAGGGAGTCCCTTTTATAAAATAAGGGTTCACTTCTCAGTACATGAATAATGAATGTTCTCTAATGAAAATGAGGGAGTCCATTTTATAGAATAAGGGCTCACTCCTCAATACATAAATAATGGGCTAAGTCCCCCAAGTATTTTTCATGAGGCCCAATATATGGTACATAGTGTAGTCCCCCAAGTCTTCAGTTAATAGGGTCTGTTGGCTGGAGACTTCAAATTGAATCCATGTATGGGCCGAAGTGGCGGTTGTTCGGATGTGGTATTTGTATACCCTGCACTGAAGCTTTGTAGGTGAAGCTTTGCAAGTGAAGCTTTGAAGCTAGAGCTCTGAAAATGAAGCTTTCGAAGCTGGAGCCTTTGTAAATGAAGCTTTTGAAGCTAGAGCTCTGTAAATGAAGCTTTCGAAGCTGGAGCTTTTGTAAATGAAGCTTTTGAAGCTAGAGCTCTGTAAATAAAGCTTTCGAAGCTGGAGCTTTGTAAATGAAGCTTTCGAAGCTGATTGACATGAGTGATGCTCATGAATGTTTATGTTGATTGACATGAGTGATGCTCATGGATGTTGACATGAGTGATGCTCATGAATGTTGATATGAGTGATGCTCATGAATGTTTATGTATGATTGACATGAGTGATGCTCATGTATAATTTTGGAGTACTGGACGTACTTTTGATCACCTAGTTGGTGATAATAGCGGCAGGTTGCCGAATAATTTTTTGTAGTACTGGACGTACTTTTGATCACCTGGTTGGTGATAATAGAGGGCCTGACTCTTTTGGGCATATGGGCCTTTGCCCTCCACTTAACATTCCAGCCTATTATTTTGGGCTTGCCGTTTTTTTTTTTTACCCTCTGATGGGGTTATACAGATGTCTCCAAAAGATAAAAAAAAAAAAATCACATCATTTAAAAAATAAATCCGACTCCCTGCTCAATGGGTCACGCCCATAATGCCATCACTACCGCCATTATGTCTGTTTTTTTTATCTTCTTTTGCTTTTGTTTTTTTTGTTTTTTTTTCTGCTTTGCTTTTGCTTTTCCACTGCGCTCTCTCTGTCTCTTCACCTGGCAGACAAAAGGAATCATGATAGAAATAACAATAGGCAACTTATCTTTTTAGAGTGGGCATCTTCTGATGGCTTGCATGTTGTGAAAATAAAATTCTTATCTTCTCTGTTTGTTCATCATTGCTCTAGCAGTGGAACTGTGAGCAGATACCTTATCCAAATCTGAGATCCGCACGCTCTCTATTTCCAGCTCTTCGCCTCTCTCCACCTCAACTTCCAAAATTAACCCCAAGTCCCTTCACCTCACCGTCCTCACCAACTCATCAACTCACCGGAGATTCCCCTTCTCCAGCGTCACCGACGGGTTCCCGAGGATGAGCAGCGAGACGGTTTTGTGGCCGCCGGATCGAACTTCTGGAAGTTCTTGACGATGGAGACGACCCGATTGGTGACATCAGATTTGTCGAGGAAGGTGCCCTTGACCTCATCGGAAAAGAGACGGCATCAGATAGTGGCGAAAGAGGAGAGGAAGAGAGAGGCGGTGGAGCTAGGGTTAGAAGGCACGGCTTGAACCTGCAGTCTCAGGTGCTTGAGTAGTACGTTCCTCGCAGACGCTGCCATTGAGAGCTCTTTCTTCGCTCGTCCCTGCTGTTACTGCTTAGCTACAGTATCCGTCAACTACAGTATGAGGGCGAGAGAGAAATGACCTTCTTTTTTCTATTAAGCGTTTATGCTCGTACTAATGGTAGGTGGAGAGAGAGCCGGAGCTGCATACCAAATTCTCTGGACTGCCAACATTGATATCACAAACAACGTGGTCTTCCACACCAAATGCTCAATTCCAGCTTTCGCAACCTGGTCTATTCTATCTGGAAGTGTGAGGAAAGCTTTTCTGGGCCTTTTCCGAGCTCAGCAGGGAACTAAACTGTTGTGTTTAACTACCTGCCGTTACCGTTAAACCAAGGTGGACTTTTTGGATTGCTGGGTGTGTTGGTTTGGGATGCTGTGGGATCTGTGAAGGTGATGACAGGTGAAAGTCGCGGACACCAATTGGTCCCGATGATGACGTCAGGCTGGGGGCTTGAGGAGCTCCCGATTAATGATGCTGAGAAGAAACATTGGTGCAGCCCTTAAAAGGAACACGTGGCTGATGACTCTTGGAATGCCCATGTGGCAATTCATGATAAGGTGATTGACGCATCAAGATGATGTGTCCTGCATTTCATATGACCAGGTATGAAACTTGATGAATATGAGACAACATCATGCTGCCACGGGTGAGGCCCAGAGGAAGTGGGTCGCCGGGAACCGGCTGGACCAGTTCGTCGAGGGTCCTTGGTGTCGACATGTCGAGGTCCCAGAAACTGATGTCCATTGCCCATCTCAGCTTCTTCATCTCCATTCCTAGATTGCTTCTTGTTTCTTTTTTGTTTTGGTTTCCATGTGCGACTGATTGAGAGAGGAGAGAGAGGTGGTTGGAGGTTTGCAAAAGTTTTCTGGAAAAGCCCAAAGAGTGAGGTTTTTGGGTTCTTGGGTTTCTGCAGATTCACGGCGGAGGTGAAAAATTGAGAGAGAACCGACATAACTTTTCGTGTCGATTCCCACAGACGGCGCCATATGTTGATGCACAAAACCGAAGGTCTTGGAACAATGTAAATCCGATTGTGAATCTGCAAGAAAGTAAAGAACACAAGATGTATCGTGGTTCACCCTAATGTTTGGGCTACGTCCACACTGATATTGTATTTCTCTAAGAGGATTGTGAGGGAGAGAGCCTCTGTAATGAATATGAGAGGCTTTGAGAGGGTGAGAGGCTTTGGGGGATCTCAGGCTTGAGAATTGGCCTCCCTTAATGAGGAGAGTGAGGGGTCCTTTTATAGAATAAGGGCTCCTCACTTATTACATATTTGCCCCTTCATTTATTACATAATTACATTTGAGACCCCTGAGTATTTATACGAGATCTAAATACGGAGGCCCTAAGTATGGTACAAACAAGGTTCATGGGGGAGAACCAACTCAAGCTTTCACCCAGTTCTCGACTTTTGCGTGTTTACTAACAAACATGAAATTTAAAGGGCCAGCTGATTCGTAACTCAATACTTGAAAATTAGGAATCAAATCAAAATGTTTATTTTTTATTGGTAGCACATTTGCAAATTTGGTTAAAAAATTTAGTTAACTGATATTATCCTAATCCAAATATCTTTTGACAATTAAAAAATACATACAAAGATAACCTTTGGATGGTGATATCAACACACCCATTTTATCTTTCACACACATATATTATTTCCCAATTGTCGATCAATTGAAACAGTTAAATGACATAAATTAATAAGTGATGTCTAAGAAGTAGAAATAAGTGTGTCGACGAGAAAGTCAGTCAGTACATTTCAGTTGCAAATGCAAATTACACACACTGGGATTTGCTCTCTCTATCGCTGAGAGGTTCTCTGTGATCGATGGCAATGGAGGACAATGGCAGTCGTCCGCAAATGCACAAAAGTGAGGAGGAGCTTCTTCTGCTTCAGAGAAGTCAGTTTCGACGACAAGGCTGACCGCGGAAACCTCCTCCGAAACGTTTCGACCCTTCCCGTCTTTAAAAAAGGCGTCTTTACTTGCTGCAGCCCATCCCTCGCCAGAAACAGTATTCTCAGCTTTATCTCACACAATTACGGTTTTTTTCCCGTTTTCTTTTGAGTTGCACGGTCTGTTTGGTTCCCGAGAAAGCGAACGAAAATTTATAAAATTTTGAAGCTTCTGTAGAGTTTACTGAAGTGAATACTTGACTATGTTCAGTTGGGTTGCTGATAAATTCCAAACAATAAAATTTAGATGCCAACTTTTAATCCATTTGACGAGAAGTTTCTGAGCTAGTTTATTGCTTTCGAATGTTCAATGGGATGGTATAAATGCGTCTGTGTGATAATTAGATGATTTGTTGCTTGTAGTATGGATGCACAAGAGAAATCGAGGTCCTCGATATTGCCATCTTCCTGAGATAAGAGAATTCCCATATATGTGATGATGCCTGTCGATGCCTTCTGTATTGATGGTGGGGCATCCAAGGATTAGGAAGTAAGTTGTATTATGACTTTCTGTTGATGAGGCTATGATGCATTTTCATTCTTAATTTAATTGTTATACTCTTTTAAACGACAGAGTATGATTAGCTACAAGGTTGCAGCTAACTATTTTGATCTCTTCCCAATTCAAGTTATGTAAATGTACATTTTAAAATGTTTCTAAAATTATTTTTTTAATTTAGTGTCCTTTCAAGTAAGACAGAAACTCCTTACATGTTGCTCGATTTACTGTTGTTTCAGAATCAAGGCCTTAACTGTAGCTCTAAAAGCACTCAAGTTGGCATGTGTCCACGGAATTGCAGTTGAGGTTTGGTGGGGAATCGTAGAGCGTTTCTCTCCTCTTGCATATGATTGGTCTCTATATGAAGAGATTTTCAAACTGGTTTCTGACCCAGGTTAGGTTTGAAGTTGCATGTTGCCTTGTCTTTTCACTCAAACGTTAACTCTTCTTCTAGCAAAAGAATCATAACCCATTTGGATGACTATAGATAATATCAATGTTTCTTCAGTTTCGTGCTCTGCAACGTGCTATGGTACTGTGTTCCCCATTAGCATACTTGATTTTAGCTTTGATGTGCTTAAAAAGTTTATCAATGCAAAGGGATGTGAAAGAAAAACTATAGTTTGGCCTTCATTACACACCTATCAGTTTGAATCTTGAATCTAGATAAAGACGTTGACCTCTTCTTTTTTTCCTCCCAGATTGGTGATCAGAATAAACATATATATTATTGGGACCAAAATGGATTTTCCAATGATGATTATCTTACACTGGGAGTTGACCATGTTCCTCTCTTTTGTGGACGGACTGCCCTCCATTGTTATGAAGATTTCATGTCAAGTTTGCTAAGAAATTTGAATTCTTAATCAGAACTGTAATAGAATAAATTAGTGTTGGTCTTGGTCCTTCTGGTGAACTTAAGTATGTTACAGTTACACTAGAACTACGAGTATGAAGCCAGTCCAATGATTTCTTATGCAACATTGTTACATTGCTGACACAGATATCCTGCGCATCCTTTTGGTGATGGGTGACCTTAAGTTGGCTGCACGCAAGGAAGGAAATCCTCAGTGGGAAGAGAAGGGACCACAAAAGGCTGGCTGTTACAACATTCTCCCATCTGAAGTTCCTATCTTTGGAGAGGGAGAGGAAAGTTTTGTTTCTGATTATGGGTGTTTTTTCCTTGTATGAAACTGATGAAAGCAGCTTGCGTAATTATTTCCCATGAAAACTTTCTGCATAGCTAAAGCCTTGTGTAACTTGCATGACATAATTGCTTTTATCGTTCTGTTCATGCACATTTCATCCTCGAACTACCACTTAAAGTAAAATGCAAACGCTGAATTGAAGTTGTGTTTCTTTAGCCATGCAACATTTCTGTGTAGGTGCATGTAAATAATATGGGCCTGCAATATATATTTTCAATCTTTACTGGAACTTTTCTTATAACTAACTCTATTTGCTTCTAGGGGTTGTACTTCCAGACTGTTTGCTACTGAAGTCTTCACTACTCTTACGCAACATGATTAAAAAGTAGATATGTTTTAATGATTTAGTATGAAGTCATGACAAGTGAACGGGTTTTTAAGAAATTGCACTAAGTTAATGCAATTTGATTAAGAATGGAATGCATTGATGCTTGTCTTTCTAGAGAGAAAAAAAAAATCATCATAGGATGTACTGGTTAGTAAACTAAGGACAATTATGGAGTATAAGTGGAAAATTAAATTATATTATGGTTCTTTATCATGTGATACTGGGCATAACATGATTAAACTTATTGGAAAACACTGTGGAGCTTAGTAGATCTGACAGTGGCTTGACTCGTTGTAGGAATGGTACAGTGGTAGGTTGCTCCATCATGCAGATAATATTCTTGCAAAGGCAGCTAACATTCTGAAGAAATATCAAGAAAACAAGCAAACTTCAATTGTATTGGCGGCTAAAATTGGTGGAATATATTGGTGGTAACAGGCCATAGCACACCCTGCTGAACTTACAGCAGGATACTACAACACTGCTGTTAGAGATGCTTATGATCCTGTTGCTTCACTTTTGTCTCGTCATGGAGCTGCTTTGCATGTTCCGTAAGATTCTAAGTTTTAAGAATGATAAGATCTTTAGGGCTGAAAATTGGAGTAACTTCGTTCCTTTTGTTAAAAAGATGAGCACAAATTGGTAAAGCAGCCAAAAAACCCAACTTACCAGTAAGTTTATTACACTACCTAGAGGAGCAGCCTCACTGCCCTATAATTTTTTGTCAAGGGCATGTGTAGAAGTTTGTTCAGCTTTTAATTTTGGAAAGAACAAAAACCCCAAAAAGAACGAAACAATTATTATCCTTGTTATTAAAAAAAAGGAGTTGGGGTAAAGAGAACTCTCCTTCAGTGAGAGCTGTCATCTACAAGAAATGGGGATTTAAAACTTGGCAAGTTCTGCTTGGTGACATGGACAAGGTGCATACAGCCATCAACCGTCCAGACCAAAGGGTCATATGAGACAGATTCCAACTATGAAATAATAGTTGCATGTGTTAGGACTCTATTGAATTGTCATTGAGCATAATAAGGACAATTAAACGTGGAATTAATTAATTAATGACAAGAACTATTTGGAGGATAAAATCCCTTGTTTGTAGGACACTAAGTGTGTGCATTAGTTGTGGGTTAACAACTAATGAATGTGGAAGTTTTTTTAGGCTTCAACGATCCCACGATAGTTGAGATGCAGTTGGGTTATAAGTCTATATAGGAGGTGTCCCTGCTCATAGGAAGATTATGTCAAAACAAGATCTAGAACTATCGCTAGGGTTTTGACATCAGGTTCCTTAGTGAGTAGACTCTCTTGGTGTTGTTGTCTTTGCTGCTTGATCGATACGGTCCTCAGGTATGGTTGATCTCTTTCTTCATCCCAACTCTTGCAATGTTATATGTAAGATATGTGGTTTGTGATCCTTGGTGAAGACTAACCATTTATAGGTCTAACATTTGGTAGTTTTTGTCATTAATTAATTAATTCCACGTTTAATTGTCCTTATTATGCTCAATGACAATTCAATAGAGTCCTAACATTCTCCCACTTGAATTATCATTGATCATATCCTTAATCAACGTATTGAATCAAATTAATCCCCTTGCATATCAGCCATAAATTATTTCAAAGAAATGAACCTTAGAAAATCTTGTACATGAACTTATACAATCATATCTCCCAAAATAACTTATGCATGACACAAATACCGAAACAAATATAAATCTCTATTTCCAAGCTCCCACTAATCAGAGTGGTCCACCATTGTCAAGATTTTGTTTAGCTTCAATGGAATGCTTATAATACCAAGCTCATTCGGTTTGAATCTTTCATCAGTCCACAACATTTCAATATACTGCATACATATATTTGTACATATACACAATAACTAAAATAAAACCTCAACCATTAGCATGGTCATGACTCCTAATTGGTTTAAACCACGTTTCGGTATCCTTCTAATGATACGTGCAAGTTCAAAACCTAACAGCATGTTCGATCCCAATATATGCATAAAGAACATCCTCCATATACCCAATGACATAGATTTTATTTAGTTTTATGTGAAGAGCCTAAACATTGATCGAACCTAGGCAGAGCGTTTTACTGGTCAGGAATAAAGTGCATAACTTGTTACGGAACGTTAACACAGTGTATGCTGGTAGCATAGGGGATAATATGAAATGACCAGAACCGACGCACACATGACGGATTGTGCAAATGGTAATTAACAAGTTGGGGACAATATCAAGGTTGTTGGAAGTGGGCTCTCGGTCTGTCTCTCTGATAATTATGCATGTTATCAGAGCCAGGGAGCGGGCTTTGTATTGCCACGTGATGGGTGGGTTCTCTTGGCCCCGCACGATGATGGTGGGTCCCTTGGCCCAATGTGTAGGTGAGTCCTCTTGGCTCCACGTGGTTGCGATGTGTGGACCTCCCACGTGTGACCCACTAATTGGGTCCCACGTGAGGGGGTGTGTTGAGTCCCACATCGGCTATACAAAAAGAGAAATTATAGTTTAAATATCCTAACCTCACTCCAACTAATATCGAGGCTTTTCTGATAAAACCCCACACCTGACAGACTGTAGAGGTGGTAATTAACAAGTTGGGGACAATATCGGTGTTGTTAGAAGTGGGCTCTCCACCCTTCTCTTAGATAATTCTACAATTGTATGTTAGGATTGGAATTCTAGAAACCATGAAGTCCAGCTTTTGTTGTGTTTTAGTTGAAACAAAACTCACTGGAATAATGGGTTAAAGCTAGTAATTTCCATCCAATGGTTTGTTATGTAACAGAAAAACAAAAACAAAACATACAGAAGACTGCGCTCCTAAATTTAGACCTATACACTTCTTGGGTTGCTTATATATATCATACTCCATTCATTCATTTCTTAACCCACGCAAATAATTTGTAATCACGTTAGCTTCAATTTAAAAACAAACTTCTTGAGTAATGGCCTCCTCAAACAGTTATGCAATGTTCATTGCTTCCTTGCTCTTATGCCTCTCGTCGTCTCCAACACCATTTGCAAATGCAAGAGCGTCTCAATTAGTTAGGAGTGTTTGCAAGCAAACCCAAGAACAATTCGGCTATAGCTATAGACAGTGCGTAAAATCTCTTTGGAAAGATATTCCAATTAGATCGGCAACTAATCTCAAAGATCTTGATATAGCCGTTCTTAAATTAGCAGCAGCAAATGCAGCACAAACCAAAGCTACGTTTGAAAAATCTTTCAACGCCACCAACAAGAATGCTAATGGCACGGCAGCTATAAAGCAGTGTGTAGATTCGTATGATTTTGCGTTAGGGGCTTTCGTTTTCGCAGTGCAAGGGGTCAATGACAGTGACAAATCGGTCACCGAAATCCTCACACAGGCCCAAGATGACCTTGTTCGTTGCCAAAGAGCATTGACCTCTGTTGAAGTTCAGCTTCCTATGCCAATATCGACGACGAACTTTTGGGTCATGTTATATAGGGATGTTGCATTCCTTGTTACTTCCCAGTTATTAAATATCTAGAAAAAGATATGCGAATAATGTAGTAAAATTTGAAAGTACTTGCATACCAAAAAAAATGTATCTATGATTACTATAAATAAAAAGGAGAGAAATTTGGAAGGAAAAATAAATGATACGGATAACGAATATCGCCCATTTGCTATCATTGTTGTGTTCCTCTTTAATTTGAACTTCTTATCATGCATTCACTTTACTTTGCATCGGCTTTAACGAAGATGAAATTATGGTATATGCATTTTCATTAGAACTTGGCATCCGTATTAGTCCAAATACAGGCTCTAACTCATTTCATTTACCATTCGATTCATGCAACTTGTGTTTCTTTATTAAAAGGGTGGGGAGATTTGAACTTGAAACCTTTTGAACCATTTCGAAAAGAACAACTACTGCACATCCAATTTTTTTCTTGTATGCGCCCATGTCTGTCTTAAAGCCCATTTTGCTTTATGACCTTTCCTTAGACAATCCAAAATAATTCAATAATCTTCTAAGACTACCTCCCTTGACTAATGACAATTTTTTTCAAGAATGCAAAGTCCTCCATCATGGTCAGCATATGATTATGAAGACCTTGTTCGAGTCGCTCTTGATTTAGCAGCAACAAATAGAAAAGATAGGCTTAGCTTTATAAACATTTAATCAAGAGGGATTTGAGGGAGCCTATTTAACAATATAATTTTTGGTGCCGCACGGTGGTGGGTTCATTCTTGTGGCAAACATGAGATAGGCCTGGGCCTCTCCATCATTTTCTTTATTTTGTATGTTTTAGCTTGTGTTTGTTATTCTTTAATTTCTGTTTGTGTGCTTTCGATTGAGCACAACGTAGTTAAATCACCATTTTGCATGTACAGTGTTGTTTAAAAAGTTTATATTGAAAAAAAGAAAAAGGGTAAAGTACAAAAAACTACCTCAACTATTGGTGTCACGACACTTTCATACCTCATCTTTTAAAATTGACAATGTCATACCTCATCTTACGAATTTGTGTCCATGTCATACCTTCCGTCACTTTCCCCAGTTAAATGCTGATGTGGCTTGTGACATGGCACACTTTATATTAAAAAACTAAAAAAAATTATTTAATATATTTTGAAATATTAAAATAATAAAGAAAAGTAAAAAAAAAAATAAATAAAAAATAAAATAAAAAACATCTATTCGTCTCTCCCCCTCCTTATCTTCCTGCAACCCAGAAAGAATGAGGAAGAAGATGCAGAAGAAGAAGAAGAAAAAAAAATAAACCCTCTGTTTTTCCCTCCCATCTCCATCTTCCTGCAACCCATAAAGAAGGAGGAGGAAGAAGAAAAAAAAAAAAAAACCATCAGATTCGATTACCCTCCCCACCCCCCACCCCTTCCCTCCTTCTCCCATGTTCATGTTCTACCCCAGATCCCCATTCCTGCAACCCAAAAAAAATAAAAATAAATCCAGTTCGTCTTCCCTCCGCACCCACCCACCCTCCCTCCCTCCCTCCCTCCCCTTTCTCCTTCCCCCGAAACCCCTTCCTGAAACCCAAAAAAAAAAAGAAAAAAAAAATCAACCCAGTTCATCTTATCCCCGCACCCACTCTGCACACCCAACCCCCCCCTCACGCCCTGCAACCCAAATCCACCACCCCCTAACCTGCAAAAGAAGAAGAAAGAAAAGAAAAAAAAATGCCCAGTTCGTCCGTCCGTCCCCCCCCCCCCACCCACCCCACCCAACTTGCAGAAGAAGAAGAAGAAGAGAGAAAAGAAGAAAAAATTTAAAAAAAAAAGAAGGAAACCCGAAACCCAAAACCCAATTCGTCCGTTCCTCCCCCCCCCCCCCCCACCCCACCCAACTTGCAGAAGAAGAAGAAGAAGAGAGAGAAGAAGAAAAAAAAAAGAGGAAACCCAAAACCCAATTCGTCCGCCCCCCTCCCCAACCCACCCAACCTGCAGAAAAAGAAGAAGAGAGAAAGAGAAACAAAAAGAAAGAAAAAAAAAAACAAGTAGGGGAAGAAGATGAGTTTTCAAATTTGGGCCGGGGGGGGTTGACAAGAGAAGAGAGAGGGAGGGGGGAGGGGGAAGGGGTTTGACGGGATCTGGGCCGGGGGGGGTGTGACGGGATCTGGGCGGGGGAATTTTATTTTATTTTATTTTTTTGTTGAAGATTAAGCAGGTAGGGGAAGAAGATGAAGGGGAGAGAGGGGGGAAGGGACGAAAGGGGTTGCAGGGGGTGGGGGGGACGAATATTTTTTTTTCTTCCTTCCTTCTTCTTCTTCCTCCTCCTCCTCTTCTTCTTCCTTTCTGGGTTGCAAGGGGTGGGGGGTACAAACGAAATTGGGTTTTTTTTTTTTTTTTTTTGGAATATTTAATTATTAAAAATAATTTTTTTTAGTTTTTTAATAATATTTTATTAGTTTTTTAATATAAAGTGTGCCACGTCACAAGCCACGTCAGCATTTAACTGGGGAAACTGACAGAAGGTATGACATTGGCACAAATTCGTAAGATGAGGTATGACATTGTCAATTTTAAAAGATGAGGTATGAAAGTGTCGTGACACCAATAGTTGAGGTAGTTTTTTGTACTTTACCCAAAGAATAATTATACAGTTGCATTCTTGTTCAACTTTGATGTAGTAATCGTTTCGTTTTAGCAAAACTTATGAACAAGTTCGGTGCTTAAGGTATTATTATCTTAATGTTGAATTATTATTTTCGTGACTCGGTTGCTCTCCTTTGATTCAAATTTCCATTCCTATACAAAAGTTAACCTCAAATCTTGTCTCATTGATTGTATTATTTTTAATCTAATTTCTGTCACATGGCTTGGAGGTTCCACCTAGCTTCGATTTTTGGCTTCGCCACTGCTTCATTAAACAGAAAAATATGAAGACAAACAACAAGCACCATGTGACGGCTAATTTTGAAGTCAAAATTGCAGGCGACGATGCGAGTTACGGTCAAATTGCGTTGATCTCTGGAGAGGTTAAATTACAAGATATATCTACCAGAAACCGTGATGTCCAATTGCATGGTTAGGATTGGAATTCTAGAAACCATGAAATCCAGCTTTTGTTGTGTTTTAGTTCAAACAAAAGTCCGTGGAAGAATGGGTTAAAGCTAGTAATTTCCACCCAATGGTTTATTACGTAATAGAAAAGCAAAAACAAAAGGTACAAAAGACTGCGCTCCTAAATTTAGACCTATACCCTTCTTGGGTTGCTTATATATATCATACTCCATTTATTCATTTCTTAACCCAAGCAAATAATTTGTATTCACGTTAGCTTCAATTTAAAAACACACATCTTGAGCAATGGCCTCCTCAATCAGTTATGCAGTGTTCATTGCTTCCTTGCTCTTATATCTCTCATCTTCCCCAACACCATTTGCAAATGCAAGAGCGTTTCAATTAGTTAGGAGTGTTTGCAAGCAAACCCAAGAACAATTTGGGTACAGCTATAGGCAATGCGTAAAATCTCTTTGGAAAGATATTCCAATTAGATCGGCAACTAATCTCAAAGATCTTGATATAGCCGTTCTTAAATTAGCAACATCAAATGCAGCACAAACCAAAGCTACGTTTGGAAAAGCTTTCAATGCCACTGACAAGAATGCTAATGGCACGGTAGCTATAAAGCAGTGTGTAGATTCGTATGATTTTGCGTTAGGGGCTTTTGCTTTCGCAGTGCGAGGGGTCAATGACAGTGACAAATCGGTCACCGAAATCCTCACACAAGCCCAAGATAACCTTGTTTGAGTTGAATATCAGAGTGCGCAACGAACGAGACTAACAAAATAATAAGAATATTATTAAACAAACGAGAATGCCGGAACGGCTACAAAACCCTAAGAGGTTACATTGTGACTAGCTTGTTTTCTAATGAATAACAAAACACTTTATTTGTAATAAACTAACCCTAACCCTAATGCTGACAGGCTAGGCCCAAACTAAACTTATAAGAAAACCCAAACAATATAATACCTAAATACTAATATTTTCCAACACCCCCCATCAAACTCGTGGCGGTATATGACATGGGTTTGCAAACAAGCAGATGCGGACTGGCTCCGTTAGGCGGACTGGCAGACATGCAAACTTGACTTGACTTGACTTGACTTGACTGGCAAACTTAACTTGATTCTTGACTTGACTTGACTTGACTGACAAACTAGTTCTTGATTGGCTAGTGTTGAGAGTATGGAAAAAACCTATCACTAAACGGACAAGATTTTCATACCTCAATTGTACCAACAAATGAACAACGCCAACAACTTGTGTGGCCCAAAAACAAACTTAACTATTTTTTTTTTCTTGCTCGTGTGGGCCTAAAACCAACAGCCAACAATTTTCTTTTCCTTTTTTTTTCTTTCTTATTTTCTTTTCCAATTTTTTCCTTACTTCCCTTTTCCCTTTTTTTGTTTTTCCTTCTTTCTGGACTGACAAACTGGAGATGCATGCCATACACCTCCAACATTGGTGCAGCGGCGGTACGATTGTAGGCGCGAAGCAAGCAAACTTCGACAAGGCACAGAGGTTCAAAGGCGGTCAAGCAGCGGGCAGTCAAGCTGCAGGGTCGATTAAGCAGTGGTGTAGGCGTGATGCTCAGGCAGACGCATCCACGTCAGTGATTTCGGGTTTCATTCAAATACGGTGATGGATCGAGGTTGGCAACAGTGAGATGTGGGTTTGAGGACAGTCAGCAAGACGGCGAGGCAGGATCTAGAGGAGGGGAAGGTTCAGGTTTTTGTTTTCTTCTGCAAACTAAACCAACGACAAAAACAAGAATACATACATACTGACAAACAGAATACCAACCCGACCAAGCAGATTAAATCCCGAAGGATTAAACCTACTCTGATACCAATTTGAATATCAGAGTGCGCAATGAACGAGACTAACAAAATAATAAGAATATTATTAAACAAACGAGAATGCCGGAACGGCTACAAAACCCTTACAGGTTACATTGTGACTAGCTTGTTTTCTAATGAATAACAAAGCACTCTATTTATAATAAACTAACCCTAACCCTAATGCTAACAGGTTATGCCCAAACTAAACTTATAAGAAAACCTAAACAATATAATACCTAAATACTAATATTTTCCAACAGTTTGTTGCCAAAGAGCATTGGCTTCTATTGACGTTCAGCTTCCTATGCCAGTATCGACGACGAACTTTTGGGTCATGTTATATAGGGATGTTGCATTCATTGTTACTTCCCAGTTCTTCAATATCTAGAAAAAGATACACAAATAATGTATTAAAATTTGAAAGTACTTGAGTACCCAAAAAAAATGTATCTGTGATTACTATAAATAAAAAGGAGAGAAATTTGAAGAAAGCAAAAACAAATGATACAGATAATGAATATCGCCCGTTTGCTATCATTGTTGTGTTCCTCTTTAATTTGAATTTCTTATCATGCATTCACTTTTTGGCTTTAACAAAGATGAAATTATGGTATATGTATTTTCATTAAAACTTGACCACTATATCAGTCTAAATACAGGCTCTAACTCATTTCATTCACCAATCGATTCACAACTTGTGTTTCTTATTAAACGGGTGAGAAGATTTGAACTTGAAACCTTTTGAACCATTTCGAAGAGAACAACTACTGCACATCCAATTTTTTTCTTCTATGCACCTATGTCTGTCTTAAACATTTTGTTTTATGACCTTTCGTTAGACAATCCAAAATAATTCAATAATGTTCTAAGACTGCCTCCTTCGACTAATGACATTCTTTTCAAGAATGCAAAGTCCTCCATCATGGTCAGCATATGATTACAAAGACCTTGCTCGAGTTGCTCTTGAGTTAGGAGCAACAAATACAAAAGATAGGAATGGCTTTATAAACATTTAATCAAGAGGGATTCGAGGGAGCCCATTTAACAATATCATTGTTGGTACCGCACGGTGGTGGGTTCATTCTAGTGGCAAACATGAGATAGGCCTGGGCCTCTCCGTCATTTTCTTTATTTTGTATGCTTTAGCTTGTGTTTGTTTTTCTTTAATTTCTGTTTGTGTGCTTTCAACGTAGTTAAATCACCAATTTGCATGCATAGTGTTGTTTAAAGAGTTTATACTGAAAAAACAAAAGAAACATCACACAGTTGCATTTTTGAGCCATGATCAATAATGCTTGTTCAACTTCGATGTAGTAATCGTTTCTTTTTAGCAAAACTTATGAAGAAGTTCGGTGCTTTTGGTATTATTATATCAGTGTTGAATTATTATTTTCGTGACTCCATTGCTCTCCCTTGATTCAAATTTCCTTTCCTATACAAAAGTTAACCCTCAAATCTTCTCTCATTGATTGTATTATTTTTAATCTAATTTCTGTCACTTGGCTTGGAGGTTCCTCCTAGCTTCGATTTTTGGCTCTGCCATTGCTTCATTAAATAGCAAAATATGAAGACAAACTACGAGCATCCTATGACAGCAAAATTTGAAGTCAAAATTGCGGGGGACAATGTGAGTAACAGTCAAATTGCGTTGAGCTCTAAGGAGGTTAGATTACAAGATATATCTACCATAAACCACTATGTCCAATTGTATGGTTAGGATTGGAATTCTAGAAACCATGAAGTCCAGCTTTTGTTGTGTTTTCGTTCAAACAAAAGTCACTGGAATAATATGTTAAAGCTAGTAATTTCCATCCAATGGATTATTACGTAACAGAAAAACAAAAACAAAAAGGTACAGAACACTGCGCTCCTAAATTTAGACCTATACGCTTCTTGACATGGCATCCTCTTAAGAGTTGTGATTACTTACAGCACACGCTCATCCTTAGATTGTAAAGACTCCAAGACTTATAGGATTTGATTGTGTCCATATCCAGATTAGATCGCGTGTCTTGTAGCCAAGTGCCTTGGAGTAGAGTGTGTCTTTCTGCTCCGTCTAATACAACTCTGCTCGGCATCAGTAAGTCAATATTGAACTTCTTAGGTAACTTTATTCAGATCAGACTTACTCCAGCCCTGGAAAATCATGGCATCACAATTGCCCTTAACTATCCGTTTGATAAGCAACACATTCTTCTTGAGGATGGATGGTTATCCAAAGATCATACATTTCAGAGTAAGCTGCAATACGTACCTTTTAGTCTTCATAAATGTGAGGTGACCTCTAATGCTGATGTGGAAGCATTTCAGATTCAGACATGCACCTTCGTGTAGCATGTCATAAAGTTTGTAATGATGAAGTATTGCATCCAATGCTTGCACACAAGAAACGAGAAATCTTCTCTGATATTCTTTGTTTATCCTAGCTATCAAATCTATTAATCCCAAGAGTAGTCAGTTTGAATTTGACGGTTAGATGATTCCACCAAATGATGCCTATATATCCTCATATCTTACTTCTTCACATTACCAATTCTAAGTTGTTCATTGTAAAAAAAAAAGCTCTAACTATTTATCCCAACCCATTTCAAAATCCTATCTCCCCTTTGAATCTTTTCTCATGGCGTCTTCAAGTAAGAAATCCAAATCGATTAGGGTTTCACCCTATAATCTTCCTTTGACAAGAGTTCATAGTCAAGAAAAAGGTGAATCTTTCGTTTAAGAGCATCATGACATTTTGAACGATTACAACGTCTGGTGGGAACCCAGCCATGATATATATGCCAATTTGCCACCGTCATCAGATCCATGTCATCCTTGTACTATGATCTACTCCTGGTTCTTGGACCTGGGCCTTCGTTTTCCTCTTTCTGCTTTTATGAAAGGCATTTTGTTGTGCTCTATAACATAGCCATCTACAACCTTTCTCATGCCGCCTTTAAGCTTCTTACTTGCTTCAAGTTGCTAAATCAGTGATTCGAGGCTGAGTTACATATATCCACGTTTAGAATGTTGCACAACATCAGACCGAGTTTGGATGGCCATTATTATTTTACATCCAGAGCTAGTCTCGCTTGGGAGATGTACATTTAGGACATCCTCTGCCACGACAAGGATTGGTACAATGATATACTAGTAGTTAATGGAGCCTAGGAATGAGACATTTGTGAACTATGAATCTGATCTCATCCATCCTCTAACCGACCTGGACTTCAAATATGATCTGCCTGACTTTGGTGTATGTCGTACAGACTTGATTTGTCAGGCACCGCAGATTCTAACAGTTTACCGCAACTGGAAATGGCTTTTTTCCCTGAGCGCTTCCCCAACTTTGGAAAAGACATATATGCCTTCCACTATTTGAGATTCCCTATAAAAGAGCCGGAGTGGGTTGATGCTTGTAGTGCCCATAGAAGAACTCATTCCTTCAAATCAGCAGCGACCCTATCGTCTATTCCAAAAAAGAGAAAGCACCTTAATAGTTCTTCTTTTCATTCATTAGTTGCAACCCATCAACCTCTACTGTTGATTAAGGACACCTAATCTGAAAGTCTCAAAGAAAAAAAGAAGACCCCATTCGAAGAAAGAGGTGCATTGCTGCTCTAGCGCCAATAACTTTTAGTGTACTTGCCCCATTATCCATAGCGGATGAGTTGCCTACTTCGTCTTCTTTGCCTTTACCTGCAGTGTTGCCATAGTTATCAGAGCCGAAACCCCACTTTCCTTTTTTGGTCCCTTCATCAAGTTTTTCGACCGTATCAAGTGAAGTCAGTGCACATTCCGTTGCCTTAACATCAACTTATGCCCCTCCGTTGCAAGTGCCTGTAGATGGTCATTCCTGTCATGATAGTCTTTCGCTGATTGCCCCAATGATGTCCTAGGGAACGACTCGTCCTCTTCTTATGATTCAGCCTTCGGTTGATCGAATTGCCCTTCCTTTTGATGCTAATGGTCTTAAAAACACTGATGATGTTCGAGAGCTGATTGGTGCTACAATTGCTCATGCCGATTTCAAGGGAGCTTGCACTTCTCTTAAAGATTTCATTATGCGGTGCTACGGAAGTCTTTGCGAGGTACTTGAATTTCTTTCCTCCATTTCCTTTTGTTGATATGCATCAATTTCCCCTAATGTTCCTTGTATATTAGGCTAATGTGTGGATGAGGTTGCCTTGTTCTGACAAGTAAGATGGATTCAGGAGCTTGAACAGATCGTGGGCCTAGAATCGGTGGCTAGGATAGAGGCAGAACGGCAATTGCAATCCTAATCCGAAGAACTTAAGAGCATGCATGCCAGGCAGCAAACTTTGGATGATGTTCATGAGGCAGAAATAACTCCGCACATTGACTTAGCTACTGTTGAGGAGGTAAAGGCCAAGGATTACCAAGAAAGTTTTGAGAAGGTTGGAGACGAGCTAAGGTTAAAGAGGCAGGCTGAGGTAGAGGAGGACCAGGCTCTTATTGCTCTAAAAGAAAAGTCGAAGTGTGTGTTAGTTTCAGAGTGGAGTACTTAGGCTAGGTAGCGGGAAAATCTTTGAAAGAAGATCGAGCACTTTCGCCAAGAGGTTGATCAAATATATAACAAGCACATCGTGGACCTTCAGCAACTTACTGACATGCATACTTCTGAGATGTCTGCGCTTTGGGAAGATGTAACAGAAAGTACTATTACAAGTGATGTCAAAAGCAGAGAGGATGACACAATATCATTGGTAAGGGAATGCCTCGTTCCTAGGTCCTAAAGGGGCGTAAAACAAACATGAGTGAACCAAGTTGATATATAAGTAGTACTAACATATTTATTCAACAACGTACTAACCCCCAAAGTTTATGAAAACTCATATAACATAATAAGTAATAAGTTTTCCGAAAACCCTAGCATGCCATAAAACTTCATAAAACATATATCATATATAGTGTGCTTAGTAGTGGTATCAAAATCGCTCGAAGGAAGGTTATTCACCTGTAGGCAGATCATTTGCCTATAGGCAGGATATTCACCCGTAGGCAGGATATTCGCCTGTATGAAGATCATTCGCCCGTAGGCAGATCATTCGCCCGTAGGCAAGACATTCACCCATCGGATATAAGAGTTCCAAATCATACGTGAAGACATTGTACAAGCGGAAGGTGATTTCTTCGCACCTTACCCCAATTCTTGGGGCAGGGCTTCAATACTTGCAACGTGGTGTTAGGAGAAGCTTCCCCTAGTTCGAATTGTGTGTTCATTTCTAGTCAATCTTAAGCAAAAGTTCTTTGGAAACATGGTCGGCAGCATGTGGGTCGAAAACACTTTTTGAATCCTTTTATTAGACCCTATACGTCGGACCTAAGCTTCTGTGATCGGACTACTCTGGCTAGCTTGGCCAAGGCATTTTTGTGTATCAAAGATCCGTTGGAATAAAATTTCTCTTAAGGTTTACCTAGTTTGGATTCCCTCTTCGAACCTGCTAACGTAAGATGTCGTAGAACATACTTAACTTAGCATGCTAGTTCGGGATAAAAGTAGTTGTACTTGAGGTCGCAGTTTAGAACCACTCTCGGATAAGTTCCAGATCGCCATTTTGATTATTCCCTTGAATGGTGTAAAGCCCGGATTTGAATGTCATAACCCACAACCTGGTTGGTTGTATAAACTTTCCAAAGACAGGATGGTGTTTTGGACTTCCAGGTAAAGGCGCCATGTGCCCATGGCCATAGCTCGCCAATTGTTACAGCACTTATTACAGTTAAAGTTTCCTAAATTGCTAACCATTCTATATGGATTGGGCTAAAGGAGGCTCCTCTAATATTGTAACTTTGAACTTTTTAGACTTGCATTCCTGCAAAGTTTTCAAAGTTTGGGTCCTTATGGTATTATTATCTCAATGTTGGATTATTATTTTTATGACTCCGTTGCTCTCCTCTTATTCAAATTTCCATTCCTATACAAAAGTTAAGCCTCAAATCTTCTCTCATTGATTGTATTATTTTTAATCTAATTTATGTCACATGGCCTAGAGGTTCCTCCTAGCTTCGATTTTTGGCTCCACCACTGCTTCATTAAATAGCTAATTTTGAAGACAAACTACGAGCATCATGTGACTGCTTCATTAACTAGCTAAATATGAAGACAAACTACGAGCTCCTAAATTTAGACCTATACCCTTCTTGTGTTGCTTATATATATCATACTCCATTCATTCATTTTTTAACCTAGGAAAATAATTTAGACCTATTCAAGGATGCCTCCAAAAAGATGGGGATTCTCGACAACATTAACAAAAGGAAGACAACCCTCCACACCTTCAGTGGGGCATTGGTGCGATCTCTGAAAACAATGAAGCTAGCAGTCAAAGCAGAACCCTCTAACCACTTAGTGACTTTCCACGTAATGGATTTCCTGTTGGAAATATGCCCTGAAAGTCAATCTTTGGAAGAAACCTTTCAGGACAATGAATGGATGTATAGATGACTCTTATACATCAAATGGCAAAGATACTAATTAGGACTATCTCTATAAATGATATATGTCCTAAATAGTGAATCCATGGACAATGGATCGATTGAAGAAGTAATATAATAAAGTTAGACTACAGAGACCTTCTTCACATAACCATCATGTCCAAAAGGTTCCTGGTCATAGGATTGTCGGAGGGATACTGACAATGCATAGACCGGTACATACTATGTCCGCTTCAATTAGAAGGATGGGAAGTCTCATCCCATTCGTGTAGTGACACTAAGATAAGTATGTAGGTGCTCATTAATGGAATGAGTTCACTGAACACAATCAAACAAGAGTACTTGCATGGAGGTCTACTCACATGTCAAGCAAGTAACTCTAATGGTTGGAATAATGTAAGTAATCCTTTGACCTGAGGCATCATCGTTGTCTTGTGGTTAAGTACTTGATCTTTGATTATGTCAAAGTCACTCCATCCGCGGGTGTCCACGGCATAGTTGGGGTTAAGTCACTTAATCATGAAGGCAAGTGAATGCGCAACAAGGGATCTCTAATCCTCGTTATGAGAGGATGGATACTGTAAGATATGATTCGGGAATCTTCGGCCGAAGTATCGAGCGTAATAAAGGAAAGCGTTCCTATACGACTCAATTGAATCATATAAGAAGGAATAATCACATTAGGGGTTTGACATAATATATCCATACCCTAGTAATGTGATTGAGAGTATTGTTTTAGAGAATGATCGAATTACATTGTAATTCCAACTGAATAGGTTCTCCGAACAACTTCTACATTAGCTTGGGTAGCCATGATATATGGTTAGATGTCACTCATGGTTTGTGAGTTCTTCTAGATGATTAAATGTAGTCGTCAAAGAAAAAGGTAAATTAAAAGTAAGTTTTAATTCACTAAGTGATTGGATTATATATAATCAATTGGATTGGTGCCAATCACCTCACTGCCTTGCTAATTAGAACCTAAAACGATTGTTCACCAATACACTCTTGTAGTGAGTAATTAATGGATGATGGAAATAATTAATTGGATTAATTAAGTGTTGTGATTAATTAGAAAGTCTAAAGAAATCATAAAAGCGATATAAGATCGTTTTGGGCTTAAAGAAACGTTTGGGTTTAATTGGGCCCATTGGGCCTAAACCCATTGGGCTTTTATTCAAGTATTGGATGACTTGAAATAAATAAAAGTCGAAAGCCCAAACAACACAAAGAGGGCCGGCCAAAGAGAGGGAGAGAGAGAGTCAAGTTGTTGACTTGTTTCTTTGTCTTATAAAAGGAACTTTATAGCAAAAGTTTCATTAGGGCTTTTTGAAGTGTTGAAAGAACAAAAAGAGAAAAGAAAAATATCTCTCTAACACTCAAAGGGCCGGCCACCAAGGGGGAGTTTTAGCTAATCATCTAATCTCTCTTTTGGTTATTCCTTCATCATTCTCACTACACTAGTGGGTGAGGATCTTTAGGGGTTTTCAATTTTGGAAACTTGAAGAGAACCTAGGAGCACTCATTCTAAACAAAGTGGAGGAGGCAAGGAAGGAGGATATGCTCAAGGAGTTCAAGGAGCAAAGGGCTTGGAGGTGGTCCATCCTTGGTCTAAGATCTAGATCAAGAGGTATAAAACTACTCCTAAACTTTGTTCTTATATAAATTTGTTTATGATGCATCTTACATAAACCTATGCATCTTGAAGGGGATTTGCATGACTATTGCTTTGATATTATTTGATAACATGCTTCCGTTGCTTTCGTATATAAATTTTGAATTGTATATGCATGCTAGTCATTAGAAATCCCACATGAAATCTCATAAATTTCCCTTCAAGTGGTATCAGAGCCAAAGGTTTATGTATGATGTGTCCTTTTGGATTTTATACATATGGGTTTTCATTTTATGTATGACATATTATTGCTTCATTCAAAGTATGTTTATCTTTAATTTTTTCAATGGTTGAAAAATGTGAATCAATAGTTGAAAAGATATGTATGCAAAAGTGTTTTTGATGCATGAATGAAGATTGAGTTTAGAACAAAAAATTTGGGGTTTTGTTCCAAAAGGGAGGGCACGGTTTTGGGGGTGGTTTTGGGTTTTGTTTGTGTTTTATTGTAAACCACTCACACATCCTTTTAAAGCTAGAAAGAAGAGTTCTTGTCACTTTTGTTTTTGGGTTTGAAAAATCACCAAGAAAGTACAAATCTTGAAATTGTTTTCATGGTTTTGTTCTTGGTGTTCATAGTTTGGTTTTTGGTGAAAATGGTTTTATTTGTTTTGCATGCATTGTTTTGTGGTTTTGGATGATGTATATACCATCCATAGCCATCTCCAAATTCATTTAAACCCTACACTTGACTAGGACAATTTCCATCACCCTTTTCACTAAAGTCCTTAAAGCAAAACCAAGTGACAAGCAAAATTTAATTTTTTCTACATAATGTTGAATTAATGCATGTTGTGTAAGAAACCTCCCATCCCCATTAAGTGGCCGGCCTCCCTAGTGGATTTATCCACTTGTGGGGCTATTTTGTAATCTTTGAAAAGTTGATATTTACTTTCAAGTATTTACGGTTTTACCCCTAACTTTTCATATTTGCATAATAGGCCCCATCCATCTAAAAAGTTAAAATATTTGATTTTAATTTTATTGGTTGTTTAAACTCATAATATTATTATGCCCATATGCACTAAATCTAAATTTTTATGTTGCATTCCATTTGATTATTTAATGTGATTAAGTAGTTAGAAAAATGGGTGACTATGGACTTATGCGTTAAACGATAATTGAGCTATGAGATAAGGCACTAAACTCAAATTGTTTGAACCTTGGGAATGTGTTTTAATTACTGTTTCAATTGGACCTTGTCACCTTGGACATTAATCTATCTCTCCCTCTTAGTATGTGTAATTTGTAGGAATTTGTACAAATTGGTTTGTAATTCTTATTACTTCTTAATCTCTTTTAGTTAGTTGATTCCCTCTAGTGCTAGACTAGAGTTTCTTTAACTATTGGTAAGGAGACATAACTAAAAGAGGGTTTTGACATGAGATTAAAGATTAAATGGGTCCAATGCCCTAATTAGCAATGAATGATTGTCTTTCATTTCTAATGGCTCAATGAAAATGTTTTAATTTGATTGAAAAGCACGTAATTAAATTGACACAACCTCCCCGAGTTATTATTCAACAATGTTGGCTCGTTGTTGCAATAACCTAATAAGTCCATGGTCATCCAAGAGCCTAAGATAACTATAAAGTCCAAATTCAAAGGAATGCGAAAACCGTAGTAGTAGTAGTTACTTCCAATATTTGAAAAATTCGTTTTTGATATTGATTTGTTTTTCTCAAAACAAATAGTGGGAGTATCATACGCTACTAAACTATAATGAATACAATTAGTAGTTATATATATCTCCAATATTTTGAAAAATGTTTTGATATTGATTTGTTTTATGAAAACGAATAGTGGGGATATCATATGCTACTAATTTCATTAACTATGGACTAGTAGTTATAATAGGACCAATTTATTTAAATGTGATTAAATAAATAAAATTGATGAGACCTTAAAATCCCTCAACCAACATACAATATTAAGTTGAAAGCGTAAGAGTGCTTTGAACACTTTTTCATGGCCTTCCACCATGGTAGGCTCCAATTGTTTATGACTTGTACACCGCCTTCACCCTATCATGGGGGAGTGCAAAGTGCATGCTTATACTCAGGAGGAGTTTATTTAAAACATTTGATGAGGTGAAGGTAGGCAACGAGTGTGGCCAACATCGTATCATCGTGAGGTCAAACTTGAACCCTTATCTAAACCGGCATGGTGGGACAAAACTTAACTAAGAGAAAAAGTGCCAACATCGTATCATCGTGAGGCATTTTTCTCTAAAGGCCAAAAAGATGGGTAATCACAAGAGGTTGTTGTGAATGGGTACTTGTACCCTCTCATTATTATTTTTGCTAGCCGACATCGTATCATCGTGAGGTGAGCTTGGTAATAGTGAGCCTCCCGTAACCCGCTAGGAGCTTTCTATGAAATCTCCCGGATTCCATCTTGAGGGATATGGAATTTGCCAAAAATGGTGGGTGGTGTCATTCGGTTTAAAGACCCGAATCGTTTGACTTAATCAACAATCAAACTAATTATTTTATTGTTTATGTATTTAGATATGGTTGGGAGCACACTCGCGAAAATACTCGACAAACATTGCCTAGAGGGGCACAATTTCCCATCGTGGTTTCGTAATGTCAAGATTCTCCTAACCTTGGAGAAGATTGTTTATGTGCTAGACAAGGCTCCACCTCACATACCTCTTGGCCCCGACGCCACTGAGGATGAACGTGCTAAGTATGACAAGCACGTGGAGGATGATACACAAGCAAAGTGCTATCTGTTGGCTTCCATGAATGAGGAGCTACAGAGACAGCACAAGGGCATGGACAGTGCATCTTCCATAATACTCCATCTTACGGAGTTATATGGTGAAGGGACGCGCAACCGTCGCTTTAGCACTGTCAGTGAACTTGTGAAGACCAAGATGGTCAAGGGGGCTCCAGTGCATCAACATGTACTGAAGATGATAGGACTCATTGAACAACTGGAGAACCTAGGTACTCCACTTGACGGGGAATTGGCCCAGGACTTCGTATTGGCTTCTCTTTCTGATTCATTCTCGCAGTTCGTTATGAACTACAATATGAATAAGATGGATAGTACTCTCTCTGAGTTACTAAACATGTTAGTAACTACCGAGAAGACTATGAAGAAAGAGAACGTTGTAGGGACTGCTGCAGTAGCCTACAACAAGCCATCATCTTCCAAGGCCAAGCCGCAAGGCAAAGGCAAAGGCAAAGGGAAGGAGAAGAAGTCCCCCACTCCTAAGCCGCAAGGAGGAGTGAGGAAAAAGAAGGCAAAGGAGCCCAAGGGGACTTGCCACCACTGTGGAAATGAGGGGCATTGGAAGAGGAATTGCAGGTTATACCTTGCAACTCTTAAGGACAAGCCACAAGGTATGGTTTATGTTCTTATCTTCAAATCTAAATGTTACATCTTCTAAATATTTATATTTGATATAAAGGGCTAATCACTTGTATAAATGTATATAGGTGGAGGAGCCAAGTAGAAGAGGAACAAGCGAAGAAAAATGTGGAGAAAGGTTCGGCCACTATGTTTTTTGCTTACTACTTAGGAAGTTTGTTAGGCATTTAAAGATAGTCTTTAAACTTTCTTATTTTGTTAAGAACTAATTATGTGACTTCATATGATGGAAGACCACTATTAGTGCCTAAATGTATAAAGGTATTTAAATTAGTCTCTAAAGTGTATAGAGCTAATACTTTTTTGTATTAAACATTTTGAATGTTTGAATTATCATATTAATGTAATGTGATGAATGCCTTCTAATATATCATTTCCTTAAAGTAGTGTTATGAATTGAATATTGTCTTGTTTGTATCCTAGTTGAGATACAAGATTTATATCACTTATTGTAATGTGATAACCAAACTTTAGACTTATCAATTATGGATAGATCTCACATGTAGGACATAGAAGGATACAATGAATCTTTAGATTTGGTTCCAATTGTCTACCTATGAGTTCTATATGAATTGACAAAGGTCTAGAGATTCCTTTCTTGAAGAAAAGGAAGATCACATTATAATGATATAAGTAATAAGAAAAGCGTTTCTTATATGGTTGTCACTTAGAACACAATAATCAAGATCACTCTTGATTCAATTAGTAGTTTTGAACAACTAATTGGGCATTCTTTAAATTGTTTTTAAAATGTCAATTGTGTTAATGATTAAAACCAAGAAAGAAGTGTCTAAATCTATAAAATGTTTAAAGACTTTAGTCACTTAATAACGAGACATTAACTTAGTGAAGATTGAAACAAACGAGCTTGAAAGTTTTTAAAGCTACTACACAATGTCTTCTACCCGTATACTCCACGTTTATACATTTTGAATGTATGAAGTGATTTCTCATTAAAGTCATGAGAAATAGTGGGAGGTATGAAAATGGATATAAACTTGAATATGATTGGTTTATAGTTGTCTAATGAATAATAGTATTTCACTATTATTAAGAGTTTGTAATTTTAATTGTTAAAAGACGCAAGCTCTTCAAAATGTTAAAATCCTATGTTGTGTAACATTCTAAAGAATAGTCTATTAATGTTGGTTTCGTCAACCTAGCATAAAATGGTTATATGTTGGGAGTTGTCCATCATTCTCTTTTATGAGAACAAGCTAATAACAAAGCATTTGGACAAGTTAATGAAACAAAAGCGAATAGTCTATGAATGTTGGTTTCGTCAACCTAGCATAAAATGGTTATATGTTGGGAGTTGTCCATCATTCTCTTTTATGAGAACAAGCTAATAATAAAGCATATGGACAAGTTGATGAAACAAAAGGGAATAGTTTCAAAATGAGTCACAACATATGATTTAACAACAAGGCAATCCAAATTCGGCATCTCTTGTAACTATAATGCTCTATGTAGTTTTGATAAAGAATTATATCAACCACCTAGAAGGAATGGTTGAGTTTCTATATCCTTAGTAGGAGCCATGCTTCCACTAAAGACTTGGATAATTCTTATATGACTACATTAAGGGTCTTAGTATGACTAAAACTTGTAGTATGGTGTATGACACCATATAATTTAAATGAATAGACTTGATAAAGCAAGTCACACATTTCAAATGGAATTACTTGAGAATGAATTCTTTTATGTATGATTCGTTTAAATAACTTGTGTTAGCTAGAGTTGTTGATAGTCTCAAAATAGTTGAGACATCATCAATAAGCTAATGGATCTTAATGATTGTCAATAGATCCAAGACAAGTTAGTAGGAGCAATATGCAATATAAGTGTTAAGTTTTTGAATGAATGCTAAGTTACAACAAGGCCAGTGGGAGTGATGTCATAATTTGAGCAACAAGATATGAATAAAGTCTATTGGATAGACTTGATAAAACATAGATGTTACTCGAAAATTGACAAAACATGACACGGTCAATTTTGAAGTATAGACTTGAAATTGGACTTATTGATATAGCAAGGCTATCTCAAGGATATTAAATGGGGAAATTAAATCTCAAATGTTGAAGATTTAAGAAAGCATTTTCCTATATGATAGAAAATCACTTTCATGACCCTTATAACGATATGTGTCATAAAATCACAAATGGGACACATGTATGGACTTGTGAGTAGATATCCAAAAGTGAAGAACCACAGGGGTTGTCACTTTAAGATATTACTATATCCCAGGATCATAACCAAAGCAACTGATAGAGTATTATTCCCTTTAAGAAAGGAACATCAGAGTGGGACTCTGGAAGCGTGCAATCACTTAGGTTATAAACCAAAGTGAAAATGAGTCATTTTAATAAATGGAACTTCATAATGGATGAAGTACTAATCATATGAATATATTGTAAGTATTGTACTACAATGGTCTCAAGATTGGAGCAAAGTTTGTATAAAGTATACAAACGAAATATATGATGATATATTGTTTTAGAAACTGCTTCAAAAGGTGTTTTGAATAGAAGGGGTTCTTATAGAACCAATGATTGAATCCAAACCATAAGGTCGTTAGTAGGATACTACGACATAATGGGGCGATAGCTCAAGCCATGGAATCAAGGTCTCATCGAAGTATTCGAACACAAGAAAAAGACATCATCAAATGCTTTGGAAACATTTGATAAGTAAATCCCTTTTAAATAAAAAGGATTAATGCATAACCAAGTTAACCTATGAGCATAATCTCTCTCAACTAGCATGTATAAGATACACTAGTGATTAACTTTAGTGCAAGTGGGAGATTGTTGGAAATATGCCCTGAAAGTCAATCTTTGGAAGAAACCTTTCAGGACAATGAATGGATGTATAGATGACTCTTATACATCAAATGGCAAAGATACTAATTAGGACTATCTCTATAAATGATATATATCCTAAATAGTGAATCCATGGACAATGGATCGATTGAAGAAGTAATCTAATAAAGTTAGACTACAGAGACCTTCTTCACATAACCATCATGTTCAAAAGGTTCCTGGTCATAGGATTGTCGGAGGGATACTGACAATGCATAGACCGGTACATACTATGTCCGCTTCAATTAGAAGGATGGGAAGTCTCATCCCATTCGTGTAGTGACACTAAGATAAGTATGTAGGTGCTCATTAATGGAATGAGTTCACTGAACACAATCACACAAGAGTACTTGCATGGAGGTCTACTCACATGTCAAGCAAGTAACTCTAATGGTTGGAATAATGTAAGTAGTCCTTTGACCTAAGGCATCATCGTTGTCTTGTGGTTAAGTACTTGATCTTTGATTATGTCAAAGTCACTCCATCCGCGGGTGTCCACGGCATAGTTGGGGTTAAGTCACTTAGTCATGAAGGCAAGTGAATGCGCAACAAGGGATCTCTAATCCTCGTTATGAGAGGATGGATACTGTAAGATATGATTCGGGAATCTTCGGCCGAAGTATCGAGCGTAATAAAGGAAAGCGTTCCTATACGACTCAATTGAATCATATAAGAAGGAATAATCACATTAGGGGTTTGACATAATATATCCATACCCTAGTAATGTGATTGAGAGTATTGTTTTAGAGAATGATCGAATTACATTGTAATTCCAACTGAATAGGTTCTCCGAACAACTTCTACATTAGCTTGGGTAGCCATGATATATGGTTAGATGTCACTCATGGTTTGTGAGTTCTTCTAGATGATTAAATGTAGTCGTCAAAGAAGAAGGTAAATTAAAAGTAAGTTTTAATTCACTAAGTGATTGGATTATATATAATCAATTGGATTGGTGTCAATCACCTCACTGCCTTGCTAATTAGAACCTAAAACGATTGTTCACCAATACACTCTTGTAGTGAGTAATTAATGGATGATGGAAATAATTAATTGGATTAATTAAGTGTTGTGATTAATTAGAAAGTCTAAAGAAATCATAAAAGCGATATAAGATCGTTTTGGGCTTAAAGAAACGTTCGGGTTTAATTGGGCCCATTGGGCCTAAACCCATTGGGCTTTTATTCAAGCATTGGATGACTTGAAATAAATAAAAGTCCAAAGGCCAAACAACACAAAGAGGGCCGGCCAAAGAGAGGGAGAGAGAGTCAAGTTGTTGACTTGTTTCTTTGTCTTATAAAAGGAACTTTATAGCAAAAGTTTCATTAGGGTTTTTTGAAGTGTTGAAAGAACAAAAAGAGAAAAGAAAAATATATCTCTAACACTCAAAGGGCCGGCCACCAAGGGGGAGTTTTAGCTAATCATCTAATCTCTCTTTTGGTTATTCCTTCATCCTTCTCACTACACTAGTGGGTGATGATCTTTAGAGGTTTTCAATTTTGGAAACTTGAAGAGAACCTAGGAGCACTCATTCTAAACAAAGTGGAGGAGGCAAGGAAGGAGGCTAGGCTCAAGGAGTTCAAGGAGCAAAGGGCTTGGAGGTGGTCCATCCTTGGTCTAAGATCTAGATCAAGAGGTATAAAACTACTCCTAAACTTTGTTCTTATATAAATTTGTTTATGATGCATCTTACATAAACTTATGCATCTTGAAGGGGATTTGCATGACTATTGCTTTGATATTATTTGATAACATGCTTCCGTTGCTTTCGTATATAAATTTTGAATTGTATATGCATGCTAGTCATTAGAAATCCCACATGAAATCTCATAAATTTCCCTTCATTTCCCAACTCCCCACAATGTCATCCTCGGCCGAAACTGGTTATATAAGATGAAGGTTGTTCCGTCCAGTTACTCCGTTACTCGTGTAAGGTCTCGTATTTTTAGTTGTATTTGTGGTTATTATTATTATTATTTTATATAGTTAGAATGAAGCTTACATAAGGTTTTACATAGCGCATCACGTGTGATTCATGTAGCTATGCATATTAACACCTCGCCATTACCATGACTAGGTTTTGAGTTGGAAGGATTAAGGTGGAGGTGTCATTAGTTTGCATTTATAGGACAAGTGTCTTTTAATTCATGTTTTTATTAGTAGGATTTGTCATTTACAAATCATGCAAGCAGGAGGGAGGGGGAACCTTAATGTTAGAATGAGGACAAAAGGTGTTCTTTTCATTAGTCTAGCTAGATTGCTTACTGTTGGAAGCTATATTTGAACGTGGCACATCACAGTTTATAGCTATCTCCTTTTATATTTGCTTAGTGAGCACTCTACACAGTGACTATGTGAAGCTACTTAGTTGGACGTGTCTTATCTTTTATTTCCACCTGTTATTGGCCAGCCACTTGTCTAAGTCTACTGCCTATTTAGATTACCACGCAGCAGCTTGTAAGAGAAGGTAAATTGAATTGTTATATCTCTAGCCGCTAAGCCAACCAATACGAAGTTAGCTTGACCTCCTCATTTCTAATATAAATAGGAGGCCATGCTCCATTGTTTTCGCATATCAAGGAAACATGCAGAGCATGCAGCGAAGGTTCAATGTAGATAAAGGGAGTGAGGGTAAAGAGAGAAAGAAATAGGGTTTATGGTTTTGTGGAGATTGTTAGTTGGGTTGTTTTGCCAAAGCTTGGATTATCGAGGTGAGTGGTTTATGTAATGTGTTTCAAAGTATTCTTATTTTATGATAAATGAAAACCACGAACTATTGTGGGTTTTATCTATTTATAAATCTCTATCTATTTCAAGTCAAGCATGTTGGATTTGTTGAAATGTTTTGGAGTTATTATTTATCGTGATATGTGGATTAGTTGGAAATGTTCATGGAGCATGAGAACTTTGGTGTTGCATTAATCCGAGGGATAAATGTAAACTGCACACGGGGACATTAAGGCAGATGGCCATTAGGGGTCACGTGGTGAGTTACAATTTATGAAGGATGTAATGAACATGTAAAGGGATGATATGATATGAAATTACGTGGTTAAAGCTTTGATATTATTATCCTATTTTATAGTGTTATTAAAATGGCAAGCTTGAGTGGCATATTATATATTCTACTCACTGAGCAACGGTGGTTGTTGCTCACCCCTCACCCATTATTTTACAGATGAGTTATTTGGCAAGACAAGTTTTATTTGGCAAGACAGGTGTTGGAAGAGCTGAGGTTGTGATGGAGGAGAAGTTTACAGATTTTAATTTATTACTTTTGTACACTCTGTAAGGTTTTGGAGTTATATTTAATAAGAAGAATTTTATTTTCCAAACCGTGTCAATTCCACTTTAATTATTTAGTTTTTAGTTCGCGTTTCGGATTCGGGTTTACTACCGACCCCGGGTCCGGGGCGTGACAACTCGACTCCTGGAGGAGTAAAAGAATTAAAAGAAGATCAACCAGCGACGCATTGATGTGATGTCGAAAGCATGAACTTGATCAGAAAAGGAGAATGAAGCTTTAGCACCCGCATGGACGAATTGGATAGCAATCACAGTTAGGGCATCAGCAGACGAGTTACAAAGAACTTAACCTGGATCTTAACCCCAAAGATGACAGTACACCGGAGTCAATGGCAGACAAAGACGTCATATACGTCACCCTCAATCCCAACAATTCAAAGAAAGTCAATATTAGCTCAAAGTTAACCGACTGAGAGAAAAAACTATTCACCAACTTCCTACGAGCTAACAAACACATTTTCGTGTGGTAAAAAAAGGACATAGCCCGGAATAAATCCCTCTATAATCTGCCACCATCTTCACCTGAACCTAACTTCTAGACCAATTATTTAGCGTAAAAGGAATCACAAAATAGAGCGTCGTAAGATCATAAAGGTAGAGATAAACAAACTCAAGAACGCCCAATTCATCGTCGAAGTCCAACACTCAGACTGGCTAGCGAATGTTGTGCTAGTACAAAAGAAGAATGGAAAGTGAAGAGTATGCATGGATTTGATGGACTTGAACAAAGCTTGCCCAAATGATCCATATCCATTCCCATGGATTGACCTATTAGTAGATTCAACTGTGAGACATGAATTCTTAAGCTTCATGGATGCTTACTCCAGATACAACTAGATGAAGATGTACGAGCCATAAATGGAAGCAACATCCCTTGTCGTTAACCGAGGTACGTACTGCTACAAAGTTATGCCATTCGGACTTAAGAATGCAGGGGTAACGTACCAACGACTCATCAACCGAATCTTTAAGGAGAATATCAAGGACACAATGAAAGTTTACATGAATGACATGGTTGTCAAGAGCAAAGAGAAGAAAGACCATACAACCCATCTCCAAGAGTCATTTAACCTACTCCGGAAATACAAGCATGAAGTTGAATCCAAAAAAGTGCACCTTCGGAGTACATTAGGCAAATTCTTGGGTTACATGGTTACTAAGTTTGGAATTGAGGCTAACCCAAACTAGATCAAGGCCATCATGAAGATGAGATCGCTCAGAACCATGAAGGAAATACAAAGCCTAACAAGGTGAGCGGCACATCCCTCAGCAGATTCCTTTCATGATCCACTGACAAGTGCAAATCGTTCTTTATGACAATAAAGAAAAGAAAAGTTATATGTCTTAAATGTCTATTCTTTGGAATGAGTAGGCAATCTTTTTTAGATTCAATCACATTCAATCACACCCCCTTATCAATCTAATTCTACTTTGGATCATGAATAAAGAAAAGTTATATGTCTTAAATGTCTATTCTTTCTTTTCCTTGTGATGCAAGAGAGTACCCTACTCATTCCAAATAAGGCACAAACTTTGAAAACTTTGCCCAAATGCAAGTCTAAAAAAGCTCAAAGTAACAATGTCAGATGAGTCTCTCTTAGCCCAGTGCATCTTGAACGATTAGCAGCTTGGGAGACTCATATAGTAATAAGGGCAATAACAATTGGCAAGCTACAAGAATGGGCACATGGCGCCCTGACCTGGAAGTTCAATACACCATATGGCCTTCGGAAAGTTTATGTAACCAGCAAGGTTGTGGGTTATACCATTCAAACCCAGGCTCTACACCATTTGAGGGAATAGTCGAAAGGGCGATCCAAAATTCATCCAAAGGTCGCTCTGAACTTCTCCCCCGAGTATGACTACTTCTAACCCAAACCAGCATACTAAGCCAAGTATGTCATGTGACATCATATGTCAACAGGTTCGAATAGGGCATCCAGACTAGGCAATCCCTAGGAGGAATTTTGTTCCAACAAAGCTCCGTGATATGTGGAAATTCTTTGATTAATTTCATACTATTTCACTCTTTACATGTGTTTGTTATGCTTGATCACCACATTCATGCCTTGTATTGAGTTTGTTACATAGGTAAATTTAGATGACCAAGTCTTGTGCCTATGCCAAGTGACAAAAGAACTATTGCCAAGTTCTTGAAATTAATCAACATGAAAAGGTAGAATAGATACCATGTTCTAGGCCTTGTGTGTTTTATTGATTTTCATTGTATTATGCTTTCTCGAGGTGCAACTTAGTAAATACCATGCTAAATACTTCGAGAATGAATAGCTTAAAGAGTCGGTATCATGCCTTAGGTTAACAAACATGAGCATCTCAATATGTCTTATAACATTATGCATTTCGTTACTTTAGGAAGGTGGTTATTGGTGGATACAGAAACCCTAACCCGTTTTCTCGTTGTTCTAAATCTTATTCCAAAACCGTTTTCTTTTAATTATTTAATTTTTCTCTTTTTCTATTTTTATATTTTTATATTTTCAATTTCAAATCATCGTCCATCTATTCCGTTAAATCTCTTTGTGCATATTTGTTAGTTTTGTGAATAAATTAATTTAAGTTCTTAGGAATCATAATCTAGACACCTATTAGTGCAATCCTCGTGGGAATGATCACATATTTGGTTTCTATATTATGTGTTTGATTTTGTGCACTAGCGAGTTTAAAATGTGTAATTAGTAGCTTAATATTTAGGTTGCTAGCATAACACCATCTCCAATATAATTTCATATAGTGATACTTTACATCAATGTGTTCTTCTTAAGAACTACCAATTCCTAAAAGATGACGAACTTATTATCATAAAACATATTGGCATACTACATAGGAATACAATATGGATATATATCAATCACAAACATACTGCGGAGTACTTACAGCCCACATTATAACACAATTTTGTTTCTTAATTAGTTAAGAAGCGATGATTATGTTTTTAATCAGCAAAAATGCACTATAATAGGGAAAAAAACACATATAATTATTACTTAATTCAATAAATTTCATACCTTGAGTTCTTGCTAGTCTCTTGACTTCTTGTCAACGTGCTTTTTTTTCAAAAAGAGGACCCCTATGGTGGCTTTGCCATGGTAGTCCACCCTTTCAAGGGCTGAGAAGACTCATAGAGGCATTCAGCCTCCCCTAGACACAATTCACCAACACTAGGAATCGAACCCAGGACGTGCCGTGTGGAATACGGACCTAGAATTCGTGCCCAACCATTGGCCCATCCTGTAGTGGTTCTTAATTAAAAACATAAGCAATCATCAGTGAAGATGAACACTGCACCCTCGTGGTGGTTCTTGTCAATGTGCTTGATTAAAACATAATCCACTTCTTTGATTAAAAACATAAACCGAAATAAAGTTTGTTTGGGTCCCCCACAGAAATCCGAAACAATGTTTCCGTTGGGTCTCCCATTAATTGATTAATCTCTTCAAGATTGAAAACTTTAATTACCGTTCATATATTGTAGACAATTTCTTTTTTCTTTTTTTCCCACTGTGCTAATTATTTCTATTAGAACCTGGTAGCACATCACTAGCCATATCATTTTCATGATCGCAAATTATATCTCCCACTTGATCATTGACAATATATTGGTTTTTAACCATATCTTGGTCTTCAGTGAAATTTTGTGCCTCCGTGGCTTTTCTTTGATACATGATTTACATATAACATAAGTAGGTTGATATCAGTCTGGGAATTGTATCCTCTCATGAACAAGAATCAAATCATCTTCTATATGCTTGAGAATAGCAGCACAAGCCATTTCATTATTATTCTCCCACTTTGTATAACCCCAACCCTGAGTGATGCAGTGCATGAAGGGGAAATTCATTGAGCTCTCATATTTAGATGGCTAATTTATATTAAATTTCATCTCTTAGTAATTTGTATTTTGGTAAGTTTTGTTTTAATTAAGTATTTGCGTTGGGACTTGATGATTATTTATGAAGTTGTAGTGGACTAGGAAGTTGTGTTAGTATTTAATTAGGCAGCTGGCTTGGCTTTTTAAAAAGGCTAGAATTCTAGAGGTTGGGGACAGATTATGTATTTGAATGAATTTGTGAATAGAGCTTGGCTTTCATCTTAGTCTTCTTCTCTAATGTTGGTCTAATTGATTCTCTACCCTCATCTTTTCCCGCATCACCGAGATCCTTCAATTGTCTCTCACTTTAAATTGTATACAAAGTTTTCTCATGGATTAGAAGATATGTGGTCCCTCTTTTCCATGTGCAATGATCAATTGTCATATGCAATGCCAAGGTTCTAAAAGACGCTAAGCACAAATTGAGCAGTGGGTTGGGGCATAGCGCCTAGGCAGCTACACGGGGGCCTAGCCGGATTTAAATAAATTTATTACAGATCTTATATATAAGTGCCTATTTATACTTACAAAAATACATACTTTGTATTTGGAGACATAAATTGAAAAATAAAATGACATAAAAGATTAAAGTATTATAACATATTGAAAATATGAAGAATATGCATATAATGAGTGTTCATTCAAGTATTCAACCAGCCTCTTACTATTTATTGAACAAAAATAACATCCAAAATGAAAGTTATCGTTTTTATATCTAAATGGGAGTTGCGACCTAGGCGGGCTAAGTGGACACCTAGGCAGCCTAAGTGTTAATCGGGACGGTAACCAGCCACCTAGCGCCTAGGAGGGGATTAGACGACGCTAGGTGAGAATTTGTAAATGATCATTTAGGTTCTGGTCCTTAATCAACTTAATTGATAAACTAGAACCTTGTTTGTTTAAATATTTTGATCGAGGTCCTTAACATTATTAAGAGATTTAACTCATGTATTTAATGTCCCACAAATTATGAAATTTAAACAAATTCAAATAAACTTTTTAAAAGATAATAAATACTTAAAATAAATATTAGAGTAATATTGTTCTTCACAAAATTATAGCAAGAAAATAATGTACCCACATAATTATTAACTTTTTAAAAAAATAACTACTGATATATTTTAAAACATAAAATAAATACATATAATTAGCATGGGTACATTTAGTAAAATTAAAAATGGTTACAAATAGATAAAAAAATATGGGTACAAAGGGCACAAAAAGAAATTAATAAATGGGAGTTTTAACGAAAAGCCCGCGGTACTATTCACTCTAACGAAAAACCACATTTTTACACTAAAAAGTCAAACCTGGTACTATTCATTTTACCCTTTATTTTATCCTTATCATTAAAACTCAAAGTTTTCAAGCCCTTTTCATTAGTTTTCCAATGGGTACAAATTAAAAATGAAAAGAAAATTGGTACAAATTAAAAAAGGGCTACAAATTAAAAATGGGTACAAACTAAAAATAAAAACATATGATAAACAAAATTTAGCCATAAATATAAATATACCAAAGGTAATATTTCTAACACTAAATGAATATTCCTTCAAAAAAACACTAAATTAATATATATAGAAATAAAAAATATTTTTATTATTGAAATAATTAATGATGTTTATTAATATCTAAAGATCTTGATCAAAATTTAAAAATGAATAAAATTTTAATAAATGGAGACACACCTTTTTTTTTTTTTTGGAAAGTAGAAAAGTTTATTAAACACCAGTCAAATGTACAAACAGAACATAGGCCCAGCAAACACCAATAACCAAACAAAAAAGGGCCTAACACAAAGGAAAACTGAAAATGAGCCCAACAACCTAAGAGCCCAGAAAACAACACAGCCGAGAAGCTTCCACTGATTTCTCCACCGACAGAAGTCCAAGCCATCCAATCAAGATGTCGTCCACCTCCGAGTATCGCCTCCTCCGACACCACCTGAGCACAACCATTAGTAAGAGATAGTCGGCAACCAAAAGAGAAGCCAACTAGCAGTATGAAGCTCGTGGAAACCCACAAGCAATGTTGCCAAAAACGGCAAATAACCAAGAGAATGTGGTGGTGTAGAGCTGGTGAAAACACCAGACCTCTACACACGAACTCGATAGAAGACATGGCTGAAAACCAAAGCAAGGAAGAGCCGAGAAAAGTTAGACCCGCAGGTGTAGAAGAATTGGCTAGGCCGAAGGGAAAATTTGGGAGAAACATCAGTAGGAGCAAGGAGAAGAGGACTCGGAGGACACAGCTACCAACCCCAGCCAGAGCTAGGGCTAGTGCCACAGGGGAGAAAAACTCCCAGCTAGGAGAGAAAAACTCCCACTTTCCACTCAATAATAACAATACTATATTCTAAAAAAAGTTAAATAAGGCTGATACTAATTTTATCCTCTAAAATAATGGAAACAAACTAGTAAAGGCATAAACTTACAAAGGATCGTTGCAAGCAGTGGCGAAGCCACGTGGGAGCGACGAGTGGCGGTCGCCACTCCCCTCGCCGGGAAACACCACTGGACCCCAGGTCTTCGCCACTCCCCTCGCTCTCGTCGGAATTCATGGTGGAGGAGATTAACAGAGGTCTGGAAGAAAGTCGAAGAAGGGATTACGGTGGGGACGACGAAGGAGGGGGTGGGAGTGGGATCGACGGGGAAGGAGATGCGGTTGCGATGGATGGAGGAGAGGTTGATGGAGGAGGTGTGGGGATGAGATTGACGAAAAGCGGTTGGGGGTGTCGGGTCTGGGAGAAAAGCAAGGAAGAAGATGGGTGTTTGGATGTGGGTTGAAGATAAAGTTGGGTGTTTGGTTAACAAGATAACAAGTATTCGGGAAGAGTTTTAAATGACAAGTGTTTTAAAGTTGGGTGTTTGGTTAACAAGATAACAAGTATTTGTAGTTTTATTTTTGGGAGTTTTAACAAAAAAACTCCTGGTACTGTTCACTTTTAACGAAAAACCACATTTATACATTTCTCTGGTGTTATTCACTATACCTTTAAAAAGGGTTTTTCATTAAAAATGAAGTTTTTTGGACTTTTCTTTAGTTTTCTTTTTATTTTTAAGTCTTGTATGTATTTTTATTTTCTCTTTTAAGACTCCCACCGTATTTATCTTAAACTGTCACATTATTTATAAATATTGTATTACTTTTAAAAACAATGTAAATATTGTTTAATGCTTATTTTACGATAATTTAAATCTATCTAGGCTCCCGCCTAGATCTCGTCTAGGCACCTAGCTGCTAGGTCTCAGTCCGCTGTTTGATTAGTACCTAACATTTTTTAGGATCTAATCCTAACCAATTTAAGTTTCTTACATTGGCTTAGATATTATTGCTTACAACCGCTTGGGTGGAGAGACCATTTTCTGCTATGAATATTGAGTCAAAACTTTGCACTATCTAATGTGAAAGTAACCGCTTCGATTGAACTTTATACTCTTTTGAATTTCGCCCCTCCCCTCTGAAAATCCTGGCTTCGCCACTGGTTGCAAGTTCTTTAAAGTGCTAGTCCTGATTAAGGATTTCAATGCAAAACACCAAAGAGCATAGATTAGAACCAACCAATTAGCCTAATAACTACAACCAGCCAATTTTTGTGTCTTCTGTAAAATCTTGAGTTCTCCTTGTACAGAAATACCTGCATCAATGTCTCTTATACGATGAACTGTCCATGCGATTCATACCAGGACTCAAGTTCTTGCGAGCGCGGATTCAGAGAAACAATTTCAATTTGTATGAGCCTTTTCTTAAAATCAGGCACGTTTTACACAATTCCGGAACCGTGTGCCTATCTGTATCCCTTTTGATATTGCTGATTTTTCTAAACCATTAAACTCAAATTATGGTTGCCACTTAGTACTACGATCTAGTAGTATTATTCTTCACTTGTAAGTGAAAGGTGATTCGATTCTTGCTAAAGGCGAATTTGAACCACATTATTGCTAGCCTATTATGAGGCTAAGCCCACTCTTTCCCCTCGTTGATAATATCGTTTGTTAAAAAAAACTCAAATTCTGGTTGTAATTATTTTTTTGTTTTTTTTATTTTTACTTTTTTTTTGTTTTATTATGTGATATTTGTTTGGGAAATTTTATTTGAATACACCCAGTGGCGGAGCCAGGATTTTACATGAGGAGGGGCCTCACTTAATGTTAAAAAAATAGATAATGATTACAAAAGGGTATAATACACGCTTGGAGCTGTGATCTAATTAAATTTTTTTGAGGCGCTAAATGCTTTTTCCATGTTAAAATTAATCTTCCAGTATTAAGTCAATATAGAGAGTAGTTAATCAAGATTAAAGAGGATTAAAAGAAATTAACCTTCCAATATCAAGTCAATGAAAAATGTTAGGGGATCATGTTTTTAGACCATATTATTAGTAAAGAGTTAAAGAGAACACAGAGATTTACAAACCTTAACATTGTTTTGAGTTGAAAATTTGGAGGGCAAAATACATGAAATTCAACAAGGGAAGGAGAAAAAGCTCAAAGTTTATTATTCTTTAGGTTGACAATATAAAATAATATCTTTTGATAAAACTCAAGTAAATTTTAGATTTTAATTTTAAGAGTTATTAACTTGTATACAAAATAAGAGTTAGATTTAGTTTTAGGATGAGTGCAGTTGGGTGAAAATAAAAAAGACCTCTTATTTTAATTATTGTTGAATAGAATTTAAAAGTTTTGTGTAAACTAAAAGATGTATAATACTAAGTTTATAAAAAATAAATAAATATATAATACTAAATATTTAGAGGGGCTTAAAGAGTGAGAGTAGGCCTAGGCCTATGCTAGGCATATATTGCCTCCGCCCCTGAATACACCTAACCTCTTTTTACACCCCACTTAAATTTTAAATGTGAAGTTTATTTTTTACCTTATATCTTAATTATCATAAAGTACAAGTTAAAATTAACTATAAAACTAAAATTTATCAATAAACCCACACCTTGTATTACTATCACATAATCTTTCTCTTATGTTCTATTTTGCCTAAAATCCTAAGATGCTCTCAGATAAAATAAGCTATTTTCGGT
The DNA here is from genome assembly GCA_035220775.1 of Malus fusca. Taxonomy (NCBI): domain Eukaryota; kingdom Viridiplantae; phylum Streptophyta; class Magnoliopsida; order Rosales; family Rosaceae; genus Malus; species Malus fusca. The sequence goes on along the minus strand of CM069061.1, from coordinate 12,902,122 downwards.
TTGTGCAAGTTTTGTTTTTCAATTAATTCTACATTAACTCCATTTGTAAGATTTGAAGGCCTAAACTCACTAGAATCTAGACAAAGTAAAAGTGGAAGACTAGACGATCATCGGTAAAATGTTTCCTTTTTCTTTGCACGCATGTTCGTGCCTCTCTTGGTTTAGCTTGACAGGCAAAGTTTATATGCTTTTGTTGGAGTCGTAATAATATTTTTTGGTTATGTATGTGAAATTGTAGAATTTGTGATTGTATTGATATATTTTTGCACTGCGAATACAAGGATTTATACAAACAACTAGATACTATTCTAGGTAAAAGAATCCTAATTCGGGATTATGTTAATCCTAATTGGGGATTATGTTCAGAGTGGGAATGTGATAGATTCAGTTTCTGAACCTTTTATATACTGTGATTTGGTCAGTTGTTGCTCTTTAATCTCCGAACTTTAAAATCCTAGCTTTATTTCGTAGTAGCAATATCATAACTTCATTCATTTGAACCATTTCAGTATTGGCTTCCTATTTTTGTTTGTTATTCTTCTCGCCTCCGAAACTTACCTAGGTTTTGTTCGAAATTTTGGCACGATTAATCTGCCATTCCGGGTTCATATAAATTGGATTGATAATGGTGTGTTGTTTCGCTTATCTAACTAGTCTGAATTCGGTTTTGGCTTCAAAAGATTCAAAACCTAGTCCCCAAGAGTGTTTCTGCTTGTTATTGTCCGCATGGATAGTTCAACGGTTTTAAATTCTGATAAATTTATGTTTGATGCTAAGAGTGGTGTGTTCTTGTAAAGCGTCAGAAGATTGAAAGAAAATATGACGGATATGTCGAAAGGTAAAAACTTCAGAGAAGAGAACGTATGCTTTGAGTTTGATTTTTTATTTTTTGAATGAGTGTAAAGATAATTTTACATATTAATTGGGTTTGTGACGGTTGTTTAGGTAGTAAATTTATGTTTAAAGATATATTGATAGTTTAATTAAAAATAATATGGGTATAGAGAGTAAGTTTGGTGTAAATAGAGGTTAGATGGGTTTAAATAAAATTTCCCTATTTGTTTACAGGCTTTGTCAAGTTAAACCAATTTGCAAATTTTGAACGAGTCACTTCAGTTATGAAGTTCCAGTCACTCTAATATCCCAATATCATTGATTCACAACCCAGATATTTGATTTCAACCTGACCAACTTCAATATCATGAACCAGACGAATAAAAACCAGATTTCGTCCCTTCGGTTCCTAATCTCTTTTCCCTTTTCAAATTTCTCCCTTGTATAATATCAAAGAGCCTTGCTTTGATACCACTGTAGGATTTCACATGACTGTTACAAGATCTAACTCTAATGTTATTAGACTATTGATTACTATGCGGTAGTGTTAAGGGAGAAATAGCACACCAAAGGAAAGAAGACTATGTTTCACATTGAATGAATTGTCTGAGGAATGAATCCTCCATATATAGACTTTATCGTATCCTTTCCAAAGTTGTGAGACTTATCTGAATGGTCTTCTCCTTTTATGATAAGACACATCACTTATAAAAGAGTATATGATAAGTCATGGTTAAGTGTATATCAGTACACCAATCTTATGGTGCACTTCAGTTTGTGTTTGCTTGAACTGCCTTCATTTCCCATTGTTTTATACGACTTTGTTTAAAATACATGTATTTATTTTTATTAATATCATTCCTTACTATGTTCATGACATATCAATTATATCATTCACCCATTTTATAACATGTGAATTAGTATTATTGTCAATATCATAACATGTGAAATAGTAACATCACTTGACGGTGTGACCATCACCAAGCAAGACTCACTCTTAACCAGTTCCTTCCAAGTAATTAAGAATATTTATTTCGGCATTCGAAAGGCTAGTTAGGTAGAGAAAAAACTGAGGGTGTATGCAAATCCCGCAAAATCCAATTGAATGGTACGAAACACACCTCTCTGATAATTAATTCTTTCAAATAATGAAGAAAGATAAAACTTATAAATGTTAGCCTTATCAGGTTATACAATTAAAACACAAATGAAGGAGTGACTGACCTGATTCCAATGGTAGTTATCGAAGATGCAGCAGCCATGCAAGCAAGACGTGATCGATAAAACTCCAATCTTTATGTTTGCCGTGACAAACAGAAAAACACCAACTCTTCTGTAAACTCCTAGCTTTATGACAATGCTCTATGGGAAGCCTTAGTTGTCGTGTCTAGGGTTAGCAGGGACCGGTGTTTATATACTAGCCAAAAAGTCTTAGATTCCGTCCATAAGGGAAAACTAAAACTCTCATTTCTTGGCTCTCAAGTAAAATATCATAATCATATATTATTAAGGATTCCATCAATCCTATTTCCAATATAAGACACCTTATATAGAATTAATATCTTTAAGAGATTAAATCACAATTAACATTATTCTCCAATATTACATTCCTACTACATGTAGTAGACCACTTAAGGTTGATTTATATTGGATAAATCCAACATTCTCCCACTTGGTCTACAAAATGTAATATTCACGTTTATACTTGAGATTGGAGACTAATGTCACTTTAGTGGCCATGTAACAGTGATTACATCTCGTCCTAGCAGCTTCTGTCAAATGCATTTCTTAACATGGAACTAACAAGGTTGTAGGATTGACACAACCCAGAACCTTCATAATCACACATGCTAAGATCCTCATTAACATGAAACACAAATTATGATCAAGAGATGAAACTTTAAATAAACTTTAAATTAACTAAAATGTCTTACTTTATATCATCTCAGGTCCACCTTATTGTAACTCACAAGTTACACTTTATGCTTTTTCGAAGCCTTAAATCTGCCAATGCAGATATCCTTCATCTAATGAAACCACCATAACCTGTAGGTGTGAATACATCTCCAAAACAATCATGCATCACTTTCATTAGATCAATAATAATACAAACGATGTTTGTAGCCAATGGACACAACTGAAAATACCAAATAGGTACATGTCCAAGTAAAATATCCCAAAAACTTCATAAAACAAATTAATTCAACACTTGTGAGCAAGATGAATTAATATGTTTTTGACACTGATCTATGCACCATACCAGTTACTTTCATAGTGATTTCCAACACCTTTGGGCAAGATGGAAATCATCATAATTGAGGTAGTGCACAAACCATGTCATGCCATTTAATATGCAATTTCATAACAACTTGATATCTGATATATATTTCATCAAATAATTGACTAGCACACGAAAAATGTGACTTAATGAATCCAACTGGAGATTAAATTGAATACATGGATTCTATACATACTTTATAGGTCATCTGCAAATGTAAGGCATTACTAACACGAAACTCAAACTCCCACTGATTTGCAACATCGTTACTTAATTTGCAAATCAATACTTAAATCATACTTTTGAAAATATGCCTTTGGGAATAGCCTTACTTAGTCAATGAATGCATATTACCTCAATGAAAGGTACAACTAAGCATGAAAGCATTCATTGCTGTTTACACAAAAAACGTGCATCCAACAACCATCTTATATGTATTAATAAGTCCACATTTATGCTAAGTCCTTATGAGCCCCAAAACAATATGATCAATCGAGAAATCTAAATGATTGCAAGTAATAGAAAATGTACGCATATACCAAGTATCCATTTGTGCAACTTAAACATATTATAGACATTCAAGTAACACAAATTCATGGAAGATAGAATAATGCTTTAATAGATTCATGCAAGTCCACTTAGTGCTCAAAATTTTAGAACAGCTCCCACTAAGTTATCAGAGTTTATACTTGCAAATAAGTTAATGAGTGTGAAGCCCAATTTTCGTTCACTAATTCTCCCACTTGGGCAAACACTCATTAATATATTCTTTCAAAGATGTACCTAAAGAAAATGTCTTTATATATTAGAGATAATAAAATAAACATCACAACCAACATAAAGTTGTCAAACAGAATTTCAGCAATGAGTTACACTTACTTTAGAATTTTTCATAATTAATTTACAAGCTTGATTGCCACCAAAGTTATACTGATCAAAATAGACATACTAATCTTCATAAAATAGAAATACAGAGCCATTTTGGGTCAAAATAGTAGTCTAAAGTCACGTCTCAAAAAACATCACAATCTGCCAGTAAAAACTGTCTATACGAGCATGGGTTACTAGTAAATTCACCATAATTAACATACATGGCAGAAAATTACGAAAATTTGCAGACACATATTAGACATCTATATGTTAAACATATCCAAAATTCAGGTCATTTGGTGACCATTAGACATGTCATTCACCCGATTTAAATCAAGACACGTAATCTGCCAGAAACAATTATGTGCTTCTATCATGAATTTATGCATCCATAACAAATTCAATTTCATATCATTTCAATTTAGATGTCCAAAGGAAACTTTAGTAGTCAAATTTCATCCTCTAAACCGACATCATAACTCAAATTGAAAAGATTTTCAAGAATAAGACTTAAACAATGCGTACCTTAGCAATCCTCGATTAATCTTCATGGGTCCAATACTTTGCATCAACAAGTCTCATTAAGAGACACAAAATATGTCATGATGCAACTGATTTCCATGCCTTCAAACCACAACCTTTTATGGGGCTCATTGTGGAAATATTTGTCACTAATGGCATGGAACTTTATCCCAATAAACTTCATGAAACTAAATTAATTTACACCTGTAGGCAAGAAAAATAACTAGTTTCTAGTACTAGATTTTATGCCACAAAAGTTCCTTCATGAAAAACTTCAACACCTGTAGGCAAGATGAAGGTTTTCACAACTTCTGTGAAATAAAACCCATACTATGCCATCTTAATTAAACTAAAAGAAGTAATCCACACCTGTAGGCAAGAAGATTATCCCTTTTATTCTAATTAAGATGCAAAGTTGACCGAAGTAACTCAAAAACATAGTTCCATCATCAACTAAGCCGTTGCTTCTTGCTTAGTTGAAAATGCATTGGTCAACTCCGTCCTGAAACAATACAAGAAGTCACATAGATTAATTAACTGTAAGTGACAAAATTAGGATAACCTGATTCGAGCTTCGAGTCTTGCCAACAAATGGCACTAATTCCTTCATGACTCCCTTTGACATTAAATTAATCTCAAAAACCTGAGAGCATACTTGAAGGAGATTAATCACATATAGAACAAGTTTTCACCACAAGAATGTCAATACTTATCAATATGGAGTCTGTTTGTACCATACTTGACCAATCTCGAAACTACTTAGCACCGGTCAACGTTATACCGTCAAGGATCCAGAAGAGCTTCCCTTCAACCAGGAGGCCAATCACAATGCGACACGTGTCAACATCAGAAGCCAATCACAATGCGACACGTGTCGACATCAGAAGCCAATCACAGCGCGACACGTGTCAACATCAGAAGCCAATCACAACATGACACGTGTCAATGTCAGAACAAAACTAGAAACTCTCTTCTATAAATAGGGATCATTCTCCCACAATAATCTCTAATGTCATTTTGTACTAAACTATTCACTAGAACTCATAAAAGGAGAGCTTGAACCAATGTATTTGTGTAAACCCTTCACAATTAATGAGAACTCCTCTACTCCGTGGACGTAGCCAATCTGGGTGAACCACGTATATCTTGTGTTTGCTTTTCTGTCTCTATTCATTTATATACCTATCCTCGCTAGTGACCGAAGCAACCAAGCGAAGGTCACAAAACCTGACACTTTCTGTTGTACCAAAGTCCTTGCTGATTTTGTGCATCAACATTTGGCGCCGTCTGTGGGAAAGACACTTACTCCCACTCTCTTCAGCTTTGTCAAGCTGGTTTCCACCGCTCGTACACTTTCTTTTGGCCAAGCATCTCTCTCCAACATGGGGAGCGAAAGAAGCCATAGCACACAGAATGACACCCCCATTGGACCTAGTATGAAGCAACGAAAGCAAGAAGGAAATAGAGTTACTCTTCAAGCTAAAGTCGATGAGCTAGAAGCTCAGAACAACAAGATAATGATGAGGAACGAGGTCCTCCAAGAGCAATATGAAAAGCTTTTCGAGAGGCTTCACGAGGCTAGGCATGCTCAAACACACAAGTTCGTTGCCCCTGTCGAGGTCAACAATCATCTGAATGCCCCCCAACACGGAGGGTCACCGATATCCAACACGGACATCCCTGACAGGGATCGAGCTACCCATCAATGTGACAATCAACATGAGACTTCTCTCAACCCTGCCGCTTCAACCCGAAGCAGAAGAAGTAGAGGAAAACACCTCCTCACAGAGGGAGTGGAAGGATCAAAAGCCGTCTATCGTGATTGTCGAGACTTCCTAAAGCAACGTCGAGATAATCCCATCCACATAAGCTCGAATATCAATGACCCAAGAGTTTTTGAAAGACTCGGTCCTCTTCCACGACCCAGGCCAATCACCAATCTAGGGAATGGGCAACAGGTCCTAGAAGAACATGAAGGTACAGGGGACTCGGAAATATTCCGACATACTCACTCTAGGAGTCAGTGTGGCGAGTCCAAGGAAAAATCACGCTATCTTGATCAAACTTTCCTACTTCCAAGAGGCGATGGGGACTTACGGAAGAAAACTTCAGTGGTGCACGGCTCCACTCAGGACCCCCTCGTCCTACAGCTCCTGGATGAAGTAAACAAGTTGAAGGCTGAACGTCAAGCCGAGATACCCGACTGGAACCAACCCAGGCCTGGCCCCCTCACAAGAAGGATCCTCAACACCCCCCTCCAAGCGAAGACAAAGCAGAAGCTTGACTTACAACTCTATACTGGAAAGGAAGACCCGATTGAACACCTTAACCTCTTTGAGTCCACCATGGTATACCGGAGACACACCGACGAAGAACGGTGCCTTCTTTTCCCCTCGACCCTCTCTGGCGGAGCTTTAAACTGGTATTGCCGTCTTCCACCTGAGACAGTAGACTCATTTGAAGAGTTGAGGAAGCTGTTTGTCTCTCAACATATCTTCCAGACCGATCGCTTGCATTCTGCAGATGACTTGTACACTATTCGCCAGAAGCCGGACGAGTCATTACGAAAGTATGCTGGCCGCTTCAGCCATGAGTATTCTCGCTGCGCTGAGGCAGATGACAAGACCGCCCTCAAGGCCTTCACGGCAGGCTTACGTGACTGTTTCTTCAAATACATGATCAATGCCAACACTTGGAAGACTTACTCTGAGGTGATGGCACAAGCTTACAACCATGCTTCCGCCGAGGCAAGGACATATCAAGGGAAACCCCCTACAGTCACCCCTTATCAGCAAGTAGGGAGTGGAGGCCAGATCCAACTGAATGAGAAGACCTCAACCTTCCAAACGGTAGCAGCATACCCCCCTGCTTCATTTAATGCTTCGCCAAGTCAGCAGACATATCAATCCCAGGGCAAAAGGAAAGATTTCCATCCTCACCAATCTCATTTTAATAAAAAGAATAAAGGACACTATCGCGATAACTCAGGATATCGTCACAATAACGCCCGTCCCCAGGCAGTCAACGCAGTGGGACAATCACGTGTTAAGACAGGTCCTACCCCGAGGTATGAGACATACACATCTTTGAACGCTACATGCGCGGCCATCTACCCCAGTATAGCTCACCTGATACCAAAGCCAAAGCCAAGACAGCCAGATTACAAGTCCACGAAGAACACGGGCATGTTTTGTTGCTACCACGAGTATAATGGCCATGATGGCGAGAAGTGCATCATCCTCCGTGATCATATTGAAGCTTTGGCACGTGAAGGAAAAATTGATCAGTTCCTCCTTCACCCTCCAAGGGATAACCGTAACCAACGCCATGTGAATGTGATATATTCCATAAGCGGCGGCACACCCATGTCTGAATCTTCCAATAGGGCCATGAAAAACAGTGAACGAACTTTGAAACCTGGCCATCAAGTGTTTCACGTGGAAGACATCAGGGGAGGCAAGTATCAAAAGCTTAACTGGGATCCAATATGTTTCTACCCTGAGGAAGAAAGAGGTATCATCTACCCTCACAACGACCCGCTGATTGTGGAGGCTCACATAGCAAATTTTGATGTGAAACGAATCCTGATAGACACAGGTGCTTCAGTCAATATCATGTTTGCTGAAGCTTTCAAGGCACTTAATGTAGCTGAACACTTGCTCGATCGCTCGATTTCTCCTCTGATAAGCTTCTCTGGCGATATCGTACAACCTTTAGCGAGTATACACTTACCCCTCACCATTGGTACAGGCCCCTACACAGCTACTATTACCACTAACTTCCTAGTGGTCAATTGCCCGACAGCATACAATGTCATCTTCGGGCGCACAGGCATCAATGATCTCAAGGCCATGGTATCCACACATATGTTGTTGATGAAGTTTCCAACCCCTTTTGGCAATGGATACATCAGGGGAGATCAACTTAGTGCTCGATCATGTTACAACACTTCAGTTAAGCAACAACACCTGCCTGTCCCTAAGGAGACCCTCTCTATACATAACCAAGTAGTAAAGACCAGTTCAGATGAAGCTAACTCGGATCTTCATGATGGCAACAGTCAACCTGATGACCCTCGAGATGACTCCTTCACCCAGCAAGCACAACCCGCTGAAGAGTTAGAGAATGTCTTTATCTCCAAAGACCATCCAGATCGCATGGTGAAGATTGGCACCACTTTGTCACCACCTATGCGGCTGTCGTTGATCTTATTTTTGCAAGAGAACGCCGAGGTCTTCGCTTGGTCATATAAAGATATGCCGGGCATCGCTTCCGATATCATCTGTCACCACTTGAGTATTGATCCCAAGACCAAACCAGTAAAACAGAAGCGAAGATCTTATGATGTTGAACGATACGAGGCGATGAAAGCAGAAGTTGAAAAACTCAAGGACATAGGTTTCGTCCGTGAAGTCAATTACCCAACATGGGTAGCAAATGTTGTCCTTGTTAAGAAAAATCCGACCAAGGAAAGTCTCATGCTTCAAAAGGTCTTGTGGAGAATGTGTGTCGACTACACCGACCTAAACAAATGATGCCCGAAGGATAGTTTCCCCCTTCCTCTCATTGATAGACTTATAGACTCTACGGCAGGGTGTGAGCTCTTGAGCTTCATGGACGCTTATTCAGGATACAACCAAATCCTCATGAACCCCTCAGACCAAGAGCACACAGCCTTCACTACTGACAGGGGACTATATAGCTATAAAGTCATGCCTTTCGGCCTAAAGAATGCAGGAGCAACTTATCAGAGACTGGTCAATTCAATGTTCGCCGAACAGATTGGGAAGAGCATGGAAGTTTACGTTGATGATATGCTAGTCAAGAGCAAACATGCTGACCAAAACATCACCAACCTATCTGAAACTTTCACCATTCTAAAGAGGTATCGAATGAGGTTGAACCCCAACAAATGTGCCTTCGGCGTGGGCTCTGGCAAATTCTTAGGCTTCATGATTAGCCAACGAGGCATTGAAGCTAACCCTGAAAAGATCAAAGCAATCCTCAACATGAAAGAGCCAGTAACTTCAAAAGACATCCAAAGCCTTACTGGCAAGGTGGCAACCTTAACCAGATTCATCTCTAAGGCCACAGACAGATGTGCTCCTTTCTTCAAAGCACTCAAGGGAAATAAGAAGTACATTACATGGACGGAGGAATGTGCCGAGGCATTCAAGAACCTCAAAGAGTACATGAGTAAAGCCCCTCTGCTCTCCAAACCAGAAGTTGGTGACACTCTCATTATCTATCTATCGGTTTCGGCTTCAGCAGTCAGTTCTGTTCTTATTCGAAAGGACAGTGGTGTCGAACGGCCCGTCTACTACGCTAGCAAGGCCCTACAAGATGCGGAGACACGATACTCCAACATTGAGAAATTAGCTCTAGCATTGGTCATGTCTGCTCGAAAACTTCGCCCTTATTTCCAAGCACACGCCATCATCGTGCTTACTAATCACCCTCTTCGACAGATACTCCAGAGTCCTGACACGTCTGGGCGAATGATCAAATGGGCGATAGCATTGGGTGAGTTTGTCATCTCCTACCAACCAAAACCAGCCGAAAAGGGTCAAGCAGTAGCAGATTTCATCGCCGACTTCACATATCCTGTTGACATTGCTTCTACACCTGAAGCAGTAGCTTCACTACCATCGGAAGCTCAGAAGATAGAATCAACAACCCCAGCATGGAGTCTGTATGTTGATGGCTCATCGAACCAACAGGGCTGCGGAGCAGGATTAGTCCTCACTACCCCCGACAAAGTGGCGATGGAATACGCTATTCGTTTCAAATTCAAGGCATCGAATAACGAGGCCGAATACGAAGCCCTTCTAGCAAGCTTACGTTTGGCCAAGCACCTTGGGGTTAAACAAATTGATATCTTCAGTGACTCCCAATTAGTGGTCAACCAGGTCACGAACAACTTTGATGCTAAGGATAGCTCCATGGCGGCATATCTCGCGCAAACACGACTTTTGCTCAAGCACTTCCACTACAAGATCACCCAAGTTCCTCGAGCGGCAAACAGTCATGCAGACGCTTTGGCTCGCCTCGCCTCGGCAGTGGAAGACAAGATTGGGAGAAAAATTCATGTCGAATTGTTGGCGGCACCAAGCACCATGGTCGCGGAAGTGTGCAATTTACAACAAGGAGATAGTTGGATCACCCCAATTTATAAATTCCTTGCTCATGGCACCCTCCCAAATGACAAAGTCCAAGCTAAGCAGATTCGATACAAGTCTGCCCGCTACCTGATCATTAATGACCAGCTCTACAAGCGCGGTTTTACCCTGCCATACCTAAGATGCCTTACACCTGTGGAGGCGGAAATTGTCCTACGGGAAATACATGAAGGAGTCTGTGGAGATCATGCTGGGTCTCGATCCCTAGCACACAAGACTTTTCGCCAAGGATACTATTGGCCAACACTCCACCAAGATGCCATCAGAATATCTCGCTCATGTGATAAGTGTCAACGATACGCAACTATCCCTCGCTCCCCTCCCGAGCCGCTCACTCCTATGATCAGCCCTTGGCCCTTCGCCCAATGGGGACTTGATTTGATCGGCCCAATGCCCGCAGGGAAGGGCAAGGTCCGCTATGCAATCGTTGCAGTTGACTACTTCACAAAATGGGCTGAAGTAGAACCCCTGGCAACCATTACTGAGGCAAAAATAGAAGACTTCGTATGGAAGAACATCCTCTGCAGATTCGGCATTCCCAATGCGATAGTCACGGACAATGGGCGGCAGTTCGACAACAAGAAGTTCAAGATGTTTTGCTCTAAGTTCAACATCAACTTATGTTTTGCCTCTCCAGCCCATCCCCAATCTAATGGACAAGTCGAGGCCGTTAACAAAATAATCAAGCGCACTCTGAAAACTAGCTTGGACAAAGCTAAAGGTTGTTGGCCAGCATTCATACCCCAAGTTCTTTGGTCATACCGCACTTCATATCGGACTTCCACAGGAGAAACTCCATTCTCACTTGCTTTTGGTACAGAAGCAGTTGTCCCGGTTGAGCTTGAGCAAGCAACATACCGAACCCAGAACTACATGCATAGTGAGAACGACAAAAACCTCACTCTCAACCTGGATCTAGTTGAAGAACACATAAATCAGGCTCACCTGAGGAATGTTGCCTACAAGCAGCGCATCTCCAACTACTACGACTCAAGGGTCAAACCTCGCTCTTTCAAAGTGGGAGACTGGGTACTGAAGAAAAGATTACTCTGTGATAGAGTCCCGAGTGAAGGAACACTTAGTCCTAACTGGGATGGACCGTTCGAGGTCGTCGGCATTAGCCGCCCTGGCTCCTACAAGCTCAGAAGCTCCGACGGCAAGACCCTTGGCCATCCATGGAATGCTGACCACTTGAAGTACTATTACAAATAGACTCACATTGTACAAGAGTTAAGCTACAGCCGTTCGGCATCCTATGTAACAAAAACCATTTGGTATGAATTCAATAAAGAGGTGATTTAGCCAACTCGGCCCTAAACTCTTTTACATTCTGAGCAATGAAACACTCAAGTGTTGAAGCTTTAACGCAAATGTTTCCAATACAAAATAAAATCTAAGTATGTGTCAACACGACTATACAAGGGATCTATGCAAACATAGCCAAACATTCATCAATGATAGGGCAAACACTTGAAGCTTGATAATACAAACACTTGCTTGATAATGCAAACACTCATAAACATGCAAAACAAAAAAAACTCTCAGGCTTATAATATGGCACATGCCATACAAACAACAAACTAGTGCAGGTAGAGTACATGCAGAAAGTGAAAGCACTTCTAGTCATCCTCATCTGAGGTTGAACCCCTGATCATATCACTCTGAGTCCTACCGCCATTTTCTGCATCTTCAAACTCATCATCACCCGGATGACTCTGCTCATCAGCACTAGCCTCATCGCCAGACTCATCTTCACTGCTAGAGTAAACTGCAAGGTCGAAGGTTTCACCTTTTCGATGATGCTCATCTATTTCTTCACGGTATTTTTGAAGAACGCTTCCATCATCATAACGATCAAGGACAGCCATCCACTTCCTTTTTTCAAAGTGAACTTCCCGGATACAGCGAGGTCTAAGGACATGGAGAAAGGCCTGGGAACCCAAGAACTCCTTCACGGCAGCTTCCTTCTCAGTCGGGATACTACTCTTCAGCTCAGAAACCTCAACCAAGGCACTATCCAACTCCCCTTTAACCTTGGAAACCTCGAGCGTAGTTGTCTCCAACTGTTTCTTAGTCGCCTCCAACTGTACCTTGAGTCTCAAGTTCTCACCATTCCGCCTCTTCAAACTCTCAAAATGTTGATCCTTGACTTGGATGGCCTCAGCCAAAGCTTTGCTCGTCTTCCTGGCATCATTCACAAGCTGCTTATTCTCTTTCAATTTCACCTTGCACCGCTCAGCCTCTCGCAGTCTGTCGTGATACTCAGCCATGACCTGCATGACAAGATGATCATCGCTACTAAAATAATGCTAATAAAGAGGAGAAAACAAGGAAATGACAAAGTAACACTCACATATGAAGACAGCTTCAACATCCGGTCGCAATCCGATTCATCTTTAGCTAAGGGCTCTCTGAGCTCATCGAAAGTAAATCGACGCCCTGCCAAGCAATTGTTGATATACCCAAAGTCCTTTGGCCGCATGGCAACCTTCAAATCCTTCCAAGGGACACTGCCAACCTCTTCCTTATCTTTACCTTCGCTGCTAGAACTAGGATCACCTTTCTGCCCAATGTGCTCCCTAACTGGAGGAACGATAGGATTGATAGTAGGAAGAGGAGGCAGCAATCGCCTATCTTCCCCGGCAATTATGGCAGCAGCACATCCAATGGCCTCAGCTTCAGCTTTCTTCGAGGCAGCAACCTTGAGGACTTCTTCTCGAGACTTAGTTTTAATGATTGGCCTCACTCGGTGCTTGCGAGCTTCTTTGTGAAACAGGATGTCTTCTGACGGTACTAACATGGGCACTCTCCTTTTCTTGGTGCTAGTCTCCACTTTCTTGCCCACCTTCTCCACTGAACAAGGAAAATCAAAGTAAGGAATACCACATTATATAAAAAAAAAAAAAGGGAAGAACAAGGATCAAATGAAGGATACAACTTACTTGCTCGTCTTTGGCACTCGGAAACTAAGGGCTGGAAACCGTACTTTCGAAACAAGGGTCGTAGCTTACCCAAGTGTCTATCTTCTTTGGGCACCCTCAGCACTTTCTCTACATCAGCTAGCTCCTGTCCGAAGAGTTTGATGGTGCCTCGTGTCACTGCATGAAGAAAAATCTTAGAAGCAAGAGAAAATTACAACAATAGCAAAAAATGAGAAAATGGATACATTACAACCTACAGTCTGGAAGTGAGTAGGAACACGTCGCTCAGGCGTGACACCCTTAGCATGCTCCCAATCATTATAAAGAAAGCACCAACGTTTCTTCCATGTGCAGTACGCCTTTCTCTTATCAAAGACAACACGCTCTCTCTCGCTCCGACATGCACATTCGGCATAACCAGTACATGCCTTCACCGGGCGCATCTTATAACAGTAGCGCCACTGATGGAAGGAAGGCTCACCTAATCCACACTCCATCCAAATAATATAAAACCCGATCAAGGTATCCCAGAAACCAGGGTTGAGTTGTCCAGGTGCATAACCAATAAAAGACAACATCCGTTGCAACCACGGATGCAAAGGTAAACTTACCCCCAAGGTCACTAATGTCTGGGTATAGAACATAACATGACCCTTGGACGGCTCAGAAGGCAATTCTTCACAACGCACCAAACGTATCCCTACACTACGGGGGATACTACATGATCGTCTTAGGGCCTCAAGCTGCTTTTCGCTATCTAACAAGTTATTTTCTAAATGGTCCGCTGTGAACTCAGAGTGAAATATGGGTATGGCGTCACAAACAACCCCCTCACCCACTACCATGGAAGAAGAACCAATATTGGCTAAGGTTTGACAATTGTGAGGATCATCCAACGTTTCTTTCGTACCAGACTCTAACAAAGGCCATGAAGACCCTGACATTGTAGGCTCAAACCTAGAGCTAGAGCTAGGAGAGCCCTTATCACTAAGACTTCCAGACTCCGACATCTACAACAAATAGAAACAAACTCTATCACTACATGAAGGATCAAAACATAAGGAAGCTCATAGGGCAGGAAGAAAAGATCAACCAGTTCATTATATTCCAAACAAAATACATGAACACTCAAACAATCCAACAAGAATGAAAACATCCGATCTAGTGGAGAAGACTACCAACCTGAAGATGGTGCAGCAAAGCAATGCCAGAATCCCTCTCAAGTAAAGAGCACTCTGTCTTCAAAAATCACTACAAGATGAGCAAATGAAGGTAAGGTAAAGAATGGAAACTTATCCTTCTTATATATAGTTCAACATGGCTATTGACATTCAAAATTCAAATTCAAACCATGAGAAAGGCCCACATGGAAAATCTTCAAACTTCTAACACTAGGGAATTTCAAAATTTCAAATGTTTCTGTTCCCCCTTCAAAAAATAAAAAATAAAAAAAAATAAAAAAATAATCCAAAAAAAAAAAAAAAAAAAAAGGAAGGGGGACACAGCAGCTTCATCAAGGGAGGACAAATATCAATCTCCAAAGCTTCGCACTATCTTCATCAAGATAGTGCGAAGCACAATCAATTTATGGTGCCAACAAAAGCTTCATCAATGGAGGACAAATATCAATCTCCAAAGCTTCGCACTATCTTCATCAAGATAGTGCGAAGCACAATCAATTTATGGTGCCAACAAAAGCTTCATCAATGGAGGACAAATATCAATCTCAAAAGCTTCGCACTATCTTCATCAAGATAGTGTGAAGCAAAATCCATTTATGGTGCCACCAAAAGCTTCACCTATAAAGTTTCAACCCCAAAGCTTCACCTATAAAGCTTCACCTATAAAGCTTCAACCCCAAAGCTCCACCTATAAAGCTTCAACACCAAAGCTTCACCTATAAAGCTTCAACCTCAAAGCTTCACCTATAAAGCTTCAACCCCAAAGCTTCACCTATAAAGCTTCAACCCCAAAGCTTCACCTACAAAACAAAATTTCAACACCAAAAAATATAAAAGCTTCACACACTCTTCATCAAGATAGTGCGAAGCTAATCCAAGTTTTATGGCCTAAAAATAGCTTCAACTAGTCAAGCTATATACCCAAACAAAAATCTATAGTCAATAAACCTTACCTATTAAACTATTTTCCAAACACAAAACCTTGTGGCAAATAAACAAATTTTGTTCACAAAACCAAGATTCCCTTAAACTTGTACAAAAACACAGGGGTCAACGCAAACATTTGTTTTGTTCTACACCCACAACATCCCTGTCATAAACAAACAAGCAATTATGTATATGTTTCCAAACATATTATATTACATCAAACAACAAACCAAAGTCCCAAGTTAACTAGAAATCCAACCCAAGCAACCTCTTTCCTTCTCTTCCTCTTCCGCCTCAAATTTCTGCTAGCTCTGCTCTTCTCCAGTGGAGCTGAATTTCGGACACTTTATAGTTCTTGAGCAGATGAACAACTTTCAAGAAGGAATCATTTCTGTTTGAGCGACGGAAATTAAAGTGTTGAGGCTCCAAACATGACAGTCGGATTCCCGCAAATTCAAAAGCTGCTGTGATGTTTCGAAGATCTGGAAGTATTTAACCGTTAGTTCATTCTGAATTTTTTATATGTCATGAAAGAGATGATGGGGAACAACTTCTATGAAGAAAGTATGTTGATCTGAACAAAAGAAAATGGAGTTTCGAAGCTCACAACAAGTCTGACAGGTTGACAGAAAATTGATGAACAGTTACACATCATACCTGAATTTCTGGATTTGTACTGCTCCGATGGATCCCAAATTTGGATATGTTGTGGTCCACAAGGTGAGGAACAACTTCGATGAAGAAAATATGTTGAGCTGAACAAGAGAAAATGGAGTTTTGAAGGTCACAACAAGTCAGACGGGTTAACAGAAAATTGATGAACAGTTACTCATCATACCTGAATGTCTGGAGTTGTACTACTCCGATGGACCTTAAATTTGGATATGTTGTAGTTCACAAGCTAAGGAACAACTTTCATGAAGACGACTTTGCGATCTGAGCTATAGAGAATGGCGTTATATTGCAGCAACTCAGGCTGATTAGTGGAAACGAAAAGCAATTCCACCAAAAAACAAAAAAACGTAAACAACAACAAAGGCAAGCTCCCATACACCAAAGAAAAGATGAAAAAGAAGAATAACACAGAAAAGGGAGATGGGTAGGACACATGGTACTCATCAAAAAGAGAGAAAAGCTACTAATTGCACTTGATCTTGTCTAGTCAACAGCATGCAGCATCAAACACACAAAAGTTGGAAATATTTTTAGATAAGGTATATATGAAGGTGTGACATCAAAACACGGCTTCGTTACTTTGACAAATTAGCAGCAAGCAAGACACCTCATTCGGCAACTCTCCTCGCCTGAAGACTTGGGGGACTCCCACCATATGCTACTGCACCTTGATACTCGAAAGTCTCACAACCACTCAGTGACTTGAATTTTTCAAGTCTCCAACCGAGAAGTTTTCCTCACTCGGGAAATTAAGGGAACACTACCTCAAACTACATACTTCACTCACAAAGCTTCAACAATACAAGTTTCAACAAAAGAAAAAATTCAGAGAACTTGCTGAAAAAGGCTTTGGTGTATTTAACACAATACGTTGAAATGAAGCAAAGCTTATTTATTAATATTTCCGATAAGCTACAAATATGTACATATACATGAGTCAAAATAAACAAACAAGAGGGAGCCTTCACAAAGGTTGCTTAGGGGAAGTCTCAGCAGTCGGTAGAGCCCCAGAAAGAGAAAGTACCGTAGGGTGGTTATCCGGAGCCTCAGTACTGGACAGAACCCCAGAAGGAGGAGGTATTGGAGGTTGATCATTTGGAGCTTCATTATGCGATACAGCCCCAGAAGACGAAGGCAATAAATGCCTTTGGAACAAACCCATCCGGAGCCTCAGTACTGGACAGAACCCCAGAAGGAGGAGGTATTGGAGGTTGATCATTTGGAGCTTCATTATGCGGTACAGCCCCAGAAGACGAAGGCAATAAATGCCTTTGGAACAAACCCACAAACCTTTGATGATCAAGTGAAGCCTGACCATCAGATTCCTGCATCTGGTCAAGTTTCCTCTTCATGTTTGTAGCATAGTCGTGTGCGAGCCCGTGCAACTGTTTATTCTCATGCTTGAGCCCTCTGATCTCCTGTTTGAGACGTATCACTTCAGCCACCAATGATTCAACTTGGCGGGTTCTAACAAATAGGCATTAGGCCATATTAGACACAGAACCTGCACACTGAACACTCAGAGCCAGAGAATCCTTAACAGCCAACTCATCAGACCGTTTGGAAAGTAGTCTGTTATCTTTGGGAGTGAGAAGGTTCCTGGCCACCATCGCAGCGGACATATCATTCTTCATCACGGAATCCCCAACGGTAAGAGGACCAGTAGGGGATAAGAAGGATGGGCGCCATATGTTGTCTGGAGAAGGCGTGGTTGCCTCTTCAGCAAAGTTCAAATCAAAACGACGGTCGGAGGGGCCTGACATTTTCAAAGGTGTTGAAGAGAGAAGAGGTTGGACAAATCAAGATCTCAGAAGTGCAAGAAGGGAGCTTCTACTGGTGGAGATTCGAGTATGTTGTGGAACTTAATGCCAGCCTCTATAAAAATCTGCACTCGACAGAGCTTCAGAAATCGAAGAGGCGTTTGCTTTCTCAAAAGCTGGGCTGCTCAGAGACCACGATGACCGATCTCAGAAATCGAAGAGGCGCTTGCTTTCTCAAAAGCTGGGCTGCTCAGAGACCACGAAGGCCGATCTCAGAAATCGAAGAGGCACCTGTTTTTTCAGCCTCGTCAGCACCTGTCACATGCACACTCAGCTTTGCGGAAATTACGGGCAATCTGTCGAAGATTTCTGGTGAAATAGAAAGCACGTGAATCTTACTATTCAATCACCATTCTCTACACGCAACATCAATTCCTCGAGTACCACATATAATTTTGCCAAAGATCTCTGACAAAGTTTAGGCACGAGAATTTCGAAGTTCCAGCTACCATACTATTACCCACAAGGGTAAAGGAACAGCACCACTGCTTGACAACTGGAAAAGTCCCTATATGTGTCGACCTCCGTGTTTCGTGGCAAGACAGACTGGCAAGAACGTTCAACCTTTACTCACTTTCGAGAAAAGACTCCCAACATAATTACTTTCTTGAAAACCGAATAGGCACAGCTCTCAGAACTTCGAGAACCACATCTCCATAGAAAAAGCTTGTCTGTAATCTTCACACGCAACATCAGCTTTCCAGATACCACACACCACTTTTTCAAAGTGCTCTGACAAAGTTAAAGCACGTGAAGCTGGCAGCTCCCACTACATTGATGTGACCAAGAAGGGTAAAGAAATAGCATTACTACTTGCTATTGGGAAATCCCTATATACGTCGACCTCCCTCCTCTAAGGACAAGCAAACCTGCAAAAATGCTTAACTCTTTCTCGCATTCGAGAAGGCACCCTCAACATAACTTCTCGAAATACTCAGCTTTATTTCCCCCCGATAATACCTCAGCAAATAAGCCACACCAAGAACAAGAGTATCTCATATCATCAGGGTCGAAAGCAAGAGTATCCCATATCATGCTTTCTCTCTGTCATTGTCTTTGTCCTTGTCCACACCTGCAGGACAAGGAGAAAGAGAGCAGTCAGTCGGAACCTGAAATCAAACCTCCAATCGGGAACTGACTGCCTGAGACCTTTGCCCTGTTACTTACTTAACATTGCTCTCGAGTACTCATCCTCAACTGCTGTCAAGGTCACGAATTCCACCGGTAAATACCTCATGACAGTTGATCAGATATTGGCTCTTTACACTGAAGCTGCCAAGCGTGGATGAGTCACTAGGAAGGAATGTTCTGAATGACCATTTAAATGCAAAGGGTACACACCGCTTCTGCCAGGCAAAAGATTGAAGCAGAAGGTTCAACGATGAGCTAAAACAGATCGCTACAACACGAGAAGCTTCAACAACCTTTCACTAGCACCGCCGCCGAAGAGCAAAACCTCGCCATACCACATTCATTACTTTGTCAACAGCAAGAGTATCCCATATCATCAGGGTCGATCATACTCTAGATTTGATGGACTTGTTTTGACCCTCAAATTCTTGAGTCGACTCACTAAGGCGTCGTGAACTGCACGTGTTGATTCATCATCCTTGAATCAAATCCTTAAAGATCATGTCACCAACGGCCCTTGAAGATATCATAAGCCCGATTCAAGATCAAGTGTCCGCCACCTTGAATCGAGTTCAGTTCAAGATTAAGTCTGTGGAAAGTCCTTTGGAGGAAACTAGAAAACCCTCCAACACAGTTCAAGAATAAGCCTGTGGAAAGTTACTTCTTCAAAAGCAAAAGTATCTCATATCATCTCTTCTCCATTTGCTTCTCCTTATCCTGGCAGCTGAATGAGAGACAAGGAGAAGGAGAACAATCAACCGGAAGCCGAAGTCGAACCTCCGATCCTGGGTTGCTTGCTTGGAAGCCTGACTGCTTACCTTGTCGGTCACCTCCTTCGACAGATCTCCTAGCTCGGCGACTTGGGGGACTCCTACTATAGGGTTTGTATCGCACTTGACCAAGCCCGAAACTACAAGTATGCTTCAAGTGGAATTGATACATTACCTTGTGCATCTCCACCGGTTAAAGACACCACCCCTGAATGGAGGAAGCGTACTTCCAGAGAAGATGCCACATCTACCTATGAGAAAGATAAGGCAAGTGAAGACGATACCACACCTCGGTACTTAGAGGTTTCGTGATTACTCAGCGGCTTGGATCTTGCAAGTCCCCAACCGAGGAGCTTCCCTCACTCGGGAACTTAGGGGAGCACTGTTTGTACCATACTTGACCAATCCCGAAACTACTTAGCACCGGTCAACGTTATACCGTCAAGGATCCAGAAGAGCTTCCCTTCAACCAGGAGGCCAATCACAATGCGACACGTGTCAACATCAGAAGCCAATCACAATGCGACACGTGTCGACATCAGAAGCCAATCACAGCGCGACACGTGTCAACATCAGAAGCCAATCACAACATGACACGTGTCAATGTCAGAACAAAACTAGAAACTCTTTTCTATAAATAGGGATCATTCTCCCACAATAATCTCTAATGTCATTTTTTACTAAACTATTCACTAGAACTCACAAAAGGAGAGCTTGAACCAATGTATTTGTGTAAACCCTTCACAATTAATGAGAACTCCTCTACTCCGTGGACGTAGCCAATCTGGGTGAACCACGTATATCTTGTGTTTGCTTTTGTCTCTATTCATTTATATACCTATCCTCGCTAGTGACCGAAGCAACCAAGCGAAGGTCACAAAACCTGACACTTTCTGTTGTACCAAAGTCCTTGCTGATTTTGTGCATCAACAGAGTCAATTAGAAATACTTTATGTAATGTGAGAGAACAACACATTCCTTTAAATTAAAAGCTAAATCACTCAAATCAAACGGGTTCCTTTCCTTTTATATATTTCTTTCCGTAGTACAAAAACTACTAAACATAGCATTAAAATCATGCATTAGCTTTGTAAATACCAAATTAAATAAAAGGAACAACCAAAATTATTTTCTTCCATAGAAAACATCTCCAATATATGCCCTACATTAGCCTTGAAAAGTTTCTTTTCTTCTCCCCTTATGGCACATAAAAATTTACTAATTAAAACACTGTTTAAATTCTTTAGGCATAGGAAAAACCACAAACAATAATACATGTTTGAAAATTCATGCTTATCAATTTAGTCACATACTTTGAATGAAATACATACCTCATGCCTTCATATGTTCACTACTTCTTTATAAACATATGTATAATCACATGATTAACCAAAAACTATAATGCACCACATTCCAAGCTCACGGCAATGTTTAAAATTGCATCATCCCATACATGCTTGAACCAACACGCCATTTGCTTAATTATGTTGCCAAAATTTATATTAAATTACCTTCATGTATAAGAAATACATTATATTCATTGACAAGCATGTATAAAGTTGATATGCGGAGAACTTAACATATGCATCCCTGAAACATAACTTTAATATATGTTATCACAATCATAGGCATAACATATCCCAATAGTATTGATAAATTATAGGATATGACTAATTCCATCTCCTACAATTAGAAAGACGTCACGACATGGTTGAATTTTGCGGGAACAATATAACACTTCATGAATCCAACATAACCATTCCTTATATAATTTATCATGAAGACCAAAAGGAAATATCATACCAGAATTTCATATACCGATGTATACGAACCTCTTCATTGGGCTTGTTCCACTGAGGGATCTTAAGAAATTCTCCAATGCAAGGTTAGAACAAGTGTTAATACATATACATGCTATGCGAACTGTAGATACATAATTGGCTTTAGAAAATTATGTATACTTGCTTGATCAAACAATTGATGGCACTTATGCAATTGTTTCTTGTCACATTAGCGTATCACCCGTAGCAATTCATATATAATATAATTCAGGGAAAACAATATTAGTTCTTATTCAATAAACATATGCCCATTTAGATACGTATTGCCAAAATATATAAAAATTGGATCCATATTCATGACATACTTAACCGATACATGGTAATCAATGTATGTACATGCTCTACAATAATTAGCATATCACTCATGCAATTATATCTTTATCTTATTACCAATTTAAGCTTTCAGGGATCAACCCGAATATATATCAACCAAAATACCATAAACCATTATGGAAATTAAAAGTCAATGAAACAAACCATTTTGCTTTGGTAGATGACTTCGTTCTGCTTGCTAATCGGAGGGGCCTCTTCAGTAAGGTCAGAACAAATATAGCATGCTTACAAAAATTGAGATCATCAGTGGCACATGGTAAATCAACCAAAACATTAGCATGAAAATTGAAATAGAAACTCTGAAATATTCCATGGTTTTCAATCGTTGTTAATCCAATAAACTGACGCTAATCAAACTTTCTTAGTCATTCCTTTATCAGAACTATTGGTGGTAATCTATTTTGACTAATCAAATTGGCTTTTGTTGATCAAGCAAACACATGTAAAATACAAGTGTCATGATAAAAAAATTACATGTAAACCTTGTATATAATTAGTCTTAGAAATTGCATGCGCATGCAATTTTCCAACACAAGCGATTATTTCCTGTTATATTTGGTTGCTGCTTTGTTCAGAGTTGGAATTCTGAACCTGAGCAGGTTGCAAAGAACCTCCAATACGTTGTCCGAGACATTTACCTTATCCAGTAAAAAATTCAACCTTTTCCAAACACACCGATTTCCATGAATTTGAGCTATTCATCATAGAACCCTCCCATTTAAAACTTTTAACATTTGGAGCAAAGGAAACTTAACGACTTGCTGCTAGTTAAAAGAATAATAGAGTTCCCACTGTAAAATACTTTAATACTACGCCTTACATATATGCTTCTTTACGTACCTATATCATTGTAGGATTCCAATTCCTATATGATTTTAAATTTCATTCTTCAATTCTATAAGAATAGTATATATAAATTTATGCTTCAATTCCATAATTTAATCCATGCTTGATCAAAAGAGCCTCTAAGCGTAGTCCAATTTCCAATTGGCAAGCAAAGGCTATGTTGAAACTGATTTAAACAGCATGGTGATGTTGCCGAGTATATGTAATAACTTGGATTAAACACATAATATTATATAATCCAATATTAAACCTAATAGGTTTTAATCATATAACCAGTGGCTCTGATACCAACTGTTAGCCTTATCAGGTTATACAATTAAAACACAAATGAAGGAGTGACTGACCTGATTCCAATGGTAGTTATCGAAGATGCAGCAGCCATGCAAGCAAGACGTGATCGATAAAACTCCAATCTTTATGTTTGCCGTGACAAACAGAAAAACACCAACTCTTCTGTAAACTCCTAGCTTTATGACAATGCTCTATGGGAAGCCTTAGTTGTCGTGTCTAGGGTTAGCAGGGACCGGTGTTTATATACTAGCCAAAAAGTCTTAGATTCCGTCCATAAGGGAAAACTAAAACTCTCCTTTCTTGGCTCTCAAGTAAAATATCATAATCATATATTATTAAGGATTCCATCAATCCTATTTCCAATATAAGACACCTTATATAGAATTAATATCTTTAAGAGATTAAATCACAATTAACATTATTCTCCAATATTACATTCCTATTACATGTAGTAGACCACTTAAGGTTGATTTATATTGGATAAATCCAACAATAAAACAAGATTAAGTGAATCTTTTTCTCAACTCTCCTCAAGCACGTTAACATTCTTCTTTTACGTCTTTGTTCTTGTTTTTCTCTTCTCGCTCACCTGCATAATGCATCAACTCAATTGGTTTAAACTGTTTGCAGACAGACCATTACCAAGGTCGAATGACAGAAAACTCTCGGCTCCGATCCTTGATCCTGATCAGCATCCAATTACGAAGAGCTTGCTTGAGTCACTCTTGAGTTAGCCATAACGAACACAAAAGCTAGCCGTGGCTTCATCAACAATTTGATCAAGAGGGATCCGAGGGAGCATATAAAACAGTATTATTTTTGGTATGACGCTGTGGTGGCTTCGTTCAATAGTGCAAAAATGAAGACAAACTACGAAAATCCTATGACAGCCAAATTTCAATTCAGAATGCGAGTAATGCTGAAACTGTGTTGAGTTCTCGAGGGGTTAAACTACCATAAATATAAACCAGAAACTATGTCCAATTATATAGTTAGTATTGGATTTCTAGAAACCATGATGTCCAACTTTTGCTGTGTTTTAGTTCAAAAATAAAATGAACTTGAAGAATAGGTTAAAGCTAATTTCTATCCAAGGGTTTAGTTCGTAAAAAATAAAAAATAAAAACAATAGGTACAAAAATTAAGCTCCTAAATTTAGACCTATAACCTCCTTGTCATACTCCGTTCATTCATAGACCCAAATAATTCATTTGTAATCACTTTAGCTTGAATTTGAAAACACATACTTTGAGCTCTTATGTCTCTCGTCATCTCCAGCACCATTTGCAAATGCAAGAGTGTCTCAATTAGTTAGGAGTGTTTAGCAAGCAAACCCAAAACCAATTCGACTACAACTATAAGCAATGCGTAAAATCTCTTTGGAAAGATATTCCAACTCGATTGGCATCTAATCTCAAAGACGAACTTCCTTATTCATTATCTACAACGAACTTTTGGGTCATGTTATATAGGGATATTGTGTTCCTAGTTACTTCCCA
The DNA here is from genome assembly GCA_035220775.1 of Malus fusca. Taxonomy (NCBI): domain Eukaryota; kingdom Viridiplantae; phylum Streptophyta; class Magnoliopsida; order Rosales; family Rosaceae; genus Malus; species Malus fusca. The sequence continues at coordinate 12,877,204 of CM069061.1, read as the reverse complement.
GTTATGAGATATCTGGGAAAATATGTGGGAATAACGTACTAAAATTTGAACGTACTTACATACGAAATAATGCATCTATGATTACTATAGAGTAATGATAAGGAGATCAAATTTTGTAAACCATATGATATGATTGTTTATGATTGAATTGTTATTTAAGTACTGATTAACGTGCTTATTTTCTATTGGTAACAAATCATTTGGTTTAAAAGTTTATTCTATCTAGCTTTACTCTTGCTTATATATCCTCCGTCTCCAATCTATTTTATGTTCCTCATTAATTTACATTTCGTAGAATATCTTAACCTTAATATGCATTTGGTTTTACGAAAAACAAACTATAATATATTTATTTTGGGAATTGTTATTAGCACTCCAAAAATCTCATTTCATACTCCAAACTTTCTATAATTAAAAAGAAAAATACACTTGTGAGAAGTGTAGAATGAGATTTTTGGAGTGCTAATAACGGTTCTCTTTATTTATTTTTTATGAACTACTCCACACTAGAAATCGTTTAATGATCTCTTTAGCATTTTCCAATAGTCTAGTTATAACTTATAAACTAGATTGGTTAGAAACTGTAGGCTCTTAATTAAGACTAGCATATGGGCACACACAAAGTGTGTGAGAAATTTTTTCTATTTCTGTTTTTGAAATAGAAGGAGACAGGAAGAGATTTTTTAAATTTTTAATTTTTAATTAGAGATATGTTATGATTACATGTAGGTGAGGTTTTGAAAAAAAACAGCAAATTTTGATTGTGTGAAATTACATTTTTACCCCATATTTCTTATTCATGTTCTGTTTTAATTAGAGGGTTAAACTAGTAATTTCATTGGATTTTGGTTGACAATGAGTGTTTTATTAATTATTAGAGATATTCATCGAAAACCCTAACTTGTATACATAGCCTTTAAGGGTGCGTTTGTTGCACCAGACTATCTCGGACTGGACTAGCTTCAGGGACTAAGCTTGACTGGCTTAGACTAAACCAAACTAGACTTAGCGAAGCATTTGGTGCAATGTCGGACTGAAAAACAGGATAATTAACGAACTATAATATTATATTAATTAATGCATATATGGTAATATTTTATATTATTTCATGTATATATAATAATATTTTATATTATTTAATGCATATTTATTATTTATTAACCTTTTACTTTTTCACACCTGAAAGACTATCCCTCGCGAAGCATCTTTTCTTTTCTTCTCCCTCTGGCTCCACCCCATTTCTTCTTTCCTCCCTCTTTTTCTTGCAAAACGCAAGTGTAAAGCTCATTGCAAATCCTTCAAAACAAGCTCATCATCTTCACCCTCTTGCCGCCGTTAAGCATCTCCACCTTCCTCATCCTTTTTTTCCCAAAAATTTTCGGATATCTCTCCTCCCTCTGATACATGCATTGGCTTCTCCACCTGCAAAGCCATCTCAAAATTTTTTGGCAATGGGTGGATTTTGAATTTTGGGGTTGAATTTTGTTATTATTTTTGGCTAATTATATTAACACCCCACAAATTGTTAAATAAACCACATATACTTAATACACCCCACATTTGCTTTTTCACTTAAAAATTATCTTAATACACCCCACATACTTTCCCATAATACCCCCACACCCCACATTCTCAATATACATCTTATATTTTGTACATACACCCCACATTTTCTTTACACCTCACATTTCTTAAATCTTAAAACACTCATTTTTTATTTTCAGGGATTGAATCTAACCATTTGAACATTTAATTTGTCAAAATATTTCAAATCATTTGAACGTTTAGTTTGCCGAATGATTTCAAAATGATGATTTGAAATCATCTTAGTATAGTTTGAAATCATCTTATTCAACTTCTAAAAAGCTTTAAAAAAATGACTCGTGGTGTTGAGTCTTTCCGAGTAAAAAAAAAGACTCTTGTTAGTGCTAACAAATAATGCTTCTATATATATTTCACAAGTCTTTAGACTTAGTCTTGAACAAAATAAATAAAGACCCTCTCTCTGCTAATGATCTAGCTGTAGAAGTTAATTAATAAATCAAAACTGAATCGGTCTCAGATTTCTTTAAATACAGGCCATGTCTCTCCTCATTTTCCACTGATCATCTCCCAGTGACAAGAAAAGAAGAAGAAAAAAGAAAGAAAAACTCGCGATGAGAAACGTACGTCAATCAAACAGCTAAAGATTGAGAGTAGGAGTTCATGTGGAGAATGGCTATCCTCAATTTGTAAAAGTAGTATATGACTCTAGCACTAATACGACTCATGTTACTGGGTACGCAAGATTAATATGAACCCTAAAAGATGAATATGAATATAAAAGTTTAAATAATGCAGCAAACGCAAGATTAAATAATTATCGATGTCATCGAAATCACTAAAACAATGAAAATGTGAAGTCTTACCTCATGTGAAGCTTCAGAAACATCAATTTCGTGTTCCATTCGTCAAAAACATTTTTTCTCAATCAACATGTTTGTGTAGTTTCATTGGTTGGGGTTTTGTTCAACAATGAAGGATGAGAGGGTTTTGATAGTTGAGAAGATAAATAATACGCTAAAAGTGATTTGGGGAGTATTTATAAATTTTCTTTTTTTTTAATCCTAATAAGGTCAAAATTGTCATTGCATAGTGGAGTAAATAAGTCATTTAATATTAAATTTTAATATAGGATGCATTTAACATTTTGTGGGGTGTTAATATCAAAAGCCTTATTTTTTCGCGTTATTTTCTTTTTAAATTTTGGTGATTGGATTTTTGGACAGTGGGTGGGTGGGGCTCTGTTTTAGATCTGGGCAGTGATTAAATGGTGTTGCAGAGGAACGCTTGCAAACGACGCAGCGTATAGACAATGCAGCGGGCAAATGGAGCAAGTTTGCAGACAGGATTAGCAATCCCATACATATTGGGGGTCCTCACTAAGACTACCTAGCAAAAGACTTGTGCTGGTTTGGTATTGCTGTGCTTTGAAAAAAACTGCTGTGAGAATAAGCGACTGTGCTGTGAGAATAAGCGGTTGTGAAATAAATCAGCAGAGTGTTTGGTAAACTTTTTTGTAAAAGTGTTTTTTAGAAAAGAAACAAAAAAGCAGTATGATAGTGTTTGGTAAACTTTTATGTAAAACAGTTGTGACTGTGTGAAATGACCAAAAAAGGTATAATACTAGATGTGCTATTAATTTAATTTTCTTAACAAATAAAAGTGAATTACTAAATATACTTTATTTTTAGAAGAAAATTATTTATAAAATTTATCTTAAATATTAATTAGTATGACAAACTACTTCAATTGAAATATTTTAGACTGAATAGCTAGGATTCATTAGTACAATATTGTTATTGTACTTGAAAGTAGTCTAATTAGATGCATTCATCAAACTTGTTGCTATTCTATTTCTTAATGCCTCTCATGTGATCCTTCAACTTGATACACATCATCATCATCATCACTACTATCGCTCTCTTCACAAAAGTCCATGGGATCGTCAAAATGACGATCACGTTCAGAATACCTCTGTATGTAGTTATGAATAGCCATTGTAGCAATGACAATCTTCACTTGCTTATTGAACGGGTAATTAGGCATATCCCTTAAAATTGCCCATCTTTTCTTCCATACCCCAAAAGTTCGTTCAATGATACCTCTTTATGACCCGTTGGTTCGGCACCCCTACAAAAGTCCGAAAGATATCATCTCCCGGACATCGAACTTTTAGACAAAAGAATACAGACATCAAACTCAAACAAGCTTCTAAATATGAAACAAACACTGGAATCTACGCACGTGAGCTGCTTGCCAAACAACAAAAGGATGCTAAAACACATTATACAATCTAATCGTACCTCAATTCTAACATCAAGTAATTTCATATCCTTCAAACGAAAATCCAGCATCTTTTATTTTCACATGACTTTTGTGAATTCCTTAAATCTTATATCATTTATTGTAATCTTCAAATGAAATTACGCCATCGGTGGCCTGGTAAGAATCTGGTTACAACTAAGCATGCATGCATAGGTTGCATTGAGATTTATCAAAAAACAGAAAAAGGTCATCGCACCAAAGAAGTCACAAGCACTGAATCAGCCTTGCTTCTTCTTTTAGGACCATAGATAAAAAAAATCTGAGACGCATTCATGAGTAGCGCAATCCTACACATATTGCTAAACCCCATTGTAGCTCAAACCTTAAAATTGCCAAATTCGTGAACGCATAAGATTTCGAAACTCGACACAAAATTAATCCAAGTGCAAGAATGAAGAAAAAGAAAACTGCCCAGAACCCCGAAAGTCTTGTTTCTTTGATTCTCCGTCAATAGATAAAGCAGTTATATGACATGCAAAGTAAGATTTGCATGAACATTTTCTTTTATTGTGTTCACAAACTGAGATGGACAACATTCATGATAGTCACCAAAACAACATACCAAATAATTTTAAGGACGAGACACATATTGCCAAAATCTTAAACCCTAAACCTCAAAATTTCCAAATTCGTGAGCACATAGATTTCGATATCCGACGCATGATACAAGTACCAGAAATTCCTCTTTCTTTGATTTTCTTCCATTTCCAGTAAAAAAAAATAAAATTAAGGAAAAACAAGGCATGAATTGGTTTCCCTGTCAGAAGGGTCGGTGCAATGAGTGGCAGAGAAGCGGAGAAGCGGAGGCGCTCGATATCGGGAGTCGGGCCGTGGAGGAAGCGGAAGTCTTGGAGATAGGTCGATTTCGGAGGCGGGAACAGAATAGCCTCTGTCCCTCAGCATCTCCAGCACCGTTCTCCGCGACAGGTAGTATCTTTGGCTCTCTGCTCTACCTTCGTCTAATGTGGCTGGTCAAGCAAGGCCCCATAATTTCCCCGTTGCTTTCCCATTCGCTGGCTCTCCCTCCACTTCCATCTCTCTCTCCTGACACCAGAAATCAACAATTTCGGCCAGAAATCAACAAGTCATGAACCAAGAAAAACAAAATCCAATTTTTCCAACAGTTATCAACAAAAACCTCAAACGTCATAAACATACACGCTCACGAATCATGACTCGCGACAAAACAAAAAAGCCCAGTACCTGCGGTTTTAAATCCCTATGAATAAGCTCAATTTTTCTTGTTTCCTCCACAAACCCTAATTTTTTCCCCAATTAATTATTTCCACCAACCATATCACCTTCCCCAATTAATTGTTTCCCGAGTAAACTGTCAGTCTACTCCCTGAACTTTCACATCACTTTCGATTTCCCCCCTGAACTTTTCTACTAGAAAATTAAGGACTCAAACTAATTTTTTTAGCCAATTTGCCCCCTACCGTTAGTTTTTCATATATTCCATCCATATTTCCTTTAAGTGAGATCATGTGCACAACATGTGAGGGTAGTTAAGTCATTTCACTCTTAAAAATGATTAAAAATTTGAAAATAAAAAAATAACAAAACTTTCCCTCTATTTTTTCCCACTAATTCATATCCTCTATTTTATTTTTCCCTCTCATTCCTATGCATGAAAAATGACATATGATGTTATTGTCTACCATTTTTATTTTCTTTAACAAATTAATAATTTGACAAATGCTAATGTTGTTATTGTCTCCAAAGCAGTGCATTAATATAAGAAACCCTAGTCTTTTTTATGGACATGTTTCTTATATTAATGTACTGCTTTGGAGACAATAACACCATGAGCATTTGTCAAATTATTAATTTGTTAGAGAAAATAAAAATGGTACTACATGCTTCAAGAAAAAGATTAACTTAGCTACTTATGAAGACAATAACACCATATGTCATTTCTCATGCATAGGAATGAGAGGGAAAAATAAAATTGAGGATAGGAATTAGCGGGAAAAAATAGAGGGAAAATTTTTATTATTATTTATTTTCAGTTTTTAATCATTTTTAAGAGTGAAATGACTTAACTATCCTCACATGTTGTGCACATGGTCTCACTTAACGGAAATATGGATGAAATATATGAAAAACTAACGGTAGGAGGCAAATTGGCTAAAAAAAATTAGTTTGAGTCCTTAATTTTCCAATAGAAAAGTTCATGGGGAAATCGAAAGTGAGGTGAAAGTTCAGGGGGTAAACCGATAGTTTACCCATTGTTTCCCCACCCTCCATCCCCAGTTATTTTTCCAGACACCCATATCCTCATCCCTTTGCTCTTCCCACCCCTCCATCCCCAGTTGTTTTTTCCCGATACCCATCCCCAAATTGAAAATCCAAACAAATAAATAACAAATTTTTACAAAAGAAGCTTACCAAGGGAACCTGGAGAAACCTAGAGAACAAGAGAACGAGAGAGATCGCCGGTTTTTGGAACGAGAGAGTGGTCTGGGGTTCGGGTATGCGAGAGCTGAAGGCGAGAGGGAAAGGAGGGCAATTTTGGGTTATTGAAAAATTCATTAAACGCACCACTGTTCACCCGTGTTTTCTAAAATAAGCTATTTTTGGAAGCTGCTATTTGCAGCTTTAGGGCAGCTTCAAGTGTTAGGCTTCTTTTCACCCCAAGCTTTGAAAGAAAGCTGTTTTTTTTTTAAAGTTTACCAAACACCAAAACCCTCCCAGCTTTTTTTCATACCAGCTTTTTTTTTAATCACCTCAATCCCAAATTGCACCTTAGTCGATGCAAGTCCGACCTAGTCTCATTAATGGTAATCCTTGTTCACATCAAACACCAGCTCGCAATCCCAGCTAAGCCAGTCCAATCCAAAAAAGTTTAGTGAGGGCAAACAAACACCCCCTAAAGGTCTAGCAGTTAGGTCCTTGGTTTGCTCCCAAGTGGTCTGGGATTCGACTCTCTCCCACAGTACCCACCTAGCAAATGCTAGAGTTTCTCGCTCCCTAAATGTTGTGGGGTCAAGCAGGGGACCTTGTGATTAGTCGAGTCAAACACTCGGATAAACTAGTTAAAAAAATAAAAAAGAACAAAATACTATCAAGCACTAAAAGTTTGAATGATACTTTGCTTCAAATTACAGGTCAAACTTTAAAAACATTAGTGAACAAAGTTCGCTTGTCAAAGGTATTTGAGTTGAAGGAAATTAACAACATACGACGATGGAACTTCAATACATAAACGGTTAATAGGGGACATACTAGAATGAAACATCATATAAAAGCTTTCGGATGACTTCGGAGCAATCACACAGAATTCGTGCTCATCTTCACGGTTGATAGGTACTCATAGCAAAAACACATACCACGGAAACGTTGTTTCTTCTTTTCCCCTGAACAAGTAACATCTTGCCTAAATAATCGGCGTAAAACACGAAGCATAGACGTAAAACAAATGTTCCGATGATCTACCCCGACATTAAAAGCATTTTCATTGGGCAGGCAGTAGGCACAGCTGAAAAAAGGAAGGGGAATAAAATTACCTGAATGCATCTTTTGCGGTCAAAATTCACCAAAACGTTCACCAACCATATTTGGAAACAACATCATCAAAAGGGAGAATCTTAAGGCTTGGGGACAGTAACATTCAGAATTTTCACGTCTACTTGGGGCCTTTCTCCCCTGTCTGTCTTCACTTTTTCTATAGCCTGCCAAGTGCCAACAATAAGATGATTGTCAGACATCGATTGATCAGTCGCACTGGGGGAACTCATACTAGTCGCGATTCACAAGTAAAAGGTATACTTAAATGCCCGTCATCATTGGATAGTTTCCAAGTTTGCAAGGGAAAAAAATGTCTTTTGGCACATAACATTTTCCTCCCTGGAGTGACTTAAATCAATGAATAATTTCTAGGCAACTTTAAATCTGTCCCTCTCATCCTCCCTCCCTCCCGCCCCTCTCGAGAAGACTGCACCAGCACATGATGACACCAGACTCGCCCCCATCCCCCAGTCTCAAGGAGAAAAAAGGACCACATGCAGATGACAAACATAAAATTTAAGGCTCAATCGTACCTGCACAACATCCATCCCCTTGACAACTCTGCCAAAAACTGTGTGCTTGTTGTCAAGCCAAGGAGTTGCCACTGTGGTGATAAAGAACTGAGATCCATTTGTGTTTTCTCCAGCATTTGCCATTGACACGGTGAAAGGCCTGTCATGTCGTAAGCTGCAAGGAAACAAACATTTACATCAAAGAATACTTCCACTTCAGAACTGTAACAAAATAAAAAATTGTGTGAGCAAACAGACAAAATTAGAAACTTTGTCTTCATTACAATCTCACTTGGTCCATGAAATTAAACCTTTACCTTTTATGAAATTCATCCTCAAACTCCCGTCCCCAAATGGATTGCCCACCAGTACCATCTCCTAAAGGATCTCCCGTTTGTATCATGAAACCTTTGATGACTCGATGAAATATGAGGTTATCATAATAGCCATTTCGGCAGTGTGTTGTGAAGTTCTCCACAGTTTTTGGACATTCCTCTGGATACAGTTTCATGTGTATGTCACCCATTGTAGTACGCAAAATCTGATGGGGAAGAAGGAAAGAGAATATTAGACACCTGTAAGGCTATAACACATCCCAAATAATACAGCCAAATAGAACATGATTAAAACAAAGCAATGCTGAACCCATCTTTCATGAGAATCAGGCCGCATAATTAAGAAGAAGATACACATCTAAAGATCCATACCAAAAAAAAAAAAAAAAAAAAAATTGGATTTATTCATGTTTTTATGTAGAAAAGACAGTGAACTTATATGACACTATCTAGCAAAGATAACATGACTTAAAAATTTCCAGTAACTTAATAATTTGGTTATTTGGTTCATCCAATCATTAATAAATTCCAGTACATTAATAATTTCCGTATGCTGGAATGTATAACAAGAACTTTATCTTGATTTTCTCAAAAAGACAAATAACACTCCTTTTCTGAGAGAGGAAAGTCTTTCAAAATAAAATAGAAGTTTGTAGTTTTAAAATGTAGCCGTCAATTCCGTATTGTATGTCTTGCAAATAAAAAAATAAAAAATAAATAAAATAAATAAAAAAGAACCAAACAGGATGGCATACCAAGAAGATAGAAAAATTTAAAAGGAGTCCAATATGCTTTACAAACAAAAAACATGCAAAACCTATATTTCCTCTTTTTACTCCTTTTTATCTCCCCTTTGCTTTCTAATTCGAGGACAACAGCATAGTAAGAAAAGAGAACAGAACGGAAGTGTACCATTTGAATTTCAGTTTCCTATTCGTAGAATTATTTTACAAGAGAATCAAGCGTTATTATTGAAAAATTAAGAAAAGTACAAGTAAAATTGAGAAAAGACCATCACATCCAAGATACAAGGTAAAAGAAAACTTACCACATTGTCAGGAAGAGATGTTGTGGATGATTTACCAATCTCTGATGCAGCCAAGAGTTCATCAGCAGGAGGCTTTTCGTTGAATATATCTCTTCCCTTGGTTGCATCTTCAGGCTCCTCTGGTTCTCTCTGACTGAAGAGAGCACAAGGAAGTGAGATTATATCAAATTAGAAATGTAGAATCACAGTTCCCAAACGAATACCACAATAACTATATGAATACTTCAATCCTATGATTCCAAATGACAATCCAATTTCTTCTTTCCAAGAACTTTTACCATTATCAAGATTTCCTCCAAGTACAAATCTGGGCCAGAAAAATATCAGCATGTAATAACAACTTGGGCATCCGATCATCATTAGCCATGTAGTAATTTAAAAACAGCAAAAATGAACCAATAGTATATGCTTAAAAGAAAAACCAATATCAGACAAGTGTCTTTGAGGTTCTCTAAAGTATTTTAGTACCTGAATAGATAGATTCTGTGTTTTTTGAAAGCACAACATATGAGAGTAGGATCTGTCAAAGGCTCTTTGCTTTCATTAACATTTGCTGCAGCAGCAGGGATTTTTCTAACTTTTTTACTGCTTTTGTCACCTTGGTATAAGGCAATTCTCAAAAACCTATCATTATTCTCCACTTTTCCGAGAATTCGAGAAACTTTATTAGTGTGTAAATTTACCACCTGAAATTGCAAAACAAAATTAAAAAAGAACAAACTAGTTTCCTTTACTCAAGAGAAGTAATGGGAAGGGGGAGGGGATTATATGACTCTTATATTACTTTTATTCCAAGGAGAGTTGCATAGATGAGAAAATTAGAGCTTTCATCAAAAACTGCATTCGGCTGTGGGGCAGATTCTGTTTTCTCAATTTCCCTCTCAACAGCCATTCTTCGCCCAAAGTCGATGGCTTCCAGCTGGTACAAAGGCACATCACTTCTCTGGAGATCTTGGGCCACCTAATCAGCACAGGATACTTGATCAATATAAGTGTTAAAAAAACAAAAGATTCTCAAAAACATTAGAGATTAACATGCTTACAAAAAATGTTCAAGTACAAAACTGATGTTACCTCGAGAGATTCATCATAAACTCGTCGTAGTTTGCCTGTGCTAAACCAAAATACACGTATCCTGCGATCGGGCGAAGTAATCGAAAATTGCTTACCATCTGGGCTAACCTGAGGAACCAAAGAGATTCTGTAACAAACTTCTTTTGTCATACATCATCAATTAAGAAAGAGTGAAACAAAACAAAAGACAAGTTTGAGCTTTTATCTAAAGATAGAAATAGGAGGAGTTCATACTCCATGAGAATCAAATGCCTGAAGAAGGTCAAATCGATTTCCAGATCTATATTCTTATGAGATGGATTGCGCAGATTACCTCAATAGAAGAAACGGTAGTTTTGCATTTCGGGATTTCAAACAGATTAGTATCACTTTTCATTCTGAATTTCACCCTGCAAGAACCACATGAAAGCAGTATGGTTCTATTAGGAAGTGGAGTGGACAACTTAAACACCTGATTAGTAAATCATTAAAGAACAGATGTAATCAGAATTGTGTTATTTGCTATGCTAATGAGAGGAAAGAGAACAGAGAACAAAAAATATGCACACAAAATGTAATTTGCCAACAAGGTTTGTGAAAAACAGCACATGTTGAATTCTCACTAGTAGTCTCTCTACTTTCTAAAAAGCTGTGCTTAGTTATATTTGACTAGGATAAAGGTAAGCAAAACTTGGTAAGTTTGACTGCTCTGACTGCAACTGTAGTACTATAGACTCTTACGGTCTTACCGCTATTTTCTAATAAAATCAATCTTACAGGAATTGTGAATGCTGATCATATGAACTTATGATCCTCATAATGTTTTCCACATAAAAATTTGGTGTATTTTTAATTTTTTTATACAGTTTCTCTACCATATTGATGAAGGAAAATTATCATATTAACATGCCAAAGTGCACATACCCAGTCTCTGGAAACTTAAGGGTGTCAGGAGTCCAATACTCAACCATTCCCTGTTGATCAGCTGAAATCACTGTATCAAATACAGGATTATACCTCATAACTTTCACTGGGCCCAAATGTACCTGAGGAATGGAATAAGAAATGAAATGGAAAACAAAATTGGAAGTTCAATTTATTTAACCTAGGTATGTATTTTTCTAATAAAAAATATGACTTTGCGCGGCCCCGGGGAGGGGAAGGAATGCCAACATTGCAACAACATACCTCTCTGGAGATAATAGGTTCATTTGTACCAGATCGTGCATCGAAAATGTGTACATATGATGAGTCCCTGTCACTGATGGCAAGCCTGGCTTTGACATCCCCTTGTTTGTAGACCCACTCAACAGCACCAGGAACAAACTCTGTGCGAATCATGACCATCATATCATAGTTGACTACGTCATATATCTTCACAGATTTGTCATTTGAAATTGTACAGCAAAGCAAACCATCAACACTAACCTGCATAGCTGAACAAGTCATGGTTGATGACTACAATAACAGGAAGATTTGAAATCTACATACAATCACTAATAACCAAAAAAATCAAAATGGTAGGCTGGCTCAGCCAAATAAATAGGTGTGCAATAAACTGAAAAATTACAAACCAAATACAAAAAATCCTCAAATATCTACACACACAAATCAGGACATTCCTGTATATGACATGAGTAATAGGAACTAAGAGAAACATGGGAACTAAACATCAGTTATGAACAAACTTTAGTCATTACCATCAGAATCTGAAATTTGAGGACACAGCATCAGATATCATTTTTATTTGAGTTTTTATCACAAACGGTCCCTGAAATTGACATAACTCCTCATTTTGGTCCCTGAAATTCAAAATCAATAAATGCCATCCCTGAAATTGACTACCGCACATCAATTTGGTCCTTCCGTTAAAATTTTGTTAGTAATTCTGTTACATTGCTGACATGCACAGATGTGGGGTCTACCAGTACAATCAAATAGGGTGACATGGATTATAAACAATAGTCAATTATTTTAAACGATTTAGGGTTCTAAAATTTATAAAATAAAGTAAAAAGGAAAATTTCACAGTGCTACCATCTCAAGTGAAAGACCGGCGCTGCTGCCATCTCCAGTGAAAGGAATAGCTTGAATTGTTCCCAAATGCAATTGGCCAGTTCTCCATTCGAGAACATTTCCGCAAAGTTTGCATCTTTTGTAGATTTGGGAAATTTTCGGATCTTGAAATTTGAGACCCATTTGGCTGTTCTCTAATGTGCTAAAGACTGAAGTTGTTTGGTGGTAGGCAGGAGATGAACGTGCTGGAGGAGGAACAGACTGATTTCGAGACTGGGGTGGTTGTTCCAAAGAGGAATGTGAAGACGGATGATAAAGGTTTGGACTGCTTGGAAGATTTGGTGGAGTTTAGGAATTTGAGTTTGGTAGTTGAGAGAGTGCATGGCGTTGTCAACGAGTTCATCGAGGTTTTTTTTTTTCTATTTTTTCTGTTTACAATAAGTTTTATTTTTTATTTTTGGGCTCAACTATGTGCCACGTCAGCAAAGTACAGAATTACTAACGAATTTTTGTTGGGTTTTTTCCAGCCCATGATTAGTTGTCCTAAGTCTATTGGGAATTAATAGTCTTAGAGGATTAAATTGTTTTCCCAATTGGAGTTGTTTTCCCAATTGGAGTTAGTTTCTCAATTGCAGTAGGATTCATAACTAGATTCCAATTAGGATTAATAATCCCTATTGAAGAAGACATTTATTATGTCTATATAAAGGGGCTATTGTACTAGTTTTGAGAAGGGAGCAAAACAATAAATTGTATACCACTCAAGGGATTAGAGTGAGAGAATATTGTGTGTGCGAGAGAAAAGAAAAGAGATAGTGTATTTCTTGTTCTTGTTCTTTCAGGTTTTTCGTCAAGTCCTAGTTCTAGAGATTTGGCAAGATTATTGGTTGTACTCATTATTGATATAGTGAAAGATTGTTGTTACTGTCCCGTGGACGTAGGCACATATTGCCGAACCACGTAATTTCTTGGTGTTATTTATCTTGGTTATTTGTTTTTCCCATTCTTAAACGCGATATTCTCAACAAGTGGTATCAGAGCCTGGTTTGGCTGATATCGGTTTAGAATGGAGGGTGCAACCTGCTGTAATTGGGTTACGTGGAAATCAAGAGGAGGACATGCTTTACTGAAGGTGTTAAGAGCAAGTCAGCAAGTATGTTTGATGCTGATTGGACCAAGATGAAGATAAGCGATGTTTTCTGGCAAAGAAGTCTATAATTGCCTTTGCCAATGACGATGGGTATTGCGATCAGGGGGAACCTGGTCAAGAGAAGTCTAATCAAGAGGGTCTTGGTTAATGAGTAGTTCAATCAAGGGGAGCTTGGTTATGGGTAATTCGATAAGGGGGAGTCTGGTCATGAAAAGTTCGATCAATGGGAGTTTGGTCAAGAGGAGCAATCCTATTATGGTATACCTTCCTCATGGTCTGGAGGGGGAGATTGTTGGGTTTTTTCCAGCCCATGATTAGTTGTCCTAAGTCTATTGGGAATTAATAGTCTTAGAGGATTAAATTGTTTTCCCAATTGGAGTTGTTTTCCCAATTGGAGTTGTTTTCCCAATTGAAGTTGGTTTCTCAATTGGAGTAGGATTCATAACTAGATTCCAATTAGGATTAATAATCCCTATTGAAGAAGACCTTTATTATGTCTATATAAAGGGGCTATTGTACTAGTTTTGAGAAGGGAGCAAAACAATAAATTGTATACCACTCAAGGGATTAGAGTGAGAATATTGTGTGTACAAGAGAAAAGAAAAGAGATAGTGTATTTCTTGTTCTTGTTCTTTCAGGTTTTTCGTCAAGTCCTAGTTCTAGAGATTTGGCAAGATTATTGGTTGTACTCATTATTGATATAGTGAAAGATTGTTGTTGCTGTCCCGTGGACGTAGGCACATATTGCCGAACCACGTAATTTCTTGGTGTTATTTATCTTGGTTATTTGTTTTTCCCATTCTTAAACGCGATATTCTCAACAATTTTAACGGAAGGACCAATTAATTGTGTGGTGGTCAAGTGCGAAATTAATTGATTTTGAATTTCAAGGACCAAAATGAGGAGATAAGTCAATTTCAAGGATTGTTCGTGATAAAAATCCTTTTTATTTAGTACCAATATTGTGGATCGAAAAAAAGGAAAAACAAAAACCACAGCTAACTTTGAATATCATGAGTAACAGGATGACCACTAGTTCGCTACACAATAAACTGAGCGTACATAGCTTGTCTGCTTGACAAACAAATCCTCTATCAAACAGGATTAGAAACATATAGCTGTACCTCATTAATTAGAGAGCTAAAGTTTCAGCTAACTGTGATTAATACAACCTAACACATATTCAGGAACCCTAAGTTGCACGCACAAACTAAAACAGGAGATCAATATGCAGCTTTTATGCGTATGCTGCTGTATAAGGATAAACTACTTCCGATTGCATGTTCAGAGTCAGCCCAATATTTAGAACGAAAGCAGTGATCAATCTAAAAGTTAAATACAGCATGAGTACACATGTAGTAATGTCGAGGAATAACTCACAGCTAAGCCTTCAATTGGACCAAGGTGGGACCTAAAATGCTTTGCAAATTCAATGCCAATAGCCTTTTTCTTCCAAAACTTCAAATGTCCTGGTAGGAAAAAAAAAACAAAAAACAAGAATAAGGAATGGAAAATAGCTTAGAAATTGAAGAAAACCAAAAAGATCATAATGCAAGATCTTATGAGTAGTATCACCAATTTCCCAGTCCAGGTAGTAATATTAATTAGAGGGCAATAAAATATAAATTCAGGCCGTATTACTGCAATGCTAACTGGCAGAAGGAAATTTATACCCATCCTTGTATTTACACACTTATTTTGAAAAGTGGGAGAGTAAATTCCTTGATATTTCAGGATGTAATCATTGACATAGTATGCTAGCTATGCAAATCTCATTCGACTCAAATGCACACTTCATCTTAAATGCCTACTTCCATTTTACTAAAACACACAGGAGTCGAAATTAGGCTAAAGAATCTTTTCTCTTTCTTGCAGACATATACATACTATTAGGCTACATATGGGGCTCGTTTGGTACACATGATTGGATTGGAATGGAAAACTCTCAAATCTCAAGGTATGTTGAAGGTGGAAGTGAATGGTTTTTCATTTGGAGGGGATTAGAAGAGGATTAGCTATGAAGGAAATTCATCCCTTCTAATCCTACCAATTTAAGGAGAATTGGATGGATAAGTTTTCATCATGAGTAATCCATCTTCTATCATCTAGGTGGTCACAATTTTATAATTTCTCCCTTCAACATACCTTTAATTTAGTAGGTTATACATTCTAATCCAATCATGTGTATCAAACAAGCCCTTGGTCCCTAAAGTTGGATTGGATTGGATAGCTCACTAGATTAAAGGTATTTTGAAAGACAAAATGGAGGCCAACTTCAAAAATTGGTCTATGTTGAAGGTAGAACAGTGGATTAGTCATGACTAGTCCATCTAATTCTTTCAACTAGGACAAAATTTGGAAGTTGGCCTTCATTTCTTAATTCAACATACCTTGAATATGTTAACTTATCTAATCCAATCCAATCCTTGGTACCAAACGTGGCCATAGAATATGTGCCACCATGCCTTGCATTAAACTCTTACTCACCACGATGTCATCAAAACCTAGCAACCACTGATTAGGCTACAAGTCAGTATCGTACCCTGGTACCCACATCACTCTATGTGGATGTGCACATGAATCACATTACTCTTATCGTTTGCACAAAAGTAGTAAACCGACATAGTATTTAGACCTTTGCCTCAACAAGCCTTTGAAAAATCAGCATGGACACATAGCCAATTCATTAATTAACACTATATATACACAAGTAGCTGATGACATGCACGATACAAGAGGAATAATAGGACTTTGTAAAAACAGTATCTTGCTATCATTACCATCA
This sequence comes from Malus fusca, assembly GCA_035220775.1. NCBI lineage: Eukaryota > Viridiplantae > Streptophyta > Magnoliopsida > Rosales > Rosaceae > Malus > Malus fusca. Next base: position 12,860,928 of record CM069061.1, on the reverse strand, counting down.
ACACTTCCAGTTACAACAAAATCCGCCGACGACACAGCAACATGCGTAACAACGTCCCGGTGCATATAACTTTTCTCGTACCTGTTTATGCCACAAAATAAGAGAAGGAAAGAACATGAGAATTGTTTAACCGGACGACCAATGCTATTGGCAGGGGGGGACATAAACAATCATTATCAAGAGTTTGAATACAACTCATTCCAGCCAAAACAACAGGGATCATAACACATGGAATTTGCTTAATTAACATGAGCTGAGTTCCCTAGGGTTTTAGGGTTTATGAAGCCAAACAACAAATGGCATTTTCGAATCGAAACTGGATTTTCAAACTCCAACTGAAATTGCAACATATGATTACTGAAATTCCAAATTAAAACTACGAGTTGGACCAAAAAGCAATCAGAGAGTGAAAGAGGGAAAAATCAATACAAACATTTGAGCGGAGGGAAGAGCATCGAGGTAGGCGTGCTCGAACTGGAGAGGCCGCTTGGGTCGAGCGCGAGGGGGTGGGGGTGGGCCGGGACCCACCATGGGCTCCTCCTCGGTCTCCACCACGGCCGAGCTCGCGTTGCCGTTCTGGGATTCCTCTGCGTATGTTGGTAGGGTTTCTCCTCCGTTCTGAGATTCCTCCATGTTTGCTTGCTGCTAGGGTTGTTGCTCGAGACGAAAGACTGCAATCGCACTGAAGCAGTAGGTTTCGAAGGCGAAGCTTGAATTGTTGGAGTGAAAGGAAGGCACTGGAATTCTGGATTTTTAATTTAAAAGGGACGATGAAACACCGCCGCCATTTTTCACAAGGGGATCTGGACCGTTACCGGTTGGGCTATTTTAGCCCGAAAAATGAGCGGGACTCTTTGGGCCTAACAGCTGTTTTTAATAAGTAACTAGCATATGATTAAAAAAAATGGGCTGACTAAATGTTACAAAAATCAACATAAAAAGTTCTAATTTTACCCACATACTAAAATCCGTCTAGGTCCCGCCCAGACGCTAGGCCCCAACTGGCTGCCCGACTAGCGCCTAGTGTCTTTATAACCTTACTTACAAGTAATCAGAAAAGTATAAGTTTTTCCTTGAATTCATAACCAAATACCTAAAAATCAAAAATTAGATCGATTAGGGAAGACTAGTTAATCTGATTCTCTTTTCTTACTTTCTCTATTTTAAGTTCTCTTGTTCTTGCAAGTGACCCTTTACCAGAATGGTGGAAAGGTGTTGAGCTCTTGCATGACAGTGTAGGTTCAAAGCCCGTTGTTAGCTAATCTAACATCTAATGTAACAAAATTCATTGTTTGACCAAACAAAAAATTAATAAATTATCTTGTTCCTTTATTTTTCTATTATTGTTAAGTAAACATGCTTTAAGAAGAAGGAGGAGGTTTTGAAGTTGAGTTCGGGATGTAGCGGATTGAAGATGATTACTTACTCACCAGGATAATTCACCACTTGCATAATTATTTTTTTATTTTTCACATTTAGTGCTTGAGATACGATAAAGTATTTGTGGTGAAGGTGGAATGAAGAAAGGTGATGGGAGAGAGGCGAAGAGATGAGGGAGGAAATAATGAAAATGAAAACAACTTAAAATGGTTTTTTATTTTTACAAATATATGATAAGAATAACATTTTTGAAAACCAAATAGTTATCATTGGGGCCCTTAGATTGCCATAAGCGGGGAGAAATTTTTACGTGACACAAGGTGATACATCACGTATTTTAATGTATATTTTGAGGGTATATAAGTGGATGACAAGGTTGATATATCATATTTTAGGGTATATTTTTTAATATACCTCCACTTATATTATGACATGTGGTGTATCGTCTTGTGTTTTGGGTACACCGAAAAATCTCTAATATGTTGTGCTTGCTCTCAAGTGAACATTGAAAACCTATTCTAGTTTTAAGAGTTGGGTTAGTCCAAATGGTGCGGGAGCGTGACTTAGCAATTAGTATTAGGTGCTGTTGATAGTTTGTTTTTCTCCAACGCAACAAATGAAAAACTTATGCTAGTTTGGTCTTTCGTTGGAAGGCCTTGTTGGCTGATGGTTGTTTTGTTAGACCGTTAAAAATAGCATGCACAAAGCCTTCCAACAAGGACTAGGCTTCAATATCCCTGGAAATGAGTGTCGATCATTTAAAAATTCTCTCCTGCACATTTTTTGCTACGAGTGAGTAGTTGAGATTGAATTAAATAAGCTATAGTTAAATCTCAATATTTCTTTTTCCCAAAATTATGCGCAGATGAGCCGTGCTTGTAGATCTTTTAAGCTTCATTTGGTGGACTAGATGAGATAGGTTGTGATCAATTAAAATGGACTTTGGTCCAGTTCGTTGTTTGTTGTGGCAAAATGTGAGATGGACAGGACTGAACAAGATAGGTTATGAATCTACAGTAGAGTGGGTTATCTAACCTATCCTTACAAGTCCCTGCCAATAAGTAGTAAGGTTGTATCCCATCCATGATAGGAATCTAAGTAGTAAGGTTGTTATATGGCAATTGGGATAGTGTCAAGTGTCATCATATTAGTGAATAAGTTGTATTAGTTGTAAAAGTTGTTAGTTTGTTAGTTGTAAGGTTGTTATGACATGTTGCTACATAGCTTGGATTGTAATATACAAAGAAGTTGTTATGAAAATAGTATTGAATTCTTTCTATTCATCTTCTCTATGTTTCTATGGCAGTTTATGAGTTAAGGTTGATCAAGGGTCTATCATTGGTATCGAGCCGGCAGTGATCTTTCATCCCTTTTATGTGGCCCATGACTCGTTCTTCAACAAAGAAAGCAATGCAATCGCAAAATCATCTTGCTGCTATAAACAACACTCTCAACACACTGCTTCAAAGATTTGATGTCATGGAAGTATGCTAAGATTCATCAGATGCTCGATTTGAGAAGTTCCATCGTGATTTTGTGGAGAAATGTGATATGGGTTTTCTTGGTGATTCATCAGATGCAACTCAATCAAATCTCAATTTGCTTGATGATGCAAGACATCATCAATTCAATCACCATGATTCAAGCTTCTAACCATGACCTCCATTGGTGAAACTGGATTTTCCTCGTTTTCATGAAGGAGATGATCATCTTGGATGGATTTAAAAAGTAGAACATTACTATGAGTACTTCGACATTCCTGCAAACAAGAAAGTGCATATAGATTCATTCCACATGGAAAACGAAGCACTGCAGTGGTTTCAATGGGTTAATTGTGTTAAGAATTACCCTAAAATGGGAGGACTTCACCAAGATTTTTTGTCGTGAATTTGGTTCATCTGATCTCGTTGATTGCACTGAGAACTTAGTGAAAGATTCGCTAGAATGGTTTACTCAGAGATTATATCATGGAATTTCAACGGATTGGCAAATCGTACTGTGGAAATGACTCCATGATTATTAAAAAGCTGCTTCATTGAAGGGTTGAAACCAGAAATTCATCATGATGTCAAGATTTTGCGACCTTTTAATGTTCATGAAGCTATTGCATATTCTCGACAAGTTGATGCTAAACTGGCTAAACTCAAGGTAAAATCCTTTTTCAAGAAACCATTCTTCTACATCACAATTCAAGCCTACACATCTATTTCATATTACCAATATACCAAAAACTGAGTCTTCCTTAGAAGATTAACAGCTGCAAAACTTGAGTTTCGAAGGAAAAATAGACTATGTTTCAATTGTGATGGGAAATTCTTTGAAGAACATGTGTGTGTTGTTCCAAAAAGGCAAGTTTTACTCATGGATGTGTATGAAACTGAAGATCTTACTGAGCATAACTCTAATGATAATGAAGAACGTGAAGTCCCTGCTTGTGCAGTTTATGGTATGCATGCCCCGAAATCTATCAGAATCATGAAAGTGATAGATTCAGGAAACTCACACAATTTCATTGATATTTCCTTAGTAAAGCAATTGAAAGGTCACTTGGATACTACATATCCATTTACTGTTAAGATTGCAAATGAGAGCTATCTCACTAGCACTGGATGTTTAGCACAAGTCTCTATTCGAATTCAAAATTATGCAGCTGTGTTGGATTTCTATGCTCTCCCTTTGGGAGATTGTGATATTGTTCTTGGAGTTCAATGGTTGAGAACAATATGACTTGTTTTATGGGATTTTGATAAGATGATCATGTAATTTGTTGTTGAAAATACCACATTCTCTATCACAATTCCTCAGGCTCAAGATCCTCAATCCATTTCTTCCTTACAAATGGATTAGTTACTCAATCATGATCACTGTTTAGGAGCTGCATTGTTTGTTCTACAAGTTAGTGAGGATACTACAACTACTTTAACTCTTTCTCAATTGGATTCTACACAAGAAACTGATATGCAAAGCCTTGTTAGCACACTATAAGCCTATCTTTCAAAACCCATATGGGTTGCCTCCATCAAGATCCCATGATCACATGATACCATTAACGGAAGGTTGCAAATCTCCTAGTGCAAGACCCTACAAGTATGGTCTATTCCAAAAGACAGAGATAGAGAAATGTGTCAAGGAATTGTTGGATTCTGGTTTTATAAAACCAAGCCATAACCTTTTTCTCCTCTCCAGTTTTGTTGGTGAAGAAAATGAGGGTACTTGGAGAATGTGCATGGACTATAAGGCACTCAATATATTGATAGTTAAAGACAAGGTATAAAATATCGATGATATCGGAAATATCGGTAGTCCAAAAACACGGAAATATCGATGGAAATATCGGGATATTATCGATATCGATAAAAATAATATGGAAACCACGATAATTGTAAGAAAAACTTGGAAATTTTTATTGAAACTTTGCAGGATGTTTATTTAGTCAATTATCTATTAGTTTATCAAAAAAAAATTGGAAGGAAATGCATTGCATAATGGATTTAACTGATTTAAGTTGATTATATAGCGAGCTGGCAAACATTGTGAGTGTAGAAAATATGTAGTAATTAATGAAAGAAGTTTAAACACACCATAATCATTTATATATAATGAATTAGTACAATATTTTACACTTTATACATTGCATGGTAAGATACATGAGTGACTTAGTACCACATAGAGTTCCTATGAGGTTCAAAATTTTCACTATCTTCATCATCTCTATGTGTAGAGTAAGTGTAAAATGGGAGCGGTTCGAATCCCCTTGGTGTAGAGTAAGTGTAAAATGTTAGGTTGAAATACAAAAGTACCCCTAACCTAAGCAGATGAAGATACTTTTACCATGCATCTCTCTCGATTCCCAATCAGTTCCTGCATTTTCACTTGGGCACCGGCAACAGCTCCTCAAAGAAACCCTAACCCTAACCCCCAAATCTCTCTATCCACGACGCCTGCACCCCTCCTCTGATGGCAAAAAAAAAACGAAAGCTTAGCTCCTCCGAGCCCTTCGAACCCACCAAAAAGCAACAACAGGTCGTAGTTGAGGCAAGGTTCTAAAAAACGCTAGGCGCTAGTCGGGCGGCTAGGCGGGGTCTAGGCGGGCGCCTAGGCGGATTTTGGTAAATTTCTTATATATTTTATGAATTAATTAAATTTACTATATCAAATGTAAATAATTATTGACTAATATGTTATTTTGTATAGAAAAATATACATATGTGAATGTTTTATGTACATATATGATATGCTTGCCTAAGAAAAAAAAATATCTAAATAATTTATAATTTATATAAGATTTATACACACACACACACACACACACAATATATATATATAACAAACTTTTAAAACTATAAAAAGCCCACTATGTGGTGGTTTTTATTATTAAAGCCATCAACCCGTCCACCACACCCTTTGCTCTTTCACATCACATGTCCACCTTGGGTGATTTTCATTATTAAAACCATAGAGCCCATGGTTTTCATAATTAAAAACCATTAGCTTTTATCTTGGATTTGATATGTTTCTCTCTCTCTCTCTCTATTCGCACTCTCCCAGACGTCCCAGTCCGCACCATTTTCATCACAGCTTCTCTCTCTCTCATCCATTACATTTGAAATGTTTATCTCTCTCTCTCTCTCTATACTTCAATATCAATTGCATGATGAAAGGATTATCATTGTTCTCCATCGTCTTCTCCGCCTAATTCCCCATCTTCTTGCCCTGCAAAATTTCCTAAAACCTAGTCTAGCGTAGCAAAGATTCTCGAAAACATTGTCGGCTCTGGTGAAGAAATCCGAAGAGTCCAGGTCAAAATTTTCCTTTTTTTTTCCAGCAACTGCACTGTTATTCTTTCTACTGGTCTCTCTCTCGCTCTTTCTTCCCTCACACTCTCTCGCTCTCTCTTTCAGATTTTATGTTGTCACCATCCTCTTCTACGCTGCCGATAACCACGACGACGTGGCGGATCAGATCCGGAAGGTTGCGGATGAGGACCCAATCCAACGCAAGATCTTCGTCCATGGTCTCAGATGGGACACCAACGTCGAAACCCTAACCGGTGTGTTTAAGGAATTGCTCATTTTGATGGGTCTGAGCGTGGATTGCAGAGAGGCGCAGATCTTGGCAGCTGCGACGACGGAGCCTGGGCTGCAGTTGCGACGACAGAGCCTCATTGATATTATCGATAATATCGCGATATATTGACGATAATTAAGTGGATAAGTGTAAAAATATCGCCCTCTAAAAAAAACGATAGTATCGGCGATATTTCGCCGATAATATCGATATTTTAGACCTTGGTTAAAGATAAGTACCCTATACCATTGATTGATGAGTTATAGGATGAACTCTTTGGTGCATCATATTTGTCAAAGTTTGATCTTAGATCAGGTTATCATCCCAAAGATATAAATAAAATTGCATTTAGAACTCATTAGGGACATTATGAGTTCTTAGTTATGCCTTTTGGCTTAACAAATGCACCTGCATCATTCCAAGGCCTAATGAATGGGATTTTCAAGCCTTATCTGAGGAAATTTATATTAGTCTTCTTTGATGATATTTTGATATATAGTGCCTCTTGAGAATTACACCTACACCATTTGAGTTTTGCTTTGATTTTACTTCAAGATCATCAACTCTTTGTCAAGCTAACTAATTGTGCTTTTGGAAAAACACAAATTGAATATTTGGGACATATTGTTTCAAGAAATGAAGTTGTTACTAACCATTCGAAATTAAAAGCCATTGCAGAGTGGCCTCTACCTACTTATGTGAAAGCTTTAAGGGGTTTTTAGGCCTAACTGGGTACTATAGGAAATTCATTCCTCAATTTGGGAGAATCTGTGGTTCTTGGCTCAACTCATAAAAAAAGGATAGATTCCATTGGAACCTTGCAACCACAACAACATTTCAAGAACTCAAAAATGCCATGATGTCTCCCACAGTCTTGACTCCCCTAGATTTTTCAAAACCATTCATTATTGAGAATGGTGCCTTAGGCACTGGTATGGGGGCAATTTTGTAGCAAGAGGGTAAGCCAATTGCATTTACAAGTTAGTCTTTAGGACAAAAAACCCAAGCATTATCTACATATGAAAGAGAAATGTTGCTAGTGATTCACGCAGTCAAGAAGTGGCAGTCTTATCTACTTAGGAACCATTTCATTATAAAAACATATCACCAAAGTCTCAAGTACTTTCTCCAAAATCGAGCCAATTCTCATTTCAGCAAAAATGGGTCTCTAAACTACTTGACTTTGACTATGAAATTCAATACAGAAAGGGTAGTGACAACAAGGCAGCTGATGCATTGTCTCGAATGTTCAATTCTCAGGGAAATAAACCTACTGGTACAAGTACTACTGGTGCAAATGATACAAGTAGTGTTGCTGCAATTTCATTGGATTCCATAGTGATGGATAGTGAATTCACTGTTATATCTTACCCTTGTATATCTTGGCTTGATGATCTTCGTAGACATATGGAAAGTGATGGTTGGATTTTGAAAAAAATCACAAGTTGTCTTCAATACAACTTCATATTTGGTTCCATTGAAATTATTGAGATATTAGTTTGATAATGGATTTATTAGGTACAAGAATCAAATTGTCTTACGTTCTACAAGTTCTTTGAGAGAAAAAGTATTTGAGGAACATCATTGTAAACCTACTACAGGTCATGTAGGTTTTCTAAAAACCTATAAAAGGATTTCCAGGTCCTTTTATTGGGAAGGTATGAAAAACAACATCAAGGACATGGTTGCTGGATGTGATATTTGTCATAAGAACAAGTATGAAACACTTGCTTTTGCAGGACTTCTTAACCCCTTACATATCCCTCAAAGAGTGTGGTCTGACATATCTATGGATTTCATCATTGCCCTTCCTCCTTGCAAGGGCAAATTGATCATATTTGTAATTATTGATCGATTTTCTAAAGTTGCACACTTTCTATCATTATCTCACCCTTATACAACACACTCAGTAGCTCAACTCTTCACTGATCAAGTGTTTAAACTACGTGGGATGCCAACTTCCATTGTATCTGATAATGATCCAATCTTTGTCAGTTCATTTTGGAAAGAATTCTTTAAACTTCATCCCCAAACTGATGGACAGACTGAAGTCCTCAATCAATGTTTAGAAACATACCTGAGATGTTTTTGTAGCTTGCAGCCCAAGCAATGGTTGAAATGGCTTCCATGGCAGAGTTGAGCTACAATACTTCTTATGACACTGCAGCTAAATTCACACCCTATGAAGTGATGTATAGGCAGCCTCATCCAAATGTTCTAACTTATGAAACTGGGACTACACAGATTGAATTGGTGGATCAGTGTTTACAAGATAGAACCAAAATTTTGTCCCTTTTGAAGACCAATCTAGAAGAAGCTCAAGTAAGGATGAAAAGTCAATCGGACAAGCACAGAACAGAAAGGTCTTTTGCAATTGGTGATTTTGTGTATCTCAGATTGGTACCTTACCAACAAAAGTCACTAGCTTTACACCTCTTTCATAATTGCACCCTAGATTTTACGGACCCTTTGAGGTTCTTGCTAAAATGGGACATGTGGCTTACAAATTGAAGCTACCCCCTCATTATAAGATTCACCCGATTTTCCATGTTTCTTGCCTCAAGAAACAACTAAGCACATCAGTCTCTACTACTATACCATTACCAACAGTCAAAGATGTGGGTCTAATTCAAGATGAACCAACAACTATCATGGATCGTAGGGTAATTCAACAAGGTTCCACTCTAGTCGCTAAAGTCTTAGTGCATTGGATGAATCATCATGTTGCAAATGCATCTTGGGAGAATTTGGATGATTTGAAGATTCGATTTCCTGAATTCCAACCTTGAGGACAAGGCTAATTTCAAAGGGGGAAGTAAATGATAGGAATATAAGTAGTTAAAGGACAATATGGCAATTGGGATAGTGCCAAGTGTCATCATATTAGTGAATAAGTTGTATTAGTTGTAAAAGCTATTAGTTTGTTAGTATTAAAGGTTGTTAGGACCTGTTGCCATATAGCTTGGATTGTGAGATACAAAGAAGTTGTTATGAAAATAGTATTGAATTCCTTATGTTCACCTTCTCTATGTATCTATGGCAGTTTATGAGTTAAGGTTGATCAAGGGTCTATCAATCTAACCCACCAAACGCGACCTTAGAGTATTTTGTTGCTCTCTTTCATGACTCCATGTGTTAACAATGGAAATGAGATTCAACGAATGAGGCAAACTAGAAACTGTTTTGGTATGATAGGCATGAAGTGTGGGTGCCAAAGATACATTACAAAATTAACAATTGTGTATGTGTTTGGTGTTTCCAGTTTAGTATAGTGGAATGAGCTTTTTGTTGTGTTGTTGTTTGGGTTTTCAAAAGCAAGAGAATTAAAAGCTTTCCTTGTGTTTTCAAAACCCAAAAAAATTAATTTTATATCATACTTAACATTACAGCCAAAGAGACCTTCTTAAGGTTGGTGAATTGATGCTACGCAAAAGAGATGGTAGCAGAGCAAATTCTAATTGGTCTTAGAGTGTAAAGGAAGGTTTCTTAAAGTTCTAAGGTCTTGGTTTCAAGTGATTTTTTTCATAAGGCAAAAGGAATGAAACAAGTAAAAGCAAAGAGCTTTTGGTTTTAAAGCTTGTAGTTTGTTTTGTTGAATGATTTGAGTATCCTTTGCTCAGAGTCATTTACTTGTATTTATAGACCTTTCATCTTTTCTATCAATGCTTTCTGTGTTCTCATTTGAAGCCGACCATGATCACTTTCCAAAAAGTAATGCATTAATAGGAAAGTAATCCAAAATATTTCTGCAGGGAATGAAGATTACCATAACCAAGACTGTGATTTTGTCTTAATCCATGATCACATTCCCACAAAAGTGCTTCACATTTAGTGCTCTCTCCAATCGAGAAGGAAGATTGAGATTTTGGTATCTTTGACAAGTCAAAATACAATATGGTTCTGCACAATTCATTTATAGTAAATTAAAGGTCTATTTTCTATTTTCTTTGTAATCATCCTATTAGGTTAACCAATGCCCAATAACATTTTTAGTATAAAGACTGGTAACAGGTTATTTAACACGCCTAGTTCGAATTTGAATTTTTGAACCTATTAGCTTAAAGACTTGGCATTCGTGTTGTGTTTCTCGTGTTCGTGTCATTTTCGTGTCATATCCGATAGCTTAATGGGTTATGTCGTGTAATACCCATTAAAGTAAACGGGTAATATGACCCGACCCGAAATCAACCCGTTAATATTATCGGGTAATATGACCTGACTCGTTACCCGTTAAGAAAAATATATTTTAAATCAATAAAAATGAAAATGAAAAACATAATTTGACCCAAAAAAATGTAAAACATAATACTAAATTAGTATATACATACTAAATTTCGCAGTTGACCCTTTCATGAAAGTTATAAAGCTTTTCATTATGAGTGATGACATTTTTCACACTTCTACAATAATTATTATTAATTATATTAATTTTGCACTCAAATAATGAAAAGCTGTTCATGAGATTTGGAGGGTTTTAAAAATCTAAACGACCATGTAACCATTGTCTAAGCGTTGATGATGCAATTATGAACGTTTATTATGCTTTCACATCTTTCAGACTTATACATTAATGATTATGAATTTTGTTTATTTTGAACTCCCTTAAAAATACTATTCATGAGAGTTTGTATGGTTTTAAAAATTCACATGATCATATACCCATCCAAAAAGCGTAGAGGATGCGACTACGAGCGTTTGCATATTTTTCGCACATGTAAATTAATTATTATATTTTTTTAATGTGTTTGGTATTTTTAAATTACTTGATATTTTTATTTTTAATGTGTTTTATGATTTTTAATCTCAATCTTTGCCTATAATATACTATAAAAATAAATAAATAAATAAAACTTCAATTTTAAAATTTATATAGAATAATAATTAATAAACAATATATACATATTCATTATATCTATTGTATTTTATAGTAAGTTTTTTTTAGTAGTTTAAAAAAATTAAAATCATCAAAATAACTTTTTTCTTATCGTGTCGAAACAGGTTACCTGCGTGTCACTCTCGTGTAAACCTGTTAAGGACCCGTTATTAACGGGTTATTATTGTGTGACCTGATAATGACCCGATTAGTTATCGTGTTGACCCGAAATCCGTTATTTTCATGTCGTTTACGTGTCATGTTAACGGGTCGTGTAAGAAATTGCCAGGTCTTAATGAGCACGTTAAAAAAGCAAATTGACACAACCATGACAAAGAAGACCCATTTGCCAAATTAGGTGGGTTACTAATGAAAAACTACATCAATAAAATGTGATTAAAAATAAACAATAAAGAGTGCATAGACTATTCGTGTCAATAGCAGATTTTCAAAACTCAATCCACCTTTATTAAGAACAAATACAAGATACAAATTCAGAAAAGAAAAAGAAAACAAAGAGATACAAACAAGAATGTTGACGTTACTCGTCCCAAAACAAAATAAAATTTATTGGAGATGAGTGAAACTTTCCAAGCAAGCAACCAAAAATCATGTGAGGTAAACAAAATTTCAACAATAGTAGCTCTCAAACACCTTCTAACCACCCAAACCCCACCTTCTCCTCCCAAACGAAACACTTCACGTGGGAAGGGCATGGCCTCCCCACAACCAAACACGCATATTTCACAATTTCTCACATCCAAACACTACAAATTCCATCCAACGCAATCCACCGCGCCGAACGCTCCAAAGGGCTTCAGGGGCCGGGCCGGGGGGGGGGGGGACCGTGATCGGGTGGACAGCGTAAGCCAGGCGGGTGTATTTATCCTTTCGAAAGTCAATATCGTTGTTTATGTTCATATTGTCGGGATCCGAGGCTTCCATCCCAACACCGGCATTGACTTTGGAAATATGTGAATTAATTTAGTACATGTCGGTTTGAAGGAGAGTTTCCAAATCATATGTGGCCACATAAATTAGGCTGTCACATGTTGTGCTTCATTTCCTATTTTATTTTCTTTAAATAATAAAATTGTTATTTCACGTTACATGTTTTGAGTTCGATTTATGATGCTAGTGAATCGCACGATGGTGGTCATGGGAGACCGAAATACCTCTGTGAGTCTACCCGGCTTCTGGAAAGGCGGACTACCGTCAGGGACGGAGCCATAAATTTCTTCTAGTGGGGGCAACCGAAAACAACTAAGAAAACCTTATTATAGTATGATTATACGCAATATGATATTAAAGATGGTTTCAATGATGATGTATCACAATTTCAATGTTACAAAAATTTTAATATAGTAGTGGAAAGTGACAAAGTGATGGGAAAAATATAAGTACATGATAGGCGGGAGAGAGTTTTTTCGGTTTGAAGAACAAAACAAAAGCACTATTGCTCATATAATATTTGATATGAAGTATAAGTATAATGAATGTATGTTGGATATTAGATACATATATTTTCTTCAAAGATAACCCGTGTATATTATATAATTGTAGTCTGGGCATCTGCCCCCAGTGAGCCTTCATTGGCTTCGTGCATGACTACCGTGGTGAAGCCACCAACTGGTTCTCTTTTTATAAAAAAATAATAATAATAAAATTGCTAATAGGATCAATATCAAGTACCCGTGGATATCGATTAAATATTGACAATATTATTGATTTAGTATTTGATGATATCGATCAAATTTCAAAGAATGATCATTTTAGCAATTGAATATGCTGTAGATGTTGGTTTAAGTCAATTAGTCAGAGAGATTGTCCTTTCTTTCACTCACTCAATTTCGAATCTTTTTTTCGTCGACTAAAATAGTTAAGAATATCATTTTGTCTAAAAAGATCAAGTTGATGGAGTGTTTAAGAGCAAATGTACATGTGTTATCAACGTTAAGCTTATTTCGTGACAATGCAAGGAACGATGAAAAATCTGTGACACGAGTTTGAAACATGAAATATATATTTCTTATTTAATTTGTTTTGTGACTAATAATATTCCATTTTCTCAGTACAACTTTGATCAGATACAACTCGTCTACTAAATGGTGGGGGAATAAATGGTGGAGGTGTACATCTCAACAATGCCCAATTAACCCCTTGGAAAAATGGGTGCCTCTTGACTGCTGATGCACCCATCAACGATCCCAAACGCCGAGCCGGATCCTTGACCAACAACTGTGAGATGAGGTCCTTGGCCGTGCTCGGCACCACCGGTTCTTTCGGAAGCTCCAGGGCTCGAGCCACAATGTTAGCTAGGGTTAGCTCATTGTCCACACCCCTAAAGGGTGTCACACCATAGAACAGTTCAAAAATAAATATCCCCAACGTCCACCAGTCCACTGCACTACCATGCCCCTCGCCGGACACAATCTCCGGGGCCAAGTACTCGTGGGTCCCGACAAATGACATGGACCGAACGTCCACGGGCTCGGACACAAACTCGGGGCCATTTTTATGGCTCTGCTTCTTCTTCCGCTTGCTTTTCGGGTGGAAACATGACACGGAGGGGACCATACAACTGGGAAGAATGCATGAAGAGGATGCAAACGGGGGCGGATCGAGTGAGTAGCCTTTTTGTAGTCCAGCATTTGGGGTATTTTGGGTAGAGATGATCTGAGGCGTTGATGTACCATCGTCGCATTTTAGCGAGAGGTCAAAATCTGTAAGCATGATATGGCCATCGGATCGAACCAACACATTTTCCGGCTTCAGATCACGGTACACAATTCCCATCATGTGGAGGTACTCTAGAGCTACAACCACCTCCGATGCGTAGAACCTAATCATGAGATTAAACACCAGTTAGTATGCTAATCATGGATTCAACACATGATTTGTTATATCATCATCTGTTGATTACAGGAGCACTTTGAAGGATATAAAAAGAGCTAATAACTGATGAGTATCCTCTAATTGTACATAATTTCGTTTTAAGACAAAACATAATCAATTAATCAAATTAGATGATTAACCACAAATCCTTAATCATGTTCATGCTCAATCATTTGAAAAGGGAAAACACTGAAAAAAATCATTGGCTAGGCTATGATATTATTGCATGATAAACTAAATGATAAGAAAATAAAACTTTTGATATTCTTTTGCAACAGCAAGGATTATGATATAGGACACAACCAAACCAACCACATCAATTCTAATGTAACCTATACTGTAGCCTGCCAACATATAACCAACATTTTGTTCACTTGTCTACATTTTTTTTTATTTTTAAAAGGACCAGTTGGTGGCGAACAGTCCATCCATCTGAGGCCTGGAAGACTCACAGAGACATTTCAGCCTCCTCTTGGCCATCATCGTGTGATTCACCAATGCTAGACTCGAACCCAGGACGTGCGGTGTGAAATACGGACTTGGAATTCGTCCCCAACCACTACGCCACCCCGTGATGGTTTTGTCTACATTTAACTAAAATACATTTGTTTACCAAAATGTTCTTGCAAAGAAAAGAAAAATAATGTATCGGTTTTCTTTAAAAATGAAAACTAAAAACAGTTACCAAACAAGTTCCCAGTTTCTCGTTTTCAAACAAAGTGAAGACTTAAAACAAAAGGCTAAAACCTGAAAAAATGAAAACAAAATGGTTATCATTCGATATTTCAAGATTTAGTTACCCACCCGCTGTTAATAAAATTGAAATGTTTCTTATTTTTGGAATCGGAGAGGAGTTTCGGGTCTTGTTATTAAGGAAGGAAAGAAAGATATGTTTAGATGTCTTTTAATTTGCAAGTCAATGATAAAAAAAGTAAAAATGCAAGCAATTCATGACATGGTAATAAAATGCAGCTGCAACCATTACCAGCAGCTTCTTATAATTAATGGTAACTGATAGTGAGATGCATTTCATATAATTGATGGTCATTGATTAAAATCATCAGTGTTTTTTATGTGATTGTCTCCATATGGTTTGTATTATCCTTCCACTTTTCTAAGCATATGAGATATTAGTACATCACCAATTAATTGCAAGACACCCCATAAATTCTACTATATTTACACAACCTGACCTACTTTACTTTTTATTATTATTATTATTTTCTTTGCTGTTACGACACCTAAAGTTGAACAACTTGGTAGCCCTTCCTAAATCCCAAACTTAAATGGCCCCATGTTTTTTAATTTCATATGTTTGGTTGGGGTCACTTCCGGAAAGTGAATTCCGCATATTCTTTTTCTCTTTCTGCACACCCCAATAGATAAAAGGGGGGAAAAGGTTGGGTTATTAACAACATATTACCTTTCTTCTTCCTTGCCTTGATCTTTTACTCCCAAACATTACTACTATTAACTTTTTTTGTTTTTGAACAAACGATATTATCTACACTAAGGGGGAAGGGGGTGGGCTTAGCCTCACAATGGGCTAGCAATAATGTGGTTCAAATTCGTCATTGGCAAGAATTGAACCTAAGACCTCTCATTTACAAGTGAAGAAAAATACCACTAGAACGTAGTACTAATTGACAGTACTATTAACTTTTTTGAAGGAGTCTTCCTAGCATCATTTAACTCCATTTTACCTTTCTTGGCAAGCAAAAGCTGATTAAAGCACACATAGACTACTGGACCTTACCCCTACTTCAATCATATATAGAAGTCTTAGGTGAAATTCAAAAGATATAACTGTCTAAATTAACAGTGCTCTCAATCAATTTGCAAGTTAATGATAAAAACACATGCAGTAAAAAGCATTTGCAAATTGCAATTATCACCACCAACTGCATATAATTGATGACCGATAACGAAAACCGAAAAGCACTTGCATATAATTGATGAAAATAAGTACTTTTGGTGTGCTTTTCTCCATGTCGTTTGCAATCTTTCCAAACCTATCTAAACAGAAGAGAAATGTATCATAAATTAGTCGAAGGACACACAACAACTTTCTACTTTCACCTATCACCAATGAATTCCAAAAGCATATAAAAAACCTCACCTTTATTCCCCTGCCCCATGCCCTTAATGTGCTTAGTTGGGAATACTTTTGGAGTGGACAAAGTTGAAAGAGAAGCTCATGATTTTTTGTTGGTAAGAAAACAGATAACCCTAACAACATTTCACCTTTCTTCCTTAACTCTATCTTTTACTTGCAAACACTTTTACTATTACGCTTAATCACAGTATTGCCTCCTAAGAGTGTCCGTGAATCCCACTTTGCCCCTCCGGAAGTCATTTTGACTCAATTTGCCCCTAAATCATGTTTTCGTGTCCCACTTCACGTCGGCATTTCGCCTTTCCTTTGCAGACATACTCAGACTGCTGGACTAATTAATTTTTGTGGTTTTAAGTCACTTAGTACTACAGTCTAGTAGTATTCCTCTTCACTGGTAAGTGAGAGGTCTTAAGTTCGATTCTTGCCAAGGCGAATTTGAAACCACATTAGGCCTAAATTAAGAGTACTCTCAACCACAAGCCAAAGAGCAATAAAACAATATTGGTGCCACTATTTTGGGATATCCTTAATTAAAAGAAAAGAACCCAGAAATCCTGCAACAATTATCTGAACCCAATATACCTAAATTTGGATTTGAAGGGATCTGTTTGGTCCATTGGAATGAAACCTACCCTAGAAATCAACAAGAAATAGAAAGAAACAAAAAACCCTCCCATAAAAAATATTCAATGTTCTCTTTTAAAAATCTCTCTCATTGATCCTATCATGTCAATGCAATGAAAATGGCTTAAATTAAATTAATGGGTCAGCCTTTAGGTACCAAAATTAATGACTGATTTTAAAAATCATGGGTTGTTGTTGCTAACCTAGTGCATATGGGCAGACACACTAGAGCCACAAATAACCATCCAATAATACTAAAGAGAAACATCAAATTAACATCATAACCAGCATTTATATATCAATGGACCAAAATAAAACCTACACATAATTAATAAGAGTCTTAAATTCTATCAAGGGAATTGAATTCAGGTTTATCAAATCCACGGGCCGCCTTAAAACCACGAGGTTGACTCGTGTAACGGGTTCACCATCATTCAGCGTAAAGGTCCACGCGGTTTTTAAGGCATTTTATTGCTCAACCGACAGTTGTGTTATATATAGTACTTAATAAACAATCCAACTATATTATGCCAGATCAGATGATCACATCAAACACAGTGCACTACTAATAGCGCTCTGCCTTTTGGCAATAACCAGTGGTTGACCTTCCAAACTATACTAGCTTACGAAAATAATATGCTTATACCCACAAACTAAAATTACAAGTTTGTCCTCGTAGTTTTTCTTCTTTTCACTTTTGGCACCCTTCATTTCCTTTTTGACAGTTTTAGTCATGCAGAGATGAAATTCTGAGGGAATATGCAACCACTACATGTGAGGGTGTTTATGTCTATCCAAAACATTTGTAGTCGACTGAAAACGTAACAATTTTATACCTGTAGGACTTGATTGCTAACGAAACAAAACTAAAGGACAAAAGTTGGACAAAAGCGAAAACGGGGGAAAATACAGGGGCCAAAATGTGATCTGGCAAAGAGAAGAAAACTACACTGCAAAGTCTACTGTAGCACAAGTTTTTTTTTTTTTCATTTTTGAAGGAGGTTTAGTGATAGGCTTGACTTAAAACTACTACAGTCTGCACGTGCATGTAATTATTGGCCTTTTTAAGCACGTAACAGTCAATATAAATCTAACTAACAGAAGACGGCACTCATCGAAGTACTTTTAACCAAATAAATGCTCTATAAAAAAAACAAATTTTAAACAAATAAATGCGAGGAAAACTAATGAAAAGAGCTTGAAAACTTTGAGTTTTAACGATAAGGACAAAATAAAGGGTAAAATGAATAGTACCAGGATTGACCTTTTAGTGTAAAAATGTGGTTTTTCGTTAAAGTGAACAGTACCAGTAACTTTTCGTTAAAGTTCCCATAAATGCACCACGTTGTATCTTAAGAAAAATAAATTGTATAAAACACGTTTGTCACTGTAACGCTTTAGTCCAATAATATATTTCTATGTTTTTCTCGATATAGTATGGTATTATTCAACAAAAACATTATGATGATGAATTCATTTCATACAAGTTATTCTTCAGAAGCTAGTGGTAAATTGTCTTAATAGACACAGCACTCTCAGTCAACCCTAGAGTTCTAATTCTCTATATTCTTAGTGTAGCTTAGAATATTATTTACAAAAAAGTAACTAAAAATATTCACGAGCGACGTACTAAACCCGATTCATGCAAGTTGATTTTCCTTCAAGCGTGGTGACGTGTGCGTAACCATACTTGACGATTGACTCCAAAACCCTAGATTTCACGTTCACCCATCTATCTATATCTCCAGATTTTATCAGGTGCAAGTCAGGCACACCGTAAATCTATTTCATTGAAATCGGTAGACCCCACCAACAAGCAGACAGGTAAAGCTGTTTGTGTCCAGGCCCCACATAACGATTCAGAAACTCTGAACCGTGCAAAACGCAAACCATAACATCAAATCTAACCCCTCCGATGACTTTCTTTTCTTTCTTTTTTTTTTTTTTTTGACTTTTCAAACTAATTAAAAACAAAATTTAAAATAAAAACCAATTAAAACATTAAAAAGGAAAAAAACTGTATTTGTCTTAATTACTGCTGTGATTAAATTTCGGAATTGAGGGAGGAAGGTATGGTGCGCACCTGACGGCAGGTTCTTCGAAGCGTTTGAGCGGCTGGCGCTGGCGGAGAACGTGGAGGTCGCCGCCGGGGCAGAACTCGGTGAGCAGGAAAAGCCAGTTGGGCGCGTCGATGCTCGCGTAGAGCGTGGGCAAAAACGGGTGCTCCAACATTTCCAGTATTTCCCTCTCTGTCCTGGCCCGCCCTTCCTTGCTCCGGCTGATCAGCTCCTTCTTGTCCATCACCTTCGCCGCAAATACGCACCCCTGGGCCCCAGCGGGGGACTTCAACTCGGCTAAGTAGACGGAACCGATGTCGCCGGAGCCGAGGCGCTCTGCGAATTTGAGGTCGGAGAGGGAGAGTTGCCGGGTCGGGGATTCGGATCGGATCTTGTAGATTGCGGACCAGAGGGGATCGGAGGAGGAGGATTGGGGTCGGGGCTTGGGGATTACGGAGGCGGGGAGGCGAGCGGAGGAGGAGGCGGAGGGCGGGTGCGTGGATTCGGAGCAGGAGCTAGTGCTGCGCTTGGTAGTGTTGGTGTTGGTGGTTGTGGTGGACGTGAAGCTCAGGCTTTGGAGGTCGTCGGCTAAGTCGTCAAGCCACGGCTCCATTGCGGAGGGGAGAGAGAGATAGAGAGTGAGGAGTGAGAGAGAAGGAAGGAGAGAGAGATTGTGTCTCTGAGAGTGAGGAGGGAGTGAGAGGAGGTTTTGAAGGGCGGGGTAGACAAGAGAGTGGAGAGAGATTGCTGGGCTTGGGCCATGCTAAAGGTGGGCCTTGCTTGTGAGATTCTTATTATCCAATCATGGAGTCTTTGGATGGTGGGTACAATTACAATACAAATTGTGTTTAGCATAATCTAATTTTTTTTATCTAGTAAAGGTCTCTAGTTCTGTTCACATGAATATTTGTGGTACTCACATGTAGACTTGGCATTTTGGAACCGACCTGTTAACACGACCCGACCCGATCCGACTCGTTAATATTAGTATTTGGGTGGATGCTTAACGGGTTGGGTCGTTAACGGGTAAACCCGTTAAATAACGGGTCACTTTGGGTCCTTCACTCCCTCCATCATCTCTCCCAAGAAATCTCCTCCCTCGAGCCACTCCAGTTCCTCCTGCACAGCACCTCTCGCTCCGTGATCCGCAGGTCAACCATCTTCTCCATCCTCTTCGAAGACATCATCTGCAGGTCAACCGCCGTCTTCTCCCACTCCGCCATCCTCTGCTTCTAGGAGCTCTACATCCTGCTCCAGAAGATCTAGACCCTTCTCGAAGACTCTTCCAAAGGCAGCCGGATGTGGCTCTTCCTCCAAACCAAGTATCTAGCGAACAACTTCCACGAGCTCACCCTCGACCTCTCCACCTTACTCGACTTCCTCCCCGTCAAGGAGCTATGATTAAACGACGACGTAGAAGAATTCGTCTCCCTTCTCCGCACCCAGTGCTCCCGCATCACCACGAAGTCTTCCGTTGATCCAAGAGACGAAGCCCTCCGCCTCGAGGTCTGCTCTATACTCGACCGCTTCAAGAACGAGATCGTCCTCGACCACTCCAAGCTCTCCGATATTTTCAGGCAAATAGGGATTCGCGACGCTTCAAATTGCAGGGAGGAGCTTAAGAGCCTCCAGGAAGAGTTCCAAAACCAGACGGAGGAGAAATGCAAGTCACAGTTCCTTGTTTGTTTACTATATATCCAATTGTATTGGAATGCAAAAAAAAAAAAAAATTGTTAACAGATGAAACGGGTGACCTATTAGATTAACGGGTTGAGTTCGGGTGATCCGTTAGCTTAACGGGTTGAGTTCGGGTGATCTGTTAGCTTAACGGGTTAGGTTCGGATGACCCTTTAGCTTAACAGGTCGGGTTGAACCCGACCCGTTTACAGGTCTACTCACATGGATGGAAACGACAATATATCTCTATATGAGTTTGATATCTATTTATGGCTAGCCAAGTAGTGATGTGTAACTTTGTTGTGACATAGTAGTGTATCGTAAATTCTACGTTCCTAATTGGATACATTGGGTTATGTTTTCGCACAAAAAACAGATAAGACCTACAAACAATTTGTGGCCTGCTTACTTACAAGGATTAGGATTTAGAATCATTTTGATTCTTGACTTACATGTGTTTGCTAGATTTTGGATATGAAAATCATTTCACTTCTTAACTTTCACTTATATTTGTACACATATGGAATCGAAAAAGTGTATGTTTTTCTTCAAAATTCGTAATCAAATACCTAAAAATTATGACTCAACTCAACAAGTGGCTAATTGATCCTATGTCTAAGTTTTCTAATTCTTTTATTTCACATTTTTGTTAATTAAAACATGCCCTTATTTTAATAGTATTTTTTTTTCTCACGAAGTTATAAGATAGTCCTAAATTAAATCCTCTAGATGAACACTAAATAAAAAAATGGTGCACCGAGTGTAATGAAATTCTTTCCCTTGGAATAACTTGATTTTAGGCTATGATCACGTATTTTTTTCTAATCAAGAAAGGGGAGACTAAAAAGTTCATATCTTCCTACATTAGGAAGAGAATAATTACGAGATCAAAAAAGTTATTAATTGTTTAACTAGGATCAATTACAACTAATTTACGTTAAGAAGAGAGGATTTGAACTCAAAATTTCGTAGATTAAAAAAAAAGATCGTAACCATCCAACCAATTCATCACTTGCAACAAATGCATATTTCCAAACGGAGAGAAAAGTATCCAAAGTCAACCAAATAAGACGATCGAGAAAATAAAAACAAAAACCCATGTGGCCGGCGAAGTGTGATTTGCGTTTGCCCATACGAAGCATGGTGCGTCCGGTGCCCCAAACGATTTTTGGTAAACGATGCACATCTCCGCACGAGACGTGGGGGAGTTTCTCGAGACCGGAACCTGGTTTGTTCCTTCCAGTTTCGCAAAGAAAACTTTGATTGGGATGCAATGCATGTGCTGCTAAACAAAAATACTAATTTTTTTTAGTATATCGATATTTTTACATTAATGAGAGATGAAGTTCGGCTAAGCCAGTCAATGAGCAGTCTAATTTGGTAGTAGTGGAGGAATTAGGCGAAGCCATACAATGGGTAACCTAATTTGATATCGAATTCGCCATCCATGAAATTCGAACATAAGACCTCTCACTTCTAAACAAAGAAGAATATACTAGACCGTAGTATTGAGTAGCAAAAAAAATACTAATTATATATTCTGCAGAAAGAGGAGATTAAGACCATCGATGATAATTTCATAATTACGCAGGGACCATGGGGATAAACTTTTTAACCATATTATAATTTTAAAGTAATAATAATCGCCGCATCAAATGCTTCCATTTGGTATTACTTAATCATATTAATTAAATTAGTGGAAACCAATCACTGCAATTAGATTAAGCGATCAACTTTAGGAACAAACTCCAAATTAGTATCATATCATATTATATAATACTTATCTTTCTTTATTTGCACTATGAATAAACCAAAAAGAATGTATATTTTAGAATAATTAAGGAGGTAAAGAGCGGGGTTTTCAAGTGTTTAAGAGACAAATAATACTTTTATTTTCGTGGCAAGAAGACAAGTACTTCGTAGTTAGTTAGAAATCTCTTAGAAACTTGGGTGACCAAATAAACATTATGGCTCTTTGTTTTCGAAAATGTCTCCTCTATGTTGAAGGAATACCAATATTTTTCAAGCATCCTATTCCCAAAGTTTAGGAAACCTACATGATTAATTGATTCCTTAGACGTTAGTATACACAAGATTGAGAATTATACTTATTTATATTCATTGTTTATCCCAGACCCTATCCTTCACATCTCTAGCTATTCATTCTAATCCCTCGTACCTTCATATTACATTCCATATAAGTAAATCGGTTGAAGATTTCACATTAGATATTGACACAATAGAATACAGTATATATTAAATGTTTTTACTACTATGGTCTTTTGTATATACCCTGACACTTACTAAATTATATAGGTAATTAAGTTGAGAGTAATACCGATTAGTAGTGAGTCGCAACTTTGAGCTAAACATTTACATTAGTTGGTTGTTTTGTTGTTGTTGGTTTTTTTTTTTTTTTTTTTTTTTTTTTTTTTTTTTTTGGTAAAACGTGGAATTAGAGATTTTTTTTCTAACTTCATCGCAAAAAGCACACAATGATGGTAGCAATAGCAATGCTCATGTTTACGAGGAAGGAGAAGTTCAAACTTCGAAACATTGAGAAGAGAAGTATGATTACTAGACCAAATGCAAGTAGTATAGCAATACGGCTATGTCCCTTGCTTAAAAGAAAAGTTCTCCCAACAAGATTTCCATGCATGTTAAATAGCCTAAAACTTGCAACAACAAAGTAGATCAAACACGTATTCAACCACTTACTGTCTTACAGCATGCAAATTTATAAAAACCAATAAACCCATGCAACCACCAGTAATCCCCGTCACCAAATTTTAACCACCATGCATGCATGCATGCATGCCAACCTCAAATTATGAAATTAATTAATTAAGAGATGATGGAGCTACCGACTGGCCTACAGTACGTGGAGTCGTGGACTAGCAGTCGCAAAACATTTGATATTTATTGACAAAGGGCTAGTGAATCCGAATGCATGCCAAGTCCATGTCAAATAATTAAAGAATTTGATTGCATCTGCATGTATATTTCCCTTTATTCCCATTGAATGAGAGATGACTCACTCGTCTGACTAATTCCTCATTCACGATGTGATATATCATTTATCTAAGACAATTTAGTTGGTTAGGAGTATTCTCTATTACACTCGAGGTCTTGAAATTAAATTAATACCAAAATTACTACAAACAAAAGGCTACATTTTGATTCAATTACTCTTCAAACTAAATTACAAGTTATATTTGTAGAGATCAAAACCTAAGAAATCCTAATACGTAAAATACCGAAACTACCCAAATAATAAAAACCTAAAATACTAATATTTTGCTAACAAGCAGAAGCCGATGTGGACTCCGTCAAGCAGCCGAGCAGGCTCCCCACACAGACAGACTGGTGAACTGGACTATGGACACTGGCAGCAATGAAACTGAAACAGGAATTGGACCGGCAAACTAACGATTCAGACATGCTGATGGTGAGAGTTAGAAAAGAAAGCATATGGTAGTCTTTGTAACTGAACGGACGAGATTTTCATATCCCAAAGTGGCAATGAACGTTTAAAAAGATACACTATCATTCGAGTGTTCTCACGTTCAAGAACTCGAGTGAAAGTCAAACAGACAACATCGGACTTCAAAAAGACCAAACCACCAACTGCTCGTGGGCTTCAAAACCCAATTTTTATTTCTCTTGCTCTGTTTTCCTTTTCTATTATATATATATATTTATTTTCTTTCTTCTTTCCTAGGCTAGCAACGAAAAACAAGTGTGTCACATCATGCTCAAGCAGAGAGGTTGGTGTGACGATTCGACTCTGTTGTTGTGTAGAAGAAAATTAAAACATTCATGGAGTGTTGGTATAATTTCTCTAACTTCGAAATGTTGTAAAAACAAAATAAACATCATGAAGTGTTAATGAAAGTGACCCCTTTTTAACTTCAAGCTCTAATTGTTATCACCTGACTATCCTAAAACCTGCCATAAACGTACATCCACATGTAACCTTTTGAAGTGATTGCATGTTAAGCCATTAAACTCCCATGCAACCGCTATCACCACCATTCTCGCCACCAAAAGTCATCGACATACTTGATCACCATACTAACTGTTGGAATCAAAATTGCACAAATTTACGAATAGAGACATAATTCAGTCAGAATTATCCATGATCTCCAACGAGGGTAGAATGGGGTTGATTAGTGGGTGGAGGTGTGATTGAATCCATGACCGAACTACCTACATATTTATGGGAAGGAAAATCAAGTCACTGGTGTAGTTCTAAGAAAGAAGTGGTGTGATATGTATAACATCGTGAACCATCCTTTAGGAATAGCCTATGGCAGGGCATGTAGGAGATACTTTTCCATGTCTACGCATTGACGAACAATGTGCAGACGAGAATATGTTGTTAGAAAGATGATCAAAGAGAATCTTCTCATAGATAATATTAGAGAAGATGGATCATCAGAGACTTAGAGAGAAATCCCTAGATAAAAACCCAATGTTGGAAACAAATTTGCTCACTGCCGGAGTGGGCGTGCTGGTCAAAGACTCTTTGACTGTCAAGTTAGTAAACAATATTAAGACTCAAGCAGTGGACAAAGAGAATAAATATGTGATACTTGCATTACCAAAGATGAACCTAGAAGGGTGTATTTATACTACTCATTAAACCAGGAGAATCCCAAAGGATATCTAGTAAGTAGACATTGCATCCTCTTAGGAGTGTGATAATTACTTACGGCGCACGTCAGTCCTTAGATTATAAGGACTCCAAGATTATAGTAAACCCACTAATTCCTTGTTGGATTAGTCTGTATCTTGCGAAACAAGCATAGTTAATCTTAGCGAAGTCGTTGGACTTCATCATAAAACATTGTATACGAGCATTCTTATATGGCACCACTTACACAAAAAGGGAGCCCCTACATGCATATATATCCCACACATGCTTATTGTTTGTGTGAGTGTTACAAGATTTTGTCTTATTTCGTGGCCTAAAAGTTTTTACCGAGCATTAGCCATAAAAACACTAAAAACACATCAAGTAGCAAATCTCCTATAAGATCTATAGAAACTTATAAAATAGATAGAAAATTAACCAAGTCTTAAATAGCCCTAAACCATTTGTTCACTCCATAGTGAACATATTCAAAATTTGTTCAATTACCAAATCCAACATAAATTGAGCAACTCATAAATCAGTCTATAACCCGAGTAAGTTATGCTGATAGAAAATTATTCCATAGCTAATTAACATAAAGAAAACATAACGCTTCTGGAGACGATCGAACAGAGCGATCGAGAACTCTCTACTTTCCAGCCTGCTGATTTTCATAAATTGCACGCTCCAGCTGCGCGCACAAAAACTAGAAGATTAGAAGATTTCTGGGTGGATAATTACCAAAGGAATTAGTGTTTATCTCTCTACTTGTCCCGTTCAGAGATGATCTAGACCAGTTTTCTTCTTTGTTTCGACAACATGTTTCTCTATGTATTTGTCATTGTAAAATTCATATATGTATGTATGTATGTATGTATGTATGTATGTATGTATGTATGTATGTGTGTATATATATATATGTTTGGACCAAAACTTAAACTTTGGGCTCCAGAAAGGGGCTGGCCCAAAAGGAGGCCTGAAGAAAGAGTCGGTCGAAGCCCAGCAATTTGGCCGAAGCCCAGCCGAAACCCAGAAAAGCAGGAAAGGGCCTCTTCTGACTTGATGCAGCTCATGAAAGCCACTTGCCCACCTACCCAAAGGCCAAGTGGTATAGACTGACCAGCTACACAGCCCATAAAGTACTTTATGGTGGCATTACATGTAAAAAAGCTTATGAGTCATCACCCTCAAACCGCATTCGGGCAAGGCTGCTGTTACAGGAGGACATGCTGGGTTGTCTATAAAAGAAGAAAGAGAAATCAGGATTAAGGACACTCAAACAAACAAACAAAAGCACAAACTCTGCTCAAAGCCAGATTTGCCTTCAAACGATAGCTGTAGTCAGCCAAAGCCTTCATCCCTCTCGGGATCAACTCTCACTCAACCCTTTTTGTAATAGCTCTGCTACCTTGTCTAAAACACTTGCTGTAGTATCGATTTCTCTCTGTAAACTCACCTCTCAAACCCCTCTTCTTCTAAACTCTCAAACCCCCTGATAAACCACAAAGATAGGAAGTTGCAAGACGCCCAGTTTTGCCCGACAAGGTGAAACCTTGCCTGACCCTCTTTGGTTTTGTCTTTCCATTTATTAAACTAGCAATATGTTGTATACTTTCAGTTGTATTCAAGTTGTTTCTAGTAAAACGATGATTAAAAGACTCTCTCAGTTCTTGAATCCGATTTAAAGATGTCTTCACTATTTAAATCAGATCTAAGTTCTAATCTTTCGGACATATAAGAGTGATCATGTAAAAGTCCTTGGTCTCAAGGCATAAAAAAGAACTCTATGTGGACTTAACCCATCCACGACAATCCTTGATAAACGAATAAGTCCGAAGTTACTTGGGGCGCAAGTAATCGACTGATCTCGTAGTTTTACCACTGTTATATTATGATTATTCTAGAACGTTTGAGTATGGAATGAGTTCTGATAGGAAGCCTCAAGGCCTACACCTAAGGCCCCACAAAGGCACCTATTTGGATTCGTTCTAAGCTCAGCGAGCTAGAACGTTTGAGTATGGAATGAGTTCTGATAGGAAGCCTCAAGGCCTACACCTAAGGCCCCACAAAGGCACCTATTTGGATTCGTTCTAAGCTCTGCGGGCTAGCTGATCAGAAGTATAACGGTGGTAATACTATGTGCGACAATGTAACAGGCAGTGTATATGCCCAAATACTGGATTGGTTGTGGATTGGAAGCCTCAAGGCCTATACCTAAGGCCCCACGAAGGCACCTGTCATAATCAATACGGTCTCTCGGGTATATATATATATGTACATAATTGGACTCAACATCCGTTCTACATCTGCCATGCTAAAGATGGCAGTGGCACGCCTGAGCACGTAAAAGTTAACCTTGATTGTGAGCCTTAAGGCCTACACCTAAGGCCCCACAAAGGCACATTTCAGAGTTAACTCTGTCCTTCTCTTTCAACCTTACCCGACAGGCCTTGCCCGACAAGCCGTGCCCGACGAGCCTTGCCCGACGAGTCTTGCCCGACAAGCCCGACAATAAAGTAGAAGCCCGACAGCCAAACATCAACCGGCGCCAACCTCTTTAGGGGAGCTGTGTGCTCGTCGGCCTGGAAATATCCCCGACGGAAATTCCTGCCACGAACATAGTTTTGGTACACCCGGTGGGATACACTTGATCAAAGCAATATGTCAGGATTACCAGAAGATTTGCAAACTACCCTGCTGCAAATGCTGCAAAGATTGGAAGATGTCTCCACAGATTTCAAAAAGGAAGCTGGTATGGTCCCGAGACCAACTATTCCTACATCTTTACCTCAACCTGGGGAAAAAGATAATAGGGAGGAAAAGAGGCTAAAAACTAGCCAGTTAGAAGAAGCAGTTGTGAACAGACCCGCAGAGCCCTTCTCAGAAGCCTCAATAAATATGATCAATATGACATGGGCTGAGAAGGGGAAGGAAAAAGTCACGGAGCCAATAAATGAAGAAAGATTGGCTGGCAAAATTATAAAAGGGGTAATTAAGTTGCCCGAGTATCCAAAAGCTGCCATAATCAAAGGGATGGTTTTATGCAGCAAGTGCCAATGCGAGTGCGAGCTCGAAATACCACCCTCAGGAGTCCTCATTGATCAGGAGTTTATTAGAAGAAATGAGGCCCGTGAGAAATCTAGACGGACTGCAGGAAAAGATGCTTCCCGAAGTGTCTTTCAACGTTTAGGAGGCGATTCCCAGCCTAAAGCTTTATCAGAAGTTTTTCGAAACCGTGAAGCTTCTGAAGAGGCAGAAGACATGGAGGCCAAAATACGAAGAAGTGCAGATCATCCTTAAGATGGCCATATGGGGGGAGAAGCTAAGAAGAATGATGGGATAACAAATCCTGTCAAGAGAAATAACCCTGCCCACCGCGGACAAAAATGGTACGTGGTTGGAAAGAATGGACAGCCCGTCAAACCAATGGGAGCTTCCATGGTCAGGAGAGTACAAAGGCAACACAAAGCCTATATGAACTCCTTGAAAACCCCTGCGACCTAGGAAGCATCTAAGAACCAAAAGGTGGAGAAAACATCATCTGAGGGGAGTAGCCAGTTCCGCTGGAAAAACAAAAAAGAAGTGGAAATGGCTAATAGCAAGACAGATGGCGAGGGAAATCATGTACCCTAGAGCTTGTACCCAGGGAAGTATAGGATCTTGAGGCGGGCTCAAGAAGATTTAATCATGGTACCAACCCCCGGATGGAAGCCAAAACCTGTTTGTTTAGGAACTGTTTCATCTGAAAGAAAACCACTTTCTCTGCCATTGGTGGATCCTTTTGGTGAGGTTCCAAAGCAAACGTTGGATGCGGGCAGGAATCAATTGGAGGAGGCACCAGAACCACTACTACCACCTGATGGCATGGCCTGGTTGGATGAATTCATGGACCAGATTGAGAGCAAGAAAGAAGATTTGCTCGAGCCTAATGATTTTCATATCAACATGGCATACGTATTATCTGCCACGTTTGGTGCCTGACCTGATCAGCTCGCTACTATGGAAGGTGATTACTTGACAACTGAGCCAATGATGGCACATGTCAATATAGAGGAAGTCGAAGAAGGAGAATCGGGCAAGGCTGAAACTTTTGAAGCATCCAAAATAGGTCATTTAAGGATTTATACTGACGAAATGGTGTTTAGCCGCCCGAACATCTCGATGGCCAATCATCTGAAGCCCATATATGTCACGGCTCATTTGGAAGGGGTGCCTTTCAAGAGAATTTTAATAGATGGCGAAGCAGCTGTAAATGTGTTACCAGCCAAGAAAATGAGGAAAATGGGAAGAGGTACGGAGGATCTTATTCCTACATACCTCACAGTCTCTAGCTTCTCAGGCGCTATCACCAAGACCCATGGGATATTGCCTTTAGAAGTGGATTTGGGGTCTAAACAAATCATGCTGGCATTCTTTGTGGTAGACTGCACTTCCACTTATGGAGCATTACTTGGAAGAGACTGGATCCACCAAAGTCTTACCATACCCTCCACCCTGCATCAACAAGTCGCTGTCTACCATGAAGAGGAACCGATAGGACCAGGTTTCTGGGAAATGGTGGAGGCCGAATCACGGCCATTCCTCCCCACAGCCAACGTTGTGGAAGCAGGTTTCTACAACCCTAACGTAGGAATCTTGAAATGTTCAGGAGCTGACGAGAACGGCCTCCCTACCAAGGTGACGGCCCAAAAGCTTTTGGAACAAGGAATGCTCCTTACTAGAGAGGAGTGGGATAGACTTTGTATCATCCCAAATCCTCTACACCATCAATGACTGGATAGAAGAAGAGAGATCAGGTAATGGCAGTCAGATCCCTGATTAAAAGACTGTTGGTGTATGGGAAGGGAAGAAGGCAAGAAAGAGAGCTATTGGACAAGGAAGAGCAGGAATGGCAGGTGGGAGCTTCAACCAGCCAGCATGAAAGCAAGGAGGAATCTTGCAGAGAAGAACTGGATAGGGCCATTCAAATAGCCGAATGCATTTATGATCTAGATGGGCCAGACGACCTGCCCGAGAGCCCGGAGCTGGTTGAATTCTTGTGTACAGAACCGGATAAGCCACCACCAGAAGTCCAAGATCCTCTGGAAGTTATTGATCTAGGGACGGAGGAGGATCCAAGACCAATACAGATTAGTGGTTTATTATGGGTTGATGATCGGGCAAAGGGTATCTGTCTTTTGCGAGAATTCAAAGACTGTTTTGCTTGGCATTATACTGAGATGCCAGGGTTAGATTCAGCCTTGGTGGAACATAGAATGCCCATCAAGGAGGGATATAAACCGGTTAAGCAAGCACCACGAAGGATGTCAAAGGAGATAGAAGAAAAGGTCAAAGAAGAGATCGAAAGGCTAGTAAAAGCTGGCTTTATCAGACCAGCCAAATATGTAGAGTGGTTAGGCAACATTGTACCCGTTTTAAAAGCTATAAAAAAAGCAGTACGATGTTGTGTTGATTACAGAAATATTAATAGTGCTACGCCAAAAGACGAGTATCCTATGCCCATGGCCGATCTATCCATAGATGCAGTAGCAAAGCATAAAGTCTTATCTTTTATGGATGGGAATGCCGGGTATAATCAGATAAAGATGGCTCCAGAAGATATACATAAAACAGCTTTCAGGTGTCCCGGACATGTGGGGGCATATGAATATTTGGTTATGCCATTCGGGCTCAAGAACGCCGGTGCAACATACCAAAGGGCAATGAATGCCATTTTTCATGATCTAATTGGACATAATATGGAGGTATACATTGATGATATCGTGGTAAAGTCCAAAACAGAAGGACGACATCTGGTAGACCTCAGGCAAGCTTTGACAAGGATGAGGATCCACAAATTGAAGATGAATCCAAAGAAGTGCGCGTTTGGAGTGAGAGCAGGCAACTTCTTGGGATTCCTGGTGCATCAAAGAGGTGTAGAAGTAGACAAGAACAAGTCTCGGGCAATAATGGAGTCACCTTCACCCACCAACAAGGTACAACTCCAAAGGCTATTGGGCAAAATTAATTTCTTGAGGAGATTCATTGCCAATTTAGCAGGCAAAATCCAGCCGCTGACTCCTTTATTAAGACTGAAAGATAAAGAAAACTTCGAGTGGGGACCACCACACCAACAAGCCTTTGACAGCATCAATGCCTATTTAACTTCTCCACCAGTGTTGGTGCCACCTCAAAGGGGAAAACCCTTAAAGCTGTATATTTCTGCCTCAGAGAAGTCAATCGGGAGTTTGCTAGCCCAAAATAATGAGGCGGGAATGAGCATGCAGTGTACTACCTCAGTAGGATTCTGACTGAGATAGAAACTAGATATTCCCCAGTGGAGATATTATGCTTGGCTCTATATTTCACTGCCAGCAAGCTAAGGCATTACATGTTACCTTGTCACGTGCACATCATCGCCAAGACAGACGTGATAAAATACATGTTGTCAAAGCCAATGCTAGCAGGAAGGATTGGGAAGTGGATTCTAGCATTATCAGAATTCAGTTTCCAGTATGTATCCCAGAGGGCGGTCAAAGGCCAAGCAATTGCTGACTTTCTGGCCGAGCATCAAGAATCTCAAGACGAGGTAATCAATATCCCAGGAAGCCTGGAGGTCACTAGCATTTGGATCCCGCCGAGAGAAGATATCTCGGGCAAAGAAGATTGGGTCCAGCAAGAGATAAGAAGAGTGACTAGTCTCTGGATCACTCATTGGAGGTTATATTTTGATGGATCTCACACTCAGAAGGCTTCAGGAGCAGGGATTGTGATTATAAACCCTCATGGGGTCTATCATTATTATTCATTCCTCCTAGACTACCAAGGAAATACTAATAATCGGGCAGAGTATGAGGCTTTGATAATTGGTCTGGAAATCTTGATGGATCTGGGGGCAGTAGAGGTGGAGATCTTTGGAGATTCAGAGTTAGTAGTCAACCAGCTAAACGGGGAGTTCAAGTGCAGACATATTACTATGGTAGGGTACTACTTGGCGGCCACGCAATTACTAAGTTATTGGGATTATGATATATCAATTAATCACATTCCCAGAGGATCCAACTTGGCGGCCAACGAATTGGCACAATTAGCTTCGGGCGCGCCCATGCAGGAAAGAAAGTACGGCTTGAAGGTCGAGATTCAAAGAAGAAACCTTCATTCTATCCTAGAAATGGGATTTAGTCAGGATGTGATGATCTTAGAAACTGAAATAGAAGATTGGAGGTCGCCCATCATCCATCACTTACAAGATCCTTCTTCGCCCACGAGCAAGAAGAATAGACTACAAGCAACCAAGTTTGTCTTATGGGCGAAAAACCTGCTAAGGAAAACTCCAGACGGGTTATTGTTGAAATGCTTAGGCCAAGAAGAATCCATGTGAGTGATGGCCGAAGTACATGAAGGAGTATGTGGTGCACATCAAGCTGGGACAAAGATGAGGTGGTTGCTAAGAAGGTATGGTTATTTCTGGCCCGACATGGAAAAAGATTGCAAAACCTATGCCCGAGGTTGTGAAGAATGTCAAAGGCACGGACCCCTCCAACATGTGCCTTCAGTACCTTTAAATCCAGTGGTCAAGCCTTGGCCTTTTAGAGGATGGGCGATGGACTTCATCGGGCAAATCTATCCAGCTTCTAGTAAAGGGCATACCTTCATCATTATAGCAACAGATTACTTCACCAAATGGGTGGAGGCTTCGGCTGTGAAAACTATAAACTTAGCCACAATCAAGAATTTCATCGAGACCAAGATTCTGCACAGGTTCGGGGTACCTGAAACCATAGTGATTGATCGTGGACCATCTTTTATTTCAAAAGAAGTTGAAGAGTTTGCAAGCAAGTACAAAATAAAGATGATCCAATGCAGTTCTTCCCATGGAAATCAATGTAAGTTCGGTCAAAATTCAAAATCAATTCGGGTTACACAGTGAGGAGTACATAGAAGCCATGTGTCAAGGTATTGAAGACCTAGATGCAACCCGAATTGAAACCCTGAACCAGATTCAGGAAGGAAAGAAAGCTGTTGCCCGAGCTTATAACAAGAAGGTGAAGGTAAAGTCTTTCAAGGAAGGAGATTTAGTATGGAAGACAATCCTTCCCCTGGGAGCTCAGCTTAGGGGCTTTGGAAAATGGAGCCCGACGTGAGAAGGCCCTTTCGTGATCAGTCGGGTTTTAGACAAAGGAGGATATTACTTGGCGGATCTTGAAGGAAATTGGCAAAGGCATCCCATTAATGTTAAATTCTTGAAAAAGTATTGTCCTACATTATGGGATGTAAGAGATTGCTATATTGAAGAAGATGCAAGGTAAAGCAAGATTCGGGATACCAAGGTGCAGTATATGTTCATCAATCATTCAAGCAGAAAGACAAAAATTGCTAAACAATATTCATTTCATTTCGACAAATTGGTGAAGATTACAACAATTCAAATCCGATATGCCACATTCGATTCTATTGGAATACAATGATGTCTCAACTGGTTTTTCTGATGTCTTCGTGGATGGAGCCCGATTAGATGATCGGGTTGTGCGGCCAACATGTGCTTGGTAGAGGATCCTCAAACCAAGTCACCACCATATGTGATGGTGAAGCTTGACTTATGACTGCAGCAAGCAAGAAAACAAGCATTCGTGAGGAAACCGCCTGACCAAGGGTGTTGGAGATAGCGGGATGTTCGACCAAGGATGTTGGAGATAGCAGTCATTTGATGAAAACTTTTTTTCTTTTCCACGGAAAGGGAGTTTTAGGAAACTCCATTCAAAACCTGAGGAACCCATTTCTCAGTTTTCTCTCGAGGAGGATTGGATGGCTTGACAGAAGGGGTTCCAAGCCAGAATTTATAGGGCTCAGAGGACAATTCAAAGGTCGTGGGAAGATCAAGAGACTCCAGGTGCCATTAATTTCATCCAGAAAACACAAGTTCCAAGGGCAAGGATGCAGCGGCATGAAGCTTTTCAATCAATATTGGCGCCTGGAATTCCAGGCTAAATATCAATTGAAGGGGGCACTGTTTGGACCAAAACTTAAACTTTGGGCTCCAGAAAGGGGCTGGCCCAAAAGGAAGCCTGAAGAAAGAGTCGGTCGAAGCCCAGCAATTTGGCCGAAGCCCAGCCGAAACCCAGAAAAGCAGGAAAGGGCCTCTTCTGACTTGATGCAGCTCATGAAGGCCACTTGCCCACCTACCCAAAGGCCAAGTGGTATAGACTGACCAGCTACACAGCCCATAAAGTACTTTATGGTGGCATTACATGTAAAAAAGCTTATGAGTCATCACCCTCAAACCGCATTCGGGCAAGGCTGCTGTTACAGGAGGACATGCTGGGTTGTCTATAAAAGAAGAAAGAGAAATCAGGATTAAGGACACTCAAACAAACAAACAAAAGCACAAACTCTGCTCAAAGCCAGATTTGCCTTCAAACGATAGCTGTAGTCAGCCAAAGCCTTCATCCCTCTCGGGATCAACTCTCACTCAACCCTTTTTGTAATAGCTCTGCTACCTTGTCTAAAACACTTGCTGTAGTATCGATTTCTCTCTGTAAACTCACCTCTCAAACCCCTCTTCTTCTAAACTCTCAAACCCCCTGATAAACCACAAAGATAGGAAGTTGCAAGACGCCCAGTTTTGCCCGACAAGGTGAAACCTTGCCTGACCCTCTTTGGTTTTGTCTTTCCATTTATTAAACTAGCAATATGTTGTATACTTTCAGTTGTATTCAAGTTGTTTCTAGTAAAACGATGATTAAAAGACTCTCTCAGTTCTTGAATCCGATTTAAAGATGTCTTCACTATTTAAATCAGATCTAAGTTCTAATCTTTCGGACATATAAGAGTGATCATGTAAAAGTCCTTGGTCTCAAGGCATAAAAAAGAACTCTATGTGGACTTAACCCATCCACGACAATCCTTGATAAACGAATAAGTCCGAAGTTACTTGGGGCGCAAGTAATCGACTGATCTCGTAGTTTTACCACTGTTATATTATGATTATTCTAGAACGTTTGAGTATGGAATGAGTTCTGATAGGAAGCCTCAAGGCCTACACCTAAGGCCCCACAAAGGCACCTATTTGGATTCGTTCTAAGCTCTGCGAGCTAGAACGTTTGAGTATGGAATGAGTTCTGATAGGAAGCCTCAAGGCCTACACCTAAGGCCCCACAAAGGCACCTATTTGGATTCGTTCTAAGCTCTGCGGGCTAGCTGATCAGAAGTATAACGGTGGTAATACTATGTGCGACAATGTAACAGGCAATGTATATGCCCAAATACTGGATTGGTTGTGGATTGGAAGCCTCAAGGCCTATACCTAAGGCCCCACGAAGGCACCTGTCATAATCAATACGGTCTCTCGGGTATATATATATATGTACATAATTGGACTCAACATCCGTTCTACATCTGCCATGCTAAAGATGGCAGTGGCACGCCTGAGCACGTAAAAGTTAACCTTGATTGTGAGCCTTAAGGCCTACACCTAAGGCCCCACAAAGGCACATTTCAGAGTTAACTCTGTCCTTCTCTTTCAGCCTTGCCCGACAAGCCGTGCCCGACGAGCCTTGCCCGACGAGTTTTGCCCGACAAGCCCGACAATAAAGTAGAAGCCCGACATCCAAACATCAACCGGCGCCAACCTCTCTCGGGGAGCTGTGTGCTCGTCGGCCAGGAAACATCCCCGACGGAAATTCCTGCCACGAACAATATATATATTACTTATTTATTATATACACACGCATATACAAACGTTCTTTATATAAGCTGAGAAAATATCAAAGAAGTTAACAATTATATAATTAGTACTTTAGCAATGCGATTCAAATGCGGCTTCACGTAATAATATTCACTCTTGACATTGTCAAGAAGCCTCAGGCACCTATAAACAATAGACTTTCCTTAGACGAGAATTTGTATAGAAGGAGGTCTTTCAATATGCTAGATTAAGCACGTGTACATATACATAAATACATATTTTGAAAGTACCATGGTTTTGAAAAGAAAAAAAAAAGAGAGAGCTTAATCGCCTAAGAGACGAAGGTGCAATTAATATTATTCAAAAGAATTATAAAAAAACTTCAAAATTCGTTGATTGTGGAAATTACAAACATGCTTTAGTTTCTTCAGAAAACTTGGATAATATGTAACAAGACATGATAATTAAGAAATGATTAATCTGTGTGTGTTTGATTTTGTGGATGCATGTTAATTAAGCCATTACTGCTAATTTAGCAGCTTAACTGATGACCGCTCTGTGTGTGTGTGTGTGTATGGCAAGGAAACAAAGTCTTACTCGTCTTTGTTTTGTGCATTACTTGCATCCCCAAGCTCTTTGGAGACATTGGCCAGCTGAGCACAAGCTAGACTGTAAATTAACCAAATCAAATGCAGGCCAAGGACTAAAGGCGTTATTACATAAAATTACTGGCAGCTGGGATTTAAGTTTTATAATATAATACATGCGTTTTTAGAGTTATAATGCATGTATCTAGCTTTATATTTGTGGCTTATGGAATTCCTAGGTTAATGACATTTTATGAAATCATTTAGTTTTTTAGGAGTTATATTGTAAGCCTTTATCTTTTATGTCTTTTCATATTTTTCACTTTAAGTTGTAAGCCTATAAATACTTGTATTTATAAAGAAGGAGGGGGAGAAGTTGTTTGAATTATCATATTGATATTTGAGTTGTAAACTCATTTTTATGTGCCTTTCTCTTGTTTAAGAGTCTGCATCTTTGTTCTTTCTAGTGTCTACATTGTAGGCTGGTACTATAACCAAAGTTTATAGGGTTTTCAGGCATCTCCTCGCACTAGGAGATAGTGAACCCTACCTATCCATCCTTTTTATCCTAATTTTTTGTTCTCATTTCATTTTATTCTTTTTTGTTCGCTACACTCTGCATCAGTTGGTATCAGAGCGTCAGCTTGATCCAAGGGTGACGCTATATTCAGCATGTCGCATATGCCATTAGATGAAGATCTTAATCTGGACCTTCCTCCAATATTTGATTGTTGCTTGGATAGTTCATGTCCAATATGTTGTGAAAATTATTCAGGTGATTGTCTCGTAAATCTTGATCTTCTTCCCGAGTTTGATCGTTCTCCATATGGTACTTATCAGGTTTGCTGTCAAAGTTCTTGTGTGGTTCAACGAAATGTTGATATGGAATCTTGTCTAATTATTAAAAATGCTGATTACAAAGAATTTGTGAAGTTGGAGTTTCATGATTTAATGAGTTCATTGGAAACTTCTGGATATGTTGATTTAATTGGGGTTGATGTCTTCTACTTCAGAATTTCCAAAGTTTTGGTTGACATTATAAATTAAATGAAAAAGAATGTCAAGGTTGCGAGGTATGCTATTAAGGGTGCTTTTCACACTTCAACAGTCAATATTAAATGCTCCAAATATCCATTTGTTTGGACCGGCATAATTCAATTTTATCACTCCAAATCAAATGATGATCCGAATTCGACGACGAATTCTCTCCAACTCCACGAGAATGATGCAGGCCAAGGACTAAAGGTGTTATTACATAAAATTACTAGTAGCTGGGATTTAAGTTTTATAATATAATACATGCATTTTTAGAGTTATAATGCATGTATCTAGCTTTAAATTTGTGGCTTAGGGAATTCCTAGGTTAATGACATTTTATGAAATCATTTAGTTTTTAAGGAGTTATATTTTAAGCCTTTATCTTTTTATGTCTTTTCATATTTTTCACTTTAAGTTGTAAGCCTATAAATACTTGTATTTATAAAGAAAGAGGGGAGAAGTTGTTTGAATTATCATATTGATATTTGAGTTGTACACTCGTTTTTATGTGCCTTTCTCTTGTTTAAGAGTCTACATCTTTGTTCTTTCTAGTGTCTACATTGTAGGCTAGTACTATAACCAAAATTTATAGGGTTTTCAGGCCTCTCCTTGCACTAGGAGATAGTGGACCCTACCTATACATCATTTTTATCCTAATTTTCTGTTCTCATTTCATTTTATTCGTTTCTGTCCGCTGTGCCCTGCATCAAAATCAAAAGGTTATTATATATATGTGTTGACCCTAAAAACTACCAAGCCTACGGGGCGCGCATGCCGAGTAACTAATGAGCTAACTACGTCATTCGGTTGATGCGGGGCGTGCCAACTGATCGGCCGAGCTCAGCCGAGGAGTAAAATGTGTTGATGTTGCGTTGAGCGCATGGCTGACTTCTCGATCTTGCGACTGCAGCCGAGGAAGGAACACGTCTCGGCCTTTGAGTTTTAGAGCCTGAAGACAAGGCTGCTAATTTAAGAAGTTCACAAATCGTCGGCGCCGGATTCGGTCAAAGTGATTATATTTGTAAGGGTATAAGCACGCCAAATCGCACTAGAATATAGGGGCACATATACTCAAAATAGATATATGTCTTGATGGTTAATGTGGTTCGGCCGTCAAAATGCCGAACTCTAAAGCTTACTTGTGAGTATCCAATCATAAAACAACTCGGCGTTCAATGTGCCGAGCCCTAGTAAACTATAACGCCTCACCTCGCAGAAAAGGCTAATGAGATGACCTCTGCCAATAAAGACCCGAAAGTCTTTCTCGACCGAGACTTGGATAGATAACCAGTCGGCCTCGACGCAGTGTTGTTTATCCAAACTGAAGGTGTTCTGCAGTTGGCTGGTTCTATGACGATAATGCTGTTTATCCAAACTGAAGGTATCACTGGTTGCCTTCACAATGTTGTTTATCCAAACTGAAGATGTGTTGGCATAAAAAGAAAATAAAAATCTCAAGGTTGTTGAGAGAGTTTGCGCAGGGCAATTTGTGTGTTGAATTGGAGGGGCTTTGAATGATGCACTCCTCCCTTTATTTATAGTAACAAACCTACTTCTAATCGAATCAAAACTATATTTGGATTAGGACTCCTTACACCGATCCAATCTTATCTCGGCCAATCCTACTCCTATCAGGACTTTGAACTCCACCCCTTATCAGGTCGCATTCATTCCCAAGTTTCAGCATCCTCATCCCGTCGAGACTCATTCTTGTATCAGGATTCAACTACCCCATCCGTCCGTCTCGCAATGGGACTCACCTGATGTGAAATATATAAGCACACAAATTAAACCCTCTTTTTATCAAATGTAGTAAAGTATGTAAGTAGGGATCGTTCTAGGCCGGGGATTAGGAGGGATTGCTAAATCACTTGGAAACTGACTTGAAAACGTAAAAACAAAGTTTAAAACACTAAACTAGACTCAAAGAATGCAAAACTATACTTTAAAACATTAAAACAAACCAAAAGACTCAAAACAGCACCTAAAGACTCAAAACTGCCTTAAAGACACAATCTGGGCAGTTTTGAACACTAAGGAAGAATTTGAACGAAAATATGTTATAACTTGACTCAAGACACTTAAAAACACAAACAAAATTGATTTCTCACTAATATGACTCAACAAAATAAAGGGGGATTGATTTTAGACGAATTTGAAAACAAAACAAGAACTTTGTAAAACAAAATAGGTTTTAAAACGAGATTGATCAAATTAAATGGATGAGAAGCTAGCTAAGGGGTTCTTCTCCACACATGTTATACTTGCATACAAAATGATTTCCAATTGCTTTTCGATAAACTATGAATACTGAACGCCCCAAATTAACCGTGAATTGCACTAATTAACCCTCAGTTTTTCCACAAGTTATTGGGTTGGATGATTGCATACGACAACCCAAAACATTCCCTACAAGTTCCCTACATGAATTGCATAATAGAGATACAAGCAAGAATCATTAAGTTCTATGAAAAACATAAGCATTGACGAGGCATTCGTTACTGTGATTTGCATGAAACTTATGCCAAGAATTTACTTAACGTGATTGTGACTAGCAACCTTCACTACTTGTGAATATAAGTTCATAACGATTAGGTGAAACTCCCTTATATTCTAGCGTCAAATTCATGCATGAAAATTAAGCGTGCACTCTCAACCAACATACACAAATCAGTTTTTATACGAACGGATAAGTAAATTGAATTCACAACTTATGAATCACAACTGGATGTAATCAAATCATATTGCAAGCATGAACATAGTTTCGAATCCCCCCCTAACTAAGAGGGGTTTAGTTCCTCATACTCACAAAGCAAAGATGCATAAATTTAGACATTAAAAACAAAGATAGAAAACACCTAGAACGCTCCAACACTCCCAAGGCTTGGGCATAGGCACGGCACAAGATGTTCCTTCTCTTTCCTTCCTTGCAAGCAGCGGCACTAGAGGTTTTGGACGGTTTTGGGTGGTTTTTATGGTGTAGAATGGATGGGGAATGGTATGGAAAGGTTTAGGATTGATGGGTGGTGTGGCTAGGGGTGATTTTTGGCTGAATTTGGAGAGAATGGTGATGGAGAGGTGTGGCTAAGGCAAGGATAAAATCTGTTATGTTTTGATGAATATGGGAGGTGGTATTTATAGGCTTGAGAGAGGACCACTCCATTTCCTTTGCATGTGAGCTTGTGTGGGTGTGTGTTGGCATGTTTCCTCTTTACATTTACACACACATGCTTCATCATTTCAACCACAAAACACACACATTTTCTGCCATGTTTTTCCCTTTACATTTACACACACATGCTTCATCATTTCAACCACCAAACACCCACAATTCCTACCCATGTGTGTGTGTTTCCTTTGCCCATGTGTGTGTGTTTTTCCTTTGCATTTGCAGACACATGTTCTTCATTATTTCAGCCAACAATCCACCCATTTTCTGCCCATGTGTGTGTGTTTCCTTTGCCCATGTGTTGCCTTTCTCTTTTTATTAGCCAAATCTGCTTAGCCCTTTTCTGACCTTTCAATGTTACAATGCCCATAACTTCTTCTAGAAAAATGAGATTAACAATCCGTAAATTGCTCCAGAAAATAGACATCCGTAGCTTTCCACGCATATAAGGCTCATTCTCTCATTCATTCTGAGATGTTTGTAACATGCTTCCAAAGTCAGATAATCTGCACAGGCAGTTTTGACGAATTTGTTACTTAATAATTCACTTGTGCTACTTTTCTTTTCTTTGCTTGATAAATCACACAAAACACAAAAACATAGTAAATAGCTAAAAAATATAAGGAATTAACTAAGAAAAGACAAGTGAATTTTATGTAAAATATATATAAATATGAGCTTATCATCACCCACTTCCTTTTTATCTGGAGTATTCCACTTCCTGACAAGACACAGGCGACCTTAGCTATGCAGCCCATGAACCGAATGACCCCTATCGACCCCTGAGCAAGGCTTCCGGGCCGAGAACAATTCTAAACTCAGCCCAAACCAGTATTTTGGGCCTAAACATTGCCCCCTCGCTTCTGAGGTCGTCGACCTACATTCCTTGGTCGAGCCTCGACCTTGAAGAAGTGAAATCGACCTAAAACAAACATTGAACCTTCTCGAGAAATACCACCATGCGTATTTATGAGACATGATTTCACGATCTTGATTCTCCCAACCGTCCTACCATGTGTCAATCCTTTGGTTAACCTAGCAGCCCTTAATCATGACCCTCGAAAACGTGCAACAGCCGAAACGTCTCTTCTACATTAAATCTGTCGCAACATGCAATCGTGCATCCTCAAACCGCAAAAACCTCGGTCTTTTCACCTGAATTCTCTGAATATCCACAATGATAAACGAATTTCCCGCTCAATTCTACCCCTAATTTTGAAAATCAAACATTTAACCTTCTTTCCAAGATGCTTATAAATACCTGAATCATTTCCATTCGTACTTTACGCCTTCCAAAACCCTTGAATCCTTCTTGCCATTTTGCTTTCAAAATCCCAGAAAACCCCAAGCTCTTAACCCAGAAATCCTCGAGTCTTCATAAATGGCCTCATTCATCTCCCAACTTTCCGACGAATGCAACAAGTGCAAGGACTTCATCGACCAGAGCGCTGTCAAGACTCTACGCTTCGAGAGTGATTTAAGCACCACTCATCAAATCTTGGGACCACTTTTCAAGGACGCAGTGCCATCCATCACCAACCTCTTCAAAGACCACTGCCTAACACCCTTGCTGCAAGGGTTTGATTGGTCGAAGTGGTGCCTGACGAAGCCCCAAGGAGCCTGGCCTTCAACCCACGCGACCTGGGCGGCCTGGGTCGAACAGATGGAAAGATTCTTTGGCAAAGAATAAGAGTCTCTTAGCATCTACGACGTTATTAAACTTTCGGCCATGAAGATTGCCATGGATAAAGAACTTCTCATGGCAGCTCTGAGCTTTTGGTGCTTGGCCACCAACACCATGATCCTTCCCTTTGGCCCTATCAGCCCCACCATATTCGACATCTCAGCTATCCTTGGGAATTCTCCCTTTGGCATCCCAATAGATGCCGCCCTTTTTGGGTGCCCGTCGAATCTCGACCTCAAAGCACTATTCCACGAATGAGCCGTCGAGACGCTGAGCCAAAAAGGTCAAGAGCCTTCAAAATAAGAAGTTCAGAAATTGCACAAGAACTTCTTCAACTACAACACCCTCGTCCTCCACTTTGATGGCGAGGGGGGAGGCGAATCTATGGAATGAAGAGCACGAAGCCTTCCTATTTTACTAGTACAACAAGTTTATCTGTTGTACCAAGTCAAATAAGTGCTTGGTCGAAAATATGCCGGTGGCGGAAGCCTTGGCTAGTGGTGACTTCTTGGCGCTCAATCCAACTATCCTCGCCAACCTCATGCACTGCCTGGCCCAAACGACCATCAACAAGATTGACCCGCACCAGAACATACCTCTCTGGGTATTCCAACTTTGGTTGCAAGTATATTTTCCACACTTCAGCCAGAAATCCCCAACTTTCAGTCTACTGCAGCGCTCGGCCTTCAGTTGGCTTCTCGACCGGCACCTCCTCATCGAAGAAGTCTTCAAATATTTTTTCGACCTAGATGTCTTCTCCGACGATGAATTTTTAATATGTCGTCGTAAAGAGTACCCATTTTCCATCAGGCTTCCAACATCAACATGGAGTGAAAGTAAAGATGCTGGTCTTCGTCAAAACTGGGGGTCGTTTGTGTTAACACGCGACCTTCCCCTTAGCTGTGACGCTAGTTGAGCAAGCTGGGAGGTCTACCACCCCCACTTTGCTGCCCGACAACTTGGCTACCTCCAAGGTTGCCCGATGCCTCTACTTGCTTCCCGCTCACTCTTAAGCCGATGACGCCTTTCTAGTTCCTCAGAGAGGGAGTGCAGAGATACCGAGAACGAGTTTCAGGAACGGTGCAAACATTCCACCTTCGACCAACTGTTCCTGAATCTCTCGGCACTGACACCTTCGATGACTGGTGGGAAGGATACATTCATGACTTTTTTTGGCGCTTCGGTCGAAGACGTGGTTAACAAAAATTTTGGCGACCGACCCAAAAAAGCTCCTGCCCCTCAATCCAAAGAGATGACCCAAGGTATACGGCTATATCTTCCTTTATTCTCCAAACACTTACTCGATTTTACTAACTTGATTTCGCTTTCTCAGGCAGTCGAGTACTGAAACAAGCAGAGGTGATCGTCGTGGCTGCGGCTAGGAAAAAGTTGGCATCTTCCTCCAAAAAAACTAAAACTACCACGCAAACCTCACTGAGCAAATGGCCTCGCCAGGAAACTGAGACTGTAGGTGAAGCTCCTCATCCCACAAAATGCGCCAAGAAATTGGCGAAGAAAGGAGAACGGGAGATTCACGTTATCTCCAGCCAGACCACTCATAGTGTCTCTCTTCATGCTTCCGTTGTCCAGGCTTCGACGGAGAAGCGGCCAACTCCAACTAGCCCAACATTCCAAATTCAACCCGTCCTTGGGATCCTTGAGGTCGTGGTCGAACAAGTTGCTGCACCGCTGCTCGAAAAGCCTACAGCTCTGGGGCCGACCGTTGCACCTGTCTTGGAGGAGGTAACCCATTCAGTTGGGAAAAATCTCCCAAAAAATCCAAAGCAATCATCGATCATCTTGGAAGAGGTGTGATTATGTTGTTGGTAACTTTATTCTCTCATTAAATTCAAAAGTATTAACAGCTTTTTATTTCAGGATGACGAGAACGACGATATTTCGTTGGCGAGTCGCCATCGACCAACCAAACCTCCTTCCATCGATCTTCCCCCTGTGGTTGAGGCAACTGACCAGGTCAATTCTCCTGCAGCCGATCGTGGAAAAATGCCTCATGTTGAGCCTGAAGTGACGGCAGAAACCCTAATTCACCCGCAGGATCAAG
Organism: Malus fusca; assembly: GCA_035220775.1. Classification (NCBI taxonomy): domain Eukaryota; kingdom Viridiplantae; phylum Streptophyta; class Magnoliopsida; order Rosales; family Rosaceae; genus Malus; species Malus fusca. The sequence goes on along the minus strand of CM069061.1, from coordinate 12,816,400 downwards.
ACCTCGGCATTCCCCCTCAAGAAACGATTTCGGCTTTTGTAAGGCTCGATTACTTTCTTTTGTTAACTTTACTATAATGAGTCTGAACCGAAAAAAATATTAAATGTCAGGTGCCCAATTATTCATTTCATCGAAAATTTTATGTGCCAAAGGGTGTTATCTATATTTCCTGGCCACCTCAGTGGCCGTCGAACGTAGATAACCTTCATCGGCTGCGTGAATTGAGAAGTAGTCTAAAACACTAGGCTCAGCCATTAAGCTCTCTAGGTTCGAGCAATGAACCAGGAGACATGGCCGAAGTCTCCTCTCAGCAGGTCTAAAACAAATTATCTCTGCTATATTCTTTTACGATTTTCCTTTTGCCTAAATTCTTTTCATGTGCAGCCTTCATGGGAAGTCGAGTTCGATGCTCTTCTTTCGAATACTTCGGGAGTGGTTGGCCCTTCGGCAACTATAACCGGGCCCTCCGTATCAACGGTTGAATCAAATGTTCTTGTTAGGCTGCAAGAGCTCTTGTCTCTCTCAGTTTCACAAGTTCTCGAATGCCAGTACCTCGACTCAATGGGTGCATGTCTGAACGATCTCGCAGCTGATGGTCAATTGGGCACTGAACCTATCACTCGAGTGTCTTTTATCCTAGAATGAACCCGAGAATATTTCAGTATTTTCGAGAAAGCTTTTCGGGCCGAAGAAGACTTGAAAGCTGCAACGGTCGTTCGAGAAGCTCTTTGTCCAAAGGTCTAAGTTTTGAAGGTGAAAAAAGAAACACCAGCCGACCTTGACCGTCAAATTGCCGAACTCCAAAATCGAAGATTGGCAGTTGCTTCCGAGCTTGCAAAGGATTTTGAGTTGAGCGGCAAATCTTGCTTAACCGAATACGCGGCTAGCATGAAGCGGATCGAGCAGCTGAAGATGGATAAGAGAAATCAGTAAGCTGATGTCACAATGGGCGAGGTGAGGTGGTTGGAGTTGAAGGTCGTTCTTGAATCTCTCATTTCTTCATCACCCTAGGATTAGTTGTAAACTGATCGACCAACTCTATTTGTACACCCTTTTGCGAACTTAATGAAATAAACTTTTATTCCCTCATCTCCCATGTGACTGGATAATATTTCTTTAAAAACTTCCCCTTGATTGGCAACTTGTGAATTACACCAGTTCGATCGCTAAGATGGTATGCCCTATTGCCGAGAACTTTATGAACAACGAATGTCCCTTCCCAATTTGGCAACCACTTGCCGAACCTGGGGTCTTTAATTCTTATGGGTAGTACGGTTCGCCAAACCAACTCTCTTTCGCCGAACATTTTTTGTCTGACTCGTTGATTATAAGCTCGCTCGACGATTTTCTTTTGTGCCATCAAAAAATTATAAGCGTCAAGTCGATTTTCTTCCAAATCTTCTAACTCTTGCCGCATGGCCTGACTGTACTCGACACTGAACAAACTTTTTTGTTCAATCACTCGCAACGAGTTTATACTTAGCTCGACTGGTAACATAACGTTGTGGCCATAGGTTAACGTGTATGGAGAAATGCCACATACCAGGCATTTCTTTTACCATTTTCTCGAGAATATGGATTAAAACCTTATTACTTGCTTCGGCCTGTCTATTCGCCTGCGGGTAAAATGGCGTAGACTGCTCGAGTCGAATTTTTAGATTTGCCGTGTACTCCTAAAACCTGCCAGATGTAAAGATCGTACCATTATCTTTTATGATTGTTTCTTCTACAAAATTACAAACTTCTTTAGACGTTAACTCGACATATGACTTGGCTTTGACCCATTTGGTTAAGTAATCCATTGCAACAAGTTACGCATGTTTTGCTGTCCCGGAGGATGGTGCAATTTTGTCGATTACATTCATGGCCCATCCTCTGAACGGCCATGGTTTGGTGACCAAATGAAGTAACTTAGCCAGAACTCTCTGAATAGGCCCATGAATTTGACACTACACACACCCCTTTGTGTACTTGATACAATCCTTCAAAATGCTCGGCCAGAAATAACCGTGTCACCGAAGCAGCCGGCGCATCTTTCGTCCAGATTGATGAGCCCTGTAAATTCATTCGTGTACTTCTGCCATTGCTTGAGCGGCTTTTTGTGGCCCGAGGCATAACAACAATAGCCCATCCTCACCTTTTCGATATAACTCATTTTGGTATGATATGTAGTTTGTAGAATGGACCATTGTCCGTCGGTCGTGTTTTTCGCCTGGGTTATCGAGATATCGCATAATCGCTCTTCTCCAATCGTCTGGTAATGCCTCGACAACACAAACCTCTATAGGGTCTTTCCGCTTTAACAACGACGGTAAAGACATGACTCGTGTACGGATCACGCAATCGTGTTGGATAACTTATTGATTAACTAAGGCCGAGTATACTCGTCATGACACAGGTATTTCTTGGCCTAGTTTGCTCCCTATATGAACTTGGGAAATGTGTTTGAAAGTAATGCCGTCAAAAGATTTGGCCAAATAGCTAGCAACCATATGATAGGGTGCCAGAGTACAACTCATGCAACAAAAAGTCCCATTAAGTTGATTAATCACAAGTTCAGAATCACCGAGAATAATGACATGAGTGGCCCGCAGATCGTGTAGGACACCAAGACCGATGACAAGGGCTTCGTATTCGGCCTGATTATTCGTACAATCGAAATCGAGCTGAAGCGAAAAATACCAACGATTGTGTTTTGGGGATTGAATAACTATCTCGACACCAGCTGAGGCTGAAGTACTAGAGCCATCAAAGTACATCATCCAGTAATTATCACACGTTTCCACCATGTAGATTTCAACGTCATTGCCCCCAAAACCGTATGGTGAAGGATGTTGGGCCAAAAAATCGGCCAAAGCTTGGCCTTTGACGGTTTTCTGGGGCACATATTGCAAACTGAATTCAGACAGTGCCAGTGTCCACTTCCCTATTCGGCCTTTTACTATTGGCCGAGTAAGCATGTAACGAATGACGTCGATTTGGGCGATGACCTGAGTGACCTACGGGAGCATATAATGCCGAAGCTTTGACGCGGCGAAAAATAAGGCTAGGCAAAGCTTCTCAACGGCGGGATAATTGATCTCCGATGGGTTGGGATTACGACTAAGGTAAAAAATGGCTTGTTCGCGCCTAGCATCATTGTCTTGTGCGAGAAGGCAACCGATGGATTCTTCGGCCGCAAAGATGTACAACTTGAGAGGTTTGCCGCATTGAGGTGGCGTAAGGACAGGTGGGGTCATGAGAGAAACCTTAATTTGTCTAAAAGCTTCTTGATGTTCAGTCCGCTACTCGAAAGTATCAGAATCCTTGAGCTTCAGAAGTGTAGAAAAGGTTAACATTTTCCCCGCCGAATTAGCAATGAATCGGCGGAGGAAGTTAACCTGGCCGAGCAATGACTGTAGTTGCTTTTTGGTTGCAGGGGGTGGAGCATTGATGATTGCTCGAGCCTTATTTATGTTGACCTCAATGCCACGGTGATGTACGAGGAAACCTAAAAAATTACCAACGGATATGCCGAAAACACATTTGGCAGGATTCATTTTCAAGTTATGTTGGCGCATGCATAGGAAAGTTTGTCGAATATCATCCAAATGTGTTTGTCGAAGTTTCTATTTGATTACAACATCGTTGATATAGACTTCAACGATGGTTCCAATTAAATCATGGAATATGGTATTCATCGCTCGTTGGTACGTGGCACCGGCATTCTTGAGGCCGAATGGCATGACAACCCATTCGTATGTGCCAAGTGCCCCCGGGTAATGAAAAATGGTCTTGTGAACATCGGCTTCGGCAATGAAAATCTGGTTGTAGCCGGCATGTCCATCCATGAAAGATAAGACCACGTGTTTTGCTGCTGCGTCGATTAACAAATCTGAGATCGGCATTGGGTATTCGTCTTTTGGAGTTGCCAGATTTAGATTTCCGAAGTCGATACAAATACGTAAAGTGCCACTTTTCTTTAAGACTGGGACGATATTTGCTAACCATTCGACATATCGAGTTGTCCGAATGAACCTGGCTTTCAGAAGTTGAATGAGCTCATCTTTTATGCCGAGTTGTACCTCAGTTGAAAATCGTCGAGGTGGTTGACGAAATGGTTTACACCCAGGTTTAATGCGTAACTCGTATTCGATGAGTGCTCGATCTAAACCAGGCATCTCATGGTAGCTCAAGGCAAATCAATCTTTAAATTCCTTAAGTAAATCACAAAGTTCGGCTTTCATATGTTAGGGTAACAAAGCACTAACAAATATTGGCCGTGGATCGTCGGCCGTCCCAACATTTATTTCCTTCAAGGGATCTTTGACTTGGGGCTGACTATCTTCGAGCTAGGCCGGGGTAACGTGAATCTTATCAAAGGATAGGGTGGGACCATTATCTCATTCGGCGAAAAACTCCATGAGATTGACACCTGAATTTGGTTGTTTGGAAATAGCAAACCAGTGGGCCATCAATCGTTCCATCTTGGTGTTAGACATCGGCATTGGTGATGAGCTCAGCCTACCCGAGTCTCGCCAAATCCTTGTGAACAGTCTTGGCGCTTACCTCGATGGATTTTTTAACCAAAATCCGAGTCGACCGTCCTTCATCGTTAAGATCGTGCAAGGTGATATAGCCAGCGTGGTCGTCATAGTAACGTGCTTGTATCATGTTGGCTTCGAACGGCTGATTGTCGGCCGGATGGACCAGGACCGATTTACCATCCCAAAAAATGAGAACCTGATATAATGAAGAAGGGATACAGTTTGTTTGATGGATCCAATCTCGACCGAGCAATGCATTATACTCGTTCTTGGAGTCAACTATGAAGAATGCGATCATGTGATTGCGACCTGCAACGCTCACCTCTAAAGGAAGCACTCATTTGGTTTGGGACTTGTCACCGATGAAGCTGCTCATGGTTATCGCTGATGCAATAAGCTCGTCGTGAGATCGTCGTAGTGCCTTCATGACGGAAACATGCATAATGTTAACCGTCGCCCCACAATCAACAAAAAATTTGGAAATTAGATAATCTTCAATGTGAGCCGTGACATACAACGACTTCAGATGTTGAAGATTAACCGAAGAAAAGTAAGGAAATAGTTCGACCAAGGCTGCTTTAAGCTTGTCTTCTTTGCTTGCTTGCCCATCTTCTTCGGTGGCGATGAAATCGACCTGTGTTGCCTCCTTGGTAACCACATCCCCATCCAAGAAGTTTGGTTGGTGCGTGGTGGGTTGAAACTCGACAGGTAAAACATGGACCATGTTGATTTCCATATTTTCAAGGACTGAAGGGCCCATTGGATCTTGATCGTCGTTTTCTGGGTCATCGAGTGCAGTAACGTGCTTTGGAGCATATTCGACTTGATCATCTCGTGCCTTAGCTAGTACTTGCTTTTGCGGAACGTCGATTAGACATGTTTCATTCTGGTTGTCGTCCTCGAGATTGCTTGTTGCTGGGGTTTGATTTTTTCCCTATAGCGCTTTACGGGCCCGTTCCTCGTAAGCGATTCGAGCATCTCTTGTGGCTAGGTAAGCATCCAAACTCACCACTCGTTCTTTTTCATCGGTCGTAAGGTCGAAGAGAGATGCGGCTGAGAAAACTTCGAAATGATGTCATAAATACTGAAGGTCTTCAGGAAAAAAAAGAGAGCTCAGAGGTATCTATATCAATGTATGGGTCGACCTCGAAGCCGATGACTCGAGCTTCGCGTATATGCTGGAACTTGGCCTTCATCGCTGGATCAGTGGTTTTCTGGATAATCTTTTCAACATCAGGGCAAGTTAACACCAGGTCGAGGGTTTTTTGACACGCCTTGGGTAAACTGTACAAGCCATTGGCGGAATGCTTCTTGTGAAATTCCCGCATGTACTTTAAAGCCTCGCCGAGAAACAGGGGGTACATATTTCGTCGTATTTTAATTAGTGGCTCTGCGAAGGTAACAGAGGGAGTTTTCTTTCCGCTTCTTCTCTTAATTGCTCAAAACAAGCTTTCATTTCCCTGGGTCGAAGAAGGAGTTTAATGCGCTTCTCAGATTCCTTGATTGTAGTTTCAAAGTCGTGATTGATCGCCTTCTTTTCCTGAAGTAATTCGTCCATAATTGATGGGGGCTGTCAGTCGTCTTTACTACCTACTGCTTCTTTCGGCTGCCACTTGGTAGCCGAAGTCGCCTACGTCGCTTGTCGTCGAGCCATGCAATCGATCCGTTAGCATCGCTGCTTCTGAGACTTAGATAACGCGGTATATACACCGGTAGGAGAATTGTAGCTATACCATCGTTGGTCGCGTGGCTCAGGCGGCTTAAAGGTTTTTTGGTTCGATGAACTCGAGCTGCTAGAGTTACGCGAATAATAATCCTCATTGTAAAACGGCATGTTGAAATCAAGACATCGTCTAGCCGAGGATGGGTCGTCAGGTCGTTTTTTAGGGCCGAGCATTTTGAGCACCTTCTGGCGCTGTCCTGGGCCGAATACCGTCGGGGATGTCGTTGCGACCGTAGATGGTTGTCGCGGTGTTGGAGCATGATGAGGTTTTTCTTTTGGCACAGTTAGGACAACGCGTGTTTGAGTCTGGCATTGATTTCACTATGGCCGGTCCCGATAACTCTGTAGGTGGTTCGTTTGAAGATAAATCGATCTTGCGTTGCAGTTGAGAGTTTTGCTTTGGGACATGTTGTATCGGAACGAACCTGGCCTTTCTTTTCCCTTCGTTTTTAGGTAAATGAGGATCCACCATACCAAATGTCGTCGAAGGGAAATGGTTTACGTCAACAGTCATTTGTTTCTCAGGAAATTTTAGCTTTCCTTTATCGATCCAGCTCTGAATGGCATCATGAAACACGTCACAGTTGTTTGTCGTATACTTACTTGAGTTGTGGTATTTGCAATATGTTTTGCCCTTCAACTCTTCGGCCTTAGGAACGTTATGCCCTGGCCGAAGTTTGATAATCTTTGCAAGCAACAACTGGTCGAAAATTGCGTCAGCCTTAGTGATATCAAAAGTATAACATTTTGATGCTTTGATTGTGGCTTCTTTAGAGGCTGAGCGATTTTTGGCATCCTTGGAGTTAGGATGGGCCAATGCCTTACATATGTACGGCTTATCGATTACAATTTCGGCCTCGTCTACACTGGCATATTAGGAGTCTTCTCCTTCGACCAATGCATAACTGACCGAAGGATTCTTGTAGATTGTTCCTCGGGTCAGAGATTTCGATATCTTTTCTTCCCGGAGTAGATAATCATACTACTCGACATGTTGAGCCAGTTCATACATATCCCAAAAATTTGCCCCCAAGAATTTCTTTTTGTATTCTACGTCTAACCCATTCAAAGCAAGCCTAACAAACTCGACTTCGGGCAGAGACACTCGACACCAATTTCTGGCCGATTTAAACCTTGTAAGATAATCCATTGGTGACTTATCAGATGCTTGAGCCATCCTGGCCAATGAAGACACTGACATTTCCATTCCCGGCCGATAAAATTGCTCATGGAATTTCTCGACTAGTTCCTCCCAACTTTGGATAGAGTTAGGCAGGAGGTTGTACCATGCGAATGTCGATCCTGTCAATAAGAAGTTAAATAGTCGCAGTTTATAGAAGTCACTACTAACATCTCCGCATTGCGCAGTGAATCGGGCTACATGTTCTAATGAGGACATGGACGATTCTCCAGCAAAAAGGCTGAAATCTGGAATCTTAAAGCCTTTTGGATATTCGAACTTTTCTACATAAGCTGGGTATGGATGGATGAACTTTGGGAATTGCGGCCCTTTTTTCAGGGCCGAATCAATCATTATTTGGACCTCAATTACATCGACGGATGTCGTTTCTGCGCCTTGGACAAAGTTGTCCATCTTGCTGCTTGATCTACCTTTTTTTTTCCAAATCAATCATTCTGAGCCGAGCATATCCTATCTCAGCTGGTGACACTGTTATTAAACTGTTCTTTGGAATAGGTTGTCTGGATTGGTCGGCGTAGCTAATATTCAGGGTAATGCTAACCACAACCTCGAGCAATCTAGTATGCACGGCGCTGTAACTACGTACTTCTTCGAGTATTCCTTTTATTTCTCGGCTGAACGTCTGTTCAAACTGCCGAGATTGTTCTTTAAGCCGTTTTCGGAAAAAATGACCTAGTTGGTGGATCAGAGCCTTCACCACCATTCTCATCACAATCTTCTATTAAAACACCCCCGATTTTGTTAGGGGTTTCTGCATTGTGAGGTTGGCCGTCGAGGCCAACGTATTTTTCTCGGGGCGTCACGCTTGTGTCCTCAGGTGTCATGGCGACAAGAGGATTATGTGCCTGTGACGAGTCCTCTTGTCCTGGGTTCTGGACTAGAAGGTTGGTCGTGGACTTTCCCATGACTGTTTTCTTTTTAACCGATCGTGTCTCAATGGTCATGAACTTTGTAGTTTTTAGCACTACGGCCCATTGGACGTGCCAAAATGTTGACCCTAAAAACTACCAAGCCTACGTGGCGCACAGGCCAAGTAACTAATAAGCTAATTACGTCTTTCGGTTGATGCGGGGCGTGCCAACTCGTCGATCGAGCTTGGCCGAGGAGTAAAATGTGTTGATGTTGCGTTGAGCGCACATCTGACTTCTCGATCTTGCGATTGCGGCCGATGAAGGAACATGTCTCGGCCTTTGGGTTCTAGAGCCTGAAGATAAGGCTGCTAATTTTGCGAAGTTCACAAATCGTCGGCGCCGGATTCGGTCACAGTGATTATATTTGTAAGCGTATAAGCACGCCGAATCGATACCAGAGTATAAGGGCACAGATTCTTAAAACAGATATATGTCTTGATGGTAAATGTGGTTCGGCCGTCAGAATGCCGAACTCTAAAGCTTACTTGTGAGTATCCAATCATAAAACAACTCAGCGTTCAATGTGCCGAGCCCTAGTAAACTGTAACACCTCACCTAGCCAAAAAGGATAATGAGATGACCTCTGCCAATAAAGACTCGAAAGTCTTTCTCAACCGAGACTTAGATAGATAACCAGTCGGCCTCGACGCAGTGCTGTTTATCCAAACTGAAGGTGTTTCGCGGTCAGCTGGTTTTATGGCGATAGTGTTGTTTATCCAACCTGAAGGTATCACCGATTGCCTTCACAGTGCTGTTTATCCAAACTGAAGATGTGTTGGCAGAAAAAGAAAATAAAAATCTCAAGGTTGTTGAGAGAGTTTGCGCAGGGCAATTTGTGTGTTGAATTGGAGGGGGTTTGAATGATGCACTCCTCCCTTTATTTATAGTAACAAACCAGCTTCTAATCAAATCAAAACTATATTTGGATTATGACTCCTTACCCCGATCCAATCTTATCTCGGCCCGTCCTACTCCTATTAGGACTTTGAACTCCACCCCTTATCAGGCCGCATTCATTCCCAAGTTTCAGCATCCTCATCCCGCAGAGACTCCTTCTTGTTTCAGGATTCAACTACCCCATCAGTCCGTCTCGCAATGGGACTCACCCACTTCCTCTTTATCTGGAGTATTCCACTTCCTGACAGGACACAGGCGGCCTTGGCTATGCAGCCCATGAACCGAATGACCCCCAGCGACCCCTGAGTAAGGCTTCCGGGCCGAGAACAATTCTAAACTCGGCCCAAACAAGTATTTTGGGCCCAAACAATATGATGTACAAATTACAACAAAAAATGCAGACGTAACCAAACTTGTAAATGCAGATGTAACCAAAATTGAATTTCAAGATGATATGATCAATAAACTATTTGCGGATGAATGGTATTTAAGAAAACAAGCATATTATTTAAGAAAAACACACACACAAAAACGTATACTTATGTATATACACACGAAAATAACTTCATATATATGAAATTGTTAATTGCAATAAATTACGTACTATGAGGCTTCTCCCTTTATCTCGTAGGCGAGATGAACCATGCTGGAATAGTTGACATCAGCCTCACTCCTAAAACTGAAGTTTCTCCAATCGTTAATATATATAATTCAAGGTTTAAGAAATATATATAATGCATGCATGTAAAATAGAACAATTAATAATTGTACTTAAAGAAAATAGTGAAGGAAATTACAGATTTGATGTGAGCTTTGCTATTTTATTTTCCGTACTTGTAAAGAAGTTGTTTGCTCCCTAAATCCGCCATGGTGCCTTGCGGGCATGCTGGGGATTTCCTCACATACGAGATTGGTGGGTGCGGGCGTGCCACTACTAGATGCCGCTAGTAGACGGGATTTGAATGATTGAGGTTGCGCCTTTTGACTTCAAATCAAGAGATTGTGCCATTTGAGTGGGAGTTGCTCAAATCAAGGTTCTTTCTTTGCCTTAAAAATAAGGACTTTACTTATATGGAGAGATAGAACAATATGTAAATGACAAGGTTGCTCGGAAATGTAAATGACAGAGGAAAGTGACTAATATTGCAGATTGCTTGTAATTTATATGACTGGAAATGAGTACATAAAAACTACAAATGAGATCGATACCGCAAGTGAGCAGCAGAGCTAATAAACTAGATAAAAGAAGGCTTTTGGCAAATCTGGTTTGAGCAGAGTTTGTGCTTGTATTTGTTTGGTTGTTTGAGTGTCCATAATCCTTCTCCATCTGCTTCTTTATATAGAGGTCTGGAAGAGCCCCATTGCTGAGATCTTTGTACTTGCCCGAAAGAAGCTTGGGCAGCTTGCATTTCATTGCTTGGACAACTTGCTTGTAGAAACAATATTAAAAGGGAAACTTGCATCTCCACCACATGTTTTCCCACTTGTAATAAACTAACATTTAAAAGAAGCAAGTTGGCTTCTTTCACATGTTCCTTGTCCGAAAGCTCTCATGGTGCATTCCCATCCACTTGCAACAAAATATCTTTCCAAGTTAGCTTTCTTGCACATTAATCCTTCAAATACCATATTTTACCCAAATTGCCCAAATAAGTAAAAATGGGTATATTTTGAGTGCAAACAGTGCCCCTCAAGTTTTACAAATTTGAGCAAAGTTTGTGAACCTTACGACTTCTATGCTGCCAGGATTGATGCCGAAGGAAGAGGCACGTCTACCTCTTCGATCCTTCTGTCATTGATAAACTTGACAAGATGAGCAAGGTAATTGGTAGTACAACTAGCATTGGAAAGAATGTTGTCTGGCTTGTGCTCTTTCTTGATACCAAAAAACATGGGAGCAACCTTACATAGATAATAAACTGGACAAATGCCCGAAGTCGGGCAAACTTGAAAATATAGAAACAGATGGAGAAGAGAGAAACTTGGGCAACTATCCTTTTTATTCTTCTTTTTCTTTTTTGCCTCTTTTCTTATGTAATATAACATAATATAATATAATAATACGTATACATATATAGCCCATTCGGGCAGATTGTTTTTTATAACATATATAATATATATATGGAGCCTTTTCGGGCAAAGTGTTTCTCTTTGTTTCTTTTCACTATAATCTAGTATAATATAATATATATGTAGATATATATATATATAGACCTTTTAGGGAAAGTCGAAAGAAAGAGGGAAAGAAAGAGACAAGGAGACAAGAGAATGGAAAAAAAAAAAGAACAGAAAGAGAAAGAAATAATAAAAAAAAGGAAATAAAGAGAGACCCCTTGTCGGCATGGGATAGAAAAGAGAGAGAAGGAAAAGGAAGAGAGAGAGAGAGAGAGAGAGAGAGAGAGAATAAAACTTACACCAAAATATCCAATTAGGCATTCCCTTGTGGCCTCTGATTTTTTGTTCTAGCTGTTCTTGGATTATGCGATTATCAGCAGCTTTAACCTCAAGTTCGAAGGACTTCTCATTCAATTGCTCCATCACTTCAGCAATAGATTGGGATGCTTCCAGTTGACCTATTTTGTTGTGTGAAACGAACTCACCAACTTTCTTCTCCACCAAAGCTATTTGTTTATTCTTTGCCTTGATTTCATTTCTAACTCTAGCATTTCTCTCTTAATTTCTCCTTCTCGGAGTGTCTTGAAGCTTCCTCAGGCAACCACTTCAGAGCACTTAAATGGAGTGCTACCTTATCAGACAAGATTTTTTGCTGCTCCCCTAAAAGATCGACCTGATGCTAGTCAGGGGCATCTTTGTTGCTTGAATTTCAATTTGTTTTGCCCGATGTGCAAATTTCAACGTATGATGTGTCTTTTCGGAACTGCTTGATGAAGAAGTAACAGTGCAGATGAGAGATACACGCCCATGGATTTGTTCTGGAGCCATAATGCCGTGCCGGGCTCATGGAATTTCTTCGTCGCTGTCTTCTTCACTTTCCGCTTTTTCGCTGCTCACCTCATCTTCGACAGATTCATCTTTCGCAAAATTTCCATCTTGTTGTTGAGGAAGGGGTATGCTCTATTGAAGTTTGGTATGGCCACACGGGCAAAGATTGTAAAATGTTCGGAGTCAATGCGGAAGCAAAAGCAGAAGGCAATGGAGACCGTGAGGTGGTAATCAACCTTATTCTTCCCATGAAACTTCAGATTGCTGGAGGAACAATAACACATGGCAATCACTTTCTAACAGTAGCTTAATTTTTCCTCCACCATTCAAGCAACTTTGGGTCAGGAAGCAATTAACATGTTTGTTGGATGAGTCGGTGCGATTTTCACAATCTCTTTCAAGCCCTTAACTCTTTGTAAGCAGTTTGGTAACACATTATTGAAGCTGCAGTAGTTGTGGCAAGAACGCTTGAAATATGTTTGCCAGATCAAATATGGGGCCCCACGTCTGATTGACGGAACACCCTGCAGCAGAAAAGACTTCATTCCCATCGGGCAAGATTATAGCTCTGTCGGGCAATAACAACATAATTCATGCCCCTCTTGTAATAGCCGTTGAGACTTAGGAGGCTATATTTGAGTGAAAGATTGTCGGGCAAATGCAAAGGAAACCAAGTCGGGCAAACTGCAACATCAATTTTCTGCCATCTTCCTCCAGCTTTCGCAGTGCATATTTAAATGGAGCATCATTCTTTTATTTTCTCACCTATGAAAGCTTGTCCCCAATAATAAATAGTCTGCTTTGGTAGTAGGTGCTGGTGAGAGTTGGGGATGCATGCGGAATCTGTTGGTGGTGATGTGAAAATCAGCTGGGAAGACGCCGTTTCCGTTAGACATGATCATGGTTCCATCGGGCACCACCAGTCGGGCAAGATAACCCCATGCACTTCTTGCAATAGCTATTGAGAAGCTCTTTGATATAATTTTGCACAGGAAAGCCATGATTTTGGCTTTTATAAGGCTTCAAATTCCATGAATCTGGGTGATATTTTGTCGAAGATATAGCCATTGGACAGAAGAAAAGTGGAAAGGAGGGTAAACATGGTTACTTGCAAATTGTTCAGATTTTTGATATTTTCTGTAAAGCTCCCCAGCAAGAAAACAAAAAGGGAAAGAAAGCAAGAAAAACAAAAGCAAGAAAGCAAAGTGTTTTTGTGGTTTTTGGAATTTTTAATTTTTATATCTTTTCTTTGTGACAATGCAAGAAACAAACAAAGAAAACACAGCCATTTCGGGCAAGTGGAAATAAAAACAAATAAAAAGAAAGACTTGCCAGACTACTAAAACAGTAAAACATAAAGAACAAAAAGACAAAGCCTTTTTGGGTGAACCAAAACAACAAAAGGAAAGCCCTTAGTCGGGCAACAGAAATGCCCACTTGGGCAAGGTGAAAAAGGGTACCCAGATTTTTAAAAGCAAGAGGAGAGAGAGCCCTTTTTGGGCAAATTAAAACAAACCAGATTTTAATTTTTTTTATATTTTCTTTGTTATCTTCTTTCAAAACTATATTATAATAAAATATATATAATATATATGTACATAAAGCCCATTCGGGCAAAGTACTTCTATTTCCCTCTTTTCACACACACACACATATATATATATATAGCCCTTTTCAGGCAAAGTGAAAGACACAACAAAACAAAGAGAAAGAAATAATAAAAAAATTAAAAAGAATGAGGGAGGGATTTGGCACCTACTTTCGGGCAAAAGGAAACAGGAGAGAAAGAAAAGGAAAGAGAGAAAGAAAGAAGAAAATGAAGACAGGGAGTTCCACTTCGGGCAAAAAAGGAAACAACAAAATAAGCCCTACTTGGGTATATTGGTCAAGCCCCTTGATTGCCCATATATCTCTTAACACTCAAATCTTTTTCTCTTTTTAAAATTGAGTATAGAAAGATCAGATCCACCTTTTAAATTGGCCATGCTATGTTAATAGGATTAAAAGCACACTACAAAGTAGCACACAAATGTCCTATTGATTTTCCTTATTAACACTAAGATTTGTCAATTGTAGCATATGAAAATAAGGGTCTTTCATGCAGAAGATTGTTTTATTTAACTACTTAAAATGTCACAAAAACTGGTTGCTGTCCCTACTGACCAGCCACCGAAAAATAATTATTAGACCGACTTACACTTATCTAAATTCTACGAAATTTTATATGAAGACACTAGACACACAGAGCTACACTTCTACAAATGTTTGGGATTTGTGGAGTTGATTTTCTATTTAAATTAAATTAAACAAAAACAGGACAGAAACATATATTAAGTAGTTCACAAATTAAGAAAAACGAGTTAGGGGAATTGCTATCCACTACCAAATAATCATGCAAACATGTTATGTTTAATTCAAATTCCTTTTATTTCCGGATGAAGATGCTCAAGTTGGCTCAATGTTAGAACTCAACCTATTACTCTTTCTTACGTAGTATGTTAAGAGAATGGCGTTTTCAACTTAACTTGGTCCCTAGCATGCAATCTAGAATGGCGTGTTCATAGATTTAACAAGTAGAAATCATTAAGAACAAAAAGAGTTTGAGTCATCACAAGGCATCGTAAGTACTGGCGTTGTCTTACTTATCCTAGAAATTGGTTCACATGTTAATCGCAATTAACAAGTACTACTTTAGAATATATGTAGGTCCTCATTCGACAAGGGCAGGCACACACATATTCATAGCATTAGAATCCTAGATATGCTTACTACGTATGCATCCATAGAAAACAAATAAAGAATTCATCAATGAGATAAGTAGTGAACCAATTTTCATCCATTCATAAAAGTAATTCAACGAAATGTCATAACAAAATTGCAATCATATTCGGGGCTTCAAAACAGCCCCTAACTACTAAAAATTTAGTTACACACAATCCTCAAGTTAAAACAAAAGATAGACATGAGTTGGAGAAGATAGAACCGAAAGAAATCGACTAAGGTCCCCTCCTCCTTTCCTTCCTTTCCCAATGCTGCTTTTAAACCAATTCTTGCTGCATCATTTTCTTCTCCTTAACTCACCCACTAATAGCCATTTAGTGATGACAATAAGTGAGAGGAAATGTGGTAAAACAATTGTAGCACTTTAGGTAGCCTTTATGCCAATTACTCCCTCTTAATCCTCATTTTTAATTCCATTTCCTCTGATATTTGAATAGGTGTCAGCTGACTTGTTCTTGGCTGCATCAGTTTTATTGGATTTATTGCCTTCAATGCAGTTACAAACTGCTCAGCGTCTTGGAAACCTTTCAGTGTTAAAACGGCCATAACTTCTTCTAGAAAAATGATATTAACAATCCGCGAAATGCCCCAGAAATGACACATCCGTAGCTTTCCAAGAATATAAGGTTCGTTCTCTAATTCATTCTGAGCTGTTCGTAACTTGCTTCCAAAGTCAGCTGATCTGCACAGGCAGTTTTGACAAATTTGTTACTAAAAATCCTACTTGTGCTATTTTTCTTTTATTTGCTTGACAAATCCCACAAAAGACAAAAACAAAGTAAATAGCTCAAAAATATAAGGAACTAACTAAGAAAAGACAAGTGAATTTGATGTAAAATATATATAAATATGAGGGAGGGATTTGGCACCTACTTTTAGGCAAAAGGAAACAGGAGAGAAAGAAAAGGAAAGAGAGAAAGAAAGAAGAAAATGAAGACAGGGAGTTCCACTTCGGGCAAAAAAGGAAACAACAAAATAAGCCCTACTTGGGTATATTGGTCAAGCCCCTTGATTGCCCATATATCTCTTAACACTCAAATCTTTTTCTCTTTTTAAAATTGAGTATAGAAAGATCAGATCCACCTTTTAAATTGGCCATGCTATGTAGCTTGGGAACCATAGGAGGTGACCATTCATGTTTGATCCCGAGCTTTGTCATTCTTAAGATCTCGATGCGGGCAACATGCTTGTGTTGGCGGGGAGGAGTATATGAGCTTTTTTCTTCTTCTTCGGGCTCCACATGAGGTGTGAGTTCGAGCTCCCCGAGCACTGGTGTTTGGCCTACAATGGCTTGGTCTTCTACAACCATATCCATTTTCATGGATTTTTCATTGGGTGGGGCCATTGTTTGGCCTTCATCAATATGTATGATTTGTTCTTCCTTGGTTGTAGTAGGGTGAGTGTGCTTTGTAGAGGGGATTTGACACATTTGATCTATCAACTTTCTCAAAGTTTCTCCAAAAGTTGTATAGCTTTCCTACACCTTTTTAAAACACTTAGTCACCTCTTCACCATATTCGATACTTGCCACATGGAGTTTGGACATCTTTTCTAATTTGCCCACATCCTCTTTGTAGAGCTTTTCATCCGGATGATCATGAGTTGGCATCTCATATATTGGCTCTATGTACTCATTGGAAGCATTTTGATACTCAAAGTCATTTGTTGGCCTATCATAATATTCATGAATGCGATTGTCTTCAAAAGAATAATAACCTTCATCATAGCTATAAGTTGGCCAATCTTCAAGATTATTATTTATTTGATGACCATTAGTTGGCCGATAATCATGTTCCATGGGACTTGAGTACTCTTCCGCCATGTACCCATAAGTTGGCAACTCATAGGTTGGCTCTATGTGATAGTCATAGCTTGGGCGCTCTTCAACACCGTCATCCTCCTCATACTCCGAAAAAGCATATTGAGAAAAATCATGAAGTAAGGATTTTTCATAATCTAACTCTATATAAGGATCCCACCGACAGTGCCAACATATGTTTGCTCCCTAAATCTGCCATGGTGCCTTGCGGGCATGCTGGGGATTTGCTCACATACGAGATTGGTGGGTGCGGGCGTGCCACTACTAGATGCCGCTAGTAGACGGGATTTGAATGATTGAGGTTGCGCCTTTTGACTTCAAATCAAGAGATTGTGCCATTTGAGTGGGAGTTGCTCAAATCAAGGTTATTTCTTTGCCTTAAAAATAAGGACTTACTTATATGGAGAGATAGAACAATATGTAAATGACAAGGTTGCTCGGAAATGTAAATGACAGAGGAAAGTGACTAATACTGCAGATTGCTTGTAATTTATATGACTGAAAATGAGTACATAAAAGCTACAAATGAGATCGATACCGCAAGTGAGCAGCAGAGCTAATAAACTAGATAAAAGAAGGTTTTTGGCAAATCTGGTTTGAGCAGAGTTTGTGCTTGTATTTGTTTGGTTGTTTGAGTGTCCATAATCCTTCTCCATCTGCTTCTTTATATAGAGGTCTGGAAGAGCCCCCTTGCTGAGATCTTTGTACTTGCCCGAAAGAAGCTTGGGCAACTTGCATTTCATTGCTTAGACAGCTTGCATGTAGAAACAATATTAAAAGGGAAACTTGCATCTCCACCACATATTTTCATCACATGTTTTCCCACTTGTAATAAACTAACATTTAAAATAAGCAAGTTGGCTTATTTCACATGTTCCTTGTCCGAAAGCTCTCATGGTGCATTCCCATCCACTTGCAACCAAATATCTTTCCAAGTTAGCTTTCTTGCACATTAATCCTTCAAATACCATATTTTACCCAAATTGCCCAAATAAGTAAAAATAGGTATATTTTGAGTGCAAACAGAAGGCAGGGATGAGATTTTCCAAAAAACAATGACCGTTTTCGTCTTATAACTACATCGATATAATCGGTCAAAATCCCCTGCAGGAAACATGGTTAATAATTAATTAGTATATAAAATGAAAATGCTTGTGTTTAAGGAAGTGTTCGTGGCAGGAATTTCCGTCGGGGATGTTTCCTGGCCGACGAGCACACAGCTCCCCGAGAGAGGTTGGCGCCAGTTGATGTTTGGCTGTCGGGCTTCTGCTTTACTGTCGGGCTTGTCGAGCAAGACTCGTCGGGCACGGCTTGTCGGGCAAGGCTGAAAGAGAAGGACAGAGTTAACTCTGAAAGGTGCCTTTGTGGGGCCTTAGGTGTAGGCCTTAAGGCTCACAATCAAGGTTAACTTTCACGTGCTCAGGCGTGCCACTGCCATCTTTAGCATGGCAGATGTAGAACGGATGTTGAGTCTAATATGTACATATATATATATACCCGAGAGACCGTATTGATTATGACAGGTGCCTTCGTGGGGCCTTAGGTATAGGCCTTGAGGCTTCCAATCCATAACCAATCCAGTATTTGGACATATACACTGCCTGTTCCATTGTCGCACATAGTATTACCACCGTTATACTTCTAATCAGCTAGCCCGCAGAGCTTAGAACAAATCCAAATAGGTGCCTTTGTGGGGCCTTAGGTGTAGGCCTTGAGGCTTCCTATCAGAACTCATTCCATACTCAAACGTTCTAGCTCGCAGAGCTTAGAACGAATCCAAATAGGTGCCTTTGTGGGGCTTTAGGTGTAGGCCTTGAGACTTCCTATCAGAACTCATTCCATACTCAAACGTTCTAGAATAATCATAATATAACAGTGGTAAAACTACGAGATCAGTCGATTACTTGCGCCCCAAGTAACTTCGGACTTCTTCGTTTATCAAGGATTGTCGTGGATGGGTTAAGTCCACATAAAGTTCTTTTTTATGCCTTGAGACCAAGGACTTTTACATGATCACTCTTATATGTCCGAAAGATTAGAACTTAGATCTGATTTAAATAGTGAAGACATCTTTAAATCGGATTCAAGAACCGAGAAAGTCTTTTAATCATCATTTTACTAGAAACAACTTGAATACAACTTAAAGTATACAACATATTGCTAGTTTAATAAATGAAAAGACAAAACCAAAGAGGGTCAGGCAATGTTTCACCTTGTTGGGCAAAACTGGGCGTCTTGCAACTTCCTATCTTTGTGGTTTATCAGGGGGTTTGAGAGTTTAGAAGAAAAGGGGTTTGAGAGGTGAGTTTACAGAGAGAAATCGATACTACAGCAAGTGTTTTAGACAAGGTAGTAGATCTATTACAAAAATGGTTGAGTGAGAGTTGATCCCGAGATGGATGAAGGCTTTGGCTGACTACAGCTATCGTTTGAAGGCAAATCTGGCTTTGAGCAGAGTTTGTGCTTTTGTTTGTTTGTTTTAGTGTCCTTATTCCAGATTTCTCTTTCTTTTTTTATAGGCAACTCGGCTGGGCTTCCTGTAGCTGCAATCTTGCCCGAATGTAGCTTGAGGGATAGTGACTCATCAGCTATTTACTTGCTCCTGCCACTGTAAAGTACTTTTTGGGCTGATTAGCTGTCTAGCCTACTCTACTTGGTGGCTTGGCAGGTGAGCAAGTGGTGCAAGTGAACTGCACCAAGTCGGAAAAATGCCACTTCTGGTTTATGGGCTTTAGTTGGGCTTCGGCCATCTCTCTTTCTTGGCCCCCATTTGGGCCAATTCCTCCTTTAGGCCCAAAGTTCAAGTTTTAACCCAAACAGTGCCCCATTCAATCAATATTCAGCTTGGAATTCCAAGCGCCAATATTGATTGAAAATCCGCATGCGTCTGGCCCTTTGTTCTTGGAACTTGCATCTTCTGGTTGAGATTAATGCCGCCTGAGGTCTCTTGATCTCTCCATGACCTTTGAACTTCTTCTGATAGTCCTATAAATCCTGATTCTGTCCATAACCCATCTTCGACTTTATCTTTTATTCATCCTGAACTCTCTTTTAAAACTGCGAGATGATTTCTTCAGGGTTTAAGTGGGGTTTTCTGAAACCCCATTTTCGTGAGAAACAGAATTTTCATCAGATATCCACTATCCCCAACACCTTTGGTCGAACACCCCGCTATCTCCAACACCTTTGGTCAGGCGGTTTTCTCATGACGGCTTGCCTTCCTGCTTGCGGTCATGGTAAGTCAGGCTTCACCATCACATATGGTGTGACTTGGTTTGAGGATCCTCTACCAAGCACATGTTGGCCGCACAACCCGATCATCTGATCGGGCTCCATCCGTGAAGACATCAGAGAAACTAGTTGAGACATCATTGTATTCCAACAGAATCGAATGTGGCATATCGGATTTGAATTGTTGTAATCTTCACCAATTTGTCGAAATGAAATGAAAATTGTTTAGCAATTTTTGTCTTTCTGCTTGAATGATTGATGAACATATACTGCACCTTGGTATCCCGAATCTTGCTTTACCTTGCATATTCTTCAATATAGCAATATCTTACATCCCATAATGTAGGACAATACTTTTTCAAGAATTTAACATTAATGGGATGTCTTTGTCAATTTCCTTTAAGATCCGCCAAGTAATATCCTCCTTTGTCTAAAACCCGACTAATCACGAAAGGGCCTTCCCACGTCGGGCTACATTTTCCAAAGCCCCTAAGCTGAGCTCCCAGGGGAAGGATTCTAAATCTCCTTCCTTGAAAGACTTTACCTTCACCTTCTTGTTATAAGCTCGGGCAACAGTTTTCTTTCCTTCCTGAATCTGGTTCAAGGCTTCAATTCGGGCTGCATCTAGGTCTTCAATACCTTAACACATGGCTTCTATGTACTCCTCACTGTGTAACCCGAATTGATTTTGAATTCTGACCGAACTTACATTGATTTCCATGGGAAGAACTGCATCTTGCCCGAAAGTTAAAGCATAAGGAGTTGTCCCCGTTCCTGACCTTTTAGATGTCCGGTATGCCCACAATGTATTCCCCAGCTTTTCATGCCACCTTTATGGGTCATCTATCACCATTCTTTTGATAATGTTCACCAAAATCTTGTTGCTAGATTTTGCCTAGCCATTTGACTGTGGATAGTAAAGACTAGATTGGATCATCTTTATTTTGTACTTGCTTGCAAACTCTTCAACTTCTTTTGAAATAAAAGATGGTCCACGATCAGTCACTATGGTTTCAGGTACCCCGAACCTGTGCAGAATCTTGGTCTCGATGAAATTCTTGACTGTGGCTGAGTTTATAGTTTTCACAGCCGAGGCATCCACCCATTTGGTGAAGTAATCCGTTGCTACAATGATGAAGGTATGCCCTTTACTAGAAGCTGGATAGATTTGCCCGATGAAGTCCATCGCCCATCCTCTAAAAGGCCAAGGCTTGACCACTGGATTTAAAGGTACTGAAGGCACATGTTTGAGGGGTCAGTGCCTTTGACATTCTTCACAACCTCGGGCATAGGATTTGCAATCTTTTTCCATGTCGGGCCAGAAATAACCATACCTTCTTAGCAACAACCTCATCTTTGTCCCAACTTGATGTGCACCACATACTCCTTCATGTACTTCGGCCATCACTCTCATGGATTCTTCTTGGCCTAAGCATTTCAATAATAACCCGTCTGGAGTTTTCCTTAGCAGGTCCTTCGCCCATAAGACAAACTTGGTTGCTTGTAGTCTATTCTTCTTGCTCGTGGGCGAAGAAGGATCTTGTAAGTGATGGATGATGGGCGACCTCCAATCTTCTATTTCAGTTTCTAAGATCATCACATCCAGACTAAATCCCCTTTCTAGGATAGAAGGAAGGTTTCTTCTTTGAATCTCGACCTCCAAGCCGTACTTTCTTTCCTGCATGGGCACGCCTGAAGCTAATTGTGCCAATTCGTTGGCCGCCAAGTTGGATCCTCTGGGAATGTGATTAATTGATATATCAAAATCCCAATAACTCAATAATTGTGTGGCCGCCAAGTAGTACCCTGCCATAGTAATATGTCTACACTTAAACTCCCTGTTTAGCTGGTTGACTACTAACTCTGAATCACCAAAGACTTCCACTTCCACTGCCCCCAGGTCCATCAAGATTTCCAAACCAATTATTAAGGCCTCATACTCTGCCCGATTATCGGTATTCCCTTGGTAATTTAGTAGAAATGAATAATAATGATAGACCCCTTGAGGGTTAATAATCACAATCCCGGCTCCTGAGGCCCTCTGAGTATAGGAACCATCGAAATATAATTTCCAAGGAGTAACCCAGAGACCAGTTACCCTTCTTATTTCCTGCTGGACCCACTCCTCTTTGCCTGAGATATCTTTGCTTGACGGGATCCAAATACTAGTAACTTTCAGGGTTCCCGGAATATTGATTGTCTCATCTTGAGACTCCTGATGCTCTGTCAAGAAATCAGCAATTGCCTGGCCTTTGACTGCCCTTTGGGGTACATATTGGAAACTGAACTCTGATAATGCTAGAATCCACTTCCCAATCATTCCTGCTAGCATTGGCTTTGACAACATGTATTTTATCACGTCTGTCTTGGCGATGATGTGTACATGACAGGGTAACATGTAATGCCTCAACTTACTGGCAGTGAAATATAGAGCCAGGCACAGTCTTTCCACCTGGGAATATCTTGTTTCTACTTCGGTCAGGATTCTACTGAGGTAGTACACTGCTTGCTCTTTTCCTCCTTCATTGTTTTGAGCTAACAAACTTCCAATTGACTTCTCTGAAGCAGAGATGTATAGCTTCAAGGGTTTTCCCCTTTGAGGTGGCACCAATACTGGTGGAGAAGTCAAATAGGCTTTAATGCTGTCGAAAGCCTGTTGGTGTGGTGGTCCCCACTCGAAATTCTCTTTATCCTTTAGTCTTAGCAGAGGAGTCAGCGGCTGGATCTTGCCCGCCAAATTAGCAATGAATCTCCGTAAGAAATTAATTTTGCCCAGCAGCCTTTGAAGTTGCACTTTGTTGGTAGGTGAAGGTGACTCCATTATAGCCCGAGCTTTGTTTTTATCCACCTCCACACCTCTTTGATGAACCAGGAATCCCAAGAAGTTGCCCGTTCTTACTCCAAATGCGCACTTCTTTGGATTCATCTTCAATTTGTGGATCCTCATCCTTGTCAAAGCTTGCCTGAGGTCTACCAGATGTTGTCCTTCTGTTTTGGACTTTACCACGATATCATCAATGTATACCTCCATATTCTGTCCAATTAGATCATGAAAAATGGCATTCATTGCCCTTTGGTATGTTGCACCGGCGTTCTTGAGCCCGAATGGCATAACCAAATATTCATATGCCCCCACATGTCCGGGACACCTGAAAGCTGTTTTATGTATATCTTCAGGGGCCATTTTTATCTGATTATACCCGGCATTTCCATCCATAAAAGATAGAACTTTGTGCTTTGCTACTGCATCTATGGATAGATCGACCATGGGCATGGGATATTCATCTTTCGGTGTAGCGCCATTAATATTTCTGTAATCAACACAACATCGCACTGCTTTTGTTATAGCTTTTAAAACGGGTACAATGTTGGCTAACCACTCCACATACTTGGCTGGCCTAATGAATCCAACTTTTACAAGCCTTTCAATCTCTTCTTTAACTTTCTCTTCTATCTCTTTGGACATCTTTCGTGGTGCTTGCTTAACAGGTTTATATCCTTCCTTGATAGGCATCCTGTGTTCCACCAAGGTTGAATCTAAACCTGGCATCTCAGTTTAATGCCAAGCAAAGCAATCTTTAAATTCTTGCAAGAGACAGATAATCTTTGCCCGATCATGAATCTCTAATAAGCCACTGATTTGTATTGGCCTTGGATCTACCTCTGTCCCTAGATCAATAACTTCCAAAGGATCCTGCACTTCTGGTGGTGGCTTATCAGGTTCTGCACATAAAAACTCGACTAACTCCGGGTTTTCGGGCAAGTCGTCTGGCCCATCCAGGTCATAAATGCATTCGGCCATTTGTATGGCCGTCCCCAATTCTTATCTACAAGGCTCTTCCCTGCTTTCATCTTGGCTGGTCGAAGTTCCTGGTTGCCATTCCTGCTCTTCTTGTCCTAAGAGCTCCCTTTCTTGCTTCTTCTCTCCCCCATACACCAACAGTCTTTTAATCAGGGATCTGACTGCCATTACCTGATCTTTTCTTTTTTGTTCTATCATTGGTGGTGTAGGGGTATCGGGATGATACAAGGTATATCCCACTCCTCTCTAGTAAGGAGCATTCTTTGTTCTAGAAGCTTTTGGGCCGTCACCTTGGTGGGGCGGCCGTTCTCATCTGCTCCTGAACACTTCAAGATTCCTACGTTGGGATTGTAGAAACTTGCTTCTGCAACATTGGCTGTGGGGAGAAATGGTCGTGATTCGGCCTCCACTATCTCCCAGAAACCTGGTCCTTTCGGTCCATCTTCATGGTAGACAACGACCTGTTGATGCAGGGTGGAGGGTATGGCAAGACTTTGGTGGATCCAATCTCTTCCAAGTAATGCTCCATAAGTGGAAGTGCAGTATACCACAAAGAATGCCAGCATGATTTGTTTAGACCCCAAATCCACTTCTAAGGGCAATATCCCATGGGTTTTGGTGATAGCGCCCGAGAAGTTTGACACTGTGAGGTCTGTAGGAATGAGATCTTTTGTGCTTCTCCCCATTTTCTTCATCTGCTTGGCCGGTAATACATTAACAGCTGCTCCTCCATCAATTAGAATTCTTTTGAAGGGCACCCCCTCCAAATGAGCTGTAACATATATGGGCTTAAGGTGATTGGCCAGCAAAGTGCTCGGGCGGCTGAATACCATCTTGTCTGTGTAGATCCTTAGAGGACCATTTTTGGAGGCTTCAGATGATTCACCCATTTCTGTTTCTCCCTCCTCGACTACTCCCACATTGACATGTGCCATCATTGGCTCAGTTGTCAAGTAGTCGCCTTCCATGGTAGCAGGCTGGTCAGGTCTAGCACCAAACATGGCGGATAACACGTACGCCATATTGATATGAAAGTTGCTAGGCTCGGGCAGTTCTTCTTTTTCGTTCCCGACTTGGTCCATGAACTCATCCAACCAAGTCATCGCATCTGCAGGAAGCAGTGGTTCTGGTGCCCCCTCTTGTTGGTTCATGCCTGGATGTGGTACTTGCTCTGGAACCTCACCAGAAGGATTCACCATTGACAGAGAAGGTGGTTTTCTTTCGGGTGAAACAGTTCCAAAACAAATAGGCTTTGTCTGCTCCGTCTTCCATCCCGGGGTTGGCACCATGATCATATCTTCTTGAGCTCTCCTCAAGATCCTATATTTCCCTGGGTACAAGCTCTGGGGTACATGATTTCCCTCGCCCTCTGTCTTGCTATTAGCCATTTCCACTTCTTTTTTGTTTCTCCAGCGGAACTGGCTACTCCCCTCATATGGCCATATTGAGGATGATCCACACTCCTTCGTATTTTGGCCTCCACGTCTCCTGCCTCTTCAGAAGCTTCACGGTTTCGAAAAACTTTTGATAAAGCTTTAGGCTGGGAATCGCCTCCTAAACGTTGAAAGACACTTCGGGAAGCATCTTTTCCTGCAGTCCGTCTAGATTTCTCACGGGCCTCCTTTCTTCTGATCAACTCCTGATCAATGAGAACTCCTGAGGGTGGTATTTCGAGCTCCCACTCGCATTGGCACTTGCTGCACAAAACCATCCCTTTGATTATGGCAGCTTTTGGATACTCGGGCAACTTAATTTCCTATTTTATAATTTTGCCAGCCAATCTTTCTTCATCTATTGGCTCCGTGACTTTTTCCTTCCCCTTCTCAGCCCATGTCATATTGATCATATTTATTGGGGCCTCTGAGAAGGGCTCTGCAAGTCTGTTCACCACTGCTTCTTCTAACTGGCTAGTTTTGAGCCTCTTTTTCTCCCTATTATCTTTTTCCCCAGGATGAAGTAAAGATGTAGGAATAGTTGGTCTCGAGACCATACCAGCTTCCTTTTTGAAATCTGTGGAGACATCCTCCAATCTTTGCAGCATCTGCAGCAGGGTAGTTTGCAAATCTTCTGGTAATCCTGACATATTGCTTTGATCAAGTGTGTTCCACCGGACGTGCCAAAACTATGTTCGTGGCAGGAATTTCCGTCGGGGATGTTTCCTGGCCGACGAGCACACAGCTCCCCTAGAGAGGTTGGCGCCGGTTGATGTTTGGCTGTCGGGCTTCTGCTTTACTGTCGGGCTTGTCGGGCAAGACTCGTCGGGCAAGGCTCGTCGGGCACGGCTTGTCGGGCAAGGCCTGTCGGGCAAGGCTGAAAGAGAAGGACAGAGTTAACTCTGAAAGGTGCCTTTGTGAGGCCTTAGGTGTAGGCCTTAAGGCTCACAATCAAGGTTAACTTTCACGTGCTCAGGCGTGCCACTGCCATCTTTAGCATGGCAGATGTAGAACGGATGTTGAGTCCAATTATGTACATATATATATATACCCGAGAGACCGTATTGATTATGACAGGTGCCTTCGTGGGGCCTTAGGTATAGGCCTTGAGGCTTCCAATCCATAACCAATCCAGTATTTGGACATATACACTGCCTGTTCCATTGTCGCACATAGTATTACCACCGTTATACTTCTAATCAGCTAGCCCGCAGAGCTTAGAACAAATCCAAATAGGTGCCTTTGTGGGGCCTTAGGTGTAGGCCTTGAGGCTTCCTATCAGAACTCATTCCATACTCAAACGTTCTAGCCCGCAGAGCTTAGAACGAATCCAAATAGGTGCCTTTGTGGGGCCTTAGGTGTAGGCCTTGAGGCTTCATATCAGAACTCATTCCATACTCAAACGTTCTAGAATAATCATAATATAACAGTGGTAAAACTACGAGATCAGTCGATTACTTGCGCCCCAAGTAACTTCGGACTTCTTCGTTTATCAAGGATTGTCGTGGATGGGTTAAGTCCACATAAAGTTCTTTTTTATGCCTTGTGACCAAGGACTTTTACATGATCACTCTTATATGTCTGAAAGATTAGAACTTAGATCTGATTTAAATAGTGAAGACATCTTTAAATCGGATTCAAGAACTGAGAGAGTCTTTTAATCATCATTTTACTAGAAACAACTTGAATACAACTGAAAGTATACAACATATTGCTAGTTTAATAAATGAAAAGACAAAACCAAAGAGGGTCAGGCAAGGTTTCACCTTGTCGGGCAAAACTGGGTGTCTTGCAACTTCCTATCTTTGTGGTTTATCAGGGGGTTTGAGAGTTTAGAAGAAAAGGGGTTTGAGAGGTGAGTTTACAGAGAGAAATCGATACTACAGCAAGTGTTTTAGACAAGGTAGCAGAGCTATTACAAAAAGGGTTGAGGGAGAGTTGATCCCGATAGGGATGAAGGCTTTGGCTGACTACAACTATCGTTTGAAGGCAAATCTGGCTTTGAGCAGAGTTTGTGCTTTTGTTTGTTTGTTTTAGTGTCCTTATTCCAGATTTCTCTTTCTTCTTTTATAGGCAACTCGGCTGGGCTTCTTGTAGCTGCAATCTTGCCCGAATGTAGCTTGAGGGATAGTGACTCATCAGCTATTTACTTGCTCCTGCCACTGTAAAGTACTTTTTGGGCTGATTAGCTGTCTAGCCTACTCTACTTGGTGGCTTGGCAGGTGAGCAAGTGGTGCAAGGGAACTGCACCAAGTCGGAAAAAGGCCACTTCTGGTTTCTGGGCTTTAGTTGGGCTTCGGCCATCTCTCTTTCTTGGCCCCCCTTTGGGCCAATTCCTCCTTTAGGCCCAAAGTTCAAGTTTTAACCCAAACAGGAAGTAATAAAATTCTCTCTCATCCAATACCCTCTCTCCTCAGTCTCCTCATTGTAATTGTTTAAATAAAAAGAAACTGGAGGGAGACACAAGCTTAAAGAAAAACAAAAATAGATTAAGGTTGTTTGTCGCTAAAATTATGATTACAGGTAATTGATTAAGGGAGACACAAACTCGTCGTATAATCTTGCAATGGAAGAAAGAAACTATAACCAAAAACTCCAAAAAATTAATTTGAAAAGGGAAATCAATAAAAATAAATATAAGCATAACAATTAGCAAATAAACTGAATAATTACTTGGTTTTTCAAGGAGCTGATGAGTTCTTTGAGCTGTTGCTCAGCCATTTTCCCAGGTGAGAGAGAAACAGTAAGACGAAAAGGAAATGACAAATAAAAAAAATCGAGATTAATAATGCTGTACGCTTAAATAAGAGAAGGCGTATGATTTTATAGCCTGATCAGTCTGCGAGTGTTGTTTTCATATGCTAATTTCTTCATGCGAATCGTAAGAGTTAGAGTCGTCAATAGTACATAAGTCGAGTGATTGTTTTTGCATGTCTTCGGTTTTCATGAGCTTCGCGCTGATCGAACTGCTACTTTCTTCATGTTTTGGCCAACTACGATTATCACATACGAATGTAATGGACCGGTTGAACCAAAACCCGGCCGGCTCTAACAATGAACTTAGTTTACTTCATGCATGGGCTAGTCTCATAGACAATACTTCTTGAATTTAGGTTGATGATTTATCATTTGGGCTAACCTCGAAACTTGCCCGAATTAGTGTTTGGAATTTTACAGACGTGAGCTATATAAGTTTCTTAATGAATGGACGGACGGAGAAAATCTTATTTTTACTCAATTTTCAGTTTTGATGAATTTTATTATTTTAATTTCTTATTTATGGTGTAGGATTACTGTGTAGAGCTTAGTATTTAAGTTTTTTTTTTCCTCGGATGAGTTAAATATTGCTTAGACATTCCACTGTGTAACATCCCCCAATAAATTTTAGACACCGCCCAAATTTTAGTATGAAATCACTAATTATTTTTTTATTAGAGATATCGCTTGTTTCTCATAACATGATAGTATCTGGGATGTTTTATTAGTAGTCTACATATTGTTGAATACACATTACACATCAGTGGCGAATTTAGGATTCGAAAGTTGACTATACTAAACTTACGTTACAATTGAAGAAAAAAATAATTAATCGAAGTCTTGCTAGAATTTAAGGAAAAAAAAAAAGTAGAGCAAATTTTCATGTTTTCAACAATGGGTCTCTTTCTCATGAAACAACTCCAATATATATATATATATATATATATATATATATATATAAGCTTAATGTTAATTAATCAGGCTTATTTGTTTTATTATTTCTTATTAATTAGCTAGCGTATTTGTAGATAAATGTAGTCGTTATAAAAAATAAAACAGAGAGAATAAGAAAGAAAATGTGAGAAGAACTCAAGTATCTTCCATTATCATCATGTGCATCAAGTACATGTTTATGATAGTTCATTATAAACTATCATAGCCATCAAGTACAGGATGTTTAAGATAATTTACTATATAAATTAGGGAGTTTTAACGAAACATTCCTGACACTGTTCACTGTTAAAGACATTTTTAGCCTAAGAAGTCACTCATGGACTGTTCACTTACACCTTTTGTCACAGCCCGTCCCGAGATTTTCTTATTAAGGACGTGAAATGACGGATTTACCCATAGCGGGTATTAAGGTATGTGTGTGACATTATTTGGTTTAACCTTATATATGTTTTGGAGAAAAATAATTTAGATGAGTTGGTTTATAAAATTGGTTTTTTGTTAATTTGATTAAGGGATTTAGTTGGATGGATGGTGAGGATTTAGTGTGGACACCTCACACACCCTGCCCTCTCTCTATCCCGTAGCTCTCTCTCTCTCCTCCCTCTCGACAAACTCTCTCTCTCACACCCATATCGTACGGACCTCACCCAAAACCCTCCAAAACTCAGTGGATCGAAGCAAACAAGGTAAGATTCTTCATCCTTGTGATGTTCTGAGTTGATTAGTGCTAGTTTTAGGACGTGGAACCTTCGTTATCACGTGAACCCGAACCCCTCATTTTTTGGTCACTGTTCATGCACACATGAAATGTTGTGTTTCAGGGAATTTCAAGCTCATAGTGAGCTTAGTGAGGTCCCAAGGAAGCTCGGAGTGCTTCGTTTGAAGGTTTTGGACGTCGGGATCACTAGGTTCGATTTTGGCCGGTTTTGCTTGGAATTTTCCGGTGAGATTTAGTTGTTTTTGGAGCTTAAAAGTAGTGTATCATGATTCTTCATGTTTGGGGCTTCATTTTGGTATAAAATACGAAGAAAATGGTTGAGAAACGAAGGAGAACAAGGAGTTACAAGTTTGGCCGGAAACCGGCCACCGGAAAAATCAGTCCAGCGACTGGTTGAGGAAGATGGTGCGCGTGGGGACGCGTGCGGCCTCCAAAAAATTTTCTAAAAATTGCTCGACGTCCGTGACGTCGAGTAGGTCGATGTGGTATATTCATATACCCAAATTGAGCATCGTATAAGAAGTTATTTCGAATTGTTTGGTTATGTGTTTAAATTAACGTTTTTATAGTTATTTCGCATATAGGTGACACCTATCCTGAGGACGAGTGCATCCAGGGACGTCACGGGGGTTACGACCCATCGACTTACCAGTGAGTGGGCAGTTTTGTTTTCGTATTACCTATATACTACTGTTTTTCCCAGAAAATGCATTTATATGAAAATATGTTTTTAAATGCCATGCATGCATATGATGAGATATTTGAATTGATAATTGATGCATATATATGTGAATTGACGCTGTGGATGCACAGGTGAGTTTTTACACTATTCATACGATTTATTTTATGTGAATGGCATTGGAAGCTCATAACCTGCACCTTAGGTGTTAGTGCTTATATTATTCACCACACCGCACGCTCGTCTTGGATCCAAGTAGGTGGATGTCGTACAGACCATGTGAGGGTTCCGACATGCTAGTCGTACAGATCACTAGATGTGATTCCGACTAGTGGGTGACCTTAGTTATGCGCGCTGATGATTGATGAGAGAAGCACTAGAGCGTATTATTTCACCATCTTAGTTGTACAGACTACTATAGGTAGTTCCGACTTATGTGCAGTGTAGTGCCGTACAGGTCACCGTTGGTGACTCCGGCAGGATAGGATATTGAGCTATGGAATCAGCCGTACAGGACCACTATAGGGTCTCCGGTTGATTTATTATTTCACCTGATTTATATCGATGCATTCATATTATATTTTGGCATGGCATGGCATATTCTTTCTGAGATGGTATATTGATAGATGGTGAGCTGAGTTTTGATGATATGTGTATATATATGTCTATATACTATTTTCTGGGAAAGTATACAGGTTTTACGGTGAGGGGTTAGAAGTGTTTTAAATGAAATGTTTTGGAAAATCTTTGGTTTTACTGACCCACTCATCTTTGTTTTGCGCCCCTCCAGGTTCTAGTTAGCAGTTGGTGGCTCTCGAGGTCTTTTTCGGCATTCTGACAGACGTTCTGCATGTAGGACTCACCTGCGGGTGTTGTACTTAAATTATGGTCCTACTTGACTGCACTTAGACCTATGCTCTGAAATTGTGTGTTTTACCTTATAACTCATCCTTTTATTCTAGTAGGGTGTTCTGCTAGAGATTGGTTTAAATTCCTTCATATTTCTGTTATATCTTGCTTCCATGTCGCACTTTTGGTTACGCCACGCTCACGTGACGGCCAGCACGCCTTGATCCTCTGGATCGGGGTGTGTCACCTTTATTTTGTTATTTTGATTAAAACTCAAAGTTTTCAAACTCTTTTCATTAGTTTTCCTTATAAACAATCACACATTGTATAAGGACAACCACTATTTATTCACAACTGTCGTGACTTTATTGCGGTAATGTTAGAACCTACCCTACGTCTTCTACAATTGTACACAGAGATATCAACAACAATACAATTTTATTCACACTTATCTTCCTTTACAAGCCTCTATTAGTACTAACCTTTCCACTTCTAACCGACTTCTCCCTCTAACAAGCTCTAACTAATTAATATAAGAGCTCTAACAAGTTCTGATACCAAATGTTAGAACCTACCCTACGTCTTCTACGATTGTACACAGAGATATCAACAACAATACAATTTCATTCACACTTATCTTCCTTTACAAGCCTCTATTAGTACTAACCTTTCCACTTCTAACCGACTTCTCCCTCTAACAAGCTCTAACTAATTAATATCCACCGTACACTTGTCAATCACAGAGGATGCCATGTGGCATCCTAACAGGTAAGGAAGGGATTAGAGAGAATAAATAATTAAGGATAAAGTTAATTATATATTTGCAAGCCTTGAGTAAGATTAAGGAAGTAGATCTATAAACTTTGATGGTCCGCCAAGTAAAAGAACAAAAAATAACACAACCAAAGGTGGAGTTCAGGAGCACTTGAATTTAATCTCGTCCACAAGACAACGCAAGGGAGGAAGAAACCAACTGTTTTATGTTGAGAGTTGAAGAAGTTGAGGTTCCACTATAAAATCAATTGGCAATGTGGGGAGTAGTCCAACCTTTTATAAGCTCATGCAAGGTCCCTCCTCTCATCAATGTGGGATTCATTTTCAACACGCCCCCTCACGTGTGGTGAATTTTCAAGCCTAACACGTGGACAACACAATTCGGGCAATGTGGAGCACCGAGCACTTGTGACTGTTGGGCTTCACACGAGGGATAACCTGCTTTGATACCATAAAGAAAGTTGAGGTTCCACCATAAAACTAAATAAGTAATATGAGGAGTAGCACAATCTCTTGTAAGCCTATGTAGGGTCCCTCCTCCCATCTATGTAAAACTCATTCTCAACTATCAATCTCACGTCACGTTCTCAAGCTATCACGTTCTCAAGTTTGTTCATCCATCAATTCTCATGTCGATGTTAGTAAGGTTTTGTGTGCTTGATTAGCATGGAACCATAAAGTTTACAATATTGTTATCGTCCTTTGTACAGAATTTTTCACTATAGGATTGCCTCATGGATCTTAGCTTTGTTACCCATGGATCTTTTCCCTTCTTCTCATAATCATAACAAGGCAGAAAATATCAATAATCTGGACAAAATTAGTGGCGCATTCAAAATTTCAAACCCCATATATAATTGATCTCACTTTATCCGTCAAAGAGGAGGGTAAAATCATGCAGAATGATGGTTAAAAACAGCAAAGCTTCCACCAACCGAGAAAAAGAAGGCAAAGTTTTAACTTAATTACCTTGTTTATAGCCTATAAAGTTAGTTTAGGTCTTCATTGTTTGTTGGTTAAGATAATCTCTCCAAGCCTTTTTCTTTTTGGTATTAATTACAACATCAAGTTGGATGCATCTGGATTGGGACAACATATATCGGCTTCTGTCTCTCTTGCTTTTGCCGTTTTGGTTCACATGTTCTTTTACTCTTTTTTTTCAAAATTTAAAATGATTTTTATTTTAAAAACTTGTTAAGTTTTGCCTTCTTTTTTTTTGTTTTTTGTTTTCCTTCTAAATTAGTTGTGTACGAGTAGTTTCCAAATTGTGACACTCCTTTTTATCGACGACAAAGCTGTTGCCATTCGAAGTCCTCAAAAAAAATTTCATCGAATTCGAAAGAAGTAGTCCATTTTTCTTATTCTATTTTTCGGTTTAAGTAATGTTTGGGTTGATATTTAAACATTGGGCTTTGCATAAGAGAAAGCCCAAAGGTGCCAAAGCAAATTGAACTTGCCCGAAACCTAGCCTTGAAGCCTGATGCGAACTGAAGCCTTCTCAGCCAAGGCATAGGCCATGTGCCTAGAACTGAAGTGACAATTGACAGAAAGTGACAATTGACAGAGACCAACTCACTACCAACCAAAAAACACTTTCTAATGGCACTATAAGTAAATATATGATGACTCACTGCCCCTGAGAGCCCTCGGCCAAGAACAAAGCCAGGACAGTCGAGTCAAATCGCCTATAAAAGGAGGAAGAGACAACAGAGACAAGGACACTTAACCAATCAAACTCAGACAACATACAAACTCTGCTCTCAAGTCAGATTTGCATCCAGAAAATTGAAACATGCCCAGATTCAGTCCTTTTAGTAATAGTTCCCTTAGAAAAGCTATGTTTTGTCTAGTTTAAAAGCTCTGCTACCTTCCCTGATGTTGTAGTATCGATTCCCTCGTGTAAAATATGTTTACCATCTACCCTTTTTAGCATACAACCTCTGTAAACTCAAAGAGAAGTGGCTGCAAGAAGTTCAACCTTGTCATACAAGGTGAAATCTTGCCCGAGTCTCTTTGTTTATACTTTAGCTTAATAGAACTATCGTTTAAATGTACTTTTCAACATGTATTCAAGTGATTCCCAACTGTTTTCTACTTAATAGCCCCATTTGCATTCAGATCTGGTTAACTTAAATAAACCTGTTTTCATTAAAAACAAACTAGAATTGAGGAAATGGTTTAGAGGGCTCTGGACTCCCTCCTTTTTGGACATATAAGATTATGAACTAAAAGTCCTTATTTACAAGACAAGAAAAAGAATTTAATGCAGACTTAACCCATCTGCGATAATCCTTTGATAACAAGAAGTTTAAGTAACTTGAGGCGCAAGTAATCAGCTTAAAACACACTTGTTATGCATCTGTTATACTGAGATAGCAGTGGCATGCCTAGCACATTGTTAGTTTTGATTGTGACCTTCAAGGCCTACACCTAAGGCCCTACAAAGACACCTTTCAAACTAACTTCAACCTTATCTTGTAGCACATCAAGCAGCATGAGCACACCCGACTACTAGACCAAAAGTGTCATCACCCTTGGAGAGCTATGCGAGGGGCAATCCTACATTTTCCATTAAACAAATAAACTTTAGTAGTTTCATGAAACACTGTGACAAGACAACGAGATCCACAAATTAAGAACAAAAAGAACACAAACTAAACAACCGACATCAGTGTAAAACAAGCTAAATTCAGTTGAAAATGAATCCCACATTGATGGAAGGACAGATCTTGCATGGCATATAAGTAAGTTAGACTACTTCCCATATTGCCAATTAGTTTTATGGTGTAACTGTCTAACATCAACTTTCTTCATGATATTAGAGCACGTTTTCACACGTGTGAAGCTCAGCGGTTAAACGTGCTCCACATCATCCCGTTTGTGTTATCCAGGTGTCAGGCTTCTAAAATTCGCCACATGTGAGGGAGCGTTTTAAAATGAATCACACATTGATGAGAAGAAAGACCTTGTATAAGCTTATAAGTAAATTATGCTATTCCTTATATTGCCAATTTTGATTTTATACTTATTCACCTTCCTTAAAACTACTGCTATCACCTAAACAAACCAGCAGTCAAGCTCACTACATCTAACCAAGAGATCATCGTACAAAATTGGGCGGATTTGAGAAAAATTATAGTCTCTAACCATATAAACTACACATACTAGTGAATAATGAATATTTTTTGTTTCAGAAAGTAAATAATGGAAGATAAATGTAGAATTATGACTACTTGTATTAATGTGTGGAAAATATTACCATATATATATAGGGTTATATTAACCCTATTTTGGTAGGATTACACTAATTACAATTGGAAATTACATTCCTATAATACATGCGACTTACAAAGATGATTCTGAATTAATTAAGGATAATCTAACACCACCCTCCCCTCCCCGACAAACTGGAGGAGTCTGATAGGATCAGTTTGGAACAAAGAAGTCTATGACGAGGCTGATGAAGGCCTTTTGTGATAATACATGTGACAATTACGGAGAGGATTCCGTGTTAATTAAGGATAACTAACCCCCCAGGCAAACTGGACGAGTTTGATCGTACAAGATTGGAACAAAGAAGTCCATGACGAGGCTGATGAAGAGCTTTAATGAGAAGATCAACTGGTTTATCAAAGGTTCTAAAAGAAGCTAGGCGCTAGTCGGGCAGAGGGCTGGGGCCTAGCGCCTAGGCGGCCAAGTGGGGCCTAGGCGGATTAGGCGGATTTAAGTAAATTTATCATATTTCATGTAAATAAGTGTATGCTTATACTTAATATATATATAATTTCATCATAAACTACAAAATAGAATGCATATATTTATATATATATATATATATATATATATATATTATGAAGTGTTAGAACATAATGAAAACATGTGAAATAAGGATATAATGCATGTGTGTTCATTTAAGTATGCAACAAGTCTCTTACAATGTTTTTGAAAAAAATAAAATGCAAAATAAAAGTTATCTATTTTCTGTCTAAGTGAGTTGCGACCTAGGCGGGTCTGAATAGGTTAGGCGGGTGCCTAGGCGGGCACGCCAGCAGGTCTAAGCGCCCTTTCTTAATTTTCAAATGTCTAGGCATTAATCGGGGCGGTGGCCAGCCGCCTAGCGCTTAGGCAGTGCTAGGCGGGGATTTTTAGAACAATACACGATGACTACCAACAACTTTTTCACAGACAGAGTGATAATCGATATTGATGTGACACGTATGAGCATGATGGACCAGATTAGCAACAAGATAGGTGGCACCCAAATTATCACAATGAAATAAACTAGGAAAAGTCAGTCGAACCATTAACTCACCAAGAAGAAAGCAAACCCAAGTGGTCTCAGCAGAGGCATGAATAAGGGAGCCATATTCAAACTTAGCATTGGAGCGAGAAATAGTAAGTTGCTTTTTGAAGCACTAGGAGATAAGATTGGAACTCAAATAGATAAGATAACCAGTAGTTGAGTGCCTAGTATCTGGACAACTAGCCCAATCAGCATCCGAATAAATAGACAAAGTAGCAGAAGTAGTCTAAGAACTTAAATGATTGTTGAACTCATGTACTGAGCAACCGTATTGACAGCTAAGGAGATGTTAGGACGAGTGCGAGTAAGATATTCTAGAGAGCTAACTAACTCATGAAAAGCTATGGGAGACGCAAGTAAAGAACCATCGGTAGTAGTGAGAACAACCTTGGCAAGAAGAAGGGTCGAGGCAGGGTTACAAGAAACCATATCAAACTTCTAAGTAGATCATGAGCATATTTAAGTTGATTAACATGTAGACCAGTAAAGTTATGAGTAACATGTAAGCCCAAAAAGTAACTAAGAGGACCTAAATTCTTAATGTCAAACCGCTTGCCAAGTAGATCAACAAACTATGTAACAAGATCAGAAGATCTACTAGTGACAACAATATCATTCACATAAAGAAGCAAAAAGACAGTGTGAGTGAGGCACCGAAAGATAAAAAGATAGGAGTTCAAAGTACTCTAAATAAATCCAAAAGTCAGGAGGAAGAAACGGATCTAGTTGAACCAAGAATGAGGAGCCTGTTTGAGACCATAAAGAGATTTATGAAGGTGGCAAACATGGTGAGGACAAGCATGGTCAACAAAGCCAAGGGCTGAGACGAGCCTTATACCTTTCAACTGAGCCATCAAGATTCCATTTTATACGGAAAACCCATTTGTATCCAACAATGTTCTAACATGACAATAAGGTACAATAGACAAGGTTTGATTACGCAAAAGAGCATTAACTTCCTTTGTCATGGCTAGGCGCAAAAGATGATAGGTTTGAGGCAAACCGAGAGATGGCAGGCAAAGGCATATGCAGTGGGATGGCCCGCATTGGAAATCTTGTACATTCGAGGAACCAAGGCATTAGGCTGAATAAGTGGTGTGCTGGCTAGGTGTCGAGGATGACAGAATGGGAATGGGCTTGTGCAACGGTTGCGTGATGTGGCCTGGGTGATGGTAAGCTTCATATACTCTAAAGATGGTAGTATATGCAAAGTACTATAAGGAAAAGTTTATTCATTAAAAATAACATGATGTGACACATAAACATGACTAGTTGAGGGATCAAGACAACGGTAACCTTTAATATGAGGACTATATCCTAGAAAGGCACATGGTTTAAAATGACTCTCTAACTTGTGAGTAACATACGGTTCAAGGTGAGGAAAACAGGGACAACAAAAACCACGAAGATGAAGATAAGTGGGACGATGATCAAAGAGAACTTGATAAGGAGTGGTCCAACCTAAATCAGGTGTCAAAGAAGATTAATAAGGTGAGTGGCAGTAGGCTGCTATGGTTGTTTTTTTTTTTTTTTGGTTTGGACAACAATAGAAGGGAATGAGGAGATAAACCCTAGGACCAAAGAGAGAAAATCTAAACGAGTGATACCATGTGGAATTAGGACTCCTTGTATTAAGGAAAATATTACAATATGTATATAGTTATATTAATCCCTACTTAGGCAGGAATCCAACACTAACTACAATTAAAAATTACATTTTTATAATACATTGACAATCTTAGAGAGGATTCCGAATTAATTAAGGATAACCTAACAATGAGAAAGTAAATAAATAAATAATCTTCTGAAATTTATTAAGGATGGAAAAATAGGTGAGTGGGGTAAATAACGATGGGTGGTAGCAACATTATCGTTTATTAGCTATACCAAGTTGAAATTGAAGTTGAAATTGAATGACATACCCTTAAGCTCACATAAAAGGTGTAGGGTCTAGTGGAGGAGCATGGTTTGGAATTTTGGTGCATATTGCGTAAGGAACATGTCATGATCAAATGTGGGTGATTTCATGGTGAACTTGGGTTGAGGTTAAAACTTAAATTTTTAGGTTGAGGTTAAAACTTAAATTTTTAGCCCAAAAGATTTATGTTTTAACCCAAAAATAGTTTTTCATAAAAATATTCGTCATCATTTGGTTGACTTGGTCCTTGACTTTGTGGTTGATTTCATGGTGAACTTGGGAAAATATATGAAATGCATCATCCTCCTAAAAGATATGCCCTGCGGCATTCCTTCGCAAGATTTCTTTTTGCTTATCACGGAAGAACTTCTTCCTATTTGGAGTGTATTCGTTGAGGTCTTCCTTCATTACATCAAAATCAAACCTTTCTTCCTCTAAAAGGTCTCTTGCATCATCCTTTTCTGCTTGTTTCTTGAAGAGCTAGTCGCATTTGGACCATTTCTTCATGTGTCTATTTTCGGCCTTCAGTCAAATTTTTAAGTCTGGAATAAATCTTGACACCAATCGAATCTTGCATCTTCCTTTTTTTATTTGCTTCCTTTTGCTTATCTCTTCCCGAGGTCCTGTAATAGAAGAAGATGGGTTCACCAAATCATCAGCTTCATTGCCAACATTAACGCTTGAGGCTTCATGAGCAAATAATTTTCCGCACTGATGGTCCATATCAGTTCGCCACCTCGAACTATCTTGGATGACGTCCCAAGCATGGTGCAACTTAAAAGTTTGGTTTTGAGCTTGGTTCTTGTCTTGTAAATCGCCATTGCTTTGTCATTCTATGCAAGGAATAAATAAAGACACTTAGTCGCAAAATAATATTGTGTACATGAAAAATAAACTAAGGTAGACACTCACCACTTCTTGGGCACTCCTTCCAATAACCATTTCAACCATGGCTCTCTCCAAGCTTCCCTTTCCACAAAGTAAATGCTTTGTTGATAATCTTCCACTGATTGCAAACAGTACCACTTTCCTTCGGTTGGTGTTATAGTTGGAATTGAACTTCTCACGATTTTAATCCACAATACCTTTTTATTTTAATTTGTGCCAACGACGCCATCTTCAGTAGTAGAAACTCATGCACAAGCACAAAGCAACATCTTTATCATTTGACCAACTAGGTCCTCTAATATGATCTCTTGCCATTTTGAAAAAATTGGAAATGAGAAGAAATAGTTTTTGAAGTGGGTAGAAAGAAAAAAATGAAAGAATTGTATAAAGAAAGTTTGTGTGGATGTTTGAACAAATACATAGATATTCATAGAGCTTTTAGGTGAATTTTTTAATTGTTTTAGCTGTTGGATCTAATTTTGGGCCGTTAGGTCTTTTTTTTTTTTTTAATTTTTAATTTTACTTTAGATTTGATCATATTCAACCTTAGCTGTTGGATTTAATAAATTTATAAGTTAGATTAAAATGAATGAATTTGGACCGTTGGATCAACTGACAACCCATTAGTTTTAGTCGTTGGATCACAAAAAAACCCCTCGTTAGGCTTGTGCAAGTGGCCAATAGGCGTCAGCTAGGGATGGGCAACGATTATGGTGGGTGGGTAACCGCATTTATTTACCCATAACCCTTTAAGCTCTTACCCGCATAACCGTTTACCCGTTGGGTATTTGCATAAACGAGTATACTCATACCCATAATCGTTCATAAGTGGTTAACCATACCCATAACCGCATACCCATTTAACCATAACTGTATACCTGTTTACATATGTTTTTAACCCGTTTACCCTTTTTTTACACCTGTCTACCTTTTTTTTTAACAACTTGAAAATTAAAAAAGAAATTTGATTCATGTCGTTCTTCTCCCACCCTAGGGAGTAAACAACTTAACACATCGATACCATAGACCTCGTCAACGCTAAACACTAAATGATCAACCGCCCTCTCTTCTAGGAAAAGTGGTTCAGCTCGTAGAGCCAAAGCTGGGGCTGTGTGGCACCTTGGTTTCACATAAGTAATAGCTTTTCGGGGCTGGTGATGCTTCATAAAAAGTCTCATCTCTCCCTATCAAATAAAAACTGGGTAACGACATTCTCGAGCTTTACTATTCAACCAATCCTTAATATACCTTGACCGGTAACCCTCAAGTTGAATTGTGGGGGATGTTGTCATCATGATCGTCAAGGTTGTGGTGGTGGAAGCTAATTTACTTAACTGTTGTGAACATGCAAGAGGTATTTCGATCGCTTCTTAAGATAGAGCCAAAGGCTGCGATGCCTTTCCTCTTTGTAGCAACAGTGTCCAGTCTTTTCTATCTTCTTTGTCTGAAACTCGGCTCAATGGATTTTTTTCAATCCTTACTTTCAAAAATGGGGTTCTCTCTTGGGAGAAAAGTCCTGTTGAGTAGGGGCTTAGCCCGTGAAAGATGGCTCTTTTTGGTTTTTTTTCTAGCTGCTTCTGGGATCTTTGACAGAACGATAATGAATATGACGGGAGGAAACGAGACAGTTAACCAAGGGCTGCACATGGGTGGTGCCGGTCCCATGCCCCTGAGAGGTTGACAAATTTCTTTTTCAAACAATTAAACACCGTTATAAGTACATTTAACA
Organism: Malus fusca; assembly: GCA_035220775.1. NCBI lineage: Eukaryota > Viridiplantae > Streptophyta > Magnoliopsida > Rosales > Rosaceae > Malus > Malus fusca. Next base: position 12,775,564 of record CM069061.1, on the reverse strand, counting down.
TGCATTTTCGTATTAAAGGCAATATTATTTATGAATATATGTGATGTCTTCCAATTATTTGATGGTCAATCTATTACAAAAATCATGCATGGTTGTAGGTTAATTATATTCTTCCTAACTTGATAAATATTTAGATTCTTATACTTCTTTAGAAACATATGTTCATCGACCCAGGCCATTTAATCATTTCTAATTTTTTTTATATTTATATATTACGCATCAGTCTACTTCTAAGCTAACTTGATAAATATTTGAATTTTTACTTGGAAACATATGTTCATCGATCCAAGTCATTTAATCATTTCTAGTTTTTGGGTTAAATATATATATATGGGATAGGATCAAGGGACAAATATTTTTACAAATACTTTTACACTCTTTTTAAGCCTTTTGATTACATGACATCCAAGGATTCTTATTTATTCATTAAATGACATGGATGCTTATGTGGATTTTAACTAATATTAAAGATAAACAAAACTGAAAAAAAACACATAAAATCTAGAAAATTAAAAATATAATTAAAAATGGAAGAAACTTTAACTAAAATTGCTTCTCCCATTCCCATTTTGATTAAGACTTGGATTCAGACTTTGAATCCTAATAAAAAAATCATGAACTGATTTTTTTTTTCAGACTTGGATTCAGACTTCGATTAAGACTTGGATTCAGACTTTGGATTCATGAAACATCAGTTAACTGATGTTTTTTTTTTCATCTTCTAACCAGGGACAGATGGAGAGCCGACTGAGATAGTTCTTATTTTTTGCTGGGAAAATTAAAGCTAAAATTAAAAAAGGAAGATAATTTAACTGAAATTGGTTATCCCATTCCCATTTCGATCAAGACTTAGATTCAGACTTTGAACCCTAATCTTACATAGGGTATTCTTAGCGATTCATGTCAGTAAATAAGCTATTGGTTCTTCACCTTTGGCAGTTGGTTTTGGGTTGGATGCCTATGGGTACTACTTTGGTTACAGTAGATGGGCTTGTGAAGCGAGGTGATGGAAGCGATATTCCTTTTGTTTTGTCGAGAGCAGTATTTGCTGGAAGTCAAAGGTATGGAGCAGTATGGATAATTTGGCTAATTGGGATCACCTTAGGGTTTCAGTTCCATCAAGCTTCCTCATCAGCAAAGAAGAAGTTTCATGATTTTTATTAGGGTTCAAGGTCTAAATCCTAGTCTTGATCGAAATGGGAATAGGATAAGCAATTTCAGTTAAATTATCTTCCTTTTTTAATTATATTTTTAATTTTCCAGATTTTATATTTTTTTTCAATTTTTTTATCTTTAATATTACAAAAGGGTGCGAAGCGATTATCTACTGATGATGGTAGAAATTATGAGGGCAACAGTCAAGACTACAATCATTATGATCATTGGGATTGCAGATTTCATACCATATGTTATAAACAGACAGGAAGAAGATAATAAACGATTGGTCAGTATTTACCTTGAATTTGAGATACTCAATGAACTGAATAGGAGTAAGACATTTATGCCATTTAAAATCAGTTGTGATAAAAATATTCTTCATAATGAAAATAGTGAATTAAAATTAATGATACAAATATATTTGAAATTAAGTTTATTGAAAACTTATTTTGTAACTTACAATTGATTCAGCAAAGCTGGATGATGAAAGAAAAGATGATGATGCTCGCATACATACTTGGTATTGATACTAAAATAGTTTACAATTTGAACTAAGAAGTGTTTCAGCTGAATACTGGACTATGTTCTTGTTCTAGAGAATATGCAGAGTTTTCAGCCCCCCTTGAATGAATTCTGAGTTGTGTTGATATAGGCTGGAGATAGACCGATGGAATAATTGAGTCTGAGAATCTCGCTGTCTTGAAGATGATTGAAACTGAAACGGGAATACCGGTTATGCTTATGCTGTGAGCTGTAAAAGCTGGAGAAATGATTTTCTTTTTCCTGTGGAGTCACACGGCTGCTTTTGAAATGATGGATGAATAGTAAAAGTGGTTTTACTATTCATGAATAGTAACTTTTCTGAATGATTGCTGCTACTGCAGATGCTATCTTTTCTGAAGGGATCACATGGCTGATACTGTAGAATTTACTTGGGTAAAACACTTGAAATGCATACAAATTATTACATATTTGAATTCTACAATTCAAATGGGTCTTGGGAATCCTGATAATCTGCCCATTTGGCTTTTTACGTGTTGGCGGGTTGTTGAAAGGATGCATCTGAAGATTCGGAGTCTGAGTCTTTAGTATAAAGCATGGCTACCTCTGAAGTAGTTGTTGGGCAAGGTCCTTGAGCTGGGACGATTTTTCTTTCTTTTTATAACTCGACTTGGATGACTTAGAAGTGCCTTGAGAGATGAAGAGGGACTAATGTCTGATAGGGATTGTTCTGGAACTGTTGGCAATGCCATTTTTTGCTGGATTGGTTGTGCAGAAATGGCTTGAACTTGAGCTTGAATGACGGGAAATTTAGAGAGGACTAGGTTGATAATTGTCTGGTGATTGAACTTGTCCCACCATTTGACTGCTCTTTGTCGATAGACTTCTCCAGTTTCAACTTCATAATTCCACTTCATTATCCACGAGATTTTGTATTTGGCCATGAACAAAAGGAGAAGGGTGATATAGTGGTTGAATCTGCTTCTGTCAAATTTCTTTTGGAAATTTTCTGATAAAACGTGCATGAGATCCTCGGGAAGAAGGTTGGCTGTCGGGGCATGAGAAGACCACCATCTGGGTAACCATGCTGGGAAATTCAATCTGAAACTTTTATCAAAAGTAATAAACCATGAATGACTAAAGTCTTCTGTTTGATGGAGAAAAATGTTAGACCAAGTGTCGATATAATCCAAATAATTGTATTTGTTATTGGGAATAAGGACATGCTGAGAATGAAGAGGTTTGGATTGGTAAAGGGGGAATCCCCATTCTGTTTCTCTTAGGAATTTTCCAATGTGAAGGGAATGGTAAATAATTTTGTTGGCATGAGTTGTACTGAAAATTTGCTTAATAGCAATGGATTCAGTCTCACTGAGAAAGGCTTGATAATATTTAAGGGTTGTATGTGGTGCATTTGGTAAATAATAGAAATTGGTCAGGAATACCGTTTTGGCTGGTGTTTGTTCCAGGGAGATATTGAGAGGTATGCTGAAAAGGTATTCCTTGGGTGATTTATTGACGTATGGAGATGTTTTAGTATAACTAATTGATGGGCTTGATGAAGATGGATAGTGGGATGAATAAGGATCATAATGACTGACTAATGCCGTTTGGTAGTTTGGTCTTGGTGTTTGGTAGTTTGGTCCGAAATTTCCTACTGTGGATCCTAAATGAGTGAATCGGTTGGTCATGGCTAAGGTCGATGAAGAATCTGGGTTTGATTCTTGTTTTGGTGGTGGTAAAGTGGCTGGAAGTCTTCTTTGATTAGGCTTTTGTCCTGACATTCTTCCCCTGCAAAAATTCTCTTGTTAGGAAATCGGGGATGCTATTGCGACTGCCTTCAATGTACTCAGTATCAAAATAAAAAATGCTTAATATGGCTTGCCATCATGCAAAACTCTGTTTTGATGCAATGTTGTGAACATCTTTTTGTAAAATATGTTTTGCAGATTTGCAATCGACTCTGACTAAAAAAAATTTATTTAGTAAATCATCTTGAAATTTGCTAATGCATAATACAATAGATAATATTTCTTTTTTAATAGTACTATAGTTATGTTGTGCTGGATTCCATACTCCTGAATGGAAGCAAACAATTTGTTCAGAAGATCTAGAAGAAATCGACTCCTTGAGGATACCTCCATAACCGATATCAGATGCATCAATTTCAACTACTTTACATGAGTTGGGAGTTGGAATGCCAAGACAGGGCAATGTCTTAACATGTGATTTAATCTATTTAATAATGGAAGTATGAATGGGAGACGATGATGGAGGATTATCTTTTAGACGATCAAATAAAGGTTTACATTGTTGTCGCAGGTGAGGATAGAATTCTGAAACATAATTTAATGATCCAAGGAATCTCTGTAACTGGGTTTTGTCAGTAATCTGATATGGGAATTTATCGGCAAATTGAATGACTCTATCAATGGGTTGAATGGTAGACCTATAGATATTATATCCTAAGAATCTAATCTTAGTCTGAAACAACTTAATTTTTGATGCAAAAACAACTAATCCATTAGACTTGATTATTTGAGCAAACATATGTAAGTGTTTCCAATGTTCGTCTATTGACTTTGAATAAATAAGAACATCATCAATATAAACAATCAAAAAATGGCTATATTGATTAAAAATTTCATTCATGATGTTTTGGAATTCACTAGGTGCATTCTTGAGGCGGAAAGGCATTACATTCCATTCATAATGACCAAAAGGTGTTACAAAAGTTGTTTTGTATTTATCAGACTCATGTATTTGGATTTGCCAAAAACCTGATTTCATGTCAAATTTTGAAAAAACAATTTCTTGAGAAAGCCTTTTTATCAAATCTCTTTTGTTGGGAATTGGATACCGAATCCATTCCAAAACTTCATTCAAAGGTTTATAGTTAATAACTAATTTGGGAGTCCCTCTTTCTAATTCTGCGTTCTTCTGAACATAAAAGGCAGGGCATGACCATGGTGATTTACTTTTTCTAATAATTCCTTTATTAAGAAGTTCTCGGAACTCTGTTTTGCAGAATTCCATGACTTCTTAACTCATTTGGATGAGTCTGGCTTTGGTTGGAATTTTTTATTCACTAAACTCTTTTATGTAAGGAAGTTTAACAATATGTTGTTTGCGATGCCAAAAGGCGTTGGGAATATCATAACAAATATCATTAATAAGTTTCTTTTGAAAATTATTAATAGTTTCTAACAAAGATTTATTTGTTAGCTGTTCTTCAATTCATTTGTGATTAATTTCTTCTTTTAAGAAATTCATGTGTTGTGATTTATTAGCAATTATACTAATGGTTTTTGAAATATTATTTTTCTGTAAGTGCCTTAATTTTTTGAGGTCTATTTCCAAGCAGAACTCAAATGTGACTTTTTGTCCTAAAACTCTAGTAGTAATCTGGTTGTGATGAACCTTAAAAAGATATATAAGTGCTATGAAAGGGAGACCTAATATGACTGGATCTGAAATGTTTTTTATTAAAACAAATGGGGTTTTAAAACAAATATTGTTTTGACAAACATGTGCTTTAGGTATTTCATATTTTAATTGCATTGGTGACTGGTTAGCAGCACTAAATATTTCTGTTGACTTATGAAAGTACTTAGTATGAATTAATCTATCTTGAATACAATTCAAGTCTGCACCGGAATCAATCAAAGCAATTGTTTCTAAATGAAAATCTTCAATTATTATTTTAATTTTAGAATACCATTTATGGATTCTTATTTTGTCTAAGAGACACAAGACTAAGTCTTGTGTGGAATGTTGGCTCGGCTGAGCATTCGAATTATGATCTGAAGAGGAACTACTGCATTCTTCTTCTTTGATGAGTGCTTGTGTTTGAATTTTACTAAGGTGAGTACGAACTTCTAAATTTTCAGATTTTAAAAATCTAATTTCTTCTTTGATCTTATTAATTTCTCTTTGGAGATCTCTAACTGTGATTTCTTTCTTAGACTTATTGAACCTTTCCAAGGTTGTACTAAGAGATATTTTTGGAATTTGTTGTGATTGGCTAGTGCCAGGTTCTTCGGGAGAAACTAATTTCTTTAGTTTCTGGAGGTGAAAAGATTTTAATTCTAGGTCATCGACTTTACTAATTAATTCAATAAGGAGATTTTCTTGTTCTTCGTGTTTGTTGAGTACGAAAATCTTGTTATTGCAACAAGTATCAGTGCAACCTATTTTAATATCAGGTTAAGAAAAACTACTAGATGAATTGGTTTCTGAAGAAGACGGTTGTATATCATCCTCTGATTGACTATGGTCTGTGTCCCTAAGTTCTAAAACTTGGATTAGTTGAAATTTCTCTTCATCAGAGATCTTCAATTGATTAATTGTTTTCTTAACTCGACATTTGTTGGCATAATGGCCAAATTTGCCACATTTGTAGCATTTTCCTTTTTGTTCTTTTGGGAAAAATTTCTCTGAAGGTTTTCTCTTTGACTTATCAATCTTGGGTTTTTCATAAAACTTGTTAGTTTCAAAGTTTTTGGTTTTGGACCTGTGATTATTATATCTGGGGTATTGTCTACTTGAGTATCTATGGGGATACTGTTGGAAATGTGTCCTAAAGCCAATCATATGATGATACTTTACGGACATTTCACATGTTAAACTAATCTAGTTTACATATAAAGGGCAAACATTATTGTTTGAGCCGTCTCATATAAATGTTATATGCTTAAACGATAAAGTCCAAGGAATATGTGATTGGGAGAATGCAATCTAATGAAGTTAGATTAATGAGACCATTCTTTCGTAGACACATCCTAAACGTTCCTGATCATAGGATTGCCAATTGGGCATTGACAGTCCGATAAGATCAGTACGTACTGTGCCTTCTCTCAGGGAGAGTGACTAGTCTCGAGTCATTGGTGTGTGTGACATCAAGACAAGTACGTAGGTGCTCAATAGAGAATGAGTTCACTGAACACGATCAACGAGGAGTTCTCATACTCATGTCACATGAGAACTCATGGTTGGGATAATGCAAATTAGTCTTTTGACCTGAGGCATCACAGTTGTCTTGTGGTTAAGTCCTTGATCTTTGATTATGTCAAAGTCACCCTATCGGGGTGTCCACGACATCATTGGGGTTAAGTCACTTAGTTATGGAGACAAGTGAATGTGCAACAAGGGATCTCTAACCTTCAAATGGTTTGAGGGAGAATACTCTATGATATGATTAAAATCTCTGGCCAGAGTATGAATGAGATTAGGGAATGCGTTCCAAATCACATTCAAGGTAATCATATAAGCAAACGAATCACATTGGATAGTAGACATGAATAAATAAACTATCAAACCAAACAATGTGGTCAAGAGTATTAGATTAGAGAAAGACCGTATTGCATTTGTAAATCCTGAACTGAATAGGTTCTCTACCTCTTCTGATTAGCTTGGGTAACCATGATATGCTGCTAGGTGTCACTCATGGTTTGTGGAAGCCCTAAACGTGTGTAATCACTAAAGGGAGAATTGAAAGTAAGTTTCAATTCACAATCGATGTAAAATGGTTTTAATCGCCCACTGCCTCGCTAAAAGGAACCTAATGGATCGTACACCGTGTAAGGTGGAGATTGAAGAAACAATGGAGATGAGTAAGAATAATTAAATGGTTTAATTATTTATGGCAAGGATTAATTAATATGTTAATTAATCAAACGAATAAGTTCGTTAAAGACCTCGGGATAGTTTTGGACCTTAAGGCCCAATGGGCTTCGAACGTCAAAGCCCATTGACTTAAGTTGTATGACAACTTAATGAATAAAGATTCACAAAGGCCCAAAAGCCCATATCCCTTAAATGGCCGGCCATTTTGTGTAGAATTAGGGTTTTTGGTTCTTTAGGTCATTTAAAGAAGTGACTATATAAAGAAGTTTATAGCCTAAAATTAATAAGTGTTGGTTTTAGAGAAAATTGGTGAGAACACAAAGCTTCCATTTCTCTCTAAGAGGCCGGCCACCTTGGAGGGTGCATCTAGCAATCCCACTACTCCAAGGTCACTCATTTCTTCTTCAATCTAACCTTGGTGTAGAATCTTTAGAGGTTCTCTATTTTGGGAACTTGGAGAATCCAATTCTTTCAACCAAATCCATGGAGCTAAGAAGCAAGGAATGAAGGCCCTATCTCTTGGGTGATTATCCTTTGCATATGCAAAGAGGAATCTACAAAGGTAAATATTTCTCAACTAACAAATGTTGATTTAAAGTTGAGTCAAGGTTCACCAATCTACTAGGCTTTGAATTTCATGGTTGATGTTTTTGTTTTTGAGTGCATGCAAGCATGATTCCGCCTTTAATTTGTTAATTGCATGCTATTGATGTTGCTCAAATGAACATGTTTTTCACAAAATTTCCTTCAGATACTTGGTGTAGACTTGTGATTTTCTCTTTTTGTTTGATGGAGCAATAGGAGGTAGTCCACATTGTTCACAGAACGTTCCTAATTCATACTTAGCGATGGATTTATCTTTGTTAACTTGTTTTGAAATTTTTGTATCTATACACATTACTAGTTGTTCTTATAAAATGTTCTATGATTGTGAAGAGCAATGTGTTAACTGCGTCAGGGATGCCTTGTCCTATTTCTTCATCGAAGATGGGTATTCCGTCTTCATCTTTTTTGACTGCATGTTTTATTTCATTTCTGGATTGTTCAGTAAGATGTTTCTCCCACCAGGAATGAAGCATTCCAGTAAATCCAGTGACCAAAAGGTCAACAACTTGTGGTTGGCTGAGGTTATGATTGGTGATATGGCTATTAGCAACCATGGAGATATGCTATAGTTTGTTTAAGAGTTCTTGTTCTGATAAGCCATCTATATTCCATTCATAGAGTTTATCAGAAGAGACGGAGAATTGATTTTGGATATTTCTTTCTTCAAATTGAATATCAGGAGGTGTAGGTCTGGGATACCAATTTTTTGTGAGGGGTGTTGGGTTAACACGTTTGTTGGTAATCCTTTTGAGTTCAAGATTTTGAAAAGCTTGTTCCACCTTTCTTATAGAATTTGTGTCAGTTTCGTTTTCTGAATCTTATATTGTAGAAATTGTTTCTACATGAGACTCATCTTGATTTTGTAAAACATTGACTGTTTTTTCTTGTTTTAGTTGTTGTAACATTTGGTCTATTTTTGGTCTTGTGGACATTGTCTTTAAAGCGATTGTGCTAGAAGAAGATTCTGGGAAGTTGATTAATGGTTTTTCTTTGTGTGTTGGTTTTGGTTGAGAAAGTTTATCTATCTTTGTTTCTATTTTATCTAAATGTTTTCCTATGGTGTGAAGACTCTGATTAGTGAAATTATTTTGTTCAATGACTAGTTTAACTCCTGCATCTTCCTTGGGTAGCTTAAAAAGAGTGGCTGGAATTTGGGTATTGACAATTGTGATGCAGATTGTTTCTTATGGGGGATGGCTAGAAGAGACATTGATTTTGTCTTCTTTAATTCAATTTTCTTTGGTTATTACCTCTAATTTCTTTGCAGACTCATAGTACTTTTCAACATAATCAAAGAAAAAGACTTCAAATCTATGAGTTTCCATAAAATTGGTCCATTCGTTGTAAATTTCCAATTTTTGTTCTTTGGTATATTTGTTTCTAAAAACGTTCCTTCTGGGAATATTTTCTGTGGCTTCAATATTAGCATTGAGCCTTTTCCTGTTCCATTTGAAAGGTTTGTTTATAACTAAAAGTTGATGGTTAATTTGTCCTGCTTCGAAATCAGATTCTGTTGGAGTGGTTTGTTCTCTCTGTTCTTGGGTATGAGGTTAGTATCTCGGATGTGTGACTTGAGAGGTTGTTTCTACTGATATTGATCAAATCATTAATTAATTCTTGTTGGGTGACAGATGAACTAGTGTCTACCGCCTTTAATTTCCTATTGGCTTATGAATTGATTAATTCTTGATCTTGACCCATCCTATTGGTTGGTATGGATCCAAAAAAAAGAATTTCTGCTAGGAGCAAATGATCTATGTGATTGGGTGGACTCACATGATTTTCTGGCTGGATGGTCAAAGTTGATTTTAAAAGTTCCGTCAAAATATTGTTCTATGTTGTCTAGGTTGACTAGACTATTTTGGATGGCTACCGGTTTACTTTCATTGATCAAACACCAATCTGAAGGTAGACTGATATCTGACCATCTAATGGTTCTGGGAACTTTGATGTTTGCATTTTCTTGGTTGGTTTGGATTAAGAGTGTATGATCTCTAGGACTTTTGGTTAAAGCTTGGAAATTCATATTTGTGCCAATGACTTTGTAGTAAACTCGATATATTAATGCCAAGGGCTGTGTTCCTTCAAGGACTTGGTATCCTGAAGTTTTAATGTTTAATGTGAGTGCTTTCAGCATATGAGGATCTGAAAGACTTATGGTAAGGTCTAGGAAACAATCAAAATGGATAGGTCCGTTATAAAGACTGGATTCAATCATTCCAAGTATATTATCACTGAAGCTAGTGAATCTAGCATCTCGGAGACATAACAAAATAGAGGTGTTAAGGCCTATACGTGTTAATGGTTTTACAACTATTTGAACTAAGCCAATGTGGATATAGTTATGACCATCTTTTCTATGTGTTTTGATTTGTTCAGGGGAAAACAATTGATAAGTTTCATGTTCTTTACTAAGAGCATAAGCTTTTTCAACATGATGTTCACTTCTAAATGAGGCTACTGACCATTTCTTTTTGTAAATATTTTTACTTGAAACCTTGGGGATATTCCAATCTCCAAAGTCAACACTTTCATCAGTTTGAAAATCAAGTTTTTGTTCTTCATTAACAATATCTGGAATTGTGCCTAAAATGGATCTAGAGCTAGTGCTGGCCATTGAATTAGATCTAAATAATCTACTCATGAAGTTCACAATTCAGGCAAACAAAATACAGAAAACTTAAATGCGTCACCTTCCTCGCGTATTAGCTAAACTCCTTCCCCGCTCATGCGATCCGCTCATGCGATCCGTTTATAACCAGTTATATCTTGAGATACTAAACTTAGCTAGAAACTAACCTTTTTTTTTATTTTTTTTATTTTACACAAATTAAAATAAACGGTTAGATGGGTCCGTTTATAACCGCAAGTAATACCCATAACCGCCTATTTAAAATTCACGGTTTAACGGTTATACCTAGAACTGTTTATTTATCTAAACGGTTACCCATAACCATAACCATGAGTTTTAAATAGGCGGCTAACCGCAGTTACCCATATCCGTGGGTATTTTTCCCATCCCTAGCGTTAGCCTGCTAGGTACTAGCGTTGATTGCCTTGTCGTGTGAAAAGAAGTGTCGGGCGTCGTTGGGCCGAAATTGGCCTTTTTTCTGGCTCGTCCACGCACAATAGTGGGCCAAAAAAAATAGGTTTGGCCGGTTTTCTAAGCTAATTTTTCCTAACTTTTAGGTTCTATCCTAGAATTTATTTTAGACCCGATAGTTAGAGATGATGTGGGTTGGTTTAAAACCTAGATTTTAGGTTCTAACCCAACAATTGGAGTTGGTCTTATATGAGCAAAACATAAGGCTAGTTAAATGAACAACTAAAATTTGACTCATAAAGCTCATAGATACCTTATGTACCAAACCCTTTGACACATCCCGCCCCGGGCCCTCACCACATCCCGGACTCGATTCCGCCGTAGCACAATATTGTCCGCTTTGGGCCCCGACCACGCCCTCACAGTTTTGTTTCTGGGAACTCACACGAGAACTTCACAGTGGGTCACGCATCATGGGAATGCTCTCGCGCGAACTCGCTTAACTTCAGAGTTCCGATGGAACCCGAAGTCAGTGAACTCCCAAAAGGCCTCGTGCTAGGTAGAGATGGGAATATACATATAAGGCTTACATGATCCACTCCCCTGGACGATGTGGGATGTCATAATCCACCCCTCTTAAGGGCCCGACGTCCTCGTCGACACACATCCGGCCAGGGATTGGCTTTGATACCAAATTGTCACATCCCGACCCGGGGTCCACCACATCCCGGGCTCGACTTCATCGTAGCACGATATTGTCCGCTTTGGGCCCCGACCCCACCCTCACGGTTTTGTTTCTGGGAACTCACACGAGAACTTCTCAATGGGTCACCCATCCTGAGATTGCTCTCGCTTATAGGGCCCACTTCTCATCGAACTTTAACGATCCGTACACTTTTATTTTTAAGTTGCACTTTATAGATTATCCTTGTAAAATATTAGCCAAATGGAAAATATTTGAGGTATCAAATTGAGTTCAAAGAAATTTACGAATACTATTTTATAAGAAACATTAAAATTTCATCATGACAATCAAATGAGAGACTTCAATTATAGACAATTTAGATTATTAAAGTTCGATGTAAAATGAGTCTCATGACTAATCCTTATTTTAAAAAAGAAAAGGAGAATTCCTTTAAATAAAAGGCGATATATATATGTACTTGTTATGAGATAGCTAGAGTTTGATTTGACCCCAACTAATTCGTTAAAGCTTGACTAACAGTTAGACTTTCTAATCTTATAATGAAAATATAAAATGTCATGAAAAATCAAATCAAACTATTATATTGGTTATGTTAAATTCAAAGTATATTGAAATGTTGATAGCTTTTCTTTCTTCATATTGACATATTGACCATCTCATGAATGTATACAGTCCTCTTAGAGCATGTCCGACTATTATGTTTGTTTTTTATTTGCGCTATTATGTTTCAGTCACCATTGAGCTATAAGCCAAAATTCAGTTTGAGCTCGTTTAAAAACTAGTTGAGCCATTATGAGGTAGAGCTCAATCCATAAATGAATTGAGCTGAACTTACCTCGAGTTTAGAAATGTCCTTCAACCGGAGCTTGAATCTATTAGCTTCGTTCAAGCTTAACCTTGAATCGTATTAGCTGAGCCAAACTTGATCATCTCGGTACTCGATTCATTTAACCCTTAGGGCTCGTTTGGTAGGTGGGATGTGATTGGACTTAATATTTAGGATAGGTTAGGATTGGATTGGAGTGGATAGGATGAGACGTGTTTAGTGTAGACAAGTAACTTGGACTGTTTATGAATTAATTTACTTATAAAATAGGAAACTTTAACGAAAAACCACATTTTTACAGTAAAAAATCAATCATGGTACTATTCACTTTACCCATTATTTTGTCATTTTCGTTAAAACTCAAAGTTTTCAAGTCATTTCATTAATTTTCCTTATAAAATAAGGAAAATTACAACATCTGACTTCTCTTTCTTTCTGCAATTACAAAACTATAACATCCCAACGACGACCCACACCACCCGCCCACTTGCTGCTCGCAACTCGCAACGACTATCATGACCCACCCACGACGTCACACCGCTCGACCACCCCACAACGCCGCTTTGACGACCCCACATGTTGGGGCTGCTCGCAACGAGATGTGCGGAGCAAGGTTCTAGAAGATGCTAGGTGCTAGACAAGTGGCAGACTGGGGTCTAGTGTCACATCCCGGCCCGGGGCGGATCACTTCCCGGGCCCGTTCCACCATCGTAGCACGATATTGTCCGCTTTGGGCCCTAACCACGCCCTCACGGTTTTGTTTCTGGGAACTCACTAGCAACTTCCCAGTAGGTCACCCATCCTGGAAGTGCTCTGGCCTCCTTCTCACTTAACTTCGGAGTTCCTACGGAACCCGAAGCCAGTGAGCTCCCAAAAGGCCTCGTGCTAGGTAGGGATGAGAATATACATTTAAGGATCACTCCCCTGGGCGATGTTGGATGTTACAATCCACCCCCCTTTAGGGGCCCGACGTCCTCGTCGGCACACTTCCGGCCAGGGATTGGCTCTGATACCATTTGTCACATCCCGGCCCGGGGCGGATCACTTCCCGGGCCCGTTCCACCACCGTAGCACGATATTGTCCGCTTTGGGCCCTAACCACGCCCTCACGGTTTTGTTTCTGGGAACTCACGAGCAACTTCCCAGTAGGTCACCCATCCTGGGAGTGCTCTGACCTCCTTCTCGCTTAACTTCGGAGTTCCTACGGAACCCGAAGCCAGTGAGCTCCCAAAAGGCCTCGTGCTAGGTAGGGATGTGAATATACATTTAAGGATCACTCCCCTGGGCGATGTGGGATGTTACATCTAGCACCTAAGCGGCTAGGCGGGCTTAGGTGGACTAGGCAAATTTAAGTAAACTTATTATATATTGTATAAATAATTGTCAGTTTATATTTAAAAAGTGCACAATTGTATTGAGATAGATAAATTGAAAAATAGAATGACATATAGATTAGAAAGTATTAGAACATGTTGAAAACATGGGGAACCAGAATGTAATGAGTTTCCTTCCAAATATTCAACAAGTTTCTTATAATTTTTTTTTTTTAAATGCAATATGAAAGTTATCTATTTTTTGTCTAAGTGAAAGTCGCGACCTAAGTGGGTGCCTAAGCAGGTCTATGTGCTCTTTCTTAATTTTCAAACGCCTAGGGATTAATTGGGGTGGTGGATAGCCGTCTAGTGCCTAGCGCATAGGCTCTAGGCGGGTATTTTTAGGACAATGTTGTGGAGAGAGACAAGGTCTGGTGAGAGAAAAGTCGGGAGAGAGAGATGAAGATTACGGAATGAAATAATGACAAAGAGAGGCGAGGAAGAACACGACATGCGCCTCATGTAGATGGGATTTGTAACCCATGTGTGAGGTTGGGTTATATAAGCCATAGCCGATCACGTTTAATCCCATCCTAGTTACATTTAACACCATCAAATATTGGACTTGGACTCATAGTTAAAATACATTTAACACCATCAAATATTGGACTTGGACTCATAGCCATTTTAACTGGCCATAATCTATCTCATCCAGTCCATCAAACGAGCCCTTAATCTTAGTGAAAGGTCATGATACATAACTTATTGTGTACTCACTAACTTTTAATGATTGTAAGTTCTAGCAATTTTTCCCCTTAGATTTATGTGATTGATAAAATTTATTAGAGAAATGCCAAGATGATTTTCTCAAAAGTTGGACTCTCTATAACTTTATATTACTTCATGTTTTTGGCACAATGTTTTATAATGCCTCGAATGAGAATTGAAGTTAAATTGTGACGTGGTAGAAAATCCATAAAGAGCCCAACTTTTAAGAGAATCTCCTCAACATTACAGAACTTATTATTTGACTTACTTTTTGTCATAATGAAAGTAATTGACTCTGGTTTTGTTCTAAGGAGAGAATCCTACTCCTTGTTCTAATTCCAACTCATTTTCCCTCCCACCCCTCACGAGACAAATAATGAATCTTTATATAAATGGTACCATTTTTCTCGGAACAAAATTAAAAAAATCAAGTAAAAGAAAATCTCATACAACTCCTGAGGGATGTTTTGTTTCTATTGATAAAAAATTCAAGAAATGAACCTCGAGTACTAGAGTAATACTTATCAATCACTTGAGTTATAAGTCAGACAACTTTAAAAAAAATTAAAATGTCGTACATGATACTATACAGAATTAAAATAAAAAAGGTAATTTTCATTTAACTACTCTCAAGTTTCTTAACTTCTAGCTTTTCATACTAATAGATTTTTTTTCCTCTCACTTTCATAATTTTCTACCACTTTTGTAACTTTAGCTTGGTCGTGCTTTTTTGTTAATTGATGACGTGATAGAATTTTCACCCACTAATTCATGTGAAAGTGGATGTTTGAGAATATTAAAATAGAATCTCAAAAGAGAATAATAAAATAGAAGTGATCCTTGAAAATAAAAATACTATTGGATAGTAGGTCAAGTGTAAGAAAACCCCATGGGATTCCCATAGAATAGCCCCAGCCTCTGTTTCCTTCCCGATTCCTGTGCAGTGTGTATGATAACTTTTTATTTTTATTTTTTTTTTGTTTATAAACAAACGATATTATCTACAGTAAAGAAATGAGCGTAATCTCATAATGAATTAATAATAATGTAATTCAAATTCGTTTTTAGTAAGAATTAAACTTAAAACATTTTACTAATAAATGAAGAAGAATATCATTAAATCAGAATACTGAACGGGGATGTGATAATTTATAAAGTGTTTTTCCGCTCATTTGAAAATCGAGTTTTAAAGAAAGAAAGAAAGAAAGAAAGAAAGAAAAGTGGTAGTGAGAAGATATTGAGAGAGAGCATCCAATATTTACACAGTACACAGAAGACCGGGTGTCTCTCCCTCCACAGTCCTCAGTCTTCAGTAGTCACCACATTTCTCGTGACTTTGATTTCCTTTTCTTCTCCTCTCTCTCATTCACACCGCCCCCAACTGTCCTCTCGTGTGCCCTAAATCCTCCCACCACCCACCCGACAAATTTAATTCATTCCAACCCCACAAAAATCAAATAAATACAAGTTTCAAAGTTTAAACCCTAACTTCCTCCTCATTTCCATCAACCCCAATTATCTCCTCCTTTCAGCTTCTTCTTTGGAGTTCAAGTTGATGGTAAAGGTTTTTTTATTTTATTTTATTTTAAATTTAATTTTTATGCTATTTATGCGCCTGATTTTACTTGCTGTGAATTATGATCTATATTAATTTTGATAATAAAATTGTTTTTGTTGGTGAATTGGAATGGTGGGTTTTCGGTTTTTGTTTGTTTCCAAAGATCCCTGTTAAAAAAAAATTGATTTGAAATGGCTGACTATATCTGTTTGTTGATAATGAGGTTGGTGTTTGTGTGTGTGGAAGATTGTGTAGGATTTGTGAACAAGATTTGTTGTTTGCTTTATGTTCTGAAGATATTATCGATACATGACTTTGTCATTCTTCGTAGTCTCCAAAGTGGTGGGAATGGCTCGTCTTTCTTTTGTTTCTTTCCGTTAAGCCGTAATTGGCCAGTTTGTGTGCAGGTGACATTTGGTGGTGTTATCGTCCAAACTTTTGGACGTTGCAATCTTTGATTATGTTAAATGTCTTACTTCTGTGAATAAAGATCGAATTGGTTGTCTTACCTTGAAATCGGAAAAGTATTGAATTAGATAGTTGACATATTTAACCCATATTTTGATGATGCTTACGTATGTGATAGCAAAATTTTTATTTTAACAGAGTATTCCGTATCTTTCATTAATTGAGGTTAGAGTAACACCAGTTAACGTTTCCCTTTACCTCTCAATTTCCATTTGGTTCTATATATATTGTCTTTAGGTAGTGTTTATGCTAATTGTAGTATTGCGTGGATAAAGCATAGACATGGCTGATACGTTACGAAAATAGAAATTTGATGAGTTTGATATTAACTGCAATGCAGCAATCATGGCCTGCCTTGGATGCTTCATTTTGGACTGAGTAAGGGGATCGTAGTGGGCCATTTCAGTCTGCAAATCAGTATGGTTCTAGCAAACTTGAGAAGATATGTAGCTCTATTTCCTATTTCTGTGCTGCGGTATCTTCACAATGCTTCATCAGAAGTGGGTTAGTTTGAATTTGTAAGGACATTACATCGTCTGCTGTATTTCATCTGGTTCATGAAAAATGAGTACATTGCGCTCTACGTGTGAAATTGTTGAATCAAGAGAAGAGCTCCACTCGGAGTCCAAAATGGACGAGAAAGGTGGAAAACACAGCATGCTAAAATTAGGAAATAAATATTCGATCGAGGATGATATTAATCAGCTTTTTCAGGCAATTGATGGTAGAAAGTCTGCTAGGATATCAGGTCTGTCGCATGAGGCTAGCAAAGACGCTTTGAGGAAGAGTGCTATGAAAAGGCCAATGAGAGTTGGTTCATCAAATACATCAGGTATCGGAATTTCAGAGCCTGTGAGTTTGAAGCAAGCACTTAGAGGATTGTGCATCACTCAGGCATCAGAGTTGGCTGCCATGAAGCGGCTACCGAGGCCAGGTCGTTCATCAGGAGTTTCAGAAGCAGGAACTATCAAAAGGTTGTACGGCACAGTGGTAGCCGAGGCCAACGGGCCTGGCCTACCTATGACTGAAGGTAAAGGGAATTATGTAGAGGTGTCCCTTGTGCCTGAAACATCCAAAAATTCTGAAAACAATCCTGGATCCATGCAATCAGAGACACAGGTTGATACTGCCAGAACTTTGGGAGCTGGACTGATGCCCGATGCTAGTAAGACCAGATTAGCACCGCATGATCAAATTACTCCTTTTTCATCAGCAGTTAAAAGTGATATATCGAAGGGAGAAGATAGAGGACCGGAATCAGCAGAATCTTCATTCCACTTTCATCATGGTAAGAAAGTCATGCAGAGGGGTGCGGTTGCTTCTATCTCCACCGATGTTCCAATTAATTCTTCAAATTCAAACAAGGGGCTGCACTCTGCTGCTTCTCCATCTGGCTCTAGCACTGGTAGTAAGGTAAGCAAATCATCTGGCAGTAGTTCACATCTAATCAAGCCGGTCCTCAGGAGCAAAAACGTGGTTAAGAAAACTATCAAGCAGGATTCAAGTTCTGGCTCTAGTAGTTCCAAATCAGATAACCGACAAGTTGATAGTGATTCATGCTCTAGTACTAGCAAGTTAAAGGACCAAACACACAACTGTACTCCAAAGCATGAAGGGAAAGGAAATGAGAAAATATCTCTGGCATCAAGCAGTACAAGTCTTAGCAAAGAATTGAATTCAGGTATTGTTAACAGAGGTACAAGCACACTGGATTTCGCTTCGAATTACAGTAGTAGGATTAACTCTGCAGTGACAAAAGTTGATGAGAGGTCAAGATCAAAGGAAAACGGGGATTTCTCACAAAGCTCAAAAAGTAGCATTGGTGACTGTAGCAGCACTACATGCACTAGTGAGGAGAGCAGTCTAAGTGGGTCTGGTCGTAGCGGCAAGAGGCCTCACATGTCAAGAGACTTGAGATGGGAAGCCATCCATCACGTCCAGAAGCAGCATGGAAGCTTAGGTTTGAAGCACTTTAAGTTGCTTAGGAGGATCGGTTCTGGGGACATTGGGACTGTTTATCTTGCCGAGCTAACTGGAACAAATTGTGTATTTGCTTTGAAAGTGATGGACAACGAGTTTTTGGCTACCAGGAAGAAAATGATCAGGGCCCAAACAGAAAGAGAGATACTGGAAATGCTGGATCATCCATTTCTTCCCACACTATATTCCCATTGTGTGTCAGATAACCTCTCATGTTTGGTTATGGAGTATTGTCCGGGTGGGGATCTGCACGTGCTGCGGCAAAAGCAACCTGGCAGGAGTTTCTGTGAACAAGCAGCCAGGTACCTTTTCTTCTTTAAGGTCCACTTTTAGTTAACTGTGCCTTTGCTTTTTTTTAGCTGCGGAAGACAATCAAATGGATACATTTGACATTATTATTTAGTAGGTTACATGTTTGTTGTCTTCCTAATTTTCCATTTCTGGAAAAATTCATTTTGATAGTTGTTTGATACTAGCGCATGCTCTTATGTTACTTTTCCTTTTTCTCCTTGAGTTTCCAAAATCAACTTGTCAGAATGGTTAAAGTATATAAGACCTAGCAGTCAACTATTGGTGAGGATTACACTAGATAACATGCTCTGGCCATGTGTATACATGTTCGGTATGTTAAACTAGATTTTATTTCCCGGGATTTAAACTTGGGATCTAATATCCACAAAACAATCTCATATTGTCAATCGAGGGTTGGCCTGGTGCCCTTAGAGAACTACATGATTTATTTACATCATCGCAACTGTATTTTAAATGTTCATTAGACTAATTTCAGGTGATTGTGTACTGTCTCTACAGGTTTTATGTCGCTGAAGTCCTCCTTGCCTTGGAGTATTTACACATGCTAGGAGTTGTGTATCGAGACTTGAAACCTGAAAATATTCTGGTCCGAGAAGACGGCCACATCATGCTCACAGATTTTGATTTGTCACTTAGATGTGCTGTCAATCCAACGCTGCTTAAATCATCGTCTCCTGTTTTGGAGAGCACAGGAAAGATGTCAAGCCCATGCATAGAATCTAGCTGCATTGATCCTTTTTGCCTTCAACCATCCTGGCAAGTTCCATGCTTCACTCCCAGACTTTTATCCGCCGCTGCAAAATCTCGAAAAGCGAAATCCGAGCTTGCTGCCCAGGTCAGCCCATTGCCACAGCTTGTAGTGGAGCCAACTAGTGCCCGGTCCAACTCATTTGTTGGAACCCATGAATACCTTGCCCCGGAGATCATTAAAGGAGACGGCCATGGGAATGCTGTTGATTGGTGGACATATGGAATCTTTCTGTTCGAGCTGTTATATGGTAAGACACCCTTCAAGGGGTCAGGAAATGAGGACACATTATCCAATGTTGTGTTGAAAAGTCTCAAGTTCCCAAATACACCTATAGTGAGTTTTTATGCAAGAGATCTGATCAGAGGCCTCTTAATAAAGGACCCTGAAAATCGTTTAGGATCAGTGAAAGGGGCTGCAGAAATCAAGCAACACCCTTTCTTTGAAGGCCTCAATTGGGCATTGATTCGGTGTGCGGTACCACCAGAGCTTCCCAAGTGGGGTGATATTGGAATTGGTACACCATCTGCCTCACAGAAACAGGAGAGCACGGGCTGCAAGGAGTTGGAGGGTATAGAAGAGCATATAGACTTTGACCTGTTTTAAAGCTTTTATATGGGGAGGAAAGGTGATGTTCTTTTTCCAAATTTTCTCTTCGGTTTCTTTAACTGATAGTATTAGCTTATAGTGTAAATTAAATGTAACTCACAATACTGGTGGCTAGTTGTAGAATATGATATATGGATACTGATACAGTAGCTGAGAGAAATGGAAATCGGATTAGAATTTTCCTTGTTCTTTTCATCGTATAATTTGGGTGTATTCATGTTGCTAGAACTTCATCTCTTCCTACAATATGATCCTGTAAGAGATGCAAGTTTGTACCCTCATCACTAGAAAATCATGCATAATTACTGCTGTTCTTTTCCAGGTTCAAAACATGCAATATACCTTCCCTACTGGGTTGTAAACTGTTTAACGCTCATGCGAACAGGCTATTGCTAGTTGTTTTCGTTAGAAATCTTTCATGTCCAAAGAGAGAGAAGTTTGTTTGAGAGTGTGGTTCTGTATGAAGCGCCTTTAATCCCTTGTGCTTATGTTAGAAGCAAAACATTTCATTAGAAACATAAGTGCTTATTATGTATTCTCTTGAAAGCACTTCTTGGTGAAGCACTTTTGCACATGAGTAATGTTTTTGTAACTAAAAAAGGTATTATCCAAGACTGTCCTTTAAAAGAGTTCTTTTTGGTTGCCATGGAACAGCATCTGGATTTGCTTAATTTGGAATTGCTTTTTGGTTGGACATTGCTCTCTTGTTAGTGGTATCTTCATACGAAGAACCGTCAATTTGTTTGATTAATGGATGACTAAATGTCTTTAATGAATTTTGAACACTTCTAATTATGATGTTTGTGCCGTGAAATGACACTACATGGTCTTTGAATGATGAATAGCCCCCTTACATGTAAATGAGGCTAGGTAGGCAAGTATTATCCCTGTAAAAGCATTTTTAACCATTCAACCCATTTTAGGCATAAAAGCACTGTCTGTTCATTCCTTCCTAACCTCCGCCCATAAGCAACTCCATAGCCAGAAGCACTTTTGACTTTTCCACTACCAAATCCAACGTCACGCGTTTCTCGACACTCCCTGGACAAAAATGAAGGCACTGCACAGTGGAGTAGCAAAACTTGTAAATCACCTCCTTCTCATCCGGGTCTGTGAGAAAAGCACCAACGGCTGTTCCTAGTCCCTCCACGGCGGCGGAGATCAAACCCTTCGCCGTCTTCTCCGTGTGCCCTGGGCAACATCTGCAGAAGCCCAGCTGCCCCCGAGTTCTTCCGGGACCTGGTCAACAAAAGGGGTTTGGATGAATTTTGTGTAGATTATCAATCGTTAAAATAAAAATCACTGCTTCCATGTATATCTAATTACCAGGTACACTGAGCAAGATTGAATTCAATTCAATTCAAAACAAAAGGGTATGTTGAATGTTACTTGAACACAAGATCATCATTTTGACAACTCTTTACTGTATGAAAACTATAACTACGTTAAAAAAAAAGATAATACTGTCACGAACTGTCTGTTCTGTTGTGGTTAAGCTGGACCTCTGTCTGATGCTTCAATTTGTTATCAGCTGCATAGTTCACTATAGAAATGTTTGAGACTTGAATTCTCCGTCAGATCCACTTCGCTTCATACTAAAATCTGTTTTTTCCAACCACGTTTCCTTCTTGGACTGGCACTTATCATGCATGAGAATGCATTTATAAGCTCCGAATCCTCTTCATTCACAAGATTCTTTGCCGCACTTGGGTTGGCAAGGAGGAGCTTTGCTACAAGGTATCCAGCAACCGACCAAGTTTGATACAGCTGTGCCTGCTTTCCAATAAATCTTGCTCGCTTGGTGTCGTAATATTCAGGCCACTTGTCAATAGATATGCGCTTCTCAGCAATCTCGACAGCCTTCGCTGCAATTTCTGGTCTGTTAAGCTTTATGCATGCCACCGTGAGCTGAAACAAGCCCCATAATCGTGTTAAATCACACAAATAATCAGTCACTGCCAAATGCTAATGGAATAACAGGGACCTTTTGCATTCTTTTCAACACATTCAACGATTCTGCACAGTTAATCACACAAATCGCATTTCTTTAATTTCAGACTTTAGAAAGAAAAATGCTTGGCTCTTCTGTTTTTTTCCCTAACAAGCCCTTCCTCCCTGTAAGTGGGCAGACTAGCCAATTCACAGCAATGGGAACCTGGTTTGCACCGTTTCATATGAAGTGGTGGCCGGAAACTACATCTTAAAGAAAGAGAAGTAACTTGTCTTGAGGCAGCGATCTCGCAATCTGCTTTATTTGCATTTCCAACTTTTTCTTTTATCATTATATTCATGCTCTATAGTCTATACTAGGCAGCAATCTCAAATCGTACTACTCCCAAGAAGACAACCTTTCATCTACTTGAACTAATCATAGGTTCTCCACTCCACATAATTTTGAACTAAAACTACTCACTTTTAAGTGTGCTTATAGGCTCAGACACGCATATACAGAAGGAAGGAAAGTGTCATAGTGACATAAGGGTGAAATCAGTACCAAAAACAGAGTCGTTTTAGGTAATAAAGTTACCAATGGCAATACTGAACTCACATAGAACAGGGATAATCTGGAGTTATCTATTATCTAAGAGTACGAAGCAAGGCCGAGGGCAATTGGGAAAAAAGGTGTTCACTTTCAAACAAAAATTTACCTGCCAGAGCAACGTTGGCCAAGAACCTCCATTATGGTAAGACCAGGGACTACAACATAAAATCATATAAAGGAGGTGTCAGGAAACACGGAGAGAGGAAATTTCAAAAGTCTAGGACAGAATCATTACGTGTTTTTGGGATCGCTGCCGGTGATGATTTGCCATTCCTGGCCTTCAAGAGCAGGGTAACATATTTTAAACGGCATATCTGCCACTAATTCATCCCATTTTGCGTCAATAAGATCCAGAATAGCATGTGACTGCAAGTCTGTTGCGAGACTACTTACAATAGACCATAAGTTTCCAAGAGAAAAGAAACGAAAGTCCATGTGAGCAGGCTGCAGGTTTCCAATCAAGTACCCGCCAGTACTGGGCATAAATCCCACTAGCCACGACGGAATCTGATCTGGGTAAATATTGAACTTATTAACAGCATCGTACGAGTATTCCTCTGTCTTGTATCGGTAAATTTCATTGAGTTTTCTCATATCAATCCAGTAATGTTCCCTGATATGGAAGGACAATGCAACCAGACGGTTGTTAAGTGCTCGCACAAGGTCCGCTGATGCTTCCTCTGGAGCAAGCATCTCACGCGCACAAAGTAATGCTGAATAAAACAGTGCCTACAAGGACAGGAAACAGTGATATGAGAAATCGAACCAATGATGCCACAGAGATTTTAAACTAAAAGACAAGCTTCTGTACCCAATTAAAACTTTTCCCTCCGCCTAAGAAGACTATTAATTCCACTATCTCCAACTGTGATATTAACTTGCAATTATAACAGTACAGAATAACTTTGATTGATTTAAATTTAACACACAATTGATTGTTGGCTGGAGAAAGAACAAATAACAATTATTTCACAAAATTGATCATAGAGTACATATTTAAAGGCTTTTTAGCCAAAATGGTCCTTGATATTGGCATAACTTTTCATCCCTAACATTGAAAATCAATAAAAGTGGTCCCTGAGTTTGTTCACCGTAAATCATTTTGGTCATTCCATGAAAAATCTGTCAATATCATCGTTAAGACAAAAATAACCTTAAAAAGGTGGTTACGGTGAACAAACTTAGGGACCACTTATATCGATTTTCATTGTTAGGGACTAAAAAAGCCTTATTTAAAATAGGGGTAAATGACTGCAGCCACCAATCAGATATGAGCACGAGATCAGGTGATGTAATCACCAAACAATGTTTTGAAATCTATCTGATGATTACAACGATATACCAGCGATCTTCATAATCATCTCAAGCATAAATAAGTATACCCAAAACATATTGCTATGGGGAAACTTAAAAGTATGGAAAAAAATAATGAACAGGTATTTGGTATGATTCAGAATATTGCCCCTTGTGATGGTACCAGTAAAATACATTTATTAGTTTATATGAAATGAAACTTTAAGCTACTCAGGCAGTTCCTGAATGTGCTTAATCTTAGGGGTGATAAGCAAAAAGGTATGCAGATGAGACAAGCCCAATGGAAGGAATGCTAACTTTTTAAATAACGGAGAAACTAAAAGATAGAAAAAGAAGAGGGGAAGGGGAACACACTCTAATGACTTGCAAAGTTTAAGGAGGGATTGCTCACAGTATTCACTAGAAAGAAGCAAGAAAATGACATGCACATAAATAGATAAAAGAATTCATTTGAAATGCACTTATGACCACCAATCCATAAAAGGTATATACCTGAATCTCCAAAGGATGGCCATGAATTCCCATGCGGCGATCTATCATGCAAGAACCATCTGTAACCAATAATGTTGGAAACATATCAAAACCATCAGCAAGACATAGCTTTAAAATCATTTTTATCCCCGTTTGCACATCAACTCTTTCCTGCACTGAAAGATCTCCGGAGCACTTTCCATAAGCTCGTAACAATATAATCCACCATAACCCTACAAAAAGATCAAAAGCCAAAGATTAATTAACTGATGTGACATACTTGAATTACAATAAATATTAAAATGAGAGTGCCTCCCTATTCGGCTTGGATCATAAACATTCAAAAACTAGATCTAATTTCAAAGACTATTTAAAAAATAGAATGAACTTCCTACCAGAGTCAACTGGGGCAACACGACCAATAGCAGCTTCACCAAAGTCAGGATCCAATACATCTTCAGTTGCAAACTCATCACCATCAAGTGGAACAGTGCGAACCTTGAAACTGGCGGGCATTAGTCCTTGACCAGGACTATAACAATCCATGGTTTTCTCCCAGCTCTGCAATGGAAGAAGGAGGATGATTCACTAAATGGACAAGAACAATTTAAACTTAAAAGGAGTGTAATTCACTAGAAGAAGTTGGCCGATTAAACGAAAAAATTCAATAGAATGGCAAAAACGAATAAAACTACATACAATGAAAGTCAGCATCTGTAACGGAATTCATGTTTCCAGATATCTGCCACAAAACAGGCCCTTTCTAAGCATGAATTTTTCAGAAGTGTTTGTTTTCCATATTATTCAACACTAAGATCTTACAAGCTTATGCAGATAAAACATTTGGTGTGTAAACTTTAAACAAACTTCTTATTAATGAAAAGATAAATACGTAACTAACACAAGGAAATGTTTTGGTTATATTAAGGTGGGAATCAAACTATAACAACTTTCTAAGTAAACATGGGCAAGAAAAAAGTGGACAAAAACACAGAATGTATGGAACCAAATGATCTAAAAGAATATCAAATGAGCTTAAGTCAAACTTAAACGACCGTTTGTGGATTTGGCACTCAAATAAGAGATTAATTTACCTGCAACTGAAGGGTATGAAGAATGAAGTTCCGCACAATATCATACTCCCCCTTTAAAAGGAAAGCTATCCCAGAAGGTATGAAGTCACGAATAAAGACCTGATCATAGTTAAGGGTACTAGGAGAGCTTGGATCATTAGCGGCAATGGTTCCAACAGGATTGTTACAATAATAGACCATGGAGTTCTTTAGTAAGGTCCATGCTTCCTCCTCAATCAAATCAGCCTTAGACTTCCGTGTAGAACCTTTCTTTTTTCTAGCTGCAGTCGGCTTGGTATTTGACCCAAAACCTCCCACTTCCTGATTCAGTTGTTGATCCACCTTCAATTCATCAATATCTGGACTAGTTATACCATTAGGAGGAACTGATACTGCTTTATCTGATTTGTCTACGAAAACTGCCCCGTGCTGATCTTCTTCAGTTGCCCCTCTTAAACTTTCTGCCTGTTGACATTTGCAACTCATTGAATCCAACCTACGGACACGATCCTTTCCATGAAAAACATCATTTCTCCCCTGCAACGCACATATCCTCCTGCGGTCCCTCAAAACTCTCGAACTTTTATGCACTTGGGCACTCCATGAACTTATTTTCTGTGCATTATTAACACCGGGCTTAACAGAAACAACTCCATTCATATTGCTCAAACATATATCAAAACAGCCCAGTCGAGGTAATGCCCCAGACATAACTTGTCGAACAACTTCCGAAGTAGCCATTGGGCACAAAGTATACCTCCAATAACTACTCCAAAAACCTTAATTTAACACCTCCAAGGACGAAACCTCGACTAATATATTCGATATTCAACACCCCTTGTCTCAATTAAGGCACCTACATCAATACATTATCTTAAACTCATTAACTACTGAAATTAAACTTGCCCAACATTGCTAATTCAATATGTTCCGCCAAACTCGAGCCAAAAACTGAAAACTGAAAACGAAATACTATCATCAAATTTGGATTGTTGTATTGAATTTTCAACAGCATGAAAACCAACAAATTTGTTTATGTGATTGAATGAATCTCCAATCTCCAATCAATCAAATAAACAAAGCTCAAAAAGTATGAAAAAAAAGGCAAAGGGGAAGAAGTTCAATTTCCAAAACCAACAAATTTGGCTTGTTGTACTGAATTTTCAATTTTGCATAAATTTATACTGTTTTCGCATCTTACCTCAGAAACCCAACACCAAAACGGGAGAGTTTTGTCGAGCTTGGCACCAAAACGACGACAGTATTCATACGCAACGAACCATGAATATCAGAGCTTTTGCAATAACGACGACTTCACGCCCCTTCTTTTGTTTCCTCCGGAAATAGAGGAATTTTATATTTATAGTTTGGATTATATCGGTGAGTTAATGTGGTTTTATATTTTTTTTAACACAAAATAATGTGGTTTTGTTGGGTAATTTTATTTTGGATAAATTACATAGTAGCCCCTCAGGTTTGAGGTCTATTACAACCTCATACAACATCTTTAAAACATTTCACTTTCATACCTCACGTACTATTTTATTTCAATATAATATATCCGTTACATTTTTCATCTATTGATCCGTTAAGTGCTGACGTGGCTGCCAACGTGGCACACCACGTGGCAAAAAAATAAATTTTTAATTAAAAAAAAGCACCTGGATCTTCTTTAAAAAAAAAAAAAACTGAAAACCACCTCCCGCAACCCCCCACCCCCGCAAACAAACCCAGAAACCCTACCCCCTCCCCCTCGACCCACCTCCCTCTCCTCTACTCTCTTCACCTCTTCTCCCATAAAAAAACCTAGCAAACCCCCACCCTACCCCCACCTTCGCCGATCCCTTTCTCCTATTCACCCCCACCCCCTTTCTCCCTTCTCTCATCTGCAACCCCACCCACCCTTAGCAAACCTAACTCCACCACCAACCAAGCATTGAAAAAATTCAAAATTTGAAGGACACCTCATTGTCGAAGTCGACCGACTCGCCGACGAGCAGGGTTCAAATGGGAGAGAAAGGTGAGTCCGAGCGAGTTGCAGAGAGTAGAAAAGGGTGGGTGGGGTTGCAGATGAGAGAAGGGATAAAGGGGGTGGGGGTCGGGTTGTGGGTGAGCTGGGTCCCGGGGGGGAGGGCGGAGAGATGTGATGGGTGGGGGGGGGAAGGGTTACGGGGAGATGGGATGGGTTTCGTTTTTTTTATTTTTTAAGGGATATGGGTTTTGGTTTATGGTGGTGGGGGGAGGGGGTTTATGGGGTGATGGGATGGGTTTTGGTTTTTTTTTTTTTTTTTTTTAATTTAGAAAATTCAGGTTTTTTTTAAAAAAATTAAAAAATTATTTTTTTGCCACATGGCGCACATTTGGCAGACACGTGGCACAAATGTGGCAGCTACGTCAGTGCTTAACGGATCAATGGATGAAAAATGTAACGGATGTATTATTTTGAAATAAAATAATGCGTGAGGTATGAAAGTGAAATGTTTCAAAGATGTTGTATGGGGTTGTAATAAACCTCAAACCTGAGGGGCTACTATGTAATTTACCCTTTTATTTTTTAACGATATTATCTAGAAAGCTTTTTATGAAAAGAGTATACACAGCACATCATTGTTTTATGTTAACTATTGTATGAAACTACTATTTGCTCTGGTGTGATGTGATAATAATGGGATTGTATCGCTGAACATGTGTCCCCAAGTGGGGAGGTTGATTAGGAGTGCTTGTTAGTTGACTTTTAATTTAATAAGGAATGTTTTGTTTTAAACTCTTTCACATCATAATTATCTTACGTTGACTTGTGATGTCATCTCTCGATGAGGCCATATGGTCAATTTAGTGGCGGCCATCATATTACAACCTTGTAACTGGTGTTATTGGGGTCGGCGTATGTCAATTTGCTATCAGAGCCTAGTTAATGCACATAGGTTTGCATCGAATGATGCCAGTTGTAGTGCTAAATAATTTAATGTCTACTTGACAGAATTATGCCGCTTAGGCGTGAATGTACTTCTATTTCAGGGCTACAACAGTAAGTTAGCTCAACTAATCTGCAATGCTAATAGAGGTTGCACTCAAGCAGAGTTGACGTGAGTCATGGTGCTTACTCCATTGATGGTCGTGGGCTGGAGATAAAGTTGAATCTTGGTTAGAGCATATGGATGATGTCCTCGAAGTTATGAGATGTCCCGAGGATTAACGAATGAGCACGGCTACATTCTTCATGGTGGAGAGCGCTAAGAACTGGTGGAAAACGGAGCAGAAATATTCTTGCTAACACATGATGGATTTAGAATCTCTTCAAGAAGCGGTTCAAGAACAATTTTCTGAGTCTCGAATTTCAAGCTATCAAGAGGCGAGAACTTCTAGCTCTTGAGCAAGGGGAAATATTTGTGGTTGACTATGAATGGGAGTTTCAACGTCTTATGGAGTATTGCCTGGGTATTCAAGATAATGCAAAATAGAAGAGGAAGCAGTTCATTGCGGGCTTGAATCCAAAGTTGTGTACTTATGTGATGGTTAGTGATGGTGTTACCTATGAGACAACTTTTCGCACAGCTCCACAGGTCGAGCAAGTTAATAACAGGAAAGTGGAGAAACAGGTAGCGAAAGGCAAGCAAGCAAGCACTAGGGAGGACAATTCAGTGGATTTAAGAATAAGTTCAAGGCCAATAATATCAAGGAAGCATTGTTTATGGGGTGGAATGAAGGGTAAAAAGATTTTTAATAAGAAGGGTCAGCCTTCAGGGTATACTACTAGCGATGGATCTTATACCACTACACCTCAAGTCAGTAAGGGTTCTACCGGCAGTGATCGATTCTCTAGTAGCGGATCCTGGGGTGGTTCTTTTCAGAAACAACGAACACGGACTCCAGCACGTTACGACCTCGTAACTTGTATTATTACTGTCGGGGTGTCTCATTTTAGGATTAATAATGTGGATATATGAGAGGATCAGTATGGAAGGCGGACATATTATATTGTCAGATCCCTCCCCAAGACAATCTTGCTGACCTCTTTACAAGTCACTGTTGAAGTTCACTTTCCAGAAACTTGTTCAAGGAATTTGTATGCATAAATTATCTGATTTGAATTGCTTGTAGTTCTCATTTGAAAGTTTTTTAAAACACAAAGGAGCTTCCAGAAGTATACTCACTTGATCTTAATGTACTATTTTTCCCTACTATTAGGAGCATTTTTTTCTTTGGATTTTTGCTACCTAACAAGGTTTTAATCAGACACCCATCCTGAACTGGTCATAAGCTTGTGTGCGTTTTACTTGCATCCTGAATGTGTTTAGTTTTGACTTACTAAGTACTCATTTTTCTTCTTAGACTATGGTTTTTTATCCTATCTAAGGTTTATCATAATAAAGTTTTGTGAGTTCTACTCCTTATTGTGAAGAAATATGAGATTGGATAAGAACATCTGATACGAAGTGAATGGCTGAGAATTTTATCAAAAATATGAGTAGATATTATTAATAGATAATGAGGCACGAAGTGAATAATCAAGAATCTTTTTAAAGATGTGAGCTGATATTATTAACACAAAATTTGATTTTAGCTCAAATGTGATAGCGTATTTTAGGGAAACCCAAAAATTTGAGTAACTTCCAGTTAAACCCTTTGACCAACAATTCACGTAAACGAACTTTCATTTTTTAAGGTGATAATTCAAATTAGAGTTTAGTCAAAACTTGAGTGAAAATTTTATATCGATTTTACCCTTTATGACTAGTTAGTAGGCACAAAATCATGCATAAGATTCCTACAAAATAGAACACTTAAATCTTTGATCTACAAAATGGTAAGCTTGACCCATAATCTAATCGATGTTCTGCATTAACATATATAAGCTTGATATAACTTAAAATTATGAGTAAATTAAATTGCTTCAATACAACTGGGTACACTTGGATAAAGAACAACTGGAAACCATAAAGACATTGTATTGGATTCAAATTGTAAAAATGTGCACTCCAGCAAGATTCAGGAAACCTTCTCCCTACATGTGCACTCATCTGAAACCACATAATTAAATCATAAACAAGACCTCGGAAGAGGGTAAGGAAACTACCACAAAAGCAAAATTGGCATATATAAATCAACAACACAAATAGTAATGGAAGGCTCAAAGAGCCAAATAAGAAACGATGGATACATTGAGTGAAATATAAACACATAGAAACTTCACGAAACAAAGTTGTTAAGCTTCAACTTATACAAAGTCCTAACATGCATTGCATTCCTGAGGACTTGAGAGTGAGTGAAGTGGAATTTCTCGTTTGGAATTGCTTTTTGAGAATACCACTTCATACAACTAAAACTGTTTTTTTTTTTTTTTTTTTTTTAAGGAACATACAACTAGAACTGTTAATGTTTTATAATTCAAGTCTTGAAAGACTTTCTTGAGGGTTATCCTCCTCAGACTCATCATCAAATCTCTTTCCGCTAGTCCATAATACACTTTGCAAATCAGCTCCTCCTTCATCACTCCGCCAATTAAAAACTTCCACACTTCACAGTCGACAAACATCAAAGTTCCTATCAAGAAATCATCTACAGCCATGATGAATAATCATTTGATCTAAAATCACTCGATACTCGACTGAGTGTAGCGTGTACCCTC
This sequence comes from Malus fusca, assembly GCA_035220775.1. Classification (NCBI taxonomy): domain Eukaryota; kingdom Viridiplantae; phylum Streptophyta; class Magnoliopsida; order Rosales; family Rosaceae; genus Malus; species Malus fusca. The sequence continues at coordinate 12,744,314 of CM069061.1, read as the reverse complement.
CTCACAAGAATGTGATAAGATGACTAACTTTTTCCACTCTCCACCATCTCAATACGCCACGGGTTAGGATGTCTCTCGATAATATCTTTGAAGATGTGTAGTTTGAGTGAACGCTCAAGCACCAGAGCATCTATATGCGGAATAAATTTGAAGCCAACGTGTTGGTTAGTCATACATGTCCAAATGCTCACATAAGTAGAACAACCCCATGAGGTATAGTTAAAGCATGTAACCAGTTCATCATGTTTGCTTGCACATGCTCAATTGCATTTATTGTATACTATCACGAATCCATGCGCAAGGTTATCTGAAAACATATGGATGTTGTGAGCAAATATAGTTTAATGTCACGGAAAGTAAACAGCACTCCAACAGTTGGCTCCTAGGTTTTTGTATGACAAAGGAGATTTATTATCATAAACATCTTAATACGCAGAGATACTTGGCTTATAAACGAACCCTTTGAAGAAGAGACAGCCTGAGAAATTATACTCGAAACATTTTTTTGTGGCAGCTTTGAGAAATCCAAGTACATGTCCCTTTTAGGGTACACTTTGCAAACCAGTTCCTTCATTACTTCACCAATTAAAAACTTTTCCTCCACACTTAATAATCGATGAACATCAAAATTCCCATCGAAAAAGCAAAGAGTCTTATCTACAGACACAAAGTCCACAAATCTCATTGCATGTAAGACATAATAATTATCATATCCAAAGTCACTCGATATAAATTCAATCAATGTATCACATACCCTCCTCTCAAGAATGTGAGAGAATGTCCAACTTTTCTCAGTCTCCACCATCTCAACACACCATGGGTGATGATGTCTTTCCAATAATATCTTAGTATATATAGAATGATTTTGGATCGGATGATTATTATGTATCACAAGCAATGAGATTTGTGAATGTCGGGTTGCGGATAAGACTCTTTGGTAACTTTGATGTTCATCGATTGCGAAGTGTGGAGTAGAAGTTTTTAATTGGCAAAGTAATGAAGGAGGAACTAGTTTGCAAAGTGTACCCTAAAGGGAGATTCTATCTCTCAAAGCCGCCACAAAAAGCGTTTCTAGTACACTTTCTTGGGCCGTCTATTCTTCAATGAGTTCATTGTATAATCTTTGACATATTAAGATATCTATGATAACAAATATCCTTTCTGTCATACAAAACCTACAAGCCAATTGTTGAAGTGCATAAAGTTGTTCACTTGTCGAATGGACTCACGGTATAGTAGATAATATATGCGGTTGGGCCTGTGCAAGCAACTTGGCGAAGCCCATTACCTCCTTGTTGAACCCTATTGCATGCTTTAACTATACATTGTGGGTTATTCTATCTATGTTAGCATTTGGGCTCGTATGACTAACCAACCTGCTGATTTCAAATTTGTTCCCTCATATAGATGATTTGGTGATCTGAGGGTTCACTCAAACTACAAATCTTCGAAGATAATAAGAGGGTCTCATTATTAGTCTGAATCCAGAATCTGCCTCCATCATGATATAATAAGGCCTTATGATAAGAATAAGGATAGTTCCTTTATAACTGAAAAAATCTCAATACAGGACATGTTATTGTGCATGCCTGTTATTTCCTTACACGAACAGAAGATAGCAATTCGAACTATAACCACAACTTAAGGTTTTATATTTAGCAGTGAATAGAACACGAATACATCCTCATAAGAGGGCAAGGAAACTACCGCAAAAACGAAACTGGCATGTATAAATCAACAACACAAATAATACCTGAATGCCAACATGACTGTTGAGATAAAAGCTGAACTCCCTCGGATGACAAATCTGGGTGTTAGCAACAGTGCCTGACAAGGTAATGATAGTTAAAGCACAAAATGAAAAAAAATCAAATTTACAATATCTCAATGCGCAAAACGTAAAAGCTTCAAATGCACTATATCTTAATGCATCTAAAATTTGTAACATGGTTGAAAATTGCCACTCTTATCAGTCTGTACCACAACAAAAGCAACTGGTTGCAGATATCCCTCCTGCATCGATTGACAAGCCAAATGTTAGCAGAGCGTTGTGTCATTTTTCTTGACAAATGTTAGCATAGCATAATGTCATTTTTCTTGACCACAGCAAAAACAATTCTTACATGAAGAGGATAATTCTCTCTGGTTTTCGGCCAGTTTCTTGTCAAAATGCTCCGAAATGCTCCCTAGCACAATGAATTTACGAGTGAACTTACATCGGCAATTACCGGACTGCTGTCCTTCCCAAGTTGAGGATGGGTAACATCCGCACCAAAGATGATTGTGGGAATGTCACTAACTAGAGGAATCCTCCTTTGAATGGAAACAGTGTTCCTTCCACTAACCTACAACAGTTTTACATGTGTCAATATTTCAATGCTCCGAAAATGGACAGTTGGATACATGGGAGGGTTAGCAAAGTAATGACGCATAAGAAGTTCATGACCACTTACCCTATCTCTTGGAATGCGTTTTTAGCTTGATGATGTGCCACCATGTTTAGCCTTTTGTGACTTTCTTCCCCTGAATTCTTTGTCATTCCTCGTGCATAGTTGTCGTCACCACAGCTTGATTGTCATCGTCAAATGATGAGTTATCATACCCTTGTTGTGCCATTATGGTTTGGTAATTTAGAAGGATAATTTGAGGGTTTGAAGGATGTATGCAAAAAATAGGATGAATGTGAAAGAGATAGAGACATATGTGAACATGAATTTTTCCTGAAATGAAATAGACAAGAACAACGTGCACAAAATAATATTTGTATTTGATGATTTTGGGTTACAATCTCTCTCAAATTTGATCCTCTGATTCGATCTCCGTAAGGTGTTGATTTGTGGATGTGCGATTGATCCAAAGGGTCGTTGGGCTTGATCTAAGGATGAACGTTCTTCAAGGGCCGTGGGCTTGATCTTGAAGGTGGATTTGAGCAGATCTTTAAGGAGCCGTTGGGGCTTGATCTTGAGGATGAGCGTTTCTTCAAGGGTCGTTGAGGCTTGATCTTGAATAACGGTGATGAACGGATCTTCAAGGGGTTTTTGGGCTTGATCTTGAAGAACAGTGATGAACGGATCTTCAAGGGCTTTTGGGCTTGATCTTGAAGAACAATGATTGACGGATCTTCAAGGGCTTTTGGGTTTGATCTTGAATAACGATGATGAACAGACTTTCAAGGGCTTTTGGGCTTTGATCTTGAATGACGGTTGGATGTGTGGATTTGTCGACGTTGTTGATCTAAAGGGTCGTTGGGGCTTGATCTTAGGATGAACGGATGATGAACGATGAACACTTTCTTCAATGGCCGTCGGGGCTTGATCTTGAGTTGGTGGAAGTTCTTCAAGGGGCCGTCGGGGCTTGAGCTTGATGAACAGCAGATGAGCAGATCTTCAAGGGGCTTTTAGGGCTTGAGCTTGATGAACAGTTGATGAACGGATTCGTTGATGTTGTCGATCCAAAGGGGCCATTGGGGCTTGTTCCTTGAGGATGAACAGTTGATGAACGATGAACACTTTCTTCAAGGGGGCCGTTGGGGCTTGGGCTTGAAGGCGGATTTGGCGAAGAACGAAGAGAGTTTTCTCGATCATTCGGAATTTTGCTTGAGAGCTTTAGAGTTTCAAAGCTTCAAGGTTTTGGTATAATATCCATCGGTTCCATGAAATGAATGAAATTGGCTTCTATTTATAGAATTTTCCAAGGCTTAATTTTGAATATAATATTCCAGATGAAATAAGTTGTTTTTGCCAGGTGTTGACACGTGTCCTGTTTGATGACTTTTCTGACTTATTTCAATTTTTCGTCGAGTCACACGCTACGTGTAAAATTTATGTGACACGTGAACGTTGAAATTCTAATTATTGATCAACATTTATTTCCCCGAAATTTCGATGTCTACAAATGCCCCCACTTCAAGGCGCGTCGTATACATGTGCTTGTCATGTGTAGGAGATGCGTTTTGAAGTCCCTTAATGTAGATGTCGATCCAAGGGCGATCGAGGCTTGATCTTGAATTGGGCTGAAAGTTTCTTCAAGGGCCGTTAAGGCTTGTTCTTGAACTTTGTTTGAAATTTCTTCAAGGGCCGTCGAGGCTTGATCTTAAAGGTTGAAATTGGACCACAAAGAGCTTCATGTGGTAGATGATCTTTGGCTTTGGTAGTGAATGAATTGTCACGTATTTGTTTTTGCGCTTGTTGACTTTCCACAGCTTTGATCTTGAACTGGGTTGGAGGATTTTCTGGATTCCTCCAATTGTTGACTTTCCATAGCTTTGATCTTGAACTGGGCTAGGGAACTTCTTAGCAAGGAAAATGAGACTTGATTGGTGGTGGTGATTTGATGGCCTTGTACGACGAGGCTTTGCTCTTTGGCGACTGATGCGTCAATATGTTGTTGAAGTTTCGCGAGCTCTTGGTTTCAACTCAGACTCATTCTGCTGGGTTAATTGAGTCTGCAGGCAGTATTCTTCTCTGCTTGTTTCTTCTGCACGACAGGTAGGCACGAGGTAGAGGTGATGGTCTGTTTCTTTGTTCAATTTGTCCAAGTGCCGACCGATTGCTTTCTTTTTCCTTGTCTCGCAGGCAAGAGCAAAGGTAAAGGAAAAGCATGCCATGATCTTTCCACAGGTTTATTCTTGAACTGGGCTGGGGAACTTCTTAGCAAGGAAAATGAGACTTGATCTTGAAGATGAATTAGCACGTTGTCTCCACATGCTTCAAGGTATCATTTTCACTTGCCTTATCTGTTCACCAGGCAGATGTGGCATCTTCTTCGGAAGTACATCAGCAGTTGAAGATGGGCACTCGAGAGCAATGCTAGGTAAGCAATCAGGAAGGAGTTCCAGGCAGTCGGTTCTTAGATCGGAAGATTGACACCAAGTGCTGGCTGATTGCTAGCTTTCTCCTTGTCACAAAGACAAGGAAAAGGACAGGGAGAAAGCATGATATGAGATACTCTTGCTTTCCACCTTCATGATATGAAATATTTTTGCTCTTGATGACTTGCAGAGGTACCCCAAGGGATAAGGAACATTGAATGACTCGAGAGGCTTCGTTGGGAATGCATTTTCGGAGATGAAGAGAGGTTGAGTATGTCTGTCTTGTTGTGAAGGTTGACATTTATAGGGATTTCTTCATAACTGGTAGCGGCACTATTCTTTTACTCGTGTCGGCAACCGTTGGATGATTAAACAGTATGGCTTCACGTGCTTTCTTCTTCATAAAAAATCTTTGACAAATTGCCCGTAATTTCCGCAAAGTTGAGTGTGCATGTGACAGGTGCTGACGAGGCTGAAAAAGATTGGTGCCTCTTCGATATCTGAGATCGGCGCTTCGACAAATTATCCGTGATTTTCGCAAAGCTGAGTGTGCATGTGACAGGTGATGACACGTCTGAAAAAGCAAGTGCCTCTTCGATTTCTGAGATCGGCCCGTGGTTTTTTAGCATCCCAGCTTATGAGAAAGCAGGCGTCTCTTTGATCTCTGAGCTTGCCCTTTCGATTTCTGAACTCGCCCCTTCGATTTATGAAGCTCCGTCGAGTGCTGATTTTTATAGAGGCACGCATTACGTTCCGAAGCACACTTGAATTTCCACCTGTAGAAGCTCCCTTCTTGCACTTCTAAGATCTTGATTTGTCCGACCTCTTTTTTTTTTTTCACACCTTCGAAAATGTCTTGCCCTTCTGACCGTCGTCTTAACTTGAATGTCAGGGAAGATACTGACATATCTTCTCCAAACAACATTTGGCAGCCGTCCTTCGTATCTCCCAATTGTCCTCTTACAGTTGGGGATTCTATGATGATGAACAATACAACCGCTTCGGTGGTGGCCAGAAATCTTCTCACTCCTAGAGACACTAGGATACTTTACAGGCGGTCCGACGAGCTGGCTGTTCAGGACTCTCTGGCATACAGCGTCCGATGTGCAGGCTCAGTTTCAAACATGGGCCAATGCCTTCTTGCTCGATCTCGTCAGGTTGAGTCGTTGATGGCTGAGGTGGCCAGTCTTCGGCAAAAGGTCAGAGTGCTTAGGCACGAGAATAAAGAGTTGCACATGCTCGCAACTAATTACTCAACAAGCATGAAGATGAAGCTTGACCAGCTGCAGGAGTCCGAAGTTCGGATTCAGAGTGATCATCAGAGGTTTATGGCGTTACTCCAGAGGCAACTTCTGCCTTCGTCTTTTGGCGCTTCACCAAGTGTTGAGGCTCCGGATAATCAATCTCTGGTGCTTCGTCTTTCTGGAGATCCGCCGAGTACTGAGGCGCCACCTGATCAACCTTTGTAAGGGCTCATTCCTGTTTTTTTTTTTTTTTTTTTTTTTTAACTTATGTAAGATGTACATTTCTGTAAATTTTCAGAGAAATCAATAAATTTCATTCACTGTCTAGATATATATATATATATTGTCGGTGCGCTTGGCACCATCATTATTTTTTCTTCTTTTTGCCAATTCGCATGTCTCCTTTTTTGCTTTCTGCACGCCATTATCCCTTAACAAATGATGGCTATCATTTTTCATTTTTTAATTTTTAATTTTTTTTTATTATTTCTTTTGAATGGTGCCTGATGCACCGAAACCTTTATATATATATATATATATATATTTTTCATATGGTGCAATCCGCACCATCCCACCTCCCTACTTTCTTTTGCTCATTCTTTTCAAAATGGGCTGATGGTGATGATCATTTATAATTTATTTTTTTCACATGGTGCGATGCACCATTCCTGAAACCTTTATACTTTTTTTTTTTCGGCCAACAACTTCTCTTTCTTTTCTATATATCCCTACATGGTGTTTGGCGATGGGCAGAAGATGGAGCAGAGGGAGGATGCAGAGTACAAAGGGGTCTTAGCGGAGCTGGAGCAGCGGCTGCACTTCACGCGCTTCTTGCTGCTTCGTCGCTGCATGAAAGCCACGATACGCTTCTGCATGAGATGAAAGGCAGATGAGCTTGGAGCTGCTCGTTGGGGAAGAAGTCGAACTGCTGCTACTGTCGTCCTTGTTGCTTGAAGACGGTGAGGACTTGGGAGAGCTGGAGTTGAGCTTGGAGGTGGTGTCAATCTGGAGTTTGAGCTCAGTGGCGGAGACGATATATGCGGCGAGATCCAGACGAAGACGACGCGGACGAATCCGAGAAGTACTCAGCCAATGATGAGGACGGGGCCACCATGTCTCAGAGAGAGAGAATGCTGGAATATCTGAGCAACAGTATAAAACCGACTCATCCTTCAGCTCCGAGGTTGCTGCTGCAGATCCTGGTGTTTTCTGCGGAGGTCAAGTTTAAAGCAATTGCGATGGTGTCAATCATGACATTGAGGAGGAGGAAGACGACTTGTGGATGCACTCCCAAGTCTTGAGGTAGTCAACTTAAGCTTCAATCATCTCATCGGCTGCTTCCCACAACCCTCTTCAGAGCCGCCACCGTCGTCATCGACCTCATTGAAGATCGAGATCAACTCCTCCGTTTTCACGACGAGTTCACGAGCCCACCAACGAGGATCACTCTCAACACCACCTGTGGGAATTTCTTCACCTGCACTTTCACAGGCCAATGTGCCGGAGTCCAGAAGCTTGCCATAAATGTCACTTTGCTCCGCTCGACTTTCACCACTGGCCTATGTTCCAGCACTGGCTGCATCACTACGACTCCTCCTTCGTTTCAGCCAAGAACAGCATGCCAGATCTGGTTGACGGACTCCGCGTTTTTCGGGACCTTGACGGTGGAGGGAGATCGGGAGTAGACAGTCAACGAGGTGACAGATGGGAAGGCGTCACGGAGGCGCTAGGCGAGGAAGAGCGAGGTGTAGAAATCTTAAGAATGGAGATGGAGAAGTTTGGTTTGGGTATAGACTTCGAGAGAGAACTGGGCCTGGGCTGGTGCCTTTTGTTGTTGTTGGGCCTAGATATATATATATATATATCCTCTTTTTTTTTTTTTTTTTTTTGTATCTTTTTTTTTTTTTTTTTTTTTTTTTTTTTGTAAATACATAATAACATATGTATTCATTTTTTTTTCTTCGAAGAAACTGTAATTTAATTTTGTACAAAGAAACTTGCAATTTTTTTTAATAAAATTGACCTTCATCAATGAAGCTGCCTACGTACCCTTCCAAAGAAAGAGATCAAGTCAAAACGTAGTTCAAATGAACGATGGGTCGCTTTTGGCGGTGATTTTGATGATGATTTTAATGATGGTTTTGATGGTGATTTTGATGATGGTTTTGATGGTGATCTTAATAATGGTTTTGATGGTGATCTTGATGATGATTTTGCCATGCACAGTTTATGCTCTTGTGGGCCAGGAGCTTTGTGCCATGCAGTTTAGACTCGTGCAGGCGAGGAGCCTTGGTGTCGCCTTTTATGCTCGTGCGGACAAGGAGCGTTGGTGTTGCCTTTTATGCTCGTGCAGACCAGGAGTTTTGTGCCATGCAGTTTAGACTCGTGCGGGCGAGGAAAATTTTTTTTGGTAGATTTGTCAAGCAGTTTTGGAGAGGCGTTCCTCACAATCTTCATAGCAAGGAGCTTTGACCGCGTGATTGAAGAAGTCTTCGGGCAAGAAGTCGCGCATCGTGATGGCAACGGACGATCTTTGTGTCGCAATTTCATCATCTTCAACATGTTCACGTTGCTTTGAAGGTTGACAAGAGCTGCTTTGCCCCATTTTCGATTGGCGGACTTGTGGATGAGACTTATGCTTCTTGTGCAATTTCTTAGGAGTGACTTGAGTCCATCCTTCAACTTTGCTTGTCTTGGAGGATGCCCCCGGAGGTTGAGGTAAAAACTTTGAGTCGGAATAGCCAGAAGTGATGGTGGTATAGTTTGATTTCACCATATCGTCAAGATCTAGCTCGATGATTCCTTTCTGAGCCAGCTTCATGATGAGATCTTTTAGCACGAAGCACTTTTCTGTCGGATGATTGATGAAGCGGTGGAATTTACAGTATCTTGGACTATCGGTACGATTCATCTCTTCCGGCCGTCTGCACTCAGACAAACTGATCACCTTCTTGTCCAACAGGTCATCCAGCATGGTAACCACATCAGAGTCGGGGAATGGATAAGTCTTCTCCTCAAGCTCCTTCAAAATGCGTATACGCATATCTTGATCACGAAAAGCTTCGGTTTGAATCGCATTGCCTCGTGTGGAGATTTTGACGGGAGCTGTGTTGACCGTCATTGTCTCCTTGGTGTTTTTCCACGCAATCTTCTCCACCTTTGGCCTAACAAATTTGTCATTCTTGTAGTCGGCGATTGGTTTTTTCTTCCCATAATGGGCAATGCTTAACTCCATGTCATGGGGGCGAGTGGCCAATTCCTCGAAGGTCCGTGGTTTAATGCCTTGAAGGATGTATTGCAAACCCCATTGCATGCCTTGGATGCACATCTCGATTGAAGAGGTTTCCGAGAGCCTGTCTTTACAGTCGAGGCTTAGAGTGCGCCGTCTGTTGATGTAGTCAATGACTGGCTCGTCCTTCCACTGCTTTGTGCTCGTCAGCTCTAGCATGCTCACAGTGCGGCGGGTGTTGTAGAAGTGGTTGAGGAATTCCCACTCCAATTGCTCCCAGCTGTTGATGGACTCAGGCCCTAGGTCCGTGTACCACTCAAAGGCGTTTCCTTTCAGCGAGCGCACAAACTGCTTGGCTAGGTAGTCCCCTTCGGTCCCTGCGTTGTTGCAAGTTTCGACGAAATGTGCAACGTGCTGCTTTGGGTTTCCTTTTCCATCAAACTGCATGAACTTTGGTGGTTGATAACCCCTTGGCATCTTCAGGGCATCAATCTTCTTGGAGTAGGGCTTCGAGTAGAAGAATGAGGTATGTGAGCTTCCTTCGTACTGTGCCTTAATGGTGTTGGTGATCATCTCCTGCAGCTGCTGGATAGAAAGAGATCTCATGAGTGCCGCTGCTTGGTCTGGCTCCGGCTTCGCATCGATTCTCTCCACCGGAGGCTCCTATTCTTCGCCAGCTCCTCTCTTTAGTGGATCATCCTCTGGGTCGGGGTTCTCATCGTCCTGTGGCTCCAGTCGGCTGACGAGTGCAGCGATTTGCAAGTCTTTTTCTTCAACAATCCGTATTAGCCTTGCCATCGCTTCATTCATTTGAGCCAGCTGTTCTTCAATGAAGGTAATGTCGATGGTCATGACTTGTGCAACCATCATACGCGACACTTCAAGCATCCAGGGTGCTGATGAAGGACCCCGTTGGCCGCTTTGGGATGTCATCTGATATGCCTCAACGACATGCTTCGATGCCCCCAGTGAGGTTAGGTTGATGACGGGCTTGCGTCTTTGATGCTCCACTTGCTCCCTCAGCGGCACCGACTTTGAAATGGTTTGTTGAAGAGTAGTTGTGGCGCTAATGGATGCTCCGTTCATGGTGGAAGTGCTCAGGCTTCTTCCCTTTGTGAGAACGGCTTGTCCTTTGCTTGATGCCATTGATTTTGGAAGTGTGCTTGAATTTTCTTGAACGGAGAATGAGATGAGAGGTAGAGATGGTCCCACTAGGCGTGCCAAATTTGTAAACACGAAAATTTTCCTGAAACAAACGAAAGAGACAAGAACAACGTGCACAAAATAATATTTGTATTTGATGATTTTGGGTTACAATCTCTCTCAAATTTGATCATCTGATTTGATCTCCGTAAGGTGTTTATTTATGGATGTGCGATTGATCCAAAGGGTCGTTGGGCTTGATCTAAGGATGAACGTTCTTCAAGGGCCGTGGGCTTGATCTTGAAGGTGGATTTGAGCGGATCTTCAAGGAGCCGTTGGGGCTTGATCTTGAGGATGAACGTTTCTTCAAGGGTCGTTGAGGCTTGATCTTGAATAACGGTGATGAACGGATCTTCAAAGGGCTTTTGGGCTTGATCTTGAAGAACAGTGATGAACGGATCTTCAAGGGCTTTTGGGCTTGATCTTGAAGAACAATGATTGATGGATCTTCAAGGGTTTTTGGGCTTGATCTTGAATAACGGTGATGAACGGACCTTCGAGGGTTTTTGGGCTTTGATCTTGAAGGACGGTTTGATGTGGATTTTTCGACGTTGTTGATCCAAATGGTCGTTGGGGCTTGATCTTAGGATGAACGGATGATGAACGATGAACACTTTCTTCAAGGGCCGTCGGGGCTTGATCTTGAATTGGTGGAAGTTCTTCAAGTGGCCGTCGGGGCTTGAGCTTGATGAACAGCGGATGAGCGGATCTTCAAGGGGCTTTTGGGGCTTGAGTTTGATGAACAGTTAATGAACGGATTCGTTGATGTTGTCGATCCAAAGGGGCCGTTGGGGCTTATTCCTTGAGGATGAACAGTTGATGAACGATGAACACTTTCTTCAAGGGGGCCGTTGGGGCTTGGGCTTGAAGGCGGATTTGGCGAAGAACGAAGAGAGTTTTCTCGATCATTCGGAATTTGCTTGAGAGCTTTAGAGTTTCAAAGCTTCAAGGTTTTGGTATAATATCCATCGGTTCCATGAAATGAATGAAATTGGCTTCTATTTATAGAATTTTCCAAGGCCTAATTTTGAATATAATATTCCAGATGAAATAAGTCGTTTCTGCCAGGTGTTGACACGTGTCCTGTTTGATGACTTTTCTGACTTATTTCAATTTTTCGTCGAGTCACACGCTACGTGTAAAATTTATGTGACACGTGAACGTTGAAATTCTAATTATTGATCAACATTTATTTCACCGAAATTTCGATGTCTACAACATCATTTTTATAGTGAAAGAATAAAAAAATAGATAACAATCCGACGGATGAGATTGAGATAAGGAAATCTCATCCAATGGTTGCAAGGGGTTGAAATCTTTATCTGGAGCAAAAATATCTGATCATAACATAGGCACGACATAATCCAATAATGTAGCCATGTCACAATTCAATAATGTAGCCATTCTAGTTACTATTTTTGTGAAGAAAAAAATTGGTATCAAAATTTGAGTTTTTTTTATTGAAATGTTCACAAAAATATTTTACGACAACATAATGGTAATCTAATTAAAACAAAAAAGTTAACATAAGCAAAAAATTTCAACTAATCAAATTATCACATAAAATCGTAAAAACCTCAAATTTGGGGATTCTATTCTAATGACTTTCCCATTTGAGGGAATATTATTTTAGGAACACAAAAATTTCCTTTTTAAGTTCCTAAAATCTCAGGAAGGGAGAGAGAGGAGGGGTGGAGTGACCTTCCTCCATCTCCCTACTTTTAGTATATATATGACATGGGTGGTTAGTTGAATTTTTAATTGAATCATTAACAAAAAAATCAACTATCAACCGCATGGTAGTTGGATTCTTTATTATTAAGAAAAAATTAACTATCACATTATGTGTTTTAATTAAAAAAAATCAATCATCAATCACATGGTGATTTATTTGAATACTAAGAAAGAATCAACTATCAATCGTCACATCATGTTTTTTACAAAATAGAAATGATAACAAGACTCTCTCACAGTGAGACTCTCTATGGACTCCCACCACCTCACAGTTTAATAGGATGAATGTGAAAGAGATAAAGACATCATTTTTCTAGTGAGAGGATAAAAAGCTAGATAACAATCCGACGGATGAGATTGAGATAAGAAAATCTCATCATGTGACGACCCGTCCCGAATTAAAATATATTTTACCCTCGAGTGCGTGGAAATGACTATTTTGCCCTCGTGGGCCTTGTGACGTGGATGTACTTATATAGTTTTAAATTATTTTCCTGCCAATGTGATCAATTGTATTCGACGTCACGAGGGTGTTGACGTGAGTTAGGGCCGAATTGGGTTTGTAACGAAAACGTTATGGATGAATAAGTGAGATTGGGTTGGTTTTATTATTATTTGGACCAATCAGATAGGCCCTAAATCCCATAGCCCAATTAGGGCTTGAGACCATTTTAAATTGCCCAATCCGGACACATGCACACACACACGTGCAACCTCACCTTCTCTCCCTTCCCTTCTCGAATTTTCTTTTTTGTCCGTACAACCGAAGACATCACACTCAAACTGAACCAAAACCTCATAGATCGAGTGTAATGTTAGCATTATTGTGCTTCCCTCGACCTCACGAGTCGAGCCGTACCCTTGGTTTGAGGAGAGGACTGGTAGAACTCGAGATATCAAAGCTCCGGCAAGGAGTGCAATTTTCTCCGACGTGATCGCGAACTTTTAGCTAGTTTTGAGACTTAAGGAGGTTTAGCAGGAATTATAAGGAATTTTCCGACTATTTTCCATCAGATTTAGGTATTCAAAGTGTTTCCGGTGACATAGACGGTGGCCAGAAACGGAATTCGGTAAACCACAGGAGAAGAAGCAGAATATTCCGTCAATTTTGACGGAATATACTAACGGTGTTAGGTGAGACGTTTCCAGAGGACGAGCACAATCAGGCGAGACACAGGGGTTACGACCCTACCACATATCAATGAGTGGGCTTTTGGTTTTCAATATATGTATATATGCCTTACGTTTTTCCCAAAAAAAAATTGATTTAAATGATTTTGCGTTTTAGATGCCATGTCAAATGCTTTGTCTTTAGAATATGCATTAGTAGTTATGTATGTTAGTATTTGAAATTGCGGACGCTCAGGTAAGTTCCAGGTGAGTATATGTATTGATGATTGTGAGTTGCATTATGATGGTTATACATAGATGCATTTAGAGCTCATAAACTTGCACCCCGGTGTTAGTGCTCCCTTCCGTGGCCAGGGCACAACTCTTCACGTGATGTTCACCTCCCACACCACACGCTCACCTTGGATCCAAGTTTGGTGCACAGCCCTGTCGTATAGACCACAATAGCTGGTTCCAACTCGTAGGTGACCCGCGATTTATCGCACAACCTTCACGTGATCGTAGCACTTGAGCGTACTTATTACACCTAGCCTTGTCGTACAGACCACACTAGGTGGTTCCGACTAGTGTGCATGCATACTTGATGAGCTATAGGTTCAGCCGTACAGGCCACACTAGGTGGATCCGGCTGACATATCACTTTACATTGATTTACTTCACCTGATTTACTTAATTATTATGCTGAAATATTTGACATGGCATATATCTGGATTTCACTATTTTCGAGTATGGTTTCTTTATATGTACGTATGCTAGTTTCTAGAAAATTATACTGGGTTTACGGCGAGGGGTTATTACTTTTGGAAAGAGAAATGGTTTTGAAAAACTTTGTTTTTTCCCACTCACACTTTCTGTTTTGCGCCCCTCCAGGTTCTAGGTAGGCGTGCTTGTTGGTGGCTTACGAGGAGTCGACAGCGGTTCTGACATACTATAAATAATTTAGGACCACCTATCTGGTATTGTATAATTAGTACTTGACCTGGTGAACTGCACTTAGGTTACCTACACTCTGAATAAGTGTAACTATACTTAAATATCTTCACTCGCACTTATATATTAGTATAGTGTAAATTAGTTAGTTTGGTTTTGTTTACTCACACTTTCATATCACTATCACTTTTGCACCGTACACATGGCTATGTCACCCTCACGTGACGGCCATCACGCATCAATTTGGGTCGGGGTGTGTCAGTTTGGTATCACAGCCTAGGTTTGGCAATCCTGCATATTTTATGAGTATTCTCATTATTTTGGTGTCGTTCGTCAGAACCATGCCGCCTTGTAGAGAGCCATGTACTTTTGCTGAGTTTAGTTTCCCCGATATTACTCAACTTGGGGTAGTAATTGCCAATGCTATTCAGTCTTCGCTTCGTCCTCCCCAGAGGACTCCCCTAGAGATTGTGTATAATCTAAAGTTGAATAATTTTGTGGGTACTGAGGGGCCTGAGGGAGCCGAGTGTTAGCTCAATCATATCGAGAAAACTTTTCGATTGATGCAGAGATAGGGAAATCCTCCTGAGGATAGATGGGTCGAGATGACCACTTGGTTTTTGGGTAAAGAGCCTACATCCTGGTGGAGGCAAGAATATTTTCAGTTGTCACCAGAGGAAGCTGCAGATTGAGAGATTTTTAAGCAATTATTCCAGAAGAGATTTGTACCTCTAGAGTACATAGATTGTAAGAAGCAAGAATTCACGCACTTAAAGCAAGGAAATATGTCAGCTAATGAGTATTATCGGAAGTTCACTGATTTATCTCGTTATTGCCCTGAGATTGCTGCAAATCCTGCAGAGATGCTTCGTCGTTTTAGATTTGGTACTAGAAAGAAGTGGTGTTTCCATGACAACCACGACTCTATGTGCTACATGTAAGGAGTTTTATGAGATTTTACTACGAATTGAGGATTCTGAAAATATGCCCAGTGACAGCAAGGAAGAGGAAGAAAAAGATAATAACCAGAAGAAAAATAATAATAAAGATAAGGGCCAGTCATCACAGGGACCTCACAAGACGTAAAGTTTTAAGAGAAGTGGTACTAGTTCCAGTTCTTCCAGTGGGGGTTTGAGTTCTACTGTGCCGATGAGAGGTGGCTGGTTTTCAGGTGGTTCTAGGTTCCAGAGACAGAGGGATTCTAGTAGCGCAGGTGCTCCCTTGTGCCGAGGTAGCAGTGGATGCTTCACTTGTGGCCAGATGGACATCGGGTTATTCAGTGCCCACAAAACCAACAGAAGCCTCGGCCACCTTCCTTACCACCACCAATTCTGATTCAGCAGGTTCCAAGGCCTAGTGGTTATACCCAGACGGATCACGGGGGTGCTTATCATTATCAGGGTGATATAGCTCCATATTCTAGAGGACAATATCAGTATCCACACGATCCGTATCATCATAGTGGCTATGCTCAGTATCCAGGAGGTTATACGCCATATCTGCCATATTCAGTTGGTGGATCACAGTGGTATCCCGATGGACAGTCCTAGAACATGGAGGTTGTTTCTAGTAGTGCAGGGTCATCGAGACAACCTAATCAACCTGGTCAGGGACGTGGAAATCAAGCTAATAGGGGTTGTGGAGGACAACAGCAGGCACAGGGTCGTATTCACCATATTATGTTGCAAGATGCTCAGAACAACCCTGAATTGATTATGGGTACATTGAATAGTCTTGGCCATTTTGCTAGAGTATTAATTGATTGTGGTGTTACACACTTTGTTATTTCTCATACGTTTGCTCAGACGACGCAACCTCATCCCACACCTCTCGGATATGAGTTAGAGTTTTCAATGTCTACAGGTGAGACATGTTATGTTAGCTGGGTGTATCCAGGATGTCCCGTGTTGGTGGAGGATGTCATTATGCCAGCTGATCTCGTTCCGTTATCGTTGATTTTGATGTTATTTTGGGCATAGATTGGCTACATTACAATCGTGCCAAGATGGATTGTTACGGGAAGACAGTCACTTTCCATCGTCCGGGCTTGCCTATGGTCACATTCATGCGTGAGCATAGTGGAGTGAGACACGGCGTTATTTCTGCCGTGAAGGCTAAAAGGTTATTGAGGAAAGGCTGTCAGGGGTATTTGGCTCACGTGGTATTAAATGTAGATACTCCTATCAGTGTGGAGGATGTATGAGTAGTAAGGCATTTCCCTGACGTATTTCCTGATGATTTACCTGGACTACCACCAGACCGAGAAGTGGAGTTCACTATCGATTTACTTCCAGGTACAGATCTTATTTCTTTAACTCCTTATCGAATGTCTCCTGCTGAATTGCTGGAATTGAAAATTAAGTTACAGGAATTGGTTGATAAGGGTTTCATTCAGCCTAGTGCTTCACCTTGGGGAGCTCCAGTTTTATTTGCACGGAAGAAAGACGGAACTTTGAGGTTGTGTATTGATTATCGACACCTGAATCGGTTAATGATTAAAAACCGTTATCCGTTGCCACGTATAGATGATTTATTTGACCAGCTTCAACACGCATGCGTGTTTTCTAAGATTGATTTGAGGTCTGGTTATTCTCAATTAAAGAACAGAAATTAAGATGTTCCTAAGACGGCTTTTGGGACTCGATATGGTCATTATGAGTTTCTTGTGATGCCATTCGGGTTAACTAATGCACCTGCAACTTTTATGGACTTGATGAATCGAGTATTCAAGCCATATCTTGACAGGTTTGTCATTGTATTTATTGACGATATTTTGGTGTATTCTAAGTCTAAGGTAGAATATGTACGAAATCTCACTTTGGTGTTTAAGAAATTAAGGGAAAACCAATTATATGCTAAGTTTAGCAAATGCCAATTTTGGTTAGATCAAGTAGCATTTTTGGGGCATGTCATATTAGCTCAAGGTATTCAAGTGGATCCACAGAAGGTAGTGGCTGTAGAGAATTGGGAGTAGCCACGAACTGTCACAAAGGTATGGAGTTTCCTTGGCCTAGTAGGTTATTATAGACGGTTTGTTAAAGATTTCTCAACCATAGCATTACCACTAACGAGGTTGACTAGAAAAGATGTTACATTTGAGTGGGATGATAATTGTGAGCAGAGTTTCCAGTAACTAAAGTATTGTCTCACTCACTCACCTGTTTTGGCGCTTCCAAACGACAGTGGTAATTTTGAAATTTACAGTGATGCTTCTTTGCATGGTTTGGGTTATGTGTTGATGCAGCATGGTAGGGTGATTGCTTATGGTTCGTGACAGTTAAAGCCTCATGAGATGAATTATCCTACTTATGATCTTGAGTTAGCAGCCATTGTATTTACCTTGAAGATTTGGAGACATTATCTTTATGGAGAAAAATGTAAGATTTTCATGGATCATAAAAGTCTTCAGTATCTTTTCACCCAGAAAGATCTTAATATTTGCCAACGGAGGTGGATAGAATTGCTCAGCGATTATGATTGCACGATTAAGTATCACCCTGGTCATGCAAATGTGGTGGCAGACGCGCTTAGTAGGAAATCTCAAGGCCGACTTAATGCCTTATATGCTTGTCGTGTTCCCTTTCTCACAGATTTGAGATCCATTGGAGTGAAGTTAGGGGTGGAAGATCGGGAAGAAGCTTTACTTGCTAGTTTCCAGGTCAGACCAATTTTAATTGATCGTGTGCTCGAGGCTCAGGTGAATAATGAGGAATCCCAGAAGTTAATTCAGGCAGTATCATGGGGGAAAAAGAAAGATCTCAGAATTCAGAAGTCTGATGGTATGCTTATGCAGGAGAAATGAATGTACGTGCGAATAATGTAGAATTAAAGAAAGATATCCTTGATGAAGCGCATATATCGGCCTATGCGATGCATCCTGGGAGTACCAAGATATATCACACTATTCGACCTTTTTACTACTAGCATGGCATGAAAAGAGAGATTGCTGAATATGTGATTTTATGTGTAATTTTCCAGCAAGTCAAAGTTGAGAGAAAAAAACCTTTTGGATTGATGCAACCACTTCCTATTCCCCAGTGGAAATGGGAAAATATTACCATGGATTTCGTGTACAAGCTTCCTTATACACGAAATGGTTACGATGGCATTTGGGTGATAGTGGATTGGCTTACTAAATCAGCACACTTTATTCCAGTAAGGGAGAAATAGTCTTTAAGCCGATTAGCCGAGTTATTTATATCAGGGATTGTTAATTACCACTGGGTTTCGGTTAGTATTATTTATGATCAAGATCCTAGGTTCACTTCTAAGTTTTGGGTGGCATTTCAAGAAGCTCTTGGTTCGAGGTTGCTTTATAGTACAGCATATCATCCACAGACAGATAGACAATCCGAGATGACTATCCAGACATTAGAAGATATGTTGAGATCTTCGGTACTGCAGTTTGGCGACTCTTGGCATAAACGTTTGGATTTGGTGGAGTTTGCCTGCAATAACAGCTACCATTCTAGCATCGGGATGTCACCTTTCGAGGCACTATATGGTAGATCCTGTCGTACTCCTCTATGTTGGTCAGAAGTTGGTGAGAGGGTATTAGTGGGCCTTGAGATTGTTGATGAGACTACTCGGAATATCCAGGTAATTAAATCTAACCTGAAAGCATCCCAAGATCGACAGCAGAGCCTTGCCGATAAACACGCCACTGATAGAGTCTATAAAGTTGGAGATTGGGTATTTTTGAAGATATCTCCGTGGAAAGGCATTGTGCGGTTCAGTAAGAAAGGTAAGTTAAGTCCTCGCTATATTAGACCGTACCAGATCACCGAGCAAGTCGGTGAAGTCACCTACTGACTTGAGTTACCTCCAGAATTATCATGGGTGCACGATGTTTTTCATGTTTATATGCTTCGTCATTATGTCTCTGATCCATCACATGTGATACCTCCTCAGCCACTAGAAATTAATCCAGACTTGACATATGATGAGGAACCAGTGACGATCTTAGACTTGAAGGATAAGGTTCTGAGGAACAAAATTATGCGCATGGTGAAAGTTTTATGGATGAACCACTCAATGGAGGAGGCTACTTGGGAGACGGATCATCGTATGCGAGATTTATATCCATGTTTATTTTATGGATATTGATTGTTGTATGCTAGCGTACAGAAATTTCGGGGACGAAATTTTATTAAGAGGGCTAGGTTGTGACGACCCGTCCCGAATTAAAATATATTTTATCCTCGAGTGCGTGGAAATGACTATTTTGCCCTCGTGGGCCTTGTGACGTGGATGTACTTATATAGTTTTAAATTATTTTCCTGCCAATGTGATCAATTGTATTTGACATCACGAGGGTGTTGACGCGAGTTAGGGCCGAATTGGGTTTGTATTGAAAACGTTACGGATGAATAAGTGAGATTGGGTTGGTTTTATTATTATATGGACCAATCAGATAGGCCCTAAATCCCATAGCCCAATTAGGGCTTGAGACCATTTTAAATTGCCCAATCCGGACACATGCACACACACACGTGCAACTTCACATTCTCTCCCTTCCCTTCTCGAATTTTCTTCTTTATCCGTACAACCGAAGACATCATACTCAAACTGAACCAAAACCTCACAGATCGAGTGTAAGGTTAGCATTATTGTGCTTCCCTCGACCTCACGAGTCGAGCCGTACCCTTGGTTTGAGGAAATAACTGGTAGAACTCGAGATACCCAAGCTCCGGCAAGGAGTGCAATTTTCTCCGAAGTGAACGCGAAGGTTTTAGCTAGTTTTGAGACTTAAGAAGGTTTAGTCGAAATTACGAGGAATTTTTCGACTATTTTCCGTCAGATTTAGGTCTTTAAAGTGTTTCCGGTGACACAGACGGCGGCCGGCGACGGAATTCGGTGAACCACCAGAGAAGAAGCAAAATATTCCGTCAATTTTGATGGAATATACTAACGGCGTCAAGTGAGACGTTTATGGAGGACGAGCGCAGTCAGGCGAGACACGGGGGTTACGACCCTGCCACATATGAGTGAGTGGACTTTTGGTTTTCAATATATGTATATATACCTTACGTTTTTCCCAGAAAAAAAAATTGATTTAAATGATTTTGCGTTTTAGATGCCATGTCAAATGCTTTGTATTTTAGAATATGCATTAGTAGTTATGTATGTTAGTATTTGACGTTGCGGACGCTCAGGTAAGTTCCAGGTGAGTATATGTATTGATGATTGTGAGTTGCATTATGATGGTTATACATAGATGCATTTAGAGCTCATAATCCTGCACCCCGGTGTTAGTGCTCTCGCCCGTTGCCAGGGCACAATCTTCACATGATGTTTACCTCCCGCACCGCACGCTCACCTTGGATCCAAGTTTGGTGCACAGCCTTGTCGTACATACCACAATAGGTGGTTTCGACTCATAAGTGACCCGCGATTTATCGCACAACCTTCATGTGATCGTAGCACTTGAGCGTACTTATTACACCTAGCCCTGTCGTATAGACCACACTAGGTGGTTCCAACTCGTGTGCAGGCATACTTGACGAGCTATAGGTTCAGCCGTACATGCCACACTAGGTGGATCCGGCTGACATATCACTTTACATTGATTTACTTCACCTGGTTTACTTAATTATTATGCTGAGATATTTGACATGGCATATATCTGGATTTCACTATTTTCGAGTATGGTTTATGTATATGTACGTATGCTAGTTTCTGGAAAATTATACGGTTTTACGGCGATGGGTTATTACTTTTGGAAAGAGAAATGGTTTTGAAAAGCTTTGTTTTTGCCTACTCACACTTTCTGTTTTGCACCCCTCCAGGTTCTAGGTAAGCGTGCTTGTTGGTGGCTTACGAGGAGTCGAAGGCAGTTCTGACAGACTATATATAATGTAGGACCACCTCTCTGGTATTGTATAATTAGTACTTGACCTGCTAGACTGCACTTAGGTTACCTACGCTCTGAATAAGTGTAACTATACTTAAATATCTTCACTCGCACTTATATATTAGTATAGTGTATTTTAGTTAGTTTGGTTTTGTTTACTCACACTTTCATATCACTATCACTTCTGCACCGCGCACATGGCTACGTCACCCTCACGTGACGACCAGCACTCCTCGATTGAGGTCGGGGTGTGTCAGTTTTGTAACATCCCACATCACCAAGGGGTGTGGATCCTGTAAGCCTTATATGTATATTCTCATCTCTACCTAGCATGAGGCTTTTTGGGAGATCACTAGCTTCTGGTTCCATCAGAACTCCGAAGTTAAGCGAGTTCGCACGAGAGCAATCCCATGATGGGTGACCCACTGGGAAGTTCTCGTGTGAGTTCCCAGAAACAAAACCGTGAGGGCGTGGTCGGGGACCAAAGCGGACAATATCGTGCTACGGCGGAGTCAAACTCGGGATGTGGTGGGGGCCCGGGCCGGGATGTGACACATCCAATTGTTGCAAAAAGTTGAAATCTTATCTGGACCAAAAAATAGATGATCATGACATAATCCAATAATGGAGCCATGTCGTACGCATGACATAATCCAATAATATAGCCATTCTAGTTACAATTTTTGTGAAAAATAAATGAATAAATAATAAAAAATTGGTATTAGAATTAGAATTTTTTTTTTTATCAAAATGTTCACAAAAATATTTTACAACAAAGTAATGTTAATCTAATTAAAAGAAAGTTAACATAAACAAAAAATTTGCAACTAATCAAATTATCACACAAAATCGTAAAAAAACCTCAAATTTAAGGAATTCTATTATAAGGACTCTTCCATTGGAAGCAATATTCTTTTAGGAACACAAAACAAATTCCTTTAAGTCCCTAAATGAGTAGTTTGAATAAAAAAATCAACCATTAATCGCATGGTGATTGGATTCCTTATTGGGAAATTAAGAAAAAATCAACTATAACGGTCATATCATGTGTTTTATAAAATATGATTTAACAATATAATTTTTTTTAAGAGAATTGTTATTAGCACTCCAAAAATCTCATTTGGCACTCCAAACTTTCCATAATTAGAAAGAAAAATACACTTGTGGGGAGTGTAAAATGAGATTTTTGGAGTACTAATAACAATTCCCTTTTTTAATATATTGAGAGAAACTATGGTACAACATTTATACATTCACCACTATATAGTGCTTAATTAAATACCTAATTAAATACTACAGCCACCTAAGAACCAAATGGCCAAACTACTTAAAAAAAATGAAAACTAATGAAAAAGGCTTGAAAACTTTGAGTTATAATGATAAGGAAAAAATAAAGGGTAAAGTGAATAGTACCAGGATTGACTTTTTAGTGTAAAAATGTGGTTTTTGGTTAAAGTGAACAGTACCGTGGGCTTTTCGTTAAAACTCCCTAAAAAATGTAATGCTAGAGAAACTATCTTTTTAAATTCTTTAATAATGAAGTTTTACTTTATTGTTACTTCATGTAATTTATAAAATATGATTTTCTCTTAAAAAATAAAGAATCCATATCTACGTTTTAATGATACCATGGACAACTACTACATTAGCACGAGATCAAATCTTCTGCACCCAAAATGATTTTTATGTTGACACTTAGTACTATGATCTAGTGGTATTTGTAAGTGAGAGGTTTTAGGTTCGGTTCTCACCAAAGACGAATTTGAATCACATTATTGTTAGCCCATTATGAAACTTAGCCCACTCACCTACCCCTTTAGTGTAGATAATATCATTTGTTAAAAAAAAATGATTTTTATGTTAGCACACGTTAATTCTACAATGGATGCCTATATTACTTAAGCGTTGATTAGCATGCTTATTTCTTATTGGTGACACATCATTTGGTTTGCAAATTTGATTTAAAATTTTGACCTCCCTAACATTACTTCTTGTTTTTATGTACTTGCACACAAAAACACAACCACCCAAAAGTTTAAATTACAACTTAATTAGTGCGTACATTTATTTGGTTTACCTACACAACAAGCCTACATTTATTTGGTTCGCAATATGGTCAGGAGTCCAAGTCTTTCAATTTGGATGGATGTCGGGACTCCCTGACTCATGGATGGATTGTACTTTCGACCATTTGCATCGCTTCCGATTAGAAACAAATCAAATGACTTATGAATTTGACTAAAATAATTACATATATTTTTTATCAAAAAAAAAAAATTATATATATATATATATATATATTCAATACAATTACCATGTTGACAGTCGGATTATATTAAATACATGTAAGTATTGTAACTAATCCTTTTAATTATTGGCAATTAAAATAATCAAACTTTTGTCTTCAAAGTCAAATAAAATTACTGCTGGTAAGAAAACCATTTGCAACATACGCAATTTACAGCACTAAATCTAAGACCAATATGAACAGGCACATTTGCAAATTCCTTCTTGGTCCTTGACCAACTTACATAATTTAGTACCTAGTTAAATATTCCCGTACTGAATAGCATATACCCAAAAAATACACGGTATTTGTGCTAAGTTTACATATCTTCCATGTTGTGATCGTTATCGTTGTCTCCTTCGTAATATTCGTCGTCGAGCTGAATATGCTTGTCTTGAGTGTGCTCTGGGAGAATAATTCATAAAATTAAGAAGTGTCATTAGCCAAATGCAAATCAACAAATTTTTAGTCCTAAGGAGTACAGTGCATCCATGTTGGTGCATAAGGATTCAAGGAATTTTACTCACGATCCAGACGTTCATCAGGGTTCTGCTCATCTTCATCAAAGTCGGGAATATAGAAATCAGGTGGAACCTGCAATAGGCAACACATTGATTCAAGTCAACTTATGCTATATACTTGGATATGGGTGTCCCTGCATGTGTTCAGTCCTACAACGATTGCATTGATTGACCTCAGTGTGTAAAAACCATTTCGAGAAGTCTTATCAGTTACTAGCCATTTCAAATATTAAGTCAATGCGGAAAATGTATCGTTGAATCGTGATAAATGGTATTAGAATCAGCCTATACCATCGTGCGGACTAAGGGACACTGCCTGCCATCTAAAAAAGTCTGATTTATGAATAGGATGTTAGAGATTTGACTATCGGCCCTAATGGAGACCTATTTGGTGTGAAAGTGCACACCGAGTCTCATACCAGTTGTGTTGGATCAATCTGGGTCATCTGGGAGACTCATTGGCATCACTTTTCTTTGAGTATCCTACTAATCTGTCGAGCACGTCTCAGGGCATGACAACTTATATCATGAATGCAATCTCAGTATGATATTCTGGCTATTTTCTAATCTAGAGATGGTAAAAACAATGACAAATCAATAGACCTAGCAGACCTCCCTGATTCGTGGATCTGTCACTCAAGCCTAGACAATCCTATTTATTTCGTTCTTCATGGTACTTGTAACGAGCGAACCACATTATATAAGAGCATAATTCTTTCAAGATGTCAAGATTAATAATTTGCACGCAGTAAAGTAGGAGGAATAGTATAAAAGTCTGACATATTATGTTGCTATACTGTTAATCTAAACAAGACAAAAGGTGAATTCCTATTTATTTTATGTGTTAAATGCTAGATACCTGCATTGGCGGCTACTTGATTGCTTACCTCTTGCATCTGTACACTAGGAGCATGTTGGATGCAACGCAGACTTTCCGAGATTTGTATTTTAATCGTGCTAAGATATGATTTACTATTTAGGTTCTCCTGCATACCCAAAAGAAAGAAACAGATTTAGGCTTTTTAGAAGAATCACTGAAAATTGAAAAACTAGTACGAATTTGAAGCATTTTAATATCCACCTACTACAGACTACCAACATCAGTTGTGGCAATCGAATTGGTTAAAAAAAAAAAAAAAAAAAAAAAAAAAGTCCAACTTTCTGAACAATGTAAAGGCAAAATTAGATAAACTTTAATTAATGCCATACTATATGCCCACTTGGAATCCTCAACGAGCAGTCTGGAGAAAAATACTTGATATACTCATTATCTGGGATCTCTGCAAATAAGATATTCATATTCAGAGTAAAACCACGCTGGAACGGACTCCCACATGCATAGAAAAGTGACCGCTCAAACTATTAATCTGAACTAAAAAGATTTAAGAACACTCAAATGATAAGTGGGGTTGCAGACGCAACAATAACAGCCATGTATGCACCTTACACAAGACAATTAAAAATCTAACAATGGCAGCCAGGAAAAAAGAAATCAGAACCCAAGTCTGAGACCAACAAGAAGATAGCAAAAATAAGGAGAAAGAAAAGTGCATGCAGGTCATTGCTAACCAGCAAATAGAAATGCACGCAGATATGAGAAACTTCCATGCCATGCCCATTGCTAATTACCCAACTAATGCAACATATTAATCAAACACCTCCAACAATTAAACTACTACTTATAGGAATTTACTTGCGATCAATCATGCATGCAGGCCACTGCTGGTTAGCGAGAAGATATGCTCACAGGAATCAGCATGGCATAGGTCATTCAACCCTCCAATGCCATGACAGTTAGAAAAGACAAGTCACATATAAAGCTGCATATCAACCCAACACAACTAAAATTATCACACATGATCTTAAATAAGAGAACTGAAATATAAAACATGGACACAACAAAAACTATCACTGAATCATAAAATGTATTGATTTATTCTAGCACAATCCTTATCAAAATCAAGATAAACACCGTGAATGCCATCTCACGTTCTGAAAAATCCTTCTTGGAAGCAAATGAAAATAGATAAGAAAGAGGATAAACAAGTCTCAGCAATTCTCCATGGAGATGAATCTCAAGATATCATTACAGTTTCAAATTAGATATCAAAAGTTTTCTTAAATCTCAGAGTGAGGATTTTGTCAATATTATGGGTATAAGAGTGCTTTCAAAAGTTATTTGGTATCCTTTCCAGGTGTGTATGAATACATCTACAGAAACATTAGAAATTTTACAAACTTAAAGAATGTAACCATAAAATAATCATTGTCAATTATGATACCTCCTTCCTGCAACCCCCAAAAAGGAGGGAAGAAAAAGATATATCTTTCAAAGTCTATATAAAACACATTGACTGATAAGATCTTCGGCATTCCTTTATCAAACCAAGATCATATCAGCATGGTTATCCTCCATGGACTGGACTTTTGTCTCCTTATTACCTCATTTTAATAAAGTTCCTGTTTCCACTACACAAAGTTTAAAATGAAGAGTTATTTGATAAAAGTACCATTGGGAAGTTCTGAATCAAGAAGAACCCCAGTTTCAACAGTCCAACACCGAGCAACATGTTGAACAAAAAGAGTATACAAGATAACTCTAATGATCCAAGAAGAAGAAAATAAAGCACACTCTAAAGAAAGCTCACAAGAACACTAATTAGCAAAGCTTCTCTTATTTAGCACTTAGCTTTGTTTTTCTTTTGGATGAATTACAAGGCTTGGGGACTTGGGTATTTATAGCAAACCAAATGAAAGCTACTTAATTAAACTAAGATTATTTACTACCACACAAAACACATTAATTGCACCTAATTATGTTTTCACACAACCATACCTAACATTGCCTAACATTGCCTAACTTTGACATTGACTAACATTGCCTAACTTTGACATTGATTCTCAACACTCCCCCTCAATGTCAGCTCTCATTCTTTGCACTGTGCTGAGCAGACAGCGAAAAATTTCGAGCTTACCTGTACTTAAACTTTTTGTGAACAAGTCCGCAACTTGATCATTCGTCTTAACATATCTCATCTCTATCTCTTCTTGCAGAACCTTTTCTCTGATAAAGTGATAGTGTACCTCCACATGTTTAGTTCTTGCATGAAAGACTGGATTTTCTGCCAAGCGAATTGCCGATTGATTATCACAGTACAATGGTACTGAATAATCTACTGGTTGATGTAGATCACTCATCAACTGTACCAGCCATGCATTCTCTTGAGCTGCCATTGCTGCTGCTCTATACTCTGCTTCTGTGGTTGACAAAGATACCGTCGGCTGTCTCTTGCTACACCAAGAGATGGTTCCAGAACCAAGCTTAAACACATACCCAGTTGTTGATCTCCTGGTGTCATGATCTCCTGCATAGTCAGCATCACAGTAACCAACTAACTTGCAGTCTTCACCTTTCTTGTACAAAAGACCATAGTCAATTGTACTCTTCACATATCTCAGTATTCGTCGAACTGCTTCCAAATGAGGCTTCTTTGGATTTTGCATGTACCGACTCATCACACCAACTGCATAAGAAATGTCAGGTCGAGTCAAGGTTAAGTAGATCAGACTACCTACCAATTGTCGATACATCGTCGCATCTTC
This sequence comes from Malus fusca, assembly GCA_035220775.1. Lineage (NCBI taxonomy): Eukaryota > Viridiplantae > Streptophyta > Magnoliopsida > Rosales > Rosaceae > Malus > Malus fusca. The sequence continues at coordinate 12,716,769 of CM069061.1, read as the reverse complement.
CAAATCTTTTCCTTCATGTGCACACATTTTGGCATTTGGTTCCATCGGTGTCAAAATCGGCTTGCATTCGAGCATTCCAAACTTCTTCAATAAATCTTTGGAATATTTTTGCTGACAGAGAAATATTCCTTCTTGTGTGCGATCAATCTCTAGACCAAGGAAGTGCTTGAGCTGTCCAAGTTCCTTCATCTGGAAACGGACTGATAAATTCTCCTTTGTCCGAAGAATTTCTGCCTCGTCATCACCGGTTATGATTAAATCATCCACATACACTAGCACGATAGCTAACTTTCCTTCATTGGCTTTGACAAACAAGCTGGAATCTGCAGGTGTTACTGAATAACCACTTTGTGTTAGAAATTCAGCAATCTTACCATACCACGCCCTGGGTGCTTGTTTCAATCCGTAGAGTGCTTTCCTTAACTTGCACACGTACTCAGGATGAGCTTCGCTTTTAAAGCCCATTGGTTGCATCATGTAGATCTCCCGATCTAACTCTCCATGCAAGAAAGCATTCTTCACATCCATCTGGTATAGATTCCAATCTTTGTTAGCTGCAAGTGCAAGTAGGACGCGTACTGTTGTAAGTTTTGCCACTGGACTAAACGTTTCATCATAGTCTAGTCCGTACTGTTGAGAGAAACCACGAGCTACCAATCGTGCCTTGTACCTCTCGATTGACCCATCTGGACGGCGCTTTATCTTGTAAACCCACTTGCAGGATATGGATTTCACATCTCTTGGCTTTGGCACGAGATCCCAAGTCTGATTTTGCTGAAGTGCATCAATCTCTTCTTTCATAGCTATCATCCACTCAGAACTCTGTGATGCTTCTTCGAACGTCTCAGGTTCTGTTGCAGTTGCTTCTTCAATTATAGCTGCATTGGCATATTTAGGATTTGGCCTCCGCGTTCTTGTTGACCTTCGGAGTTGAGATTGTGGAGTTGATTCTTCCGGTTCACTAGGCCCACTTTCTTCGTCTGGTTGTTGATACATGCCAACTTGCCAAGGATTCTGAGCCACTCTTTGTTCGACATCATCGCCGTTTGGATCTCCTGATACATCTGAACTTGGTTGAAGTTGAACAATATGCTCCCCCATCTTTTGTAGCTTGTCTCCAAATTCTCTCGAGTCAGGCAACACCTCCTTTTCTAAGGACCACCAAGAAGATGCTTCATCAAACACCACATCTCGTGAAGTGTAGCACCTTCCACTTGTTGGATCGCAACATTTCCACCCTTTTCTCTGGCTGTCGTATCCCACAAAGATACATCTAACAGCTTTCTTGTCAAACTTGCTCCGTAAATGATCAGGAACAAATACATAACATACACAGCCAAATACTCGAAAATAGCTAACTGTAGGTTTCATGTTCCACAGTTTCTCAAAGGGTGAAACAAATCCTAACCTCGGTTGAGGAAGTCTGTTGATCAATAAGGCTGCAGTCCTCATTGCTTCAGCCCAAAACCTTCCTGGTACGTTCTTTGCATGTAGCATACTTCGACAAATTTATGCAAGATGCCGGTTCTTTCTCTCAGCTACACCATTTTGTTGTGGCGTGTTGGCACAAGTGTATTGATGGCGTATTTGGCATTTCCTTAGGTATTGAGAGAACTCACTTGAGCTATATTCTCCCCCGTTGTCTGTGCGCAAGCAACGGATCTTCTTTCCCACTTCTCCTTCAACTGTCTCTCTGAACTCTTTAAACTTTGAGAACGTATCAGATTTTTCTTTCATGAAGAAAACCCACACATACCTTGAGAAGTCATCAATGAACGTCACCATGTACCGCGTACCACCAATTGATGGTTGCTTAACGGGCCCGAATACATCAGAGTGAACTAACTCTAATGGTTCCTTTGCTTTGAACTTCGATTCCTCATATGGCAATTGGTGTGCTTTACCATACTGGCATCCTGCACAAACAGTGTTTGTTCGTACGTCAAGTTGAGGAAGCCCTTTAAGCATCGACTTCTTCACCATCACACTTAGCTTGGAATAGCTAACGTGACCTAACCGCATGTGCCACAGATCTGCTGTCTCATTTTTCCTTGTCTTGTCTACATATGCAGACTCTGCTGACATCACGTAGACTGACTCCAATCGTCGCCCCTCCATTGTCGGTTTTTCTGAGATTTTTAGATCACGATACACCTTCACATCTCGGGGCCCGAACAAGACATGGTGGCCTGATGATGTCAATTGAGCCACAGATAGCAAATTTTTCTTCATTCCTGGGACATGATAAACATCTTGAAGTGGCACCTGGTTAGAATTATATCGAGGTGTAACTATCGTCTTACCGATGTGAGCTATCGGTAACCTTGAGTTGTCAGCTGTCACCACCACACGGCTTCCCTTGTACTCAGACAGGTTTTGCAACTTATGTTTATCACCTGTCATATGATTTGAGCAACCCGAGTCTACGATCCAATCATTCTTGTAGTCAATTCGTTCTGATGTTGTTACCGTGAGAGCTAATTCTTCTTCCTCCATAGCGAATAGTGCTTCAGCATCCCAACCATCTTCGCTATTCTCCTTAGAACTGGAAGTAGCAGCATTACTTTCAGCATACTTTTTCTTAGCCCAACAATCTTTTGCCATGTGGCCCATCTTCCCACAGTTGTAACACTCACCATTGAACTTTCTACTATTACTGTGATTCTTCGAAGCTCCCCCTGGACGAGAGCCTCCATTTCCTTGGTGATTTTTCATCTTGTCACCATCCTTTTTAGATCCACCACTAGTGTGCCGCTTGAAGGTGCCTTTGCTTTTGTTGGTGTAGAGCGCTTCCTCTTCACTCTTCAACGAAACTCCTCCCATTTGCTTGGCCATAGCTTCTTGACCGGCAAGCAAATTTTCAAACTCAACAAGTGATGGTTGTGTCGGCCATCCCTGTATAGCGGCAATAAACCCACGATATTCGGGTCTCAAACCATGGATAATTATTCTCTTCATCCTGGTTTCCCCAATAGGAGCTGTTGGATCTAACTCTGAAATTTCGCGGCATATCGACTTCACCTTGTGAAAGTACTGGGCAATCGTCATGTCGCGTTGCGCCATCGATAGCAGCTCGTTCTCGAGAAGTTGCAGTCTTGTATCATTCTTCTTTGAAAAGAGTGTGACAAAAGTATCCCATGCTTCCTTTGGCGTTTTGGCATCCCGAATGTGCTCCAACATTTCTTCATCAATTGTGGTCTTTAAGACAAACATTGATTTGCCTGCTTTAATTTTCCACTTCCGCAAGACGCCGTTAGCATCTTCCGCTGCCGGTTGTGTAACTTCACTACCACCGACAACCTCCCACAAATCTTGACCTTGAAGGTAAGACTCTATACACGTTGCCCACGTGTTATAGTTTTGGTTGTTGAGCTTCTTGATTCCTCCAACAACTTGAAGATCACCCATCGTATCGGCAAGACTTTGACTACACCGAACAAGCTTGAGTGACTACCGTGCAGAGTAATACACTACTCTCGACACAAAGAAGCTCCCTCTCAAGGTTTGTGATAACCCCAGCAATAATCTCAAGAAATCTTTTCTGATGTGGAAGATCAGTCAAAACTGCAACCACAGAGCATACTCGGAATTTCAAGAGACTTTACAACCAATGCTCTACCAAGAACGATCCCTGACCGACTTGGCTCTTGATACCAATTGTTGAACAAAAAGAGTATACAAGATAACTCTAATGATCCAAGAAGAAGAAAATAAAGCACACTCTAAAGAAAGCTCACAAGAACACTAATTAGCAAAGCTTCTCTTATTTAGCACTTAGCTTTGTTTTTCTTTTGGATGAATTACAAGGCTTGGGGACTTGGGTATTTATAGCAAACCAAATGAAAGCTACTTAATTAAACTAAGATTATTTACTACCACACAAAACACATTAATTGCACCTAATTATGTTTTCACACAACCATACCTAACATTGCCTAACATTGCCTAACTTTGACATTGACTAACATTGCCTAACTTTGACATTGATTCTCAACACAACATTCTCTTTCGTGTATCCCCCACCTCCTGTAACCTTCAGACAGAAAACATTCTCCGTACACTAGATATATGACATTGATGAAAGGTGGCCAAGGTTCAATCAGTTAAAGAGCATACCAGTAAGGGTATATTGAATTTCTTCACAAACTTAACACATTCAGCATGACCTGTAAGAAGCAAATGTCACGACAGAGTAAACTTTACCATAACATATAAGCAACCACCAAAAGCACCAGCTCGCTTGAGACCATTAATAATCAATCAAGGAAAAAACAAGGATGATGTGCTTTAAAGACAATACAGAAGAGGAGAAAAAAGTGCTTCAATTACAATAAGATATGCACCATCAATGGAGAGATTGAAGCAGCCCAAACCGTCTCCAGCAAGAGAATCTGCTCCACACTGGAGAACTATCGCGCCTGGTAGATATGTCACAACAACCTCGGAAATAATCTACAAAATTTAAATTTACAAGTAAGGTTTTACACTTAACAACATGAAGCCAAAACCAAAGGTAAGAATCTGGCTTTTAATTGAACCTACAGTGTTGAAAAGTCTACTGAAGCTAGCGTCATCAATTCCATCTTTTAGTGGGACATTGATGGCATAAAACTTGCCTTCTCTTTCTCCTACTTCCTGCAAAATGAATGATATTAATAAATACCATTCCAATTTCAACTTACTGAAGACTAGCAAAGAGACGTACAACATTTCCAGGTTTTATAACATAAAAATTTCATGCCAGATTGTCAAATAAATGAAGGCAAACCAAACAAAAACATTGTCCAAAGCAGCAAGCATGTCAACTAGTTATTATTATGCATCTCACATATTCACATGCCTTTGTGTGTGCACAAATGGTTGTTCCTTGTGTGTGTGTGTGTGTATCTTTCAATTTCGTGCTTGCAGCTGACCCCGTGTTAACTAAGAAAGGAACACCGCAACAAATTAACTCATGCATTCTAATTGATTAACAATTTTCACCATGGAAAATACTATAAAAATTATGAAAGCTTAACATCACCTGTTCCTGGGAAAAACAAATCCCCAAACTTATGAAAGCTAACAGTCATCACCCTGTAAATAAAAAGTCACCTGATTCAATTTGTGTTCAACAAAATTACAAAACCTACATTAAAAACCCTGGTAACTGAACAATTACTTGTAAAAAATTTCACTATTGGAGGGAAAATTCTAGTCAAATCAACTTCTAAATTCGTCTGGAATCATAGGATTGGTAACAAGAAGAAAATATATAGCTATATCGAATACAATTCCTAGTTAGTAAATGACATATAGGTAATCATAAAAAAGGAAAACATCAGAAACTGAGTAAGAAACTGTATAAATCATGGTGTATGCATTAGTTAGTTAACATCGGTAATGTCTAAATTGCTAGAATGATAGAATCACATATTTTCTGAACAGACAACTAGTTAAGCTATACAACAATTCAATAATTCATTACTAGACCAAATTTCGAAATATTATATCCATAAAATAGTATGTTAAACTTTAATTCTATTCATCTATAAGTTTATTACATACATGAATGCAAAGTTAGCTTCTCAAGCAACAATTCCAACTCTTATGATCAACACCCTTTTGAACACAACCAAATATTTAGCAAGTTAAAAATATTTACAAATAGCATCATCATTTTGCTTATACCAAACACAACCAAAATGTTCATAAACGCCTGAGCTAATTTTGGGGCCTAAATTAATTTTTTTTTTATCATTTTCAATTCACACATGTTGCTTTAAAAATGAAAATCTAAAAACTTAAAAACTAAATAAATAAAGAACCTCACATCCAGTACAACACCACCATCTCTATCCTCTCTCCTCCAAAATTGGCAAAACCCGGATGGGAATTTGACAATTTGTTCTGAAATAGTTGATCATCGTCCTCAGTCTTCATATGGGAATTGCTTTTTCGGCCATCCCACCAACCCACTCACCCATCAGAAATAGGACAGGGTTGTCAAGCTACCAGGGCAGAGCTTCAACAAGAGCTTTGAATTTTTTGATTGGAATTTCTTGACGGCGTCCAATGATGAAAAGGGGTGGGGAGTGACTAATCCTGATGGAATTTTTTGTCCGAATTTCTTGACGGATTCATCATGAACATTTTTATCGGAATTTTTGGTGCTGCAGTGTTTCAATCAGGGTGGGGCAGGGAATGACGCCGTCAAACTGACGAACATACGACGCGGTGAAATTGCAGACAGGGAAGGGATATGGGTTTTGGTAGTCCAAGCTAATTCTCCACTTCCACACGGGACTGTGTAAGACCAGTTAAGGAGGTCTGGAGTCGGAGCGATCCCAAGCTAAGCTCATTAATTGTTAATCCTTACCTCACCAAACATGGGAAGGTAGTTCTACCTAAGCTAGTCCTAGTTAAGGAGGTGCAACAAACGCACCCTAAAAGTTTTAAAATGATGAAGAACTTAATATTGTAGCTCAATGACTTATTAAAAAGTAAAACTTAGCATGCCAGAAAAAAGAAATACAGTCAAAGGACACCTATTAATCTTGACTCTAACCACTTCTGCTCAGCCATGCCTATCAGGAAGTTCCAAAAATCCCTACCTTAGCTAGTTGATCATGATTTCTTTCTTTTAGTATTCTGTAATTGCAGTGAACACCACTTTCTCGTGATAAATTTTCTATTACACCTATGCCAGCATATCTTAACCAACTGTTCTATGTTCAGGCTCATAACAAAGAACAACCAATGCACTATATAAAAGCACAAATTAACAATATACACACAGCAATGCCACAAACAGTCATACATCTTGCCATTTCATTCGAGAACAAGTGCTGGGTGTCGGGTGTAATCCTGTGCAGAAACTCAACATAGTCAGCTGAATGGAATTGCGCAAGCTCCACCGGATACGCCTTATGCGGCCGCTGGGGAACACCAGAATAAACAACACAAAGATTAATGCTTGAAGTCGACACTTGCACACCCAATTATAGAAAATACTTTTTCTCATTGAATAATAATCACAGTACAAGAATGGTATATATAAGGCCACAGGCTTGTTACACTAATACCCTTAACTTCTAAAACTAATTACACATTGACCACGGTTAATTGATTACAGCTGTAACTAACTGATGACTTGTTTGGATGATTTGGCATCTATCTCAATACACCCCCGCAAGCTGATCTTGGGAACAACCATGGAACCAAGAGAAAGCTTGGATTTAAGATAGCTGAAGCGGCTTTTGGATAGAGACTTGGTGTGAATATCTGCTAATTGGTCTTGACTACAAACAAACTTAACTGTGATGAGATGAGCCAATACCAATTCACGGATGTAATGGTAGTCGATTTCAATGTGTTTGGTTCGAGCATGAAACACTGGATTGGAAGCAAGAGAGATGGCTGAAATATTATCACACCACAGAGTAGGAACCTGAGAGAGAGGGAAGCCAATATCACAAAAAATTTTGCAGATCCAAGTAAGTTCAGCAGCAGTATGTGCCAGAGAACGGTATTCTGCTTCAGTGGAAGAGCGAGCTACAGTAGCCTGTTTCTTGGCACTCCAGCTGATAAGATTGGATCCCAAAAAAATACAGTAACCACTCGTGGAACGGCGATCAAACAAACATCATGCCCAGTCAGCATCAGAGAAGGCAGTGAGATTGGTAGAGCACGGTTTGAACCAAATACCCTCAGAAACAGTGCCCTTAAGATAACGAAGAACTCTCTTGGCAGCCTGCAAGTGTTGATCACGAGGAGCATGCATGAACTGACAAATTTGGTTAACAGCAAAGGAAATATCAGGACGAGTCCATGTTAAATACTGTAAACCACCAACAATGGACCGATATTCAGTAGGATTGGAAAGAAGAGAACCCATGTGATCAAGTTTCTGAGAAGCAAGTGGAGTACAACAGGGCTTAGCACCATCCATATTGGTTTTCCGAAGAAGATCCAGTAGATACTTAGTTTGATGAAGAAAAAGTCCGGCAGAAGACCGATGAACCTCTAATCCCAAAAAATAGTGTAATGGTCCTAAATCTTTAACTGGAAAGAGAGCACTAAGCTGTTGAATGATCAGATGGCACTTTGACGAATTAGGACCAGCGACCAAAATGTCATCAACATAAACTAGTACAATGACTAGTGAAGAACCTTTGAGAACAAATAAAGAGGCATCAGAAGAAGATTGTACAAAACCAAGGTGAAGGAGGGCTTGAAAGAGTTTGTCAAACCAAGCCCGAGGGGCTTGTTTAAGACCATACAGAGATTTTCTCAATTTGCAGACATGATTTGGCATACTGGGATCAACAAAACCAGGGGGTTGCTGCATATACACATCTTCCTTTAAATCACCATGAAGGAAAGCATTGCTGATGTCTAGTTGATTTAAAAACCAATTAAACTGGACTGCAAGAGACAACAGTACACGAATGGTAACGGGTTTAGCCACGGGACTGAAAGTTTCATGAAAATCAATACCCTCTTGTTGATGAAATCCCTTTGCAACTAACCGAGCCTTAAATCGCTCAACAGTTCCATTTGGCTTTTTCTTAACTCGGAAGACCCACTTGCAGCCAACAACATTTTGAGAAGAAGATGGTGGGACTAAGATCCAAGTACCAGTTGACTGTAATGCATTGAATTCATCTTGCATGGCTAATCTCCAATGGGCATGTTTGGAGGCTTGTAGATATGTAGTGGGTACAAGGTCAAGATCCACAGGAAGAGGATGTTTAGTAGCTGCATAAACTTTAGGTTTGTGTATGCCAGCTTTGGACCGAGTAACCATTGGATGAATATTGGCAAGAGGCCCCGAGGAAGGTGCATCACTAGAAGAGGAAGATTCAGGTATGGCAGTAGAAGAAACAATTGGATGCGGAGCAGCTTCAATGTTAGAGCTAGAGAACACATGTTGCTGAGATTCTATACTAACTGGAACAGAATTGGATGTAAACAGTGGAATAGAAAACTGAAGATCCACAGAAGAAGAGATAGAGTCAGGAACGGCAGGTGCTTCTTTAGACAATAATTGAAAAGGATATGTAGCTTCATCAAACTGAACATGGCGAGATATGTAGATCCTGCTAGTGTGAGGATCAAGACAACGATAACCCTTATGTTGTAGACTATACCCCAAAAATACACAACTTTTACTCTTGGCATCAAGCTTAGAATGAACATAGGGCTGGAGCCATGGATAACACCTGCAGCCAAAAACTTTCAATCTGGAGTAATCAGGGGACTTGTGAAAAAGTAATTCCCACGGTGACTTAGAATGTCCAGAAATTGGCAACCTGTTAATGAGATATATAGCAGTAGAGAAAGCTTCCACCCAGTAAAGATGAGGAACATTAGAAGCAACAAGTAAGGTCCGTGCAGTTTCCACAAGATGTCGATGCTTACGTTCAGCACGACCGTTTTGTTCAGGAGTATGTGGACAACTTAATTGGTGTAAAATACCATGAGTGCGAAGAAATGACTGAAATACAGAACTGAGAAATTCACCCCCGGAATCAGAGCGTACAATTTTGATTTTATTTCCAAGTAAATTTTCTACATATTGTTTGAATACAACAAAAGTAGAATAGGCATCAGACTTTGCCTTTAGTGGAAATAGCCAACTATATCTACTGTAATCATCAACAATCAACAAGTAGTATTTAAAACCACTAGAAGAAATGATGGAAGCAGGGCCCCAAAGATCGCAGTGAAGTAGTTGTAAGCTATGAGTAGTAGTAGAACTTGCCAAATCAAAAGGGAGTTTATGATTCTTGGCAAGGGCACAGTCTGGACAAAAGAAATCAACAGTTGGCTTGCCGTGCACTGCAAGCTTATTGATGGAGAGAACCTTCCGAAAAAGTAAAGAGGACGGATGACCCAATCGACGATGCCAAACCTTCACAGGAGCTTTGACACTGAGTAAAGCAGATGGTGATGAAAGAAGACTGGAACAAGAGCTTTGCAGGGGATAAAACCCGTCTTTAACTTGGCCCCGCAAAAGCGTCTTCCCCGAAACACGATCCTTTACAGTGGAGCCATCAGGATCAAGAGTTAAAGAACAATTATTGTCTTTGAGAAACTGATAAGCAGACAATAAATTGTGCTTCATATGTGGCACATGCAGTACATTACTCAACTTAAAGGAAGTAGAAGGAGTATGTAGAGAAGAAGAACCAATATGTTGAATAGACAGACCTTTACCATCGCCTATGTAGACTTTATCTTCACCAGTGTAGGGAGACGAGACAGAGAGATTAGCAATATCGTTGGTAATATGAGATGTAGCACCAGAGTCCAGTAGCCAAGATGAAGAGGGTTTGGAAGAGTAATGTGCACATAAAGCAGCAAGCTTAGCTGGTGGTACCCTTCCAAAGATCTCAGGATTCATCCGGTCAAAACAATCAATAGCTTCGTGGCTAGTAGACCCACAAATTTGACAGGTAGTTTTGCTGGCAGAGGAGAATGAAGATCCATGATAGTTAGATTTGAAGCCGGAATTAGTAGGACGATTGAGATGACCACGATAGTTACCATTAAACGAGCCACGATTGGTATTGTTGTTGCGATTGCCTCTGTTGAAAGTGCGATTCTGTCGCCCACGATTGGAATTATAGCGAAATGAAGACTGAAGTGGCTGATTGAACGCAGCAAGAGCCTGGGGAGAAGGCGTTGGCAACAATGTTGCCTGAGATTGAACAGAAAAAGCCTGAAAGGGCTCAGTGACAGAAGAGGCCACACTTTGTTTGCGACAAGCCATGGATAATTCTTTTGTAAGTAGCAGGCCATGTAATTCATCAAGAGAGGTGGAGGACATCCGAAGCATGATAGAATCAATGAAAGATTCGAATTCATCAGGGAGACCATGAAGAGTGGCTGCAATAAGATCTCGGTCAGAAATATGTGCACCAGCAGCTGTGAGAGCGTCCGAAATCTCCTTGATCTGTTGAAGATATTCCGAGATAGATTGAGTGCCTTTGTGAATGGACTGAAGACGAGAGCGTAATTGATGAACATGAGCATCAGAAACGCCACCAAAGCGTTGTTCAAGCTTCTGCCATAGCTCGCGAGATGTGGATACTCCAACTGTGAAAGGAATTAGGTATTCAGAAAGCGTCGAATTCAACCAAATCAACAGATTTTGATCTTTCTCAAACCACTGCTCAAAGACGGGATTCACAGAGTCATTAGGAAGAAGTGGAGCCGGACATGGCTCAGTTCCATCAATGAGACCAATTAGCTTGTAGCGACGAAGAATCGGAGCAAATAACGCCCTCCATGGGAGATAATTGTTGCGCTTGAGTTTGATTGGCACCATACTACCAATGTTCTGAATCATAAGAGACATATATGAATTTGGAGAGGGAGAGTTACCAGAGAAATTAGGGTTTGAGGAAGGCGGTGGATCCACCGGAGACGAAGATGCAGAAGCCATGACAATCAGAGGCAAGAGTCAGTAGAGACGAAGAAGAATCGCAACTCAGCAGCAAACGTAGACCAAAACTTGAAGAAATCGATCAAAGATTTGATCAAGAAACCAAGTCAGTGATCGAGTCGGTGAATGAGTCGATGAACGAGTTGGTGAGCGGAAGAGGATCAGAGCCGTGAGGCGATTTGGCGAGATACCATATAGAAAATACTTTTTCTCATTGAATAATAATCACAGTACAAGAATGGTATATATAAGGCCACATGCTTGTTACACTAATACCCTTAACTTCTAAAACTAATTACACATTGACCACAGTTAATTGATTACAGCTGTAACTAACTGATGACTTGTTTGGATGATTTGGCATCTATCTCAATACCAATGACACAAAAAATTGAACAAACTTACAAGTATTGGATACTTACATAAATTTCCATCTTTTTGTGGAGATCATAGGAGAGGACGAATTGATGGGTCATACATAGCCGGTGCGGTTTCATGGGGTGGTTCGGCCCAAAGTAGACGCTACCCACATCCCCTGCAGATACCCATTGTTGTTATCAAACTAAATTTCTCAAATTTTCCACAATCCTAGAAAACCCAAAAGGGATTAAGAGAGAGAGAGAGAGATTTGTGGGAGTAAGGGGTTAGGATAGGAGGAGGAGAGAGAGAGTGTACCGTCGTAAAAATAGGAGATTTTATCTTTGAACGCATTTTTTCTGCAGAAACCGGATGAGGAAGCACCGGGCAGAGGTAGCTAGTGAGGTTGCGCCATGGCCAGAGCTCGAAGGAAGAAAGAGGGGGAGAAGGTGAAAATGCTCTTTTTTTATTCTAGTATTGGATAACTACCCGGTTTAGGAATTTTTTTTCCAGGCTTATATTTTTTATAGAAAACTAATGAAAATGACTTGAAAACTTTGAGTTTTAATGATAAAGACAAAATAAAGGGTAAAGTGAATAGTACCATGATTGATTTTTTAGTATAAAATTGTGGTTTTTCGTTAAAGTGAACAGTACCGTGTGTTTTTCGTTAAAACTCCCATTTTTTATTTAGTTAAATACGAATAACTGCAGTCAGTTAGTATTCCGGTTTGAACTAGGGGTGGGCAAACGGGTACAGAAACCGCGGGTCGGGATGGGTAATCACGGTTCGGGGCGGGTACGGGCCGGTTCTTAATATTTTAGAAAACAAACGGGGCGGGCCCTTTTCATTTACGAGGCGGGCCGGGTCCAGATACTTAGAAAAACGGGTACCCGGACCGACCCGTTTCAAATTATAATAGACGGCTGTGATTGAATGATAATTATAATAGACGGCTGTGATTGAATGATAACCTATCATTCAATCTCAACCATTAGTTTCTACCTAGGTCTACCCGAGTCCAAGCCAAGTTCCAGAATCATCACTCTCTCAAGTCTCAGCCGCCTCTCTAATCTCTATCCCTCTCTCTCGCTCCTCTCTTTCCCTCTTGCTCCATCTCTTTCCCTTTCGACTCCGTCACAATGTCACTGGAATGGAGGCCCCGATTGCCTCGTACGGAGACTCGTCGTTAGACTCAGACTCCGAGTCGCCGGCTTCACCTCCATCACCACCTCCGGAGCTCAACAACCCTCAAGAATATACCCATGCTCTGCCTGTAGTACAGATAACGTTGTCAAGTGTTTCCCCTTCCTCCTTCACTTCACTCTCTCGAATTGTCGGCCCGAGTTCGAATTGAATCGAAACCGAAAGCTCGGATTTTTATCGCTAAATGGGTACAATCACTATCCACCAGCTCGATCTTTTATTTATTTATTTTTTCTTGATCGGAGCTTTTTATTTGTTTATTTTTTGGTTTTTTGTTTTAATTTTTGATCTTTTAGGGTGGTTTCAGCGGCGGCGAATCCGTTTCAGAAGATACTAACGGCGTTGGAGAAGCTGGACTGCGGCGAATTCGGCAAAAACTACAGCTTGCCGGCTCTCAACGATCCCAAAATCGGTTTGTTTGGTTCTCTGATTGGTTTTACTGTATTTTCTGTTTGGTTGCTGAGAAAGTGTGGGAAATGAGTAGAAAGTTTGAATCTTTGTGGTTTGTGTTTGTGGAAAGTAGTTGCTTTTGGATTACTGCAGGGAAACAGAGTGTTAATTTTGTTTATTTCACTTGAAAGTGTGAAAATTTGTGGTGAAATTTACTATGGTATTGGTGTTATACGTTGTAGAGAACCTGTCATTCTCGATTAAGATCCTTCTCGAATCCGCTATTCGTAAATGTGATGAGTTTCAAGTAGATGTTGCAAGATCAGAAAATGCGGTGCAGACAAATATGGAACTTGAGTTCCAGCAAAACAAAGAACGGTTTGGTTTTCTGAAATGGGGATCAAATGCATTCCATCACATGCAGATCGGCGCCATTCCAAAAACCAAAAAAAAAAAAAAGGTAATCAGACCCGTGGACCCGTCCCGAACTGACCCGTTTGAAACGGGTCGGGTTAGGTCCGGTTCCTAAAATCAAAATCCTTTTACCTAGCCCGGCCCGGCCCGTTACATATTAAAACGGGTAAGGTCAGGTTCCTCCAAATTTAGGCCCGGTCCGGCCCATGCCCAACCCTAGTTTGAACCACATTATTACTAGTTCATTGTGAGACTAAGTCATTCTCCTCTCCGTCAAGTCTAGTGGTATTCATTTTCACTTACAAGTGAGAAATTTTGATATTTACACTTAATTTCCCTGATCTTTTAAACATTCAAATACCTACCTGGTGTTTTAAAAATTGGATGCTCATTAGATCATCGACGTAAACCGATTAGTAAATACCGTTAATTGATGACGCTATTATGTTAAATGACGGGCTAGACAAATACTTAAGTTTATTTTCACTAACAAGTCATTTATATAGTTTTAAATTCACAACCTCTGGGTGAAGTCAAACTTTAAATTTGTTTAGCTTAAAAGGAGTGAAAATTTACTATGATAATTATTAAGGTCATCACTTAACGTTGATGGTCTAATACATGTTCAATTTTTGAATGCTACGTAACTATTGAACTATTTTTAAATGTTTGTACTGATTTAGAATTACTCCAAATATTTGAGAGTAATGTTCACACTTCAAAAATTCTGGAATTTTCTCTCCCTGTGAGAGACTTTCCCTCTCTTTGAGGGTGATTCTCACCCTTTCGTGTGAGTGATTCTCAATTGTGTTCAAGGTCATTGCCGCCGATCCTAGCTGCTGCTGGGATTGGTGGGTGTTCTTTTATTTTTGCCTTTGTCTCCCTCTCTTCTCCCTTTCGCTGCTTTTCCCCTACTTCCTGGTTTAATTTACCCTCTTCTCATCCCATTGGTGTATCTCCTCTTCCTTCCTCTAATTTTTGATCTTTAATCAAGTTTTGCCGCGTTTTGCGGCTTGTCAAGTCGGTGAGTTCTGATCTGGTGCTTCCACTGGGTTGGATGTTCCAAATACCATCACCTTCTCTTTGCTGTCTACCTTGGATGGTAGTGTTGCTCGTGGATTTCCATGCACTTCTTTCACTTTGTTGTAGGTTCTTTGCTATATGTGGCTGTGCTTGAACTGAAGATTGGAATTGGTTGATGGGATTGCTGAGGCGAGGTTCGGTTGGGGGATGGGATTTGTGTGGATCGACATGCACGGTTGTTGCGAAGGTGGTTGCAACGAACCCTCAGTTGTTTTTAGTTTTCTGTTTTCTTGGGTCCCAACGTTTGGTTTGGCTTTTTTGGTTTGTTTGGAAGGTCCCGTTTTGCTTTGTGTACATGTATTAGGCCTTTGTTGTAAGTTAGTTTTGTTTGAAATAAATGTTTCACCATGTTTCACCATGCTTTGGCATGATGTTTTTACCAAAAACATGCTAATAAAACTTGAGAAGATAATTCACTCAATTTACTTGAAAATTTGACTCAAAATTATATATGTATTGACTTTATCATCTAGGACCTAGAAAACAAAGGTTACTTGATCATCTCTATCATTGTGGGAGCATGATTTTCCAAAGCCAAAGTAAGGTGGGTAGGAACACTAATACCTCATAATTCCGATCATGGATTGAATATTTTTCGTCACAGAGATGCACATATGGATCAGTGATGCAATCATCATTCTGTTCGGAGAGAAGTTTGGCAACTTTGCTGAGATTGACCATGTTTGTCTCAAGATACACAAACCTGATTCGGTATGGAATCATTCATTTTTTTTCTATATTATTGGAGTTCCTACAATATATGAATTGGAGTGCGCCAAAAGTAATTACTCTTAAGAAAATGCAATATCTACTCCTAAATATCTTCTAGGATTCTTACGGATTAATAAGGATTCTATAACCTAAAAGACTCCATGTCACACCTCGACCCGGGCTCCACAACACCCCGGGCTTGACTCCACCGTAGCACGATATTGTCTGCTTTGGACCCCAACCAAGCCCTCACGGTTTTGTTTCTGGGAACTCACTCGAGCAGAACTTCCCATTGGGTCACCCATCCTGGGAATGCTATGGCCCCTTTATCGCTTAACTTCGAAGTTCCTACGGAACCCAAAGCCAATGAACTCCCAAAAAGCCTCGTGCTAATGAAGGTGGGCATGTCCATATAAGCATTGGCGAAGCCACGTGAGGGCGAAGAGTGGCGACCGCCATTCCCCTTGCCGGAAAAACACGACTGGAGCGCGGTTCCGCCCCTCTGGTCTCGTCGGAAGTTCTGGGTTTATTGCAGTTCTGGTTTTCTGTTGCTGCGCAGCTCTGCTGTGCGGGAGGGTTTTAAATTTTTTCAAAAGGCCAAGACAAAACGACGTCATATAGGTCCTGGTTAAATTTTTTTAGAATTCCCATTAGTGGGACGACACCGTTTCATTGGCTAGTTAAAATAAATAAATAATTGAAGGAACGTTCACTCTCACCACGTGCTGCCCACTTTCAAATCCAATCAGATAGCTGCAGCAAGAAGCTGCCCCCAAAATTGGAATTCAATCTTTGCCCTTTCAAAAAGTCAAAAGATCTCTCCAAACCACAAACTGTAAATATATATATGCCCATATGGGTTCCAGCTTCCAACTCGTTACTTTTGAGAGAATTATTTCAAATTTGGAACTTCATTCATACCAACATATGTACTGACTACTAGTTTGTTATTCTAAATAGTTCAAACTTGAATAACACAATACATTTTGAAACTTTCAAGATTTTGAGATATATTCCTAGTCCTATTTCAATTTCAATTTTGAGACAACGTATGTTGTTTCATCCTATATTTCGGGCACATTGAAGAACATTTCCATATACAATAAGGATGGTTATGTTTGTATTAGGAGCTGTAAAGATACATGGTCCGGTAGCCGAACAAGAAATTTCTACCTTAACAGTGATGGAAAATTTTCAAATTATTCAATTGAGAATTTGAGTTTTTATGAAGTTTAACTGATTTGTAGAGATTCAATGTAAAATTTTGATTCAATTCCCTCAAAATCTCATGGGGAGAGGTGAGATTTGTGGGTGCTTAAAATACACTACAAAATCTCTCCAATTCCCTCTAATTCCTCAACTTTTCCAAATTCTTTATATTCTAATTCTAATTGAATACACATGGAATGTTATAAACTTCTTTAAAATTCTAATTCAATACACCCATATTTATAAGGATTTTAATAAATTATCTTAAAATCATGATTAAATACAAATTAAATTTCATAGAATCACTTAAAATCCTGATTGAATATCCCTAGATTCATTAAAATAATTAAAATCCCTCAAAATCTTAATTGAATACACCCCCTAAATTTCAGACACCTATTTTCTTATTGAAAACGGATTGGGCTAGAATATTATTTTAGGTTATCCCCTTCCAAAAATATTGATAACTTGCCTATGATTCCTTTGGATGGATATCTGATTTTTTTTTTGGTCTTTTTGTGTCTACTACAAGACAACAGGGCTGCTGCTGCGCCTTCTTGATTTTTGCTTTTATTGATAATAAGTTGATTATGCAACTTTTTCATAACATAAAATTTTGTCATCAATAATTATAATTTGTCTGTATTGATAAATTATGAATGATATTA
This sequence comes from Malus fusca, assembly GCA_035220775.1. NCBI lineage: Eukaryota > Viridiplantae > Streptophyta > Magnoliopsida > Rosales > Rosaceae > Malus > Malus fusca. The sequence continues at coordinate 12,699,299 of CM069061.1, read as the reverse complement.
ATATTGTCTACTATTTCAAAGGATTTGGTTGTCTACATTTTTTTTGAGACCGTTTACGCTTTTAAACTTGCCCCTCCCCTCCACAATTCCTAGCTTCGCCACTGCATATAAGACATAGATGATCCACTCTCCTGGACGATGTGGGATCTAACACTCCATCTCGACTGGTATAAGTACATCATTCTAGAATTCATATATGTAAATGATAAAAGTACACTTAATCTCTTGTCTACTACTTAACTCTCATATAAAAGTTAACGGGGTTAAACAGGGACAGGTGGCAAAAGTAGACGGAAGTCGCAGGGTGGGCAGAGGTAATCTGGGGACAGCAGATCTGGACTCCAACATAACCGAAGAGGAGTATACCCCACCCCAATCGGACTAGAAATTTCCGTATTATTTTCCACTTCTTCCATCTTTTTATCGCTCGCAGCTTCGCCAGCTTTCCGAAATCTGATTGCTCTCCACCTCCAGTCACTTCCAATTTCGCGTAAGATTTCCTCCACCCAATCTCCAATTTCCGCTTCAAATATTCCAACACCCACAAATCTCGTCTGCTTTAACACTTAGATGTAGGGTTAGGTTTTGTTGCCTTTGAATTCCTTTGCTAATTATTTTGTTTTGATTAATCGTTATCTTTGATATTTGATCGCTATGTTTATTGACCCGATTACATATTGCCCATTTAGGATTTCCATTTTTTTTTTTTTTTTTTTTGCGGGAGGGGTGAATTTTTTAAATGATTTCATTGATTCAATCATGATGTGGGTTTTCAATCATGGATTCAATGTTTCATGAAGATTGGGTTTAGGGAAAATGATTGATACTGTGGGTTGATAATTTGACCGTTGAGAAAGATTTATGTTTTAGGGTTTGGAATTGAGGGGGAAGTGCAGCTTGTAGAATTTCAGTATGCAGGCTACTGCTTTTATGCTTTTATGCTTTTATATGATTCATGTATAGGGAAAGGGGCAAAAATCTTCAGTTTTAATTTGGGTTTGGCGGCGCGTAGTTGGGTAAGAGATCGGATAAGATAGTGTAATTGAAATTGTGAATGCCTCAGGCATAGAACCTGAAATTTCATTAATGATCAATTCAGTTTTCCAGTATGTGGGCTGATGGGGATTTATTAGCTTCCTTGCTGGCGTGGTATTGTTTTTGACATTAGAGCATTGTTTTGCTGAGATGTTCTATGTTGAACTGTTGTGCCTGAGTTATATTTGGGGTAGTGGTTACTAACCAGTTCTACTTGGTCGTCTTATATGATAGAGTCCAGGTTGTTTGTGGTTTTAACTCATTTGAAGTGATTGTATGGTTGTCACCAATGCTCACCAATGCTGGTATATAAGTTCTGGTTGTTAGTCTGCAGATTCATTTTTTAGTTAGACCTCCAACATTAGAAGAAGCTAACTGCTGGTTTTCGGCAGATTTTGTTTGTTGATTAAGTCCAATTATGACCATAATCACCAAATTTGGTAAACTGCCCCTAAACCTTTTTTCTTTTCAATGGACTATGGAAGGATTAGTGTCTGGTCTAATGGGTCTCTAGAAATTAAGGCCCTGTGCTACCCTTATCAGGTTTATGGTGCTTATTCACGGGATATTTGGGTGGTGCATTTTTGTTGGAACCTCTACCTATAGAACAATGAGGTTTTTCTGCTTTTGGAGAAATTTAGTTTTTGGATATTACTTTCATAGAACGACCTTTTAATAATGTTTGTGATACAGGATGTCAGAACCACCCTTCCGACCACGCGAGAAGCTCTATGAGAAGCAAAAGACGTTCCAAAGCATCCACAAGCACACATACCTGAAGGGACCGTTTGATAAGATTACCTCTGTTGCCATTCCAGCTGCTTTAGCTGCTAGTTCATTGTTCCTTATTGTGAGTTTCTAATTACTTCACTTCTTCTAAGACTTTGTAAGCCTTTTATATTGAAAAAGAAAAGAAAAAAAACCATTTTTTCCCTTGTTTCTGTTGCAATCTAATTGCGATGTTCGATGGCATTTTCTCCAGGCACGAGGGATCTACAACATGTCACATGGGATTGGAAAGAAGGAAGATGCAGCGTAGAAATCCCGGTCTCTAGTAGTGTTGAGTGTTTTTGTTTGTGCCCTCAATAATTGCTTAGTAGCAGGTTCTCTACTTCCATTGAAAGGGGGAGCTTTCTCTTCTGAAATTTCTGTTAATGGGGTTTCCTGATTGATAAAGTACCGCACTCGTTTCGTGTTTGAAATTTCTGTTAATGGGGTTTTCTGTTTGATAAACTTCCTTCATGGCTAATCCTTCTTGAACCTTCCAACCTGCACCAGAATTTGTTAGTTAACATCAGTTTCTTCTTTCGAACATACCAATCAGTGAATCTGAAGACTTATCTAATCGAATTCAATTCTTCATACCAGACGAGAGTATTGACTCTTATAATGTGACTCAACTAAAACGGAAGAGTCAATTGTAATGATTGCCCATCTTGAAGGTTCTAAAAGACGTTAGTTGCTAGTCGGGCGGCGGGCTAGGATCTAGAGCCTAGGCGATTAGGCGGGGTGTAGCGGATTAGGTGGATTTAATTAAATTTATTATATAACGTATAAATAAGTGTTTACTTACACTAAAAAATAAAAACTATACTTGTATTGAGAATTTAGGAAAGATAAAATGCAAAATTTAAGTCACATTGCCATCACACAAATGCAACTAAAAATAAGAAAACAAAAACTAAAATTGAAAATTCACTAATTAAGCAGGTTATTCAGAAATTTTTTTAACTTAATTAAAAAAGTTAAAAATAATGGAACCGCTTAGACCGCCTAACCCGCAGAGGAGGCCGCTTAGCCCTTACCCGAATTTTCTTCACGTTTTGGCCTAAGTCGCATTGGTCCTTGCTGTCTAGCGTCCAGGTGGCGTCTAGACACTGCTCATCTTAAACAATATGAGGGATAAAATGCAATCAAATCTTCAGCATCACGTGTCGTTGTATGAGTTGAGACAATTGGAATCCAAAAAATGATGTGATGACAAAGTGGCAAAAGAAAATGCAAAGGAAGTATCTGGATTTCCATATTTTTGAGTTGAGCCTAATCAGGAACATATGAAAATTTCCCTGTTTATGGACAATTCTAATATTGTAACAATTATTATATCGTCATGAGCTATATGTCGATCGTTTAGTTCAGACGAAGACGCTCCTCAGCAAGAAGGGAGTATATATCTTAACACTTAAGTTGGGTGATCATGGCGACTCAGAGCACCGCACCCGAGCTATCTGTCAGGTCAGACCCCTCTCTCTCTAACGAGAGATTTTCCAGTGTACTTAGAACACTGGATGATACAACACGTGTCACTATATAAGTGATGATTTAAAATGTAAAACTTTCCTCCACTTATGGAATCACACGTGATGTATAACTCGTATTTCAGTCATGGACAGAGGGAGGTAAGGCCCAGTGGGGGCACATGCCCCTTCTCATCCCTTTTTTTTTCATTACAAATTATTCAATTAATTAATCCCATTTTTTTGCTTTGCGGATTATTCAATTAATCATATTAAAATAGTGAAAATTCTCTTTTAGTTTTTAAATGCTCATCCGTCTTGTATATTTTTCACACGCACTAATGTCTAAACCTTGTTGAGTTGCATGTATTTGGTTAATTAGTACAAATGAGCATTTTTATCAACAATTAAAGATAAAATTAGACAAAAGAGTAATAAAATTAGGCATTTTGTCACATCCCGGCTAGGGTCTACCATATCTCGGGCCCATTCTACCACCGTAACACGATATTGTCCACTTTGAGCTTACCATTCCCTCACACTTTTGTTTTTGGGAACTCACGAGCAACTTCCCAGTGGGTCACCCATCCTAGGAGTGCTCTGGCCTCCTTCTCACTAATTTAGTCTACCTTAGTCTATTATAAGCCAGTGAGCTCCCAAAAGACCTCGTGCTAGGTAGGGATGGGAATATACATTTAAGGATCACTCCCCTGGGCGATGTGGGATGTTACAATCCACCCCCCCTTAGGGGCCCGACATCCTCGTCGGCACACTTCCGCCCATGGATTGGCTCTGATACCATTTGTCATATCCCGGCCCGAGCCCATTCCACCACCGTAGTACGATATTGTCCGCTTTGGGCTTACCATTCCCTCACGATATTGTCCGCTTTCATTACAAATTATTCAATTAATTAATCCCATTTTTTTGCTTTGCGGATTATTCAATTAATCATATTAAAATAGTGAAAATACTCTTTTAGTTTTTAAATGCTCATCCGTCTTGTATATTTTTCACACGCACTAATGTCTAAACCTTGTTGAGTTGCATGTATTTGGTTAATTAGTACAAATGAGCATTAGATTGTCAATAATTAAAGACAAAATTAGACAGTAGAGTAATAAAATTAGGCATTTTGTCACATCCTGGCCCGGGTCTACCATATCCCGGGCCCGTTCCACCACCGTAGAATGATATTGTCCGCTTTGGGCTTACCATTCCCTCACGATTTTGTTTTTGGGAACTCACGAGCAACTTCCCAGTGGGTCACCCATCCTGGGAGTGCTCTGGCCTCATTCTCGCTTAACTTCAGAGTTCCTACGGAACCCGAAACCAGTGAGCTCCCAAAAGGCCTCGTGCTAGGTAGGGATGTGAATATACATTTAAGGATCACTCCCCTGGGCGATGTGGGATGTTACAATTTTGTAATTAATTTTTTCAGCATCTGTAAAAGAACTAGCTTTATTTGTCTAAAAAAGGAGCTCAAATTTTTTAAGGTGCCCCTCTTAGTTAAATTTCTGGCTTCGTCCCTGATTCTAGTCAATGAAAAATCTATTCTCTCTAACAGGTTATATGGTGGCTTTTGAAGTTATGTTCACTTTGTTAAATTGTCAATTAAAGCTCATTTAGGAAGGGAATAGATCCGGATTTGCAAACCTCCCTACCATTACTCATCTCTTCCTCCCTTCCCACCCCAATTCCCACCGCATATTTTCCAAGACCATTAACCCCTTACATTTTCTTGTTCTTCATTATTTCTCTATGGTTCTGCTTCGTCGATGGCTGCTGGAGTAGAAGGCAATGGCATTGAGGAGAAAGAGAAAGAGTGAGAAAGTTAAAGTAGAAGAGTGATATCCGCTACACAATTTTAAGTGGACAACTGAGATTACTTAGTCCGCAAGATCCTGATGGTTTAGATTTGAAGATGATCACTTTCTATTTATGAAGGAAAAATATTTTTTAGTTTTAAAAGCAATTGAAATCAGGAAACACTTCAAATTCTTTTTTAAGATTAACTTGCATTTTTATTAAAGAATTGGTTTCAAAATATTTCCTCTAAAGTACTTCCTGAACCAGCATTGAGTTTATAGCAGATGCATATGCAATATTGGATTATGAATTTTAGGACTCGATCCGATTAAATCAAAATTTAAAATAATATTCCAATGAGAGTTTTAACGAAACACTCCCGGTATTGTTCACTTTTAACGAAAATGACTTTTTTAGTCATTCATGGTACTATTCACTTACAACACCTTTTTGTCCTTTTGATTAAAACTCAAAGTTTTCAAGCCATTTTCATTAGTTTTCCTTTCATTTTTTAAAATAAAGATGTTGAAACATTACAAAAAATTATTATTTGTTGTAGGCCCAATTTACCGAACTATAATTAGGACAGAGAAAGAGGGTGTGCGACAATAGAGAGAAAGCAAGAGATGTGTAAGAAAGCGAGAGATGTGTAACGGTGAGGTGTGTGTTATCTCACCCCATTGTGTCTTTATTTATAATAGTAAGGAAGGTAAATTTCTTACCCAAATAGGATTACAACTCTAATAGGATAATATCTAACCCTAGAGAATATTCTAAAGATATTCCAAATACTTTAGGATTTACACAATCACATTCCTAATCTAATAGGACTGCAACACTCCCCCTTGAGTGTGTAAATACTAAAGTAAATGGCGCATCAAGTCTTCAGCGATGAAGTAAGTATAGTTGGTGAAGTCGTCGGCACAATGATCAAATGCGAGTCTTAAATCAACGGAATAATGCATAAAAGGTAAAACTCACAATACCTCGCTATGGTAAAACCTAAGGTGGGATACAAACCCATAGACTAAGGAGAAAAGTGAAAAGTTACATTAAGTCAAAACTAAACGTCTTCTGGACGCAAGTAGAAGAGCTCACAAGAGTATGACCAGCCCAGGATGGGTGCCTCGTCAAAACCTAGTTAGGTAGCAAAAAACCAGTGGGAAAAATGCTCATAATCGTAGGGAAAAAGAGTACATTAAGATCAAGTGAGTATACTTCTGGATACTCTTCCTGAGTTTGATAGAACTTCCAAATGAGAACTACAAGTATTGCATATGAATAATTAGGCATACAATTTCCTCGGACAAGCTTCTGAAAGGTTGACTTCAGTAGTGACGTCATGTAGAGGTCGGCAAGGTTGTCCGAGATAGGTTTGCATTACTTTAATCTCCTGATACTTTGTTGATGTGGTGTAGATGCTTCGTTGATGTATCATGTCTTAGTCGGGTAGATACATGCAACACAGTGTTCATGGATTGTCATTGAGACTCAACGATAGATGAAACCAGCAGGTACTTCGACTATGCTCAACAAGAGATCTCAACCATGTCTCACATGTGGCGTAGTGAAGTGAGGTGAGTCTTGGAACGATTTAAAGATTTCGCAACTAAGGTCATATCGTGGGCCTCTAAGTTATTGTGATATCCTTAACGGTAAAGACATAACCATTCGGGGATGTGCCTTGTGCGAATTTGATAAGTAACCAGCGTTAGCATAAAAAATAAGGCAAACATCATTATGCGGATCAAGGGGGACATATCAGGTCAGTATGCGTTGGGATTAGCCCAAATCCGTAATACTTTCAAGGTAGTGGAAAAACGTCTTTAATACAATTTAGTGGGTGCATGTAGGCGCAGTGCTGCATCTTTGCCAATAGATTAACAACGAATGAGATGTCCTATCTAATTGTAACTAGCCAAGTACAAAAAAGTGCAATGTTGAACTCAGATATGGAACTTCGGATTCCATAACCTTTTCAAGGGTCTTATTTGCATATAATGTATGAAAGATCATAGGTATACTCAAAGGTAACACATTCGGGGTGTAGTTTAACTAGTATACCAAAGTACGTTAGAACAACGCTTGAACTTTAGGTCAAGGCATAAACGAGTTTTCCCAAGATCCATCACCTTAAATTCTATCTTCAGGTGCGAGGCAGTTTTCTCAAGCTTTTCCAGAATCTTAGTGAGATTCATGTCATGGACATAAGCTGTAACTCTAGTAATTCGGAATAAGACTTCATAGTTTAACACGCAAGGGCATTCATTCATATCCTTGTCTGATCAAATAATCACTTAGATGGGTATACCATATTCGATGGGTTATTTCAACCTTAAAGTGAATGCCTCATTTGAGTTGAAAGGGTGTGGTTTGGAACTATTTGAAACAAGTCTATGTAATTTTTCGTGAAGTTACATATAAATCATCATACCTATATCCCCATGGAGAAACACTAACCATATTTATAATGCTGCAATCAATTACAGGGTGTTTGAGAGAAACCTTGGGCCGTAAGGCATGCATCATATCGCACTATTTCATTCATCTCATTATGCTTCCTTTCCCACTAATAACACAACAAGGTTACCTTGGGCAGTGTAAGAACTATAGGTCCAAACACACTTTGGTAAGGAATTTAACCTGGATTGTGATTTTGATTGTCCAATCAGTTCTACGTTGTCATTAATCGACGGAACACTGTTCGATATCGTCGCTTTTCATTTATATCGTAGCTACCATATAAGTGAAAACATCATTGATGATAATCTCATTCCAATTCCATTATCTCATTCAAACTAGTATATTGGACAAAGAACTTAAAGTCTCGGGAATAATCCGGATTAATCTCATGAGATGGAAATGATTTTAGACAGCGATCGAGTATGGATTCATTATGTGCCATAACCTTCATCTTCTAGGGAAGTGTATCCTATTAACCGAGTGATATGTCGTGCTTCAAGCCGAGACAGATTGATTGGTTATCTGTCGAGGTATCGGGCATCTAACATGGGCGGCCAAACCATCATTCAGGGGCGGCACATCCTTCAGAGATGCAGACTAGATGTCTATTAAATACATATATCCTTGCAAGCACGTTTGCAGCTGGTATATGGTCTCGTCACTTTAGCTAGATCAAAGGAATGCGTAGAAGCAACATTCTGAAAGCTAAAATTCATTGCACTTGCTTATAACACCTTATGCAGTATGGGGATCGAGATGAGACATAGTGGGCAACGTCCACACAAATTCACGTGCAAGGACTTTCATAGAGCTAGTGTGAAAGAGAATCGTAATCGACAAAGATTCATAGTCTTCTTTGAGGACCCATATTGGTACGTTGCGGCAGCACAACTTGGCACATGGAATGCACACTCAAATGCGGAAGTACGAAACGTTAGGTTCATACCCTACTACAAATTGTAAAGTTGAATAGGTTGGGTGGCAATGGGCCTCAAGGCGGACCATCATAGTTGCGTACAAGATTGCATAGCCCTATACATAATCCGAAAGCTTGGTGCATTCACAAAAGTCCACGATCATTTAAATTCCGCTTTATGATCACTCTGTGAGGTTATTTTGGGGTGAACATGGGAATTCGATGTCCAATTATAAATTCGAAAAACATACAATAATTATCGAAAACCTTCAATATAAACTCTCTGGCATTATCAAGTCTTCCAGACTTTATGGGATAATTAGGGTGATGAACCCTTAAAATCGGCCATGAGGTATAACAGCAATGTGTGTGGACAAACATGTGACCAGTTTGTCGATTCATCAACCAAAACCATAAGTATTTATATTGTCCGCTTTTTGGTTAGATTAGTCCGTATATATTCCCTTGAATCCACTGTGAAAAGAGGGTGATTTCGTATCTTTGCAAGTGATGATATAGAAAATCAAATTCCCTAATGAGCGGGCTTGGCAAAATGTGCTTGTAAGCACAAGATCCTTACTTCGGGTAAGGAGATGCGTTGTGACATCATTGTTTGACCGAAGTGTCCCAAAAGGTCGTTCCAAAGCAAGTAAACTGCTTGAATCACCCGGCTGCAAGCCAGCCATATGTGGCATGTCCTAGTTGGGAGGTAGCCCATTGGCCCTAAAGCAAAACTTCAGGCTTATTTTTGGAGGTGGTGCAAAGAAATTATACTCTATTTTCTTTAGTGGTTTCATTCATGATCATTGCTCTATCGAATATCCTTAAAACTCAACGATGTTCTTCCGGATCGGGGAGAATATAAGGTCTCTTAAACGGTAATTTAGTAACATTTATACAATGAGGAGCGTGCCAATACTCTTTAATAAGATTGGATAAACCTGAAATCGTTGCTAGAGATGTGTTTTAGATATAAAGTTAGTGTGCGTGGTATCACATTCATCCAGACAACTTTTTTTTTTTTTTTTTTTTTTTTTTGTCGAAACATTCATCCAGACAACTAACTTCCTCACATTCGTACCTAATCACGTGTTTAATTGAACTGGGTCACATGTATTAAGAAACATGATTCAATTAACTCATATTCGAGGACAATATCGATAAGATTATCCATAACTAAAATAAACAACAAAAGTGAATCCAAGAACATAGGAAAAGTAAACCAAAATTTACTACGGTGGATTCGGCCAACATGGCCATTCATGTCAAAATTTTGCTCTTTCAACGGTGTTTGGTGGAGCAAAATTAGTCTCACATATTGACTACTAGAATGGTACTCCTCAACGACATTGGTAGGGGCACAAACAGGTGCATAACCAATGATCTATTCCATCGAGACAGAAGTAGATGTTGCAGGGTTAAGGTTCAGGAACAATATCCCTTATTCTTGAAGTTTTAAGTCTTAGTGCCAAGGATCATGTTTCAGGCATGATGCCATACCTTGACAAGCCTTGATTCTACCATATGTTGTAAAAACAAACCCAAAAGTGGGTGAGAGAGACGAACGTGTTCAAAAGGTTCCAGCCGAAGCTGGAGAGATCTGTTTGGTATGCCTTTGCCTAAGCAGAGCATATATGTCGGTGGGCCCAGCCAAAACTGGGTATCACCATTCGAAAAACTTCAGCCAAAGTTGAGTCTCTACCGTTCTTTCACATTTGTAGTAGCAATCAGATCCCATAATTTAGTAAACTTCTGTTCTCTACAATGCGTCAGGAGCTAGTTAGAAACATGTGGGAACAAGTTGAACATTTACATCACTAGAATATGAAATATTAGAGTCTTTAGTTATAGCTACCAATATCTCATTTGAGTGATGTCCCAATCTATGATGCCCATAGATGATTTTACAAATTTTTCCAATAAGACAGAAGAAGGGAATGCACCTTGATTCAGCAAAGTTGGTAAGAAAAACATTACAGGAATCTTAAACAATTCATTGTTGCTACTATTTCCGCAATAAAGTATCACCCCACTTACCTTATGCACCAAGAATTGAACATCATCACATAAAAATCAACTATGATTATCTTTATATATCAGCTTCACTGGAAGTAAGTTAATTGTCACCAATAATCTTTTTATCTTTATCATAAGAAACTGCTCTAGTCAAGACTGTGAAATCAAGACTCATATGATGTGAGGCTCCTATGTCCACAGTCCATGAATCACATCCAGGAAAAATCATGAGGACTTTGAGATGTCAGAGCACATACGAAAGGTAGCAAATGATTTCCTTGAATAACAGAGAATATATTAGAGGGTCGGCCTTGATTAGCATATGAAGCCAGAGATGAATAGCTTGGAGCAACAAACCAAGTACTAGGATTAACACCTTGAAATGCATAATTGACAAAAAAATGTAACAGATAGTTGACTGCCTGGATAAGCATAGTTACCTCTATGCCTACAATTAATAGTTATGTGTCCTCTCTTACCACAAATCTGACACTCTTGATAAGGTTGATTATCCCCTCATACATACTTAGCTTCTGCAGTTGAGCAAATTTGACACTCAGGAGTAGTGTCATATCTTGTGAAAGTGTTGCCAAACCATGATTGCCAAGTGTTGACTTGAGTCCCTATTCGAATAGGAAAGTAAATATAAATATAATTATTTGGTTGTGTTTCCTAGTTAGTCTAGGAGTCATTTACTTTCCTTATGCTGCAAAATGTGATGTTGATGTATTTAATTTATATGTTTCCTTCGAGAGTGAGAAGAAATAACAGAATTGAGAATTAAACCCTAAACACAAACTTTATCTTTGTATCAAAGCAGGTTTCTCTAAACCCTAACCCTTGGCTACTCACTTGGAGTTTTTGTTGGCTAGAAAAATACAAACTTGCTATACCACCAAAGTGTAATCTCAAAATAAGAGTCACACTTGATTTAATCCTAGAAAACTAAATCATCACGACCTCACAATTTGTTGCCTTCAATGGTTGAAAGCCATGCCATGCAGACCAAAGTTGCAGATGCTGGGCAAGCCAAAGTTGCGAACGTTGACCCTGTTTTTTTGGCGCTAACCTCCAGTATGAAAGAATGTGGGCTTGCCGAGTTTGGAGCCTAAGTTCCCAGTGGTCCGAGAGCAGGCACTGATGTTGGTGGACTGACATGGCAAACAACGGAGCCCATGGTCAACTCCAGAAAAGTTTCACTAATACTAATGCTTAGACCTGTAAACGGGTTGGGTTTATTGGGTTTGGGTCGGGTTCAACCCGACCCGTTAAGTTAACGGATCACCCGAACCCAACCCGTTAAGCTAACGGGTCACCCGAACCCGACCCGTTAAGCTAACGGGTCACCCGTTTCACCCGTTAACAATTATTATTATTTATTTTTTTGCATAAATATCCTCAACTAATGGGTGCTAAAGGGTGTTAACGAGTTCTAACGGGTCTAACGGGTTGACCCAAAGTGACCCGTTATTTAACGGGTTCACCCGTTAGCGACCCGACCCGTTAAGCATCCACCCAAATACAAATATTAACGGGTTGGGTTGGGTCGGGTTAACGGGTTGGGTCCAAAATGACAGGCCTACTAATGCTAGTGCTGCTAGCAAGCCATTCACAGATCCACCAGTGGGAAGGAAGCAGGACATGGACTCGGATAATTTGTCCCACAACTATCACTCTTGAATTTGATTGCTTCTCGTGAGCAATCCGATGATCCATGTAACACATGAAAAACCTTAATTGCATAAGTTGATCTTGATACAGGTTGGATCATTGACTCTGGAGCCACTAATCATATGACTTATGATCATATTTTATTTAATTCTACAACGCCACCACCACGAGATAGTATTGTCACTGCTAATGGAGGTGTTACCCTGATTACAGGGGCGAGTTCGATAGCACTCATTCCTACTATCTCATTACATAAATGCTTACTTGTTCCCACACTCTCTAGCCATTTGTTATCAATGAGACAGGTCACCGAGCAATTAAATTGCATTGTGCTAATGTTTCTGTCTTTCTGTTTACTTCAAGATATTCAAACTCAGGCGATCATTGGGCGTGGTACTAAGAGAAAAGGGTTGTACTATGTTAACAATGTTGCACAAAGTCGTGTTCATCAAGTTCAAGGTCGTAATAGTGGAAAGTTGAAGACTGCTCAGTTGTTGTAATATTTCAAATTCTTCACTACAATGTCAATATGTAATGCTTGCTTCATTTGGTTATCTACGGAAATTACTTTCGTCATTGTTTAGTAATATTTCAAATTCTTCACTACAATGTAATGCTTGCACATTAGCTAAAAGCCACTGTGCTTCATATTCTCCAAGTTTTGCTAAACGAACAGTTCCTTTTGAGTTAGTTCATTCTGATGTGTGGGGACCATCTTCGATTACTACTCAACATAAAGTACGTTGGTTTGTAACATTCGATAATGACTGCACCATGGTGACTTTGTTATACCTCATGAAAAACAAGAGTGATGTGGGTGGCATCTTCAAAATATTTTATCACATGATTTACACTTAATATTTGCTCTCAGTTAAAGTACTTCGGTCTGACAGTGGTGGTGAATATATTAATATGTCTCAGTTTTGTCAAGAAAAGGGTGTCCTCCACGAAACTATTTGCCCTCAGACCCCACAATAAAATGGAGTAGCTGAAAGGAAGAATCGACACATATTTGAGTGCACCTAAGACTTACTAGGCCAATGCGGTAACTTATGCCATTTATCTCATGAATCGAATGCCATCGCGTGTTCTCTCTTTTAGAACTCCCTTAGCTGTGTTTGCTGATCATGTCTTTTTCCCTTCTACCCTTCATCTCGAACCGCGAGTTTTTGGGTGTGTGGCTTATGTCTATCTTCATAAAAATCAACGGAGCAAGCTTGATCCATCTGCAATGCGATGTGTTTTTATTGGCTTTAGTTCTCAACATAAAGGGTATAGATGTTATCATCCCCCTACTCGACATGTATACATCATTATGAACATGACATTCTCCAAAGATGAACTTTTTTTTCCGCCCAACCATTCTCTTCAGGGGGAGACAACTGGAATGGAAGATTATGGATGGGTGGATGTCCCCGGCCCTGTATTTGGGCCCACAGAAAGTAGCCCACTAAGTCGGCATAACAACGATGATTATGCTGTAGAAGACAGTAGCCCAACTAGCACTGCAGGTGGTAGCACCGAAAGAAATAACAAGTGGGCAAGGAAATGACAAGGAAGAAGGCCCAAGTAGGCATGGTAACCAAAAAGTCCCAAATGGGCATGATAATTATGGATGTCACACAAATGTTGTTGCAGATGATAACAACCAACAAAGCCCAAACGAGAGTGATGGTTTTGGGTGTTGCACCGAGAACAAGCAGGCCGAGACATCAAGTGGGCCTGTTTCTGTCTCATGGCCGAGTGAAGTCCAAGGTTTGGGTGTGGATCCCCGTGAGCCCAACAACAACAAAAACAACCCCTCTTAAACTTCTCGAGTACATACCTTTGGTCCTACGGATATCCCTCTTAAGGTAAGTACCTATTCAGAATCTAATAAACAAATTTATGTATTGCCTCCTACACAAAATCGAGGAAAACCACCAGACAAGTACTCTCCAGAAGGGAAGGTGCAATATTTTATCGCTAACTATGTCTCTACTCACCGACTCTCGCCAAAGTATTGTGCACTAGTCCAACAAATGGAAACTATTAAAATACATATTAGAGTAGAAGAAACCTTGAGAGACCCAAAGTCGACAGAGTCAATGCAAGTTGAAATGGAGGCATTATAGAAGAATAAGACTTGGCATGTGGTTACACTTCCCAAGGAAAAAAATCGATAGGATGCAAATGGGTGTTCACCATTAAACATATGGCAAACGGAACGATTGACAGATACAAGGCAAACTTAGTAGATAAAAGGTATACTCAAACCTTTGGTGTTGATTATCAGGAAACATTTACTCTGATGGCGAAAATGAATACCATTAGAGTTCTGTTATGTCTTACTGCTAATCTTGGTATGTAGAGTTCAAAAGGCATTGTATGGTTTGAAACAGTCACCAAGAGCGTGGTTTGGGTGATTTACTTAAGCTATGAAGAAGTATGGATATCGTCAAGGGAACTCAGGTCATTCCTTATTCATCAAGCATAAAGGTGGTAAGGTGACGTTGCTCATTATTTATGTGGATGATATGATTGTCACAGGTGATGATACAACATAGATTGAACAGTTGCAGGGGTACTTGTCCTCCGAGTTTGAGATGAAAGATCTTGAAGGTCTCAAGTACTTTTTTGGAATAGAAGTTGCCAAGTCTCAAGAAGGCATATACTTGTCACAATGTAAGTATGTGTTGGATTTGTTGTAAAAAATGGGTATGTTGGCATGCAAACCAGTGGACACTCCGATTGTGCAAAACCACCACCTGGCAATTTATCAAGATCAAGTTCCGACGAATAAAGAGAGGTACCAAAGGTTAGTTGGGTGACTAATTTACTTATCACTTATGATACCTGATATTGCGTATGCTGTAAGTGTGGTAAGTCAGTTCATGCATGCATCAAGTGAGGATAACATGACGACAGTAATGCGGATGCTTAGTTATTTAAAAGGGGCTCTTGGAAAAGGTTTGATGTTCAAGAAGCATGAACACATGGAGGTAAAATGGTATACTGATGTGGATTGGGTCGGGAATATTACTGATAGGCGATCTACGTCAGGTTATTTCACGTTTGTAGCTAGTAACCTAGTAACTTGGAGAAGTAAAAAATAGAATATCGTGGCAAGATCATCAATAGAGGCAGAATACAGGGGAATGGTTCACGATATTTGTGAGCTTTTATGGCTTCGGATTTTACTCGTTGAGATATGATTTAAGCCTAAGGAATCTATGATGTTGTATTGTGAAAATCAAGTGGCACGAGAGATAGCTAACAATCCAGTGCAACATGATAGAACCAAACATGTTGAGGTGGATATGCACTTCATAAAAGAGAAATTAGATGTTAAGCTCATTGACATTCTGTTTGTAGAACGAAAGAATAGTTTACAGATATTCTAACACATGCAATCTCTGCTGGGAGGTTTCAGGACTCACTTGACAAGTTAGGGCTATGAGATATCTACACACCAACTTGAGGGGGAGTGTTGACTTGAGTCCCTATTCGAATAAATGTAAATATAAGTATAATTATTTGGTTGTGTTTTCTAGCTAGTCTAGGAGTCATTTACTTTCCTTGTGCTGCAAAATGTGTGGCTAATGTATTTATATGTTTCCTTCGAGAGTGAGAAGAAATAACAGAACTGAGAATTAAACCCTAAACACAAACTTTATCTCCAAGAATTACCAGACTTGGGGCCATGGAATTTAGATTTATATCCACCAGGGCCTTTGGGTTTGTAAGTGTCATTTCTAAAAGATTTGTTCCCCCTGACCTCCAAAATTAGTACCATTGGAATGAAAACCACTGAAAATGCTAGGATTAGAATTATAACCAAGCTGGAAACTGAGGTACTCCCATATTAGAAGAAGAACCAGTACCAATAAAACCAAATCCAAAACTTTATGGGAATT
The DNA here is from genome assembly GCA_035220775.1 of Malus fusca. Classification (NCBI taxonomy): domain Eukaryota; kingdom Viridiplantae; phylum Streptophyta; class Magnoliopsida; order Rosales; family Rosaceae; genus Malus; species Malus fusca. The sequence continues at coordinate 12,683,256 of CM069061.1, read as the reverse complement.
GAGAAAGTGCAGACATATAAGGTGGAATTGAAGCAAAAACACAAGGAAAAATTAGTAGCTAAAGCCTACTCCTTGTAGAACTATCAGAGAGATGGGTCAAAAACTCACTTCCAACAACACCAATATTGTCCCCAACTTGTTAATTATCACCTGTACAATTCATCAGGCGTGAGGTTTTATCACAAAATGTCTTGGTATTAATTATAGTGGGGGTTAGGGTATTTAAACTCTTATTTTCTCAGAGATATGGTCGATGTGAGATATTTCAACACCCCTGCTCATGTGGGACCTAATTGGTGGGTCACACGAGGGAGATCCACACATCGACAACTACGTGGAGCCAAGGGACATTTTTCCTTTTGATGCAACAACAACTGTTCGATTTGCAACGATCTGTTGATCGGGACTGATGGATTTCCAACGGTAAAAATAATTTAAAAAATTTTGGCTGTGCCACATGACGTCTTAGATTCTAAAAAAACTGAAATATTCAACGGCCAAGATTAATCTAATTCTAAAAAATCTAAAAAAAAATCTTTAAAATTACCAACAAAATTTAAAAAATTATTATAAGCATTAAAAAAAACTTACAAAGTTTACATTTAAAAAAATTTACAAAGTTCAACACACTTGCAAATGAAACATTTTAAATTACGACGACAATGATATGTGGAGGATAAGACGAATAAAAACATTAAAAATAAAAATATATTTGTGAATAGTAATCACCACTGCCATTGTCCTTCCAAATTGGCGGACTTGCACAAAGGCAATTACTGTTTAGAGTGAATCGTGAGGGCAATTTCATTGGCCTTGCCTCCAATTGCCATTGCTCTCCACCAACTGGTGGAGATGATCTTAGAGTGGATAAGCTTGCACAAATGCAATTATTGCTTAGAGCAACTCCATCTCCCTAGTCAGCCTTGCAATTGCGTGATTCAATTCCCTTACGCCAACAAAAACTGCTCCAACTCACCCAAATCAGTGGGACTATTCAATGGCCCAACCCCTCAGACCAAGCAATCGGGCCATTTTTGCCTGCTTGTCCGCCTAAGTGGATCTTGAATGGAGAATGAGTAGACAGGGGGGGCACCCAACGTGAAGGACCAGAGCCAAACTACTCAATTTTGATGCAACAACAATCATTGGATTTCCAAATGGGTTGTTGATCTAGACCGTTGGATTTCCAACAGTAAAAAAAAATTTAAAAATTTTGGCATGTGCCACACGACACGTTAGATTCTAAAAAATTGAAAAATTCAACGGTCAAGATTAAACTAACTCTAAAAAATCCAAAAAAAAAAATTAAAAAATATTATAAGCATTAAAAAAAAGGAAAACTAATGAAAAAGGCTTGAAAACTTTGAGTTTTAACGATAAGGACAAAATAAAGGGTAAAGTGCATAGTACCAGGATTGACTTTTTAGTGTAAAAATGTGGTTTTTCGTTAAAATGAACAGTACCGAGAGCTTTCGTTAAAGTTCCCAAAAAAGTTTACACTTCAGAAATCTTACAAAGTTCAACACACTTGCAAATGAAACGTTTTAAATTATGACGATAATGATATGTGGAGGATAAGATGAAAAAACATTAAAAAAATATATTTGTCATTAGTAATCGCCATTGTCGTTGTCCTGCAAACTGGTGGACTTGCATAAGGCAATTACTGTTTAGAGTGAATCACGAGGGCAATTCCATTACCCTTGCCTTCCAATTGCCATTGCCCTCCACCAACTAGTGGAGATACTCTTATAGTGGATTAAGCTTGCCCAAAGGCATTGCTTGAAGCAACTCTACTTCTCCAGTCCCCCTTGCAATTGGGTGATTCAACCCCCCTACCCTAACAAAAACTGCTCCAGCCCACCCAAATGAGTGGGGCTATTTAGTGGCCCAATGGCTCAGACCAAACAATTGGGCCATTCTCACCCGCTTGTCCGCCTAAGTCGATCTGACGTCAGCCACGTATAATTTTTTTTTTTTTTTGCATCAAGCGCATGGCCTTTACGGGCGAGTGGGGTAGAGTGAGCAAACCAAAAAGTATCGATGGGACCCACGTTGCAGGCGTACTCATGTTCTTTCCACGTGGGCTTTTGGATTTCTTAGATTCGATAGTCCATATTAATCTGCCTTTTTTAATTCAAACAAAATTAAATAAAAGAAAAAAAAATCTAAAAACGGGTTGAGCCCACGTAGCACAACCTGGTTGTTGGATTGCAAAAAAATGTAATCCAACGGTCTATATTAGTCATTTAGAAAAAAAAATTAAATTATAAACGATTATAGAAAATCAAAAAATCAAAATTAAGAGAATTAGAAATCAAACATAATATTATTAATTTTTTCAAAAAAAAAAAACCAATTTTTTAAAAAATACATAAACAATTTTTTAATATCATTGCCTCGAGTGAATTACTACTCACTAAATTAATAATTGCCAGTTGTTAAATAGCCTGGGCAATTATCGGCCTAACGGATGATTGGCGAGCAATGACAATTGTTGGTAAGGGCAATAAAATTGTCTTACTATTCACTTTAAATAGTAATTGTCTGTATGCAAGTTCACCTGTTCGGGAAAATGAAGGGCAAGAGCAAGAACAATTACTATTCACAAGTATATTTAATTTTTAATGTATTCTTTGTCTTATCTCCACGTGTCATTATCGTAGTAGATTTTTGTTAAGATTCTTGACTATTCATGTAATATCACGTGTCATTATTCATTAATAATATCCGCTCATATTTGTAGTAAGATTCTCGACCATACATGTTGTGTCACATGTCATTATTCATTAGCAATATTCACCCAGATTTTTAGTGAGATTCTCGACCATTCATGTTGCGCCACGTATCATTATCCAATCTTATGATTTCTTCTTTTGTGTCCATAAAAATCCTTTAAACCACCAGATCTACTCACACCAAAGATCCTCAATCCTCCCTACTCATCCTCAACCTGGAAAGGACATCAGTCCGTCAATTCCGCCTGTAAGCGCAGTCGTCTATTTTGATTTGAATTCAATTAAAAATGCACAACGTATTAACATGTTTATTTATTCCAACAGGTGGTAGCGTCAATGGATTGGCCATAGATCACTTAGTACCGATGACTTCTTACTGCACAAGCTCACCGTGAAGAAATAATCTTGTCATCCGAGGGAGTTCGATTATTATCTCAACAGTCATACTGGCATTCAGGTATTTTATGTTTGTTGATTTATATATACCAGTTTCGTTTTGCGGTAGTTTCCTTGGCCTCCCCTGAGAATGTATTCGTGTCCTATTCACTGCAAAATATGCAATCTTAAGTTTTGTTATAGCTTGAATTGATATCTTCTATTCGTGTAGGGAACTAACGGCCTGCACACTACCATGTCATGAATGATGAAAACAAATTCTCCCTTGATTACTTGGAAGTGGGAACAGACAACCTTTACTAGGTAACTTTTGCATCTTCATCTGGTTTTTGCACTTGTGCGATGTAATTTGAAGATATTGTTTTGTTGCTGACTTTATGGTCGTATGTCATATACATTTATAGTTATAAAGTAATTCAAATATATTTTGACTAGAATTGTTATAGTTTTATAATTCCAGTTCTAAAAGTCTTCTAATTTAACCCTCTAACCCTCTAATCAGATATAGTAAGCCGCATTCTAAAAGAGTGAAATCATACATGATTGAAAGATTCACTTTCTTGAGGGTTATCCTCATAGGCGGAGCTACTAAGGGACCAGAATAGTCCTGCGCCCATTCTGCCTTTTTTCTTGATACAATAACATATTGTTGTTACTGCTACTTATCAGTGGAATACCATTAAATTCAAGTGTGCCCCTTCTTAATCTAAACTCTCTTTACCTTTTCCATGCCCCGTTTTTCACTCCATCTCTCTAATTTCAGTGCAGACTTCCTTTCCCCTCCTTTTGCTATCAACTTTTATTTGTCATTTCTTTAGTCCTTTTGTTATATTTTCAAATCTTTCATGCTTAACTCTTACCTTGTATTCAAGTGTTTGAGTTTGTACAATGTTTTTAGTTCTTTGTACTAAATTTGATTGGTTTTCCAAATGTGCAATTTACTACAACTTTTCATGTTGTGAGGCCCCTCCTCACATAAAATTCTTTCTCCGTCACTGGTTATCCTCCCTTACACTCATTATTAGATCTCTTTTCTTTCTTCCATAATACACTTTGCAAATAAGTTCCTCCTTCATCACTCTGGCAATTAAAAACCTCTACTTCACACTTTGCAATTGACGAACATTAAAGTTCTCATTGAGCAAGCATATTCTCATCTACAACCATGACGTCCACAAATCTCTTTGCCTGTGAAACATAATAATCATCTAATTCAAAATCACTCGATATGAACTTAAGTGTAGCATGTACCGTCTTCTCAAGAATGTAAGATTATGTCCGACGTTTTCAATCTACACCATCTCAAAACACCATGGGGGAGGATGTCTTTACACTGCTTTCCAGACACAAGACAATGTGGATAGGAAAAGAAGACATAAGTCTTGCCATAAAGCACCTGTATAGCAATGCGCTCAAATCTGATGCAGGCTTCCGTAGAGGTGCATATGGTTCTTCTTACTTATCCAATAATTGTATGGCCTTGAAAAGGGGACCTATATTCGTATCTCTCAAAGTCGCCACAAAAAAATGGCTTCAGTACACTCTATTAGTCTATTTGTCAATAGGTTTGTGGAATAAGCCTAGTATGTCTAGCACATTAATGTCTATGATAATCGAAATCCTGTCATACAAAAACCTACGAGCCAATTGTTTAAGTGCATAATGTTGTCCACTTCCCATGGCATGTATGACTAAATGTATTTGGTAAGCACAATGAGAATCTTTTTGCTCACTGAATCCATATATTTTCAGTCACCCTTTGCATGTAGTGGATCCACGATATAGTAAATGATAGATGCGGTTCGGCTTGTGCAACATGGTGAAGCCCTCTTTTCTTAGATTACCTTCTTTTTGAGCCGATTACATGCTTTAAACATACCCTTATGGGTGGTTCTCGTACCTATGTTAGCATTTGGACCCGTATAACTAACCAACATGCTGGGTTCAAATTTGTTTCCGCATATCCATGTTCTAGTGCACGAGCTTTAGGTCAAGCTGCACACATCTTTGAATATATTACAAGAGTCTCATTGTTAATGCTGAATCGAGAATCCGACTCTATCATGATATAATGTGGCCTTATGATAAGAAGCCTTATGATAAGAATAAGGGTGATTACCTTATTCCTATCATAAGGCCTTATTATATCATGATGGGGGCAGATTTTTGATTCAGCATTAATAATGAGACCTTGTATACCCAAATGCTCGCATATGTAGGAAAAAAACTCACAAGAGCATAGTTAAAGCATGCAATCGGATCGACAAAAAGGTAATCTCCTTGGAGGGCTTCGCCATGAATACTTACACAGACCCAACCAAATCTATTATCTACTATAGATCCACGTTATGCGCATGGGTGTCCGAAAACATATAAATGTTGTAAGCGAAGAGAGTCGTTGTGGTGTTCAACACTTAGATTTAGGCATAAATACCACGAGAAGTAAACAACGTTATGCACTTAAACAATTGGCTTTTAGGTTTTTGTATTATAGAGAGGGTATCTATAATCATAGACATCTTAATATGTCAAAGATACTAAGCTCATACAACGAATCCATTGAACAAGAGACAGACCGAGAAAGTGTACTCGAGGTGCTTTTTGTGGCAGTTTTGAGAGATGTGAGTACAGTCCCCCTTTCGAGGCTCATACGATAACTAAAGAAGGACAAGCAAGAAGAGCCATATGCACCTTTACTGAAGCCTGCATCAGAATTGAAAAGTATTGCTACGTAGATGTTTTATGACCAGACTCGTGTCTTTTTTTTTTTATCCACAACATCTTGTGTTTGGACATCATTGGAAAGACATCCTCACTCATGGTGTTTTGAGATGGTGGAGATTGGAAAAAGTTGGACATCCTCTCACATTCTTGATAGAAGGGTACGTGCTACACTCAGTCGAGTTTATATTCAGATGATTTTGGATTGGATGGTTATTATGTGTCAAATGCGATGAGATTTGTGGAGGTCGTGGTTGTATATGAGACTCTCTGCTTTCTTGATGGAAACTTTGATTTTCGTCGATTGTAGAGCATAAGTTTTTAAGTGGCAAAGTGATGGAGGATCTGGTTTGTAAAGTTTATTATGAAAGAGCGAAAAGAGATCTGATGATGAGTATGAGCTAGGATAACCCTCAAGAAATGGAATCTTTCAATGATTGTTGATTTCAGTTTAGAGTGAAGCTTATTATATTTGTTCTGAGAGGTTGAATTAAAAAAAAAATTCAGGACTTGAATTATAAAACTATAACAGTTCTAGTTGAAATTATATTTACTGTCATTCTCAAAAAGCAATTCCAAAAGTGAAATTCTACTTTTAGGTAAATTTATTATTATCGGATAAATAAGTGCATATTTATACTTAAAAATGATACATAATTGTATTAGGATAAATAAATTGCAAGATAAAATGACCTATAAATTATAAAGTATTAAAACATATTGAGAACATGGGGAACAAGCATATAATGAGTGTTCATTCAAGTATTTAATAAGTCTCTTATATTTAATTGAAAAATTAAAATCCAAATGAAAGTTATAAATTTTCAATATAAGTGAGAGTCGCGACCTAAGCAAGTTTAGGTGGAAGTTTCGGCGGGCTAGGTGGACTCCTAAGCAGATCTAGGCGTTTTTTCTTAATTTTCAAATGGCGCCTAAAGATTAATTGGGGCAGTAGCCAACCGCCTAGTGTCTAGTCGAGGCCTAGGCGGTGCTAGGCGGAGATTTTTAGAACTTTGGTTAAAAGTATACAAATTTTATCTTTAATTTGATTTGTTATTATATTGCGAAAACGAAACTAATATGTATAAATCAAGGGAATTGTTATTAGCACTCCAAAATTTTCATTTGGCATTCCAAACTAGAAAGAAAAATATACTTATGAGAAGTGTAGAATGAGATTTTGAAGTGCTAATAACAGTTCTCTAAATCAATAACGCAAATAATACCTGAAAACTTGACTAAAGCAAAGAATAGGAAAATGTCACACAAGTGTTAGTCCTTGGGGGTTGCATGCCAACACCACATTTCCCTCACAAACAAACATAAAAAAAGAATATTGACCAAAAAAAAAAAACATAAAAAAAGAAAATGAGTAACACAATACGAAAAACTCGATAATAACAGCAAACTTCACGCTTTTATACATGTAATCAAAACAGTGCTTATCTGGAAAAAAAAAAAAAAAAAAAAAAAAAAAAAAAAAAAACCAATGGAGAACATATAGGATGATATGGAAACCCTTTAAAGGAGTTCAAATATATTTTAACTAGAACTATTATAGTTTTATAATTCAACTCCTGAAAGAAGGAAAAACCCTTTTCAAGGCTGGGAGATTAACTTTGATTAATTCTAATTTCATCAAGATGCCGAATCATGTAATATCTTGCTTTAAGTGCCCCAATATGGTAATATCTAAAATTAATAAAAAAATGCAGGGATTTCTTTTTGGGGGAGAGATACTAAACTTAGACCAATGACCTGGAAGAAGGTTTGTTCTCCAAAGAATCAAGGTGGTTTAGGAATCAAACGGATTTATCATTTTAAAAATGCTTGTTTAGCCAAATTAGGTTGGAAAGTTCTAACCAATAAGGATAATTCTTGGGCTGAAATAGTAAAAAATAAATACTTACGTAAGTCCGATTTTTTTAATTCGAAGAGAAACATCATCCATGAGGGAATGAGATGGATTGTGGGTAATGGTGAAGATATATTCTTCTGGACTCATCAATGAGTTTTTCCTTACCGCCTTTTTCATTTAACTCCCGTGAATGATAGAAATAAGATTGATTGGGATCTTAAAGTAAGCAACTTTATAGTTCATAATAGTTGGGATGACATTAAATTAGTTATTGTGGTTGATAGTGACATCATTAGAAAAATCTGTCTTATCCCCTCCCTTTACAAGAGTCAAGGGACAAGTCAATTTGGGATTTAACTAATAATGGGAACTTTTCTATTAAGTTTGCTACCTGGCTACAAGATCGGATAAATCACTCTAGTAATCGCCTTACTTTGTTAAAGAAAATGTGGAAGCTAACTATTCCTCCTAAGGTTAAAATGTTTGCTTGGCTTACGATTCACAAAAGATTGCAAACCAGAAAACATTTAAGCCGTTTTGTTAAACATATTGATAAGTTATGTTCGTTATGTAATACAACTGAAGAAGACCAATGTCATTCCTCTTTTATAATTCTAATTTGCCTACTAAAGTTTGGAGCATAACTTTTGGTATTCGTAATAATGGTAATTTTATTACTAATGATAACTTTTTTGATTAGCTAGAATCCTAATTCTAGTGACAAGGACGGCCTTTCTTATCTTAGTAAAGTAATTCTGAAGTGCTGGCAAATCTAAAGAAAAGAAATAACTTGGTGTTCAGAAGTGTGCCCCTAGTTCTAAAGCGTTGTGTTTCTATCGCCGGTAGTGTTGGTTCGGCTTTTCTCAAGGCTAATGGGAAGTGCGTCCACAAGGAGGTTTTGTCTATCTCTTCCTCTATTAAATGGCATCCTCCTGATCAGCACGATGTGATTAAGCTCAATTTTGGTGGTTCAGTTTCGAACAACCGTGATGCTGCTGCCTTTGTGCTCCGTAAAGTAACTCATGGGTGATTGGGGCAGGGGCTCTAAATCTTGATAGCGCTACTATTTCAGTTGCAGAAGCAATGGGTTTGCGAGAGGGTCTCCAGTGTGCTAGGCGCAAGAGTTTCACTAAAGTGTCGATGGAGGGGGACTCTAATCTCATCATTGATGTTGTGCAAGGTCACTGGGGAGTTCCTTGGAGAGTTAGCTCTATCTTCAATGATATTCGTGTCCTAGCTCGGTCTTTTAGTCATATTGATTGGAAGCACATTTTCAAGGAGGCAAACTTTGTTACGGATGTTTTAGCCCACCTTGGTCTCTCCCTATCAAATCCTCATTTTTGGAATTTCTGTTTACCTGATATTGCTCTTCCTACCTTTAATTTTGATTTTATTAGAAACGGTTGTACTAAAAGTTTGATGCTTTAATGAATTTCTTTACATAAAAAAAATAAAAAAATAAAAAAAATAAATCCTGAAAGAATTTTAATTCAACCCCCTAATCTGATATAATAAGCCCCATTCTAAAGGAGTGAAATCAAACATCATTGAAAGATTCTCTTTCTTGAGGTTATCCTCCCTCAGACTCGTTATCAGATCTCTTTTCTCTCTTCCATAATACATTATAAACCAGTTTCTCTCTCATCACTTTGCCAATTAAAAACTTTTGATGCACACTTTTCAATCGACTAACATCAAAGTTCCCATCCAGATATCAAAGAGTCTCATTTTCAGCCACAGAGTACACAAATCTCCTCGCATGTGAAACATAATAATCAAAGAGTCTGATGTGCATAACTATTTCAGCTCCTTAAGGCCTTAAATTAATTTAGGCTTTGACTAATTAAATGAAATGTTCAACCCACCCTAAGAAAATGATTTACAGGGAACGAGTTCAACCAGCTAATTCTTCAATATTTTTTCTAAGCCAAAATAAACTATAACCATGATCCTTTATGAATCCTTATCCCATCCAAGTCCAATTTTAACCTAAGTAATACCAAACTAGAAAAAAATTCAAACCAAACACGTGAATGACCATAGCCACTCAGTACTACGGTTTTGTGATATTCCTCTTCACTTGTGAGTGAGAGGTCTTAAGTTCGAATCTTATGGATGACAAATTCGATACCAAATTAGATTGCTCATTGTGTGGCTTAGCTGAACTTCTCCTTCTTCATAGTGTAAAATATATCGTTGTACTAAAAAAAAAACATGTGAATAACCATAAAGCATGTCCTATATTTGCTAGAAAACATGAAAAATATGCTTACTGTAAACTGTCAGATTGTTGGGTTTTTTCTTCTAGTGCAAAGTTTTTCTAGACACCGACGAAATTAAAGTCTTACTCCAACAAACAGTCCGAAGTAGATATATGTGCACTGCAGAAGCACAAGATCCCATCCCATTAATTGGGTCCATATGCATCCATGAATGTATATGTATAGTATTTCCCACTGAATAGGTATATATTCCTGCTCGATAAATGTGGAAGATTTGGCTTTGAATGTATTTTTCCATTATGAAGAATGAGATTACAACACTACACATTTGGGTGCGTTTGTTGTACTGGATTATCTTGGACTGGACTAGCTTTAGGGACTAAGTTAGACTGGCTTGGCTTGGACTAAGCAATATAAGATTAATGAAGTGTTTGGTGCAGTGTGAGACTAAAATCTTGACTAAAATATTTTGCTATTTTTTATTACTTTTACAATATTTAATCTACTATTGCCAATTTTTTTAAGGGAACTTCAACGAAAAACTCCCGGTACTGTTCATTTTAATGAAAAACCACATTTTTACACTAAAAAGTCAATTCTGGTACTATTCACTTTACCCTTTATTTTGTCTTTATCATTCAAACTCAAAATTTTCAAACCATTTTCATTAGTTTTCTTTTTTTTTTAATTCCATCATCTAGTCATTCTTCTTACGATATTTTAATCCACTTTTGCCATTTTTATTCCATTCCATCATCCTCTGGTCTTCTTCTTCAATGATACAACTGTAGGCACTCCATCCAACATCCTCTCTCTCAAAAGCTCAAATCACCTTTTTTGTGAAAAACCTTTATCAAAATTCTTCATTTTTGCAGCCGGATTTAGAGAAATGCCAAGGATCTTGTGTCGAAGTTGGCGCTGAGGTTGATTTGGGCAACTTGGTTGATCTGAGTTTTGAACTGGGTTTTTGCAATTAATTCGAGCATTTTGGATGTTGATATCGAAGCTTCTGGGGACAACCCGCATGAATTTATGAGGTAATCGATGATGAAAATGTGTTGGCTTTCTGGGATTTTTGAGGTCCTTGGTCGGTTAAAGCATTTCAGATGCTGCTGGCATCTTTGAGATGTAGATTCATGAGGGTTGGTTTTCTGGGCATCTTTGAGATATGCATGTTAGTTTCAGAAGAGGTGCGAAGCAGACAACAGATGAGGGTGAGCGGTCCTAGCTAGTTCGTCACTTTTCAGGGGGTCTCGCTAATAGCAATTCCACCCCTAAAAAAATGCACCAGCATTCAGCCCATTTAATTCATTCAGTGAACAGTGATAGACCCCAATGAAGAGTAATAGGTCAAATGCATCTCCACCCCTAAAACTAAATAGCCTAATCAATTTTATTAAAATATTATTAATTTTTATTATAAAATAATAATTTAATTTTTAATTTCTAACATTATCCCTTCTTATTCTTCCCACTTTTCACTCTCCCACCGCAACTCTCTCTGCATTTCGCTCCGTACGCCCACCAAGCTACTCACCACACCAACGCTTCCCCAAAAAATAGACCTCCTCCTCCTGGAAAAGACCCTTCTAGGTTTCTTCGTCGCCGTGATCGTCGCCATCGCCATTTCAAAACTCCGAGGTCATCGCCTCACCATTAGTCGTCGCCATCGCCATCGTCGCCTCACCGACCTCGCTAAGAAATTCTACGACTGCTTCCTCCTCCGCATGGGGCAGCGCAACCTCGTTGTTGTCTCCTCGCCGAAGGTCGCCAAGGAGGTGCTCCACACCCAGGGAGTCAAATTCGAGTCGAGGGAGGCGTGGCGGTATCGCCTAGCGTCATGTAGGCCAAGCAAGAGCTCATCACATTCTGAGCTGGCCTAGAGACCAGCTTAGGCTGGGTGCCAGCCTATCTGCAAGGCTGGAGTGGATTGACTGGGTGCCGGCTTAAAGGTTTGTCGGCGGAACTGCTCTAAGACCTCCCAGTGAAGCATTTTGTCCGAACGAGTGAGACTTAGTCTCATTAAAGTGAGTCCTGGTGCACAAACATAGACTAACATTTTTAGCTAATCCAAGCTAGTCTAGTGAAACTTAGGGAAGCCCAACAAACACACCATTTAAGTTTAAGTAGTTAAACACAAGTCTTTGAGTAGTAATAACTAGGGGAACAACATCCCTTAAATTAAGGAGTTGTACAATACAAAGTCAACAAGATAGGTCTAGGGGCTACGAGTTGTTGGAGGTGGACATGTACTGCTGCTTGTTTGTCAAGCATGTGCAATAACTGAGGGAGAAAAACTAAAGGCTAAGATGAAGTGTTTGGTTTGTTATGTTCAACACTGCCCATCAAGCTGGATCCAGGAGATAAATGGATCTAAGCTTGGAAAGAAGATGGCGAAAAGGAGCTGCAGCCAAAGACTTGGTAAACAAATCTGCCAACTAATCATGGCTACGAGTGAAAACAGTACGGATGACCTGGGACTAGACTTGAGCCCATACATAGTGACAATCCACTTCAATATGCTTAGTCCGTTCATTAAAAACAGGATTTGATGCAATATATGGTAGTTTGATGGTCGCACATGAGGGACATCAGCTCGGTGTGAGAGAAGCCCAAATCAACAAGGAGACTCTTGAGCCAAATGAGTTCACAAGCCGTTGAAATCATTGCTCTATATTTTGCTTCGGCACTTAAACAAGCAATGACTTGTTGTTTCTTGCTTTTCCATGTCACAAGATTACCACCAATGAAAGTACAGTAGCCAGTGGTGGATTTTCGATCAAGGGCATTGCCAGCCCAATCTGCGTCAATATAGCCTTCAATCAATGTGGAACCATTGTTTTTCATCATAATTCCACGGCCCACTAAACACTTGAGATATCTTAAGATTCTCTTAACAACATGTAGGTGTTTCATGGTTGGTGAATGCATGAACTAGCTAACTAAACTCACTGCATAAGTAATGTCAGACCTGGTAATGGTAAGGTAAATGAGTTTACCTACCAATCATTGATAGTAGATAGTATTTATGAGAAGCTCACCTTCCATGTCCATTTTAAGTTTGATGTCCAATGGAGTGTTTGCTGGCTTGCAATCATGCATGTTGGCCTCATGAAGGAGATCAAGCACATACTTTCTTTGATTTAAGAATAAACCTCGATGAGATGTAGTCATTTCAATCCCTAAAAAATACTTCAATTTTCCTAGGTTTTTTATGGCAAATTGTTGATGAAATGACTATTTGAGAGATGCAATTTCATCCATGTTGTCACCAGTGATGATGAGATCATCAACGTAGATCAAAACCACCAATCTCCCCATTGATCCATGTCTAATGAACATAGAATAGTCAGCATGACTTTGTGAGAACCCTACTTCTTCTAAGACTGAGCTTGGTTTAGCATACCATGCCCTAGGTGATTATTTCAAGCCATATATGGCTTTGTGGAGCTTTACACACAAGCCCACCAAACCCTGCAACTGATGAGAATGCCATATTCTCCGTGAAGAAAAGCATTTTTGAAATCCACTTGATACAAAGACCACCCTTGATTTACTGCCCCAGAAAGGAGAGCACGAAAAGTATTCATCTTGGCTACGGGTGCAAAGGTTTCTTTATAGTCCACCCCATAAGTTTGGGTAAAACCTCGAGCCACCAATTGTGCCTTATACCTTTCAATAGTCTCATCTGACTGAAATTTGAGTTTGTAAACCCAACAGCTGCCTACCGACAAGCCTTCTTGCCAAGAGGAAGTTGAACAATGCTCCAGATTTTATTATCGTGGAGAGCATATAGCTCTTCTTCCATGGCTTGCTGCCATTCTCGTTGGAGATTTGCCTGCTGAAAAGTTTCAAGCTTTGTATGACTTGAAATGAAGCTGAGAAAAACCTTGTGAGAAGGTGAGCAACGATGATAGACAATGAAGTTTGAGATGGGATGTTTGGCTGTGATAACATAGTCACGCAGTCTAGGTGTTGGTTGTCGCGCCCTTTAAGGATTTCTTCTTACAGAGGGCAAGTCTGTCTCATGAGGATGCAGCGGAGATGGAGAGACTTCATGGCATGGCTGAGTGGGTACGTTGTCAAGTGAAAGACACGGTTGTGAAGGTGAGCACAATGGTGTTGCGTTAGTATACGAGACATCATGATCTGTAGCAACAGTAGGATAAAGAGATTAGCCCAACTCTCCCCTTCACTTGAATCAGCATGTTCTTTGTGAAGGAATGAAATGGATTCTTCAGACTTAACATCCCTGGACATCAAAACTGGATTAGTAGTAGGATTGAAACATTTGTATCCCCTTTGTGTTGAAGAATAACCGAGAAACACACATTTAGTTGCTCTTGGATCCAGCTTATCACGTTGTGGAGTTTGAATACCTTAAGATGTGATAAATCAATAGGACGATTTTTAAGAGCTTTATATGGTGATTTGAAACCCAAAACACGACTAGGAAGTCTATTAATCAAGTATGTAGCTGTGAGTAACCCTTGTGACCAAAACTCTTTGGCATATTCATGTGAAGCATGATTGATCTTGTTTTCTCAAGAAGATCCTTGTTTTTTCTTTTAGCCACCCTATTTTGTTGGGGAGTACCCACACAACTTGTTTGATGCAAAATGCCATGTGAGCTCAAATATTGTGACATGATATTGGACATATATTCGGTGCCATTATCCGATCTTAGGGTTTGAATTTTAGAATCAAAATGACGTGTGACAAGATTATGAAAGTCTTTGAACATGGTAACAACTTCACTTTTGAATTTTAAGATATATAACCAAGTAACTCTAGTGAAATCATCAACAAAAATCACAAAGTATTTATAACCATCAAAAGATTCATTTACTGGACCCCAAACATCCTAGTGTACAATTTCAAATGGTTTACTAGCCCTAGACAATGATGGGTTAAAAGGTAGCCAAGCAAACTTGGAGAATTTGCAAGTATCACAATGGTTGGTGGTGTGACCTAAACTAGGAAAAAGTTTCAACAAAATGGGTAGAGAATGATGTGATACACGCCGATGCACAAAACTTCATCACTTGAACTTGGATTGACTTGTAGACCCATTGGTTGTGAGTACTTCATTGAAAAATAGTAAGGGCCATTTTGAAAGAAGCCTTCACCAATCGTCTTCCTGGTAACTATGTCCTGAAAAATCACATTATGGGATGAGAAAATTGCACGACAATTTAGTGTTTGGGTGATCTTTCCTACTGACATGAGTTTAAAGGGAAAGGGGAAACGTGGGAACATAAAGGGTAGTTGAATGAACTTGGTTGGATATTAACTTGATTTTCCCTTTTCCCATGACCGAAACCCCTTTACCATTAGCAACTGAAACTTGAGATGACATTTGTTGAAAATCATGTAAGTTTGTAGGTTGGTTAGCCATGTGATCAATGTCACCAAAATCTATTATCCAACAATCATGCACAAGATTTGTATGTAGAGCTATTGAAAAAGCATTGAGGATGACTGCAGTGTCTTCTCGTGGTATCTCTTCCGCTTCCGCCAAAAAACCGACGAACTTTCCAAGAAGAGCAGTGTGGTTGTCAGCTCCAGTTCCCACTGTCCCCTCACTCGGACCTCCCTGCGTTGAAGGTAGGAAGCAAAGTCATTTATCAATGTAGTAGGGTTTAAAGTAAAATCAAACAGACTTTTTGGCTTGCATGATTTGTCGAGGAAGATGCTGCAAGGTTGGCTCCAGCACTACTTTTGTATGTCGGCCCTTGGGCTACCTTGAAAGGCACCCTACCATCCTTGTTGAACATGGGCTTTAACTCTGGATGGAGTATCCAACATTGATCTTTTGTGTGACCAATGCCAAGGTGACCAATACTAAGACAGTGATCACATTTTAAGTCCGACCTTTTCCCTTATAAGCCCTTGTTTCAGATGACTTGTAATTTGAAGAATATGCTCAAGCTTGGACTGGCTAACAACGGAAGATTTTGTCTTCCTTAGCCCTTTTCAACAACACAGTAGTATCATTGGTGTGGGGTCTATAAACGTCCAACTCATTCCACATCGTAGTGAGATCACCAAGATGTTGAACAAAATACTTACCTTCCTGTTGGAGAGCAGCGATATCTCTCTTAAGCTGAAAAACTCTGGCTGAGTTATTTTGGTTGCCATACATTTCTTTCACCTTGTCCCATAGCTGTTGTGAGGATTTAGAATAGCTGAAGATTTCGGCGATTTTCCTCCATGGAATTAAGTAACCAAGACATGACTAACTGGTCCTTGCATAGCGATGATGCATAGTTTGGGGAGGTAGTCTCCAGTGCTTGAGTGACTCCATTGATGAAGCCAAGCTTAGCTCTTCCTCCAAGGGCTAGGGTGACTCCACATTACAAATACAACAGAAAACCTCAACAGCATGGCTCCAATTATGCTTGCACTTGTTATCCAAACTACCACAAAGATGACAAGTTATTTCAAAGCCCTTGCCAACTTCAGTAGCATCCATCGGGACACGTTCACGCCACGAGCAGTACTCAAGCCCGTGGTGACCCTCACGGAAAATTCGACATAGAGGCCCCTTCTTCTCCTTATCATCTGTTGTTTGTGATTGCCCGTGCAACGACTTTTCTCCTCAGATGTCGGAGTAGTATTGAGCTGATGAGTCACAAAGTCTAAAACAGGCTTGTCTATATTCTCCTCATCTGTTTGTTTGCCAAAATTAATGGACGTCCATATAAATTAATAATACACACACACACAACACACGTGTGTGTGTGTAAGCAAAGTAAGCAATCTGGATCGAGCACACATTTAACTAAAGGCCCTTAATTACTTGGCATCCTCAATCTCATTCAAATCAAATACTCACTAGTTACTACTGGTTGGTTGATCATGCATGTTCAGTTACATTTGAATATACGTTAATTTGTTAGGACAGAAAGTTGAAATTGATAACCCCTTACAAAATTTTGTTGGGAATTCTAGGTAATTGGTGACCGGCTAGCCCTCAAGTATATATCACCATATAGGGCAACAGTTATAATAACACTGAACTTCCTACGTCAAGGTACACAACAAATAAGAATTCCCTCGCCCTAAACCCTAGATACGTAGATGTGAGCCCATGTAAGTAAGACTGTCTTATAGAACCAACCAGGGCTAAAGCAAGTTTATACTCAAAACTCAAACCGAATTGATCCAATTTAAAAAATAAAAAATAAAAAATAGAAACAAAATTTCTTCAAAGATAGTGACAAAGCAATACATCAAACCACTCAATTATTATTAAGACAAGAAAAGGCCTGTAAAATAATTACCAGCATGAGAGGTTGGCACCACCAACACAAGTTGCTTTCTTTCTTTTAAGTGAAAGAATTGCTCTTCCCCTGAAAATTACAAGATAAAATGTTGGATCAATTTACAAGTATAGTTAGATGAATCAGAGGCGCATTGAGGAGCTCACATGCGTAGTACTCTGCAATCATGGCTTGTTTCTTCTCCTCTGATGCAACAGTAAAATCAATTAAAAAATTAGGAATAACATCGATTAAATTCAAACACAGTATAACCTAAAACAGCAAATCTCAAATTCAAAAAATGTCAATATATGCAGATGGCCTAATTCATTAAGCTGCAAATTCGAAACTAGAAATTAATAATCTTCCTCCTCATGATCAGAACCCCAAAAAACAAAAAACAAAATCATACCCGAAATATATTGGATTTGGAAACCCTCTTTTAGTAATTTTTGTTGCGAGACTCGTACTCTGAGCTGCTTCCCGCTTCTAGGGTTGAATTGGCCTTCTTCTCGGAGTCTGATCTGGTTTTGTGACGGCCGTCGTTCATGACTTTGTTACAGAGAGGTATTGGGGTACCGTTTAAGTGTTATGCATAACCCTTTATTTGTTAAGTAATTGCACAAGAGTGTGTCTATATCCGTAATCATTTATATATGGTTAACGTATCATTAATCGCGTATCCATTTAACCGTATTTTTAACCGCATATTTATTTAACTTTACATATCCGTTTACCATTCTTTTAACAAGTTAAAAATTAAAAAATAAATTTCTTTTTTTAACCATTAAACACTGTTACACGTACATTTAATATGTATTTCTCTATTTCAATTTTTTAAATCCTTATACCATTTTGGAAATTAAAATAATAGTTTATAGACGATATTTTAAGGTGTTATCAACGCAGGTAATATAACATATTGACTCGGTTACTAACAAAAGACCTCTCATTATTTGAGCAAGTAAATTCAAATTTCATAATAGTATTTTCTTTAACAAACTAAAGCATATTGGAATAAAAATTCATGCATTTTCAACTTATTTTTCTGCTACACTCAAGCAAGTCTTCAATTATCTAGACCAAGAGTAAAATAAATCAAACTCCATATGATTACAAAGTAAAGCTTCAAAAAACTCAAAGTAATCATAATCTTGAACTAGATAATTATTCAAGGCTCCAAATATTCCAAAACTACACTTTCGAACACTCTAATGCCTAAGCACGTTCAATCACAAAGACTCGTCACCAAAAGAGGCCTACAAGAGAAATGTATAAATTGAATTAGTATCCCAATTAATCACCAATAACCCCAAAATAAAAAGCAAAAATAACGATTAATTTTTACCACATTCACATCAGTATCATGAGTAAACAGGAAATCTTCAACTCGAGTTGTAGAGTTTGAATTTGGTTCAATAAATTAAAATTAAAATTAGGCTAGGTAAATTAATGAGACACACACACACACACACATATATATATATAAGCATACTTCGCATCTGACTCCACAACCGGTTTCGAGCACACATGAGAGCGTCCACTGTGCTTGAATGAAATCGACTACTGGGCTGGTAATCCTACCACCAGTGTTAAATGCAGACTGAAGCTACTTTGTATACAGAAATGGCCAGAATGTCTCGCACTATCTAATAGGATATTAAATCCCATTTGTCTTCCCCCACACAATAACCAAACGATATAAAGCAAAGCATATTAGAAGAGTTGGCATTCATGCCATGCTAAACACATTGACAGGTTTGTCATCCAAATGATGTTGAGCACCAATACCAGAAACTCAAAGGAGAAAGACGCAGATTGAAGACAAACCATCATCATCACATAAAACAAGATGGAAAATGGAGAAGAATGAAACATAATCTCGACTACATGCCTGGAGCTTGCTCGAAATGAAGGGCATACTAAAGATGCTTGGGAATTTCCAATTTAGGGTTCGGCGACATTTCCATTACCATTGGAGCTAACGGGCAGCTTCAGGATTTTTCCATCAGAGTAGTTCACTTCAAACTCAGGAAATTTTACAGCTGACGTTGCAGGAACTATGATTTTATTTGCCACAGAATCTACACACAGAAACTAAGATTAAAATCCAAATTAAGCAAAAGAATGTACCCATTGTACCGGGTTGATCATCCTAAACTCAAAAATAAACTATGGATGCAAAAACACATTTAAAAAGTAACAAATTTTCACGGGATAATAGTAGTGCTTCCTTACCTTCCCACGATGCATCTTAAGCTCTGACATATCAGCAAAATACCCCCTATTCAACTCATCTGCACTGCCTTAAAGTACATCAACAATGCATTAGTATTGATACATTGTCCCCCAAAAATTGAAAAAAACAATACAATGTGGTACAAAAACTTACCTTTCTGTACAGCTGCTTTCTTTCCAAGCTGCAAAATCAAATGGGGTTTCCCCAATTTCCATTAAGAATGCTGGGTTTTGGCTAATTTTGAAAATAAATAAAAATTGAATCGGCGAGAATGAATTAAGAGATGGGGTACGTACGTTGTAAATGAAATTGTTCCTCTTCATTGTATTTAAATTATTGAATTTTCACAAGAACATGCTATGACAATATAGATGCTTTGAAAACATATCATCACTTTACATGTTTCTATAAAAGACGATGACGTCGAGGGTACCGGTATGTAGTCATTTATTTGTAAACAAACCACGACAGAAACACGAAAAAAAGGATAATCGAACAGCTAATTAATATGTAACGGAGCGAGATATAATCTAACAATTCGCTTCCGTCGTTCGAAATCACACACAACGCTATATGAGCCAGTAATCCCCTAGAACTAGAAATATAAGCCATAGTTTTAGGCTTTAGTCACAGAGGTGCAACCATCAGCACATTCAACGAAGGCCTTTCCAGCATCTGGGTCTTCAATTTGGTGACTACACAACTCCAGGCTTCACCGCATTCACAGTATGCTTCGCTTGGACCGAGTTTCTCTTGCTCCTTCACCATCACATCTCCACCGCGCTGGCGTCAAAAAAGAATTAGGCAGTAATTAGAATGTAATCAATATCAGGAGTGGCGAAGCCAGAAATTCTCGAGGGGAGGGGCGAAATTTAAAAAGTTTAGGGTCCTCAAAAAATATGAACATTCATTCGAGGTCTAAGTCTAGGATTTGCAAGAAGATTATTTGCACTACCCGTAATATTTATAGAAGAATTTGCACTAACCAAAATATTCAAAAGAGGATTTGGACTACTCAAAATAGTCTAAGTAGGGTTTGAACAACAATATTATTTGAATGATGATTTAGCACCGTTTCTTGTTGTATCGTCATATTACTTAATTGTATAATTAGCAAAGTTTTAAAGGATGCTAAGCTCTAGTCAGGTGGTGAACGTGACTTTACACCTAGGCAAATTTGAATAAATTTATTATATACCATATAATATCCGAAAAGCATTGATTATAAAACATATAATATAAAAATATTGACAAATTTTCTTTATTACTTTGTTGAATTTGATGGTAAGAGAAAAAAAAAATTAATTACGAGTTCGTAATATTTTACAAATTATTTTTTAAAACTCGTATAAATTTATAGTGAATTTTAAGATAAATAACAGTGTCAAACAGCCACTAGTACTACGGTCTAGTGGTATTCCTCCTCATTGATTAGTGAGAGGTCTTAGGTTCAACTCTCGCCAAAGACGACTTTTGAACCAATTAAAAAAAAAAAACAGTGTCAAACAAGTGGCTTAAAAAATATTGAAAGAGTGGTCAAATTAATTGGACAATAATTAAAAAACAAAACAAATTCTAATATAAATAAGTAATAGCAAGTTAGGTGGCACAAATTGATTGGCCAATAGTTAAAAAAAATTGTAATTGCACGTGGGTGGGATGGGGGAGAGAGAAAGTCTCTCTTTTTCCTTTCTCTTCTTCTTCGTCAGACAGAACCTCTCCATTTACAGAAGCTGCGAATTGCAGATCTTTGTTCCTCCCTTCTTTGGCCTAGGTTTTTTTTTTCTTGGAAAAAAGAGAGCTCGCAATCAGCCGGTGGTGCGATAGAGCAGGGAAACTCAAAACGGCAGAAACCATACGAAATTTCATCACTTCTGACGAGACGGAAGGGGCGGAACCACCGCTTCTGAGCTTGATTTCCGGCGAGGGGAGTGGCGGCCGCCACTCCTCGCCCTCACGTAGCTTCGCCACTGAATATCAGTACTACCAAAACAAAATCAAGTTATACACATATATGGTGGTGATGGCTGGCATACATGAGGCAGGTGCAACTTTCACCACAATTGTAGTAAGCCTTGCCGGCATCAGGTCCGTCGGTCTTAGTGATGGCATATTTCCACCCTTCGCCGCACGAGCAAATTGCCTTGTTCCCTCCTCCAACTGGAGAAATTTTTCATTGTGACAGACAGTGGCGGAGCCAGGAATCTTACCACAAGGGGTCGTAGTGTAAAAGTCCAAAAAACAAATTTAGGATGGAAATGTTAAAGTTAATGCTTTACTTAAACTGATTCTGTGTAAAAGGGCTGACTGTTGCCTTTATCAGTCGACCCATTCTATTTATCAGTCGACCCAATTACTTCAGTCGGCTTATGTATTGAGCCATATATATCAGAAATATCTGAATGAAAAGATAAGATCTCTGTTTTAAGAAAAAGCATCAGCCCTCTGTTTCCAAAGCTCTATGCACTCTGTTTCTTTGATTTTCAATCTTTATAATTTTATTCAAGTTTTATTAATGATGAAAGATTGTCTAAATACCAACAGGAAAAACATGTTGAAAATGAGCAAATACAAAGAGCAAAGATGGTGGCACCACCACCACAGTGACGACGACGGCAGCACAAAGGCACCTTAATGGCGGCAGCAAGGGAGGAGATGGAGTTTAGGGTTTGGGGGGGATTGAGTTTGGAACTTAGGGTTGGAGGAGGAGAAAACAAAAGAAATTGGGGGTTTTGGAATGAATGGCTTCGGATCTGTGTGAAATATGGCTGAAAAGGACACGCTGGGCATTTTTTTTTTGTTCAGACCTGGGCCAAAACAACGTCGTTTTGGCCAGGTTGTTTAAAAAAAAAAAAACAGGCGCGCGCGCCTTCGTCTTCAACCAGCCCAGCCGAGTTCTTTCAGACCTTTCGTCGAACACTTGGTGTGCAGCCAAGGGGTCGCACCAGCAGCTCCAAGGGGTCTCTAAGGTTGTTTCCATGGCTTCCAAGGGGTCGTGCGACCCCATTGACCCCACTGTGGATCCGCCACTGGTGACAGGAATATGGGTGGTACACCACGTGTTTTTATATAAATGGTGAGAAGTTGTATTTTTTAAGTTATTAACATTTTAGCATACATATTCCATCATTGGTATAGTAACACGTGGTGTACCACCCTTTATTCTAGTCACACTAAAAAATCTCTTCTCCAACTGCAACACTCTTGCACGTATACATGCATGCAAATTTGCGCATGCCATCGATCACTAGTTTAGATACAAATCATTAAATCCGTTTTGAAGCTGCTATTCTTTAGAAAGAGACAACAACGATCCAAGTTTTCTATTCCAAATCATGTAGTAGTATTTTACTTGTTCATGTCTAATTTCAAATCTGAACCTTATTTATTCTTAGCAAATAAGAAATTGTCACAACTTTTAGGTAACATACATATTAAGTTGGGATAAATAACTATAACTTTCACTTGTCTTCCAAATATTTAATGATGTTATGGTTATCAGTTTGTTCATCTATTGAAGAAGGTTAATTATGCATGTTCAAAATCCAATCCAGTCCACGTAAGCTACTTAAACTGATTGATGAAATAGTTCTTTTGTTTGGCTTTTATGCTACCAAATTACATTTCTTAATAGACTAGTATATGCCTAACACTTTGTGTGTGTGAATATTTTTTATTTTTGTTTTTAAAATAAGGAGAAATGGCGATAAAGAGAATGTGTGAGTGGGAAGAGAGGTTTTTGTTTCTTATTTTTTATTTTTTTTAATATTAAATATATGCTAAAATCACATGTAGGTTTTGAAAAATTACATTACTGGCCATAATTTTTTTTTTTTCTTTTTGTGATAGAACACTAAATCGTCTTTTCACTCTCTTTTGGTTGACAAAAAAGATTCTATTAATATGTAGTTTAGATAATTAGGAGCATTACTACCAAACTTTAACTCTGGAATTCTCATCTCCAAACTAAAAGTCCGTAAGTATTGGTCATTGCACTTGTCATAACATACAACAATGGTCTTTTTAGGTAGGTCCACGGAAACTTCCATCGTTTATTGCTCTTTTTATTTTGGATGAAATTTTAACGGTATTACCAAATAGGACCATTGCTCCACAATGCGACATATGCAAAGACCCATACTCACAAATTTTTGTTTCGAAGCTTAAAGCTTTGATTAGACGTAAATTTAAGGGAAATAGACAAAAATGACCTATTTTCTTAATTTTGGACCAAAATAGGATTTTTGGATATTCACATACCATACACAGGACATGCATAACAATATGACAGAAATATGATTTTCTTAAAACTTATAATTATCAAATTGCCCTCCTAAATAAATGGATTACCCAGAAATTCCAACTCTCATTTCTCATTTTATAGAGAGAAACAAAGAGGAGAGAGAGAGAAACATCACCGACAGAAATGGGTTATGATGGGTGCATTCCTTCATATTCAAATTGAGGTAACCTCTCTCTCTCGATCAACAGAGGCCATGAGTTGGTACTTGCAATTGGCCGTGATGGCACACAACCACACCATTAAAGTTCAATTAAGACTATTCTATTATTTTTCTTAACGCTTGTCTTATTGTTGCAATGGGTCATTTTCTAGCATTCGAGTGTCACGGTTAAGATCGGAGGTGCTTGTCCTATTGATACAAAGCTTTCAATTTTTGGAATTCGAGTGTCACAGCAAAGATCAAAGCTTTCAATTTTT
The DNA here is from genome assembly GCA_035220775.1 of Malus fusca. Taxonomy (NCBI): domain Eukaryota; kingdom Viridiplantae; phylum Streptophyta; class Magnoliopsida; order Rosales; family Rosaceae; genus Malus; species Malus fusca. Next base: position 12,659,097 of record CM069061.1, on the reverse strand, counting down.
TAATTTGGGATTTTTGTTTTTATTGTGAGAAATTAGGGTTCTTGATGCAATATTTGGAGAGAATATGTGGTTAGTATTTTGCCTCCATTTTGGAAAATCAGGTTTTGGGAAAAATAGAACTCGATGTTGGTCACGACGGCATCGCCATCGAGGTCGAAAATGAAGTTGTGGATGATACGTGCAACAAAGTCGGTTTTGTTGTGGACGTGCATCACTCAATTAATGCATTGGGGGATATGTGAAGGCCTTTGATTCTGGAAATTCCTTAAAGATCTATAGTTTACAAATCTTTCACCTGATCTCATTAAAAATCATCTATTTCCAGTGACATGCACATGATATGCTTACATGCCCCGATCCCGATGTTCGTGGGACATCGGAATGGTCACGTGCTAGCCGACACCCAAGGGTGATGAAAGCCATTTATTGAAAATATGAGAACTAAAATATGAATAAGATAAAAGAAATTTAAATGTAATTAATATGCAAATGAGGAACGTGTTCAGAGTATACAACTAACTAGAACACTAAAAGAAATAATATAAAATTGAATGAATAAAAGAATGGGTCCTACACCGAGAGGACTTGATTCTAAGTCCTGAGGGGGAGCAAAACAAACATGAGTGGTAGGTTTTCCGAAATTTAATGAAAACTAATAGCATAGTAAGTGGTAGGTTTTCCGAAAACCCTAGCATGCCATAAAACATCTCATAAAACATATCTCGTATATAGTGTGCTAACTAGTGGTATCAGTATCAGTATCTCCCATATGCACAGAACAGTGGCCTACACACGCCCGACCGAAGACAATATAAATATCTTCTTCCATATGCACAGAACAGTGCCCTACACACGCCCGCCTGAAGGCAATATAAGTAACATCACCCGTAGATAGAACAGTAACCACTAGATACACACAAAAACATTGAACATAATATTTCCAAACATAGGTATATATATCTCAAAAACATCTTCATAGTATAAAGTCATCCATCATCTATACAATAAAGAAGTGTGTAAAAATATGTTCTAAATAGTATCTCGTCATCCATCAGATATCCTACAAAGAACATGGGTTCAATAGAAAATATGGTATTCCAAAATATTCTAAGTAAGCATAATATCTCAGAAAACATTTCACAAAAGCGTAATCATTCAATCATGCGTTTCATGTATGCATTTCTACTATTAAAATGTGCATTTTAGAAGGAGTCCACTCATAGATACTTCGCCATTGAAGAGCCACGCAAACTAGCGAAGACGGAAATGCCACAAATAATTGCCCCTAAGCACATAAAGGGTCCAATTAATAAAACTTTATTCAAACGATTGAATTTCAAAAAACGGACGTAAAAACGGGTCCAGGACGTCGAAATTAGCCTAGGAGGGATCCCGGACGAAAACTAAAAAAAAAAGTCAAAAAGTCAACGTTGACCGTTGATTGGGTCAACGGTCAGACTGGGTCAAAGTTAACGGGTCAACGAGTCGGGTCAACCTGGGTCAAACCGGGTCTGGGCTCGGTTAGGGTTCCTGGGCTTGGGCCTTTGGGCTTGGGCTTGGGTTTTTGGGTCCAAAGACCTGGGCTTGAAAGCCTGGCCCAAGGGTCTAGTGGGTTGGGTTCCAACGGGCTGGATGTAAAGGCCCGAAAGCCTAAGCCTACACGGCCCTAAGGCCTGGGTCCAAAAGGGTTTAAGGTTTCCAATTGAGCTGGGCATTGAAGCCTGGCCCGATTATTTTTGGGTTAATAAAATAAAATAACAATAATTAAAATTAAAAAGGGTTTGGGTGTAAACGGGCCTAAGGCCTGAGTTCTATACAAGGCCTAAAAGGGCCTGGTTTGATTGGGTTTTGGGTGAGCCGGCCCAACGGCCTGGTTTCAACGGGGGAAAAGGACACCGGAGCTTCCCCAGCTCCAATCGACGGCGAACTACTACCCTATGGTTCGATCTAAGCACCAAAACAAAGAGTGAAACGAGGAGGAGAGGTTTGTTACCTTTGTTTCGCCAAGAAAATGCCGGAGGTGGTCGAATTTGGGCTCGCACACCCATGATTCGACCGGATCTGGGTTGGGTATCCCCTGGGTGCCCTGGAGCTTCACGAAAACAATGGAGATGGAAGAGAGGTTCTCACGAGGGTGAGGGTGGTGGTGGTGTGTCATTGGTGGTGTAGGTATATAGATGGGTGCATGTGTGGGTGTAGATCGGGGAGAAAGAGTTCGAGAGAGAGATAGAGAGTGAAAGAGTGAGCTGAGATAGAGAGAGAGATCCGAGTGAGCTTCAGGGGAAGAATAGAGAGAGGTAGAGAGAGTTTGTGTGCTGCCACATGGCAGCGTGAAGGCGAAAGAAAATCTAGATTGAGGGTCCGGATTAGATTAGGATAGGCGACCAAATTGCAAGATTCTATCAACTTTTAGGGAAAAAGTAAAATTACATAATAATTTTTTTTTGGGGGGGGGGTTTACAATCTACCCTCTTAAAAGAAATTACGTCCCCGAAATTTGAAATAACTTACTACACTGAAAAACTCGAAAATGGAAAAAAGAAAAAAAATTTATATATATATGTATACATACGTAACGAAGAGATCAAGTCAGAGCGGTTGCACAAAAGGGAAATGTTGCCCAGTCGTGATCGGGTTGCAATGATTCCATCTTTCGTGCCTCCAAGCTTATACCTTCTTCCCCCATCAGCGTAAAAGTAGAAACACATACTTTATACAGATATAAAGTCGAAAACATATAATGACGTAATGTCAAAAATATATACATAAAATACGATAACTTCAAAATAGATATGTAATAATGTAGAGGTCAAAAACTTCGTACTGAAATTAACAATAAAAGTATAAATGACTCGCCCAAACATTTGTAACGTCAAAAATACAATATATAACTATATGTTGACCCTAAAAACTACCAAGCCTACGTGGCGCGCAGGCCGAGTAACTAGTGAGCTAACTACGTCATTCGGTTGATGTGGGGCGTGCCAACTCGTCGGCCGAGCTCGGCCAATGAGTAAAATATGTTGATGTTGCATTGGGTGCACTACTAACTTCTCGATATTGCGACTACGGCTGAGGAAGGAACACTCTCGGCCTTCGGGTTCTAGAGCCTGAAGACAAGGCTGCTAGTTCTGTGAAGTTCAATATCAAATTCGGCTTTCAATGTGTCGAATGTAGTAACTTGTAACACCTCACTTTGTCGAGAAGGCTAATGAGATGACATTTTCCAATAAGGATTCGAAAATCCTTCTCGACCGAGACTTAGATAGATAACGAGTCAGCCATGTCGCAGTGCTGTTTATCCAAACTGAATGTGCTTCACGGTCAGCTGATTCTACGGCAACAGTGTTGTTTATCCAAATTGAAGATATTCGCCGGTTGCCTTCATAGTGTTGTTTATCCAAACTGAAGATGTGTTGGCGGAAAAGGAAAATAAAAATCTCAAGGTTGTTGAGAGGTCTCACGTAGAGCGAGGGTTTGCGCAAGGCAGTTTGTGTGTTGAATTGGAGATTCTTTAATGATGTCATTCTCCCTCTATTTATAGTAGTCATCCTACTTCCAATCAAATCACAACCATATTCAGATTAGAACTTCTTCCCACGATCCAACCTTATCTCGGCCAGTCCTACTCCTACTAGGACTTTGAACTCAACCCCTTTATCAGGCCGGATTCAATCCCAAACTCCAACATCTTTATCTTGTCAAAACTCATTCCCGTATCATATTTTAACTACCTATGGATTCTTAATAGGACACAGCCGGCCTTGGCTATGTGGCCCATAAACTGAATGACCCACAGCGACTCCTAAGTACGGCCTCTAGGCCGAGAACGACTCTAAACTCGGCCCAAAACTATATTTTGGGCCCAAACATTGCCCCCTCACTTCTGAGGTCATCAGCCCACACTTCTTGGTTCGAGCCTCGACCTTGAAGAAGCGAAACCGACCTAAAGACAACACTGAAACCTCTTGAGAGACACTACCATGCGCATTTATGAGACAGAATCCCACAATCTCGATTCTCCCAACCGTCCTGCCACATGTCGGTCCCCTAGTTAACCTAGCAGCCCTTAATCATGACCCTCGAAAACATGCGACCGCTGAAACATCTATCTTGCACTAAACCCGCCGCAACATGCAATCGTGCTTCCTCAAATCGCGAAAACCTCGGTCTTTTCGCCTGGATTCTCTGAATATCTACAATGATTAGCAACTTTCCCACTCGATTCTATCCTTAATTTTGAAAATCAAACGTTTAGCCTTTCCTCCCAAATGCCTATAAATACCCAAATCATTTCCATTCGTACCTTACGCTTTCCAAAACCCTTGAAACTCTCTTGCCACTTTGCTTTCAACACTTTCAAAACCCAGAAAATCCCAAGCTTTCAACTCAGAAATCTTTAAGTTTTCATCAATGGCCCTCTTCATCTCCCTGTTTTCCAACGATTGCAACAAGTGCAAGGACTTCATCGATCGGAACGCAATCAAGACTCTGCGCTTCGAGAGTGACCTAAACACTACTCATCAAATCATGGGACCACTCTTTAAAAACACAGTGCCATCGTCCATCACCAGCTTATTCAAAGAACACTGCCTAGCACATTTGCTGCAAGGATTTGATTGGTCGAAGTGGTGCCTGACAAAGCCTCAAGGAGCCTGGCCTTCGACCAAGGTGAACTGGGTGACCTGGGTCGTACGGATGGAAAAATTCTTTGAAAAATAGTGGGAGTCTCTCGGCATCCACGACCTCATTAAGCTTTCAACCATGGAGATTACCATGGATAAAAAACTTCTTATAGCAGCTCTAAGCCTCTGGTGCTCGGCCACCAACACTATGGTCCTTCCGTTCGGTCCTATCACCCCCACCATCCTCGACATCTCGGCCATCCTCGGGACTTCTCCTTCTGGCATTCCAATAAACACATCCCTTATTGGATGCCCATCAAACCTCGACCACAAGGTACTATTCGACGAAAGGGTCGTCAAGACGTTGAGCCAAGAAGGTCAAGAACCTTCAAAAGAGGAAGTTCAAAAGTTGCATAAGAATTTTCTCAACTACAACACCCTCATCCTCCATTTTACTGGTCGAGGGGAGGCGAGTCTGCGGAGGGGCGAACACAAGGCCTTCTTATTTTATTGGTACAACAAGTTTATCTGTTGTACCAAGTCGAATAAGTGTTTGGTCGAAAATATGCCAGTGGCGAAAGCCCTGGCTAGTGGTCACTCTCTGACGCTCAGTTCGGTTATCCTTGTCAACTTTCTGAACTGCCTGGCTGAAACGACCGTCAACAAGATTGACCCACACCAGAATAGACCTCTCTGGTATTCCAACTCTGGCTGCAGGTTTA